>CM077115.1:568281642-570781642 GCA_039619475.1 Icerya purchasi
CGTCAGAAACACCCTGTATTTAAACCGGCGGATGGTTCACCCGCAGATCATTTGCACTTGTTAATAACTGCAGTACTATCGTCTGTTGATTCTTGGTGCAGCTGATATTTTATTTGAATTTGCTAAGAATTTCTATCGCAAATGCAATATCGTCACTGAAGAATTTCTAGTGGTCATTCATACGTGTTCCACACTCTGCATTAGGAAAAATGCTTTTCTTTCTGAACGAAGAGTTCACGTCCATCAATCGGGGTGTTGCTAGCAAAAAAATCGATATCGTAACATCAGTGCCGCTGGAAGTGTCACAGATGATTTTCAAGTATGTACCGCATTTAGATTTATGAATTTGTTTTACTATTCTCTTACTTTCTCTGGTTTTTTTCTTTTTTTTTTTTTTTGCTGCTAGCGTTTCTCCGTTCCTTCCTTCATACAAAATTAAGCTCCATTTTATTCGCATAATTAAACATTTTTTCGCTTTCACAGAATGCTAGACGCTAAATCGATGCTGAATGTCAGACTGGTATCCCGAAATTGGCACAGGCGTCTGAATTCGGTAAAAACATTAAGACCGAAATATTTAAGGAAAATTATACGAAACGAGCGCAAAAGACGAATTGCATTCTACAGATCGTATGGCGCCCGGAAGACTGATTCTGTGCACACGTTGAATATGTTCGGTAAGTACATATAATAGCCAGATCTTTATTCTTTACCTTTTCCTGCAACAGCCGTAATATATTACATAATTTAATCATACGATTTTCTGGTGTTTTTCAACACATGTTCTGTGTTCAACATATCACATTAATCAATGTTCCTTCTTCTAATTTACAGGAAATAGAGCTACTTTCCGAATCAATTCATGCACACAAGTTCGGCGGTGATGAACTATTGCCATATAGTTACCTTTCTGTAATTTCAGATATGTACGCATCCACCGTTCGCTTTCTGTATTCGTTACTTGATGACCATAAACAATTTACACAATGTGCAGCTATGTATATGTCGCTTCTCGTTAATTATGCCGAAATAAACATTTTATTAAAAAATTACGTGTTCTTTCTTTTTTTTCTTCTTTTCAATTACTCAAGAGTCACTGCCGTCATCCTAAATTCTCCTGCTTCTTCATTTTATCACCAAAATATTATATACTCAAATTAAATTTCCATCAATAAAATCATTGAAACATCTAACGAAATCTACACGTTAGTAACAATTTTTAATTTTATGAATTGCACAAAAATATTACACACACAAAACGGTTTCTAACGTGTTCTCCTCTGCTCGAAACGGAAAATAAAATGAATGGAAAATAATAATTAGCCATACCTCATACTATCATCACTGACAGTTTCAGAAAATTACGCCTTCCTTTAAGTTGTACATTTAATTTCATAAACCCCTATAAACACATCTCCAATCAACACGTTCGAAATAAGAAATCTGCGTAATTCACAGTTGACGATTATACTAAACAAGGAAACAAACAACTAGTAATGCAAAACAAAAAAAAAACCTTAACCGGATAATTTTTTCGGTTTACACAAATTTATTTATCAGCTGTCCCTATATTTTTTTTTTTGGTAACATCTACAATCAGCAACAATTTACTTCCTGCTCTATCAAGTCCTATGAACTTTTTTCAAAGTTTATCGACTCTTATTCCAGTTTCCACCACACCGCCAAAATAACTTTTTCCACCGCACCATCCCATCCATTTCTACATGATCAAAACTGATTACAAGACTTCGAAATTTTATAATCTCCAGGTCAGTTGATACAGCACTGTCCCGGTCTAACAATGTGTTTTCCTCTGCATTCGTGATACCAAAATTTTCTGCATGCCTTCAACCTACAATGTTAGGTCGCACCTTTGCCATACCACCGTCCTCTTTTATTCTATTACAAGAGTTTTTCTGCGTTTCGCGAGTTTTCTGTTTTTCAACTTCTTTTTTCATTCCTGAATTAACTCATTCGCGGCTGTGCTATTTTTCCTTGTCTTAATTCCATCATTCAGTTCAGCTTAATTGTCCCGCTTCGCATCGTTCGCTCTGTGCTTTTAATTTGCGCGATATATTTCAATATGATTCTTTACGCCAGTTTATTCCCTTCCAGTTCTTTTACCATTTAACTGCTGCGCAAGCAGTTCATTTCCATTTCCAATCGAACTACTCAAAACGGAACGTCGATTAATCCGTAAGTACCATTTTCCTTTTCCTAATTTTCATAAGTAAATTCTACATATATTTCGCACCTTGTCTATGAAATAACCATAACTTTTTTCCCTTAACTCATCGTTGGCCAGTTAAATTTTTTAACTACAACTATCCTATTCAAATTTGATAACGCTTACATTGGTAAAACTAGTCTAATATCATTTCGGAAAAATATACGCGCAAAAGATTTGAATACTTTCGCGATTAGAAAAAAAAAGAAACTTCATAGATTCACTTAAATTTAACCTTACCCACAACTCGAACTTTCGCATTTGTGGATTTTCTTTTTTCTGCAGTAATAATAATAAATAAATAAAATAATAAATAGCTGTGAGTCATACATTAACGAAAATTATTCTCTAAATAGGCAAACAATATCGATATCATATTTTCTTCATTCGGTTAATTAATTAGAATTTTTACTGACCACAGATCATTCTTTCAAAATTAGTTAGTTCCCTTTTTTTTTTTGTTAATTCGAAATAACATCTAAAAAATATACATTCATATTCAAACACATTTGCTGCTTCATTATTAGCCTGTTGAGAAAAACAGCTGGGAGCGAATAGCCAATCAGATGCAGCGCATCTAAAGAACGTCAGAAACACCCTGTATTTAAACGGCGGATGGTTCACCCGCAGATCATTTGCACTTGTTAATAACTGCAGTACTATCGTCTGTTGATTCTTGGTGCAGCTGATATTTTATTTGAATTTGCTAAGAATTTCTATCGCAAATGCAATATCGTCACTGAAGAATTTCTAGTGGTCATTCATACGTGTTCCACACTCTGCATTAGGAAAAATGCTTTTCTTTCTGAACGAAGAGTTCACGTCCATCAATCGGGGTGTTGCTAGCAAAAAAATCGATATCGTAACATCAGTGCCGCTGGAAGTGTCACAGATGATTTTCAAGTATGTACCGCATTTAGATTTATGAATTTGTTTTACTATTCTCTTACTTTCTCTGGTTTTTTTCTTTTTTTTTTTTTTTTGCTGCTAGCGTTTCTCCGTTCCTTCCTTCATACAAAATTAAGCTCCATTTTATTCGCATAATTAAACATTTTTCGCTTTCACAGAATGCTAGACGCTAAATCGATGCTGAATGTCAGACTGGTATCCCGAAATTGGCACAGGCGTCTGAATTCGGTAAAAACATTAAGACCGAAATATTTAAGGAAAATTATACGAAACGAGCGCAAAAGACGAATTGCATTCTACAGATCGTATGGCGCCCGGAAGACTGATTCTGTGCACACGTTGAATATGTTCGGTAAGTACATATAATAGCCAGATCTTTATTCTTTACCTTTTCCTGCAACAGCCGTAATATATTACATAATTTAATCATACGATTTTCTGGTGTTTTTCAACACATGTTCTGTGTTCAACATATCACATTAATCAATGTTCCTTCTTCTAATTTACAGGAAATAGAGCTACTTTCCGAATCAATTCATGCACACAAGTTCGGCGGTGATGAACTATTGCCATATAGTTACCTTTCTGTAATTTCAGATATGTACGCATCCACCGTTCGCTTTCTGTATTCGTTACCTGATGACCATAAACAATTTACACAATGTGCAGCTATGTATATGTCGCTTCTCGTTAATTATGCCGAAATAAACATTTTATTAAAAAATTACGTGTTCTTTCTTTTTTTTCTTCTTTTCAATTACTCAAGAGTCACTGCCGTCATCCTAAATTCTCCTGCTTCTTCATTTTATCACCAAAATATTATATACTCAAATTAAATTTCCATCAATAAAATCATTGAAACATCTAACGAAATCTACACGTTAGTAACAATTTTTAATTTTATGAATTGCACAAAAATATTACACACACAAAACGGTTTCTAACGTGTTCTCCTCTGCTCGAAACGGAAAATAAAATGAATGGAAAATAATAATTAGCCATACCTCATACTCTCATCACTGACAGTTTCAGAAAAATTACGCCTTCCTTTAAGTTGTACATTTAATTTCATAAACCCCTATAAACACATCTCCAATCAACACGTTCGAAATAAGAAATCTGCGTAATTCACAGTTGACGATTATACTAAACAAGGAAACAAACAACTAGTAATGCAAAACAAAAAAAAAACCTTAACCGGATAATTTTTTCGGTTTACACAAATTTATTTATCAGCTGTCCCTATATTTTTTTTTTTGGTAACATCTACAATCAGCAACAATTTACTTCCTGCTCTATCAAGTCCTATGAACTTTTTTCAAAGTTTATCGACTCTTATTCAAGTTTCCACCACACCGCCAAAATAACTTTTTCCACCGCACCATCCCATCCATTTCTACATGATCAAAACTGATTACAAGACTTCGAAATTTTATAATCTCCACGTCAGTTGATACAGCACTGTCCCGGTCTAACAATGTGTTTTCCTCTGCATTCGTGATACCAAAATTTTCTGCATGCCTTCAACCTACAATGTTAGGTCGCACCTTTGCCATACCACCGTCCTCTTTATTCTATTACAAGAGTTTTTCTGCGTTTCGCGAGTTTTCTGTTTTTCAACTTCTTTTTTCACTCCTGAATTAACTCATTCGCGGCTGTGCTATTTTTCCTTGTCTTAATTCCATCATTCAGTTCAGCTTAATTGTCCCGCTTCGCATCGTTCGCTCTGTGCTTTTAATTTGCGCGATATATTTCAATATGATTCTTTACGCCAGTTTATTCCCTTCCAGTTCTTTTACCATTTAACTGCTGCGCAAGCAGTTCATTTCCATTTCCAATCGAACTACTCAAAACGGAACGTCGATTAATCCGTAAGTACCCATTTTCCTTTTCCTAATTCTCATAAGTAAATTCTACATATATTTCGCACCTTGTCTATGAAATAACCATAACTTTTTTCCCTTAACTCATCGTTGGCCAGTTAAATTTTTTAACTACAACTATCCTATTCAAATTTGATAACGCTTACATTGGTAAAACTAGTCTAATATCATTTCGGAAAAATATACGCGCAAAAGATTTGAATACTTTCGCGATTAGAAAAAAAAAGAAACTTCATAGATTCACTTAAATTTAACCTTACCCACAACTCGAACTTTCGCATTTGTGGATTTTCTTTTTTCTGCAGTAATAATAATAAATAAATAAAATAATAAATAGCTGTGAGTCATACATTAACGAAAATTATTCTCTAAATAGGCAAACAATATCGATATCATATTTTCTTCATTCGGTTAATTAATTAGAATTTTTACTGACCACAGATCATTCTTTCAAAATTAGTTAGTTTCCTTTTTTTTTTTTGTTAATTCGAAATAACATCTAAAAAATATACATTCATATTCAAACACATTTGCTGCTTCATTATTAGCCTGTGAGAAAAACAGCTGGGAGCGAATAGCCAATCAGATGCAGCGCATCTAAAGAACGTCAGAAACACCCTGTATTTAAACCGGCGGATGGTTCACCCGCAGATCATTTGCACTTGTTAATAACTGCAGTACTATCGTCTGTTGATTCTTGGTGCAGCTGATATTTTATTTGAATTTGCTAAGAATTTCTATCGCAAATGCAATATCGTCACTGAAGAATTTCTAGTGGTCATTCATACGTGTTCCACACTCTGCATTAGGAAAAATGCTTTTCTTTCTGAACGAAGAGTTCACGTCCATCAATCGGGGTGTTGCTAGCAAAAAAATCGATATCGTAACATCAGTGCCGCTGGAAGTGTCACAGATGATTTTCAAGTATGTACCGCATTTAGATTTATGAATTTGTTTTACTATTCTCTTACTTTCTCTGGTTTTTTTCTTTTTTTTTTTTTTTGCTGCTAGCGTTTCTCCGTTCCTTCCTTCATACAAAATTAAGCTCCATTTTATTCGCATAATTAAACATTTTTTCGCTTTCACAGAATGCTAGACGCTAAATCGATGCTGAATGTCAGACTGGTATCCCGAAATTGGCACAGGCGTCTGAATTCGGTAAAAACATTAAGACCGAAATATTTAAGGAAAATTATACGAAACGAGCGCAAAAGACGAATTGCATTCTACAGATCGTATGGCGCCCGGAAGACTGATTCTGTGCACACGTTGAATATGTTCGGTAAGTACATATAATAGCCAGATCTTTATTCTTTACCTTTTCCTGCAACAGCCGTAATATATTACATAATTTAATCATACGATTTTCTGGTGTTTTTCAACACATGTTCTGTGTTCAACATATCACATTAATCAATGTTCCTTCTTCTAATTTACAGGAAATAGAGCTACTTTCCGAATCAATTCATGCACACAAGTTCGGCGGTGATGAACTATTGCCATATAGTTACCTTTCTGTAATTTCAGATATGTACGCATCCACCGTTCGCTTTCTGTATTCGTTACCTGATGACCATAAACAATTTACACAATGTGCAGCTATGTATATGTCGCTTCTCGTTAATTATGCCGAAATAAACATTTTATTAAAAAATTACGTGTTCTTTCTTTTTTTTCTTCTTTTCAATTACTCAAGAGTCACTGCCGTCATCCTAAATTCTCCTGCTTCTTCATTTTATCACCAAAATATTATATACTCAAATTAAATTTCCATCAATAAAATCATTGAAACATCTAACGAAATCTACACGTTAGTAACAATTTTTAATTTTATGAATTGCACAAAAATATTACACACACAAAACGGTTTCTAACGTGTTCTCCTCTGCTCGAAACGGAAAATAAAATGAATGGAAAATAATAATTAGCCATACCTCATACTATCATCACTGACAGTTTCAGAAAAATTACGCCTTCCTTTAAGTTGTACATTTAATTTCATAAACCCCTATAAACACATCTCCAATCAACACGTTCGAAATAAGAAATCTGCGTAATTCACAGTTGACGATTATACTAAACAAGGAAACAAACAACTAGTAATGCAAAACAAAAAAAAAACCTTAACCGGATAATTTTTTCGGTTTACACAAATTTATTTATCAGCTGTCCCTATATTTTTTTTTTTGGTAACATCTACAATCAGCAACAATTTACTTCCTGCTCTATCAAGTCCTATGAACTTTTTTCAAAGTTTATCGACTCTTATTCAAGTTTCCACCACACCGCCAAAATAACTTTTTCCACCGCACCATCCCATCCATTTCTACATGATCAAAACTGATTACAAGACTTCGAAATTTTATAATCTCCACGTCAGTTGATACAGCACTGTCCCGGTCTAACAATGTGTTTTCCTCTGCATTCGTGATACCAAAATTTTCTGCATGCCTTCAACCTACAATGTTAGGTCGCACCTTTGCCATACCACCGTCCTCTTTTATTCTATTACAAGAGTTTTTCTGCGTTTCGCGAGTTTTCTGTTTTTCAACTTCTTTTTTCACTCCTGAATTAACTCATTCGCGGCTGTGCTATTTTTCCTTGTCTTAATTCCATCATTCAGTTCAGCTTAATTGTCCCGCTTCGCATCGTTCGCTCTGTGCTTTTAATTTGCGCGATATATTTCAATATGATTCTTTACGCCAGTTTATTCCCTTCCAGTTCTTTTACCATTTAACTGCTGCGCAAGCAGTTCATTTCCATTTCCAATCGAACTACTCAAAACGGAACGTCGATTAATCCGTAAGTACCCATTTTCCTTTTCCTAATTCTCATAAGTAAATTCTACATATATTTCGCACCTTGTCTATGAAATAACCATAACTTTTTTCCCTTAACTCATCGTTGGCCAGTTAAATTTTTTAACTACAACTATCCTATTCAAATTTGATAACGCTTACATTGGTAAAACTAGTCTAATATCATTTCGGAAAAATATACGCGCAAAAGATTTGAATACTTTCGCGATTAGAAAAAAAAAGAAACTTCATAGATTCACTTAAATTTAACCTTACCCACAACTCGAACTTTCGCATTTGTGGATTTTCTTTTTTCTGCAGTAATAATAATAAATAAATAAAATAATAAATAGCTGTGAGTCATACATTAACGAAAATTATTCTCTAAATAGGAAAACAATATCGATATCATATTTTCTTCATTCGGTTAATTAATTAGAATTTTTACTGACCACAGATCATTCTTTCAAAATTAGTTAGTTTCCTTTTTTTTTTTGTTAATTCGAAATAACATCTAAAAAATATACATTCATATTCAAACACATTTGCTGCTTCATTATTAGCCTGTTGAGAAAAACAGCTGGGAGCGAATAGCCAATCAGATGCAGCGCATCTAAAGAACGTCAGAAACACCCTGTATTTAAACCGGCGGATGGTTCACCCGCAGATCATTTGCACTTGTTAATAACTGCAGTACTATCGTCTGTTGATTCTTGGTGCAGCTGATATTTTATTTGAATTTGCTAAGAATTTCTATCGCAAATGCAATATCGTCACTGAAGAATTTCTAGTGGTCATTCATACGTGTTCCACACTCTGCATTAGGAAAAATGCTTTTCTTTCTGAACGAAGAGTTCACGTCCATCAATCGGGGTGTTGCTAGCAAAAAAATCGATATCGTAACATCAGTGCCGCTGGAAGTGTCACAGATGATTTTCAAGTATGTACCGCATTTAGATTTATGAATTTGTTTTACTATTCTCTTACTTTCTCTGGTTTTTTTCTTTTTTTTTTTTTTTGCTGCTAGCGTTTCTCCGTTCCTTCCTTCATACAAAATTAAGCTCCATTTTATTCGCATAATTAAACATTTTTTCGCTTTCACAGAATGCTAGACGCTAAATCGATGCTGAATGTCAGACTGGTATCCCGAAATTGGCACAGGCGTCTGAATTCGGTAAAAACATTAAGACCGAAATATTTAAGGAAAATTATACGAAACGAGCGCAAAAGACGAATTGCATTCTACAGATCGTATGGCGCCCGGAAGACTGATTCTGTGCACACGTTGAATATGTTCGGTAAGTACATATAATAGCCAGATCTTTATTCTTTACCTTTTCCTGCAACAGCCGTAATATATTACATAATTTAATCATACGATTTTCTGGTGTTTTTCAACACATGTTCTGTGTTCAACATATCACATTAATCAATGTTCCTTCTTCTAATTTACAGGAAATAGAGCTACTTTCCGAATCAATTCATGCACACAAGTTCGGCGGTGATGAACTATTGCCATATAGTTACCTTTCTGTAATTTCAGATATGTACGCATCCACCGTTCGCTTTCTGTATTCGTTACCTGATGACCATAAACAATTTACACAATGTGCAGCTATGTATATGTCGCTTCTCGTTAATTATGCCGAAATAAACATTTTATTAAAAAATTACGTGTTCTTTCTTTTTTTTCTTCTTTTCAATTACTCAAGAGTCACTGCCGTCATCCTAAATTCTCCTGCTTCTTCATTTTATCACCAAAATATTATATACTCAAATTAAATTTCCATCAATAAAATCATTGAAACATCTAACGAAATCTACACGTTAGTAACAATTTTTAATTTTATGAATTGCACAAAAATATTACACACACAAAACGGTTTCTAACGTGTTCTCCTCTGCTCGAAACGGAAAATAAAATGAATGGAAAATAATAATTAGCCATACCTCATACTATCATCACTGACAGTTTCAGAAAAATTACGCCTTCCTTTAAGTTGTACATTTAATTTCATAAACCCCTATAAACACATCTCCAATCAACACGTTCGAAATAAGAAATCTGCGTAATTCACAGTTGACGATTATACTAAACAAGGAAACAAACAACTAGTAATGCAAAACAAAAAAAAAACCTTAACCGGATAATTTTTTCGGTTTACACAAATTTATTTATCAGCTGTCCCTATATTTTTTTTTTTGGTAACATCTACAATCAGCAACAATTTACTTCCTGCTCTATCAAGTCCTATGAACTTTTTTCAAAGTTTATCGACTCTTATTCAAGTTTCCACCACACCGCCAAAATAACTTTTTCCACCGCACCATCCCATCCATTTCTACATGATCAAAACTGATTACAAGACTTCGAAATTTTATAATCTCCACGTCAGTTGATACAGCACTGTCCCGGTCTAACAATGTGTTTTCCTCTGCATTCGTGATACCAAAATTTTCTGCATGCCTTCAACCTACAATGTTAGGTCGCACCTTTGCCATACCACCGTCCTCTTTTATTCTATTACAAGAGTTTTTCTGCGTTTCGCGAGTTTTCTGTTTTTCAACTTCTTTTTTCACTCCTGAATTAACTCATTCGCGGCTGTGCTATTTTTCCTTGTCTTAATTCCATCATTCAGTTCAGCTTAATTGTCCCGCTTCGCATCGTTCGCTCTGTGCTTTTAATTTGCGCGATATATTTCAATATGATTCTTTACGCCAGTTTATTCCCTTCCAGTTCTTTTACCATTTAACTGCTGCGCAAGCAGTTCATTTCCATTTCCAATCGAACTACTCAAAACGGAACGTCGATTAATCCGTAAGTACCCATTTTCCTTTTCCTAATTCTCATAAGTAAATTCTACATATATTTCGCACCTTGTCTATGAAATAACCATAACTTTTTTCCCTTAACTCATCGTTGGCCAGTTAAATTTTTTAACTACAACTATCCTATTCAAATTTGATAACGCTTACATTGGTAAAACTAGTCTAATATCATTTCGGAAAAATATACGCGCAAAAGATTTGAATACTTTCGCGATTAGAAAAAAAAAGAAACTTCATAGATTCACTTAAATTTAACCTTACCCACAACTCGAACTTTCGCATTTGTGGATTTTCTTTTTTCTGCAGTAATAATAATAAATAAATAAAATAATAAATAGCTGTGAGTCATACATTAACGAAAATTATTCTCTAAATAGGAAAACAATATCGATATCATATTTTCTTCATTCGGTTAATTAATTAGAATTTTTACTGACCACAGATCATTCTTTCAAAATTAGTTAGTTTCCTTTTTTTTTTTGTTAATTCGAAATAACATCTAAAAAATATACATTCATATTCAAACACATTTGCTGCTTCATTATTAGCCTGTTGAGAAAAACAGCTGGGAGCGAATAGCCAATCAGATGCAGCGCATCTAAAGAACGTCAGAAACACCCTGTATTTAAACCGGCGGATGGTTCACCCGCAGATCATTTGCACTTGTTAATAACTGCAGTACTATCGTCTGTTGATTCTTGGTGCAGCTGATATTTTATTTGAATTTGCTAAGAATTTCTATCGCAAATGCAATATCGTCACTGAAGAATTTCTAGTGGTCATTCATACGTGTTCCACACTCTGCATTAGGAAAAATGCTTTTCTTTCTGAACGAAGAGTTCACGTCCATCAATCGGGGTGTTGCTAGCAAAAAAATCGATATCGTAACATCAGTGCCGCTGGAAGTGTCACAGATGATTTTCAAGTATGTACCGCATTTAGATTTATGAATTTGTTTTACTATTCTCTTACTTTCTCTGGTTTTTTTCTTTTTTTTTTTTTTTGCTGCTAGCGTTTCTCCGTTCCTTCCTTCATACAAAATTAAGCTCCATTTTATTCGCATAATTAAACATTTTTTCGCTTTCACAGAATGCTAGACGCTAAATCGATGCTGAATGTCAGACTGGTATCCCGAAATTGGCACAGGCGTCTGAATTCGGTAAAAACATTAAGACCGAAATATTTAAGGAAAATTATACGAAACGAGCGCAAAAGACGAATTGCATTCTACAGATCGTATGGCGCCCGGAAGACTGATTCTGTGCACACGTTGAATATGTTCGGTAAGTACATATAATAGCCAGATCTTTATTCTTTACCTTTTCCTGCAACAGCCGTAATATATTACATAATTTAATCATACGATTTTCTGGTGTTTTTCAACACATGTTCTGTGTTCAACATATCACATTAATCAATGTTCCTTCTTCTAATTTACAGGAAATAGAGCTACTTTCCGAATCAATTCATGCACACAAGTTCGGCGGTGATGAACTATTGCCATATAGTTACCTTTCTGTAATTTCAGATATGTACGCATCCACCGTTCGCTTTCTGTATTCGTTACTTGATGACCATAAACAATTTACACAATGTGCAGCTATGTATATGTCGCTTCTCGTTAATTATGCCGAAATAAACATTTTATTAAAAAATTACGTGTTCTTTCTTTTTTTTCTTCTTTTCAATTACTCAAGAGTCACTGCCGTCATCCTAAATTCTCCTGCTTCTTCATTTTATCACCAAAATATTATATACTCAAATTAAATTTCCATCAATAAAATCATTGAAACATCTAACGAAATCTACACGTTAGTAACAATTTTTAATTTTATGAATTGCACAAAAATATTACACACACAAAACGGTTTCTAACGTGTTCTCCTCTGCTCGAAACGGAAAATAAAATGAATGGAAAATAATAATTAGCCATACCTCATACTATCATCACTGACAGTTTCAGAAAAATTACGCCTTCCTTTAAGTTGTACATTTAATTTCATAAACCCCTATAAACACATCTCCAATCAACACGTTCGAAATAAGAAATCTGCGTAATTCACAGTTGACGATTATACTAAACAAGGAAACAAACAACTAGTAATGCAAAACAAAAAAAAAACCTTAACCGGATAATTTTTTCGGTTTACACAAATTTATTTATCAGCTGTCCCTATATTTTTTTTTTTGGTAACATCTACAATCAGCAACAATTTACTTCCTGCTCTATCAAGTCCTATGAACTTTTTTCAAAGTTTATCGACTCTTATTCCAGTTTCCACCACACCGCCAAAATAACTTTTTCCACCGCACCATCCCATCCATTTCTACATGATCAAAACTGATTACAAGACTTCGAAATTTTATAATCTCCAGGTCAGTTGATACAGCACTGTCCCGGTCTAACAATGTGTTTTCCTCTGCATTCGTGATACCAAAATTTTCTGCATGCCTTCAACCTACAATGTTAGGTCGCACCTTTGCCATACCACCGTCCTCTTTTATTCTATTACAAGAGTTTTTCTGCGTTTCGCGAGTTTTCTGTTTTTCAACTTCTTTTTTCATTCCTGAATTAACTCATTCGCGGCTGTGCTATTTTTCCTTGTCTTAATTCCATCATTCAGTTCAGCTTAATTGTCCCGCTTCGCATCGTTCGCTCTGTGCTTTTAATTTGCGCGATATATTTCAATATGATTCTTTACGCCAGTTTATTCCCTTCCAGTTCTTTTACCATTTAACTGCTGCGCAAGCAGTTCATTTCCATTTCCAATCGAACTACTCAAAACGGAACGTCGATTAATCCGTAAGTACCCATTTTCCTTTTCCTAATTCTCATAAGTAAATTCTACATATATTTCGCACCTTGTCTATGAAATAACCATAACTTTTTTCCCTTAACTCATCGTTGGCCAGTTAAATTTTTTAACTACAACTATCCTATTCAAATTTGATAACGCTTACATTGGTAAAACTAGTCTAATATCATTTCGGAAAAATATACGCGCAAAAGATTTGAATACTTTCGCGATTAGAAAAAAAAAGAAACTTCATAGATTCACTTAAATTTAACCTTACCCACAACTCGAACTTTCGCATTTGTGGATTTTCTTTTTTCTGCAGTAATAATAATAAATAAATAAAATAATAAATAGCTGTGAGTCATACATTAACGAAAATTATTCTCTAAATAGGCAAACAATATCGATATCATATTTTCTTCATTCGGTTAATTAATTAGAATTTTTACTGACC
Source organism: Icerya purchasi (assembly GCA_039619475.1). NCBI lineage: Eukaryota > Metazoa > Arthropoda > Insecta > Hemiptera > Monophlebidae > Icerya > Icerya purchasi. Next base: position 568,295,541 of record CM077115.1, read on the forward strand.
ACAGATCATTCTTTCAAAATTAGTTAGTTCCCTTTTTTTTTTTTGTTAAATCGAAATAACATCTAAAAAATATACATTCATATTCAAACACATTTGCTGCTTCATTATTAGCCTGTTGAGAAAAACAGCTGGGAGCGAATAGCCAATCAGATGCAGCGCATCTAAAGAACGTCAGAAACACCCTGTATTTAAACCGGCGGATGGTTCACCCGCAGATCATTTGCACTTGTTAATAACTGCAGTACTATCGTCTGTTGATTCTTGGTGCAGCTGATATTTTATTTGAATTTGCTAAGAATTTCTATCGCAAATGCAATATCGTCACTGAAGAATTTCTAGTGGTCATTCATACGTGTTCCACACTCTGCATTAGGAAAAATGCTTTTCTTTCTGAACGAAGAGTTCACGTCCATCAATCGGGGTGTTGCTAGCAAAAAAATCGATATCGTAACATCAGTGCCGCTGGAAGTGTCACAGATGATTTTCAAGTATGTACCGCATTTAGATTTATGAATTTGTTTTACTATTCTCTTACTTTCTCTGGTTTTTTTCTTTTTTTTTTTTTTTTGCTGCTAGCGTTTCTCCGTTCCTTCCTTCATACAAAATTAAGCTCCATTTTATTCGCATAATTAAACATTTTTTCGCTTTCACAGAATGCTAGACGCTAAATCGATGCTGAATGTCAGACTGGTATCCCGAAATTGGCACAGGCGTCTGAATTCGGTAAAAACATTAAGACCGAAATATTTAAGGAAAATTATACGAAACGAGCGCAAAAGACGAATTGCATTCTACAGATCGTATGGCGCCCGGAAGACTGATTCTGTGCACACGTTGAATATGTTCGGTAAGTACATATAATAGCCAGATCTTTATTCTTTACCTTTTCCTGCAACAGCCGTAATATATTACATAATTTAATCATACGATTTTCTGGTGTTTTTCAACACATGTTCTGTGTTCAACATATCACATTAATCAATGTTCCTTCTTCTAATTTACAGGAAATAGAGCTACTTTCCGAATCAATTCATGCACACAAGTTCGGCGGTGATGAACTATTGCCATATAGTTACCTTTCTGTAATTTCAGATATGTACGCATCCACCGTTCGCTTTCTGTATTCGTTACCTGATGACCATAAACAATTTACACAATGTGCAGCTATGTATATGTCGCTTCTCGTTAATTATGCCGAAATAAACATTTTATTAAAAAATTACGTGTTCTTTCTTTTTTTTCTTCTTTTCAATTACTCAAGAGTCACTGCCGTCATCCTAAATTCTCCTGCTTCTTCATTTTATCACCAAAATATTATATACTCAAATTAAATTTCCATCAATAAAATCATTGAAACATCTAACGAAATCTACACGTTAGTAACAATTTTTAATTTTATGAATTGCACAAAAATATTACACACACAAAACGGTTTCTAACGTGTTCTCCTCTGCTCGAAACGGAAAATAAAATGAATGGAAAATAATAATTAGCCATACCTCATACTCTCATCACTGACAGTTTCAGAAAAATTACGCCTTCCTTTAAGTTGTACATTTAATTTCATAAACCCCTATAAACACATCTCCAATCAACACGTTCGAAATAAGAAATCTGCGTAATTCACAGTTGACGATTATACTAAACAAGGAAACAAACAACTAGTAATGCAAAACAAAAAAAAAACCTTAACCGGATAATTTTTTCGGTTTACACAAATTTATTTATCAGCTGTCCCTATATTTTTTTTTTTGGTAACATCTACAATCAGCAACAATTTACTTCCTGCTCTATCAAGTCCTATGAACTTTTTTCAAAGTTTATCGACTCTTATTCAAGTTTCCACCACACCGCCAAAATAACTTTTTCCACCGCACCATCCCATCCATTTCTACATGATCAAAACTGATTACAAGACTTCGAAATTTTATAATCTCCACGTCAGTTGATACAGCACTGTCCCGGTCTAACAATGTGTTTTCCTCTGCATTCGTGATACCAAAATTTTCTGCATGCCTTCAACCTACAATGTTAGGTCGCACCTTTGCCATACCACCGTCCTCTTTTATTCTATTACAAGAGTTTTTCTGCGTTTCGCGAGTTTTCTGTTTTTCAACTTCTTTTTTCACTCCTGAATTAACTCATTCGCGGCTGTGCTATTTTTCCTTGTCTTAATTCCATCATTCAGTTCAGCTTAATTGTCCCGCTTCGCATCGTTCGCTCTGTGCTTTTAATTTGCGCGATATATTTCAATATGATTCTTTACGCCAGTTTATTCCCTTCCAGTTCTTTTACCATTTAACTGCTGCGCAAGCAGTTCATTTCCATTTCCAATCGAACTACTCAAAACGGAACGTCGATTAATCCGTAAGTACCCATTTTCCTTTTCCTAATTCTCATAAGTAAATTCTACATATATTTCGCACCTTGTCTATGAAATAACCATAACTTTTTTCCCTTAACTCATCGTTGGCCAGTTAAATTTTTTAACTACAACTATCCTATTCAAATTTGATAACGCTTACATTGGTAAAACTAGTCTAATATCATTTCGGAAAAATATACGCGCAAAAGATTTGAATACTTTCGCGATTAGAAAAAAAAAGAAACTTCATAGATTCACTTAAATTTAACCTTACCCACAACTCGAACTTTCGCATTTGTGGATTTTCTTTTTTCTGCAGTAATAATAATAAATAAATAAAATAATAAATAGCTGTGAGTCATACATTAACGAAAATTATTCTCTAAATAGGAAAACAATATCGATATCATATTTTCTTCATTCGGTTAATTAATTAGAATTTTTACTGACCACAGATCATTCTTTCAAAATTAGTTAGTTTCCTTTTTTTTTTTGTTAATTCGAAATAACATCTAAAAAATATACATTCATATTCAAACACATTTGCTGCTTCATTATTAGCCTGTTGAGAAAAACAGCTGGGAGCGAATAGCCAATCAGATGCAGCGCATCTAAAGAACGTCAGAAACACCCTGTATTTAAACCGGCGGATGGTTCACCCGCAGATCATTTGCACTTGTTAATAACTGCAGTACTATCGTCTGTTGATTCTTGGTGCAGCTGATATTTTATTTGAATTTGCTAAGAATTTCTATCGCAAATGCAATATCGTCACTGAAGAATTTCTAGTGGTCATTCATACGTGTTCCACACTCTGCATTAGGAAAAATGCTTTTCTTTCTGAACGAAGAGTTCACGTCCATCAATCGGGGTGTTGCTAGCAAAAAAATCGATATCGTAACATCAGTGCCGCTGGAAGTGTCACAGATGATTTTCAAGTATGTACCGCATTTAGATTTATGAATTTGTTTTACTATTCTCTTACTTTCTCTGGTTTTTTTCTTTTTTTTTTTTTTTGCTGCTAGCGTTTCTCCGTTCCTTCCTTCATACAAAATTAAGCTCCATTTTATTCGCATAATTAAACATTTTTTCGCTTTCACAGAATGCTAGACGCTAAATCGATGCTGAATGTCAGACTGGTATCCCGAAATTGGCACAGGCGTCTGAATTCGGTAAAAACATTAAGACCGAAATATTTAAGGAAAATTATACGAAACGAGCGCAAAAGACGAATTGCATTCTACAGATCGTATGGCGCCCGGAAGACTGATTCTGTGCACACGTTGAATATGTTCGGTAAGTACATATAATAGCCAGATCTTTATTCTTTACCTTTTCCTGCAACAGCCGTAATATATTACATAATTTAATCATACGATTTTCTGGTGTTTTTCAACACATGTTCTGTGTTCAACATATCACATTAATCAATGTTCCTTCTTCTAATTTACAGGAAATAGAGCTACTTTCCGAATCAATTCATGCACACAAGTTCGGCGGTGATGAACTATTGCCATATAGTTACCTTTCTGTAATTTCAGATATGTACGCATCCACCGTTCGCTTTCTGTATTCGTTACTTGATGACCATAAACAATTTACACAATGTGCAGCTATGTATATGTCGCTTCTCGTTAATTATGCCGAAATAAACATTTTATTAAAAAATTACGTGTTCTTTCTTTTTTTTCTTCTTTTCAATTACTCAAGAGTCACTGCCGTCATCCTAAATTCTCCTGCTTCTTCATTTTATCACCAAAATATTATATACTCAAATTAAATTTCCATCAATAAAATCATTGAAACATCTAACGAAATCTACACGTTAGTAACAATTTTTAATTTTATGAATTGCACAAAAATATTACACACACAAAACGGTTTCTAACGTGTTCTCCTCTGCTCGAAACGGAAAATAAAATGAATGGAAAATAATAATTAGCCATACCTCATACTATCATCACTGACAGTTTCAGAAAAATTACGCCTTCCTTTAAGTTGTACATTTAATTTCATAAACCCCTATAAACACATCTCCAATCAACACGTTCGAAATAAGAAATCTGCGTAATTCACAGTTGACGATTATACTAAACAAGGAAACAAACAACTAGTAATGCAAAACAAAAAAAAAACCTTAACCGGATAATTTTTTCGGTTTACACAAATTTATTTATCAGCTGTCCCTATATTTTTTTTTTTGGTAACATCTACAATCAGCAACAATTTACTTCCTGCTCTATCAAGTCCTATGAACTTTTTTCAAAGTTTATCGACTCTTATTCCAGTTTCCACCACACCGCCAAAATAACTTTTTCCACCGCACCATCCCATCCATTTCTACATGATCAAAACTGATTACAAGACTTCGAAATTTTATAATCTCCAGGTCAGTTGATACAGCACTGTCCCGGTCTAACAATGTGTTTTCCTCTGCATTCGTGATACCAAAATTTTCTGCATGCCTTCAACCTACAATGTTAGGTCGCACCTTTGCCATACCACCGTCCTCTTTTATTCTATTACAAGAGTTTTTCTGCGTTTCGCGAGTTTTCTGTTTTTCAACTTCTTTTTTCATTCCTGAATTAACTCATTCGCGGCTGTGCTATTTTTCCTTGTCTTAATTCCATCATTCAGTTCAGCTTAATTGTCCCGCTTCGCATCGTTCGCTCTGTGCTTTTAATTTGCGCGATATATTTCAATATGATTCTTTACGCCAGTTTATTCCCTTCCAGTTCTTTTACCATTTAACTGCTGCGCAAGCAGTTCATTTCCATTTCCAATCGAACTACTCAAAACGGAACGTCGATTAATCCGTAAGTACCCATTTTCCTTTTCCTAATTTTCATAAGTAAATTCTACATATATTTCGCACCTTGTCTATGAAATAACCATAACTTTTTTCCCTTAACTCATCGTTGGCCAGTTAAATTTTTTAACTACAACTATCCTATTCAAATTTGATAACGCTTACATTGGTAAAACTAGTCTAATATCATTTCGGAAAAATATACGCGCAAAAGATTTGAATACTTTCGCGATTAGAAAAAAAAAGAAACTTCATAGATTCACTTAAATTTAACCTTACCCACAACTCGAACTTTCGCATTTGTGGATTTTCTTTTTTCTGCAGTAATAATAATAAATAAATAAAATAATAAATAGCTGTGAGTCATACATTAACGAAAATTATTCTCTAAATAGGCAAACAATATCGATATCATATTTTCTTCATTCGGTTAATTAATTAGAATTTTTACTGACCACAGATCATTCTTTCAAAATTAGTTAGTTCCCTTTTTTTTTTTTGTTAATTCGAAATAACATCTAAAAAATATACATTCATATTCAAACACATTTGCTGCTTCATTATTAGCCTGTTGAGAAAAACAGCTGGGAGCGAATAGCCAATCAGATGCAGCGCATCTAAAGAACGTCAGAAACACCCTGTATTTAAACCGGCGGATGGTTCACCCGCAGATCATTTGCACTTGTTAATAACTGCAGTACTATCGTCTGTTGATTCTTGGTGCAGCTGATATTTTATTTGAATTTGCTAAGAATTTCTATCGCAAATGCAATATCGTCACTGAAGAATTTCTAGTGGTCATTCATACGTGTTCCACACTCTGCATTAGGAAAAATGCTTTTCTTTCTGAACGAAGAGTTCACGTCCATCAATCGGGGTGTTGCTAGCAAAAAAATCGATATCGTAACATCAGTGCCGCTGGAAGTGTCACAGATGATTTTCAAGTATGTACCGCATTTAGATTTATGAATTTGTTTTACTATTCTCTTACTTTCTCTGGTTTTTTTCTTTTTTTTTTTTTTTTGCTGCTAGCGTTTCTCCGTTCCTTCCTTCATACAAAATTAAGCTCCATTTTATTCGCATAATTAAACATTTTTTCGCTTTCACAGAATGCTAGACGCTAAATCGATGCTGAATGTCAGACTGGTATCCCGAAATTGGCACAGGCGTCTGAATTCGGTAAAAACATTAAGACCGAAATATTTAAGGAAAATTATACGAAACGAGCGCAAAAGACGAATTGCATTCTACAGATCGTATGGCGCCCGGAAGACTGATTCTGTGCACACGTTGAATATGTTCGGTAAGTACATATAATAGCCAGATCTTTATTCTTTACCTTTTCCTGCAACAGCCGTAATATATTACATAATTTAATCATACGATTTTCTGGTGTTTTTCAACACATGTTCTGTGTTCAACATATCACATTAATCAATGTTCCTTCTTCTAATTTACAGGAAATAGAGCTACTTTCCGAATCAATTCATGCACACAAGTTCGGCGGTGATGAACTATTGCCATATAGTTACCTTTCTGTAATTTCAGATATGTACGCATCCACCGTTCGCTTTCTGTATTCGTTACCTGATGACCATAAACAATTTACACAATGTGCAGCTATGTATATGTCGCTTCTCGTTAATTATGCCGAAATAAACATTTTATTAAAAAATTACGTGTTCTTTCTTTTTTTTCTTCTTTTCAATTACTCAAGAGTCACTGCCGTCATCCTAAATTCTCCTGCTTCTTCATTTTATCACCAAAATATTATATACTCAAATTAAATTTCCATCAATAAAATCATTGAAACATCTAACGAAATCTACACGTTAGTAACAATTTTTAATTTTATGAATTGCACAAAAATATTACACACACAAAACGGTTTCTAACGTGTTCTCCTCTGCTCGAAACGGAAAATAAAATGAATGGAAAATAATAATTAGCCATACCTCATACTCTCATCACTGACAGTTTCAGAAAAATTACGCCTTCCTTTAAGTTGTACATTTAATTTCATAAACCCCTATAAACACATCTCCAATCAACACGTTCGAAATAAGAAATCTGCGTAATTCACAGTTGACGATTATACTAAACAAGGAAACAAACAACTAGTAATGCAAAACAAAAAAAAAACCTTAACCGGATAATTTTTTCGGTTTACACAAATTTATTTATCAGCTGTCCCTATATTTTTTTTTTTGGTAACATCTACAATCAGCAACAATTTACTTCCTGCTCTATCAAGTCCTATGAACTTTTTTCAAAGTTTATCGACTCTTATTCAAGTTTCCACCACACCGCCAAAATAACTTTTTCCACCGCACCATCCCATCCATTTCTACATGATCAAAACTGATTACAAGACTTCGAAATTTTATAATCTCCACGTCAGTTGATACAGCACTGTCCCGGTCTAACAATGTGTTTTCCTCTGCATTCGTGATACCAAAATTTTCTGCATGCCTTCAACCTACAATGTTAGGTCGCACCTTTGCCATACCACCGTCCTCTTTTATTCTATTACAAGAGTTTTTCTGCGTTTCGCGAGTTTTCTGTTTTTCAACTTCTTTTTTCACTCCTGAATTAACTCATTCGCGGCTGTGCTATTTTTCCTTGTCTTAATTCCATCATTCAGTTCAGCTTAATTGTCCCGCTTCGCATCGTTCGCTCTGTGCTTTTAATTTGCGCGATATATTTCAATATGATTCTTTACGCCAGTTTATTCCCTTCCAGTTCTTTTACCATTTAACTGCTGCGCAAGCAGTTCATTTCCATTTCCAATCGAACTACTCAAAACGGAACGTCGATTAATCCGTAAGTACCCATTTTCCTTTTCCTAATTCTCATAAGTAAATTCTACATATATTTCGCACCTTGTCTATGAAATAACCATAACTTTTTTCCCTTAACTCATCGTTGGCCAGTTAAATTTTTTAACTACAACTATCCTATTCAAATTTGATAACGCTTACATTGGTAAAACTAGTCTAATATCATTTCGGAAAAATATACGCGCAAAAGATTTGAATACTTTCGCGATTAGAAAAAAAAAGAAACTTCATAGATTCACTTAAATTTAACCTTACCCACAACTCGAACTTTCGCATTTGTGGATTTTCTTTTTTCTGCAGTAATAATAATAAATAAATAAAATAATAAATAGCTGTGAGTCATACATTAACGAAAATTATTCTCTAAATAGGCAAACAATATCGATATCATATTTTCTTCATTCGGTTAATTAATTAGAATTTTTACTGACCACAGATCATTCTTTCAAAATTAGTTAGTTTCCTTTTTTTTTTTTGTTAATTCGAAATAACATCTAAAAAATATACATTCATATTCAAACACATTTGCTGCTTCATTATTAGCCTGTTGAGAAAAACAGCTGGGAGCGAATAGCCAATCAGATGCAGCGCATCTAAAGAACGTCAGAAACACCCTGTATTTAAACCGGCGGATGGTTCACCCGCAGATCATTTGCACTTGTTAATAACTGCAGTACTATCGTCTGTTGATTCTTGGTGCAGCTGATATTTTATTTGAATTTGCTAAGAATTTCTATCGCAAATGCAATATCGTCACTGAAGAATTTCTAGTGGTCATTCATACGTGTTCCACACTCTGCATTAGGAAAAATGCTTTTCTTTCTGAACGAAGAGTTCACGTCCATCAATCGGGGTGTTGCTAGCAAAAAAATCGATATCGTAACATCAGTGCCGCTGGAAGTGTCACAGATGATTTTCAAGTATGTACCGCATTTAGATTTATGAATTTGTTTTACTATTCTCTTACTTTCTCTGGTTTTTTTCTTTTTTTTTTTTTTTGCTGCTAGCGTTTCTCCGTTCCTTCCTTCATACAAAATTAAGCTCCATTTTATTCGCATAATTAAACATTTTTTCGCTTTCACAGAATGCTAGACGCTAAATCGATGCTGAATGTCAGACTGGTATCCCGAAATTGGCACAGGCGTCTGAATTCGGTAAAAACATTAAGACCGAAATATTTAAGGAAAATTATACGAAACGAGCGCAAAAGACGAATTGCATTCTACAGATCGTATGGCGCCCGGAAGACTGATTCTGTGCACACGTTGAATATGTTCGGTAAGTACATATAATAGCCAGATCTTTATTCTTTACCTTTTCCTGCAACAGCCGTAATATATTACATAATTTAATCATACGATTTTCTGGTGTTTTTCAACACATGTTCTGTGTTCAACATATCACATTAATCAATGTTCCTTCTTCTAATTTACAGGAAATAGAGCTACTTTCCGAATCAATTCATGCACACAAGTTCGGCGGTGATGAACTATTGCCATATAGTTACCTTTCTGTAATTTCAGATATGTACGCATCCACCGTTCGCTTTCTGTATTCGTTACCTGATGACCATAAACAATTTACACAATGTGCAGCTATGTATATGTCGCTTCTCGTTAATTATGCCGAAATAAACATTTTATTAAAAAATTACGTGTTCTTTCTTTTTTTTCTTCTTTTCAATTACTCAAGAGTCACTGCCGTCATCCTAAATTCTCCTGCTTCTTCATTTTATCACCAAAATATTATATACTCAAATTAAATTTCCATCAATAAAATCATTGAAACATCTAACGAAATCTACACGTTAGTAACAATTTTTAATTTTATGAATTGCACAAAAATATTACACACACAAAACGGTTTCTAACGTGTTCTCCTCTGCTCGAAACGGAAAATAAAATGAATGGAAAATAATAATTAGCCATACCTCATACTATCATCACTGACAGTTTCAGAAAAATTACGCCTTCCTTTAAGTTGTACATTTAATTTCATAAACCCCTATAAACACATCTCCAATCAACACGTTCGAAATAAGAAATCTGCGTAATTCACAGTTGACGATTATACTAAACAAGGAAACAAACAACTAGTAATGCAAAACAAAAAAAAAACCTTAACCGGATAATTTTTTCGGTTTACACAAATTTATTTATCAGCTGTCCCTATATTTTTTTTTTTGGTAACATCTACAATCAGCAACAATTTACTTCCTGCTCTATCAAGTCCTATGAACTTTTTTCAAAGTTTATCGACTCTTATTCCAGTTTCCACCACACCGCCAAAATAACTTTTTCCACCGCACCATCCCATCCATTTCTACATGATCAAAACTGATTACAAGACTTCGAAATTTTATAATCTCCAGGTCAGTTGATACAGCACTGTCCCGGTCTAACAATGTGTTTTCCTCTGCATTCGTGATACCAAAATTTTCTGCATGCCTTCAACCTACAATGTTAGGTCGCACCTTTGCCATACCACCGTCCTCTTTTATTCTATTACAAGAGTTTTTCTGCGTTTCGCGAGTTTTCTGTTTTTCAACTTCTTTTTTCATTCCTGAATTAACTCATTCGCGGCTGTGCTATTTTTCCTTGTCTTAATTCCATCATTCAGTTCAGCTTAATTGTCCCGCTTCGCATCGTTCGCTCTGTGCTTTTAATTTGCGCGATATATTTCAATATGATTCTTTACGCCAGTTTATTCCCTTCCAGTTCTTTTACCATTTAACTGCTGCGCAAGCAGTTCATTTCCATTTCCAATCGAACTACTCAAAACGGAACGTCGATTAATCCGTAAGTACCCATTTTCCTTTTCCTAATTCTCATAAGTAAATTCTACATATATTTCGCACCTTGTCTATGAAATAACCATAACTTTTTTCCCTTAACTCATCGTTGGCCAGTTAAATTTTTTAACTACAACTATCCTATTCAAATTTGATAACGCTTACATTGGTAAAACTAGTCTAATATCATTTCGGAAAAATATACGCGCAAAAGATTTGAATACTTTCGCGATTAGAAAAAAAAAGAAACTTCATAGATTCACTTAAATTTAACCTTACCCACAACTCGAACTTTCGCATTTGTGGATTTTCTTTTTTCTGCAGTAATAATAATAAATAAATAAAATAATAAATAGCTGTGAGTCATACATTAACGAAAATTATTCTTTATTCGTCACTATATAAACAGAGGTTATTATATGACAAGAAATTACTAATTAATGCCAAAAAAACGAAAGTGCTGCATATAAGAACGTCAAGCCGATTTAGAACGTTTGTTCCTAAATTAATTTTACATAATATGAGGTGCCTACACAGTCAAAAAATATATGGTTGTGAGAATTTAGAAAATGTAAGAGAATTTAAATATCACGGAATAACATTAGATAAAGGTTTAACCCGTGATTAAACCACATTGATAATATTGTGGGGAAAGTGAGACAAACCATTCTAGCACTATATAAATTAAAACAATGGATGACATACAAAAGCTTAAGGTTATATTTCGAAGCAGTAGTGATGTCTAGAAGTAAATACGGAATTGGAATTTACTAGGAGGCAAAAATTAGAGGAACAAGGAAAATTAACAGGTTGCAAAAAAAAAAAAATGTTTAAAGCTGGTCTTACATAATGAGAGCAAGTCGGACGCATTACCTAATGTCCCTTGGTGAAACAAAAATATGTCACCAAAAATGTTATATTATTTTAGTAAGTTATAAAGTACTAAAATCGAAGTTAGGGTGTTACCAATTAGAATAAGAATGTACACTTGCTATGTAGGATCTAAGGAGATTAACAGTAAAATAGACAATGTAACAGAAGAGGTTTTAATAAAATTAATTGGGAGGATACCCGATAGCCCAGTTGCTAGAGCGCTTGACTTCCGATATGGAGGTTACAGGTTTGATCCCGAGCGACGACGAACTTATTACAAGAATTAAATAAATAAATAATCGCTACTAATCACGTGGAAGGCAATGGCAAAACCATATGCGCGCTGAGGCAGTACACAACAGACACACACGAGACTGCATTTATAGCGCAATAATAAGCGGCTACAATCAGTTCCGAATGTAGTCTTGCGCGTGTACACCTGCGTTGCATATAATAATTGCCTAGTACACTACCTATATCTGTAAAACTGAGATGTATGAATAGGTAGTCGCCGACGCTTAGAAGCTGGGTATGGCACTATAAAGAAAAAGAAGATACCAAAGGAAGTTCAAGATAAAAAAAATTTAGAGAAATGGAAAAATAAGGCAAAATATCGGTTGACAGCGTTGTGTAAAGAGTAATATAAATAATAACAAACAGAGAATCATAATAATAACCTCAGCCGATTTTGTTTTTTCCTTACATTGATCTTTCTCCGATTATAACAGTGCCTATGTTGCCATGAGATTCATTACAATCTCTAGATTTCAGTTGCTAATGAGAGAGTGGTAGTTGCATAAGTTAGTATATAGTGTAAATTATATGTATTGTACTATTGTAATATAATAAATTAAGATATTAAGATATTATAATAAGAATTATTATTTCAGTTGATGGTATTTTGTAAGAAGAAACAATAAAATTAATGAGAGGGTGGTGGTAACAGAAGTTGGAATATAGTGTAAATTACATATATAAATTAACATTTTTTATTGTAATAGAAAGTATTATTAAAGTTGATGTTATAAATTACATGATAACTGCAATGTACATGAAAGTTACATATTTCCATATTTGTAATAGGATTATTGAAAGAGGTATATTAAAATTCTAAATTACTTTTGCATTAGTAAAGATAGAAATTTCAGAGGAACACAATGTGTTGTTATACCATATTACAATTTGGAAAAGAAGAAAAAAAAAAAACAACTGTTAAATAAATGTAAATATCGGAATACTAAATATATATGAAAAATATCTTATTCGCACAATTCCTGCAACTATCAATAGTAGTAAGTTAAATATTTACCCAGTTAATGTTTAAACTAGTATATTTATAATTCAATATCAATGTTTATACAAAACGAATTCTTAAATTTTAAAATATTAAACATGATCAGAAAGCTTAACAAGGTTCAAATTTGTATTATTTATAGTTAAAATATAATTTAAGATTGTCAATATATTTATTTTTTCCGTGTACGTTTATTAATGTATATATTAATGAAATGAAAATATATCACAAAAATCTTTTACGATTATATATGTAAATACAATAAATATATAATCAAAAATTCTAAGTTTTTCATTATACTCGGTCTTTTGTTGATCCATTATGCATTTTTTTTTTAACATTTTTCTATTAACAGTATTTATAATATCAAAATTTTAATAAAACATAAATAAATATTAATAAGCGGAAGTTATAATTTGCTTATTAATATAGAAATTTTTAATGAATTTATATTTGTTTTCCTATAATTTCAGCAACGGATGAAAATAAACAATTATTTAATTAACAGGCTTTATGCTACTTGACAGTGTTTAAATTGATAATGAAAATTAATGTTTTCACTTGACCTAACTTCAGCAGTCAAAGTCGTCTTTTTAAGTGCTTTTTTTTAATCACAATGTACAATGTGACAATTTTTTTTATATACATTGTAAAATAAATTTCATTAAAGCATACTGTTTTTCTTTAATCTTTTGTTTTAACAATTATTAATTTCATACAGTTGATGATAAATATATGTGTGTATTTACAAATAAATTATTAGAAGAAATATAGTACATTTTCATAAGCGTTGTTTATACATGAATATTAAACAATTACAATAAAAAGATATTTGTTATAATGAACATATAAAAATGATGGTACCTAAATGTTTTGAATGTAATTCATTATGCTTCGAAACAAATAAAATACAATTATATTTTAACTAATCCGATTACTACGTGCTTCCGCAATTGTTTATAACATCGCGATAATTAATAGCAAATCGATATTACATTTTCTGTTTATTTCTTTCTATTATCCTTTTTATCAAGATATTATGTTGTTGCATATAATATCGTACTTTAATGATTTAAATTTTTTTTTATCTTAATGTTGTTTTAAACCGTTTCATCGCTTTCATGATCTCTAAATATGGAATTTCTATATGTACCAGTGTACATGTCATGGAATATGTTTATACAAATTTAAACTTAAATGAAAGAAAAAAAGTAGAGGAGGAAAAATTGCAATTATACAGCAAGTAAGAAATCGATTTGTTACATTCCTACAAAAACAAAATCAGTTACTTATGCTTTATCCATGAAAAAAAAAGTATATATAATTTTAACATATACATTTGAATTTAAAAAGAAGTCTTCAGTTTACTATAATATTTAGCACAATAGGAAAAATGATTGATGATTAAACTTTTCTACATGATATACAGAAGTACTACATAATGTCTGTTTTTTAAAAAAAAATGGTCGACTTAATAATAATAATAATAATTTGAAAGATCATTTGAACATTAAATAACAAAAATGCATCAATTATGTTCACAATGAATAACGGAAATCTTGCTTGTTTGTAGTGCAGCAATAACATTTGCAGCTTAAATGTGTAAAAATATGAAAAATTTGTACATATTAAACTTTAGTTTTAGTTTGTATGCCGTTTGCGTACTTCGTGTTTGACAATAAACATACAATCTGCTATAATTCACTTGTCAGGCATTTAATATTATGAAAAATTAAACACGATAAAAAATACAATAATTTATTTTACACCTTGTTGATAATACGCTAGCAGATTTAAAAGAACGGTACGCGATACTGCTTTCCAGTTCGTAGTACTATTAAAAATAACGCGCCTGTTTTGTAGGAAAACATAAATTTCCCTTTTCAATTTGTCACCATTCAAAACCATCGGCATTCATTTTATAATGTCCATTATGAATAAGTGATATATTTAAAGCGTTTCAGAACCTTTAATAAAACAAATTAAATGATATCCCAACATCAAAAGTGCGTAAGATATTTTCGGAGTTCGCATAAACTAAAACGATTATAAAATTGAATTACAGAAAATTCTGCAGCGAAATGTAATTATTAAAATAAATAGGAAAAAAAAAACTATTAAATGATATCTTATATATTATAATGTTGAAAATAACAACGCGATATAATGAGATCGCAAGTAAGTAAAAATTAATAAGTGTATTTTTTTACAGCAAAAAGTAATTCGCCAAAAAACAAAAATAATTTACACACGTTTTTAAAAAAATTAAGCAAATCACATTTGGTAGATCGCGTAAAAAATCTATTTAAAAAATGGGGGACGAAAAAAGAAACAATACTGAGAAAGCACGATACATGTATGAATTACCTAAGTAGTGATTAACTTAAAATCGATACATTACAAAAGTAATATAAATGCTTACAAATATAACTGTTACACAAATTATTCTACATATTTACACAATAATCGTTAAATGTTAATAAAAAAAAAAAACAAAAAACAAAACAAAGAGCAATTTGAATCTCTAGAATGTATAAAATTTTTTACATACTATATCATAAATGCATCTGTGAAGTAATAATAATTAGGATGTGCGCTTAATATACAGAGCACTATTTGCTCACAATACTAAACTATATAAAGGGGTTTTCTGTAATTAATAAAATAATGTTTCAAATTGACATTTACTGTGTTAAAAGCGGAATGAAAAAAAAAAAAATATTCGGAATATTTTTATTTCATACGAAAATAAATAACCAATCGATTGAAAAATATTTTATAAACCGTCGATAAAACGTTCTAATTGAGTTTATATATTAATGTAATGCCTATTGTTGTGATCGATTATACCGATTTCTAATCAAAAAAAAGGTGTAATTTACGACGGGTAGAATTTATATTGAAGGTTAAATTTTTCCCATTTAATAAAACTGCAACCTTTGAAACAGTTTACTACAAGTTTTTAGTGTATTTTTGAATAAGTTGGAATTTAAATTTTCTTTATCTGTGACCCTAAGTGTCGATATTTTAATTTTCTGCTCCGAGAGTAATCCCAAGCAAGGTTATACATACACATGAAACATTGCAACTGTGATTTCCCTAATCGAAAATAGCGAATTACTTGTTTTATAAAGTCGCACCAGGTTTGAAGAAAACATTTAGAGTGATTTCATAAAATCGAACATATATAATGTGCTAATCTTCTTCTTCTATTGCCCAATCTTTCGATTGGTGGTCAATATCTTCTTGGAAGTACTATACTTAGAATCGCGATGCTTTTAAATCTCTAGCTTGCGCTTTCCGTTTCATTAACTGGTAATTAGCGTCTTCCAATATTTGCGTAATGAATTTCTGTCTCGGTTTGGTATTTTTCCATTTATTAATCCTTCTATTAAAATTGCTTATAAAAATCAAATAAAGCAAATAATATAAAAAAAAAAAAGAACCAAATTGAAGCTGCTGCTGAGCAACCGAAAAAAAAGTCTATAGAGCTTAAGGATTATTAAAGTTTCCACTGCATATAATATATATATACATCATCTCTCAGATTATAGCACATCACATTCAGTTATTTTACAATTAGGTTTTTAAATGATATTAAATTTCTTTTTCTATCAGACTCCGCTCAATTCCGGATGCTTTGTCGAGGGTACGCGGTTTACTTTATTGTAAATTTGTGTTCAGGCTTTTATATATAATTGTTAAAGATGAAATTAGAATATAACTCCAGATACTAAGATCATATATAGCGCATGATGTTGAATAATTACTTCTGAGGTTCAGAAATACAGTGGCCATAAAAAATATTTGGACATTGCTGAAAAACAATAACTGGAGAATAGGGGAAAAATACGTTTTTAATTTCAATTTTTTTGACATCATATAAAAGAAGCGTTTTCCTCGTTTTTACATATTTAGCAATATTTCTTTTGCAGATTGCCAAAAAGGTTTAAATGAAAAACGCAATTTCTCCCCTAGTTTATCGTCAGAGTTTATTTTTTGAAGAGATGTGCAAATAATTTTCTTGACCGCTGTACAAACCTGACATATTAAAAGGTGTCTTCAACAAGAAATTTTGGGTTTTTTGGTTTATCGTCCTGAATACGTCTGAATTACCAAAATTCTCGTACAAATTTTTTAAATATTCCGAACGTGCTTTTCGTAATTGTCCACAAGATGCGGTGAGCTCTTTAAATAAGTATTCCTGAATACCGATGATAACACGTACGAACTACTGATCGTTTGTTATCAGAGTTGGCTTACTTTAAGCTGCAGATGATAGCCAAGTAAACGCGTGAAAATAATAAAAGTTATCATAAACTTATAATCGTCAATAGATGTGTTTATACCTCCTTAAAAGACAGCCGCATAAAGTTGAAATGATTGATAACCGATATCTTATGACTTAACATTTTAGCACATAAATTCAGATTACACTTGTAAAAGTTTCTAATCCAAAATACCTGTTTTGTTCATTTCACGTTTATTTTCAACATTTTAATTTCGATATTGTGATAATTTATATTCGATTAATTCCCCCCCCCATCTTTGTGCGAAAAAGAGGATAATTTCTTTAAAAAAAAACAAAAACACGAATAACTAGGTATTTATTTTTAATAATTTAATAAATAGAAGCGAATTAACAAAATATAGATAATTCACGGGATTTTCATTTTAAACTGAATAAATAAAACTAATGAAACATAGATTCGAATTATAAATCTCATACATAGTGTAGATTTTTACCCTATCAACAAGGATTTATAATTCGGAACTGGAGACGATGTTTTTGCATACTTTATTTATTTTATAATTAAAATCCCGTGAATTTGTTTCTATTTATCATCCGAATACACGGGGAATAGTAATGAAACATTATAATATTAATTTGTATGCTGCTTTTTATAAAATAATAATGTCTAGCACACGCCCATATCTTTTTATTTTTATTTTTTTTTGCATTGTGTCTGTGTTTATACAGGCTTCCTTAATTTTCGTTATTTTTTTATTTATTGTTTTAAATTACATCATATAAAAATCGTGATATTTAATTTGCTTAAAAAAATCTCTTGCTACTTCTAATTATTTCCTCTTAAAGCGAGTTTTATTATATTTCTGAAATTATTCATTACAACCATCGAACCTGGATGATTTATAACGCCTTATCACAGATTATGTATGGATACAACGCATTTTTACTCTTTTCAAATAGCCGGACGATTTAAAGGAGCCAAGTATGTTATAATCTCGATTTTTATCCTATAATGAGCGAATTTAGCGTTTGAATATAAAATGTCACATTTGGTTTCAAACATACTTGATTATTAATAAAATACTATAGAAACGGATGCATTCGAAATTATGATTTTTTTGATTTTCTACATTATCGGTTTTAGTAATGTAGCTCTGTGGCGGAGCTAAGGGACAGTTCAGGAGGTCCAGACCTCTTTCTTTAATGTAGTGATGATTCTTTTTTCACACGCGTGTGCATTAAAAAAATATTTATTTACGTATAAATAAATAAATAAATTTATATACATGTATGTACGTATGTATATATATATATATATAGAAATACATATATTTTATTTGAAACAGAAATCAATGGACCTGGAGTAACTAAGGATAATACTACAAATGGGGAAAAAATAGGCTTGGAGTTTAAAATGAACTGAAATAGAAAAAACGTGGATGGCCAGCGCAAGATGAAGTATGATCAAAATTTTTCACTTTTAGGTGTACATATACAACACGCATAAAAAAATTGTATAAACTTTTTAGATCTCCTCTCCCTTCTCCGTCAATTCTTAGCTCCGCTACTGGTGTGGCTCATTCGATTTTTATTAATAGAAAAAATCGTCAAAAATCATTACTACAACTAAGTGCGTATATGTCGATAGAAATAAATTAAACGTAAAGATTAGAAATAAAAAATAAGGCAATAAAAATGGAACAAAAATAGAATTAGAATTGGTAATTATAATAAGCTCTTATCACGAAATTAAAAATACGTTTAACTACACGTAGGAAACCTATACTTACTTTTCATTTATGAATTATACATTTTTTTAAAGAATTCGTAATAAACTAAAAATTATAAATCGCTTAAAAATATACGATGCGTCTGATAAAAAAGTAAGATAAATTTTCGTTTTAATAAACAAGAGGTACGCAGCGTACGTTTAAAAAAGAAAGAAAAAATTAATTTACTTACTAATATATAAGAAAATGCAATGTCCTAAATTCACGTTCGCGATCTGTTGACAAGTTCGATACTCGCTTATTTATATCGACAGTAATTATATCACATGAAATTCTATGTGTAGTTTTAACATGTTACGCGATCGTCATTTTATCGTACTTCAGTTATTTAATAAAAAGTTATTCGATCACAAAAAAATTAAAATGTAAAAAAAATGTTGCCTTTTCTTTTCCTTTTTTTTTTTTTTTTTTTTTTTTTTTTGGCAGCTATTTGAAGAAATACAGGTACTGATTTTATTCTATTATACAATGTACATTATAAAAACAGATATATTGTGAAAATTTTAAATATAAATAATACAGTAATTTAGGTTTAGGAGAGGTTTTATGGTAATACTTCCTTAAATTATCTCTTAAACGATAAGTGAAAGTGTGTGAATGAACTTATTCACCGATAGCTTTTTGGGAAAATTTCATTAGGATGCATATTCTGATTACTGATTGCGGTAGTTTCATTCCGACGATTACTACATTGCTAAATAAATAAACAGTTTTTAATTAGTTAAGATATTTTAGTAATGCAAAAAAGGAAAAAAGAAAAATTGCGCTAGATATAAAATTAAATTCACAAGTCCATTTTCACTTTTCAAACTAGGATGATGATTCAAAAAAAAAAAAAAAAAAAAAAAAAAAGTAAACGTGAATGGTAATATATTTAAAACAACGCGTTTGCTTTGGTTGTACGTTTACATTCAAGTTGCGAGTGATAATACTATAGTAAAATATCTTTTGTTCACTTTATTTTACCTTTTCTATAATTCAATAAGTACGAATGGCAAGAAAAATACTTATTTTAAAGTACCAAGACAGTGGCGGCTCGTTCATGTGTTCACATTCGCACGTGAACACCCTGGATTCAACTTTAAAAAAGTAAAATCCAATGTTTTTATTTATATTTATTATTTACATATCACTATTAGTAAAATTAATGTAAAAAATAAATTGATTTTGCATTTTTAAAAAGTAACTAAATTTTGTCCAGAATTATTTTAGTGTGAAGGCTACTTGTAGCACGTACGATCGAAAATCATGTAAGTATAATGTAGTAGTGTGTCAGAAAGGTAAAAATGATGTTGTGTTAGTGCATGTGTTACATCGGCTTGGCGGAGCACACTCGAATTGTGAACCAAACGATAGGCGTTCTTTTTGCAAAATTGTATGTGCGCAGTACTTTAATGAAGTGAATTTGATTATAAACAGAATTAATCAATAAATTTTCATAAAACGATTATATGTTTACATTTTTTTACTACTTATACCTATATTTGAATTTTGAAGGAAATAAAGTTTGATTGGAGTGTATTTATATGTTTATTTTTACTTTTATTTTATGAGAAAACTGTATTACTGCATCTATATTATATCGGTTGTGTTATTACGTTGTATACATATACACGTTAGTATAATATTGTGCATTTAAAAACAGTAATGTGTTTAAAATTACCGTGATTCTGTTTGTCAACATTATAATTTCCAAATATTGAAATATAGTAAAAATTGGTTATAATGGCATACCAATTAGCATTTAGCTTTGAAAGATTTATGCAGATGAATTTAACAAAAACATCATCCCCGATTTTTTTCAATGAAGAAATGAAATTTATACAAACAGAACAGATACACCGTTATTTTTTGTTCTGCTTATTTTGTTAGTGTGACATGTAAAACGCTTATTACAAATATAACATTGAGGAAAACCAGTGGTAAGACCATTGCAAAAAATATTAGAAAAAGAACTCATTTTGTTATAATAAAAAATCGAAAAATTACAAATTTCTTCAGAAGTAAGAAAATATCAAACAACTTCCGTTTTGGTACAGCTTCTTTTCTCTTACTCTTGCTTTATACTGATTTAAGTTATTTTATTATCATACTTTTATGTACATAAAAGAAAGTGTAGTGTTTGTATTTTTGGCTAAGAAATATGTGTAGTTATAATTATAAATAAATGATTGCTTATTCAGCGTAATTTATGCCATAAAATATTTCATGTCAGTTTTGTAGTGAACTGTTCATTAGTAGTAAATTTTGTACATTAAAAATTATAATGCTTTATTTGATATGGGATATAACGACCGGATTATTCATCTCTTTGAATGTTTTTATAACTAATTTCTACTGTATCTTATAATTTGTCATTTTATTATACTCCTTTTGATGAGACATGCATTATGTAAAACTGATACTGTTCAAAATGTTGGCTGGATATTTTAGCATAAAAATTTAATTGTGTTTCTTTTTAAGCAAATTCAAAATAATTGTAATAATCGACAAATTAAAATAATAATAAAATATAAATATTACATAGACTTAAAAAACAATAACAACAAATATTTTGCAAAATTTTAACTTTTGTTTGGTTTTTAATGTACTTAAATAAAAGTATGTAACGAGTTTTCATGATTCATATTATTAAAATTAAAATATTTGGTAGAACCAACATCAATTTTAAAAATACTAATAACGTTTTGAATATGTATACATAGTCGATGATTGGGAACACAGTTTAGTTTTTAATGATGGACCGCATATATTCATTTGAATATTTTTAATAGTGACATAGTTTCTACCTAAAATTGTAATTTTACTTAAAGATAAAAAGTGCTAATTATATTCTTACTGAGTATATCGATACTAAAACGAATTAAAACATTTTTATGTAGCACAATGTGTGAAGACAAGTTAAATGCTTTAGCTATGTTATCAATTGAAAAACGAACGTTCCACAATATTCCTAACTTTCATGAAACTGTTATAGATTTTTTTTCTTTAAAGAAAGTTAGAAGAATAGATTTAGTTTACAACACTTTTAACTGAAAATTATTAATATCATGCGCACACACACACAGACACATACATATATATATATATATATATAGGTTTTGATAAATTTTTTTCAATAAATATTTGTGTAATATTTAATATATTTAATTGTGAACCTCCACTTCTGTTACTCACGAGCCGCCACTGTACCGAGAACATCATGATCAGTGGAATTAGTCCGACAATTTAGTTAATTTTTTATAAGCCTAATTTCTTAATCCAAACCTAAAATATTTCCACTAAATTTTGTTATTTTCTGGAGGTTCAATAATTTCAACTACAAAGTATTTATTTTATTTTAGTAGTTCAGAGATTTTTAATATTCTACATTTTATCGAACAGAGTATTATTATAACAATTTGTATGATATACTAAACTAAGACGGATAGTTAAAAAAGTAAATTAATTAAAGGTTATTGTAATAATATAATTAAATGCAGATTACCGTTTATTTTCTGGTTGACTCTATTTTTGACAAATTAAAGGATAAATATTTTATTGCGTAATTATTATTATTTATTTTATTTTAAATAGTACATTATTCTCATTGTTTTGAATAATATATATTTCAAAGATGATTATTTTATGGACACAAACTAAATCCTCCGAAGAAAATATGATCTAACTTTTTTTTATAATGCACTACTGCGCAAAGGGTATACGAAAAAGTTAATAGAAATTGAAAGAATCCCAGAAAGCGTGTAAAGTTGAGAATTACCGAATGAACAAAAATACGAGGGGTTTCGGGGAAAATAGCTCGCGTATCTTCCCCTAAGGCGTTATTAGGGTGACACATTTCTTCTTACGTCTTTGAGATGTAACTGTGACATGGATTATCATCGCGACTGCCGAAATATATATTTATAAAATTATTATTTTTATTTAGCATTATCGGGACAGGTAGATCTTATCGTTATTAGGACGGGTGTGTGGCAGATTTAATTTTAAATGAAAAACCTCTCAGCGGGTTATGTAATGTGCTTCAACAGATAGGAAATGACGATAATTTTTGGCTCTTAAAGACTTTAGGTTAGTCGAAATAAAGTGTAATTAGAATTTTACACGAAAATCTCGGAATTTTATCGTTATAGAATTATGTTTTTGCAGACAATATTTATGATAATAGCACGGTAAACTGTGCTGTATTTTTCATCTATTTTTTCTATGTTTTACTTAAGATCGTTAACTATAAATCCCGAGCACAAAGTCATATCCTCAATGTGTGGCGCTGACATCCGAATTCTTCCAGAACGAAACATAGACGCCCGTGTAGGCGCTTAACTATACTGTATTTTGATAGCCTGCTTTTGAAAATCTTTCTGAAGGCTACTGTCAGATGACGAAGAGTTCATAACAGAATTTTCAGTGTCGAGCAGAAAATAATTATTGTTGATGGCTTCGTAAACACGTGACTGTTTAAGTATATTTTTACGTGACAGTGTACTTTTGGAACAATTGTAAACCGTTGTACGAACGTTTTTGTCGACATAATATGTCACTTCTCTACAATACATGAACCTAAGAATCAGATTTGACAGTTTCATCAAGCTGCTGCTCGAACCGCCTTTGCAGCACAATTATCCGTCGCTGTTCTCGAGAAGAATGTTTTACTGTATTTTTGAACTTTGGGAAAACTTGGCTAAAATAGAAGAAATATTTCTCGATTAGACAAATCGTCATTTGCTTTAACTGATTCGATTAGCAATTTCACATTTCCGCTAAATCGTAATGTACTTTTTGTGCTACCTAGCATCTAAAAATAATCATCGTACATGAGTGTTCAGGTCGAGGCAGGACAATTCTTTACGCAAATCCGTTGTTATCGGGTGAAAATTTTATATAAAATACAGACAAACCACAACACATACACCATGATAAGCGTATAATTCAGAAAGTGCAAATTAATTTTATGATTATTTTTCATTTATTACGTTAATTGAAATATGAGAAATAAGGATGATACGGGTTTTCATGAAGTTTAAGTTCAGTTTTATGGTACAAATTGAATAAAAATTATGGTATGTATTTCAGCGAGGGCATGTGCGCGCTTGCAGTTATAACTGTCAAAAGATTCTCTTTACAGTGAAAAAATTAATGAAATTTTCATTTCATCGCTGGGTAATCTAATACGTTATGTTATTGTAACTTCACCTTTAATTAGCATTATGTTAATTCATTTTTTATTAAACCAATGTGACTTGTTCCGAGCAAAATCTTTAATTTCGATGTACTTTTTTTTTTTTTTTGTACATATTAAAACTGGAAAAACAAAAAAGAAAGATACTAATAGAAAATAGAAAATTACTTCTTGTTTCTTTTCCCACGTTTTCATGGCACTCTTATATTTCTGGAATTCGTGACACCAGTCTGAGTACACTTTGTGGTAATCGACGGATTTTCCGGGTGGGGAACATCTATGAGTCTCTACAGCGAGATTAAAAACACAAAGTAAGGAACCGGCTAACCAACATTCATATAATCCAGCATCTGCTTCAGACACACCGACAACAACTATGCCTCCTTCACTAGTGCTGATATATTTTTCGATTCTATAAACAATTAAAAGGAAATACGCATTAATATTATACAAAAAAGATTTTCAATAAAAAAAATTCGTTATGCGTATTAAAATAGAAATGTACCATATTTATTACTATAAGAAGAAGAAGAAAAAAACAAAAAAAAAAAACAAGTTGCCTAGTCGCGACCTATTCGAATTTTTCTCAAGAGAAATTTCTTATTTATACATTTTTAAGACTATAATTTTACAAACTACCAACAATTAATTTATTACTCTATTGAAAAAGTGTTATTTAATTATTTTTGCGTAATAATGTCAAAAGGATGAATTACCGAAGTAATGATTTAGTATATAAAGGTATTTTTCTAGCCCAACTAAAATATGATGAATTGAAGGATTTTCAAAAAAAATATAATTACGTTAAAGCACCGTTGCGCAATAGTCGAATTGCTATCACGATCGATTTAATAAATTCGAATCTTGAATTCGAGGTTCAAATGAAAATGACTAAAATTAAGTACAAATAAATTCACAAAATAACAATAAGACAACATGTGTCGTGACTCAGGAACATCGTTTTTGTTTTTTTTTAAATTCTTGCGAATTTATTATGTTCTCTTTTTTTTTTGCCTATTTATTCATATTTAATCATTAGTAGAAAATTTATACCATTTCAATATTAATGTTAACTTAAAAATTTATAATTATAAAAATATAAATAAACTTAATAGTCGTGTGAAAGATACAAAATCATCACGCACACCATCATATACAGTCGAATATCGATGTACAGGTAAACATGTACTTATCAATAGTAGCGTCCTCAACATCGACCTCAATAGTGGAAGGATGAGTCCTTAATGATAAAATATGAAGATGCTTGTATGATATTTATACATCATGTAAGCCTCCGATTATAAAAAAAAAAACAAAAAAAAAAAAACGATACGAATTGTCTTAATGTCCATAATTGTAATTATTGTTTTACAGCGGAATTTAATTGTAGAAATATTAAAAACAAAATTGTTGCTTTTTTAATTGATATTAAAACAAATCGTAACGGGACGATGTTCTCGATACGCCATTGCTTATGAACATATGTAGGTCGAACAATTCCAGTCAAGTTGTAAAGTGAATTTTTGCATAAATCCGCAATGCGCAACCATGAATCACATCTACATTTGCGATTGTAAGAGTAGAGAGGTAGCTACGGCGTTCGAAATTGAACAACGCGATTAATAAGGTCAGGTTATATGAAACCATCAAAAAACTTTGTTTTTTTTTTTAATATTCTAGATTTTGGCGCAAATTATTATCCAAATACCAGTGCGTAACACTCATTATTCATATTTTTTTGCATAATTTGTAAATTGCTTATTGTAAATTTTAATAGTTTATATGCCTTTTTTGGTGTTACTGCATTCCATAGATGGTTAATTAATTGTAACTTTATAATAAATTAGGAGGCTTCATCCTTTGCCCGCTTCGCTTACAGACCTCCTCCAAGAAGGCTCCCCCTGTTGTTCATTTCGATTGAGCATCTCGCATCAATTGTTAAACTATACAAACATTTAACTTTTCGTGTACCATAAATTATTTCCAATCTTCGATGTTTTCGAATTCTTTCTTACTTTTTTAATAACTTTTAGTTATTTACGATAATGTAAATTATTGCACAACTTTGTGTATACTTGTGAGCTGACGTATCGTAAGCATTTTAACATTCGTACGATGTATTTATTAAATTAACTACAAAGATAAAAACATTCATGATATTCTGATTAAATTAAAAATATAAAATATAAAAATATATAAAAACACTGACTAGTTTCGAACTATCTTATTCGTGATTATAGTGTGTAATGAGTATAATGTGTATTATTGATAAAAGACGATATATGAATATAGGTCGATAGTTTAACATTAAAATGAAAATGAAAAATAAAAATAGAATAAGTTGTTAATTAATTATATTATATTTTATATTAAATAATGGATTCCTCTATTGCGCATGATTTATGTTTAATGTTATATTTTTACATTTTTATATTAGTAATTTTCAGCATAATTTAGATGTTCAGTATTTTTTAAAGTTTTTAGTAGCTTACGCATACCTTAGGTGATATTTAAGGTAATCAATCGAACGTTTTTTAGTTATTAAATGAAAAGCGGAAATGTTGAGCGTTTAATTAGGCCACTTTTAGGCTTAACTCACATGGAAGTGGTCGAAAAGTGGTTCCCGTGTGAGTTAAACGTTATAGGCGGCATGCCATATCTGACCTTAAAGTATCTTTTTGAGTGTCGATATATAATTTTATGCAAGTACCTCATTATAAGTTATATATTGTGAAATTATTATAATGAAGTTGCGACGCGAAAGAAGTGAATTGGGATAATTATTACTCGAGTGTTCTTAATTTTCAGTCATTTCGGACTATCCGATTAATATTTAAATAACATCCAAAATTTTAAACAAAACACAAAAAAGACAAAAAAAAAAAAAATAAAAACTTTAAAATTATTATTTGACTAAAATTTTTTCATTAAGAGAGATACTAGATTAGAATAATTTTATTCAGTATAAACATTTTTGCTGTAAATTTAATAAAAAAAGAAATAAATATACATACAAAGTGGAAGAAAAATCGTCCCCCTCCCCCATAACGTGCAAACCTACATTTTATATAATATCAAAGAAATTGTAAAATGCTGAAAAATTTTGTCAAAAATAAAAAAAATTTCTTCAGTTGCGTTGTCTAAGCAACCTACAGCTTATTTAAGAATTTAGAAAAAGTTATTAAACTACTTCTTTGTATAAAATAGACAAAAGTTACATGTGTCTAAAAGAAGGAAATACTTACAATAAAAAACACTTTTTTGAATCATGTCCAAATTTTAATATTTATGTTCTTTAGGCTGGGGGTTTAATTTATTTCCTTCTTTTTTTTATTAAATCAGAAGTGTAAATTCTATATTATTTGAAATAATATGTATCCGCTCCACATAAAATCGGTTGGAAAAGCTACTATTTTGATCATATTCGGCACCATAAATTGTCCAAACTTTATTCACCATTATGTAAAATTCATATATTAAATGTATTCTGTTCCGTTGTTGTTGGTGTTTTTTTCCTATAGTTTTTATGCTCTCAGATATTACAATGCGTTTAAACATTCGGCGAAATACGGAATTCTAAAACATGTATTTGCACGATACATACCTGTATACTATCATGTATTTCCCCTTCTCTCTACTGTAGTGGTACCAAACAATCGGGAATGATTTCAGTACTTGTGGCATTTTCATAAAACAGCTTAAATGAACGCTCTGGCCGTAAGTTACAGTTAGCTTTTTCTTTCCTATTGAACTTTCGCAGATACTCCGTGACGTATTTCCGACATCTTGAAGTAGACTAAAAATAAAAATTTAACACGTACATTAAAGGTGAAATCGTTCGATATAGTTTAACGTATCTTTTAATAGTGTTACTTTGAGGATGCAACATTCGTTACATGAGATGTCTTTTACATCAACACATATCATCGTTGAAATATTAGACGCTTTATTGAATATTACGTTAGTTTTTTAAATCAAGTATATGTAAAATTATTCTTTTACGGAAAACGTTAAATTGTTTTAAATTTCATGTAATATCGATTTTTGTATGACTTCTTTAATAATTTCCATTTGATTTATTTCCTTCTTCGTGTAATTTTAAAATTATCAAAGATATATAAAAAAAGACAAGAAAAAGAATAATTATATGAAATATATAACTGTGGATGCCGAAAGCCGTGGATATAAGGAAGACAAAAAAATTTAACAGTATATCAAACGGATGAATGAAAATAGCGTGGAATTTTCTGTAAAAAGGCAGAATGAAGTGGCTGGGATAATGTATTAAGAATTTGTTATTAATTATGGAGATCAGTCTCAATAAATTAGTCACTATTTCTCTAAAGAAAAACTTATAAAACAGAAATAGTAAGTACAATGGATAAAAACATAAAATATGACGGAATATTTTCAATAGATAATAGATATATAAATTAGATGAAATCGTTGGAATATAGACATATCAGATAGCATAAAAGTAAGAGATATAAAATGAGCGCGAAAAGTTAACCAATTAGCTTTGAGAATGCAAGCAATCCTAATACTTACTTGTAATTATTAGAATCGTACAGAAAAAAAAAAAAAAAAAATGAAGATAAAAATGAAAATTTTCCGAACTTGTGTCATGGTTATTAAAATTTCTAGTTTTGCGTTCTGTAAGTGAAACTCTTAGAACATGATCTAACGATACCGGATGCGGAAAAATATTTAATCAATGATTTTGAAAAATTGTCAATTGTTAAGTATTTAAGTATTATGATTTGATATATAATGTGCTTATGAATACTTTTAATAAAATACACGTATTTGTAATCATAATTTTACGATTTTGATGTATTACGAGATTTAATAAGTCATTTGAACCTGCAATTTGTAATATTATTTTGCTCTTGTTTTTCATTTTATGTCAAAGTTAACTGATAAATCATTAGGCCTGTAGGAATTTAATTTCGGAAATGCAAATTTCATCTTTCGATGACAAGTCACTTATGGGGGCGTTTTTATTTATAGAGGTTAGTACTTTCGTAGTGGTTAGCTTATGCTCTCTGAATTACCTCTTTATAGAGTTGTCGAGTTTAGTTTTTATGCAATAATCTAATAGGGAGCACGTCCGCTAATTAAGCAGATCTATTCATCTCGATTTCTTGTACTTCGCTGAATTGCAAAGTACCCCCATTAATTTTTAAAAATTTGATATTATTATTTAAAAATAAAAGTAATTCAATTTTATTCTCAATTAAAATGACTTAGAGGTGATTTTAAAGCGAGTATTATCTATTATATATATATATATATATATATATGTAGTGTAATTTGATTTTATACCCGGCTTGATATGGCTTGCACACTGATAAATCTTTATCCCAACCACAGTAGGGATCTCGGACGCATCTGAAACAGCTGTCATAACGGTGGTTGCACATAACTAAGTCTACTTGCCGAATTCTTTCGTCGGATGCAATATATATCGACTTGTGCTGTAACAGAAAGAGCGTTTTTATTATTTGCACTCATTAAAAATAGAAAAAAAATAATTGACATTTATTAGTGACACCAACATACCTCTCGAGATATTTCCATCACTCTGATAGGCAGACCCGGAGTTACCTCGAATATGTCTAATAAAGCGGACTGCGATTGGCCGTCTTCATTGTGCCATTGGACCACTTTATAAATATATCCCGTATCTGCGTTTCAAACGAAATATTACACTTTATATTAGGATAACAATTAAAAACATTTAACTCTATTCTAAGACTACCGAATATTGTACGTATTTAAACACTGAATGTGTTCTTTTGAACTTTTTTAAAATTAATTTTAATTTTATTTCGCTTCCCTGACCGATTACCGGAGTAAATAGTTGTCGTTTTAAATTAAAAGCCGCGCACATTTCTAGCGATGGTTGAAATTGTAAACCAAAGCGAACTGAATTAAGAGCGTTTTCCATTAAAATTATTCCAGAGGCAACAACCTCTCGATACGTCAGGATACTAAAGTTAAAATTTCAAAGAAAAATACGGTCGAATTCAATTATGGAATTCTGCCTCAGTTTATAATTATGGCGAAAATTAATCGTAACAGCCTCGAATAAATTAACTTAAAAGTAGTTTATACTTTTAGAAGTTTGTTTTTTCTTCTTTCGAATCATTTTGCGCCGGAAAAAAAAAAAATAGAATGGGTCTCACGGATTTGTGTAAAGCGCCGCTGATTATATTGTAATGAGCATATATTATGTAGCATATGAAAAGCCGTTTTATTGAGAAGTGTCTACTGTTCAAAAGATTTATAGGGCACTTTTTGGATCCTTGACATCACAAAATTATTACATCATTTTTGTGTTTTATATACTTTG
The DNA here is from genome assembly GCA_039619475.1 of Icerya purchasi. Taxonomy (NCBI): domain Eukaryota; kingdom Metazoa; phylum Arthropoda; class Insecta; order Hemiptera; family Monophlebidae; genus Icerya; species Icerya purchasi. The sequence continues at coordinate 568,326,089 of CM077115.1, forward strand.
ATTATTGTTTGCAATAATAGTAGAAAAGACAAATTAATTGAGTACACATTGTTGTTAATATAGTTAATAAATATATATACGTCTAATTTTGTAATTAATAATGTATTGTTATTGCGCTGAATGTAAGTTTGTATTTTTTTAAAACTAATTTCTTCTTTCCCCTATTACATATATGATGATCGATTATCTAATTTAGTTTTATTTCTACAGTTATTAATAAACTAGTAATATACTATTTAATTAAACAATGAATAATTATTTGATGTTGGTTAAAGAAACATAAAAAAGTTAACAATCCACTTGAAATCAGAATTGTCTGATGAATTTAAATGTTTCAAATAATTTTAAAAGCAAAGTTTATAACACATGTGTTGCAATAATACGTAGTGAAAGTTTTATTCAAGTTTTTAATAATAAATAGAAATTACTAAATTAATTTCTGTAATGTAATTCAAGGAATATAATTTCTCAATATTATAAAACAAATGAATTAAAAATATGCATATTCGCTGTTAGACGTTTACTATTTAAAACTATTTGTATAAATGAATTATTTTGTTTATTATTTAGGTCTATAATATAAGTGGATACATTTGTGAAGATATTGATTGATTTACAATTTCAGAATAGATCCGAGTAAAGCTCGGCCATCAGATATTGTAATTAAAATTGAGTTGTGAAGTATAAACAATGAAGACTAAAATAATACAACACTAGAAGCGTTTGAGATATATTTATTTCAAGATTTCTTCTGTATCATGTTTTTTTCATTTCATTCTCATTGTAAGAATGACACACAATCATTAATTTGTTACGCCGAATTTCTGAAATTTTCGATTTCAAAAATAAGCCGAATTTTACCAATTTTTCGATTTAGGTAACGCTTGTATCTATTTTTTTGAAATATGCTAGGCATAATAAATTACATTTGTTTACCATTGATATTCAACACATCAACATAATTTTTACTGATGATAATTAAACAGTGAAATATTTTAAAATAACTACCGTTTATTTGCATATTTGTTCTAATTTTGTTTTCCAGCGTTAAATTGTATATTTAAGTTTTTAAAAGATATTTGTTTGGTTAGAACAAACTCAAAACTTCTGACTGCAGCTTCTATGGATTTATATACACTCCGCGTTTTTTATTTATTCTTATTTTATTTCTATTATTTCCTTTCCCTTAAAACCAATCGCTTGATTTTCTATTTAACAGTCCTAGTTTTCTCTTGCAGTTTACAAATATATGTTATATTGAATTTTATTTAAGTTAAACTTAATTTTAATATAAAACATCAGAGTAGATAGATATATAAATCAACAAAAAGTTTAACATTAAACATTCAATATTGCTCCCCAATGTATCATTAAAATTAACAATTTGTTAAAAATTTTCTATGTCATTGTTACAAATAATAATCAAAGGAAAATAAAGAAAAAAAATTATTTTTATTATTGAATTATACTACGTTTTGTACCGGTACAAAATGGAAAAAAAAAAAAAATGAAAAATTAAATAAAACGCAGAAATCGTGAAGTTAAACTAATACCAAAATAATATAATTTTGCGACGTCAAGGATCCAAAATGTGCCCTGTGAATCTTTTGAACAGTAGACACTCCTGTTTTATTGCGTACTTTTTTTTTCCCTAACCAAGAAGAAGCAGCGGTAGCGGTTGGACTAATCAGAATATCGTATGCATTTGCAAAACTCGATTCATTTTATCGTGTCTTTCAAAAAGAATTGAATGTTGCCTTTGTAAAAGAAATTAAAGCTTTTTTTTTTTTTTATTTTTTTTTTACATTGATATCCAATACGTTTATGCACTTACTTTGGCTTTAATATTTAATTCTGCATTATTTTCGCACATTTTATCAAATATTTTTCCATTCCGTACTGAAATAACACGTTAAACCAAGTAATACCTAAAATAAATCGTTTTCTAAGTGATTCGTTTAATTTTGTATGTGCCGTGATTGGTCTAGCTTTTTACCGCTGATTCTTTTTGGTCAAGAAAACTGAAAATAAAGTCGCCGTTTGTTCTATAAGTATCATTAAATTTGTGCGGTTTTTATGATTCGATCAGGCAGCAGCACATTCCGTTCGTTCCGAAATTACGGATGATATATTTCGGAGGGTTTTATTATAAACCATTTTTATTTTTATAATCAAAATTATATACATTTTTCAAATGCCGTATAGTTCTTAAAGTAGTTTACATGAAAATTAAGTTTTTCTTTAACTATTTCTCTTTATTCATAACACTGCTACACACACACACACGAGTAATAATTTTCAAGAATACACTTAAAAACCGAAAAGTATAAAAATACCCCGTTTTGTCTTTCTTAATTGTAATTTTTATAACTTCCAAAATTTCAATTTTGCTTTATTTCAGTAAATGATACTTTTCGAATAAAACGGCTACTCATCTGTTGCATTTTAGACGATTGTGCCTGATGATGCTAGAAATAGTCGTTTTTCTCGGATCTTTCACATTTCACCGACAATGCCGATTCGATCGCGAAGACGATCGATTTTTCATTGGTCAGCGCACTTTGGGGAACTGTCAAGTTTTTTTTTTTTTTTTAGAACAGATGCCCCGAGAAAGGTGCGGATAATTTTTGGTAAGAATAGTATCGAGCACGGATTATGAAATATCGTAGCGAACTGAAAAATATGATTCGACCGGTTAAACGTTTTCCTCGTCGTAACATATATCGCATACTTACTCGTTCCCGCGTAATATACTGTGTAATGAAATCGTTTGCCGAAAACGTCGTACTGCAGCGGATCGACCACTAGCTGGGTGAACATAAGGTCGCGTTTGAAGTAAACCGGTTTGTTATCCTTGTGCGAAACAGCTTCGTCCATGAGGGGATGCGAGCGAATGAAATTGAGGACGGCATCTACGATTTGAACGAGAGGCAATTAATAAAAGTCGACATTTCGACAAGCACGCGAGACAACGAAACGTGAAACAAAAAAGTTAAAAGTTCATACCCGGTAATGATTCGGTATCGTTAACGCACTGTCCAGGTCTCGGTTCCGGCACCTTATTCGTTAAGACTGGCAGCCAAGCTGAACTCGAACTAGCCTGTTCTTTGAATCTGCCTGCGAACGCTTTCTCAATGTCTTCCAGCGTGAAGGCGCATATAGCGGAGCCCATCAATCCGGTCGTTGAGGTGGTAAATACCCCGTAGAATTTATTATCATCGCCGGGAACTTTATACACGCTCTCTGAAAATTTAAATACCGTACTCGATATTAACGTGAAACGGGAATTCCCTGAAGCGAGTAAAGTACAAACGCTGAATGTTTTTTTTTTTTTTTTTTTTTTTTTTAATTTTAATTTTAATTTTTGACGAGGTTATTCATTTAAAACAAAAAAAAAAAAAACAACACTGATCTGAAAAATTAATTTTTTTCTGAACGTTTCTCACCTCTTTACAACGAAAAAGAGAGAGTGTGGATACTTACGTATTTCGTTGAAGTAGAACGGAAATTCGCCGGGTATGGAACAGTTCAAACGAGCTTTCAGGTAGGTGGCGAAATTTTGGTTTAAAATATTTTTGCCGCCCGTATCCTTTTTACATATTCGAGCTACGCGACTGTACACGCTTTTGCCACAGTTGATGTATTCGACAGCGGTTTCTCGAAAGAAGAAAAACACATATTGTCCGATATCGTACGATCCGACAAAGTCCGGTTCTGTTTAAGTGTAGAAAAACAAACAAAACATAAATGTTGTTTTAAAAATAAGAACGAATACAACTGGCGATAATGTAAAAATTGCGGTATTTTTCCCTCGTTTTAAACAAATCAACTTTCGTTAACTAAGAGTGTGTTTTTTTGTCCCCCCCCAGGCGAACCACACCTCAAATCGATCACACGCTCTCTCTGTAGATGGCTGTACATGAATGCGAGATTCAATAACAACACTCAATGAATACAGAGATTAGGGAAAAACTTTAACCAGCCACTCATAATTTTTCTAAATACTAAGTTGCTTTGTGTGCCCATGTGTGTTTGCATGTGTGTTAATGATACATTTATGATTGCCCAACTGATGTAATAATTTGCTAATCAATACTAGCTGTTTATGTTTCTCTATGCTTTGAGAATATGTTTTGCTGTTTACTACGCACCATTTGCACGGCTAATAACGAGGCAATTTAATACAAGCAGCACTTTTCAAATACCTGGGAACTCTAGTTGACGAAATCTATGAACCAGAAAAAGAAGTGCGGTCCAGAATTGAACAGGCACGAGCAACCTTCATAGAAATGAATTTCTTCACAACTACCGATTTGAGTCTTGATCTATAGTGATACAGTGTTATATGTTATATCTGTTCTTCCGTACGAATATGACCCTCAGCAAAGCATTTCAAAATGTTCCTGTACAGAAGAATGCTAAGGATACCTTGGACGCAGAAAGTAACCAATGCAGAGGTTTTGCAGCGAATTGGCAGGAAAAGAAAGGTGTTGCTGGCGAAAATCAAGAAATGACCTATCTGAGACACGCCATGAGAGGTGGGAGGTTCGGACTACTGCAATTAGTCCTTGAGAGGAAAAAATTGTGGAAAGCGGTCTCCAGTTAGGAGGCGGAACTGATGGATGGGAGATCTGCGTCGTAGCGTCCCTCCGAGGAGATTTTCGGAGCAGCGGTGTTTAAATCTTACATCGTGTGAATTGACGATCTTTGTTTGAAGACGGCGTTAAAAGAAGAAAACCCACCAAATCTGCTGTTCGCGTGTGCATGCTTTGGGAATATGCTTTATTATATCGGTAACTAGCCAATGCTAATATAACTTGCTGACCGAATATTACCATGCTTGTTCCAATGAATATTCTCTCCTCTGAGAATGCTTTAATGTGTTGATTAATTGAAATTAGGCTCAATCATTTGCTAGCAATGCTTGTTTGTGTGTATATAATCTGATCTATATATTTCATATATGTTTGAAGCATCTGCGGTGTTTACACAATTTAAAAGATGCATTAAAGTATATCTAACTGAAATAATTGTGTTGACATCATAAATGAGGAGATACGTCTCAGCTTATAGATAAAGTAATTAAAACGATATTAACTAAATTTTAATATTTATTCAAAACGGTAGATACACATGAAGCACAAATATCAACATAAACGAGAAACCGTAACGGTCAAAATTACAGATATTACAAATATCCCGCTGTCCATGTCCATACAGCACATTTTGTGGTCAGATATTGCGCTTACCAAGTGAAGAGATGGCTTTTTCAATCGCAACACGTAATATTATAAAAAAATGTAAAAGAAAAACGCGGATCGCACTACTCGAATTATTTAGGAGTGTGAGTCCGAGATGTTTAGAGGAATGACCGAACAAATGGTTAAAATGGTGTACCTATTTCACGCGTTACGAACTCGGCAGACTTTTTATTTTGATTTTTTTCTTCTCCGCGTCGCATTAATTTTTAAAGGAGGCCACTTCTTCCTCCTCTTCGAGGGTATTTCAAAATAATTTTATGCTCAGACGCGACGGGTAAGCAAATTTAAAATTTAAATTATACATTTTTTTTTTCCGGCGGGAACTTCTTTATTTTGCGATGTTCGTTCTCGCCTCCTTCTATTTCGCTCGAATTTTCGAGCTCTCTTTTCGAGTCTCTTTTCCGATTCGCGATAAGCATCGGAGCAGAAGTTCGAATGCATATAGAGCGAACAGTTTTAAACGTTGCTTAAAAGTTTTCCTATTTCACACTTTAGGATTTTTCATCGGCCGGAACGATTTAAATTACGGCAGAAAAAACCCGCGAAATAAATGTACCTAAAGAACGGGAACTAACGCCCCTCCCCCATCGTGTAAAGATTTAAGAATGCGAAGCCAGCCTGGCGACGGGGCCGTCGAAAAATGGGTTGAGGAGCTGCCCTATTCATCACCGGCATGCAGATATTAGATAACAGATTCTCGCCGGTGCGAGGTACATGAGCAACTTTATTTATCTTTGCCTCCGCGTATTGCAGGTCTCTGTTTGGCGGCGAGCAGTTTATCTTCTTTACAATTCGGAAGCGTGACGATACCGGGTGAAAATTTGCAATTTAATATTCGACTAGCGTGTTGTAACAATAAAACATCGGATAACGGAGATACGCGCAGGAAGAGAAGTAGCAACGAAGCGATGGAGAGATTTTTGAATAATATAACGTCCGTAAGGGACGAGAATAAAAACATTTATTATATTATCACGCGGATAAATAGTACGAAAAAAAAGCAAAAAAAAAGAAAAGAAAAAGTAAACAAAAAACGAAACCAAAAAAAAAAAAAAAGCAAAAAAACAAGGAACCGGAGCTAAATGTTAATTAGCCAGATAAAATTGGTTTAATTAAATGTTACGAAGAACGAAAGGGTGCTAAGTAGTCCGAACAGTGACTCTGTTTTCGTTAAAAAATAGCAATAGTAGTCTTCTTTCGCTGGAGAATTATATCTGGAAGAATTACCGGAGGAAACTTTAATTGTTCCAGTAAATAAGAAAACACGGAGGCTGGCTTAACAAAAAAACCCCATAAAAACAAAAAAAGAAATACGATTGCCGAGGATTTTCCAGCGGCATTTCCTTACGCCGTCCGTGCAGCATTGTTGTTCTCTAAATTTATTGTAAAATTTATTGCCTTCGGCGGTCCACTGCTGGCCAGAGTTCGGATGTATATATAAGAAAAGTTTTTCTATTAAGCACACTAGCGCGTATTATTTTTGAAAAATAAATTAGCACATTTCTTTCAGGCTGATGCGTCGAGTGCGCACATATTTCCCCCCCCCCCCTCCCGTGGAGGGGGGGGGGCAGCGGACGGCTCGGTTAAAGGGGGTTATATTACTTCTACAATTTGTTACCCCGGGCAAAAGCCTTTCCTTAATTGCCTCGCGTACTCACTGCGAACACGGATTCCGGCGGGTCTGCTACCTTTAATTTACGTTCCTCCTTTAACGGTGTGTCCACTGCTTTCGCTTATTTTATTTTTCAGTCTCTTTTTTTAAAATTGTTGCATAATAAGTGACAAATAAATTATTAAATATTCATATAATAATACGCTCCCGAGCCCCCCCCCTTTTTTTTTTAAATTTTTTCAGTTGGCACAGTTCCGACTAACAGTGGAAAATCATTAGCGTCATCGAAATAATCTGCTTGACTTTCGATTAAACTTGTTTCTTTTTCTGTGATATTTCGATAATTTTAGGAAACGTGGCCGTGCCCCTAAATACGATTTAGGAGGCCTATAAGAAGAGAGGCCGAATTTGTCATTCTGAAAAAAATACTCATTCATATGGCACTGCTAAAAAGTTACCATTCTCGCCGGTTCATCTTATAATCTCATTTATGAAGGGAAAATTTATACACAAAGTGTGTGATAATCTTTCGGTTATCTCAGCGAGCTTTTCGTAATAGACTGTGCTAGTTCCGAAGGCTGGGGTTATATTTTCAAAAAAAAAAAAACAATTGTTTGACATTCATATAAGCCGATAGTGTTGGATCGCTTTTGAAACAATAAGTCGTAGAAAAAAATGCAGATGCCAGTTCTTAAAATTCAGCTAAATTGCGAAAGATTGAAAAGCGGATGGACGTGGCAATTGCGAAACTTTTTTAATTGATCATCTAACGACGATTCTAGTCACTGATATTGTTTCAGATGCAGCGATTGCATATTGCATAAAGTAACGAAGTCGGGTGAGTTTGTTCATAGCGGCAGGGGTATTTGAGAGGATGTCTGCAAGTGATGTAATCTGGCCGCGTCGTAACCCATTAAGACGGGTTGCATTTCTGCAAGATGTGCGAAACAGATGATGGGTATTCATCGATAGAACCAAGTGGACAAGTGGTACTTTTGGAGCTGGTTTGAGAATGGAATCGTGGGAAAAAGACGTGTATATGTCACCTTTCTCAGACGATTGACTGCTGAGAACACGTTGCGTTTCGTTCCGACTGAAGACCATTATGGCGCTCCGTCGTAGGTTTTAATTTTCTGAGAAAAGTGGACCGAGACATACAGTCATGATTCCACTGTGCGAAAACTGCATCCGACAGGAAACTTCTTAGGGATAATGGACCATAAGCAAAAAGCGGCTTTGGACATATTAGGGATGACCGAGCGTTCAGGTCCACCCTCTCATTCCCCGGAATTCCGGCATGACTAGGGACCCATAAAAACAAAAAAAAAAAAAAACAACAAAAAAACACTCGGCATAAGATGGACAGAACTTCTAGGACCATTGGTGATTCGGGGTGACCCAACTGCAAGGAATCAGTCACCAGCAAGATTCCGAGCGGTTGCGGTAATATGCCTGAAAACGAAACAACACACCATACATCTTTAGTCCATTGTTTCCTGACCATTGCTGCAATCTATTAATGGCTGTTTTGTAGGTTTAGACCGAGCCAAGGAAGGGATAATAGATGCTACGGATATGTTTAGATCATCTATGTATTTCACCTGCGCCGGCTCAAAGTTTGTAGTTGACGCGCCGGAAAAAAAAAAAAAAAAAGGATAAGAAAAGAGTCAACTTTAAATAATTATTAGGTGAAGGATAGGAAGAATTCCGTGTAAAAATGAAGTAATTGGGCTTCCCTATTTTAGCATGGGAGGTGCTCTTGCGAGAAACCCCAGCCCGGTGGCTGAAAAACCGCAAGAAAAAACGCGATATGATAAAACTTTATTTCCCGCTCAAGGTATTATCGGGGTGCGACGGTAGCGCATCTTTTTCCCTGGCGCGGAAAAGCTGATAATATTCAGCTTGTTATTTCATAATGAACGTTTTGTCAAGATCAACAAATGAACGGTTGCGGAAGCATTCTGCAATTCGAAATCGTGAAATTCGGAATCATTCTAAATTATAGATGCAGCAGTAGGCGCGGTAAGCAAAATCATGCGCCATGTCTTCATCATTCGCAGTAGGTAAATAAGAGTAAAAGGGGGTGCAGGGGGCAGCCCGTCGCTGAAGTCACAAAGTTATTTTCTTTTTTTCATTCTTCCATATATCATAATAGTTTCGTTCAGTTTTTGAGAGCAGCTCCTTAAGAAGAACTATTATTTTCCATTAAACTCGCTGGTTAAATTTTCCGATGAACCCCGTATATAATTCGTTTCGGGAAAAGTTAATGGTCAAACACGGTTTTGATGACGTGGTCTCTACCGAAAATGATAGACGTGCGCGGAAGTAATTACCGTTTTAAAATGTGTTTTCCCCCTCCCCTGTAATCATCGCAAGCGGGCTAATTTCGATCAACGATGAAAGTCCTCCGTCGGTGTACAGTCAATACTCGACTATAAATTAGCCATTCATAACGTTACTTTCCGGGCAGTTGCATTCTGCTCTTTTTTTCTTCCTCCGGTTCTTCTAAATGTACGTAAGAGGAAGAGATGATCGAACGAAAGGAATATCTTATAAACGAATTTCGGGCTTCTTAGTGCGTCGGAGCTGTCGCTGGACGAGGAGGAAAAAATTCCTGGAAAAAAGGAGGTAGCTCTAGTTAAAGCTGTAAGAAGAATTTTAATGAAGAAATAAATAAAGGCAAGTTGAAAGTGCGCAACAGTTGTCAACTTAAGTGACGGCAAAAGCTGCGGAATAAAATGGAATGGAATAAAAATGTTAAACAGCGGATAAATGTAATTAGATAAAGAAGGATAACGCTGCTGCGTTGGCTGACGCCCTTCGCTGAAAGTGGAACGAACGCAACTTGTACCGCATTCCTAGCCTACCGCCGGTCTACCATGCAAAACTGATATTATCTCTTTTGTTTTTTGTCCGCCGAAAATATGACGCGACCACTCTATATTAGCACCGGACCTCCCCTCCCCACTCGTTGAAAGCTCTATTCTATTAGTATTTTTAAGTAATTCGCTCGAAAAGTTTTTCAAACGAAAGTGTTTAATATATATGCATCTCCTTTTTTTCCTTCATTTTAAATAAAGGAAGCAAATTTAATAGGTGCGAAATTCAAAGAGATAAGATAAAATTAGGATAAGGTAACAAAGCCGGGAAACAAATTTGTAGAAAAATATTATTGCAGTTGTTAATTATGTGACATGTGAGAGCGGGAAAAAACGGTTTGTTAATTAGCTTCTCTTATCGATATATAGTTATTTCATTTGATATTTAACTTGCGTTAGGTTATTTTCGTTTTCGATTGGTTTCCCCTCTATTATGATCATTAAACTTAAAATTATTCATTTTCCCGCGTTTTAATCTTTGATCATTATAAAAAATGAAAATAACAAACGCTTGATATACGAATAACTGCTAATTTTCGGATATTGATCCCCCAAAATCTCGGCAATCATCCACGATTTACGAAACTAGTTCCGGTAAATGAACAGTTGTAATTTATTTCAATGTTATATATTATTGTTTTCATTAAATACCACTAACACGAAATGTTTGAATGCCGGATCACCTTTTAATTACCTGAAATGTTTTTATATACACGCTTGAAATTTACGACAAAGCTGTAGGGATCGGAATATGTTTTGTTTTTTTTTTTGTCCGAATTCCGCATTTAAAGACATCTCACCCAAAAGTATTAGCCTGTTCGTAATAATTGATATTTGTACAAAAGCTAAGTAAAAATATTTAAATATGTGTACTACAAAAAAAAAAAAAAAAAGAAAAAAAACAAAGCCATTAATCTTCTTTTGCACACTAGTTTCGTACTAACCTGTGTTTTCTACAAACTGTTGTTCTAATTAGTCTGAATAGTTTTTAAAAATTCCCGAATTCAATTTGCATTGTCTTTAATCTAGATAACAGTTCTACGCACGGCTTTACATACACGTACGTCATTACTGATCATTTTATTCTCTTCGTCGCTACTGATCCATGTTCTCATGTAATTTTCATCATGATTTTCTGTCGTCGAACAAAACACAGCAGCAGCAGCAGCAGCAGTCGTAATATTTTCGATAAGCTATAGTCGTTTAAATAACAAGATTATCGATTTCAAGGAAAATCTGAACTCATTTAAATATGTTCAGGCGGCCCAGAGAAAGAAATTGGCCCTCCTACTCTCATCAGTGTCGTTGGTTTAGTACACTGTGAACAACCCTAACTTCACAGTCCCCGACACCCTGCTAAGGGTATGGGACTTACTTTTTTTATCCGAATAAAATATCGTACAGAAATTGACGGCTGTATAATTCTGGAATACCGAATTAGCGTTTCGTCGTAAACGATTTTAAACGGGGCTTCCGCTGTGTACCTATGTATAAAAAAACTCGATCCTTCAGAGTACAAAGACGCGATCCTTAGATCAGGGTGTCCCACAGTTTTTCCAGAGCAATCAGTTTTAATTTACTACGTCGTTCTTAAGCGTTACATGATATTCGACATAAAAGCGATAACGCTACACGACTACATTACCTTCAGCATACATAATACATTTTCTCTTTCTCGCTTTCTTTCAATTGTTCTCGTTAGTTTTCACGCGCACACACACACACACACACACATATATATTAATTACAACGTAATTTTTAGGCCAGCTCCCATTAGAAAAAATGTCCCAATTTTATGTAACGTTTATTTTATTTTAATTTTTACCGACTTCCAAAAAGAAAGAGGTATACGTTCGTCGCGTATGTTTTTTTTTTTTTTTTTTTATATTTGTTCGCACATAACTTTGTAAATTTTGATTATTTTATACACTAAAAAACATGACTAAAAAACATGACTAAAAAACATGACTATTAGATATACATACAAATAACAAATAAAAATGTTTAATGAACATACGTATAAAATTATTGTATGAGTAGTTGCCGGCGGTGATTCGGTGCTAAGGGTTTTTCCGGATGGCTCTATGACGATGTTGTCAATAGGCGTGAAGATTCGATTCTCGCTACGACAATAAGAAATACTACGTTACCGAATTATTACGATCGCGAATTTAATTAGTGAAGATGCGATAGTATTTTCCTGGTTCTGACGGGCGGTCCGATTCAGCTCAATCGATTAATTGAACTTTTTTTTTTGGTTATTCTAAGCGGCGCATACCTGACGAGCGAATTAACCAATTTACAAATATGACTGCTCACCAGCTGAACTGAAAACTAATCAACTAATTAAATCTCCATCGGATTTTTCCGGTTTATTCCTTTTTCAACCACTACCTATCCGAACTGACCACCAAAGATGCTTCACCCGTCCGTGAAACAGTACATTTATCTCAGGGACCAATACAACAGGATCTTATCTACGTACGCGTTTTCTCCCATTTATTTATTTTTGTTTGTTATTTTATTATTTTATTTGTTTAAACTGTAACGTACGCATTATGAAGTGTAAGCAAATCGTAATTTGTGGAGAGGGAGAAAAGCACGAAGCAAATGAAGAATGTAGGGGGGGCTGCGGCGAGATTTCGTTTGAGTTCGAATCTATTACGCATTGAAAATGTCAAAAATTTTTTTTGCGCCGAGTTAATGTAAATCTGACTAGGCCAAATAAATTTAAAAAATGTATATCTATATATGTATACAGAAATTAAACGGATATGTTTACACCCTAAATATAAACGCAGTGACGATTATAACATTTTAATAAATACAAAAAAACTAAGTTCAGATTAGGTGATTAGGTACTAGACGGCTAAAACCATTCTAGTACATGTGTACATGTTGCGTAGTTTTAGCGGAAACTAAATTTTACTTACTGTCCAGCCATTTCGAATCGTACTTCAACGTTCGCTTAAACTGATGAGAAATTTTACCGGTAGTCATGTTATATAGATCAGTGCGGAAAATGACGGTATCAGCTTTCGTGAACTCGGCTATGGTGCCACTATACAGTCCCGGCAAGTCTCCGGGGTTTCCTCGTTCGACCCAAATGGCCGTGGAATTATCTAGCGGATCGTACGGACATTTCGCTACGCCGGACCCGATTCCCGGAATGTGTTCGTGTCTGGCCAGATGAGTGAGATTACTCTGTATAGGTGAGAAGGAAAAAAGAAACAGCTAGATTAATTAAAGTAAAAAAAAAAAAAGAAAAAAAGGTTTACCTGTAGTAAATTAAAAAATGAGCGGAACACGCGATAGAAAATTCTTATTTAAATAGATTGCACATCCGGCCAAGTAGTTTTGTTTCATTTGCCGAAGCAAGTATCTTCCAAATAAGATTGAAATTCCTTCAGCAGTGCTAAAGTTAGGAGCCCGGTAACTGCCTCAGATTAATTAACAACGGCGCGCAGAATTAAGCTACGCTACGATGGAAAGACAGAAAAACCAGGAAAAAAAGAAGAAAATGCTTCGAAGACGGGAACCGGAAGTGGCGAATGTATTTCTGGAATGGGAATTATTTCAGCGAAGAAGTAATTAAAATAGTTTCGTTTTTGCTTTGCTAGCGAACTGAAATCGGCAACATCGAGCAAAAGCCGAACTAGTGCCGAGTCTAGCAAATGTTCGCTGAAAGTTCCGTAATTAAATAATAAAAGAAATAATTGCGAAATTAGCGGCTTAGGACTGCAATTATTCCTATATCCTATTTTATTAATAAAAGAAACTTGCACTTGGAAGAGGTATTAAACCTGCCGCTTCTAATAGTAATAATAATAATAATAATAATAATAGTAAACAATAATGAAGAATAATAAATAATAGTAATAATAATAAATAATAATAAATAGGGGTGTGCTAATTTTTCATTATCGACGGAAAATGAATTATTGAAAACCGCAATATTTGAGTTGGAACAGAAAGCGCGCAAATAAAAAATTCAATTATTTTTCAAAAATCAACTGTACAATTCTTATCCTCTATTTCAGCAATCGGGAAGTTAATTACGAAAAATCAAAAAGAATTAATCAGTCTGTTCTTCGGCTTAGATTATTAAACATTCGGAAATTTTCAATACCCGGCGAATTTAAAGACAGCGAAGCCATAATTTGTTGTTCGACATTCTAATTAGGATTCTTAAACGGTGAATTTTGTTCACCGGACATCACAATGTCACCGCTTTTATTATATAATACTGTAACGACGCACGGTGGTTATCCTCTCAAACAAATGCTTAATCAACTGTTTTTATAGGTTTCGTCTATTTTGTTATTACTGCTTGGCGCGTAAAAGATTGTTCTTGTACGAATCTCAGAGCGTAACCATTTTGGTAATTGAATGTTTTTTTTGTTTTTTTTGCAAGTTAGTTTTAAAATCAAAATTTTATGCGTAAGGAAATTTTTATTTTCAATCGGTGATTTTTAAAATGATAAGCTAAATCTTTATGTTTATTAGAAAAAAAAGGAAGAAAAAAACTCAAATGATATCGTGCCCTAAACTTTTTACCACCACTTGATTAGAATCTTGCTTATTCGTTTCTCTCGACTTTAGTATTGTTGTTTGCACATTCCGGTTATATGCGCAGCAATATCATCTTTATACGAGACTACACTTCGGACTTTAAGAGGAATTTGACGGATAGAAAAAGCGCGCCCGACTTCCTATACCTGGATTTCCGTATGCGTAGAATGGCTTTGGCCTTGCGCGCAACTATTATTTACAGGTTAAAATCACTTGCCCTGACAATGTTGCGATAACGCCTTTATATAACTGACTAATTCAATCTTTCAATGTGAAACCTTATAGCGAGCATTAGTGCTAGTAGGTTATGCTGAAAACCACTTACAATTAGAGGTAACATATTATCACTGGCGTTAGCTTGCCGGCAGATTTTCGTCTTCGGCAACTCCTCAGCATCTTCTGATGTTCAAATGACACACACACACACACTGCTTCTCCCCTGGCCGCAGTTATTACACAGTCGTCGACGTTATAGCTTCGGAACTTTTTTCCCCCCGAAGGGGTACCGTTGCTTTTGATGCGCAATATGCACTTATCGCAGAACGATCAGAAGAGTTTCCTCGGATATAAGAAAAGGCGATCATCATCTTGTGAGGGAATCGACGATCACCATTTCAGCGAAACAGAAGATTATAGTGTTTCACCTGGAAATTTTCTAGATATTGTAATTCGTAATAGTCGAGTGTAATTTCTGATATTGTGACTCGCGAGAGAGCATCCTCCGAATTTCTTACGAAATCTAACACATCTCTTAAACACTTCCGGCGTCTTCGTTCTCTATAATTTCCATAAATTGTGCCGGTAATTTATCGTTGACGTCTGATTGTTAGAAACTTCTATGTAACGCTGGCGCGTAAAGTTACCATCGCGCGAAAGCCTCGCGGTGATAAAGTTGCTTCACGTCTGTAGCTTTCGATGCAACACTAAACAGCTCTGTATCATCCGTATATGGTTCGAGCGCACAATTCCGACACGCTTATCTGAATTTTTCGTTCGCCCTTAAGCTACCTCTTGATGCTCGGCTGTAATTAAGGCTTCAGTTGAAACAGATACTTCGTAACAGAACGTAAAAGTTACTTTTTGACTTTTGCCGTTAGTTGAACAGCTGACATGCAGACCTAATGTTAATTTGCAATAGAGACACTAGTTTTTGAAAGAGTCGACTTCCTAAAAAATAAACTGGAAACTACAAATTTATCTTAAGAACTAGCAGTTAAATTCTAAAAATGTTGTTTATTATTATTATTATTATTATTATTATTATTATTATTACTTTTAAGATAATATCAGACAATTTCTAGCGTTTTTAAATCAGACGGTCTCTGATAGGTATTTTATTACCTATATAGAGTCTGTGCACTAAGCTATTCGATTTATTTTTAAGAGGGATAACGCAGCTCGTACAGTTTATTAACCGTCTGGTTTGAGATCACATCTGTCGGAATCGCAAACAAAAAGTGGCGAAACTGATCTATTTTGAATATTATTAGGTGCACAATACAGGGGGAATCTAAAAGATCCGTATATAGCTCGGAACCAAAGTCGATTTGGTCATCAGTCCGATTTTTCGATATCGAGAAAATTTATTCTGTGCAGACTAAGAATCATTGTTTTATCCACTTAATTCTCCGTCATCTTTTCATACTGCATCCATTCATTAAGAACAAGTAGACACGTTAATCATGTGTTTCTAGAACCAAGGGAGTACTTATTTGATCAGCTGTGCAACAAATGGGCTTACGCGCCTTTCTCAATAAATATTTCATTCGTTCTAGCTGCAAATTTTCTCTCCTTCTGAAAAGTTTTAAGTGTATACTTGTTATACTTGTAATATTAATATATAAAGGCTTGTACTGTTTTCGTTCCATTTGAGTTGAAATTGTCTGATACAATCGTCGTAGGTGTGGGTTAAGCAACAAAGGCGCGGACTTTAAGAGGAGGCATTATTAAATTCGTAATTATTTCGCAAAATAATAACAATATGAAAACACGGTTTAATAGTTTTTAATAATGCATCGACCATATTTGCTCCGATTCAGGTAATGCTCCAAAAAGTTCTCCACCATGTACCATTAAATTTTATAACAAAAAATGTTGTAAAGTTTTTCAAAAATGTGCCCCCCCCCCAGTGTAATATAAACAGGAGCTATAATTAATAGTCTTTCATCATTAATTTTATATAGACTCTACAGAGCAAATATCACCATCATAAGATCGGACTGATGACGTCAACACGGTAGTACTTTTATGTAAGGTTCGAAATAACCCTCAATCCCAGGCAGAAAATAAAAGAAAGTAAATATTTTTTAGTTACAATAAAAATTTCCAGGAAATTTAAAGCAATATTGATAAAGTCATCGTAATACTTTTTTTTTTTTTTTTGTACAAGGCAAAAACGTATTTATTTTTAAGTAAATCGTCAAATTGTTTTAAATACACAATTAAAGAGAGCCGAACGTACACAGTTATAATTAAGTCCATAGTTATATAATTGAATTTTCATTCTTTACTCTTTTGTTTAAGTACAAATGTTTTGAAAATAATTTTCGTATGACCCCAGTGAAGTGTTAATTTACGCTTTCTTCCGGTAATGTGTCAGCATCACTGTTATATGTCGATAATTTACTCACTTTTTTTTTTTTTTAATAGTGAAAGTAGGTTGGAAGATATAACGACATGTTTATTCACAATACAAATATTGTGACAGCGTGTAAATGGCTACAGATTGGGAAATTATAAAAAGGACATTTTGAGGGGGGGGGGGATTATATAATTACTTAAAATCTTCTATGGTAGGCAGTAGATTTAGGAAATACCCCTTGTTTCATAAAGAAAATCAAATAAGTACGGATCTTTATAGAAATTTAAAAATGTTTTAAAAATACATAATTATTACAATTTTTAATTTAACTTTTGTCTTATACTTAGGGGTGAAAAATAGAACGAAATTATAAAATTCTAGCTAAAATGATAATTTAGAAATAGTAAGAAAGATAGTATTTTTATAAGACTTTACTTCTTTTTTATTTTCGTTAGTAATTCGTTCCGAATTCTTTGTTCATGAGCAAGTAAAAAAAAATATATATATTTCTCATTGAAATATTTTCAATTAAAATTACAAAATAAAAATGGCAAAAGATCGATGATAATTACATTTAAAATAGATTAAAAAAAAGGAACATTAATAGTTTTACTAGAAAATAGTACTTATTAAATATTAATTATTAAAATCCGTAGGTAAAATTCATACAAATATTTTATAACATAAATTAAGTTTCTCTGTTATAATAAATTTTTTCATAGAGGCTTTTATTATTTGTGAGAGGAAATTTCCCCCAAACACCCCCCCATGGATCCGCTGCTGATATATATGTATGGTTCTTGCTACGAAACATGTTGGTTTTTTATTATTAAATAATATATTTTCAATTCGTTATGTAATTTTGTTAATTACGAGTATTATGAAGTTCGTTTCTTTCTCGCTAGTCACTTTGTAGGGGTCATAAATACATTAACACGAAGTAAGTCGCAGATGAAACATGTTAATAGTTTTTCCAGACGATATTTAAAGATTTAAGGAAGGCAGCTTGGATGTTTAGTATGGAAGTTTATCGCTAGAAAGAGAGGGAACAAAACTGAGCAAGGTTGGAATACAAAAAACCTTTTTGATAAGAAAATGTTCAATTGTGTATAGTGTGCAATTCTAGTGAAATGCCACGTTCTGTGGACAAATTTATCGAGTTGAACGAACACGTATATATTGTAAGGTGATATAATAATAGTCATTTCCGTGTACTTACGTATATGACCCATTCTCTGGGATTGTGAGCATTTGTTCCGCATATGTAAAGCCTACTTCCGTCTCCAATCGGTTGAATCACTCGAACGTGGTTATGGCAATCGAAATTCTGAAATGAAATTAGATCACTTTAGAGAATATCGCCTTCAAACGTATAACACATTTCTGCTAATTTCCGGCACTCGCTAAAAAAAGATGAAATGTTGTTACACGTAATCTGACTTACAAATGATACACGAGTATTAAGTTGTTCTAAAGGGGAACGAACGGGCGGAATTTCTAAATCAGATTTTATTCTGGTTTTTATAGAGCATACCATTGCTCCTACGGTTTTTCTTTATCGCCCGATCGACAAATATATATGATAATTTCACCTGAAAGGTGTGTGCAAAATGAATTATTTATATTCATTTGATTAAAAATAAATATTTAAATACACACACTGCGCAGCGCTGCCGTGGTTGAATGTATGTTCTCATGAAATTATGCAGAATGTTGTTTTTAGTGGTGCTTTTAATGCGTTAAAACTTTCTTTTTTATATTTTGCGGTATTAAAATAAAAATTCCAAACATATTTTGAAAAAGCCGGTTAAAAGAAATCGACAGAGAAAAAAGAAAAAGTCGAATAAGGGAAAAGATTAAATTAAAACGTGATAAGTTTTCGCTGAAAAATATACTGCGACATCCGAACAGAATTTAGTTTTAGTATGATTTTTTTTTTTTGATGTTTTTTTTTTACTACATATTTTAGAAAAATTATAATTAAATTTTTTTAAATTATTTCCAGCTTATTTTATAAAATGGGGCGCTGTAATTTTACTACGAGTTGCAGACGCAAAGGTAAATTGTGTAAATTTTGAAAATTTTGTAAATTGTGTAAATTTTGTAAATTTTACAGATGGGTTCGACCGTAAAAGAACATGAAAATGTGTTTTCCCGGTGATAATATTAATGTAAAATTTAAGTAAACTATTTCTTTATGGTGCACACATATTACAATGAAAAGTCGAATTATTTAAACGCCGAGGAGTTATTGAAATTAAGTTTATAAAGTGGTTTTTTACACAATGTTGTATGTTCACCATGATTATGGTGTCTCCCAAAACATGTCGTTGTAATAATTTTTTAATATATTAATCGTTTTCTCGTTCGTAAATTTTTCTTATATAATTTTAGAAATAAAGTTTTACAAAAAAGTAGTCTACATTTCTGGTTTTATACAATTTCAGATCAGGTAGACTACCTCAAAACCAGTTACGTGAAATCTGAAGTTTAATAATCAACTAGTCTAAGATGTTCAATACGGAACATTTAAGAAATTTAAGATTGATTTTGAAAAGTTGGCGACATTCGTGAGCTGAAATGACTGAACCGAGAACTAGTCGACGATGGTATCGACTTTAAAAGCTCTATGGCACAACCGACATAATAATACGAATTCACTTAGCCGGATCTACGAATTTTCCTTTTCCTCCTTTTTAATTAAGCGTCATTCACACTTTCTTTTCGACCGCTTTTATTTCCAAAGACTTCGTTCGTCATGCGATTTGTAAATCTAAGGGGATTCTGCTTTATAGATGCTCTCTTTATCAATTTCCCCAAAGTTGACTAACTTCTCTTATCCATGAGGCACGCGGCATTTTCGTTTTATGTCTGCCCCTTTTTCTCGTATACTTCGTGTATTATATACAAGTGGCTGTGCTGGAAATTTTTAGCCTCCGCGATATCGCGTATTTCTTTTACCGTTCAATTATTTTCAGCGATGACTTTAAAATGTTTTTATTAATCGCGAAAATAATTTAATTAAATACAAATACTGGTTTTCTGATGATTCGCTACGAATTTTTAACTACATCGGGCGACTGGAGCGGCACTGCTCCTAAGATGCGATGAACTATCGGAGATCTCTCTACAATGGTCCGATGATTCGACATACAGAAAGTAAACTGAAAACAACGTGCATCTCCTCATGAGGACCTAATGATAAAACAACAATGAACTCTATCAAACGGCCCATAATGATCACGGGGATACCCCTCGATCGCACGACATTATACAATTACAGCGATGTCTAAAACTAAGTTTCCGCACTTTCCAGTATCGGAAACTAGATTTCACGTAAGTGTTCTAGAGAAAGGTGAATTAGGGTATACTTTTCCGATAGCGATTTTGCCCTAAATATCCAGCTTTGTTTGATAATCTCGATGGTATTGGATTGGCCGTCGAGCTGACTACATCATTTCAACTCACAATCAGCGTGAAGTTATGCTTAAAGGAAATAATCCCTAATAAAGATCAGGTTAGCGGTAATATGAGCTGATGAAGAGAGAGAAAATAAATGTCTTCAAGGATGTGCTACTTTTATCACCGATTACTTGAATATAAGACCACAACCAAGGGCGTCGACAGTCGATGAGCCAGGGGGGATGATAGAAAGAGGATATGAGTTACAGGAAAAATAATATTTATAATTTGTAAACGCTTAATATTTTATTAAACGAGAATAAAATCTTATTATGTATTATTTCTTCCTGTAAACGTTTGTTTCACTGATATTATAAGTTATGTATTTTTAAACCTTAAATTACGTTACAAAGTTATAGTTTTAAATATTACTCGGACACAAAGTACCTTTTAATTCGTTAAAACATACAACATTTATTTATATTAAATTATTACTTAAAATAAAAGTTACAGACATTATTATTCACAAAAAATATATATAAAAATCCGTCCTACCGGTTTCGTCTACTTATGAATATGTCAAGTAGACGAAACCGGTAGGACGGATTTTTATATATATTTTTTGTGAATAATAATGTCTGTAACTTTTATTTTAAGTAATAATTTAATATAAATAAATGTTGTATGTTTTAACGAATTAAAAGGTACTTTGTGTCCGAGTAATATTTAAAACTATAACTTTGTAACGTAATTTAAGGTTTAAAAATACATAACTTATAATATCAATAAAATCTTAATTAAAACATAATTTTCGTGTGTTTCTGGCGAATTGTTCTACTAGTTTATTATAAAAGTGGAATTTTTCATGATTACGCGTCTAGGAATACTCATCATGGCCAGTTGATTAAGCTCCAGGTGTGGCAACGACCCTCTCCTGCCCCTTGGCGACGCTCATGACCGCAACTATATATCAATAGCTACGAATGACAAGCAGCAGGACGACGAAGAATAACAGGGAGGGGTACATTTTATTCGATCGGAAGGCATAAATGGTAAGATTAATAAAACGGATGCAATAGTTTCAATTAAGCAGGCATTCGATTCTATTTATACACGTTCAATTATGGAAGCTCTAAAAGTTAGTGGTATAGAAAAGGCATATATTGATATACTGGTAAATGTACGACTACATAATGTAACACCCACATTTCCAATACTAAAAGGAGTTAGACAGGGTGATACAATCTCATCACGACTATTCACAACAGCATTGGAACATGCAATAAAATCACTGGATTGGAGTGAAAGAGGAATAAATATAAATGGCAGATATTTACACCACGTCTGCTTTGCAGATGACATTGCGATCATAGCACAGACCAAGGATGATTTAGAATGCATGATAAAGGAACTAGAGATAAACAAGATCGATTTACAAATAAATCCGAATAAAACAAAGTACATGAAATACATATTCAAAATCAGAACAACGATCACACGCATAACGAAATACAAATACAAGCAGGGAACATAGAAGAAACAGACCAGTTCACATATTTTTTGGGTGAAGTTTTTACATCCGAAAAACAAATGACGAAATTAGACCACCTCGAAAGGAAAATATAAAACGGTTGGATCGCATACCATAAAATAAAACACATACTCAATACCAAAATCAGCTCACAAAATAAAGCGAAAAAATTTAACCAATGCCTGATTCCAGTGCTAACGTATGCTGCTAAAACCTAGTAACGAAGGAAGTTATAGAAAAATTAAGAAAAACTGAAAGACGGATGGAACGAGCTTTACTTCGCATATATGGGATAAGATTAAATCAGAATATATCCGAAATAAGACAAAATTTGAAGACGTCGGGCCAAAGGTAGCCCTGAACAAATGGGCCTGGACTGGTCATGTTGGTAGGCAAGTAGATGAAAGGTGGACAAAGGAACTGATCCAACGGAGACCGTATACGGGAAAACGCACACAAGAAAGACCACTCAGAAGGTGGACGGATGTTATTGTGGCAACAGCAGGGAAACAATGGCTTCGTGAAGCGCCTGATAGGTATCGATGGAATACATTAAGGGAGGCCTACATCGAATCGATGATGTAACGCAGGCAAAAGAAGAAGAAGAAAACTGCTAGAACGAATCCCGGAAGATATAATGTAAAAAAGGAGATAGGAACTTGGAAAGTATTAATTAAGCATTTTGGTTGGTTGATAACATTAATGAGTGACATTAAAAGTTAGATAAATAACTGGTTGTGGCGGAGAATCGACCATTCATATTCATCAAACATGCAGTATAAAATTATTTGCATGATGACAAGTAGTTCTTTTTTGTTTTTTGTCTTTTTTCTCCCCCTCACTTTCTATAATTATGAAAACTAATCGTCATAAAATATTGTAACATATTTTTTGAATAAACGATGATAAGTGTGTTGGGCACCCGCAGACGGGCAGTATGCCTGGTGGGACCTATAACTTATTTTTAATAATAATAAACAAAGAAAAAAAAAAAAGGCTATAGTCTGTCAAGCAAAAAAAATTCGTTCGCAAAACAACCGAAACGCGATGCCGTCACTAATCCAGATGACCCCATATCAGATATAATGTTAACACTACGTGGTCCGTCTGGGTCAGAACAGGTCGGAAAAAAAGAACGGATGAACGTACAGAGATAAAACAAAAACGAGGTTACTGCTTCCGAAAAAGGGAAGAATAGCAGGATAGGGGGCAGTATGTTTTTGTTTTTTTTCGGAAATATTGAAATACGCTTGGAGTATCAATAGGCGCCCCGTTGCTAGTACACTATTTTGAGCATCATCCCACGAAATTCGAACGGACTTCTTGACAGACTATATATTTAATACTCGTTTTTAGTTTATACTCGATTTTCATTTAATACTCGATTTTTATTTAATACTCGATTTTTATTTAATACTCGATTTTTATTTAGTACTTGATTTTAATTTAATACTCGATTTTAATTTAATATTCGATTCTTATTTAATAGTCGATTTTTATTTAATACTCGATTTTTATTTATACTCGATTAGTAGGGGAAGAAAAGTCGAAAATCAGCAAAGCTTTAGCCAGAAAACGGATGAGTCATAACTTGAAAACATATTCGTGCGTAACTGTAATTGCACGATGGTAAGTTGAAAAGGAAATGGCTTCTTTTCGTTTCTGTCAGCCTTTGAAATATACAGCGAGGAGGAAAAAACGCGTCGAAGGAAAATGTTGCACTTCGAAGTTGATTAGGAGCCGGTTTTCAGCTGCAGGCTAGGCAGAATCGGGCGCCGTGAGAAAACATAACACCACTAACTGCCGATAAATTTGACTGCTAATAGACGTTGAATGCGTCGCTAATAAAATCACCGGAAATATTTCGTCGGCAGCAATGTTTTGGTCGATGGAACAGAAGGCGATAATAAATTTTTAATATTGCTCTACCGTTCAGGCGATATTCGCAGGCCGACCGAAACACAGAGGCACACACACACACACACACTGGTTGGGAAGAAGTTAAAAGTGGGAAAGTTGCGAATTAGGAAGAATGGGCACTAGCGAAGAAGGCGCTAGGAAGAATGGGGGCTGGCTGCTCGGCTGGGCTGCTGTCGTTATGCAATCAGGGCTAATTTTTGTTTTTATCCGGGCGCGCTAGGACAGCTTCGGCGAGGTGAAAGTGAGAAGTGCAACCGGCCATTCGACGGCGAAGTTCACGACATCTTTTCATTTTTCTGCTATTCGCGAATGTAGCCCCGGATACGGCGAGAATAATAAAACGAACGTAACGTGTTGGTTGCACTTAGCGGACGGCCGAAAGCGGCGGCGACAGGCGGCACCCTCTGCCTAATTGCGCACAACGAACGAGCAGGAATTCCAGTTGAAAAATCTTTTTAATTTCTCACAGTTGGCTCGCGTCGCATAGCACCGCGCTACTTCTCTCGATTTATTAAACGGTTTCGCTTTGTTGCCGGTAACTGCTGTCGGCGCGCTTTTGTGCTGCCCGACCAGAGCAGAGCAAACGGAATTAATGGCGACCGACGACTTTTAAGAAAGCCAAAAAAGAAGAAAGCCGAAAGTAAAAAGTAAAATGAAAAATTAAACAAGCAGCAGCAGCCGCCAGCGAAAGAGATAGTGTAAATGGCGCGCGACCGCGACGTTCATAATGAAGAAGATGGAAAATGAATCACGTGACCGTTCGCGCGCCTCGATGCCGGAATCTGTCGTCCGCGGTCCTCGCAGACATCGGTCGCGTCCCAGCCGCGGTCCGGATTCGCAGCGACTGCTTTAATGGATGCGTTAACAAGAGCCGGGGAATGAGCAGCGTCGTAGCAGCTTAATTCAATTTGTAGACGAATGGCGGCGGCCAGCAAGTACGGCAACTACAACGAATAATCCGTGTTGTTTTGTCCCTAAGCACAGTTCGCCTTGATTTCGCTCTCTTCTCTCCTTGACTTAAAACTTAAGCTTTTACACTCGCCCCAGCCGTCCCCGCCGAATGCAACTCTCGCCTCTATGATTTACGATAATTGTATTTCCTTTTCCATTCAGTCAGCGCACCCCAGCGACGATGCAGCGCAGGGCGTGGGGACAAAAACCATCAGGATAGAAGAGCAAAAAAAAAAAAGGAAAAGAATACTATCTACATCCTGTGAGACAAGATTCCCGCCGGCATCTTGCAGAACCCCCCCAATGCGCTAAGACGTTGAACGGTTACCAATAATTACTCGTACAATTAAAATAACGCATATTTTAAGGGCGCCACTTTCTTCTTTCTGGAATAAATTTTACGATGACGTTTGTAAGGGACGACGTGGTGCGTAGTTGTTGCTTTTTTTTGGTTTTTGTTCGTTTTCCTTGAAACGCGGCGGGCGTCGAGGACGTTTAATTTACATCCAGAGCTTTCACTGATGGCCAGTGACGTCATCATGTTCGTTTCATGCACTTTATTTCGTTGTCACTTTTTCGTTTTTCGCAATAGTATATAGTCGTCGACGAATCTCCCCTCTCGTATTTATGTGGACATGGGGGCGGACGCTTCTGGGGAAGAGCACTGATGCATGCGTCCTTCTTGGGGGGGGGGGGGGGTCGTTCAGTTGAAATTTCCAAGTTATATCGATTAGATTACTTGATCCGCAAAGTTTATTGTTTTCCATCGAGATAGGAACTGGTTTAGCAAGGTCTGAGGAAATTCCCGTTTACATCGTGGCTCTTCTAAATTTCGATGTCGGTGTTGCAACGCCACTTGTCGTCGTCTTCGCCTTTTCGAGCCCCCCATCCCACCCCCACTGCGAGCAGCAGCGAGTTAACTAAGCGAAAAAACCGTAGAACCGCCGAAATTGGTTTTGGCTACCGGTGCGAGTTGTATGCTTGCATGCACATCTTTTGGGCGACCTTAATGTACCGATACTTCAAGAGCTGATGGGGTCGATCCTAGCGGACTAGCGCAGTTGCAAGGCTGTTTATTTATTTATTTTTTTTTATGTGATCCAATCAACGATCAGTTCATCTACGGTGTGTATGCGGAATATTTTGCGCGTCGGTTACAGACGAAGCCCTATGGCTGGCTTTTGAAAAATACCGATTACCTGATATGCATAAAGTCAAATACTGTCGGCATTATAGATATTTCACTAATCAATTTACAATATTATGCCGAACGTAAATAATAAAATATTATCATAAAAAGTTAAACAAAAAAAAATATTAAAAAACAGCAACTAGTTTCGACAAACTATCGTCAAACATCCTCCTGATAATGATGGTAGTTTGTCAAACTAGTCGATGTTTTTTAATACTTTATTCGTATGTTATTCTTTCTTTTTTTTCTTTTTTTGTATAATTTTTTATGATAGTTTTAATATTTACGTTTGACATAATATTGCAAATTAATTATGAAATATATAACTGAGAAACAAAACAAAACAAAAAACGCCTATTAGTATTTTCAGAAATCTCCGGGGACTTTGTAAAACAGTACGCGAATAATTTGTTCAATTATTTTTCTAGGTCATCTTGTAAATTTTGCTCGAGCTATTAACCGTTCAGGGACGTTCATCTTCAAACATAGGAGCGGCGGTTCTTTTCATCATTCATTGTTATCGAATTATTATTTAACGGTTCTCACGCCTACTTTAAAGACGTCTCTAATTCCATCGATCTAATTTTCTCTTCCATCAAGTTAATCTTGAAATTTTCATGGAGTATACTTTAGGATTTTCGTAGTTTTTCCTCTTCTCGAACCACTCCACCTCCTTGGAACTTGCTTAAAATTGATTAGTCCCCAGATTTCGATTCTTATTTTTAATTCTAACCTCGACCCTATCGTTCGGTTTCAAGATTTTATTCTTCTTTTCCAGCATGAAGATTGATGATTCACAGGCTATGCCAACCGGAATAATTCTACTGACGAGCAGTCGATCAACCAACGGCGTAAATCCTACATCCATGAATTTTGTGGACGACCAACAGCTCTCCCTCATATGATCTTTCCTCGAATAATTAACTTTAGAATGTTATATTTTTGTTTTCTTTTTTTTTTACGCTGGTCAATTATTATTATTATTCGCGTGTCCGGTCGACTAAATACAATAGGTTGTCCAATATTTTATAAATTTTATCAAGTCGTTATCAACGTCGTCGTATAAGCTTCCAAGTTCATATTTGCCGCTGACGGGACATGTACACCCTGTCAAGAAAGTATCGGGAATTGTCAATTTAAATCTCCCGGGTAATAGCTAGGCAGATAATTTTTTTTTTCCAGGTTGGTACAACTGTTTTGTATTATGATGCCTATTTTTAGCGCGATCTGTCAACCAGTGTGTTTACAGCAGCTGTTAAAATCAGTCGACCTTGAAGTGTTTTGTCGAAGTTTTACAATGAGTGAAAATATTGAACAACGTACTTGTGTTAAATTCTGTGTTTCGAACGAAATTTCTTGTGCCGATACACTGAAAATGTTACAGAAGGCTTTTGGTGAATCTGCTTTATCAAAAACGCGGGTTTACGAGTGGTACAGAGCGTTCAAGGATGGTCGGGAGACGGTCGAAGACATGCCTCGCTCTGGACGGCCTTCAACGAGTGTGACCGATGATAACGTCGATAAAATCAAGGAAATCGTTGCTGAAAATTGTCATGTGAGCTTGAGAGAGATGGCTCATGGATTGGGCATGTCACACGAGAGCGTACGTACGATTGTGCACGAAAAATTGGGTATGCAACGCGTTGCGGCTCGGCTTGTTCCGAAAGACCTGAATTTCTTTCAAAAAAAGTACCGAGAACAGGTAGCTGCAGACATGCTGGATCGAGCCAATTTGGATCCTACCTTCTTGGAAAAGATAATTACTGGTGACGAGACATGGGTGTACGAGTACGACACGCTTACGAACCAGCAATCGTCCGAATGGCGGCCAATTGGCGCGCCAAAGCCGAAAAAACCTCGCCAAAGCCGATCGAAAGTGAAGATCATGTTGATTGTTTTCTTCGATATTCGAGGCGTGGTACACTATGAATATGTGCCAGCCGGACAGACAGTCACCAAAGAGTTTTACTTAAGTGTTTTGAGACGTTTGAGAGAGGCTATCCGTCGTAAACGTAACGATTTGTGGGTCGACAATTCTTGGATTCTCCATCGCGATAATGCGCCGTCTCACAAAGCCATAATTGTGAATGAGTTTTTGGCCAAACACTCGGTAAATATCATCGAACAACCGCCGTATTCACCAGATTTAGCACCCTGCGACTTCTTCCTATTCTCAAAACTCAAATTTCCGCTACGGGGAATGCGCTTCGAATCGATTGATGACATCAAGACGAATGCGACGCGAGAGCTAAAGGCCATCCCGGAAACCGCCTATCAGAAGTGCTTTGCCGAGTGGAAAAAGCGTTGGCATATGTGCATCGCTTCGAATGGATGTTATTTTGAAGGTGACAAAATAAATTTGGATGAAAATTAAAAATTGTTCGTTTTATTTAACAATTCCCGATACTTTCTTGACAGGGTGTAAATCGATGATTATAGTCTTGAACTTCACATCGATCATTATCGATCGCTATCGGATATTCCCCACTTATAAAGATTATATTTTGTGCGCGCAGTTCCACTTCTCAGTCTATTCAGGGTTCTCCAAAGACCTATAGTCTTAAGTGATTCCCGCTAGGCAGTGCTTCCCCACCTTTTGTCTACCGTTTGCTTTTATGTTCCATATACGAAGTCTTTCCTCTTCTGCAGTGCCTGCCAATTCTTCGACCTTTTGTAGAAAGCTGTTCCTGGATTTTAATCTTGTTTCAGCCAGTCCTTTATATTCATATAATCGGTGTCGATTGTCGTTGGCTGCTTTAAACCTTTCATTTTTTTCAGCTACCTCTCGTCGAATTTCTGGAGGGGCGATACCACTAAGTTCGTAAAGTTTTGATAGAGGAGTTGGTCTCAGACATGGTCAATAATTCCGGTTGTTTATCCAGTCTATCAAGCACTTGCTTATTGGTAATTTTTTCCATCCATGAGATACATAGGACGGTGTATTGACGCTTCTCTAAAGTAGCGTATAATGTCCATGCTTCACATAAAGTTAAAAATATGTAGCAGCGAAGAAATTCCAGTTAGGGTATACTCTGCATCATCTTTCTTCTCTTCTTCACAGAGACAGTAGGCGTATCTACGTCTTTGTGGTAGAATGTCGACTACTGTTCAACAGCTTACAACGCCAGCTTATCCGCATTTCATAGTTTGCTATCGCATGGGCGCTGGTAAATAGCGTATAGCAAAATTTGTTTTTAAACCTGTTAATTCAATGAGCTGCTTTATTCTTATCCAGATCTATAGTGATAATACATACGGATTCTGATTTTAATGCACAAATAAATTCTCTTTGCTCGATTTTTGTGATCAGATGCGTTACGCACACTTTCGCTTTCACCTTTAATTGTTTTATTCCGACTGTTTACGTTATGCTGCTCTCGTTATTTCATTACTCCTATATATATATATATATATATATATGTGGTTGTTCGTGATACTCTTCTAGCGCGGTAGTAAATCAGGGTTTCTCGTACAAGGGCAAGCGACATTTCTAATATTGAAAAAAACAAAAAAAGTTTTAAATTGTTTCATTTCGATTAGCACACGGTCATCGCCGTTCAAAAGCTCTATAACTGTTACGTTTCTCGTGTACAGGTGGCGAGTTATTCGCCGGAGCTGGAAAAGTGGATCAGCAGCGTTCGACACTTTCGATTTCTGGAATTCGGCGAGGTAGCCGAAGAAGAACGCGCAGAAATATAAAAAGATCGAGATAAGAACCGGTGGTGCTAGAGTAACCGGCGGCGGGGGGGGCAAAGAAAAAACGCCGGTAAAACTTATTGCAGGAGAAGATTAGCGTCGCAAGTTGGCCAGTTTATCAGAAAAGTTTTACTCGTTGCCCGGCATTAAATCGTTAAAGGTGCGAGAGAAACTTAAAGCTTCGCTTGTCCACATAAATCAGTGATGGCGCTACTCCGAATGTGTATATAGATGCGCAAGCTCTACTGCCGGATTGCACGTTTAATATTATTATACACTACTACAGAGCAGTCGGCGGCTGTTTAATAATTGGATTGTAAGAAAAGATATATTACAATAGTAGTACGGCAACTACATAATACGCGGACGAAGAAAGGGCGTAGAAATCGAGATGGAGGTGATAAAGGACCGGTAGGAGGTCGGAGGAAACGGAGCTATTAATGGAGGAGAAGATTAAGGGAAATAGAGCAGTGAGCGCGCTGTGCAGGACGAGCCAAGTGGCGGGAGATTTATATAAATTAAGCAAAGTTTAATAGTTTTCTCTTGGTGTTGTTCTCAGGTGGCGCAGAACGTCACAAAGAAGAGGAAACAATGAGCACGTAAGAATTAGAAGAACTAGAAGGAGAACGCGAGACCGAACCGAACCGAGTTTCACTTCTTATCGGTATCGTCTTCGCTATCCGTAGACGAACCCCGCCGGCCGTCCCGAGAAACACTTTTGCACATTTCCGAAATAATCTTAAACAATTAACCGACTGCGTTTCGGATTATTTTTCCGATTCAATTAATCCTTTTCTTTTTCGTTCCAGCTCTTCAGCGTTCGCGCGCCACCTCGGTCGTTTCCTTTTGTTACACACGAAAAAGGGTCAAAAAACGAAAATAAAAGACCAATGAGAATGCACGACGACGACGACGACGACGACGACAGCGACTTTATTATTCGGATACTACGAAAAGTTGCACATTATTTTGATATCACCCCCCCCCCATTCCACCCCCCGATGACCGGCATATTATCGTTATGTCGCGCAACTCCCCTAAATGAAAGTCGAAACGATCCGCATATCTAGAACAGTCTCTACTACACTGGACCGTTAATCATTAGCGATCGTAGATTGGTCGATTACTGCGCGCAAAAGATAAACGCGATAATGATGTTAACGAGTTTTACTAACTCCCGCTATAATTGCGGAAAATTAAAGTGTAGATAAAACGAGACGCGAAACAAAATGTCTCTGCAATATCTATTATCAATAATTATTATTCATGCCTTTCGTTTTTAAAAACAGACTCAGTACAGTCATATTTTTTTATTCGCTTTTTCTTTCTTTCGTGTTTGACAAAAATTCCAATTAATTAATTTTTATCATTTTCTATAAAATTATTTACTTCATCCGGCGATGGAAATTAAATTGTTTTGCGGGTTAAACGCACATTCAAGAGGGGTAATCAAAATTGCTCGCACTTTTAAACCCATTCGAATCCTAAAATTGACTGAGATCTTTAAAACTAACCTTAATGGATCATTCAAAATACGGCTACGAGAGATATATGTAGTACAGAGAACATCAGATTTTCCCTAAATACGTGCCTTGCTTTCATTCGATTTTCGAATGCAATAAGTTTAAAAACGAAAGAGAAAAACGGAAAATAATAAAAAAACCAATAACCGAAATACATAAAAAAAACTTTTTTAATTTGATCAGCTTTGTCAATCATGTAATGAATAACAAAACAAAACACATCAACAACAAATAATAACAGTAACAATCAGAAACTCTGGCTGAAAAACCGCAAGGTACAGCGGAGTAAATAAATAAATAAAAAAAAAAAAAAAAAAAAAAACGTGCCTTCAAGATCTAAAATTACCCCGTTCATCGGAATAAAGATCCCGACATTTTCTTTTCCTGTCCAAAAAAAAGTAAATAAAGGAAGGTTAGAAATTGGTTTCAAGTGAGATAAGGGGATTTCTGTTTCAAAATTGCTCCTACTTTTCCGTAGGAATTCCTTAGGTCTATCTAATTTCACTTACCATATGATGCATCCAGTTCGGTTATTTTACAATATAAATTTCTTAAATTTCGACGACACACTAGTACACACACACACACACATTTTTTCGGACTTCTTCGAGGTTTGTTATTATTATTATTATTATTATTATTATTATTATTAGGAGTATTCCGATTACGTTGAAGTCTATGCTGATGATTTTCTAAATTGCTCCGGATCTATTTGTTTCGTGAGTTCAGATTTTTTATAATTACTAATATAATTGTGGCAAAACATACCCGAATCACCCTTATTCATCACACCGTAGAGGATTGTCGGGGCTATTAATGAAATCTGTTTAATTGTTTTAAAGATTTTTAATGGGTAAACAATTTTGCATGATTTTCAGCGACAGTCTAAGTCCTGTTACATCGTTAAATTCTGGTAATTTCTATTATAAATGTAAAACCCGTCTACGTATACGGTATAAAAAACCAAATGTTTTTAGAAGTAATAAGGGCGGCGCATTTATAAAGTTCGGATTACCGTAATCGGTTTGAATGCTCCATCATATTATTGTTGATGGTGCTGTTTGCGAGGTCGTTTCGGATGGTAGAGTTACTCCTTCAACTGACTTAAACCGTAAAGTCAACATGGACGGGTAAGTATGGGGTAACGAATACTGAACGTTACGAAACTCTGATCGACTTGTACCTCTGGATTGAGCTGTTCCTATCTACCTGCCGTAAATTACTAGAGGGTTTCGACCTCTCCTCGCCCCGCTTGCCAACACCTGACATCGCAACCGATTGAAAATCATCCGAAAATAAAATTAGAAAATATTTGCCGAAATTTTTTTATTAATACTCGTTCGCTTTGTTCGCCAAACAACAGCTTAACCTCTGCCCGCTTTGTTAGCGTGTACACGCGCGTTAAACTGTCAAAAATACTATTCCAGTGTTCGCGTTTTAATTATTTATTTTTTAAAAATTCTAAATTGCAAAATAAAAAAACACAGAAAAATAAAGTCATTAAATATTTACCGAACTTTTTTCCTTTATACGGGCATAGTCACTGGTCAATCGATAATAATAGATAACGCAGAAAATTCGCATACAAAGCAGGGAAAGAAAGAACTCTGCGATAGGCGATTATCTACGGTCGAAGTACAGGATTAATTTAGAATATAAAAGGAAGATTATATATACATATATACATATATATATATATAACTAAAACCGGTTAAAAATGGTGAAAATATTCAACAAACACCCATGATGTTCTGTAGCATACAATGTTAGAACAAAGAAGTATTTGAAGTTTCCAATAAAATACGAAGCCGGCAAAATAGCAGACTGTGAGATATATGGGGGAAAAAAAAAATAGGCAGTAATTTTAAAAAATTTTCAAACGAGACGGAATAGAAAAAAACAAATCATTTCTTGATGATTCGAGTTTATCGTTTATTTCAACTTCATCGTATTATTTGTAAGCGAACTGACCGAACTTTAGAGTCTATTAAATGAATCATCGTACATGATTTTTCGAAAGAGTACTCATATAGTACTAAAACACAGTCGTAAGTGTTTTAAGCTTTCGTTTTATTACGTATATTTTGCTACACGAGTAAATATTTTTCTTGCAAATTTAATTATCAATATTGTTAATCACGCCGCTAGAGCAATTAAACGAATAAATAATTTCACATTATATTCATAGCAGAATTATTCTACAACGTCAGTCGTAATTGTTTGCATTGCATAGATTACAAATACTGCTATATAGCACATTGTTATAAATTTCAAGTCCGATTCAGAAATAAATATCACGATACTTGTTACATATTACAAAGATAGTCTCACAACAATCTTAAATCAGCGATACTAAACATTTTCAAAGTCACGGTCGCTTTTAGCCGATATAGAATGTATTAGACTAAGATCGATCCAGCACACTTTATCGATCTATTCGGTTAATTACAGTTTGCTTTATGAAATTTTCGTTTCATCTAATAAGTCGTTATTACAGCAAACAGGAATTTTTTCTTTTTTTTTTTTTTTTTGGAATTTAATCAAAAATACGATTAATATATTAGCGATGGAAACATTAAAAAACACGTGATTTACGATAGTGTTATTTTCTCGACCTTGTGTTCTAATCGTTATGGTAAAAATTAAACAGATAGCGATTACGAATTTTGACAAAAAACATAACAATCCCCGTTTGAAATATCGCAGCGATCAGGCGGTTGAGCGTGCCGCTCTAAATATTAGTTTTCATGGCTCTTTTTGTATCTTTTTTTTTCTTTCTTTCTTTACGTCAACTATAACTATCGAAATAATAATGATTCTTTGCCAATATTTCATGATTCTTCGCCAATATTTCATGATTCTTCGCCTTTTCCTTAATATAGTAGATGAGCATACTAGAAGAAAGCACATTAATCTCTCTATATAATGTTAGATATTGCGAGTGATGTGTAACAAAGACGATGGATCCCCCCTGGACAGAAAAGGTTTATTCGAATCAATACGAATACGAAATGAATTGAAAAAAAAAAAGTTTTTTTTTTTTTTTTTTTTAAATGGGCACGCCAGCACAGGACATTTACCCAGCACAAAAGATTAAAAGAATAGAAGGACATATGGAGCGACAAGTTATATCAAGAAACGATTAGAGACAGAGGAAATGAATGCGGATAACAAGGGAACAACAGAAGGAGATGGAAAAGTGAGAATATAGAGGGCACTGTAAGGTGTAGGGAGGCCAAGGCTAAGCAAATTGGAATAAAGGATCGCGCGTTCAGTAGAAATAAAGGAACATTCAAATAGTACGTGATTTGCATCACACGAGCCATTGAAGGTTGGAGGATGAAAGGAACACAAAGGAGATTGAACCAGAGCAAAGCGGAAACGAGAAGCCGGGAGCAGACTGTGATTAAAACGAAGGCGAACTATGGAAGAAATGACAGAACGGCTGATACTGGGAAAATTATTAAACCAGGGAGAAACGGATGGAGAAGGCTGTAAAGCAAGGTAAAAGGAGTCAGGGTTGGAGAAAAAGGACGGATAGAGATCAGTCCAAAAGTCACGGTGAGAACGAAAAGAGAGAGAGTAAAGACATTGGGAAGGAAATCTGCTTATGAAACGACCACTTACTGCGGCCGAGCAAGCTAACGAGTCAGCAAGATCGTTACCAGCTATACCACAGTGGCCAGGAATCCAAAGCAGGTCAATATGGATAGAACGGGAGGCTAATAAATTGAAAATCAAGGAGCGTATATAAAGAATAATAGGACAGGAAGAGGGTTCAGGAAGGGGAGATGCGATAGCTACTAAAACATTCTTCGAGTCGGAGCATAGAAGGAAATTCACTAAATTAGAAGTTGAAGATATAAAGAGGACCGCACGCAAAATAGCCGTGGATTCGGCTAGGAAGACAGAAGAGAAGGAGGGAAGTTGAAATGATTCAGAATAGTTGAGAGCAGGAAGAATAAAAGCGGCACCGACCCCCGAAGCAGATTTCGAGCCATCCGTAAAAATCGTGATGTGAGCAGGAAATAGAGAGGAAAGAGTGTGATTAAATTCTTCGTGAATGGCAGAACGAGGAAGAGACTTAATATTAGAAGGTAAAGAGAATAACTTAGGCGGATGAGACAGTTCAGAGAAGTTAAAGGTAAAGTATGGAGATTTGTTCTGGGAGAGGACAAAGTGAGAAAGTGGAACGAGTCGCAAAAACGAATTTATATCGTAACAGTAAAATAATTATCAGTACTATCGCGCTAATTTTCTGATTATAAAAATTAATCAACAACACAAAGTCCTGTTCCACCCCCCCCCCCCCTCCCCCACGCTAAAAAAAACAAACCTTGTTTACCACCAAAAACAGTACGAAATTAAATAACAATGATTTCACTTTTCTTTGTTGACTTATCGTCCTTTTTGGGTTATCGAAAAACAATTTTCATACAATTTAAACTCTATTGTAGTATACGCTATCTATATCCCATTGCCTTAAGTTATTCCGTTGCTGCTATCCTTTGTCTTTTCCATTTCTGACCGCCTGGCTATCTATCTTTTAATTTTTCATGTTGTTGGGTCAAGGCCGAGCCCAGGGTAGAAAAAAAAATACTTTAATATTAATCTAATAATTAAATCTAATAATTAAATCTAATAATTAAATTTAATAGTTAAATCTAATAATTAAATCTAACTGTCCGAGTCGCTTTAAATTTTAGCAAAGCTATATAGCGTCGCAGCGCATTTGAACGATATTCAACTTTTATGTTTATTCCCAGCTTTTGCACTACTTGTTCATTTGCAAACGCTGACATGCAAGACTATACAATTTGGCCGACCTGAAATTCTTCGATATTATATCACCTTTTTCGCTAATACCTCCAAACTGGTTTCAGTTTCATATAGAGAAGTTCCGTATTTGTAATTTTTAACGAGGCCTTCATTTCGTGCCCATGTAGTTGAACAGTCGCCTACCTAAATGTACTTTCCGAAGTAACGCCTAATAAACGTTCGTCAGACTATCCCATTTTCCGAATAAGATTAGCAGATGACCGTTTTGCGCGTCCGATTTCTTTACAAAGAAATAACGTAGCTTCTTTTTTTAAATTCGGATACACTCGCGATTTCGTAAGCAACGTGCGCAGCAGCGCCGCCTTCCCGACCACACACGCGCGTGCACTTTTGCTCGCATTTTCTTCCGCACGTTAAATTGTCTCCAGTCGGCCGGACAGCAAAATTAACTCTCTACGATTCGTGCTGTCGTCGTCCTCCACGTTCCGTATAGAATGGGAGACAGTAGAGAAGCCGGAGAATGCACGATATAATCAAAGTGAGAATGTAGGAAAGAGGAAAAGCTAGGAGAGCGACGTTGCCGGGAATTCGAAGGGCGAAAATCAAAACCGAAATAGAACGAAAAACGAAATAAAAATACGGGGCTTTTAAAGGGGCGCCGGGGTTTTTCGGCGAAATCTAAGAGGCAACGTGGATGACTGAAAAATGAGAAATGAAGTCACGTAAAACCGGCTGTAGTTAATGTACATAGAATATCCATTAAAGAGGAGATTTGGGGACGCGTCAACAGTTTATTTACCTTAAGTCGGTCTCGCACTTGTCATCTCATCTCTCATCTTTGATCGTTTCGTGTCCGCGTTTCCTTACTGCGCCCGTATTCCGCAGTGTCGTTTCCATTTTATATCTCATCGTGCTCAAACATAGAATTAACTAGCGAGCGTCGTTCGCTCTCCGAGTGTCGGCTAGAGAGTTATCTTTCGCGCGCGCGCGACCGATGACAAAGAATTCGAGCGAGCAAGAAAGAGCCTCTTTCGGACTGCTGCGATGGGGAGCGGTGGTGCGCCAGCGCGTCGAGAAATTAATCGCTTAAAAAGGTTCTCAATAATGCTGAAGAATGACGATAAGAAGAGACGGATGGATAAGCGGAGAGGAAAGAGGAGGACTGTCCTCCTTCGTCGCGGAGGCCGCTAAATAAAAGGTGAAAAAGAAAAGAAAAAAAAAACCGACAACGATAGAGAAGAAAGAAAAAGGAAAAAGGAAAGCGAGAAAAAAGACAACAAATCGGGACATTTTTTCTCCGCCATTTGTTATACACGTTTTTACGTTCTTCTTTTATCGTCATCGTTTATTCTGTTTTGTGTGTCATTCGGCGAGTAGCAAAGTCCCTTTCATTCCATCTGATTTTCTCCGCTCGGAGCCGCTGAAATCTCTTCTACCAGCACAAACGGCAGCCCAGTAAATACGGATTTCACCTGATCAGCACACGGCGCACACACTAGCGCACTGCAGCCGCGTATAAAAGTCGTCTACCCTTTTTCGCTTAATGTGTTTACTTAAGCTCGATAAAATCAACATCTTATAGGCCGTGTCAACTAGGTCCTTCAAAGTCCCTCTTCCCAATCTAGCGAGCAAATGTAATAAGTGCCGGGGACGGAAACGTAAAGTTGACTGTATAAATTGGGGTGCTGTTCGCAGCAGTATCGTAGTTCGTGTTCGAGATAATGAGAAATTTAGGACGAATTACGCGCCGATTAACTTCGAAATATCCAAAGATCAAAACAGCTGCAGCATGCAACAAAAAGACTCTCCATTCCGTTTTATGGGAAAAGAGAAACATACAGCACCCGTATAAACACATATTTGTATATTATACGGAGATCGATATATATATATTGAAACGGTACTACGCTGTAAAGCGTAGTCTCGCGTCCAGGGATGCCACCACGGATTTAGTCCGCGGAATTATTAATTATTATTTTATTAATTA
Source organism: Icerya purchasi (assembly GCA_039619475.1). Taxonomy (NCBI): domain Eukaryota; kingdom Metazoa; phylum Arthropoda; class Insecta; order Hemiptera; family Monophlebidae; genus Icerya; species Icerya purchasi. The sequence continues at coordinate 568,363,975 of CM077115.1, forward strand.
TTATTATGATAGTTATGATTATTATTAATTATTAGATTAGCCAAGAAATGGGTTTCGTTTTAACGGTTTGTATTTTAAAATTTATCTACAACTATTTTACTGGGACGGTATACCGCTAAAAACACACGTTAATTAAACTAGATACGAACATAATATTACGACGATTAATAAATATAAAATAATTCAATACGTATCTCTGTTGTCGGCCGGGTGGTGCAAGATCCTGAATGACGGTGTCTCGTTGGTCCTTTAAATCGGTTGGTATGCAGAGGAAATTCGGTCCGCGGTATTTTAAGAACAATTAACGAATGATATTCCGTACACTTTTTTAATTATAACAATCGGAATTACGAACGTTCGCGTTTTTAACAGTCGAATTACAGCCAGTGGCCAACTTGAGCGGATTCTTCACTTTTTTACTGGTCCGATGACCAAGACCGAAAACTATAACGTGCCAACTTCGACCATGACAAAAATTAGAGTGACTTCGACCTTTTTTAGACGGTTCTGCTTGCCCTCGACTCCGGCTCATTCCAGTCGTTATTTCTCGTCGGCATGTTTTTTACAACCTGACCGCCGGACTCGTCGGAATTGCGACAAACGAAGCCAATGGTCGCGGAGATCCTTTGACGCATTCAAAAAGGTCGTGCCTTCCCGGAATCTTTACAACCTGCGATGTTTTCGGGCTTTATTTTTTATGATTCGTAATTCTCATTTTTTCCGAATAGTCCTCCGTGGGTGGCGATGCAAAATTCCTTTCTCCCTTGCCGACAACAGGATTATACATATACGCACACTTACGCTCACACCATTTGCCCGATATTCTATTAAATTACATTTTTAATATTTTATTTACTTGTTTAATAATTTTGGTTTTATTTTGTTAATTTTTATTTTTTCGAACCATGTAATGGTCACATTACATATCCCCGCCGCTACGAAATAAAAATTTCCCTGAAATTTTTATTCAATTTGTTCAATTTTTTTTTTTTTTTTTTTTTTTTTTTTTTTGCAATTTACAATTAATTTTTCATCTTCTGGTCAACCCTCAACCTACAGATTGTTATTTACACTAGAATATGCATGCGTTACCAATCATCGTGATATCCCTCTATCTTATACTTATATATTTACATATTTATAGAACTCGCTCTCACTTAGGTTACATCTGTCTTTAATTTTTATTTTGAAGAACTGAAAGTCTTCTCTTTTATTTAAAGTTCTGTTATCGAACCTTTTTACTTATTCTGCCGCGATTGACATAATCTAACGGCCATTTCCACATTCGGTTACCCTATCCCCGGGTACTGTTTTTTCCGAACCATATTACTACTTATTCCTTCGCTTCCTTTTTATACTCGGTTACCCGGTCCCCGGGTACTGTTTTTTCCGAACACAATTAATTATTCTTGCGCTTTATTTCTTTATTCGGTTACCCTGTTCCCGGGTACTGTTTTTTCCGAACACAATTAATTATTCTTGCGCTTTCTTTCTTTATTCGGTTACCCTGTTCCCGGGTACTGTTTTTCCGAACACAATTAATTATTCTTCCGTAATTAGACGCAGTCTAACGGTCTCTTACTTTTAATTTCCCCTTCTACAGGTACTATTTTCAAAACATACAATTATTTACGAAACCTTTTTTTTTTTTTTTTTTTTTATATACCACGAGATTCGCGTAATTTAAACTAAATATTCACCTACACTTTGGCGATGGTATTCCTCTATTATTTACACATTTCTTTATTCGGATCGGCGCTCAATCCCTTTTATCCCTGAACTATATACATTTAAATTATATTACAAAGTAAAATACCATATTCCACTATTTACATATTTATATATTTACATTTTACCATCGTATGTGCTAGCAGCTCGCTTATCGACCTGCAGCCAATACTGATTATTAAGTGCTGGACACTTTCGCAGCTTGTCATCAAAAACTTCTCCACAGTCTACTTCGCTGGTCTTAAATTATCAAAATTATGAATACCTCTACTGAGGTTCTTATTCTCATCCCATAATTCAAAGGCATTGTCGAAAATTTTTCGTTTAATCAAATACGGTCCCTCATACAGCAGATCTAATTTTTGGCACTTTTTTTGTTGTTTGTTCGACAGTGTATGAACTTTAACGAAAACTTTCTCACCGATTTTAAATTCGGTACCGGCCAGTTTATCATTTCTCGTTTTCCTCGCTAATGCTGCTTTTTCTATTCTTTCTCGTGCTATTTGAAGCGCCAGCTCGTAATTTTCCTTTCGGTTATCTGGATATTCGATATTTGTTTTAATTCTTCTCTCAGGATACTTTCGCGTTAATAAATATTGTGGACTAAATCCAGTGACGGTATTCGGAAGATAATTTAAAATGTCTTCTATCCGTTTTATGTACTTAATCCAAGAGTTGTGTCGCTTGTGCGCATAGAGTCGTAATAATTTTGTTATTTCTCTATTTATTCTTTCGACCGGGTTGCATTTTGGGGAATATGTAGAGGTATGCCTTAGTTCGATATTCTCATTCTGACAATACCGTTCCCATTCTTTACTTCTAAAGATCGTAGCGTTATCGCATATTACTGCCTTTGGTCTCGCAACATTTCGTAAATAATCAGCCATTTTTGTGATCATAACTCCCGTTGTAGCTCGCCCAATTGTATAAATTTTCGTGTATTTTGTAAATACGTCATATATTACTAATAATTTATCCACTCTCCCAACCTTTGGTAATGGACCTTTAACATCAATGGAAACTAAATCGAGGGGGTTTTCGCTTATGATGCATTTCATCCTAGATTTATTCCGTTCATTCACAGGTTTAAATTTTTTACACAACTGACATTTTTTTAATTGTTCACGAACTTGTCTACTTAAATTTTTAGCCACACAATCTTCACTTATCAGTGCTATCATTCTTTTCACCCCCGGATGACCGAAAGAATTATGCGTTTCCCAGATAATGGGAATTAATAAGTTTTCTGGGAGACATAGTTTCCAATCTCCCTCCAGTTTAGTTTTTATGAATAAAACCTCTCTGTGGATCTTATAAAATTCTTGTAGCCTTTTGGTTTTTTCCAATCCTTCTTTTACTTTTCCCCACGCTTTATCTTTGTTCTGCTCTTGGACTATGTCTCTTATTGTAAATTTTAGTCCCGTTTCTTTACTAATTGATAATTTATTAATTCGTACATATCCTTCATTGTCTTTGTCGTCTTCTCCATACATTCGAGACAGACCGTCGGCAACCGTATTTTTTTCTCCCTTAAGGTACTTCACTTCCAATGAGAACTGTTGCAAATATAACGACCAACGGACCAGTCTTTCGTTCGTCCACTTCGACTCGTAAAGGAATTTCAAACATTGATGATCCGTCGCAATTACAGTTTTGTAACCTTGGATTATGATTTTAAATTTCTGACAGGCGTACACAATACTTAATAATTCTTTCTCGGTAATCCCGTACTTTCTTTCATATTTATTTAGAATCCGACTGATAAACATAATCGGGTGGGGCGTTCCCTCCTTATATTGGTATAATTGGGCTCCTATTGCTATACCCGATGCATCGCACGTCATGTAAAATGGTTTTGTATAGTCGGGCGATTGAAGACTTACTTCGTTCGCAAATTTTCTTTTAAAATTCTGAAATGCTTTTTCTGTTTTTTCCTCCCATATAAAAATTTCCGACTTCCCCACTAATTTACTTACGGGTTCTAAATAATGCGCATAATCCTTAATAAATTTTCGATAAAAATTTGCTAGCCCCATAAATCGTTGGACCTCCTTTCGGTTTTTTGGAGACGGAAAGTTTTTTATTTTTTCGATTTTTTCGGGAATCATGGATATTCCCATAGCAGACAGTCGATATCCCACAAAGTCCACTTCTCCCCGCGCCAATTCAGTTTTATTCAAATTTACCGTCATATTGGCGGATTGCAATTTATTTAAAATTTGATTTAAGTGTTCCCCGTGCTCTTCCTCGGTTTTTGAAAATACTAATAAGTCGTCGACGTATGACAAGGTAAATTCATCGCAGTCGTTCCCCAAAACTTTTCTGATGGCCCGTATGAATGCAGCCCCCGAGTTTATTAAGCCAAATGGGACTCTAGTAAATTCATAACACCTTCCCTCGAAGGTGAATGCAGTATATTTTCTCGATTCTGGTGATAGCGGAATTTGCAAAAAACTTGACGCTAAGTCGATCGAGCTGATATATTGCGCATCCTTAACCCGTGTTAACAACTGATCGATCGGCAGCGGCGCTTCGTGTTCTTTCAGTAGATTTTTATTTATGTATCTAGCGTCTAAACAGACCCGGATATCACCATTCTTTTTTGTAACCGCCACGATAGGGTTCCGATACGGCGACGTAGAGCTAGTAATAATCCCTGAACTGATCATAGACCGAATTTCATCCTCTACATTCCGTCTTTTACTTTCGGGAATGGGGTACGTTTTATTACAACAAATTGTCTCCCCTGATTTTACATTCATCTCGTATTCGTATTGATTACATCGGCCTAACGTTTCTCCGAAAACATTCTTGTAGTTTATTAGCATTCGTCTTATTTCTTCTTTTCCCTTTATACTTAATTTACTAATTTTTAATTTAGATTCCAAAATTTTAGATAGTGCATCCTGAGTATAATCAATATTCCCTAACTCTTTGACGTTGAAATTCCTCACACGCTCGCTTCCTTGAATTACATTTATTTGAATCTGATTTTTTGTTTTTTGTTTAAATGGGACTTTGCTTATTTCTCCATACTCGTTTTCTTTTATCATTATGTCTTCCCGGAAACAAAGCTTTATCCGATATTTATGCAAAAAATCGTTCCCTATCACGACTGGAATATTTAGCTTGTTTATTACATATGCATGTATCCAGCACACTTCATTCTCAATCTGTAACGGCAATTTGATCTGTATATTTGCCTTATACACACTTTTATTACATGCCGTTACAATATTTAATTTGCTCACCGGCAATCGCGGCAAATTTAATTTATGGTATTTCTGTGCAATTTCCTGCCAAGTTTCCTGGGAAATTGCCGTAATCTCAGACCCCGAATCTAATAGGATATCATACTTGTTAGTAAAAATACTGGCTTCAATAATAGGGGCTGGAGACCCTTCTATTTCTGTTTCCTTTTCCTCTTCCCTCAGCAGTTCTTGCTCAATTTCGCACTTATATACACGTTTGCTCCTCTTATTCCGCCCTACTTCGCCATTATCGAGCGACCCGGACTCAATTACTCGTGGCGGTCCCGAAAATGGTCTTTTAGGACTCGGTCTAGTAGCGTAAATCCTTTCTGATTTAAATGCAACCGATCCACTCTTCGGGCATTTCCTATAAATTCTTCATAATGGTCCTCTTTTACGGTTGGTAGTTCACCATTATTCTCCTTAATTAACTTTGCCCCGAAATCTATTACGTCGATGTTTTCATTTTTCCGGGATTTGATATAACTGTTGAACTGATCTATGCTTGTCCAATGATCCCTATCCTTTCCATATTTCGCGATGGGCGGTATGGTTAATAGAATAAATTGACTTATTCCCTTTCCTCGTAACACTTCGATCAATTCCTGAAGATCGTGTTTCATTTTTTCCGCGCGAGCGCCCATTCGGAGGTCGTTTGTACCGATCATGATAATTACTTTTTTGGTCAACATATAATCGTTCCTTTTGACAGAGTTCGTTAATTCGCTTATCGTTTGTCCTCCCCGGCAGTAACCAGTAGTGAACGCGCCCTTAATGAACTTCGGATAAATATTCATTATTTCCTTGGCGAACCTGACGAGTTGCGAGTCGCCTAACAATTGATAACCGCGGAACACCGGTTTCGCGTCACTATTTATCGATATTTGATATAGTTTTTTATATTTGTTATAATTATTATTATTATCTTTGTACGGTTTTGGACTATTTTTGTTATATGTAGCCTCCCGTCTGGTTTCTGTTTTGAAATCCTCTTCTTTGATTTCCTCTTTAATCGCATCAATTAATTCGGTTTTACTTTTAATGTTTCGACACTTGAGCATCCATTTCAGTTCCCGGGGCAGGCTATTTCGAATTACATTTATAAATTCGAGCTCGCTTATTGGAGTATCTAAGTGTTCGAGTTTCGTTATCCATGTTAGGATGTATTTTTCCAACTGCTCTACTTTTCCCTCGTATTTCGGCAGAGCGAAAAACTCGCTTCGAAGCCGACTTTGTTCTTCTTGGCTCCAAAACTTTTCTTTCAATTTTAATTTTAGCTCTTCGAAGTTGGAACTCTGCTTTAAGGATGACTTCAACCAATTCCACCTTTCTCCGCACAAATTACTAATGGTTATTTCAATTTGTAGCTCATCGGGTATTTCCCATTCCGCGAATCCGGCTTCAAGTTTTTTCAGGAATTCAATGAGGTGTTGTTTCTCATTATTCCCGTCATACGGAATAATTTTCTTGATGGAGTCTAGACCAAATATCTCATTAATTTTTTGTTCTCTCGATCTATTGGTCGCTCCGCCAGATTCTCTCGGTAAGCGTTTTTCGAGTTCTTCTATCTTACGGAGGATTTCGTTAATTCGGAGGTTTTTGTTAATATCAACTTCCTCTACTTCGGCCAGACATTGGTCCCGAATTTCATTCAATTTTTCGTCGAAATTGTATGTGGGTGCCTGGGAGTCTCTTTCATCACACTGTTTCCTGAAGTCTTCCCACCTTTGCTCAACCTCTCTCAGGGTGTTGCCCAATTTTTCCTCGACCTCTCCTATTCGCTCTTGCAATTCTTCTTTTGTGCTTTCTCCACAGCTCTCCAGTTCCTTCTCGATCTCTTTCCACCTCTTTCCTTCCTCGGTGCGTTCCTTCTTTCGAGCTGCGCTGTCCTTCTTACGATCCTCACGTTCTTTCTCGATCTCCTTCATAACCTTCTTCATTTCGGCTCGGTCAGTCTTTCTTTCCTTCTCTATAGACTTTTTCTCTTCCTCTATGTGGTCTTCTAACTCCGCTACCTTTTCTTCGACCATCAGGGTTATTTCTGTTTTAAAACTATTAACTTCTTCGTTAATCTTGTTATTAATATTATTTATATTTTGATTAAGTTCTTCTATTTTTGTATTAAAATATGTCTTTTGTTCGTCGAATTTTTGATTAAATTTATTTTCTTGTTCGTCAAATTTAGCGTTTATCTTATCGAACTGCGATTTTAAGAATTCCATAACATTAGGGTCCATGATTAATTTTTTATCTAATTTATTTTATATATTTCAAAATTTAAAGTTAAGCTTATTTTAGTTCGTTCCCACGAAGGATAAATTTCTAAGTTTATCCCCACCAGGGATGCCAAATGAAACGGTACTACGCTGTAAAGCGTAGTCTCGCGTCCAGGGATGCCACCACGGATTTAGTCCGCGGAATTATTAATTATTATTTTATTAATTATTATTATGATAGTTATGATTATTATTAATTATTAGATTAGCCAAGAAATGGGTTTCGTTTTAACGGTTTGTATTTTAAAATTTATCTACAACTATTTTACTGGGACGGTATACCGCTAAAAACACACGTTAATTAAACTAGATACGAACATAATATTACGACGATTAATAAATATAAAATAATTCAATACGTATCTCTGTTGTCGGCCGGGTGGTGCAAGATCCTGAATGACGGTGTCTCGTTGGTCCTTTAAATCGGTTGGTATGCAGAGGAAATTCGGTCCGCGGTATTTTAAGAACAATTAACGAATGATATTCCGTACACTTTTTTAATTATAACAATCGGAATTACGAACGTTCGCGTTTTTAACAGTCGAATTACAGCCAGTGGCCAACTTGAGCGGATTCTTCACTTTTTTACTGGTCCGATGACCAAGACCGAAAACTATAACGTGCCAACTTCGACCATGACAAAAATTAGAGTGACTTCGACCTTTTTTAGACGGTTCTGCTTGCCCTCGACTCCGGCTCATTCCAGTCGTTATTTCTCGTCGGCATGTTTTTTACAACCTGACCGCCGGACTCGTCGGAATTGCGACAAACGAAGCCAATGGTCGCGGAGATCCTTTGACGCATTCAAAAAGGTCGTGCCTTCCCGGAATCTTTACAACCTGCGATGTTTTCGGGCTTTATTTTTTATGATTCGTAATTCTCATTTTTTCCGAATAGTCCTCCGTGGGTGGCGATGCAAAATTCCTTTCTCCCTTGCCGACAACAGGATTATACATATACGCACACTTACGCTCACACCATTTGCCCGATATTCTATTAAATTACATTTTTAATATTTTATTTACTTGTTTAATAATTTTGGTTTTATTTTGTTAATTTTTATTTTTTCGAACCATGTAATGGTCACATTACAATATATATACAGTTTAAAAATACCGAGTCTGAGCATTGAGAATAATATTAGTTAATTCGCCCCGCCGAGACAAATTTTCTTTTTCTTTTCGGATGACCCTTATGTCGGATCCAAAGCAATTAAACTAGTAATTTTAAATTTTCAAAAATAAAAAAAAAAAAAAAAAAAAAAACCTTTAACGATGATTAAAAAAGGAAAAAAAAACAATAAAGAAACCGAACTATTCTTTTACGTTAATTTTCCAGACGTTAATTAAAATCTCGCGTCAAAACATGTCTCAACGATTCCATCTCCCCTAAGTTCAGACCGTAGCATAAACTGCGTTCGCCCTTTATTCGTTTTTCACCAGCCAAAACGATGTTTTAGCGTATTTATATTTAACGTTCGTTAAGATTATTCATTATTTTGTCTTATTTAATTGCGAGGACTAAAATTTTCATTTGGGAGAGGTGCTCATAATATAATTAATCCTAATGCATCATCAAAGAGGCAATAAATTACTACCGACGATGCTTTTTTCCAAAATATGTACTACTACTCGTGTGCCTTGAGTAACTGCGGAGGCGTCATTTAGTCGTACGAAGAACCATTTTACATGGTTGCTACAGGATATCTCGGATGTTCAGAAATGTTATATTTAAGCTTTTTGCGAAAATATCGGTTTTCTCTGAGCTATTGTAGATCGCTGTCGTTTTTTTCACTCAAATTCTTTTCCAAAAGCCTTTTTTAATCAATGCCGTACAGATTGAAACACGATTATTAAAAAATTCTTTTCCCGCTTCTTTCTAGGGCAGTCTCCAAATTCGTTTGGTATTACTGTAAATCTCTAATCCCTTAGTAGGAATGAATTATTAACCGTTAGGTCTAATTGAGTGGCCTGCGACTGCTTAATTAATAAGATTTAAAGTTGGAATATTTTTCATTGTATTATACGAAATCTGTTCTGTTTATTTTTGATTTTTTTTTTTTTTTTTTAACAGCAAAGATGTATTTTAAAACTCGACAAAGAGCTTTTATTCGCTTTTTTACACTACTCGATCTATTTTTTGCCGGTCTAAGAACCTTAATAAGTTATTGAGGAGTATTTGTGGTTCGAATTACTGAAAATATTCTCTAAAATTATCGTAATTTCCACTGGTCTCTACGCTGGCTCGTATTAAACGAGCCCGAGTGAAGTTAAAAAAGAGGGTGAAATAATTCCTCATTTTCTTTTTTTGATAATAGCTCGTAAAAAAGATGTTTCTATTAACCAGAAAAAAAAAAGAAAAAAGAATCGAACATTTATTTTATCAAACTGTATTTTTGCATGGCTTATTACAACTTCTATTTTCGATCTTCTTATAGCCTCTATCGGTTTGCAATCGTCTCCAGTTCGCTTATTTATGGGTGAAGAACGTTTATAAAATCTGTTTACGGACGCATTGTCATTTTTATACGATAATTTCAAGTAGCATCATCAGTGTTCAAGAAATAGATGGCAATAACGCGTCAGAAATTTCTGCGCGCATATATGTACTTCTATTTCAGACCTTGTGCAAAGCGAAATAACGGAACTAGTCAAACGGACCGTTATTAAGTACTTTTCATTTTGTCATTATTATAGAATCGTCAAAAACTCATCACTTCCGTTATCGTATGAATACTTTTTTTTTTTGCAATTGCCCGCAAAACATTATATTACCCTTCGCGGATATTTTCGGATATAACACTTCCAACAATGTGTTCATGCAGTTGTGTTCCGGCAACTTTATTGAACATCCCTCGACAGCATCGAATTGCCGTTATACTAAAACATTTCAAATAATTTTATTCGTGTAAAAAGGAAAGAATGAAAAAAAAAAAAACAACAAAAAATCTCCCTAATAAATAATTAGGAGAAAATCCAAATTAAGCCGATGATCGATCCATGGTGGCCGCCGACTGATAGCACGCGTGTCGAATACACAACGATCAATCGGCTAAGAATATGGCATACAGCTAAAAGTCATGACCACATACTGCAAAGAATAACTATCCCTAATACATGTCCATACTGTGGTGAATTAAAATACCCGTCAGTACAACACATCATAATTGAATGTCGCACTTTTAATGCAGTCCGCCCAAGCACTTTCACAACGTTATCAGAAATATTAAGCGACAAATCATATACCACCTTGAAGAAGTTCATTCAGGATGGCGGACTGTTGGGTGGTCTTTAGGTAGCCTGGGCAGCTCTCACCGTGATAACCTTAGCAGTTAAAAACGGTATTTCATAAAAAAAAAAAAAAGGAGAAAATAATGTAATTTCTGACACAGTCAACCTAAGCTAAATTAAATCTTCTTTTTTTTTTTCCTATTTTAAAAAATTATAAAAAAAAAAAAGCGGACGACTCTACGACGCACATCTGAAGATAGTGACAAAAACGTTCTATAATCGAGAATGTTTTGTTCAGTAAAAAAAGATTAATGAAGAGGAGCCATGACTAAAAAAGGTTGGTCGAGTGAATTTTAAACCATAACGCCGAGATGAGAAAGTCTATTCCGTAATTTTTTGAGAAATGTTTTAGTTTTAATTTTATAAACACATTATTTCCGAATAAAGAGCTACACACACGCGTCTGTTATATTATTTAAATAAAGCCAGTTTAAAAAGTTTTAAAAAATCTCTGTATCCCAAGCAGCTTAAAAGACGGAGAAAAAATTATCATATCGAAAGTTAGCGTTAAAGATGAAAAAAAGGGGTCGAGTGGGCGACATCGAGAATAGTAAATGAAAAGAGAAAATAAATAAATAGCGGAGAGACACAGAAAATGGAAAAAGAAAAAATTGATAAGTCATGTATTGAGCAGCGGAGCAGTGTCTGTTGAAATTAGTTTCGGAAAGCGAAAAGAGTAAAAATGTTGTTCTACTAAGAAGAAGGATGAAAGTGAAAAGGAAGGATGACGAATAAAACACGGAAATTTATTTTTTTTGGCGGGATCCGACGCTAGCTTTTCGTAAATAATAAGGAATTGCAGTTGCTGGAGGGGAAAACGAAATTAAAAGTTTACTAAAATACAGCGTAACACTTTTTTTTTTTTTTCTAGACGTTTTTAATAAATTAGAGATAGGTTTTTTTTTTTTTTTTTTTTTCATAAGCAAGCATGTACCATTTTTTTTTTATTATTATTTTAGAGGGAAGAAGAAAAAAAGAAAAAAAAACAAACTTCATTAAAAATTCAATTTTATCAAACGGAAGGGAGATTTTAATAAAATCGGATGACGAAGTTCAATTGAAAAGTCTAGCGGAACTCGGCATTAAAAAGTTTTTAACTGTCAAAAGATAAAAACGTGTTTTGTCAGACGCCTAAGAATCGCAATAAAAAGGAATTCGCTAAAGACACGTCATCTTGTGGTCGCTAGTGTTCAGTATGTTAGTGTTAATACAAGCTGAAAGATGGCGCTTTTCCGTTTTTGGTTTCTTTTATAAATTGTCCCGGATCGTTTGTAACCTTTTTCCGGAAAAACGCGAAATTTCGAATATCTGCTAGTAAATTATGGTTCAGAAAAACAGATTCCCTCCCCTTAAAAAAAAGTCAGAAAAAGTCAGAAAAATAACAAAAAAACATACATGCATATTGTTTCGACCTCATTCCTGTACTACGTGTCTGCGCGTCAACGGTAAAAGGTGTAACGTAATAATGCAATTCATTTACATAATGAGAATCCTATAGAGAACATCGAGGTTATTATTTTCGTTCTTTTTTTTTAATTTTTTTTTTTTTTTTTTTTTTAATTTGCAGAAAGCTATTTTCGTAGGTAATATTTAGGGTCGATTTCACATGTAAAGTCAATTTAATACGGGAGCGCTACTGCGATGGGGAAAGAACGGAGATAGCCATCAAAATATTATGGCTCCTTCTTGCTTTTATAACCGGCAATTACCAAACTCGTCATTACTAACCAGACGTGAAATTAGGTCTATACGGAGGATATGGATAGGTGGCCATTTTTTCCGCACCACCCTTGTCCGCGACAATACGACAGCGTTGCGCGTACCATTGCAGAGGAAGATCGCGGGCGCTATGTTCTTCGCCAGTGTGGTGTGTATCCATTTCGAATTGTAATTCCAAAAAGGCGAGCATAGTTTTCACAGACTAGGTATTTGACAGCCAGCCAGGTATATCGCCCGGACAACGGAAAACGTCAACAATGAAGTTTTGCTCGTAAAATCGTAAAAAAAATTGTACATTCCCATATCGCATTATATCGTTTTTTACATCGATAATTATTACCGGCCTACGGTTCAACTCTTAAATGGTCATTTGTAATAGATTCTCGCTCGATAGGAAAAATCTGTCGTTGAATTTCACATTCGCACCTATTAGATTTACAATCATCGATAATAATTATCGTCGTCAATATATGAGATATTTTTTTCGCGTATTCGCTTCTTATTAAAGTAACTCTACTCCGTTTCGAGTAATGTTTTGGTATTTTTCAGGAACAATCGTACTTGAAACGGTTTAATTATTTTCGCTTCATTTAGCGCGTGCCCTATAATTGTTCAGGTGTCGAAGAGATGATATATATGTCGTAATCGATTATTCCGGAAATCCCTATTTAACGAATTCCGAAAAGGAATCGGCCGAATCGAATTTTCCCCAATAGTAAAAAAAATGTTGCAATGATTTATGCGAGATAATTAGCAGAAATGGTAATGTATTCTCTCCTGTTCCTGCTCCTCCTCCTCCTCCTCCTCCTCCTCCTCATCCCCCTTCTCCTCCTCCTCCTCATCCCCCTTCTCCTCCTCCTCCTCTCGGGTTATCATTAATACCACAAAACTATTTTTTATAAGTGTATGTCAGAGCTTGAAAGAAAATAAGTAAAAAAAATATTATATATATATATATATATATATTCCGACTTCTTAATACACCACCACTACATCGAACTTTTTTTCAAGTTGCTTGAAAAATGTGAAATTCTGCATTTAACGAATTCTAAAAAGGAATTTGTAGAATCGGTTTTAAATGTTCCTCGGTATATATGTAATAACGCAGTTGAATTTTTCTCCGTTTAAGAAGGAACTTCTTTCTGGCTCCATTAGTCAAAAATAATCTGACCCGAAAGAATATTGCTTCCGCTAAAGTCCATCATTCTCCGAAGAGAATACGTTTTAAAATTGCTCTTTACTCATTTCGTTTTCTTTTCATTTTATTCCGTTCCGCATTTCGCTGGAAAATAATTTTTTATTTCATTTCGACCATCTGTCTTTCGCCTCCAATTTTTCATCGTCCGTCGCTAAAAATTAATTAACATATATTTCCATTCGCTTCTTTTGCTCAGAGAACGTGCGTAGAAAATATTTCACAGTATAAAACATAAATGTAAACGCAAATTTATTTTATTTATGACAAAAATAAATTTTAACACTTATTAACAATTACATATATATATACATATATATACTAGCTGTGCCCCACGGCTTCGCCCGTGTATTAATGCCCGTTTAAATCTGTACTTGGAAATTCATTAAAATTTTTTTGTTTTATCTGGAATTGTATTTACGTAAAGATTCTTTCTTTCTTTGGGAAACATGTTTATCATCGTCTAACAAAAAATAGTCTTCATGTTTCACGTTTAGCTGAAGATTTTCGATTTTTCTATAACCTGTCCGTCGTAATCTAACAAAAAGTTTTGCTCAACTAAACAACACACACAGCCATCGTTTTGAAGAGGCCGAGTTATTCACACGGTGATCTCCCATAATTACACATTTAATAGAACATCTTCACTCATATCTTTCAACCACTTTGTCTCGAGCGTTTTATTAAAATTAATTTATTACCACAACAGCAAACTGCAGTAGTTGAGTAAAGATTTTAATATTTCTTGTAGGAAATTATTAAAAAAAAAAAAAGTTAAACGGTTAATTTAAAAAATGTATACGGCGGTTTTGGCCTAAAAGTTCGAATATTTGACATATCAGTTAAATACTCGTATTTTATTTTTATATGTTCCCCATTAAGTCCAATAGTATATTGCTTAAGTCTCTTCCAGTTTCTACAAACATATTGTACGATACATTTTCTTCTACTCCTAATAATTCATTATTATATAATAAATAAGATAGAGACGAAAACAAAGATGCACCATCCCTATCTATGTATTTTACATAATGGGCAACTATTGCATCATCAACACATAATAATTCTACATTCATACATACATATAACACGAACTTTTTTGTAAACAACAGAGCGAAAAAACGTTTATTTTATCATTCATCGATAAAAACGCCATGCGCCAGCGATAAACATGGTTGCATTTCGATTAACATCGCACGATACACAAAAGTCGCCACGAAAAGTAGTTGGTGCTCAAAAAATAATAAAATTGTCAAATTTGTTTTTTTTTAATTGATTGATTAAATTATTTAATATGACAAATATTTATGTAAATAATGAAAGCAAAAAGTAATAGCCAACAATTAAATTTGATTTTTTTAATTGATTGATTAAATTATTTAATATAACAAAAATATTTATGTAAATAATTAAAACAAAAAGTATTCTATCTCTTAAGAGTTGGACCAAATTGTATGTACTCTCAAAATTTTATAAAAATCAGTTAAGTAAATTCCGAGTTTATCCTGCACAAACATAAAGACACGGGATTTTTATATACATATAGATATAATTTTTAAATCCCCGACGCGTTTCGAAGCAAGAGTTTAAATAATAAATACAGTTATTTAATTTAATTAATGTAATTTAAAATATATCTGTTGCTATTTTTTTTCTTCTTTTTTTCTTCTTTCCATTAAGAGTTAAAACACAATTTGTATTTATACATGTTATACTAATTCATTCGACGCGGCGTACTGAAATAGGAATATTATTATCGTTTATTATTTACCAAAAATTTTTCCCAGCAATAAACAACACTGTGTACAGTATTCGATTTTATAAGATTTAAAGACATGCAAACTTCATTTAAAATTAGTTTAGAAAAACAAAATAAAGGAAATTACATCGAATGAAGCTGCGGGGTTAACCCCATATGGAATTCTCCTTTTATTAAGAATCGATTTCAGTTTGTGGCGTAAAAAATGAAATTATTAAAAAATGACAACTTTATTTGTAAATAATTAATTAATGAACATACAAATTAAGGAATTCATTTTTTTCGAAATGATGCAAGTACGTACATGGGTCATAAACGCGAGTGTCATCCTTTAAAAAGAATTACGAGTCAGTAATTCGTCTTAAATAGTGTGAACCGAATTCACGAACCAGTAATGTCTTGAGACTATTAAGATAAGTGTGTTTACTGACGATAGTTAAGCTTTTTCTTCCATTGTCAGATTTTTACGCATCTTTTCTGCTCATCATATTGTTCTTTCTTCAGCCGCTCATTCTAAACTATTGCTTAACTCTTATTCTTCTTCATTTTCTAATCCTACCTCCTTTTAACTATTTATTCAGCCATCTCTTCAACTTCATTCGTTGTTTTCTTGATACTTGCCCTCTCTTAAACGCTCTACAATCTCCGCTATTCGTTGCCTTCGCTTTAATCACAGTCTCTTACCTGCATCATTTTCACGGTTTTCTTCTACTTCTATCCACTTTATCCATTTCATTATCATGTTTTATTTGAATGTCCGACCTTTCCTAATGGATAATCGTCATTCTACTCTTTTCTACTTAAAACTAAGTGTTCCTCTTATCAGTGCTTCTTACATTCTCTCATTTCATTCTGCTTCTGTTATTCCTGCCCTTGAATTATTTTTATCCTCTATTCTCAAACGTTTAAGAATATAACTTTTTTTCTTTTCCTTTTTTTTTTTTGAAAAGAAATATTTTGCCAATGTAATTGAATTTTATCTAATTTCTCAACTGACATTTTACAGTTGCTTATGCGAAAGAAAGCTATTATAGGGCGTCAACAAAGAGCAAAGTACTTCCAAATTTGAAAATATTACGATAAATAAAAAACATTATTATGATAGTTTTTTTTTTTTTTGCAAAAACAAACATTTCCCTACAGAAGTGTAATATTATTAAATACGAATTTTCGCCAAGTATTTACTGACATCAAAAAAAAAAAAAGTTATTTGCTTGTTGCGTATGTGTTTTCTTTATTTACACGTTCGATTATTTAGACTGATTCCAGTGTGTGATCCTCCTTTGTTTATTCGAAAGTGAAACGGTAAAAGAAGGGATAAGTTTTTAGTGATGCGACAAACGTCATTAACGTCATTAAAGCTTAAGATATTATAATTTACCATCAGGAAGGTAAGCGAAAAAAAAAAAAAAAAAGAATTTTTAATAAAATATTATTAGCATTAATTATTTATTACACGGATTTGAATGAAATAGGATACATCCGAAAGACAATGGGCGGTCATCTGCAGCAATACAGATTGACTCAAGTTCCCTTGTGCCCTCGTTGGTGCAGCACTCTACAGGAGGGAACATACATGCTACAAACTTCATTAAAAAGGAAAAATACAGAATTGGAACTAAAACAATGGGATGGATATTAACATTCTAGGTGTAGGCGAAGTAAAATGGCAAGAAAGCGGAGATAGTGGGAAGCACAGATTATAACATAGTGGTTCTTCAAATGAAATACTAAAACTGATGGAAAGCAGGAGAAAATATAAGAATAATCGAAATGAATGAAGCAAATAGAGAAGCGAAAAAATCAAAAGTGAGGTGGATTGAACAAGAATGTGATGAAATAAATACAAATTTGAAAAACGGAAACATTGAAAGGGCCTTCAAAAACGTAAGAAGACAATTTCCGGATAATAGGAAATGAAGTAATATTAAAAATCAGAACGGCAAAGTGTTATTCAGTAGTGAAAAAATACAAGAGCAATGGAAGCACTGCTTAATATAGTTTCCTAATAGAAACAGAAGGCCAAGTAGCTGGGGATAATTCAGGACCTATGGTATTAAAAAAAATAATTCGAGAAATCCTTGGATAATTTGAAACCTAGATTTATGACTGGAATAGATCACATAAAAGGGGGAACTTCTCCAAAGTATAGGAAGTAGAGGAAAAGATGCAATATTTCGACTTAATATATACTACGGGAATTATTATGGCAAAAGACGTTCAGAAAGCCACTTTAATTGCAATTCCAAAGAAAACGAATAGAGATTTCTGTGCACTTAGCCTCTTGCGCATAGGCCATACGGCCATGTCGCATAATTTTATTTTGCAAAGAACCCACTCTCCTATGAATTGTACTTTCTGTGGCCAAGATGTTGCTCCCTAAACTCCTCACATACTATGCGACTGTCCAGCATTATCACCTCACCGGCCCCTTTCAATTAATAACAAAACAGTCACCAACATTCTTGAGAATTCCCCCGATGCAATTTTATCTGTAACACAATTTATCAGATCTAGCGGAATAAGCAGATATCTATAAAAACAAACTGCGCATCTTCGTACTGTAATAGCCACAGCAGTTAAACACGGTACAGGATGTTGCTTTTACAAGAAAAAAAACAAAAAAACAAAATAATGCTCAAATGTACGAGGAAGCTCTAAGTATTTTGCCACATATTTCAAAAATTCTAACAAAGATTATAGTATATCGCCGTATATAAAATAAAGTAGAAGAAAATTTATCAGATGAGCAATTTGGATTTAGGAAAGGCAGAAGCACAAGAGAAGCTATATTCTTTCACTACGTCTAATTATTGAGAAAAATCTGGAAATCAATAAAAAAGTACATATCGCATTCATTGATATTGAAAAATCTTAACTTAAACTGGAATGCGATATTTAAAATCTTGAAAGACATAAATACAGATTATAGAGATCGAAGGATACTTTTGCAACTACATAAGAATCAAGAAGCATTAATAAATAATGAAGCCAGAGCTAGGATAAAGTAAGGCTAGGATGCTGTTTGTCGTCACTACTTTTTAATATGTACATAGAGGAAGCGATGGAAGTTTTCACAGGGAAGAAAAGCACCGGAGTTAAGATCAGTGGAGTCAGATACAGCACCA
This sequence comes from Icerya purchasi, assembly GCA_039619475.1. Taxonomy (NCBI): domain Eukaryota; kingdom Metazoa; phylum Arthropoda; class Insecta; order Hemiptera; family Monophlebidae; genus Icerya; species Icerya purchasi. Next base: position 568,382,321 of record CM077115.1, read on the forward strand.
TTCGGTGGTACCCTGATGATACAGCATTGGTAGCAGAAGAGGAGAAAGATTTACTGTACTTTCTAAATGATTTGAATCCACTCTTAATGGACAAATGGAAAAAGGAAAATTAATACAGATAAAACCAAAGTAATGATATGTACAATTGATACTGATACTATGAACACCTTAGATTTAGCCTTAAACGGAAAAAGAGTATGCCGAGTAACAAAATTTCCTCATCTTGTAAGTTTGATAACATCAGACGAAAGAAGAAAAAGGGTAGAGTAAGCTAAAACTGCTTTTAAAGAGAAATCCTCTTATATCGGTAAATGTTTCCCAACACATCGGGAAATTGTTCAATAAAACATTTGATCAGAGCGTTGCGTTATACGGCTGTGAAATCTGGGCAATGCTAAAAAAAGAAAGATTAAAAATACAAGCCCTTAAAATCTGGTGCTCTCGAAAGATGCTAGAAATATCACGGATGGATAAAGTCACAAACAAGGAGGTATTCGAAAGGATAGAAGAACAACCGGGGAGATATTAAATATCATTGAAAACAGCACGATCGGCCATCAAATCAGACACTTTTCCAATGGCTCAAAAACTTAATAGAAGGAAAAGTAAACAGGAAAATACGAAAAGGAAGACCAAGAACCCGATTTATGGATATCAAAAACCCATATACAAAGATAAAATACGCCGCCTAAGTCAGGATTTCGCTGTGTACAAGCCATGTTGCCCACCACCAAACGGTTGAAGAGAAACGATGATGATAATAATAACATGTATATATTAATTACAACGTAATTCTTAGGCTACTCCCTATTAGAAGAAATGTCCCAATTTTATGTAACGCAAAATTTCCCGAAAAAATGTCCCAATTTTGTGTAACGCAAAATTTCCCGAAAAAATGTCCCAATTTTATGCAACGTTTGTTATATTTTATAGGATTTTTGTTATTGTTATTTAAAAAATGTCACAATTTTATGTAACGAAATATGTAACGAAAAAATGTTTTAATTTTATATAATGAAAGTTAAATGTTAGGATAGGATTTTTGTGATTATGCTGGTTTTTTTTTTGTGTTGATGCCAGTAAGAATTACGTTGTAAATTTTGATCATTTTATACAAAGTATAGAAGAGAAAGAGATAGAAATGAAAGCAAGAGGCGTCAAGGGGCACAGCCCCTTGCGAGGACAAAATGGCCGAGTTTATATATATATATATATATATATATAATTATTTGGGCATGTAAGCGGTTTTAACCTCCAACAACAGTTTAAGTATTAGTTTGTTTTGATAAAAAGATATATGTGCCAACAACGTCCCACACAGCCAGCTACCGTTTCGTTCGGGTAGAATCGGGTTCGATTCCCGCTGCCGTACATAGAAACTTCCAAAAGTTTCACTTATACAACCTTAAATTCATAATCCCCGGCGCCCTGTCAAGGGTATGGGACTTACTTTACTTTACTTGCATTAATGTCCTAGTTGATGCACCTAAAATACCACAAACGCACACACATACACTTATACAACAATTGTGCTTTGTATATCTGATAATAAAGGCTGTTGTGTAAAAGTGTCCAGCAGGCTTTTACACACATATAATATTGTCCTGAAAATTTACCAATTAGGTTATCATCATCGTTTAAAGCTTCCTTCGAATTCGGTTGCGCATCTCGATCGAGCAACGCTTATTTATCTTCTGTCGCATAGCCGGTGCATGGAGAAAAAAGAAGAAGGAGGAGGTGGCATTCTGGCAGATTAATTCTAAATGGAGAGAGAGACGGAGGAGGGAACGAGGTGGCACTGCACGGTAATAATTGTGCAGCGAAGCTACTCTAAAATAGGAGTGCGTAGTCTCATTATAAGAACGAAATGTGAAGGCAACGAGCAGCGAACTGAATGCGACGCGGTTTCATTATCAAAAGAAGACGAACATCGGACGAGCGGGTCATTACGGGAACGTTGCAGTGCTAGAGCTGCGAGCGCGGAACGGACAAAGGAAAACTAAATTCGACGCCGTTCCGAGGAGAAGAGTCGTTTTGGCGCGTGACAGTCACGCATTTCCACCTTTAATTACACACCTTATCAGCTCTCTGCCGAAACAAACAGTCGTCGCCGGAACACTTTTACAAGCCGAACCGTATCCACAAACGACGTCAATTTTTGAACGAGTAAAATTTAAATAGGGGAAAAAAAGGACAACAGCAGCTCACACTTTCGAGCGGCCAAAACGGAACGGTAACGTTTGAAATTGTTTTCATTTTCAGCGGACATCGGGAAAAATTATCTTTCGGACCAGTAATAAGCCTTTACGAGAGGTTCTGTCTTTCAACTCTGCCCGAGATGCTCCTAAAGCTGCTGCTATCGTGCACGGAAGAAGCGGCCGAGTAATAATTTATTAAGCGATTTTCCAATAAAGGTGCATAACTCCTATTATTAGCGTGGACAATTTGAATTTTTTTTAATATTTGATTTTTTGTTGAAAATATAAAAAGGCTTTTGTTATCATTATTATTATTATTATTATTATTATTTCATTGTTTTAAGTTTGGTTACCGCAACCTTTTTCACTTCGTTTTCGACCGTTCTTCGATACCTTGGTAAACGATTATCTTTGTCGGGACATTGGTTTTACAGATTTCCAGCGCGCGAACTTTTCAAGACCTGGCAGTCTTTTTCATCATCCGACAATTCAGAATTCTTCTTAATTTACGCGATATTCTAAGAATTCTTTCTATTTCGAAAACTCTTTAATACACACACTTCCTAACTGCTGCTGCTGCTGCTGCTGCTGGGAGTGGTACAAAGTTTTCAAAAACTTCCCCTTTCAATCGGAGAAAATAAAAGTAACTTTGTTACTTTGTTTATATGAAACGTTTAATCGTCGGCAAAAGTACTAACGACTTAGACAGCAGTTCTTTTACATTTACCGATAGCCAATCGATTTTCTAACTGTTGTCAGTGTTCACCGGAAAACAATTTTTACAAACATCTACCGAAAAGCTGGGATATTTTTACATCCGAATAAAATGATGCTACAGTAACGTGTTTCTATTAATGTCCGGTAACTGTCATCAAGAGGTAAAAGTAAAAAAGTAAAGTAAGTCCCGTACCAAACTAAAATGTCCAAATGTACCTTTGCGATCATTAATGCGTTTCACATATTTCTGTGTGTGTGTGTGTGTGTCAAAGTGACAAAAATCGTTGTCTACTCGCAAGTTTGTGTTCTGATAATCATCCAATTTGGAAATCTGCACCGAATAAAAATAAAAAGAGCTAGCGCTTCGTTTGGTTACTCTTCCGAGCGCAAATTACTAAACTAGCTGAGCTGGAAATTTTACACGAACATGCGGCGGGTACTTGTTTTTTTCTTTCCTTAAAAAGAAGTTAGAGAGACTGACGTTCCGAACTGTTTCAAAATGGTAGCCTGGTCGTTTCCTTGCCAATATTTAATTTCATTACGGCCGCAAAGAATACTTGCCGCGGCTTTTAAAATCGAACTTGCTCCGGAAAAGTCTCTGGTCGTTTTCCGGCATATCGGGAAAAGGTTTCATCAATGGGGCTTTCGCCGATGGATTGTTTATTTTCGCGTCCGGTAGTTAAAAATTTCGTAAATGCCGTATGATCTCTTCCGTAGCGGCTAACCGGGAGAATTGTGTACAATACTTTTTTACTTGGCTCTAATAGATTTTATTTTATTTTAGACGGAACGTAATACTCGTATTTTATATCCACATCGAGGTTACGGACGTGTATGTGTGTACGTTGACGCACAATTACGTTTTATTTTTTAAATTAAAATTCTCATTTCAATCTTTGTCTGCACACGTAGTCTATAATTGGGCTGCGATTGTTTGTTGTAAAATAAATCAAGTACCTTAATATAACAAACAAAATTAGTATTAAATTACTTTAATTTTAAAAAAATTAAACTAAATACCTGAATTAAGGGAAACGTGTTTTCCGGCTATATCATCAGCTAACGATATACATACTCGTAGTAGAGTACATTTTATATTTTATCTGAGTCTCGGAATTCTTTCTTATGATCCAGGCCTTTAGTTCGTAAAGTGAGATTGGCCATATGTGTAACATTTCACAACGCGGAATCTTGTAGCCAAAGGGAATTTAGGTTACCATAGGGCAGTACCAAGTTTCCTGAATACTTCCTTCGTGATTCCACATCGAATTTTAATCTCTTCATCGTAGTCTAATTTATTATTAATCATCGATCCCAGGTACTCGAAGTGTTCAACATTTTAAACTGGCTTCCCGTCTATGTAGAGATCTTCTTTTTGATTTGAGTTGTGGGTGTCTACCATAAATTTTGTTTTATTTCACCCCTGTTATACTAATAAAAAATAGTAAGTAAGTAAGTAAATCAAGTCCCATATATATCCTAGAAAAGGTTTATTATGAATCGTGAAGTTAAGTTTTTCAATGTACTAAGTATAATGGATCTACTCAGATAAAATATAAGATGTACTCTACTATGTATATTGTTAGCTGATGATATAGCCCGAAAATTTCCTCAATTGATGTATTTAGTTTAATTTATTTAATAGAAAATTATCTAATACTAATTTTGTTAAGGTACTTATTTTATTTTATAAATATATTAACAAACAGTTATCTCTTATCTATATTGTTTGTTGCGTGCATTGTATATAAATACGTAAGTGATAACTAAGTAAGTATGTAAATAAATAAAAAATGTTTTCAATTTTTCGGAAAATTCCAAGTTTTGTTATTCTAATCTTTAACGCCAGCTTCGCGTTTTCTTAGATATTTTCAAACTAAGACGTTTTATTTTAATATTCGTGATTTAAGGAGTTCGCTCGTCCTAGATATTAAATTAAGGACACGCCGCGTTTGCGAATTATAAATATCAACTGATGACCGAGACACTTTATGTATTGCAAATAAATGTTTCTCACGAGGTGTACGCACACAGTATGATTTGGTACTAGTGTATTAAAGAATAATGTAGATGTTTATCTATCTCAGCTTAATATGGGGGGGGGGGGGCGTACTCGCTTTGTAATCGAGATTTCCAGTTATTAGTTGCAACGTACTGCAGGTAGAATTTGAAATAACGTAGCACCAAACTATAAGTGTAAAGCGTTTTGCGTGAACGGACACCGACGAGAACATACACACATACACCCCCTGTAATTTGTAACCGTTAGTATTTCATCAGCAATATGGCGTAATAGATTACGAATTTATTTACGGTTTTTATGACAAAAATTTAATCGACTTCATTACACATCGGTCTGCCCCACCTGTTGAACTGAGTCCGAGTTCTCGATCTTTTACCGGTTAGAGCCTTGTGATCCAAAAAGAAACCAATAGATCAACAAATATGCTGCCTTGAAGGAGATTGGCTTATCTTAATCGTATTTATTATTTAATGTCATATGAGAGACTTCATCACAAGAACTAAACGAATACACTGAAAAAAGTAATTTATAGCTAATTTTATTTTTTTTTTTGCTGCAGTTCGGAGTCTAGTAGATCGAAGTTTTGCATTTTCTGCTAGATCCTAGCGGATTGACACTTTTCTGTAATCGATATTATCTTTTAGATTTGTTCGTTACTTTTTGTAAAATGCAAAAAAAATTCACAAAGTGTTAGGGAGCTGGGAGACCATAAAAAAAAAAATAATAATAAATAAATAAACACATATAAATTACATTTAAAAACAATTTGAAAAATACATCTTTTTCGAAGTTATTTTAAATGATTATTAGAGGTGATTCCGGTTCACGCGACTTTTTAATAATTCTGTTTTTTATGAAGTATCGCAATGAATAGAGAAAATCAATCGATATTTCAACGCATAAGAGTACTTTGAATCGGATTAACGCGGGCTCGGCTAAACGAAAACGAATTTACGCATTAAGTTGTTTGCATGAAAACGATGCGTGGTCCAAAAAAAGAAAATTCACCTTTTAAATAACCCATTTTTTAGAAAACAGCAGTTTGGGCAAAAACTTCCTTCCTAGATAGGGACACAGGCGCGCATATCGGCAAGAGTACCGGAATTTTGTGAGCGGGAAAATTCAGAGAACCCCGGCACCCTGATTATTTGAGGTTAGATGCATTTTTCCGCCAACGACATATATTTATTTTTATTAGCGACTTTCGTTGCGGCCGTTTACGGAAGGAAATGCGTGCAGGCAGCGATGTATACGGGGCGCGCATACGGTCGGAGAGGGGTTCGGAGTGGTGTATTAGGCCGGTTGTTAGTTTTTATTGGATATTAAAAATTACCGAAGAAAAGTAACGCGATAATAGCGGCGGCAGCGGCGGTGGTAGCGAATAATCCGAATAAGAAGGTAATTTCTTCTGCTAGAAATAATAAGAAAGAGGGTCGTCGTCGACGGTCGTTAAGACTATTCCCGAAAGACGGCGGTCGCATCAAAGTTATTCGAAGGAGCAGGGAACGGTGCCGAACTTTAAATTGATGAACGGAGAAGGAGCAGTCGCAGGGCAAAGAGCCCCCCGGTGTGGTGAAATTTGGCCGGTTAAAAGTGCAGTTTGGAAAGTCGGCCGAGAAAGAAGATGGTCGATGGCTCGCGCCGGAGGGGGAGTGATTTAATATGTAAGAAAAGTGTGAGACGGTTGTTAACAACGGCGAAGTCGAACTTATAGCTGGGAGAGAGGAATGTACAAAGCGGTCGAAGGAGTAGGAAGAACAAATTTAAAGTTTCCTCTCCGGAAGACACGGAAGATAGAAGCTGCCGGTCCGGGCCAGAGAAGCGGGCCGCGTTAAAAAGAATACTAAAGTAGGACGACTTCGCCCGGTAACAATGGTAGTTTTGCTTTGAAGAACTGGAACTGTCGAGGTTTTGCCAGTCAAGTCCCCGAGGACCCCTGGAATCGAAAGGCCGACTAGAGTTCCTCAGTTGATAGAATATTCTTCTTTGCGGTCTTTTAATGTAATCCGGTGTACAAGTTTGCGACTTGATTTAAGGGTTGGTATACGGACTATGCGAACGGAAAATAAGCGCCGATTAGAATAATTGAAAGTGTTCCAGGGTAACGATGCAGCGTATTAGAAGGCGAAATGAGAAAACGAAATAAAAAAAGCTCGTTTATTAGAGAGCAAAAGCTCCAAAAATACGAGTAAAAACTATTTTCTTAAAGACCAGAGAATGTCGAAATAGTATCTGATGAAATTTACATACCTTTTCTTTTTTCTTTTTTTTTTTTTTTTTGATATTAAGATGTTAAACATTTATGATTATTATGATTATTACTTTTTCTAATCTCGTTAAACCGTTACTGATTTGTTTTTGAACAAATTTTTGATATTCGTTTGAAATTCAAACTGGAACAACTCGAAAGTCATATAGTACTGATAAATATTTGTCCCCTTAGCAATAACTATTGGCGATAGCAAGCAAAAACGAGTTACAAATACAAACAGCATAGACTATAGCGAAGGCAATTGACAACTATCGAACGTGTTTTTTTATAACGAACAAAAAGTTTGATCGGTGAGTTCGGGTTTCGTCAATATTAAAAGTACATTTCGGATTAAACACTGTAATTACTCAATCGAGCTAACTGAAATGCATGGACACGTGCGCGCATATGTTTTTGCGTTGTAAACTGGAGAATACTGAAGCCCTATGACTACTGTGTTAGCTGTTGTATTACTACTTTGTTGACGGGTATTGTAATTCAAGCGCTATTTCATTTTTTTCACTTTTCTCTTCGGTCCTGAATGATTTTATAAATTTTAGAAAACCAGAAAAGAAAATATACGTTATTTCAAAAATAATTATTAAAAGTTATCGATATTTTTAAATTTTATTTATACCAAGTATTGTTTTTCGCATACAACACTAGTATTTTTTTTTATTTATTTTTTTTTTATTTTTTTTATTGTAATTATTTTTCTTTTTTTTTTGTGAACGTCAACTATGGACATTAAACCGACGCAGGAGAATTTATATCTATATTGTTAAATTACAGAATCGGGGGGATTCGAACCAGGCCCTTAACACGAAACACCATTTCCTAAAAACAATTACGCTCCTGTATAGCGTTGGCTATCATCACAGCGCTCCACTGGTTTCCAAATTACGTCAGAGGACGGAGCTTTCCATTGCGCGCACTGATCCTTTACCGCGCACCAATATTCCGGTTACATTACATATCCTCGATCTATTTTATGTATATTGTGACCATCAAGGACTTTTTTTCGGTCCGTTTTAACTACTGCAGTTTGAGAATTCGTTTCCTCATTTCTCTTTTATTATTGTTGTAGTTCTCATTTTCGGCCCTGCTTGATTGGGAAATTAATAATCTATTAGATACATTTTAAAATCCCCCCTTCCCGTGTTATTTAAGTGTATATATGTACAGTAAATGTAACGTGGCGATAGCCTAATTGCCAGAGCGCTTGGCTTCCATTACGGAAGTCTCGATCCCGGGCCACCACAGAAATTATTACGAAAAGAATTGCATTAAATACTCGCTAATAGAAAATCATATGGAAGGAAATGGCAAACCCCACCTCGTATGATATGCATGCTAGTTATAGTACACACAGCAGACATAAATAGGACTGTGCATTTGTATAACGATGCAAGTCAATCACAATAATAATTCCGAGTGTAGTCTCGCCTGTGTACACATGCGCGTACTGCATATAAACGATAGCTATGAGCACTAGTCTGTACAGCTGGAATGTACCAATAGGTAGTCAGGACGCTCGGAACTTCGGGCAATACGACCGGGATATAGTATATTATTTATTTATATTAAATTCAAATGTTGAGATTACGAATAAAAATGTTTCAACGTGAAAGGAAAAATCTAGAACGATAAAAATTCATTATACCATAGTTAATTTGTCGAAATTATTCTTACTCTAAGGAATCGTAAAAATAAGTTCTCTAGGCGCTGCATTTGAGTAGAAATAAAAATGACCTTGTAATAAAAGTAAAAAGTAATAGACATTATTTAATTTTGAAGTTTTCTCAATTGTCGATGTATTCAAAGCATAAATTTAATGATTTATTGGAGAAAATTGTTGTACTTAAGCCGACATCATAGAACTCTGGAAATGTGTTTCGCGTTCACTGCTGTTTTAACGTTTCATTTCCGTTTTTTTTCGCACGCAACCAGTTACAAATTCGTATAGTGTGATCAGAAATTGAAAAATATTTAACTTCCCTCGCATCTTATTATATTTCGTTTATTTCGCTTCAAACGGTAGGGTAGGGAAACTTACGTTTGGAATTCTCTTGTGTACGATTTTCTTTTTTTTTGCTTGAATTTTTTTATTTGTACTTTTCGAAATGGGTAATATGCATCACTCATTTGTTTAATAGTGTAAAAAAAAAACAAAAAAAAAAACAAAACAGAATACATGAAAAATACCAAGGATTCAAAGTTGGGCAATTTTTGTTCGATAAATGAATAACGAATAAATTATTCTAATAGCGTACGTACGAATAATGATTAATTTATTCGTTATTCGATATTAATCATAATCCCGTGTTATTTATTATTCGGTTATTCGACGACGCAGTGATTATTTGAATTTCTAGTGGTACCAATGCTCGGCAAACGTCATGTAGAGACTCGGGGATACCTTCTTAAGGTGCCGTACACGCTACATAGCGCGTTGGCGCAACCTATTCGTACACTTTTAGCTGTACAGATATAGGTTGTGTGCCAGGCAATTATTATATGCAACGCAGGTGTACACACACGCAAGATTACATTCGGAACTAATTGTAATCGTTTGATTTACATCGTTTTACAAGTGCAGTCCTATTTATGTCCGCTGTGTACTAACTAGCGCGCGCATATGCTGTTTGGTTTGCCGATCCAATATTGAAAAATTTATTTCGTCGCCTTTTTCTATTTTTTGTAGTACATATTTTTTTTTTTTTTTAGTTAACATCACGCGATATGGGGTTAACATGTATTTTTGTTACCGTATTAATTAAACAATAAATCTTCAGAACAAAACTATATTTATATGTTGATCTATATTCAAGTAAATTGTATTTATCTTCAGTATTATTTATATAATTGGTAAAATGAAAAGAAAAAAAAAAAAAACCTAAACAGAGTTTATAAATATACGACTGTTAATTGTTATATTTTATTCCTTCCTCTTACAAAATGGTATTCCCGCTCCATACTGTGCTTCATTCATTCTCTCCCTTCCTTCTCCTTCGGTTATTCTAGCTCTTGATTCTTTTCTGTCAGCTATCTCTGATCGTGTAAGGATCTGAGTCTCTCTTTTCTCTCTACTCCACTGTTCTTCGCGCCATAGTCCAGAGCCGGTTGCCGCCTATTTCAACAGGCAAATTGCCTCCTTGTTTTATTTCGAATGTGAATATAATCAAATGTTAGCAGTAACAGTAAACGTTTTTTTTTTTTTTTTTTTTTTTACATGTAACAAAAGAAGTAAAATTTCATTCATATGAGGGACGGCTGCCATTTGTAAAATTCGAGAGAAATTTACACCAGGAAGCCGCGGAATTTTGTGTAAAGTAATCGAAATTTCACTGGCGTTAATTCATATGCCTTACCAACAGGAAATGTAATTATGCTTACGTGCTATTGACTCGTAATTAATCATTTTATTTTATTTTTCTTATTTTCTTTGTTTCTTTTTTCCCGCCTAAAGACACACTATGCAAGTTATGTTTAAAAAATAATATAAAATAAGAAACAATAATTAATAAAAACATACGCCACTATGTAGGTATAAAATTAGTTTAAAAATGATTATTTTTTTACCCAAACAAATCTGTTAAAAATTCGATCCGTAATGAAAATTGTAGAAGTTTTTTATTAAGTAAACTTTTACGTTTAATTTGGTAATCATTTTATTTTAAACATTTCTCTTAGCAAAATATTTTATTCAATTTTTTTTTTTTTTTTTTTAATTTTATCGAGTGTTCTTTACAATTTTCTTTTTGAACCAATAGCGAGCATTTAGTCACTTAACCTACAGCAGCTGTTGTAATGCGTTATGTGAATAAAGCCGATTTACCCGGTGAAAATGTATACATATGAGTTTAAAACATACGAATCGCCCCTTCCTCTTGTATTTAGAAAGAGAATAATAATAAAAAAAAAAAAAAAACTAGTTACAGATGTCAATTAGAACGATAACGTTATGGGTATGTAACCGAAATGCTTAGCGTATTTTTTATATACAGATTAATTATGTTTCTAGTTTTATGATCTTATTAATGATATAAATAATACTGAAAAATATATTTTCAAATTTACAAATTCACAATATTACCTAACGTGTTTCGCTATTATGAAATACACGTATTCTCGTTCTTATAATAATTAAAGAAATGCAGTGTGAACAAAAAAATCAAAAAGTATTTAAAATAATTATCCGTGCATTACGTCAGTATTATAAATTAATATCAACTCTTAGTTTTAAACAGATGGTTTTTTTTCTTCTTTATAGGCCACGCTCGGTTTCAAATGATCGGCTAATTAAATGCACCGTTAAATAATAATCCTTTGTCAAATGATTAAAAATTAAAAAAAATATACATTTTTTTTTCTTTTTTTTTTTTTTTTTTTTTTTTGCTAATCTGTACCTAGTCCATTGGGCTATCACTGGATTCTATTACATACGCTAAACACTTGAACGATCCCCGCTACCTGACGTAGGACTCAAATTTAATTGAAACTCTTAAGTCTAATGGCTTCTTCCTGCGCAACCGACGTGGCTTCGTCGGATTATTCAATAACGCTATAGGACGTTCGTATGAATTTGAAGTCTTCCTACGATGTTTCTTGCGGCTGATTTTGCAATAACTTCCCTTATTATATAAGGAGTGTTAAGATCTTGCTAGAGAGTTTTATACTTACGTATCACGGAGCATTACAAAGTCTCTATTTTGATATCGCTGTATTAAATTTATATTTGAATCCGCGCTGCAGCTCCAGAGTTCGCAACCATACCTCCATATTGAAGCAAGAACCTGCTTGTAACGTAATACTGTTATTATCTACGGAGAGATGCGAGTTTCTGCCTATTAACCGATACATCTTTTTCTTGGTCTAATATTTAATTCGTTTCTTTTTGTCACGGTATGCTTGCGCTATGTCAGTCTGCAATCAAGGTGCATGCCCAGATACTTTACTTCCTGTTTTTATTGTTTTATTGTTAATTTTAATAGGTTGATGATGTCTATTAGTGAATATTATGTGGACCGAATTATTTTCGTTGATCTTAATTCTCCATTTACACCACTAGGAGATTTTATCAATTGACACTTGCAGCATGTGGTATTAGGCTTTATGTGGGCATTTGTTCGAGCACAGAACAATCGTATCATCTGCAAAAGTAGCAGAGTAAGAGACTCGTTCGAAACAGGAACATCTGCCGTAAAGATAATATACAAAAGGAGGCCTAACAACACACTCTCCTGCGGCACCCCAGCTCTTGTCAGATATATATATCGGATAACTCCTTCTCTTACTTGACCTGGAAGTATCTATCTAAATATGATTTCATTATATATTAGTATATATATGACATTTTTAAAATCACAAACTTGACACATTTTCTTTAAAATTATGACTTAATATAAGTTATTTCGTCTTATACGAAAAAAAAAAAAAAAAAAAAAAAAGAGGCAATAGAACAAAGAGACATATTTTTATTAATGAAATAATTAAAAATATCAGTTAAACAGTATTAATGCTGTAAAGCAACATTTTTTCAATCATCTAACATTAATATGTTACTTTTACTCGTTCAATTATTCTACATAAATGTGTCCTAATTAAGACAGTACCGAGGAGAGAGGGTCTATTATGAACAGAAATATCAAAATGATGGCCACTTGAAAATCATGTTGATCAAAATTTAAAATATGTTTATCCGTTTAGGTTTTTTTTTCTGTTCCTTTTAGCTTGTATCGTTTATCTAGTTTAAAAATCTGATATGTTTTGCATATGAATTTAAATGAAATAAAAAATATTCCTTTAAACTATCCGACATATTTCAAAGTATTAAGTCCTCTCATATATTAGTGCGTGTGTGTATGTATGTAACGTATGTTATGTGTGTTTGTATATATTAGAGATACAACTAATTAAGTTGAATAAACAAACTGCATTATAATTATAAACAAAAAGACGAAAAAGTTTTTTGAAATAATAATCGATTTATATTGAAAAATATATTCGTAAGTCAATTTTACTTCTGACTTTTTGGCAAAAAGTTATTCGAATTTAGATTATAAGTGTTTGTAACCATTTTCTGAACTAATATTTATTATATACACATATAGGTAAGTCACGTATTACAGAAAAATTAATTTTCTGTAATACGTGACTTACCTATATGTGTACTTAACAAAGAGTTATTGTTTAATGGTAGTTTTGAGTTTTAATAAAAGTCAAAAAATTAATTCATAATATACTACACTTATTACGTAAGCACCGATAATTATTTTAAATATTTTTCGATTTTTCCACATTAATTTTGTTTATTTTAATTCAATTAATGATATGAATAAGTACACTTATTTCATAATATCGAAACATGTACCAGTTTGTAAAATTAAATATATACAATTTGTTCTAACGGTTTAAATTTATCATTTAGTTAGTACGGTATCATCAGTCAGCCATGATATTTTATACGCTGAAAATTCCGTACATTAAGTTAAAGAAAATCCATAACTTACATATTTACAAGGGCGTCGCCAGCCGATGAGCCAAGAAGGGGCAAGATGAATTGCCAGCCGCCAGGAGGGGGGGGGGGGGGGGGCAAGATGATAGAAAGAGGATAGGAGTTATAGGAAAAATAAAATTTGGTAAGGCTTAATATTTTATTAAACAAGAATAAAATCTTAATTAAAACATAAGTTTTCCAAATTGTCCATGATTACGCGCCTATGAATACTCATCAATAATGCCAGTTGATTAAAAATTTTCAAGATTCCAGGAGGGGGCAGCTGCCCCTCCCTGCCCCTGCTGGCGACGCCCATGCATATTTATATAATATTAAATTCGGAACAAAGATTTCCATTTTTACTAATATCACGCACATGTTTTCCACTCAGTATTCCTGTAAAAGTGAACATTTATGAAGCTTAAACATTTTTGTCGTTACACTTTTCCGAAATTTTGAAAAACCCTATTAAGGAACTAAACTATAGTTTCACTACTACCAAACGGCGAACTTTTCATCAATACGTCGCGGGTCCAGAAAAGAAAATTGTAAAAAAATAAAAAAAATTTCATCATTTTGTGCTGAGAACTAAAAATTTTGAAGTTGGAATATTTATAAGCGACTTCGAAATGATTAACTTACAAAAAGCGGAGAGGCATTTTGCCTTTTTTTTAAAAAACTTTTTACAAAGTTGAAAATTTTCGGTAAAGAATCAAAATACATGTGTCTTCTTCATATTACCAAATAATAATGAGCTTTCTATCGATGATCATCGCACACAATCGGAGAAAAAAATATTTTTTACCAAATTCTAGAATTTGCATTAGAGCGAAATATAAGATGCAGTATCGATTATATTTCCGGTGTAGAGTGTGCTCTTTAAGGTAGGTACAGGTGGAACATGCGTTTTGGTTTTTTCAACTTCTTTACATTGCTCAAAGCGGTGTGTTAAATTAATTGATAATTTCTATATTTTTTTACGAAAATGTTTCGATTTATGTTATATATTTTTAATTTTACTTTTAATAACGGATTATTTGCAGAGTTGTGAATTTTTAAGTGACTTTTTAAGTCGTTTTAAATTTCTAGTATTACTATATAGCCGTAGACGTTTTTATGAGATTTTTGGTGCCCAGGATAAATCGGTAGTTCTAAAGCTATACACACATTGCTTTAAAACAAAATTTTAATTGTGATTTATATGCAAAATTTGAAGTTTTCGACTTAAACTATTTCTCTAAATTAGTTTTGTTATTTATTTATTAATAATATACGTATGTCGGAGGTAGTAAAGTATCGCGTTAAAGACGTTTAATAGGAATCGCGGCTGTATTATGTCTGCTGTATGGTATTTTTAGCTGCATAGCCCACCGTTGACTGCGGCGAGAAGCAGAAACGCAGCTTTGTTTGTTTGCCGAAAATGTTTTTAACAAACTTCTAAATTGGGCGGGGCGCGAAAATTTTTGAACCTGCTCACAGCAACGCTGCTGTCTGCGTGAAGATGTAGTTACATATGCAAATGAACCTAGAGAGACGTCGCATTTTAAATTAAAAACAAAAAAGTCGATATATAATTGAATTACCGGAAATAAATTTATTCAACATGTAAGGGAGCAAACGAAAAAAAAAAACAAAAAAAAAACAAAAAAAAAACAAAAACGTTGCGAAAGGGACGGCAGGAAAGAGTTTTGGAAGTGATGGCAGAGATCGGCGGAAAACAACTCGCTTCGTTTTAGAAGTTAAACTGTCAGTTCCAGAAAGTACTCGACGACGACGGTCCTGCCTCTGGAACTGGAGCGTGTTTGCTCATTACATATTAATGCAAGCCTGTTCAGCGTTAGAAACAGCAGCTTCCGTACTAATCGCACATCATCTGCTAGTGTTAAAACAGATGGAATTACAATTTGGAAATTACTCTGAAAGCCTGGAACTGTCTAACTCGGTTGTCGAGAAGAAGAGGGTTTCTTTTTTTTTTATTTCGATTAATTACCGTAATTCGCCGAACGCTAGGGTCTAGGTGTAATTATAAAACGTCGACTATTCTATTAGGGGATAGGGGGGGGGCAAAGTTATTTAAAAAAACAATACCTGTCCGAAGGTTTAGGCCGGAGCAGTTAAACTTTTATACGTCCAATCTCATTTTCAAGTGAAGTGTAAACGACGTTAGTAATTTCGTTAATTCACGAATAAAATAGGCCAAAAATTAACAGCGGAAATTTGGTCGATTGTGCAGCGAGCGAGAGTAATGAGAATTCTGTTAGCCCGCATGTTCTTGGTTACGTCAAGTGTAATATAAATTATAATTAAACAAACGCATGTAAATGAAAAAAAAAAAAAAAGCGATAAACGGATGATAAGTCTAGAAGGAGAAAAGTAACAAAGTCAATGAAATTTGGACGATAAATCACGTGATTAAAACGAATACGATGGAATTAAGAGTATTTATAAGATGTCTAGTCGGAAGTGGGGAAAATGAACTGATAATTTTTAAAATTTCCAAAGCGAAAAAGGGTAATAGAAAATAAGAAGTCTACAAATTTCAGCACAGTAATCCCAACGCTCTCTCAAGGGTATGGAACTCACTTTACTTTACTTTAAGGGATAGAAAAAAGGTGAGAAAACGTAAACACTTTTTATTGCACTCTCCCGATGGACAAAACCTAATTTACAAAAATTACGGCGTCTATTGTAATTTAATTAAAACAAAAAAAGTGCGATAAAATTACGACAACGGACCCCAGATGATAATCTATCGAATTTCAGAGAATCCGGGAAATCACTTATAAAATATATCAAATTTCGAAATCTAACAACCTGCTGCATTAAACAGAAATGTACGAATGTAATCGGTTCATTAAAATTTCAGTCTTTTTTATCTGTCAAAAGTGAATTTATATCGGAGTTTTTTCATTCCGAACAACATTTTTCCAGTATTTAAGTATTTCCTACAAATATATAAACACTGCTATTCGAATATATTAATAAAATGCAACTGTCAAATGTTTAGAATAATGGGGGGAGGGGCAAACAAAAAATACGCTTTTTGTTTGAGATAGCGCATTAAAAGAAGGTCTCACAGTAAAATAACTCTGGATGATAACGATAAAGTATAAACAGAGAGGCTAGAGATGGAAAAGAAACTATATTATATAAAGTGACTAGAATGGACTGTTGATTTTTTTTGTTTTCCCTATTCCCAATAACTTTGGGTAGAGCTTTTTTTTTTTTAGATCCCCCCTTTGGGCACGTCAGCTAAGGACCTACACCCAGAAACAACAAAAAAGAAAAGAGCCGTCAGTTAAATTTTGATTCGGTCAGATATGGACAATATAAAGGAACTACTAATGGATGAAATAATGGATGGTGAAGAGAAGAACAGAATATATACGATGCACAATAAGGAGTAGGTTGAGTTTCAGCAAACAAGAATATAGGATACCGCATTCAACAGAAAGAGATGGACATTCAAAAAAGATGTGATTGGCGTTGCAATTCGCCGCCTCATTAGGGTGAAGGGGACAATCTGGAGAAGAAACAAGGGAAAAGCGAAAACGAGAGGAAGGAAGAGTAGAATGGTCAAAACACAAGCGAATCATAGAAATGACAACAGTACAAGGAAGTTAAAGTAACTCCAAGAACACCAGTTATTAGAAGGAAGACTAGGCTGTACAGACAGATAAAAGGATTGATCGTTACGGAAGGAGAAAGGGTAAATATCTGACCAAAGTTTAAGATAGAGCTGTTCATTTGTTTAATTTACAATTTTTTACTATAATGTTCATTACAGACGCCATCCAATAGGATCGATAATAAACCGGATTTCGCTTGAAAATATTTAATTTAAAATACCGATTTGAATAAAAGGAGTTTCCCGGTAACACAGAAAATAACAATGATTGGCCGATCGTTATTCGGAGAACGATTTTCTAGAAGATATCGAACAACGCTAACTAATCTCTGAGAGAAAAGTTGGTGCTTTTTCCACAGTTGTGATTTTTAAGTTTAAACGTTTTTAACAAAAACGCGTAAAGTCATTTTAATGGTAAGAAAAAATGCAAATATTCGAATGTAAAAAAACCGAAATAATCTTTAACCAGCTTTTAAAGAAGCTCTTCCGTTGACTGAAAATAAGAGTGCGAAAAATTTACAAAAGTGCTACCCTAATCAAACCATCCGGGGGGGAATGGAAAATGTTTGAAATTCTAATGTAGGAAAATAATCCAACTATACGTATTACATAATCCGAGGTTATAAATCAGAAACCGAAATAAATTTTAAAAGAGCAAAGTCACCACCGCGCAAGCACGGAACTGAAAATATTATTATCGTTTAATCGTCGACGGAGGAAAAAAGTAGCATCGGTCTAAAATTTAATCAGCTTAATAAATTTGAAGGGACTGAGATCATTTCTTGAAATAACTCGGCGCATTGAATCGCTGCCGGGTAACGCACTTACTGGTGATATCGACGGAGAGTATACGTTATTAGTTTAGTCGTCTATAGGGACGATAGCAGGTTCGGCAGTGTGGCACACAGAAATTTCGCTGAACAATTCGACATATTTATAACGGCAGAAGGGATCGCGGCTGGCGAAATTAGTTTCGATACTCCGACATTCCGCAGAAAGGAAAATCATCGATATAAGGTGCGTACACGAGGAGGAGGAGGAAGGATAATCGCTGGAAACAGTTTATTGAATTCGAAATAATTCATCGAAAATGAATGAGGGTGGTATGCGGATGGGCGCAAGAGGGGCAGCGCCGGCATCGTGGAATTCCAGTTATTAGCTGGAACATTCCAGACTGGCTAATTATTCATCGTCGAAGGGTGGCGCGAAAATATTTACAAACAGGCGAGCTGCCAGAGCTTGCAGGGACTAAAAGTCATTTCAGAAATTCGCAACCATTTCCGAGAATGGCTGAATATTTCGTAGGCCATCAAATGACACGCTGCAAATCGTATTATTAGCACACTACGTCGAGCGTGTGCGCCAGTAGTGTATTTACCGAGTGTATCGAAAATTTCACGCCGGCACTAGGAGAACGGAATTTAACGGGGGAGGGGAACTCGATCTTTACCACTGAGATAATGCGAGTGTCCGATTTGGCCGCGAAAAAATGCGCTTCGACCATATCATTTTTTCCCGTCAAATATAAATTTAAAATTAATAAAGTAATAAAAATTAAATACAATTATTTATAATATTAAATGGGGGAAAAAACAAAACAAAACAAAACAAAAACTTTATTATGATTTATTTATTTATTCATTTTTGATACTTAAGAGCGATACCATCATCATGTTTTTTCAATCGACTCGTTCCTTTATTCTTTCGTTCTTTTCAGTGATTTTATGGTTTATTTGTTTACACGTGTAAATCTTGAAGAATTATGTTTTTTAAAAAACTCGGAGTGCGTTTTATTATTCTTTAACGATACTGCTCCGACGTTATACAAATTTCATATTAAAAGTAATGCGCGGCACCGCCGAATTCTATCTGAAAAGCTTAGAATTTTTTAAAAAAATCCCTAAATTTCGCAATGCAAGACCGCACATTCGGCGGAGTTTTAATATGAATAACTGAGAATTAAGACATTTTGAATCGAATATTGAAGGAACATCGTGATATCGTAAAATTCATTTAATAACGTATTATTAGGATAGTAACGCGTAATAGAACATATACCTGCGATTTCCCTTTGGTAACACAGTTCATGACGCTGTTCGCTTCAAGTGTCAGCGAGTCTCTCTGAAAGAAAAACAAAAGCAAAATGTGAATAATGTTCTTATTTTTTCACGATACACACTAGTATTAGCAGTCGCGGAATAATGCGAAACGAAAATGCCTAAGAAAATTACGGGGCACTTTTTTGAAATTCCTTCCCAAAGTGATTTAATATATCAGCAGCGTAGCACTGCTCTCAGGGTGTTCTATCTCAATAACTGGTCGTAATAATTAGCTTCTTACCCGATGATCGTATTTTTAAAAATGGGGAATTCGTTTATATTCCGGGTTTGTGCCGATGTTTTTTTTTTTTTGTTTTTTTTTGTTTTTTTCTTAAGGATCCAAGAGTAAAGTTTTCTGCGGAAATCGTGTAATTTTTGTGTTTTAATTAAATTTAACGTTTTTACGTCACCGCAGTAATGAAATTACGTGAAAGCTGTTAATGAAATCTGCGAATGTGTCAACAAATTACTATAGTCAGGTCGTACATTAGAAAAACGAGATGTAGTTAATTAAAATCGGCTCTTTTATAAAAATTACAAATGCGCATTTCAGAAGTTATAGGGTCCGAAAGATGGAACTTTAATGACAACGTCATTCTTAGTTCGACCTCTATCACTTTTTTTGTCCCAAAATGTTTCATTTTTGTCCTAAAACGTTACATATATTGTATATATATATATATATATATATATATATATATATATATATATATATATATATATATATATATATATATCATCATCATCATGGTTGCGTCTCTTGAGACAAGAGATTGCATGCATTATTAAATTAATCTATCTCTGGCCCGAGTAATCGTCTCTCGTAGACTTTTACATGTTGAGTTTGCCGGAAGGTTCGTTATATATATATATATATGTATATGTATAAGAAGGCAAAGTATCGACGAAATGGATCGGTTAATTATGTTATTCAGTGACAACGTCATTCTTAGCTCGACCCCATCAATTTTTTTATCCCAAAACGTTACATATATTGGATGTCCAAGAAGACAAAGTTGTGATAAAAAAAAAGTAGCGGGGTTCGGGCTAAGAATGACGTTGTCAATTTTCCTCATTCTATATGAAGTACGGAAGTGATAGAGCGGGAGTCCGGGGGTGTACTCAGGCAAGGTCAATGGATGGAGCCCCTGGCGAAGGACGGAGGGCCGAGTTTATACATACATTATATATTTATATATTATTACGGGTTAAAACATTTGAAATATAAAACGAATTAATTAATTATAATAAATAGCACACGTGGAGAGAGAGAAAATAAGTGTACGTATGAGATCCTGTTGTCGGCTGATATCGAGCATCGACGCTGAGCGAACATCATTGCTTTTGAATATAGTTTTAATCGACGGCGGGGTTGGAAGGAAAAAAATGATCGAAGAATAGACTCAGCCGAGACAGATTTTGGTCAAAAAGCAATTAGTTGGATTTTTACTTCTCTCTGAGTCGATACTTACTCTTATTCTTCTTCATTTTCTAATCCTGTCTCCTTTTACCTCTCTATTCAGCCATCTCTTCCTCCTTATTCATGGTTCCTTGACTTACCCACTCTTAAACGCTCTGCAATCGCTGCTATCTGTCGTCTTCGCTTTAATTACAGTCAACTTGGTGCATCACTTTTTCGGTTTTCAACTATATATCTACTCCATTCTGTCCTTTTCATCCACCATCTACATCGCATAAGAATATAAATTTATTCTCTCCTCCTTTCCATTTCTTGGACTGATGTCCTCGCTGATAGAAAAAAAAAAAAAAAGTCTTTTTCCTCTCGTCGTTAGTTCACCCGCGGAAAGAGTCACCAATTACACAGAAAAACGGTTACCTTGTTTTTTCAGGATTTAATTGTTTTCCCAAAATTCGTTTGTCAAAGTAAATTATTATTTCAATTAGCCTAATTGTAATGCGCCACGGATCGTAATCCCCAGATTCGGACAACTCGCAGAGCACTAAAACTTGCTAGACACCGGATCACCCCGGGCAATAGTAATGAGTAAAATTTGGTCTTAATTATTAATCGTAAATTTTATTAAATTTATTAATTGTATCTTTTTAACGGCCGGCCAATAAAGAAAAATTGGCGTGTAAGAAATGTTTTCCAGTATATAATTTAAATTATAATTATCCGTGTAATAAACCTAAAAATAATAATAAAATTAATGATAAAAAAAATAAATACAAATAAAAAAAACGTTATACTTCCAGGACAAATAAGAGAGATGGGCATCTTTAGATGCAAGAAATTAAATTCCGAGCGTCATATATGCTGATAATTAATTAACAAAATGAGTAAAAAGTTGCACATGGAATTGAACAACAACATTGTATAAATGGTGAAACATGCAAAATGGCTCTTGCTCGTTTAATTCTCCCTTAAAAATTTAATTTCAGCAGTGAAAACCTTCTTCCGAAATTATTTCAAAAGTAAAAGTGCGTCTTCCGCGGTAAAATTAAAAATTATCAAAATATATAATTTCTTTCCTATAAAATTTAGCCTTTAAAATAACTTTATTCCGGCGCCTAGCCTGAGTAAGCGTGCTATTCTCGACTAATAGGCGATGTTAGTAAACGAATAAAAATATCTTTCAGAAAAATGATTTTGAGCGTGGAGTGTGCAAGCAAATTACACATGAAACTTTTTTAATTCCGTTTGTTACGCCATGTTATTTTTCATCTAGCGAACAGAATGCGAATATACAAAGTGCAACTTACAAAATCAACTTATTCGTACGAATAATGTTCGACGTAAACATTTTTGAGTAGGCGTAGAATTAATAATGAGGGGCAAAATAAAAGAAGAAAAAAAAAAACAAACTAAAAAGCGTTTTGAAGTAAATCGGTAAAGGCAAAAGTTTTCTAAAATTTCGTTCTGCCAAGTCTGCGTAATGTTTAGCAGCGATTATTTTTGCAGTCAAAACGAACTTCTATGCTACCCTATTCCATCCGCTTGTAGAGGGGACGATATATCATCAACGCGTAATATTTGTTAAATTCTAGGTAAAAGGACGCGATTTTTAGACCTCTGAAAATTCGAGATAAAAATTGGATGTTTTTACTGATTTTAAATTTTACTTCGATTCTTGCCTTGCGTGAAATTGGCCAAGTTATTACAGCGAGCGAACTTGGCGCTGAAGTATTTCGCAAAGCGAACTGATAGGGAACGTCCCCCTAAAGAACCAAAGCCTCTATGAAAACATTTGTTATAACAGAAAAATTTAATTTATGCTCTAAAAAATTTGTATAAATTTTATCTACCGATTTTAATAATTAATATTTAATACTATTTTCTAGTAAAACTATTAATGTTCCTTTTTTATTCTATTCTGAAACGCAACTGTCGTCGATCTTTTGCCATTATTATTTATTTTTAATTTTTATTTTGTAATTTTAATTAAAAATAGTTCAATGCGTTAATATATATATTTAATAAACTTGCTCACGGACAAAGAGAATTCGGATCGGATTACTAACAAAAATAAAAATAAAGTCTAATAAAAATACTATCGTGCTATTTCTAAACTACCATTTTACAGCTAGAATTTTATAATTTCGTTTTATTTTTCGCCCTTAAATATAAGACAAAAGTTAAATTAAAAACTGTAATAATTATGTATTTTTAAAATATTTTTAAATTTCTATATTTGATCTTCTTTATGAAATAAGGGGTATTTCTAAAATCTACTGCCTACCGTAGAAGATATTACGTAATTATATAACCCTCCTCCCAAATTTCATTCTGGATCCGCACCTGATATTATGTTTACGTTATTAGACAAAAGTGATCTTGTTAGAGTTCTTCGCAAGAAAGCTGTCTGAAAAATGGTTAATACAAGGAGCATTCTCAAACCTGCGCCACCCGTGGTCCGCACGCTGTTAGCTATATTTTTTTTTTGGGGGAGGGGATCAACAGCCGAGAGCATTGCCGGCATTAGATTATATTAGTGAGGGAGAGGGAGAAACAAATTAGAATTGAATACAACTGAGAGATAGAAGAAATGAAAGACATAGTAAGACGATCGTCGGGGATGAAAGAGAAAGAATAAACGAAGCATTATATGGAATGGGCAAACAAAGATTCAGGAGTTGGCTACACGTTTTTTTGAAATTTTAAATGTTTATAAAAAAATACTATTTATTTCTTAATATCGTGGCGGTTTTCGTCTCAAAGTTTCCTTCACTCCTTTTCAATTTGAAACAAATTAACCCGAGATAATTATTAATCGTTTAATTTTTAATAATTTTTGTGCCTTAGTAAAAATGTTATGTGTCAATAATAATGAAAGTTAACGAAATTTCGACGGGTGCATGATGATGCTTGCACCGCATTCCCGATCCCACTACCAGATTTTATATACACAATATACATTCCCTTGCATACATAAACTGTAAAGATGATCTGCAATTAAAACAAAATAAAACAAAAATGGAATCGATATTCAATTATAATTCTTCGTAATTCATAAATTTACATATCTTGTAATTTAAATTTGAAATCATATTTATCTCACATATAAATAAATTATTAATTAAAATTAATGTAATTAAAATAAAACAAACGAAACAAAGTTTGTACTCAATGCAGGAAATAATAATTTTTTTTCGGTTCATATTTTAAAAGGTATTAAAAATTTAAAGGTTAAAACCGCGAATGACATTTATAAAACATTAAGCGTCACTGCGGTTTCCAGAATAAAGATGATTTATATGTTATATCTCTTGGTTTTTCCGGAATATCTCTGTTTTTTACTGTAATTTTTCGAGTCAGATTTTATTATATTAATAATTGGTAGCTTGTGTGTAGTTCGGTACAACAACTACTTTCGTCACGCTTTCCTCGAATAACACTCCTAAATTCGTTCCTATTTTATACAAAAGAGAAATGGTAATATCTGACCGTTAATAATACCGCAAAAATGTCAGCAATCCGTACCATTCTATTTTTTGCAATAATCAAGCCCTCTATTTTGTAAATACTGGAGTTGTTTTTCCTAATCATTTGCCGCATTAGTGTATTATGAAAATGTAGGTTAATAAAATGATAAATACAGACGGCACAGATGATGTCTATTACAAAAAATCTTCTTTTAAAAGAAAATGTGTAATTTAATTTTCTCAATTTTGTTTCTATACAATCGGCCTACTATTTCATATTAATTCATAGTCTAGATATTATTAAAACCCACGTAGTATTTGACGTCATATACTCAATCTAAATATACATTGTTGTTTAAATATATTTTGAATTATCCTCCCTGCTTATGGTACATAACTAAAAACCAAGAAATAGTCTTCTTCAAATTAATCACTCGTATCATCGTTGGGCCGGTTTTATGTGGTATTAATACTATTTTCAGTCAGTTTATGCGGAATCTGATTAGAATGTTGTGAATCATTAACGAGTACTATATCGCCTGCATGCATAAAAATTTCTCGCAATTTTGTCCTTAGAATAATATCGACCCTAATATGACTACCCTAAGGCACCTCATGGTACTAATTTGTTCACCTACAAATTTACACATTTTCCTAGTTAACTGGACAGGATTCGAACTAGTTTTGGATAACCGATTATGATAATGATAATAATAATTGTATGATTCCTCTTACATTCTTTCAAAAAAAATACATTGCGTACACAGCAGAATAATAGATACGCGTCGATGAGAAATTTTAGTCGATTTGTTCCTCTATTTAACTCAAATATTCCGAGATTTGCTTTTTCGGCTCGCACTTTTCTTTCGATGATTTCTGTTCGAATAATCTGACGACTCGTATTTTTCTTTTTTCGACCGGGTCAAAAACATTTCGAAATGTTTTTTGTATTTGAATAATTGGGGACTCGCTTTTTTTTTTCTTTCTCTGTGTGACGAAAACATTAACTACTGACAAAAATATTTACTGGTTTTGATAATAAAGTTTATTTGTTTAAATAAAAGTACCGGTCGGATTTATTCTAAATTTATGTGTATTGTTGCATATATTGATTGTTAGCAATTCTGAATTGTAGCATGTGATGAGATCTATATCGCTGATCAATTTTCCTTCGCATTCTATTTTCTTATTTTGTGTGTGTGTGTGTGTGTGTGTGTGAGTATATGTTAGTATTATGTAGTATTTCTTAGTTAACGAACATGTTTTAGCATCACTATACTGAGACACTCACATAGGAGCTGGCAATTCTGAGAGGTTTTAGTAACCAGAAAGATTCGACGAAAAATCCTACGATTGAGTTGATTCGACTGAAAAGCTTTCGATTGTTAACGTGATTG
This sequence comes from Icerya purchasi, assembly GCA_039619475.1. Classification (NCBI taxonomy): domain Eukaryota; kingdom Metazoa; phylum Arthropoda; class Insecta; order Hemiptera; family Monophlebidae; genus Icerya; species Icerya purchasi. Next base: position 568,408,017 of record CM077115.1, read on the forward strand.
TTTTTTTTTTTTTTGTTCGATCACAATTCTCTCAACTATTAAAATATCTCGGAAGTGCTCATCTCTAAATATAATACATTTCGAAATGGTCTCGAAATCATTTTGGCCGGATCGGACTGGATAAGAGCAAAAGGACATCATGAGTAGTTTTACTACTGGTATTTTAATTATTCTTACGTAAATTGCCGGAGAAATTAACAAATAATCACGGTTCAATAATTCTATTGTTCCAAGTGACTTCGGAAGGTTTACACCTACGCTTAGTATTCTTTCCATACGCACCGGGACTGATTGTACTTTACGACTTAGCGATTGACCTGTGTTAGCAGTTTCCCTTGAAATTATCGCGATTGACTTTTAAATATTTCATCATGGTTCAGTCGACATTTTGTCCTACATTATTGTATATATATATATATATATATGTATATATATATAAACTCGCCCTTCGGGCCTCGGAATGGGGCAAGCCCCCTTCACCCCCGGTCTGGTTCTTCTATAATTCTTATAGAAGAGTAAACTTCTTCATTGGCTACGCGGTTCGACAGAAAAAAATTTTTCAGTTCCAATTTTCACCACCAGGGGATGCAGGAGCGCTAATATCGCATTTAAGTCTTATATATAAGACAAATTTCGTGACAAAACACTTTTCCTGATGACCTCTGGCGTAAAAATGACATAGCCATTAATATGTATATATATCTACTGTTGTAACCCTAGATAGGGTATTGTAATTAACATCTAATCCGCCAGTGATTTTGTGATTTTCCGCCATTTGTCACAAACCTCTGATTGACGTACGCATTGTGAGAATGACAATCCGGTTGTATGCGGCACAATATCTGTCCATCTCCGAACGTTCCGGTGGTCGTTTTCCATTGATTTTCCCCATGACCAACGTAATATATTATATGTCCGAAGAATTTCAGCACTCTCATTGCGACAATCGTTGACAACCGATATGTGACATAGACTTCCTGCAATACCGATTCGGTGTACGTTTTGCTGTCCATGTAATTCTAAGGAATCGTCTCCAGCACCATATTTTTTAAATTCCACGCCTCCGCTGCATACAACACGATGGAAAGTACAAGCGTTTGGACAAGCTCAATTTTGACATTCTTCCTAATGGAGTTGTCCTTCCAAATCTTATTCGTCCTTATCATGGCACTTTTGGCAATTCCGATTCTCCGTCTTATTTCACCTTCGGAGTCCCCTTTGTTCTTTAGAAGTGACCATACAAAATTTTCTACAGGTTCATAATGTCTTTTCACGAGGTGGTATTATATTTCCTCGATCAATTATCATTATTTTTGTAAATTAACACACACACACACATATATATATATATATATATATATATATATGTATTAAGTCTTGATTCCTAATAGTTCAACTAATCGCCTCAAGCAGAGATGGCACAGGTTGCATTTATGTAAGATTGCATGAAAAAAACAATGCTTATCCACCGTTGCCCCGGTAAAAAACGAACAGGTCTCGTAATGTCGCGGGTCATAGTGAAGTACTGCAAGAACTACTGACAATGAGTTGGTGTCGCGGTGAGCACGTTATTAAGCGGACGATCGGATGCCGCTTCTTGAGATCGAGGCCCGTCTCGTTTAACATCAGTCAGCTGTTATTAAAATGTAAATCGTCTTGCGACAGGGCGCGTTTAATTAACCGAATTCCGTTCTGTTAAATGCTCTGTTAACGAGACGCTCGACTGCCGAATTATAAATTGCGTATTTCTTGCGAGAGGCCGGCAGCGTAACCACATTACGATTGTCTGCGAGGATGCGATAGGTTCGCGCAAGCGTAAAGATATTATTTCGGGATTAATTTATCGCAAGTCGGACGGTTCGCCGGCTGCAGCGTTCAATTCCGTTTTTGATGCGGTTTCATTCTGATTTTGTGCCACGTTAGAGCAGCAACTGCTGGCTGTCGCCGCGGCTCCGTCTTCACTTCTCTCCTCGGTTAAGTACGTTTCCGATATAATAATCTGTTCAATCGACGTTGCTCGGCTGCTTCTAATTTTCGCCATTAACACACACGCACGCACGCACACATAAAAAAGTGAGTGAATATGCACGATTCGCGAATTCGCGAATCTGCGAATTCACGAACACGCACAAGCACCCGGTATCTGCTGTTTAATCGAAAATTTCCGGCAACGTACTGTAACCGTGTATCTTAATGTGGGGTGTATTTAGAGACTTTGTAGCTAGCGCGTCGACTATATTACGTGTGTGTGTGTGTGCGCGCGCGGCTGCACACTAGCTAGGCGGAAAAACGGATGCAGCTCTTTGTTTGTTTAGTCAATTTTTTGCTCTGGCCGTCGTCGACGACGTCGCCGGCTCTTTTTCCTTTCAGATCTTTATCGAACTTGATAATCCCTTTAAAAAAATCGAAAGGGTTCCTCTCCTGCCGCAGCCCTTTTCTGGACGTGTGTTTTATGCTCGAGACTGTAACACGCACGCCCCTCGCTCGGTTCTGCTTGTCGCGTAATGCGGGTATTATACGTTTTGCTCTTGACATCTTTGCCTATTCGTTTTACAGTGTTTCTTTCGAGATATTTATCCAATTAATAGACCCTTTTAAAACTTTTCATCACTCCGTCGGGGCCAGCTTCCGAAATGAATGCAATCGCATCCACACTAGTCCGCACTTTCAGCGGGCTTAATTATTCCATTATAGAATGTAATTTTCCTTTCACACACATATTTATATATATATACATTTATATATATATATATATACATTTATTTCTGTTTGATAACCGTATTAAATTCTGTATGTCTAAAAGAATGTGACAAATTGAAACGAAGCGAAAAACAAAATATACATATTTCTTGCGCTGCATGACATTTTAAGCTTAGCGTGAGATAATCAGAAGTTCCTGTCGCGAAATTGCAAAAATGGCCACGAAGAAACTTGCACCGATCAAAAAACATATTCACCTTAAATTATCAACGAGGTGAGCGTGTAAGCATCGTAATCGATATGCAGCAAATTGTCGAAGGCGAGAAAAAATCACCCAATTTACCATAATTTCGTCGCTAGAGTAATTCGCACTACTATTATCCTCAAACATACTGTATCTCAATATCTTATGAATTGTTTCTGCAACGGGTTCGTTTCCACGCTTCGTTCTTTTCCCATTGATCATACCTTTACATAATAAAACAACAAAGAGCAAAACAAGAGACCTCCTCGCGGCCTATAAAGAACAAAACTTTAAACGTTTGTCACTTGCTATTTTCTTGAATGGTTTGTGGTTTGAAGATTTATTCAATATATTCAGATGTTTCGGAGTTTATCAGAAAAACATGTACTGTTTGTGGACATTATGCGAATGATAGATAAAGCACTTTATTCCATATCAGAACTGTTTACGAATAAAATAGATGAGAATATTCGTAATGAATTTGAACATTTTATTAAAAATTTATTAGAACATGTGTTATATAGTCTAAAAAAATATTAAAATCATGACATGTACGTAACTGCCAAATATGTCGACTCTTTTTAATAATATTTTTAACGTAGTAATAGATGTTTTTATGAATTTTCGATAAAGTAATAGCACAGAAAATGGACTTGAACATTTACACAACTGAAATATAAAGAATTTTTGAACATATTAAAAATAAAACATTTTATTCGCACATGCGTTTTGCATGGCGCGTCTATACCGTTCCTGTAAAATATGCTAGCGATGGCTTTCTTACTCGGCCGATGAGAAAATATTAATGAAATTACTAATCAGTATGAGGAAATATGAATGGAAAGAGGACATATTAATCGCCGGAAAACCATTTTTTTTTTTTTAATCGAAGCAACGCTTGTAATATTTTTTTCTATCAGTCGGAAAAACCGAACTTCTATTTTGTTGACGCAGCTGCTGATACCATCCCACTCATCTAAACGGACCTTGGGCAATTTTTATTTATTTACTTCTTTTTTTTGATTGATGGAATTTACAAAAATAGCCCCATTTTTCAAATTCCGCCTCAAAGGAAATATTTCACTTTTTCACTGGCGCAAATATAAGATAAATACATAGACGGGGAATGTATACTTCGGACAATAGAACGGAGAGAAAAGAAAAAAAACAAACACTAGAGAACGGTCCGGAAAAGTCGAAAATTGATCGTAAAAGGAATGATAGTTTACGCGGGATTTTTATTTTATAACAAATCAAAAATTCCACGCTCCGCTATTATAGTTTGGACGGTGCGTCGGTGTGCGCGCGGCCAGCGGAATTGGAAACGGCGGGTTAACCGAATTTTCACTGTTAGACATAAATTAAGAATGACAGGTATATGCGCGGTGTGGTACGGTTTAGTGCGCGTCAAAGTTTTTCTAAGAATTTTTCTCTTTTTTCCAGTTGGAAAAAAAAAAAAAGCGCGGGACAAACAGTATGCCCAGATCGGGGAAGAGCGACGAGCGGGAAACTTCGCGAAAAGTTTGATCCGGAGTGAAAGAAGATGGTCTTCTGTTTCGGTCGCTGTCGTCGTTCCGGTCGTCCTATTATTATAACGGTTTAATGGAGCAGTAAGATATCCTCTCTGAGCCAACCGATTGAACAGCGCCAAGTTATGGCTTCCGAGAAAAGACGCAAAAAAGGAAAGAGAGGGAAAAAAAACTCCCAAACACCAGGACAGACTATTAACCGCAACAACACGATATTCAACTTCTTCGCTGTCCGTTTCGAAAATAGCGCAGTCGTGCTCCAGCGGCGTATCACCTCCGTACCGACTCTTACAATAAATCAGAGGATGTAGGCCAGACCCGAAGCAAATCGCAAATCTTTTTACTTCGCGCAGACTTCTGTTATTATTTCCATCTCTCGGCCACGACCATTTGTTTTCCCCATTTACCGTTATTAGCCTTGTCAATTTGTTTAGCTCTCAATTTTTCAAGAAGTCCCGGCGTTTCTGGAACCTTCTCGCATTTAAACGGTGCCCGAACTGGGATTTGCGCCGGATAAAAATTATATTTGACGCTTGAAATTTATTTTTTTCTCCACCACCACCACCACCACCACCAACACCACCAGCACCACTACCAGCGGTGGTAAAATTTCTTCGATGCGAAACAGGACTGAAATCGAGAAATTCCTTGCGAGCGACTCTCCCCTCTTTCCTAATTACAAAAAAAAGTTTTGAGTTCAAAACCAAGCTGAATTCTCGTTCACTGGAATTTGATACGCCATCGTAACAGACACGGTTCCGTACAAATAAGTGTTCCCATTACACTTGCACTATGTAAATTAACAATTTCCATCTTTACCTACTATTCTTTCATTACCTTCTGAGTCTTAAATATGTTGATAGAGAAAAATTTACAAGCGATTTTCGTTTTAGTTCTTGTTCTTTTTGAATCGAGATTTAAAATTACAAGAAAGTAGCAGACGCACGGGACAGGATTAAAATTTCACTAGAACTTGTACAAATATTTTTGATAGAACTAATTTTTATCTGCGTCAGTGTGATTCCGAAAATCTACTTTCAGAACATGCACGTTGCTAAATATTTCGGTGCCCCATTGTTTTCATATTCGCACGCTTTCAATTTACTGACAAACACGAGGTTAGAGAAAACGGTTAACAGTGGTTTCCAGTGTGCGTAATATTAATCTGCCCGCTACTCTTCGTTAATTGTGTGGGTAATTTTATGTCGCAACTGTGTAAACAATTACAAGTTAACTTCTTCCAACTTATAAATAATTACGAATGGTTCTTTCAACGAATTTTCGAAAGCTGCTCGTAGAATTAGTCAAATTTCTACGTTAAAATATTTCTCACCAGATGAAGAAGTTGAATTTTTGATATTAAGTATTTTGTTTATGACATTTCCAACACACTACCGGTGTTAATAACCTACAGAATATGTTGAAACAGAAGACACTGGTTGGAACACAAGTGTAAAAGAGTAAATGAATCCCCTATTACGTTCAAAAGTTACTAAGATCGGCAATAATACCGTTTCAAACAAGCGTTAAATATTTATTAGGGACTTTGTCAATTAACATGGATACATCGATGAAGCCAAAAAACAAAACAGGAATTGGTATTTGAATAGAAAAAAAATGAACTGGTTGCAAAAACAGCATGTTATCACTGCATAATAAATATAGCTATATATACATAATGCTGTTATTAGACCACTGCGAACAAGCGAGGTGCAGGTTTGAGGCTGTGTTAAACCGACAGATGCAAAAATAATACAAAGAGTCTAGTATATGAGAATAATAACAGGCGCACCGCCCCCTGGTATCTAATGAATAATGCATTACATACAGATTTAAGCGTTCCTGTAAACATGCTCGGAAATATACAAGACTGTCAGCCGAACAATTTAGATATACAATAGTTGGACACTGCCTGTGATGCAGATTAAAGCGTCGTACGAAACCTTTCATAAGACTACAAGGTAAGTATAACCAATGGATATCTCTCCTTGCGCATGGCGAACAACTTATAATTAAAAATATCGGTGAATGACCTTGTTGGCCGAATTCCGGTATAAATATATTCAAAAAAAAAACAAAAAAAAAAAACAACTAGGTAACGTTTTTGCATGGAATGTAATAATCTGCAAACTTTTTTTCATTATCCCTTTAAGACACTTAATTTTACGAAAAAAATACATAGTTAATAAAAACTAACTGCTTTAAAAGAAAATCATCTGAGCAATCCAGGGGTGCGCCTCCATTGGGAAGGTATGGGGGGAGCATCAAGTTTTATAAACATTAACCACCCAAAAAAATAAGAATGCTTGGTGGGTACTATCTATTCGTCCGTTACTGTTGGACAGATGTAGGCAGCACACTAATGGCAATTCTACATGCATCGTAGGCACATGTAAGATTTCACTTGGAACCGATTGTAAATGTTTCATTTATCGATATATAAATACAATGATGTTCTGCGATTATTTTTCTTTAAATAGGTTTTATTAATAGTCACCACTCGTTTACGAACAATCGTTCTAGCCACCGTCGCGACATATTATGTTTACGTGTTATGTATGTGAAATAATAATGATAAAAATTCAAATTTCTATTTTAATTTAATTATTATTACACAAAAAAACAAACACAAATACTGTATCATTAATAAGGCAATAAAAAGAAAAATCACAATTGACAAAAGAACTGTTGTAAGGTATACATGAGAGCGAAAGAAACAAAACTAAATCTTCTATAAACAAACACATCTTCATTATGAAATATAAATTGTAACATATGTTACGAAACCAAATATTAATACTTTTAAAGGAACAAAAAAGAAATAACAATTGGAAATATATGAAGTCGTGACCCTGCTCTATTTTCCAAATTCGTAATAGCAAGATATTTTAAATGTAAAAAAAATATTTAAATTATGTACTTATATATCGCCCTAAGTTTCAGCGGTCGGAAAAGTGACTAACAAAAATACAAAAGTTTTATAGTGCATATAAATTCGAACCCTAATAAACAGATAGAAAACCAAATTGGCTTTTATTGCAAAATTTCGCAAATAAATAATTATTTTGCTTTTTATACGTTACTCGAAGATTTTTGAAAAAAAAAGGCGAATATCATTTTTAAGCAACTCGATTGCAATTTCATTGCTACCACGTGACGTTTTATTTTGTATAGATTAAATAGCCTGTTTCACATCATCAATAGTGAGCCTAGTAAACGTAAAAGAATTCAGTAGAATTTGGAATTCCGAAGTTATTTTATTAACACTTTCTTTAAACTATATACCGAAGTACTCCGCGACATCTGCCTGATGACTTGCTACTGTCACTAAACGGTTATCGATTTTGATTTGTTTCGTTGTTAACTTTTTCTTACCTACTCTACTAGCAATAGTAATACTTTTGATTATTTCTTCGTTTGTCGAGTAAGCTTTTTAAGTTATTCTGGTTCTTTGCCTTTCTAACTTCCCGTTGAGTATCGATGTTTTCTTAAATTCGTTTAACAGTTCCTTATTAAACGGATCATTTTTCAGTAGGTTAAGAATATATATATATATATATATATTTTTTTTTTTTTTTTTTTGGAGCAAAAAGTTCATTATTTTCGTATTAACCAACGGAGTTTCTGAAGCCTTTTTTAGTGTAAAAAATTTTATTATTAGTAATAAAAGTTACAAATGACATTTATAAACCATGTAAATTTTTTTTGATTAATTGACGCTCCCCGGACTTGTATGTGAATATTCTCAATATTTCATTTCGCTATACACCTACTAAATTCAGTTTTACCAAAAAAATATGTACTTATGATTAACAACGAGTTTCTTTCTGTAGTTTGTGCCACAGTAAGAAACCACAATCCCTTAGGAGGGATGTGAAAACAAAGTATCCCCAGTTTCGTAATATTCATTTAAAAAGTATTCCTTGTTATATCAGAATATGATCTATCCAATAACCAATTCATTCTTATGTTACTTGTTATATTTGGGGAATAAACCTGTACCACAGGTAAATTCTGCCAAGTATTTAGGTATGCACTTGGACAGGCGTCTTACGTGGAATGTGCACGTTAAAATGAAGTGCCAACAAATTAAGCACACAGCGAAACAATTACAGTGGTTGATAGGTCGGAGATCGCCACTGGATGTTCGATATAAATGCATTCTGTATCGGCAGATCATTATGCCGATATGGACATACGGAATACAGCTCTGGGGTTGTACCAGTAATTCAAATCGTGCAAAAATTCAGGCGAGGCAGAGCATCATTTTGCGAACAATAGTCGATGCATATCGCTATTCTCGTAATGATGATATCCATAGGGACCTACATATAACATCAGTCAATGATGTTATTAAGCAAATGGCCATTAAACATGGAAAACGGATTCATCGACATGTTAACGTAGAAATGATTCGACTTCTTAACACCAAAGAAGACGTAAGGCGCCTTAAACGACGCCATCCATCAGATTTAATTTAGTAATATATATATATATATGTGTATGTATATATACATATACATTATAGGATATAAGATGTACGATTGTAATTATTATTTATTGTAAATATGTAATATGTTAGGAGCAGTGGTCAATGGACTGTTGCTTCCATACGGATTTGGCTTAGTTTAAGGCAACATTTATTAAAGTAGATACTTATTTAATTATAAATTAAGATTGTATCAATAAAATAATATAAAAAAAAAAAAAAAAAAAAAAAAAAATGTTACTTGTTTAGTTTTTTTAAAAATTCGCGAATGTTAATTTCTGCGTCTATATCTAATATTTACAACAAAATTTCATAAGTATTCGGATTATCCGAGGGAACCTTTATTTTTTATACCTTTCAGTTCGTTTTGTTCACATCGCGATATGTTCGCTTTCAATCGATAAGGGACTTTCTTCTGGAAAACTAATTAATAACATTCAAGATTTTTAGCGACGATTAAAACATATTTGCGAGTATTAGTTGTTGTTTTTTCTTCGTTGTTGTGATTTTTATTAATGTAATAAGAAAAATTTTCAAAATGTTTAAACAAGGAATTGTCGTGGTTAAGTTTTTAACGGGTCCGGTATAAATCGGACGAACCGAAAATTATAGAAAAATTGTAATTAATCACCAAAAAAATTAATCAAAACGCGTCGGTTAATTAAACGATTTCTGTTTAATATTAGGGGAACACGCAATAATGAATACGTGTATAATTATTCAATAAACTATACAGAGCCTCCCGCCATTTTCCTAATATCCGCTGACGACATATGGTGCCGGTTTTCTTCTACTACTTACTCCAATCGCTATGCTTCCGAAGGTTATTATACTAAAATTCCCTAAAATTAATTTAGAAGGAAGAATAGAGAGTATTTGTAAAGTTTTACTCAAGCAAATATCTCAACGGTTTGGTCAATGAATCTTGCTTACCAGCTATTAAAAGATTTAATCGGTTTTTTTCGTGTCTCTTTCTCGTATCCATATATAGTGCCTTTAGTTTTTCATCATACTTATATGCAATGTTTTCTTGTTGTTTTGTTTTATGCAGATTTTGTTCGTAGCCAAATGGCTCGAAGTCGTGTCAATAAGAGAAAGAGAGAAAAAGAGAGATCACTAATAGCAGTCCCCCTTAAGAGGGAAATGTAAAAAAAAAAAAAAAAAAATACAACCAAATACAATTACTTTTTTTCTTCAAACAGAACGAATTTAGAGCCCAATTGTTCTTTTTACATTAAACTTTGCTGAAAATATTACCAAATTTAAAAATAACTGCATTAACAATAATTATCCGAACACACATAATCCACTATTCAATCTTTAAATTTTTAAATAATATTTTTTAATAACCGTTTTTTTCTTATGTAATTTGTAATTTGATATAATTTTTATACTGGTGTTTCTTATTGTGTGATTTGATATAATTTTTATACTGGTTACTTATTGTGTGATTTAATTTGTTCATTTTCGATTTTAATTTATATTTGAATTTAATTCTTCATATTTTTTATGTAAATAGATTGCTTAAACTTTTATAAAAACTTTTTCAAATTTTTTAAACTTTTAAATATTTTAATTTTATTTTACTAGTCATTTTTCATAATTTATAACTTTTGTCATCGACTTTTATCCGGTATTTTTTATATTTTAGCATCGTCTTTATGAAATTTATACATTATAATAACTCCCGTCATCATGAAAAGTTTTGTCTTCGAAACGCGTCGGGGGGTATTTGATAAAAAAATTAAATAATTGTTTTCTATCGGTGTTAAACATTAATTACTGTACAAAAAGAAGTCTAAGATTATCCTAAAAAAAAAAAGACGCTTCTACGCATTTCGCACCAAAGAAAAGTCGATCTTCTTTTTTTTATATTTTTTTAAACGAGGCTTTCTCTAGAAACGTTCGAAATGTGTAAATATATATGGAGAGCACGGAGGTCGCTAATAAATCAGGGATTCCGGGGAGCAGTGGGCTCTTGCGTAACAGCATCGAAAACAATAAAACCGTTATCGAGGAAGAAATTTTCAAACCTAAAATTAGTAGAATTTTGTTTAGTTCGAAAAAAAAAAAAAGAAAAAAAAAAGAGTCCATTGCGCGCTAATAAACATTATTAGCGGAAAACTGAAAGTAAACTCCCGCAAAAACTAAAAAAAAAAAAAACAAACTAAAAAAAGAAACGCACCATGAAATAAACGAAAAAGAATTATAAGAATTACCGGCATTATTTTTTCATTTCTCTCTCCGTCGATATAAACCATAAACAGGCAATAACGTGCGTGTAGCAAAGAGAGGGCGCACACATATTATATCATTTGTTAGGAGTATTTCAAGCGAACATAACAACATCGAATAAGCTTATTTTCCTCGCAGAATTTTCTTCATGTATTCGATCGGAAAAACTATAGCGACTCTACAAATTCTTCTGTCTGCTTCTTAGCTCTATTTTTCAACTTTCACATATATACGCCCCGCGCAACTCCCGGCGATTTTTCCTTTGGAATTTCCCCATTCCATTTCCATTTCGTCATCCGGAGCAGTTCAATCGCGGCGCTATCTATACTCTTCCTTCTTTAACGTAATTTTCTTTGTTTTTCGCATTCTTCCATTGTTTCCAGGCTGCCATCTCCGCTGTCGCAGTAATCTCATATATCAAGAGCTTTTCTTATCCTGCAACAACAGCAGCGGCAGCCAATTTAATTTTATTTCTATTGCGAAGACTATTCGATATTGGCTGGCTTCGTTTCAACTTCCGCTCACGATAAACAATTGCTTTTTACCGCTTCGTCCTTCTTCGCTTCCGTTCTTTGCGAAATGTTAAATTAAGTTAAACTTCAGAAATGAGAATCATCGTTTAAGGTGCACAGACGATCAGACACGGACGCCGCAGTCCAAATATCTCCATCTCCGCCGTCGTGCTTACGGCAGCGCGCCCTTTCTGCCGTCGCATAGACGCGCACAGAAGCATTTAAATTAAATACATCGATTTGGAAATCGTCGCAGCTTTACTTCATTTTCCAATATAAAATACGACCCCATGCCAGTCGGACGGCTGCATTGTTCTTTTCAAGTGACCGGCCAAGATTATCTTTATTACGTCCGGCACTTTATAATAATTTCGATATTGCGAGCGGTTACTCTAAACGGAAATCATTTAAAATAAAAATACAATTTACCATTTACGGCATGACGTTTAAATTCAAATTTGACGCGAAATGAAAAAAAAAGCAAAAAGTAACACCTGCCGTTACCTCTACGATGCCGGACATACACTCGTATCGTCTTTCATTCTCGTTCTCCTCCTAATGGTACCGCTAAGACATTTTGGTCAACTGCCTAATACCTTTAATATAAATCCTATAATGTGTATGCCCCTGTCAGTGCGTGTGCATCGATGTGGCCGGCATTGCAATCGAGTAGGAATATGCGACACATCTCATAATCGTCATGACTTTTACCGTATCGCCCAATCTCTAGACCATATAGCTAGTCAGTTCCTCCTCTTTTTGCTCTAAGCGAATAATTTTTTACCGGCACTTCAAAGGAATCCTCTGATGGTGACCGAGTTATTTTTTCACCTTTATTATAATATTATGAAACGTAACTGCAAAATTGTAATATAACTTCCGATCTGAATACGCTTAAAATTGAACCGAAACGAAGATTTATTAAAAATGAAATTTATCAAAAAACATGTCTAACAGAAAAATTATAGTTTAAAAATATAAAATTGTTTTAATCCGCGTATTTTTGTCCGTAGAATATCGCAAAAATATAAAAGTCTAAAAATGTTGAAGTTTAAAATTTCTGAAAATATACCTACCCTCTAAAGCAGTAAGGCTGAAAATTAAAAAAAAAAAAAAGTGTACAGCCCATCCATAAGTCTTCTTTTTTTTTTTTTAAATGGTGTATTTTCGTCATTAGAAGAAAACTACGAGACCCCAAAAATTTTAAAATTAAAAGGCCCAAATGTTAAGACAAAATCAGGCCTCAAATATTTTTTTCAAAAATTTTACGTTTTATGGTAGCTATAGAATTATTATTTTTTTTTTTAAATTGGTTTATTTTTGTCCGTATAATACCACAAAAAATATAAAAGTCTAAAAATGTTGAAATTGAAGGGCGCAAATTTGAAAAAATATGCATCTAAAGCGATAAGACCGGAAACTAAAAGAGAAGTCCATAGCCTTTTTCAGGACTCAGCAGTTATTCACCGCGTACAAATCAATTATTTATTATATAAAATAAAGTAAAAATAAAAACATGATAATGGTTAAAGAAAAAAAAAATAACAAAAAAACATTACTTCTATTACCACAAGCGCATTATTGGAAAAAAAGTCGGTAGCTCATTTTATAGCAACTGGAGACTGAAATATCTTCGTTATTGGAACATAGAAAAAACACAAAACCCTAAATTGTAAAATTTGTGAGTACAAATTTTGAAATGATTGCAGCGGTGGTAACTAATGACTTAAAAGAATACTGATCAGATTCTAAGAAAGAAAACGAATTTGACGATTGAAACTTAAATTCAACGAAATAAATATTGCCAATGTCGCATTTGGAAAATAAAAAATAAAAATGAGACGTAACTTATTCCCCTCGCATGTGTTACGGTGCTATCTGTTTTAGTTCTATAAGATATTTCAATCCAAATTTTAATTTTCTAATTGACGTATTCATATCTATTTGTTTGAAGAAAAAGAAAACGTTATGTGATACAGTAGTTTTACGAAGTACCTAAGAATCCGAAAATTTTAGCCATACATACATACATACGTACATACGCACACACACACACACACATATATATATATATATATGTATATAAACTCGATCGTTCGGACCCCAATATGTGATACACTTACAGGGGTAGATAATAGTTCTATAACACACTTATAGAAAACTAAATGAAGTTATTGTTGGAAAAAAATAATTTACGGCTTGCGTAGAAATTTATTTCGAAGCATAATAGAAAAAAAAGTTAGTTTTTTTCATATTACCTTCAGCGTAAGAATGATGTCATTTTAATATAAATAAAATTGGAAAAATAAAAATTAGTATTAAAATAGACGAAAATTTACTTCGTTACACAATTAATAAAACTTGTATTTTCGACCTTGGAATTTTTTTTTTCTCCTTGGTGGCGTCCATGCACCATTTTTTACTGCAATCGTCATTATAGCACATGAACCAGAGTAAAAAGGCTACTTCATAATTTACCTAGTAGAAAAACGAGAGTAGCATTTGTATGCGCGTTGGGTCATTTGACAGTATAGTTGAAAGTGGAACACCGGCAAAGCGGACCGGGCGAACGCTGTACATTGTTGTAACAGGTGTTCCACCGAAAGATAAGAAGAACCGGAACAGAAAGGGTACGTGGGTGAGGGAAGGGTACCTCTAAGTATATAATTGTATGAGACCGCCCCGTATGCCCAGCCCGCAAACTATTTAACATAGCATATTCCCGACGCGTAAGGTAAAGAGAAGGAGGCTCTCATAAAGGATCGTTCCCTTTGCCACTGGCTGGTCCACTCAGACGTCACACATTCACGGAAATAAACCTTGCAAACGGCATTGGTGCAAGCAGAGCTGACTTGGACGCCAAGTCAACTCGCTCGTTGCCTTGAATTCCCATATGACTCAGCACCCACAAAAGCGTTACCTGATTTCTTGCTTGATGGAGCAGCTTCAACGTACAATTGATTTCAGTTTGGTACTTCAGTAAATAATTCTATATTTTTGAGAGATATTTAAAAACTGTCTGAGATCATACGCCGTAATAGTGCATTTTTTTAATTCGCATCTTAAAACTTTGTCCGATTGGGCACTAAATGATAGAACCGGCGGTTTCGCGAGATAACAACAGTTATATATTTTGAGAATAAAAGAAGTAATTTTAAACATTTTTATTCCAGTATCCGTTGATTCGGAACGAAGAAAAAAATCATTTTTGTCTTCTAACAATAATTAGGCTAAATGTTTTTTAATAGATACGTTTTCCAATGGTTTTTTTTTTTTTCCATCTTAATGTTTGTAAACTGGACTGTGAAATATAAAGAATTTCGAATTTCTGATAATGTCACAGAAAAGAAAAGAAGAAAAACAAAAAGGAAGGAGCGAGACAACAAAAAGAGAAAATAAAACAATACATTCGAGAATATGCTGTAGTTTCCACCCACTTTAGCAGATGGAATTATAGAAAACAAAGAAAAGCTGGAAGACCGGGAAACGACTTCATCGATACGGAAACATTTTGGGGACATCGATAACGCCCACAAGAAGGAAACATCATCAAGCGTGTGCCTATCGCGGCGTGCTAGGAAAATATTCGGAACCTCGAAGTTGGAAATCGATAAATTAATTAATCACTAAGGCGGAAAGAACGATTGTGTGTTGCCGGTAACGCGCGAAAAACTTTTATCGTCACCTTGTCCACTCAGATGGAATGTGGGGGGGGGCGTGTCGTTGATACGATTTTGGAATTTCGATTTCGCATCGATGGAATATGAAAATGTATAGAGGTTGTTGGAGCGCATCTTGCCTTCTCAATGTGCGCGCAGAGCAGCACGGTCGAAGATCCAAAGATAATTGCTACAAATGTAGCTTTAATAGTACATCTTATAATGAACTTTCTATTATAAATGACCAAAGGATAGAGCGGTCGGGGGTGGCGGGGCGAGTTGTTAATTTCAAAAGGGTTCCGGGAAATTATGTTCTAATAATATTAACATCGGTCGTTTTAACTAATGCTTACTAAATACAGAGAGTCCCCGGTTCTGCCTAGTATATAGCTAATTAACGTGGCCTGCGCTGGCCCAAGACTCACTTCAACACCTTATATACTCGCTTTCAAGCGTAGTCGCTTGCGCTTCGTTGTCTTCGCAAACGCCTTTGTGCATAATTTCTGCGAGAGAACTTCTTCTTACCGGCTGCTCCGTCTGGAATTTCTTAATTATAACCGGGGTTTGAAGCAGTCTCGGCCGGTTACCGCAACATCATACCGCAGTTTAACGCTGTGAATAATGTTGCAGAACACTTAGATTCGTCGTTACACCGTGTAACCAACGCTAACAATTTTCTTGTTAAAGATCAGGTGAAATAACTTCATCTCCGGCCAGACCGCAAAGTTTCCTAACATTCTGAAAGCTAATTACACATTTTTTTCTGTCACTTTGCACCTTCCAGCCCGCCACGACGAACCGGATTATTGTCCAGAATTATTACTTCGGTCCTCAGTGAAATGCACTCGATGGTGTAATTTCATCCCCTCTCCAGCGATTTTTCGTAACCGAGCGAATGAATAAGAAATGGGGGAGGATCTTTTGGAAACACGTTATTCGCAGAACTTCTAAATAAACCGTAAACGCGACTGTAACAACTCTGTTCAACGCTTTTACAAATCCGCGATATATATCTTCCGATTAGTACGTAATATATTAACTAGTCTAAAATTAATTCGTAACTTAAAAGTAATAACATCAATAATCGTTCGCTGTTTAGAATAATGCCGTCTGATGTGTTCAGACATAAATGCACACTTTGTAACGGTACATAATAAAAAATAAAATTAAAATAATAAAATAATTTAAAACAAAAATTTTTTATCTATAAAAATGAATGTATGTCGTTCTGTATGTCCTCGATAGACTCTGAAACTATCCATTCGATTTTTATGAAATATGGACAGTTTATTTATGGGGTTATGAGGAACAATATAGGCTATGTAAAATTCAAAAAAAATAAATAAATAAATAAAAATAAAAATTAATCGAAAGTGTGGTCACCTGCGTCGAAGAGTATACACTCTAGCCAAAACACCGATTACCAACATAATTGTTTATTGATGGGCGTTGAAAAAAAAAGAGAAGAAGAGGTATTCCTATGTTTAAAAATGATACGTATACATTTTTTCTTTTTGTTTTCTTTTGTTTAATTGTTTAGATTTTTCGTAAGTTTTTGTTTTCAATTATTTAAACTTTTCCGACTTCGTAAAATGTTTTATTTTGTACTTTTTATATTTATTTACGTTTTACAAGAAGATGAATTTTTTATTATTTAAAACTGAAGGTTACTGTGTTTAATGAACTTGTTTTTGTCCTTTTTCGTTTAAAAGTTGTATTTCTTTTGTATAAAGCCCTACAGGTAAGTGACGAAATTTATTTAGTCTAGATTGGCGAACCTATTAATAGGTGAATTTAATTTTAGAAGAAATTTTCATAAATATATAAAAAGTTAAAGAATAAAAAACGGTATGCTGCCCAGGTCCAAATTGTCCGCCTACCATCACATCGACTGATATGCCGCGTTTCAGACCTAAAATAACAGCGGAACCTGTAAGCGCGAATATAGAAAACAACAAAATAATGTTTTAGGTTTATCCGTAGAAACTCAAAAGAATTATTACAATGGAACCTGCCCACCATCTGTTACTATCATCTAACTGTTATTATATCGCACTCATTCCCATTCCAGACGTTACGATTTCATTATTTAAAAAAAAAAAAAATGTTAAGTTTCATGAGAACTGAACGGCGCAGGATAACGGGAAATTGTTCTTCTTTTTTCTTTATTTTTGGGGGGGGGGGGTTCTTTGGGCAACAGTAAAAAATTAGAATATCGAAAAAACGTTTCCTCGATCCGCTAATAAAAGAAAAGTCATCGTTCAGGTAGGACAATGTCTACCGGGTCCGGTGATCAGCGCTGAATGCCTTAGAGCAGTCAGTGTTAACAGGTGTTTAACCCGCCAGTACTCGCTAGGCATAGCAGGACGCCAATACTCGCGCGTGAGATTTTCTCTCACATGAGATTTCTGTGTAAACTCTACCCAGTTTTTAAACAGTCTGGTTGAAAATAATTGTCTGTTCATTCATCATTCTCTTCTTTTACTTTTTCACTATACTTTTACACTCCAACTTCCAAAAATTAAGGCTCTGAAGACCATTTTTAGCTTAATTTTTTCAATTGGTACCTCCTTTAGGTGTAATTAAAAACGCAATAGTCTATATTTGGATCCGTCGAATGAGAATAATAAATACGGCCGAGTCGTGAAATATTCCTCTATTCTTCAAAAATAAGTTGACTTAAAAAACGACAAAACTAAAATAATATTTATTTACATAAATTTGTCGTAAACTACAACAAAATTAAAATAATATTTATTTACATATATTAATATAAATTTTATTATCTCCCGTTCACATTAATACTTTGAAGCGTTTGAAAAATGATCTAATATCTTGAGAAATTCGCTACTCTATTCTCCGACAATCGAAGAGCGATATATATATATATATATATATATATATATTCACGTCCTTTGGTTTTTATCGTCTGGAACTGTACACCTTAACGATTTTACTTTTATTCGGCTTTTTCTTCGAAGAATCTTTATTGAAATATGTCAATACGCATACAACATTAATTTTTTAATTTTAAAATAATCAACTTATTACACTTCTGATTTTTATTTTATCACGTTAATTTCACAAAATCATAAAAATTATAATAAATTGCAATCGATTCAGTGTCCGAAATAACATAGAAAACGATAACCCACGTGCCTATATTCTGAAAAACATCGAAAATCCAAATTCTTACACCCATTTTTCAATCATATTCACCCGCATGTACTCGCACGGCTGTGCGACCTATATCAATCGACTCAGCGTTCAAAATTACATGGAAAATGATACCTCACATGCCCATGAAAAAGTTTCACAGGCACTGAAAAAATTTAAACTGCAGCACTCGCGTGTGAGAGTTTTTCTCACAACTCAACACTAACGAAAACAAATACCTCCTTCTGAAGCCTAGAGGTGACTGACTTTGACTATCGGATGTTCTTTGGCCAGCGGTGCCCCTCCCTTCCAGCTATACAAGGCCCCAACTTTCCCACCTTCGTGTACTCTAGGTAACACCGTTTAATCCAGACATGTGAGAGAAAATCTCACGCAGCGAGTACTGGCGAGTTAATTCTGCGCAGCGTTCAGATTAGTCTGATTTGATATATAAGTAAAATCATGAAGACTTTAAGATCTTTTTATTTCCAATATTATTAAAAGTGTTATAAAACTGAAGTACTAAAGTTATAAATATGCGTGATCAGATATATGTATAAGCCGCAGAACATACATGGCTCATGATACAACAATAAAAATATAAGAGAGTTTTATTTATGTTCGAGGTAAGAACAAAAATAAATAATTTTATTTTGTATGTTTTATTTATTTATTTTTAGTTGATAAGTTAATGATAAGAGGACAGGGAATAGAGTAATCTAACTGTTCCACGGCCTCGACGGCCACAAATATGAAACTGTCAAAATTTTTAAGAACACATCGGTACTTTTAAAAGGGGGCCCAGCACACTGATACTGATCGCAATAAACTATTCCGTATGTGTCCTCTCTTCTCTTTTTGTTTAGTATATGAATGGAAGAGGAGAAAATCAATTAAATATTACACATCGGTTAATCATTTAGACGCAAAATAGTTTTTTTATTTTAAAAAAAAATCGTAAAAAACCTCAGCAAAAACATGTAGCAATATTCGAGCCATCCAGAAGAAAGATGATCACAGGCTTTCCCTACACGATCGAGATCTAGATGACGGAGGAAACGAAATATGAAGCAGTGTTGGGAATTTGATTTTGTAAAATATCCTAATAAGGGGAGGACATTTTCCCCGGGAAACTTTTACAGAAGAGGGTGAATTTAGTCAGCAGGAAAAAGATATGTGCGCTTGCGGCATTAACTAGAGATGTAGAAGGAAACGAGTACGCGAGAAACAGGATGCTTAAGCATTTAAATACGCGGAAAGGATTTAAGCTAATATCGAGAACGACACTTTGCTAACAGTCAAGGAATACAATCATAAGTTTAGAAAAAATAAAGTTGTGTAGCGAACTTTCGTGTTCTCATAAATCGCCGATGTCGCTTTTATTCGAAACTTTTTAAAGTACATAAAATCATAAATAAAAATTAATTTTTTTTCAAAAAAAACAAAACAAAACCAAAAGGTTATCAATTCCCAATCAAAATGAAAAGAAACATCACAGCAGATGCAATAATCGTATGTTTTTACCGAAATTTGAAATCTTATTCAGTAGCCATTTCTCGAGTCCTCTTGCGTTTGCATAAACGATTTTTAATCATTTCGAAAAAAATTCGATTCGAATCTCGCTATCAATTATCACACTCGTGTTGTATTGAGATGCCCATCGTAGACAAGCGTCTTGATAAATTAAAAAAAAAAAAAAAATAATCTGTTTTACGTTTAAATTATTATTTTTCTACTACTTCATCAAACACAATCTCTCTTTATTGCGATAAACTATTAAGAAATGATAATTAAAATGCATAATCAAAACATTACGTTCTCTAAACAGGTGAGATATCTGGGCATGTATCTAGGCTCCAGATTAACTTGGGTATTCCATATACAGACGTTGCTCCAACAGTTACCCAGGACTTTTAATCCACTGAAGGCGATTAGCAACACTTCCTGGGGAGGCGACCCAGTAACCTTAGGTTTTCTGTATAAAGCTATTGTTAGGTCTAAACTCGATTACGGTGCGATTTTTTATGGATCGGCTTCAAAGTCGCTTCTGGGTAAGTTAGATGTTCTGCAGAATCTGGGATTGAGGCTTATAACAGGGAATGTTAGATCGGCTCCTACTATAAGTCTTCAGATGGAATCCAAAATTCCTTCCCTACAGGTAAGAAGATCTCTTCTGGCAGATCGGTTTTTAATTAAATATTGCAACTTCCTCCAGCCATTAATTTTTAAAAAATTCATTAAAAATTCAAACGAATGGAGATTTGTACAGCGTAAGAAACCGCTTTTAATTAAAAATGTCAATAGGTACAGCTCATATTGCCCCCCCCCCTTATTCCCGTACTGCCATCTAGGTATTTTATGTTCCCGTTTATTATCAATGCAGTTAAAATAGACGTAAATTTAGAGCTCCTAAACAACTTAAAGAAAGAATGCCTTCCCCTCCATGTATTTAATTCTTGCTTTTTGCAATTAATGGAATCCGAATACTCTTCTTTCCTAAGAATATTTACGGATGGCGCCAAATTCTCAGGGTCTAGGAAGGCGACGGGCGCGGCATTCATAACGGAAGAGAAATTAGTATTTAAGTTTAAGCTTCCGCCTGAGGCTTCTGTTTTTACTGTTGAGTTGCTTGCCATTGACAAGGCCTGCGATTTTATTCTAAACGCTGCAGACGATAGAGGAAAATCGGTAATATGTTCAGACAGTCTAAGCAGCCTTTTGGCCCTTAGGAACAGTCACTTTAAGCATCAGAACCACCCGTTGATATTCGAAATCAAATTAAAACTCGCTAACATTCGAGACAATGGGGGTACAGTAAAGTTTTGTTGGATCCCTAGTCACCGTGGGATCATATTGAACGAAGTGGTGGATCAGGCAGCTAAAGACGCTGCCTGGGACGGGATAATATACCCCTACATCCCGTCAACGGATCTTTTAGAGAAGGTTAAAAGAGATAACTTAACCGAATGGGAAAATATTATCAAGAGTGCGCCTAGTACAGGCAGGTCTTACGAATTGGTCCAATCCACTCTTCGAATTAAAACCGTGGTATTACAATATTTCTAATGTTCCGGATAGTTTGGTGCGAAAGTTTGTAACTACCATCTGCAGACTTCGTACAGGGCATAACAGGGTGCGACTAAATTTTGGGATTGAAACCCCTCTACACTCCAATTGTAAAAAGCATTTTAGTACAGGTTATCGTGAGGAAATTAATCACCTGTTGTTTAATTGCGAGGCGCTAGCCAGAGACCGAGTCTTCCTTTTGGAGGATTTAAAGGCCTGCGGTTCGTTTCCACCTTATTGTATTTTTCCCTTACTCGCTTCAGGTAATCGTGTGTTGTTAATAATATTCAAGTTTATTAAAAGAAGTAAAATCATTATTTAATTTTTTTTTTGTTTTTTTACTTTTTTTTTGTTTTTGATTTTGTGGCCCGGCTTCAGTTAACCATCAAGGAGTTCTGATGTGGCTAGTAAATGTCATCTTCCGATGTCTTACAACTTGTTAATTACTCGGTTCTAAACCTATATCCTTGACCTGCTGCTGTCCAGTCGCATCCCAGTGCCTATTACATTTGGACTGTGTGTGATCAGTGCCAATTTTATATTCTTTCCTTCTTGACACTCGTGGGCTATGCCAATCATTGCGGCCATGTGTGTTCAAGTTGTATTGTGAGAGTGTAAATATCAATGTTAATTCCTTATCCTTCTTGACACTCATGGGCTATGTAAATCATTGCGGCCATGTGTGGTCAAGTTGTATTATGAGAGTGTAATTTTCAATGTTAATTCCATATCCTTCTTGACACTCGTGGGCTATGTTATATCATGGCGGCCATGTGTGGTCAAGTTGTATTATGAGAGTGTAATTTTCAATGTTAATTCCATATCCTTCTTGACACTCGTGGGCTATGTCATATCATGGCGGCCATGTGTGGTCAAGTTGTATTATGAGAGTGTAATTTTCAATGTTAATTCCATATCCTTCTTGACACTCATGGGCTATGTCATATCATGGCGGCCATGTGTGTTTGAATTGTATTGTGGATGTCTAATTATTAGTGTTAATATTGCCACACACTATTCTGTTAGTCTAGGTTATTTGTAGAGGTTGTTGGTGGCCAAATGGTTTCTTGCCGGGTCAAAAAAAAAAAAAAAAAAAAAAAGCAAAAAAAAGCAAAAAAATAACAAAATTGTTTGCTGCTAAATCCCACTAAAGGTGCCAACTAAAATGAAAAACGATGGAGTACCGAGAAAAATCGGTTCATTATATTTGCAAGGTTAACTTACACTTATATACACATATATGTGTATACACACGACATATTGCACATATAAGTTAACGTTAGAATTTACGTGAACTAGATAAAGAGGGTTTAATAAGTGTTACATAATTTTACAAGCCCGGCGTCACTATGCAAGTGTAAGGTCTTACGATATTAATTAGTTTCAAGGGGATTTATAGACTTGTATAATGTAGAAGTTTTACTTTATTCCCTAGAGATGTTTAGAAAAACTATAACTCAGTATGACCTCGGTGACTCAAACGCTTATCTATTATATCAGCGTTTCCGAAACATCGTTAAATCTCGGATTATATGCGGAATTAAATAATTCTGATCTTTTTGCGATGCAAGGAAATTTCCTCCAAAGAATAACGAAAAAATGCGTAAAATAGATGATTATTTATCTTGCAATCGATGGCTGTATGCATTCCTGCGGTATTTCTTAGAATTATGAGAAACTGGTTCATTAGACGGCAAAACAAAAAAAAAAACAATACAACAAAAGCAGCTAAATACCTTCCGATTAGGTTAGGTTGTCATGTTTCGCCAGAGGACACAACCGAAGCTCCATGATGCAAATTTTTCAAATAAATATGAATTAACTATTGCTATGGTTTCATGCGGAAAGTTGGCAAGTCCCGTTTCTTCCAAAATGAAAAATAAATAATAATAAAAAAAAACAACAACAACAAAAAAACTCGATAACCTTTCCCACTCGACAAGATAAAATATAAAAATATCACTCGGACACTATTCGGGATCGTTTCAAAGATCAGTCACCGGTTTACTTATTTGTTTCACGGTTAAGCAAGAAGTGTTTACAATTTATTTACGTAGGACCTGAATAAATATTTCCTTCGCATGTAGTTGCGCGGGTTGCCCCCCTACTTCTCATTAAGAATTGCTGATCGTTTAAAGGGTGTCACAGTGGACAACATGTTTAGATGGAATGAACATATAGATAATGTAGTAAATAAATTGAGGAAAACGCTACCAAGTGTTTATCAATTGAAGAACTCCGTTATAAACACATCAACAAAAATAATGGTTTTCAACGCATTATGTCAAACACACTTGTATTACGGTATTATGGCTTGGGGGCACGCGAATAATACAAAACTAAAGCAATTAAATTATTTACAGGACAAATGTTTGAAACTCTGTGTAGGAAAAAAATATGAAACTCTTTCAAATATAAGTTCTTCAAATATTAGGAAAAGACATTTAATACTTAGCCCAAAAATGATACTTAAATAAAATATACTAATTAAATATATAGAAAAAGAAATCAGTGTGTAATAGTAAGAAATAAATGTAATTACAGATTGCGTAACGCTAGACAATACGAATATCAATATATAATAGCAGACACGCTAATAAACATGAAGACAAATTACAACAATCGGTAAGTTACTTAATAATATACCGGTATAAATAACATTATAAAAGAAAACAAAAATAAAATAAGTAAAACTAAATTAAAGGAAATGCTGCTAGAAAATAGTGAATAACAACAAACACGAGCATAATACCAAGCTATATATATAAAACATATAGGTGTGTGGATGCACGTGTGTGTGCGTGTATGGGTGTGCATATTTGTAGATGTAGGTGTATATATGCGTGTATGTTATATATATAGATTGTTAATTTGTGAGAAATAGATATTTAAATGATATATAAAGTAGTTATAGATGAATAAGGATAAGTTATAGAAACTAAGCATGTAATCTAAACTTATTAAATAAATTTACTCGTGTGTATTTATTTTGGGAACCCGCCGACAAGTCAACTGACTTGGTGGGAACTAAGGTATCGCACATGAATTAATAAAAATATACAAAAAAAAAATTTCTATTTCGATAACAGAAATATTTTCGCAGATTCAGTCGAATTAGCGTTGGCGGCGATTCTAGCAAGAAGACAAATAAAGAACGCGCTTATTCGACTTTTTGTCTACGCGAGATGATTTGATTTCCGTCTCGCTTTTTAATCGAATTCATCTTTAAGCGGACACGTAATCGAAATTAAATCGCTTGCAGTATAATTCCCCCGTTAAACATCTCTCTCAGTTAATAATTCGCATCGTCTAGCAACTCAGAGACTGTCGGTAAATTTAAGTTCTTACGATCGATCGAACTGATTCGACATCTAGTTCGTGTGTCGAACAGGTCGCAGACGCCACTTTCTCTCTTTAACGAAATTCTGGTTTAAAAACCGAGCCACGAGCGAATTACAGAAATCGAATTCTCGAACAATTTTCACTGGAAACCCAGGAACTTGTTCCGGCATTTGAAAAAAAGATAAAATTAAAAAAAATCACAATTCGACAAAGGCGAAGTCGAAAAATATTTCCGATCGACACTCGTGATCGGATGAACGTCTTGAACACGGAGGGAGGCTAACGCGAAAGAAGAAAAAAAAAAAAAAGATCTACGTCGGGTACGAAGAACTCCAGGAGGTCCGGTAAATAATTTGTGGCACGTTTTTTCTAATAAATCAATCGGTCGAGATGTGTCGACACGCTGATCCGAATGAAACTGTTACGAAGAAGTTGAAGAAAGGATTCGGCGTTCGTTTCGGATGGCGGTCTTGTTATCGGCAGTATATGTACAACAACAATAGGAGTGTCGCTTCTCGTCTCCGAAAGTGCTTATTTCGTATTCGCATCAGAACCTATATGCACTATCGGGAACGGGACTCTCGGACGTTGCTCCAACCCTGGCCCTAACGTAAGAAAAAAAAAAAGGAAGAAGTTGCATTACACCGATAGCGGGTACACATATTTTGCCGGGACGAGATAGTAGCAGACGGCGGTCGATGCGCGAATCGCGATTCCAATAAAAAGGTACGCAACGAACGTGTGTGTGCACAGCTGACAGGGACTGTCCGAGATCTCGGGGCTTGTATAAGTAAACAAAGAAGTAAATAAATAAATAAAATGCGGCCAACATACTACATATCATACACGTATACATAGATCGGTGCAGGAAATGCAAATATTATGTTGTTGAAAAAACGTGTTGGCAATATTCTTCCTCAAAGCAATCGCGTACTCTTACCGGCCATGTTTTCTCGGTCTCAACGTCTTCGTATGCGCGCAATGAATCAAGAGTGCCTATGCCGGTATGAATGTGTACGTGATTTATGGAATGCACGTGACACGCGTTAATCGCTTGGCGGTACAGTTTTGACACGTTATCAATGTCAGCGTAAAATAATAATCAGTTTTGGAAGGGGGACCCACCCGAGCGAACTTCGGTTAATGTTGCTGTTTCTGTTTTTTTTTTTGTTTCCAAGTTCACAACAACAGATTATTGAAAAAGTGTTAATTACTAAATATCCTAATCTAATTCCTCTTAACTGCAACAACATATAAAAGCGTATCTCGAACTTCCGATAGAATCGCCCCCAGCCACCTAGAATTTACTACATGCATCGCGCGTCCGGGAAACAGACAACGGTTTCCACCATAGTCGCTATTCTTAAGTTAACAATGTTTAGTGTTTCTTTTTTGGGGTTTTCGTGTAATTTTTTTCACTTTTGTGTATCCTTCAGCTATCAATTGTATTTTCCTTATTTCCTTCCCCCGATCTCTCCATTTGTTATTATCGATCTAATAGCCCCTGTTCGAGGACTATGTTAGTCATGTTTCTTTTTTTAACTAAATATATGTATAAAAAGTTGGTTATTTTTTATTGGTGGTTGATAAATGAAAAAAAAAATAAATAAATAAAAATAAATAAATAAAAGTTGAGTGTGTTTTTCAGATGTGTAGAATCATATAATTTCTGCAATCCATTCAACAAATAGTTTACACTATTGCAGGTACTGCTGGAGTTGAAAAATAAAGTTATTTAAGCCGTTGAATTTCAATTGTACAAAGGAGTATTGAATATTGCCTACAAAACGCAATGGCGACTAACCTTCAATTTTGTCATATGTTTAAGAAATCGTGACTTTAATTGCAGCACGCTTGTTATAATGGCTGAGACGATTTATGATTTTATAAATGTGGTTCATAAAAAAGCATCGCGAGAGCTTAGTAGTTGCCTCATTCGGCAGAAAGGTGTATCATACAGATTTTCGAGACTTGTCTCATTCTGGACTCGCTGTACCCCCAGTGATATAGTCTAAAATTGGATATTAAGTAAAAAAGCGGATCAGAAAAGAACTGAGGCCAATGTGTTCTCATCAGAGATCCACTAGGCTTAGAGTGGTAAACCTTCACATAGCCCATGATGGTTTACTATGAAGTAAGCCTTTTAGTTTGTAAAAAAAAAGTACACATTGCAATATTAAGAAATAATTTTCGACTTTGCTCGATAACTTTCTTTATTATTTTCGACAGAATTTTTTTAGGGTAAAACAAAATGACACCATACACGAAATGTACACTTAGCGTGTAGCTTTTAACTTAAAGATATATATTATTATACATTCGGTGCAGAGACAGAAAACTTGACTTGAAAATGTATTCGTTCCCTTTAAACGATTCCCCCACCCGTCCATGGCTTACAAAGAAATAAATAGTTTTTAAAACTATCACATCTGATATGGCAATCGCGCTAGGGGCTCTATGTAACATTCGCTAATTACCACGCTCCATATATATGTATATATATATATTTTACATATTTTTCGTCGCAATCGCGACATTAGATAAATTCTAGCCTAGCGGAGCTAAAAATTAAAACCGTTTGTACGTGCGCTACTGTCTAATTTTTTACTTTTACGATTGCATTTAATCCGAGTTATCATTCGGTGAGGTTTTTCCGTTAATTGAGTTTTTTCACAGCGAGTTTCCATTCGACGGGTTTTCCTCAATTATGTTTCTTTTTGGAAATTTACAATGCATCTTTTTAACCTTTTCACATTACGAAAGCGCTCAAGTCTCAAAACGTGCGTTTGCATTTTTAGCGAGATAGAATTTTTTATTTATAGTTCAAAACTTGTTTCTTCTTCTACGTTCTCCGTGAGAATTGCCGGTCAGAAATTAAAAAGATATTTTCACACTTCTTTAATCCTTTCTTTTGATTCTCGTCATAGAAAAAACGGTGTACAAAAGAAATAGCAAATAATAATAAAAAAAAAAAAAAACAAAAAAAAACAAAAAAAAAAAAACACGGAAAAATCTTCTGCAGTTTCAGCGACGGGCGAGTAAAATGACGAACGGGAATTATACATATAATTTAAAATGGATGAAAGTAGCGAAAATTTATAAACGCGTAAATAATGAACATTTAAAAATCGAATATACGGCAAATTTGTCAATAAATTTCCTAATAAATAATATCCTCTTTCCATATAAGCAAGCACACCTCAAATCATGGTCGGATACCTACATTACCTCCTTTTCCAATCCTCATTCCTTTTACAAACTCTTGCAACCTCTTCCTTCATCACGTTCCTGGTTTGCTGATTTCCCTGGTTTCAGTCGTTCCGTTATTTCCTCCATAACACGTCTTCGTCTCAACCATAATTGTCTTCCTTCGTCTCTCTTTCATTTTTCTATTGTTTCTTCCCCATACTGTAATTTTCATCCCTCGGATCATGACCGTGTTTGTGATGCAAATCATATACTTTTTGAATGCTCTCTTCTTGTACAGGAGCGTTCTCTCCTCTACACCAAGCTTCTCCACCTAAAACTACCTATTCCTTTTTGTGCTTCCTACATACTTTCCTTCACCAGATGTTGTTCCAAACTTAGGGGAGTTCATTTACTCTATTTCTTTATATATTAAAATTTAATCCTGTTTTCGTAATTATTTGATGATATGTCATTGCCCTTGGTTGGCGTTCCCCAAAAAAAAAAAAAGATAATAAGTGCTAGAAACGTTGTTTCCTCAATTTTTAATATTAGAAGGAAAGAAAGATACGATATTTTCTAGTAAATATATCTATATTTATTACGAACGTTAATTATTTACGTTTTTAATAATAATTTTTCATTACTTATGATTAACTAACAAACGAAATGTGTATAAAAAGGCACAGAGCTGGTTACGGATTATAATCGGTGAGGTTGGAAATACAACTTTAAAATTGTACGTTAAAAACTGGATTAAATTATACAAATCTGTGTGCGCGTATGTCTATTACAAATTCGGTGATATTTTGAATTTCTCTAAAATTGAACGATCTTGTAAAAAAACCGAATCTATATGAAAATAACGGAAATGTAAGTCCGCGCATCTTAGTTAAGTCGCTCTTTTTTTATTTATTTATTTATTTTTTTCGTTTAAAATACGTGTTTAATTGTTATATGGATAATATTTAAGTGAGTATACACGCTATGTGTGCGTTTAAAACATTAACATCTATAAAACAAAAATTGAAAATAAGCATAAAAACGAAAGGAATTTTTGTAATTTTCTCCGAATTTATTTAATATATCCCTGCGTGAACATCTGGAGCATAATTTTTAGCTATTTCTACTATCGCACGTTTCGTATATTTTCCCTTTTTAACGAACATCACAAAAACAGTTGGGAACTTTCAGTTAAAGGAGCACGTAAGTTCATTTGCATATTACTGTTTTAGTTTGCTTACACTAGTTATCAGATAACCCGAAAAAAAAAAATGTGTTTTTTATTGTATAAAATGTTTGCTCGCGTAAAATTCTGTCAGCGTACAGACACACATTTTGCCATGCTTCCGGCCGTTACCGTTGTTGAGGTTTAATGTTATTTTTTGTATTTTTTGCTTTTTTATACACATTCGAATAAGTTCTGAAAGAGAACACTCTCATTAATTCGATTTGTTTATTTCTTTATGTCAGCACATGCTGTTAAATAGCCGACACTCTACTGAACGTAAATCAAAACTGCCATGATGAAGTGCTACCATTACACGAAATTTTCCGTCGATCGCATCAAAATCTGCTTTTTTCAAAAAATTCTTCCCCTCCTTCTAGGTGTAGTATGGCTTTTGCAATCGGTCCAAAAGAAGAATGTACATCAAATTATTTCTTCGCTGCTGATCGGCTTCATTACAGTTAAAACGTGGGTTTCAAACAAACGTGGTTGCCAGAAAGAATCCTCCACTTATAACGAATATCCGCAAAAACACGAGTTTTACAATAACTTTTCGACCATAAATCTGTGTGTGTGTGTGTGTGTTTGGGTGTATTAACACATTATAGAAACATTAAAGACGCTTAAAAATGGGGGAAAAAAAACACGCGTCCTTGATATAAATAAGATTACATGGCGGGGAAAGTGCTGCTTCCCTAATTATGTAACAAAATTGCCGATTGAAGAAAATTGCTTATTTATTTAAAAGTGAAATTGCGGTTAATTTTGAAACTATTGTCGCGAAATTTC
Organism: Icerya purchasi; assembly: GCA_039619475.1. Taxonomy (NCBI): domain Eukaryota; kingdom Metazoa; phylum Arthropoda; class Insecta; order Hemiptera; family Monophlebidae; genus Icerya; species Icerya purchasi. The sequence continues at coordinate 568,438,152 of CM077115.1, forward strand.
ACTATTCAATGTTGTCGGATTCAGCCCTTGATTCAAAAAATTAACACCGAATTCTACATGAATTATCAATTTCACAGTAATTTATATATATCACACACACACACGCACACACACATATATATATTCTTTTTTTTTAAATTTTCTTTTCGGCTCCACACCGCTGTTTCTTCTTTCGGTAGATCGAAATGAAATCGATTTCTTATGGACAAATTTATTCAGCTAACGCTAATAATATACGACGATCGAAAACAAAAACCGCCTAATTTAAAATGTGGATTACGTTCAAAACACTCTTATCTGCAATAACAGAACAATTCGCTCGCGATATGCGAATGTCGTTTCCGATAACGCTTTATCTGTGCTATCTATTGTTCCCCCGAAGGAGGTGTGCAAAATATCGCAACACACGCACACACTCGCACCACACGGTAATAAGCGACGTCTATGGATTTGAGATTAGCCGATGACCGGCCATTCTTATTATATCAGCGTTTGGATAGTGATTATCGGGTAAACTAGAACACATATTTCAGTTCGGCGCCGTTGCAGCTAATCAAAAGATAGCGCCACAAACTCAAATTCGTTATATTATGTAGAACTCATTTACACTCGATCTCCGTTTTTATTTCTGATGATAATAGCTTTTTTTTCTTTCTCTCTCTCGAAATGATGAATTTATAAATACGTTCGTTTAACTAGTTCCATTGCGGATACGCTTTTGTTGTGACGCCATCAGAAGCGTGCTATAACTACCGCGGTCTCTTGCACACTACACTCTTCAAGGAATACATTGTTATAATTAAGTAGTATTTGATTTTTTCGCTTTTGTTTGCCGATATGAATAACTTCGTGTTTTTTTTTTAACAATTATCTTTCGCAAAACCACCTACGTCAAACTCTTTAGAAAGAAATTACGTTAATTTTTGTTTCTCTCGCTAAAACTAATTATTATCAGCGAGTCGTTATTTATTCACAAAAAAAATTTAGTGCAGCCAAAAGTAGTCCTGAAATATATAGCTGAACCCTTAATACGCATTAATTCAATCGCATTAGCAGATTACGTCAGAAGCCGGGAGGGGGAGCTTGCTAACTGATCGCGCTGTATTCCAGTTACCCGTTGGTGGACCTTTTACTCGCAATTGGGCATTACTAAACTGAAAATGAAAATCGCATTAAACTAGTAAAGAGACTCACTGGATTTTCAAGTATACGCTGATCACAATTGCCGCTTCGCAGACTACGCAAAATGATTGATGAGCAACACTACAAACGAATATTGTTCAGATTTCCTCATAGTAAGAATGCTTGATTTATACATGAATACACACTATAAACACGGCAACAGTATTAACATGCTCAGATTTAATGCACTGTTAATTGTTTAAAGTAATATTTTTTTATTTATTTATTATTATTATTATTATTATTATTATTATTATTATTTGAGAGGGGAGTCTCATCCTGACATAGCGCGAGCGAGATTTTTTGATATTTTCAATGTGAATATCAAGTTCCTATTCGATCGAAATTGTTCAACCAACTGCGCTACGATAGTTGGCAAAGTAATACTTAAAGTAACAGACATTGCGCCTCTACTACATACTTAGTAAAATCGAAAACCTGAAAATTTCTAGAACGATAGGCACTGAAATATCGATCCCGAGCGACGACGAACTTATTACAAGAATTAAATAAATAAATAATCGCTAATAATCACGTGGAAGGCAATGGCAAACCACCATGTATAATATGCGCGCTAATTTAACACAGCAGACACACACGGAACTGCATTCGTATAACGATGTAAATCAAACGATTACTAGCAGTTGCGAATGTAGTCTTGCGTTTTGTGAACACCTGCGTTGCATATAATTATTGCCTAGTACAATACCTATATCTGTACAGCTGAGATGTACGAATATGTAGTACTAACCAACCATTAGGTTGAGGAGAGAAAGAAGAATCAAAGAGGCAGCAACGTAATACATGAAATGGCTGAACGGAAATTAATACCAATATAACTAGAAACTCAAAAGCAGCCGGTAATGATAAACGGTTTCAAAACTAGTAAACAGCCTCGTGTGTATTCAGCGCGAGCAAAGAGGCGATGACTTTAGGTGGGGCACTTTTTTGTCAACGTCTAATTGGTTTGAATTGGTTTTAATTGATTTGAATTGATTTTAATTGATTTGAATTGGTTTTAATTGATTTGAATTGGTTTTAATTGATTTGAATTGGTTTTAATTGGTTTAAATTGGACTACATAATAATAATAATATCTATTTATATTTAAAAAATGGCAAAGTTTTATTTCGTAATATAGGAATGCAATAGTAAAAAATATTTCAATAGCCCGAAATGATTAAAATGAAGACAGTCGAACAGTATCTTAGTTTAATGCATGTTGCTATCGAAGCTAACAGGTTGGGGTGCTCCTTTGAGGACTGGCGAGGGTAGTGAGCACGGATTAATAAAAATTTTTCTGCCAAATCATCTTTCCGTTTTGTTTTTGTTTAAGCCGTAATAGTAGATGGCGACGTTGAGAATTAGTGAGCCAAGAGAGGAGAGAGCTATTAATAATGATAATAATAATAATAATAATAATAATAATAATAATAATAATAATAATAATAATAATAATAATAATAATAATAATAATAATAATAATAATAATAATAATAATAGCAATAATAACCGAATAAAAAACTCATAAATACCGAACAACCCCTCTTTCAGAAAATCTAAAATGTTTGTTTCAGCATGGCACATTCTAATATTCCCCTACTACAACTCTTCAGAACACGATACTAAATTTTCCCGGAATTTCAGATACTTGTCCTCGACTTGCCAAAACTACACACCAGCTTAGCATAAAAATTCACACGCGCAGCGGCAATATTGTATCTTAGCCTGAAATGGTAAATCGTGAATATTGCAAACGTTAACAATACTTCTCCGTCACAACGGTAATAGTAGTAATGACAGTAAAAGGCCACGACGAGGATAATGCATAATAGGAGGGCCGGTTAAAAGCGTTTAACTAGAAAATAAATCGGTCGAATCGAAGAGACAATATCAAATGACAGCGGAATAACAGTACGCGGCGAGAATCGTAACCAGTTCGACGGCGACCGCCGGGGTGGCATTTAGCCGACAATAGGAGGATGCAGTTTGGTCGCTCATTTGCAGCGATGAAGCTACGTGACCGCAGAGCAAGCGCCAACAGAGCTGATAGATGAAGCGGAAGCAGTTGATGAAAGTGTACACATAATCAACAGCGCCGCACACGAGCAGCCGAATTCAATCTATGGAGTTTAACTAATTTCGCAGCAATACATGACCTGGGTACGTATGTGAAGCGATAAAGTATAGCGATGCCGGGACGAGGGCCGACTGCAATATGCGACGGACAAAGAAACGCCTTTGCTCGCAGGATGCGACTCGAACCGCTTTTTCTGCATGATACTTCTTTTCCGGATAAGTTTACAAAAGCTCGCGCACAAAAGCGCCCGCCGTACAAGAATAAGCGAAGAGGCGGCGGCCGCAGGGGGGTGGCGCTGTGGGAAAAAGAAAGTCAAAAGAGAGCTCTGGCTCTAAAGCGATCATGGGCCAGAATACTCATTAATAGCCGACTTGCTCGTTAGCAGTCTTAAGCGATTCCCCGAAATCAGCAACCCCAATTTCCCTTTTACAACCGGAACGACGGCTCTACGTAAACTTTTGCAGAGAATATCGAATCTTTGTGTCAGGTAGAACTGCGCTGTGCTCTTCAAAACTTTTCATCATCCAGCTCCCCCGCGCTATCTACACCCGTTTGCCCGGCATCCGCCCAACGTATAGAGCACATTAACTCCGCTCCTCCGGTCCCCACCTGTACGTGCACGTCCTCCTATCTGTACCGGTCCCGCCACCCGGCCCCCTAACCATCGTCTCTCGGTTATTAATTTCCTCGCCGCGCTACCGCGGCACAATTCATTCTTTGCAAATTACCTCTTTTATATAGCAGAAATATGACATAATAACTGACAAATTTCCAACTGAAGCTCGACACAGAACTTGTCACACAAACTAAAATTACACCGCTACCCGCTATTAAACGTCTCCCCCCGCCCGCGACCCCGGCTTACAACCGCGGACGGGCGCAAGAGGTTCGCGCAAAATTATTACTACGAATTGCCGGCAGCCAGTCTATCAAACAATAATTCCTTCTCCGGCGTGCGCTTCGCTTTATTTTTAACGGCATTACTTCTGTGTTCCTTGCAGCCATCGTTCCTTTCCACACCGGTGCGACGACCGTGTTCGTTTTTTAACTCCTCTCCCGACTTCATCAATTTCCACCTAGCCACCCGCCGCTGCTCTTCGCCGGGTTGCTCCTATTTAGGAATTTCACATCGTTTCCATACAGTTTCCCCGTTTACACTAGACCAGCATTTATAGTCCTTACAATTCGTTTACTCGGCAGCAGCGCGACCGTTCCCTTTACACGCGTCTCCTTCTCTTTCGACGCTGATAATTTTGCGGCAAAAATATCACGACAACTGTCGATATATTCCTACTAGAAAGCGTATTATTACCGCGCGATCTCTGAACTCTTTCCTTACTCATCTCGTACAACTTGAACTAGTCTAGAGATATGACCGCGCACACGCTTTGTTGCCTAATGGGTGTGCTTAACTTTTAGCCGTTAGTTAACCGGCTAAGAGAAGAGGTTATCAGACAAATACGCTTAAAATATTTTTCATTCCTACTTTTGCACTGGCGTTCGACATGCTGACAGCATGAGCGAAAGATGTAATTGCAGCGGGGACGAAAGAAATACCGTCGAGAACAGGTTTCACGACGAGTAACAGCGATTGGCGCGATATGAAACTAAACAACGACAGTCGGAAGTGTACTAATCTGTAGTCTGCAAGGGTGTGCTCGAGAAAACGCAGTCGAAATCAGCTGGTCTGTTTTTTTACTTTCTGCTTCATTAAAGCCGAGAAACAACAACATCGAGTATATTTTAGAATTGCTAATAACTTGTAAGGAAAAGCTATCGGAAAATTCACTCACTCCGCTAACGCTACAGCCGAGAAAGTATCCGCCGAAGGCTACATGAAACATTTCGGCAGTGCGAATACGATAAAGAAATAAAGTGGTCAGGCTGATTTGTTTATTTCCCTTCTTGTATTATCTGTTAATTTTTCACGTTAATTTTACTTATTTTCATTCGATTAAATTCAAAATCATTTAAAAGTAATTTACATTAATAACCGAGATTTTAATCAACATCCCGCAGTGGTGAATTTACAATGTAGGACATTTTGGAATTTGTAATTAGTTGTTTTGACTGTTACGGGTCTCTCGTATAAACTGTTATACACGTAGTATATGCCCCCCCCCCCCCCCTCCCTTATTTTTTTTAATAACTACAAAGTTAAAATGAACATTAAAAACGTGTCGTATCATGAACGGTGAAAAATTACATTTTTAAAAGCCGTCGAAAATATATGTATATCTTTCTTTTTTTTTTACAATTTTTAGTACATAACGTATTCAATTAAAATTTGACAAAATTAAAAATTTCGCTCAAAGATTATCGAATCAACACGGTACACATCAAGAAGTAATAATACTTGTTTGTTTTTTTTCCCAAGTCCAGCTCTTGTGATCACATGTACATTCAACGAATAGATCTCTCGCTATGTTATTAGTACTGCTCGTAAAATCACAAGTAAATGCTTCACTCTCTTTTTTGATGATTCTAGGGCGGTTTACCGAGTCTTAGCCCTAATCTTTTCAACATATATTTTCACAGTCTCGCTATCCTCCGAATTTCCTCCACGTCGTTATTTTTTGCTAATGATATTCTTATCTACTCCTCGTCGGCAAATATCTCATCGATGAACGGCGGAGCTTAATAATGATCTTGCCATTTTAGAAAATACGGTATTCATATTTCTATCTCACCTGAAAAATCTGCTTTTCTATGGTTTACACATTCCGTCCTTATAACCGTTTTTTAGTAAATCTTTCCTTGCGGCACCTTCCCATCCCCTTTAGTCAACTCCTTTTCTTATTTCGGTATCCATACTTAATAGAACCTTATCCTTTCGGGAGCATACGTCCGCTCTCAAAAAGCTCAATTTACTAAAAGCTCGTTCATCCCGTAAATCGGGCGGTGATCTTTACCTTTTACTTATGTTATACAGATCGGATAATCCTTTCGAAAATTTGACTACGGCTCATTCCTGTACGCTAGTGCTCCCAAACAATTTCTCTTCGTATATTTGATCGTGTCCAAAACTCATGTCATCGTCTCTGTATCGGAATTCCTCTCCGATTCCAGATATTTTGGTAGAGACTGGATTCCTTCCTTTTTTCATTCGAAGACTCTTATTATTAAGTGAAAGATTTCTGATTAAACGCTTCCCTCTATTACTAATTCTAAACTCCCAAGTTCTTATCAGTTTATTTCCGATAACTGGCGTTTCTCTTCTCGCAATACATTATCCTCGATCTCTTCTCGGCTTATGCTCTTCTCGCCTTTTGTCCTTCCTTTCACCAAACCACCTTACTTCACTTTTAATTTCTTTGAATTTAAGCATTCTCCGAAGTTATTTGTTCTCCCCTCGGACATTAAATCTCTTCCTCATCCTGCCGTTCAAAATGAATTCAATCACGTGTTAATACTTCCCATCCAAAAAAATTATCTACACGGATGGTTTGAAGTCTGATGCTGGCGTCTTCATTGTCCCCACGCTTACCTTTTCCGAATCCTTTCGGTTGCCCTTATTTTCCTCTATTTTTTTTTTTGCCGAAGAATCCATGACTATCTTCCAGGGAGTCCTTCTTGTATCCTCGACAAACAACATAGATTGCTAATATCCTCGGACTCGAAAAGAGTTTTATTGGCTATCTCTTCTCCCTTCCTACTCATGTCACTGATCCCATTATTCTCACAATTCGCTCCTTAATTTCTAATTTATTTGCATCCTGTTCTATCGTAATCGATCTACCATGGATTTCTGCTCATTGCGGCATTCCCGGCAACGAGTTGGTTGACTCGTTGGTTGACTCGTCGGCACGTTCGACGGCGATCAATGGTCTATTCATTAGTAGATTTCCTGCTCAAACTTTCTAGTCTCTCTCTCTCTCTCTCATCGTTCCCATCACGATTTCTGGACCGAATTCTATAATTCATTCTTCACCATTCCTCGATCTTTTTACTATACAGCCCTTTCCTTCCTCTCTTCACTGGTTTAATCTTTCCCCTCACCTTAGTCGTTCGATTATTTCCTCTATAGTTCGCCTACGGTTCAATCGTGGTCTGCTTCCGGCTTCTCTTTTTCTCTTGTTCAATCACCTTTGTGTCGTTATGACCTTGCGATGCGAATCAGTCTTGTTCGAATGCCCCTGTCATATTCGTGTTCCATATGTGTAACTAAAATTCCTACTTTAGCTATATCATCATCAGGCTGATTGACTATGTTTCTCTTTCTACTCCGTGATCTTTAAATCATCTAATGCCAATTCCTTTTTATAATGAATAATATAACAGCTTTTTCCCCTTAACGTATAATACGAATATTTTCATTCCATTTTCTAATCATTTGTTTTTTCTGATCCTCCCCTTCCAAAGACTAATTCGCCAAATTTCAAAATTTCTGTAACTTTAAACATGTTTTGTTTCAAGAATTATCTTTAGTGCGAGTTGATTTCTAACGCATCTAATTAAAAATTTTTACTAAATATTAATAATAATAAAAATCGCGAGAATAATTAATTTGTTTTTATAATATTTCAAGAAAAAAATACATTTATTAATTATGAAAAAAAAATTAACACTCGCGGCATAATTAAAAGTAGTAATTTTTTCTAACTGGGCTCGGTTTTGTGACTAACTGTTTGCGTAAACGAAGAAATAGCGAATGAAAGAACAGATTCTCACTCTTAGATATTTTTGTTAATGTAGATATTTTTTTTTTTTAATGTCAGTCGAATTATCTCAGTTTTATACTCTGCTCAATTAATAATTTTCCCAATTTTTTTATTTTAATTGAATTTTATTCTTTTTATAATTTCCAATTACACCCTGTCAAGAAAGTATCGGGAATTGTCAATTTAAATCTCCCGGGTAATAGCTAGGCAGATAATTTTTTTTTTCCAGGTTGGTACAACTGTTTTGTATTATGATGCCTATTTTTAGCGCGATCTGTCAACCAGTGTGTTTACAGCAGCTGTTAAAATCAGTCGACCTTGAAGTGTTTTGTCGAAGTTTTACAATGAGTGAAAATATTGAACAACGTACTTGTGTTAAATTCTGTGTTTCGAACGAAATTTCTTGTGCCGATACACTGAAAATGTTACAGAAGGCTTTTGGTGAATCTGCTTTATCAAAAACGCGGGTTTACGAGTGGTACAGAGCGTTCAAGGATGGTCGGGAGACGGTCGAAGACATGCCTCGCTCTGGACGGCCTTCAACGAGTGTGACCGATGATAACGTCGATAAAATCAAGGAAATCGTTGCTGAAAATTGTCATGTGAGCTTGAGAGAGATGGCTCATGGATTGGGCATGTCACACGAGAGCGTACGTACGATTGTGCACGAAAAATTGGGTATGCAACGCGTTGCGGCTCGGCTTGTTCCGAAAGACCTGAATTTCTTTCAAAAAAAGTACCGAGAACAGGTAGCTGCAGACATGCTGGATCGAGCCAATTTGGATCCTACCTTCTTGGAAAAGATAATTACTGGTGACGAGACATGGGTGTACGAGTACGACACGCTTACGAACCAGCAATCGTCCGAATGGCGGCCAATTGGCGCGCCAAAGCCGAAAAAACCTCGCCAAAGCCGATCGAAAGTGAAGATCATGTTGATTGTTTTCTTCGATATTCGAGACGTGGTACACTATGAATATGTGCCAGCCGGACAGACAGTCACCAAAGAGTTTTACTTAAGTGTTTTGAGACGTTTGAGAGAGGCTATCCGTCGTAAACGTAACGATTTGTGGGTCGACAATTCTTGGATTCTCCATCACGATAATGCGCCGTCTCATAAAGCCATAATTGTGAATGAGTTTTTGGCCAAACACTCGGTAAATATCATCGAACAACCGCCGTATTCACCAGATTTAGCACCCTGCGACTTCTTCCTATTCTCAAAACTCAAATTTCCGCTACGGGGAATGCGCTTCGAATCGATTGATGACATCAAGACGAATGCGACGCGAGAGCTAAAGGCCATCCCGGAAACCGCCTATCAGAAGTGCTTTGCCGAGTGGAAAAAGCGTTGGCATATGTGCATCGCTTCGAATGGATGTTATTTTGAAGGTGACAAAATAAATTTGGATGAAAATTAAAAATTGTTCGTTTTATTTAACAATTCCCGATACTTTCTTGACAGGGTGTACTAGCTTCAAGGTTACGTATTTTGTTATATAATCGTTGAATAAATAAAAAAATACGGTATATTCAAAATAATGATATACAGCTAACAAAAAGGCAAGAAAAAAAGTCGTTGCCTCTGCTCGATAATTCTGGACAACTTGTGCATACTCGCTTTCTCCACGGAATCGAATTATTTGTTTCGCGGATTCATTACGTTTTTTGTACAAAATCCTTTTCACGCTCGAAACAGCAAAACATTTTTACGGCATTGCAACTGATTCCGAGTTTTTTACGGTATTTATTGCAAGGTCGAAAAAATTCAAATCATACATTACCAGAATTTTATAATGCATCTCAGTAGTAATTTGCATTATGCAATTATTTAAGGCGCTTGGCTCCCCAAAACCAGAGCTGTCATAGGTTATCGAGACTTGTCTCGTTCCAGATCCGAATGGCTCCCAAGTTTGTACCTAATCTGAAATTTAATTGGGTACCAGAGAATTATCTGGGGGAAAGTAAAGGCGTATAATCCAAAAGTAGATAGGAACTGGCCCCAGTATTCTCATCAGATCCATTAGAACCTCAAGTACATTATGGAAAGCTTAACTTCACAATGATACCTTATCGAGGATATATGGGACTTGCTTTACTTTTTTAATTATTAGACGGAGAATGATGAACATAATTTAGGGAACAACGACAACATTATCATCGCATTCGCCAGAAACGGCCGTAAACGGAATCCCGAAAAAGTTTTAATAAATCAAAAGGACAAAAACAACCATCTGTAGTACGAGCGCGGATATCAATGTAATGAAGATATGTTAAATCCCCGTAGCCGTTCGTTAAATAATTAATATAAAATAAATAAATACCTCAATAACAAAAACAAAAACAAGTAGGAAATAATTTACTTTATAAACATTTTTGCCTATAGCCCTACCCAATTAAAACTAAAAGGAGTAGACTTTTAGTTTTTCAATGAGTAGACTTTATATTGTTAGCCGATAATGCGCTACGCACGATAATGTTTCTTTTTAATTCAGCTACTCAAATTTATAAAAAGTTAATTTATATTTATAAATATTTTTGTTTGTTAATAATAAAGAGGGGAGCATTTATTTATTTTATATTTACAGATATCAATGTGACGCATGCAGAGACTTGAGGAATGCACACTTATACAACGACTAAAACTGCAGAGTCAACTTCGTTTTCGGCAACAAAGACAATAGTCCGAGAAGTGTTAAGGAACAGAAAAAAAATTTGTGTATTCTTAAATGTAAGAATATAGAGCACTGGTACGCACATTATAAGACGGAACGGATTAGAACGAATTCTTATACATATAAGGAAAAATCAATGGCATCCGCAGAGGAGATCAATCTCGATCGAGTGTCAAAGAGGAAAATTTCATGGATGAAAGGGACATAACTATGCAACTGGAAGAGAGAGAAAGGGGTTAAGACGTTAAGATGGCTGGCGGAACTTTTTTACAGTCCCGGGGACTATATGTAAAATTAAAGAGGGAAGGAGAAGTAAAGGGGATTCCGCATAGAAAATTCAGCGAAAAGGGGGAAATTAAAAAAAAATGCGCTAAATCTAATTCAAGATCGAACAGACAAAGCCAGAACCAGCTACAACTCTTGGCAACACCGTCATTGTTAACGGCAGATTATTCGTTTAAACTACATCAGTAGTCGAATGTACGAATTTCAGCAGACGGTTAAAAGCCCAAACAAAAAATTGGCCAACTATTAAGTTAGATCTGCGACAACCGTCGCCAAACGCCTTGGCGGAGAATATAAACATACGTTGCGGCGGTATTTTCGGTCACTTCACGAGAAAGACTGGTGACACCGAAGTGGTAGAGAAAAACCAACTCCAAAGTGGACCAGTTTATCACAAGGGTGAGGGGGGGGGGGAGAGGATTAAAATGAAAAGCGCGGGAAAATTTATCACTCGAGCGATATAGATCACGGGGGGGCTTTGCTGTTCGAGCCAAGAAACGAAGCAGATATGACGGCTGCGTAGTGCTGCGGACGATTTCTCCGGCATGTTCAACACGGCTAGGTAAAATATCGACGTTTTTCTTTTCGCATGTTAGCTCGGCACGTACTCCGTAAACGATTACGGTCGGCCGGTGTAGACCGAATAATAAAATGCAAAACTAATGACGGAAATCTGTATAAAGCATTACCAGCGAGGCGAAATTTTACTTTTTCCCGCATAAATTTGCTAGCCGTTGCGAGAGCGGCGGTTTTTACACGTGCTTCTAAACAACGGCCGCTACGGTCGCAGGTCGCAAAGTCATTTTCGCGCCTTATGCCAGCCGTGCGATCGGGATCCAGCCGGGAAGGTCGTTCGCTAGGACGCGGCGGTTGCTGGAAATAAAAATAGGACTCTGTTCGCTCATAGGCGCGGTGCGTCCGGGTGTGCGCGGTAGGGTCGAATTTCGCGTGCAGGAAGGTACGCGTTCGACGCAGGCAGCCGTACGGCGACCCGGCGAAAATTTATGTCGGAGTTTAGAACGATTTCGGGGTTGTTGCTTTAGCGAGAGAGCAGCGGAGAAGAAGGCCGTGCTGATGGTACTCGGGAGAATTTTCCCAGTTCACCTGATTTATGAATTCTAATTATATTGCCGGTTTGGGCAGCCAGCTAGGCTATATAGCGGAAGGCCGATATTTAAGAGATAGGCCCGGCACGAGTCCATCACTATTTATAACTCAAGAACAACACATCCCCACTACTCTGCTACGTGTATGCGCTGGGCGCCGCTCACACCACCTTTGAATTCTTCTTCTTCCAGTTTTGATTCTCTTTTATCGTGTTATTTTTATCACTACTGTTCTCTCTCTTTCTTTCTTTTTTAAGACACGAGAACGTATTTTATTCGCCGGATTCTGCGAAGGAAAAAACTGCGCACGGGAAGAAGCGAAAAAAAAAGAAGGTAATTAAAGGTCTAAATAGAACTTACGTCGACGAGAGTTAAGGTCCCCGCGCTTGGGGCGGATTTATCGCCTTCAGCCCCGATGATCGCGAAGCTCAGTTGACCGGAGTTATTTATGCCATCGAATTTCTTCGCCGTTTGAGATATTAGATTTTTATACGAACAGAACGCCATTTACGAAATACGGTAGCAAAAGAACCGCGTAATTTGAATTTCCGAATTCGACGTTTTCTTTTACTGTCCCAAAGCTTAATTGCTGCGAACTTATTCTTCTAGGACGGGGTTAATTTTTTAGAGGAATTGGAATTAACGGGCAAGCCAATGCCTCCCCCCAAAAATAATAATTAATAATAATTAATAATAAGGAATATATATATATATATATATATATATATATAAACTCGACCACTTTGGCATCGCAAGGGACTGTGTGACCCCTCTTGCTTTTATTTATGTCTCTTTCTCTTCTATACTTTGTATAAAATGATCAAAATTTACAACGTAATTCTTACTGGCATCAACACAAAACGAAAAACAAAACATAATCACAAAAATCCAATCCTAACATTTTTAAATTTCATTACATAAAATTAAGATATTGTTTCATTACATTTTTCGTTATATATTTCGTTACATAAAATTGTGACATTTTTTAAATAACAATAACAAAAATCCTATAAAATATAACAAACGTTACATAAAATTGGGACATTTTTTTTGGGACATTTAGCGTTACATAAAATTGGGACAATTTTTCGAATGGGGGGTAGCCTAAGAATTACGTTGTAATTAATATATATATATATATATATATAATTCGACGATACACATTTTGTTTAAAATAAATCGGTGGAAAACTTGATCGTAATTAAACCATTATTCCGTAACCTATTTATACATATATAGTAATATTGTCCGGGTGTTTATTTAACTGTAAAGAAATTTCTCAGAAATTGACCATCTTATGAAAAAGTCGCTGCTAAACAACGGACGGTAGGAAGTAAAAAAAAGATCGGTTGTTTTTTTAAGGGAAGGATAAAAATTACGACCCCGATCAATTATTAAGAGTTTCCGGCGAGTTCAGAATTTTTCTATTTTATAATCGCATTTGCGGAAAAGGGAGTTTTTACAAGAACAAAATCGTTGATATGGGAAAATCTCTGCTGAAATTAAACAAAACAGCGGCGATGGAGAGATTTATGTTTAATTATGGACAATTTTATGTAATTTAAGAAATGCGCGATTGGAGTTGCCTCGCGGCATCGAGAGAACTTGTAGTCGGCGAACCAGAGAAGCGCAGTAGCTGAATTTTTAAGCATGCACAACGCCTGGCAGAACCGCCCAAAGGTAGAGCCCCCCCCCCCCTTCAAGACGATGGTTCAAACTGCGATATAGGGCGTCATTTCGCTGTTTCTGGTTTATTTCGAAATTAATGCCGGAGGGTTACCGCTCGTCGATTTTATTATATATCGTAATATGATTGAACTTTCTTTTCCCTTCTAGAGTTACATTACACTTTTCTTTAAAAGCGATTTAGATTTTAGCTGACACTTTGGTGGTTTTTTTTATGTTTTCTCCGACTTCAACTTGTGCATTTCCCGTTAAAAAAAGAAATTTATATATAAGCAGAAATGATCGAATTAAGATTAACGAAATAATCGTGAGATTGAAAAAACATGCATTCGAAAACGCGATTAAACTGTGTGTAAGAGTTATTTTTTAAACTTTCGTTACTTATTTTATGTTTATTTTCGGTACAATTAACATATAATCCGTAAGTAAAAAAATACGAGTTTCACCGTCACGAATAGAGAGTTGCATATTTTTAATTTCGATCATAATATAGAAATCTGTATCGAGTATTATAATTTATGTTCTAATTAAGAATTTACTAAAATGTAATGCTAAACGAGAAAACTTTTCATTTGCTGAGCGTATTATTTTAATAAACAGCCATAATACTTTAATAAAACATTGAACTTGATTATTAAAAGCAACTAATAAAATTATTAAACTAGCGCAGAAAATGATTTTATGGAGCAGTATAAAAACACTGCTCCGAGCAATTAAATGCATTTAACCCGTTATTTAATTATATTAACGCGAATTAATTAAAATAAATACGTAATTGCGATATTAATAATTGACACAGACGTGATACGAACCATAATCATAGTCAAAATTAAAATTGAAACTATTCATTTTTGGTCGAATTTTTACATTTTTAAATTTACTATTTCGACAACAGTCAACATGTTTTAACCTTTTTAATTAATTTAAAGTTTAATCTTCGGTGTCGTTTAATTTTTTTTTTATCGTACAGTTATTTTTTTCGTTAATGTTAATCTGCTCATCAGTATAGAATTATTTTTTAAGAAACGAACGACTTATTTAATTCTATTTGCTAAACGGTATTATAAATCTGTTTTTTTTAATTTATTAAAAGAAAATTTTTCTATTTACACAACTTTAAATTAAACACATATAATATTACAAGGAGACTAGATGTTTATTAATAAATGTAAATCGGCTATTATCATCCCTGGTTGTAATGTTGAATAATGGTGATGAAGTATGCGTTTGGGTATTGAATAACGGGGACATGGACGTTTCGTTACTTATCTCACAGATTATGTTCCGTTATTTGTGTTAATGCATTAGAGATGCGTGGTATGCAGAGGCGCATTTGTGTGTTGATTCTATACAGGTTGTTCGAGATATGTAACCCGCATACGGATTAGGAAGTACTCCCCGAGTTCGTGTAAATAATCGTTATCGATCATTAAAACGTAATTCTCTTACTTTTTCCGAGTATTTTTCCGGTATCTCATTTGTTGTTTCTTTTTTTTTCATGTATTTTTTTTTGAGGGTAGCTTTAAAAAAATTCTTTCGAGAGGCCAAATAATTTTCATATTTCTTTTTCTCTTTTCTATACGTATATAATAAATTCCGTTTATATTTATTTTTGCAATACATAATATTTAACATTTTTTTATTTTCCACCCTTCGTCCCTTTTTTTGTTTTTCGACGCAGCATTTAATTAATCAACCATATTAGAAATATACGGAACAATATAGTTATTTTTAGTAACATTTTTGAGTTCTACCTATTATTAACTAGGAATAACGTTTTGTTGTCATATTCTTTCCTCTTAGCTAATAACGGGCTACACCCGAAAAATAAAAATAAATAAATAAAAAAAGTTATATCGCTATATTTGTAATTAGATTTATTGTTTATAATACCTCATATTATTATTTAGTTGAAAAATTAATAAAATCAACCATCGCGACCGAAATGTACAATTATCTTAGTCCGACAATCTCCGGTAGAACGTTTATCGCGCGGTACAATTACGCATTCTGGTTGATCAAATTGTACTAAGTATTAAGTTGACATATAACGTAAAGGTAGATTATGGACATGGACTGCTCCGAACGGGAATTATAATAATCAATTGGACTATATTATAACTGGCTATTATAAAAACATAAGCAACTGCAAAGTACTATATAATTTTATATTTCACTCGGATCATAGACCAATAAGTTGTAAAATCGATTTAAAACCACCAAAACGAGTAATAAGCAATAAAACAGTAGAACCTAAGATTACAGAAAACAACAAAGTAAATTACGGTAATAAGAAGTTTAACGATTTATTAATGGCAGAGAATTTAAAAGCTTATCTAAATGACATAGACGATTTGGACTTGATTATTACTAAATTAATTAAAAAATCGGCACTACACCTAAACAGCTTAAAAGTAGGTAAAACTAGGGAATATAGAATACCGATTCGTATAAGAGAGAAAATTAAGGAAAGACAGCGTTTATTAAATAAGAGGTATAAATCAGGTTTAGAAAAAATAAAGCTAAATGTAGTACGCAAATTAATAAAATATGAATTAAGAGTATTTAATAAACAGAAGGAAGAAAAAATGATAAAAGAAATAATCGAGTCAACAAGAAATATGAAAGCTATAAAGAAAAATTTATGCCTAGGACAAAAATGGCATGACGGAAATGAAATAAAAAAGAATAGCAGGATAGATATTATAAATATAGCCACGGATTATTTGTCTCAACTATATAAAAGCGAAACAGTCGTTAATATTAATGACGATGCAAAACAAAGTATATTAGAGGAACTTACTTTTTTAGAAATAGAAATAGAGGAAGTGATCAAGGGCTTAAAAATGAACAAAACACCTGGTCCGGATGGAATAACGAACGAATATATTAAATTAGCGGGTAAAAGAATGATAGAATTACTTAATGTTCTGTTTAATTTGGTTTTAAAGAATAGAAAAATCCCTAAATCATGGAAACAAGCAGAGATTATCTTAATATACAAGAAAGGGAAAAAAGATAAAATAGAAAACTATCGCCCAATAAGTTTAAGCTGCACGGTGTCTAAAATATTTTCTAAGGTTGTAGCTACTAATAGGTTGAAACAAATACTAAATTTTGAACAATCTATAGAACAGGCTGGGTTTCGAAATGGATTCTCAACCATCGATCACTTACATGTGATAAATCAACTTTTAGAGAAATGTAAGGAACATAAAATAGGGATAAATTTAGCATTCATAGACTATAAAAAAGCGTTCGACTCGTTAGAGCACAAATATTTAGACAGAGCATTAAAAAATCAAGGAGTGTCCGGAAATTACAGGGAACTTATAAGGGATACGTACACGGATATGAAGCCAAGAATAGTAACAGACATAAAAGGCGAATATTTTAATATAGGGAAAGGGGTAAAACAGGTGTAGACCCATTATCTCCTTTATTATTTAACACTGCTTTAGAGGAAGTTTTTCGAAAGTTGGACTGGGAGGAGAAAGGTATAAGCATAAATGGGATAAAGTTAAATAATCTTAGATTCGCAGACGACGTAATGATTTTATCCGACGACATAAACGAACTACAGAACATGCTAAATGATTTAAACAAGGCGGGAAAGAAGGCTGGTTTAATTATCAATTTAGATAAGACAAAAATACTATCTGCAGACGAAAATAAAACAAGAATTACAATAGACAACACAGAAATCGAAAAGGCAGACAGTATAATTTATTTAGGACAACTAATATCTTTAAAAAATAAAACAAAAAAAAGAAGTAGAGCGTAGAATCGCACTCACTTGGAAAAAATACCGGTCGCTGAAACATATTTTTAAGGGGGACCTTACAGAAATGAACTAAAAAGGGAAATTCTAAACGCGTGCGTCCTGCCTACCTTAACACACGGAGGTCAGACATGGACAATAACAAATAATATCATGAATAAAATTGAGATATGTCAAAACGCATTGGAGAGATCTATGATTGGAGTTAAATTAAGAGACAAAATAAACTCAAAAAAAAATCCAGAACAAATTAAAAGTTAAAGACAATTTCACACATGGGGGCAATAAGAAGGAAAATATGGGACTGGGCAGGACATATTGCAAGAATGGAATCCACAAGATGGACTAAAAAAATAACAGATTGGACAACATAGGCGAAGAGAAAAAGAGGAAGACCGGAAAACAGGTGGGAAGATAGTTTCGCTAAAATGTTAAAGCACAAACAATACCATCAGGTGGCTTATGACAGACTAGAGTGGGCTCGGTTGAGGGAGGCCTTTGCCCATTTTCAGGGCTAAATTAAATTATACAATAGTTTATTTACTCTTCAATGTATATTGTGTAACATTATATCACTAAGGCTAATAATAATAATATTTACACAGGGACAGGCAGAATTTTTTTATTTAACCGGCCAAGAATCTAGTCCAGAGGAAGTAGCGCGCTGAGCGGAACAGCAACTTTACGGCGATGGGCCTTGGTCAGGACGAGCTGATTTTTACTTTCATTCGATTTTGTTTCCTGGAACCGTGTTTTTTTTTATTTTTTTAAAGCTTTACCACCCCGAAAATTAAAAGAAGATTAGCCCCATTAGCGTCTTACGTGTGAAATTTAAAAAAAAAATTTTCCATTGTAAATGTGCACAGTCGCACTTTTAAAAGGACATAATGCATTCATGCAGTATGCGTGTTGGGTTTTTGTCAAAAGCTAATTCGCCATTCTTTTCTTTTTTTGTTTTTTTGTTTTTATAAAATCCATGACCGTTCTTGTTAGAATGATAAGAAGGTCTCTCTTTCTGTTTTCAAACGTTTCGCATACATTTTGTAACGTAATATTCCTTAGGAAAACATATTTACAGTATTTTACAGGGTACCCCCCCTCGCCCCCCGGTAGCGCGCAATCGATATGATGGGAATTTCGAATAAATTGACGACAATCTCTTGCGATACTACACGTGATCTTTTTTCATCTTAATTAATTAATAATGGCAGGGAAGCGCGCAGTCCTGGAAAACTTTTGAACGAGCTAGTGTCGCGACAATCATCGTAGCCCGGGCACGACTTAAAGAGCGCTTTTCTCGGGGTGCAAGAAAGAAAAAAAAAAAAGAAGAAAAGATGATTAGTTAGGATCATTACGCTTTCTAGAGTGCTCGCAGCAAATAAATCGCGCCCCGCTATTTCACAGAAGTGCAGAGTGGAAAGAAGAAAGTTCAGGTATGAAGTTTTTGCCTGCGTTATTTTTTAAATTGCTGAAAAACTTTTTCCAAAAATTCCGAATTTTCCGCCAGATTTGAGAATTTGCTGAAGGAGAAAAATAATAACGACGGAGAATTTTTACAATTCCAAGAAGGTAAATGTTAGAACACGCGCGCACAACGGAGAACCGAATAAAGAACTAACGACGACATTTTCGATGGGAAAAATGATACAAGGCGCCGAGAGAGAAAGAAAATCGGGAAAAGTGAAAACTGTGCGCCGAACAAGAACGAAATATGAAAAATCGCACTGGGGCGCGGCGACGAAATGCAACTCCATTCCATCGCGCGTCGCTACAATCTGAACTCAAATAATCGGAAAATTTACACATCTTTAAAACGGAGACAAATTTTACTTAATTTTTCATTTTTGTTTTTCGCCTTCAGACACGCTGCTGATACGTAATTTATGTTTACTTTTTGCCGAGTGCGCGCTATTCGGAAAAAAGTCACCAAGTCAAAAGGAAAATTTTTAAATTGAACAAAAGATAAATATAAAATATTTTATTCGCTCTCGGGGAAATGTTTTTTTTTTCCTTTTTCCTTCCTTCCTTCCTTCCTTTTTTTTATTCGTTAGTAATCTCTCATTTTTCTCTTGTTTCATCTTCTTCCAAATTCGCGTAACGATTTCTCAGGAAAATTTCTCCAGAGATCAGACGGTCGAATTAGTATAATGTGTTCGCTCATTGCGACATTTCGGTAGAAGCGAGCTTCTGTTTTCGGCGAATGTATATTCAATTTTTACGTTTCGATGTTGCAAAATGCGGCTAATGACTTGTCAAAGAAGCGGTGTACATCGGAAACGAAAGTCTGCTACTCGTTGACATAAAAGTAGATAGGGAAAGATCAAAATGCTTTCGTCGCCACCGGGCAGTTTCATTTTTAATTATTTACCTCCCTCTAAATATATAAATTTTTAATTAAGCATTATTGATTAATTTTTTTTTTCAACACATGAACGTAAGAACTGCTCGAACTCAATTATTTAATTATTTCTAACTTCGTAGGCTAGCAAGCCATCAATTTTTTCCTTCCTGAACGTTATTATGACCTTATTATTCTCCGTACACACGTTCACTCATTCAGATTCTTTCTTTCCTTCATTCGACACACATTAATTCGGACATCTCTGATGATGAGCGACTGATTCTTCGGCTCGGGTTGCTTCTTCCTCCCGCTTCTTTTTCCAATGAAATCCCCCTTTAATCTCCTTCCGCTGTGTGTAGAAAAAATTTCCATTTGTCTCAGATATTTACGCTTCCTCCTTTACCGATAATTACTCATTTTCTTTATCAGTTCAACTCCTAGTGTTCCTTCTAATCTCCTTTTGTTTCCCTTACTTCGTCGTTCCGTTATTGTTGACTCCATTATTCACCTGCGTTTTCTTACCTTCCTCCTGTTTTCGCTTTTCGCTTGCTCTTCCTCCCTTCAATGCTCTCTACATTCGAACGATGAAGTTATCTATGACACGGAGTTTTTTTGGATTGCTCTGTACTCCGGCGGTTCGCTGAGGCTTGGCTACTCCTCATGGCCCTTCTTATATTCCGCCCGTTCCTTCTTCGCGGCTTATTATTAACGATGATTCTTTCTCCTCCTAATTGTTTCTTCATAAACGGTTGTTGAAGAGCCCGAAAAGAAAAAAAGTAAGAAACAAAAATTCCTTCCAGGAAACAACAACAACTAAAGACAAGAAATTACGGTAAACTATATTGTATATGAACATGAAGTGTTTGCTTCGAAACGCGTCGGGGATTTAAAAATTTTATATATATATATATATATATAATTGTTTAATTAAATGTTAAAAATTTATTTTTTGTCATAATTATATGTATATTATTCAGTAATGAAGTACCCTGAATTTGTTTCGCGGGTACTTTACGCAGAAGCGATTATTTTTTTCTTTTACATTTTTTTTTTTTTTTTTTGGGAATTTGCTGATTGTTTAATAGTTTGAGTTTTAGATTGTATCTTCTTATATGGACTGTTAATTTATTAAGACACGGCTTCCGGACGTTTGAAGATTTAATACATCATGCATATCCCTTTTTAACAGCGAGGTTTTCGATTAAATTCACGATGGTGTCATATAGGTGAGTTTGGAAAACGATTTAAAATGATCTCGTAGTCATATTAGTTTTTTTTTTTTTTTGATAAATTTTGCGGCGTACCAAAAATTTGAAAAAGAAAAAAATTCAAAGCGGAAAACCGGTGGAAAATAAAATATATCGGTTTCATTTAGCAATGAAATATGTACAATGCTGAAATTTGAAAAAAAATCCACCTTTTCTTTTCTATGATTTCTTTTTATAAAATAAGGAAAAAAAGAGACTAATTTCGCGTGCACTACTGATGAAATTTTTAATATTTTTTTATTGTCAACGTTACATTAAAAATTATTTTAAAGAATTAGTCGCAAATTAATTTAAAAACTTATTTCCCAGTTTTAAGGTGGTAGCGAGTTATTTTTTTCATAATCCAAGTACCTTTTCTAGTTTTGAAAGAAAATCCGGTCAGCGCCTGTGGCGTACAATTTTAATAATTGAGAGATACTTTTTAATATTTATCAAAAGTAACGCGGCCAAATCGGACGACACTACCAAAAAAAGCAAAAGAAAAAATGTATATTCTTTAAAAGTTTACGTAAGATTTTCACCCCCCGCCCCCACCAATTAAATGAAACTCGATGAGATTTTGCTGGACCCCCCGCCCCTTTTTGAGCTCATATAATTAATGAATGCCCCCCGTAAAGTGTACGAAATATACCTAATATCTGAAATTGAAAATAGTTGTACCGAAGATGTCATCCGGGTGATGAAAGTAAAGGGAAAAGGAGAAAAAAACCGGTATCAATGTCCCTGTACTAACGATTCTTCTTGAAAAGAGCTGAACTTTGCAGTATCGATTATACCTTACATCAGTGGTATAGAGCTTTTTCGCATAATTGCAACTGAAAAAAATGATGTTAAAGTATTCGAAAAAAGGTATAGAAAAATTACACAAGTTTTGTAAGTGCGCACCCATTCCTACGTGTTTCACAAACGTAAATCGGACCAGTTAGAAATTAAAAAAAATATTCACTATGCAATCGCAGATGGCACCCCAGCGGAGCCAACTATGAAATTCAAACTCTTCCATAGACTTCCAGCATGCAAAGAGTGCAAACCCATGAAATATTGATGCAATCTACAAATTTATACTCTCTTAATTTCTTTTAGTAGTGGTTGTTCAACTTTTAGACATCGGAAATTCCAGTGTTGCTTTGGAGTGTTACTACTTAGTTAAGGTACATTGAAAACAGGATGAACCTATGGGGAGCAATTATGATTAGGAAAAAAAATAATTTACACGAAAAGCATCCTAACTTAAAAACAATTTTTTAAAGTGCACGCCGGAAAATATAATAATATATTTCGAGAAATCGTAACATCACGCCCGTATATATTTCTTTTTACTTAAAAAAACTATTAATTAGAATAAATAAGTTTTTGCTTCTCGTTGCGACTTAAATATTTCGAACGTTTTGAAATTAATTAATTTATAACAGAGCCGGAAAATTCCGATAATGAAGCGAAAATGAAAAAAGCTAAATTAAACACTTACCTCGCAGTTTGAATGGCTGATATTGCTCAGGTTCAAACGAAATACTTTATCCCTGCAAACAAAATGAAGAAAATACGATTAGTCGAGCACGTACATGTTAAAAGGGGAGCGCGGTGTTTAAGACATTTTAAACATTATAATGATTTTTTTTTTTTGATTTTTTTACATTGCAAACAACACTCGCAACAAATCACAGAATACCGTCTAGGTATAAAACGTGTAATTGCTAGTATACATCAGAGAATGTAGATAATAATTGAAACGCATCGGTCGCTCAATCGGAGATGAAAGTAATCCGATCTCGACAATTTCGGGAAAACCGGATTATTGACCAATGGTTTTCACCTGCGAAATAGTGAGCCGAAGCCAGTGTTTGTAAGATGTTTCCAAAATGGTAATGCCGAATTCATTAAGACCTGGAAACCAACGGAACAGGTGTATATCAAGAGGGGCTGTTAAATTTTATACGACGTCTAGCGCAGTTTCTGTAAGCAAATGATAGCAGGAATAATACCTATAGACTTAAAGTTAGAAACTGTAAACCAAATCAAAACATGAAAACAAAAAGAAAAAATTTTCGACAAAAAAACGTTACGAAAACAAATCAATAAAATTAGTTCAAGTAGTATACGACTTTGGCAACTCCGATGTGATAAATCAAAAACTGGAAGAGTAACACGGGAAATAGTACCAAACTTAGAAGAAAGACTACAAATGAAATATTTTTATACCGATTACAACTTCACTCAATTTTTAACCGGACATGGAAATAATGGTGTCTATATGAAACGATTTAAAATTGCTGAAACAGACATCTGTATAGACTGTAAAGAGAAAACAGACGATTGCTTTCATTCGATTTTCGAATGCAATAAGTTTAAAAACGAAAGAGAAAAACGGAAAATAATAAAAAAACCAATAACCGAAATACATAAAAAAAACTTTTTTAATTTGATCAGCTTTGACAACCATGTAATGAATAACAAAACAAAACACATCAACAACAAATAATAACAGTAACAATCAGAAACTCTGGCTGAAAAACCGCAAGGTACAGCGGAGTAAATAAATAAATAAATTAAAAAAAAAAAAAAAAAAAAGCAAATGAAAATTACATAAAACTGCATTGCTATAACTGAATGACGCGATAGACTTGCATTTTAAAACAGTACTTTGGTCGTCTGTACATGATTTCCATCGACCCGCACTGAATTTTTTATACAAATTTCGACACTTTGACCGAAAACGTTCGTATATATTAAAGTCTAGCATTTCGACGAATTAACCGACCCTCCCATCCTGATCTGGGGAGACAGAATCGTATTACAAATAGTATCTGTCATTCATGTAGGTTCCCAACGGTATTAGACGTTTCGGAAAATTCGCATTTTTATCGCCACCTAAGTAAAAACGCGCGTGCAAGTAATGGATTTTTAAAAAATTTACGTTTATCACGATACCGTCAGTAACCTCGCCGAGTTTTGCTGTAGGCAGTAATATCATCATCATCATCATCATCATCCGGATGATGATGATCCTGGAAAAAATTGGCATCAATTCGGGGAGAGGAATCGGTGAACTTTCATTCCGATTAGCGCTGTTACATTACAGGTGACCATGAGAGAAACATACGCATTAAGCAGTAGGTACATCGAAACGAGATATAACGCGATTATGTTGATCAGTATTACGGAAGTTAATAGCATTTCATGTACGCTATTAGCAGATGATGATCCGTGTACGCTTTCTACAGCAAATTAATCAAACTTTTTCACTCATACAAAATAATCGAGAGCCGAGATGAATTTTTTTTTTTAAAAAGCGCCGAGAATTCCTTCGTTTAATCAAAAAAGAAAATTAAATAGCCTCATAGGCCAGTATTATATATAAGATGTAATTCTAAAAAAAAAGAAAAAAAAGGGAAACTCAGCATCATCGCCCGGAAAAGTTGTAAAAATTCAAAATGAATTTTAAAAACTCGAAATTTTCCACGCCTCCCGATAATTCTTAGAAAGGAGTCGTTTTGGTTTTTCAGCGAAGTTGACCTCTATACCGGTATCAAATTGCGGTTTTTAAAAGTGGCAAAACGACAAACAAGACTAGCGCCCCTTCGAGATGAACAACTTTTTTAATTTAAATATTTTTTCGGAAAAGAATGAACAGAATTACTCTTCGACATTGAAACTGTTGTTGTTCGAGGAATATAAAATAATTGAACATTCCAAAATCGAGCAAATGTGCAAAAATCGGGTACATCATCTGGTTACAGATTTTTTTTTTTTTTTTTTGATGGGATTGTCAGCTGACGCTGGCACCATAGACATCACTGGTATCAGAAAGTTCCTAATGAACAGAACAGGAAAAACAAAAAAAACATCAATCCTCAATCACTTTTTTTTAATGGAATGTTTCCTTTTATCGTGAACCACGCTTTTAGTTCGGCGATGATAACGTACTAATTAATATTTTATAGTTTATAACCCCATTCTCATACTATCCTGAAAACAACAACACACGCGTATTTTGTTCATTTCCAGTTATCAATATGTTCCACGATCACCGTCGAACATTAAAAAAATGTATTTTCAAAGTCGACAATATCGAAAAGTGAAATTTTCCTATATTGCAATTATACGGGGAATCGGCTAACTCTTGGATTCTCGATGACTGGATGACCGGATGACCGGAGGGAATGTTGTCTACAGAACACGATGGTTAGTAAATGAGTCCGATGAAGAGATAACAAACACGAAAAAACGGAATAGAGCTAATTAGTACTTTAAAATTTCGATATTGTCGACTTTGAAAATACATTTGTAATGTTCGACGGTGATCGTGGAACATTGATAATTGAAAATGAACGAAATATAAAACACGTTGTTTTCAGGATATGGTTATAAACTATAAAACATTAATTAGTACGTTCTCATCGCCGAACTGAAAGCGTGTTTCACGATAAAAGGAAACATTCCATTAAAACGTGATAAAAAACGATTGAGAATTAATGCTTTTTTGTTTTTCCTGTTTTGTTCAGTAGGAACTGTGATGTGGTGCTCAACTTTGTGACCTGTTACAAGATTCATGACCTTATTTTATATAATTTGATCGGTATTAGGCAGTTTGGTTTCATTGGGAATTCGAATTCCACCGCGGAATCTTGAAAAATTCGCGAACCTGGACGACCTGGAGAATAAACTGAAAGATAAATCGATGTCGAGAATTTTCTTAAGCGCGGGATAACCGGAGTTACAAACATCGAACAATGATTTTTCATATTTTATTATCCTTAGGAGAGATTTTTATTGAGTAGAAAAAAACTGAATAATCGCTTTCTCACGTCGACCATTCATTTTTGAAACGCTTTTTCTGCAAAAACTAACGCCCGATAATATCGTTGCTGAAGAAACTATCTCGTTCAAACGGAGACCGTATCATTAAAAGCTCTCTGGAAAAATTTACTGATCAGCCGCGAAAAAATCGTAGCAGTTAGATGGTACTATTTCTAAATATTACCGGTCTCTTTCAAAAGCTACTTCCTCTACTGGCATTTTTCTATTCGGTCGAATTTAACCGGTCTGACCACCACTGTCGTACACTGCAGCAGAATTGGTCGTACGACCGTTTCGTCAATTTTCTCGATTCCCTCCAGCACGTCGTCCGCGCGGCGAGATTTTTTTCTGGAAGAAGTAATGACGCCCCCCCCCCCCCGACTTCTCGATACGGAATGAATGAGCGCGGACGGCGCAACCTGTAGAGCTCTAAACACATTACGGCTCTACATTGCCGGTTGATGTTCTTGCATGATTGGATATTTTCCGGAAAATTGCCACTAAAGAAACTCGGCGAATTTATTTCTCTTTCGCAAGGCAACTTTTATTTTTTCGCCCCATCCGAATCGGATTTTATTTCACAACATCTTGCTACGAACGAGATTATTCGCACGCCTTCGTGCTCGATGAAGAAATACTCTTCCCAACTCCAACGGACGCGAGGAAACGAAACAATAGGAATAAATTGGGAGCGGAAGTAGCAGCGGCTGAGGTACGAATTTTGTTCAGATGTCGAGGTGGACGACACGGATTCGAGGGTAATATCAAAAATTGGTATCCGCTTCAACTAGTCGCATTGAACCGAGTCAACAAAACACTACAATTCGATCCCGAAAAGTATTCGGAAATTGGAAATGTTCAAAAAAAACCTCCAAAAAAAACGAAGAACGCGTTAACCCGATTACAGATAAATTTCCGACTGGTCTGTTTTATTTGACATCTCTGATTCTATAAGCATTTATAGAATATTAAAAAAAATTATAGAACGATCGTAATAGAATATTAGTAGCGTTTAATTTTTGTGTTGTTTTGCTTAATAGTGTGATTTTATCGTAACGTTTTTATGGACATCTCGGGTATGGAAAAAAATATGACCAAAGCTACGAGAGAAAAATTTAAAAAATGGGTGTCAGTCGCATTCGCTGCAATACTCATTTTTAGTTTTATTTTATTTTAAAGAAATTTTTAACCATTAATATAATTTTTTTTTAAATTGGGAAAAAAATTTTAAAAATAAAAACAACTTAGAAGCAATTTATATATATGTAATAGGGCATTATTATTATATTTCTGAATATGGGTTGCTTTATCGTCTTTTTATAATAAGCATATTAATAAACGTACTACTGCGGTATTTTCGTGCAAAGACCAAGCAAAAAAATAAAATCTTGTTCCTAATTCGCTTTTTGCACCAGCAAAGAATTAATATGCGTTGATCCCCTTCCATCGATAATTAAATGTTGTAAGAAGCTTTTCTGGAATATTTTATTTTAAATATGGTAATAAAAATTATCTCTATCCGACTTAAAAAAAAAAAAAAAGCCGTTTCCGAATCGAGAGTTTAAAATTTAATATAAAGTGAGTATACCCTTCTTAGTGAAACTTTTTGTGAAAAAAAGGAAGAGAAAAAAAAGTTTTCACTAGAGAATATTCATATCGCCCCTCTACGGACTGATGGATCAAATCCTTAGAGATAGACAGAGAAACAGGAGTGTGTCGATGATTATCAACATCGCTCATAGACTAGTAAAGAAGAATAATAAGAAGAAGGTTTAGAGGTTTAGAGGTTTAGAGGGGCAACGGCAAATTAATGTCTTCTAATTATCGTCGAAAGGTACGGCGTGTAACCGAAGTGTGTAGGGCTAATTTGCTGTAAACGGGAGACAGCGAATGGAATTATTCCGTATAATAGATGGTCCCTGAGAAATATATTAAAATCGAGACGAATTATTACTTTGTAGAATTAAAATTAATGTAACTTCTTTGTTAGGAATTACACGAAATTACACCGACGTATTTCGAAAATACATAAATTACGTCGTCTTTCTCGCGCGAATTACAAATAATTAATTCGACATCAACTTTCTGTGCCACCACCTCATTTTTTATCATTTACTTTTACGTCGCTTTAGGCAGGCAACAAATTATAAGTCGCCGCAGAGCCTCTCTATTCATTTGGCAAACTTTTAAGTAAAATTAAGTTCCTTAATCGTCGATAAGAAATTTCATACACACACACACACACACATAGAGAGAGGGCCGTACGGATTACATATATATATATATATCTTCTAAGAGCTATTTCATCGAAAAGGGGGAAAAAATGGCCAAGTTAATCAAACAGGCTAGAGTATAAACTGAAAAAGGGGTGGTTGGTCGTCTCGTAAAAATGACAACGCAATTTAGCGAACAGGAGGGTTGGAAATGATGATAAAAATAATAAAAATGGAAGTAAAAAAAAAGGACGACAAGAAATATGATAGAATATAAATTACTGGGCAAATAAACAATGAGGTGAAGCCGGTAATAAGTAAATCGGTGTGCAGACATCCTGAAGGCAGCTCGTGAAACTTTTTATCCGTCCTGCCCGGTTCTGCGGCTAGGGCTGTCGGAGGAAGGCCTTCGGGAAAAAATTAAAAACTTTTAATTGCTTTCATCTTCTTTTCCCATCCGGGCGAGCGTTCTCGGTGCGTCTTTGTGCCGGAGCTTTCTTGCCAGTCGTCTCGTTTATGCTGTGGGAACCGAGTTGTTGTGTGACAGCAATTGAACGGGACAAATAACGTGGAACCGGCTAAAGTTGGCCAACTGCTAGCAGATGAGGTATTAAAAGCGCTGGAAAAGTTTTAAGCGCTCGCAGTAGCGCTAGACGCCTAGGTGCGGGGATTTGCAAACGAACGAAATAAACGGGGAAAATGTGATTGGCGAAACGGATTTTTCTATCTGGCCAGGAGCAGAGAGACATCTGCGGCAGGCATTTAATAACTACTTACCGGAAGTAGTAAATGTTGTAGTCGCTCGTGATGCGCTATCGGCGAAGAGGAACAAGATAAAATTGACTAAAATCAGAACGGGAAAAAGAACGGAAAAAGAGAAAGTGCTAGCCGAAAACGTAAAAACAATGAAAAATTCCCGGCAAAACGCGGAACACGTTCGGTAGTTTTTGCGCTGGCGCTCGGATAAGTTCGGTCTCAAAATGGAATATTAGAACCGAGCCGGTAATTAATGGGCAACCGCTTCTACAAGTTGATGACCAACTCGAACAACAGCCGGGAATTGCGTTGTTATACAAGCGGCCGAAGCTGCGCTGTTTTTGCATTATAACACGAAGAAACCAGAAACTTCGCCTAACTAGAGCGAATTCGAAACAAATTACCATTTTCTTATAAAGACACATACATGTGCCCGCTCCGGATACTGGCCTCCTTTAGCGCTGTTTCCTCTGTAGCAGCAAAAAGAAGCTCTCCTTCTGAAATTAATCATCCGCATACGAAGAATTACAACAACAAAAAAAACAACAAACCTAATTCAATTTACCTTTTACAGAGTTCATGCGAAACCTCCCGCCCCTGCTATATTAATATACGTAAAGAGATTTTTGGATCAGATAAATGTCCTAAATCGATGTCGAGATAGAGATTTCTTCGAGAACTGACGTTCCCCCGATATCGGATTAGAAATGATTTTAAATTTTCCGAAAAAAAAAAAAAAAGAAACTGCGATCGGTCATTTCTACTGGCGAGATAAATATTTCGGTAATTAAATTTCTACTTCGTTAAGCACGCAAGGAGAAGTCGTAAGGAGGAAAATCGATGAAAATGCGTAAAACGCGGACTTACGAAATAATTAAGTAACCGGTCTCGTGAAGGAGGCGATTGAAGAAAATCAAAACGGAGATAGTAATCGATTCATTTGTAGGACCAGACGTCCGCTTTAAAATTTTAAAATAAGATATGGTCAACTTTTTGCCGCGGATTGTTCTGATTCTTTTTGTTCCTTTTCCGAACAAACCCCATCCACTAATCGTCTGCATCTCTTTTTATATAAAAAACGGTTCTACGTCATACTCGCACTTCTTTCTATCGCGGAGTCGTGTTCAGTTTTTTTTCTTTATTATTATTATTATTATTATTATTATTATTATTATTATTATTATATTTGGTCTAGAGCGCTCATACGGAGCAACGGATTAATAAACATTTTAATTCGTAACAATTAATAATACAATTAAGTTACTTTCTTCATTAACGTATAATCCGTATTCTATTCATTTCTTTATTTATTACTGTGGTAGAAACAACGATTAAAAATTCTCATAGGTCCGAATTTTTTATGTAGTGAAAATTTAACAGTTCATTTTTAAATTTAAATTTAAATTTTTTCAGTTGAAAATAAAATATGTATAACTTTAATAATATATTTTTGTTTATTTGCCGTGTCCTCAATTGTAGCAGTATTCTGCAAAGAAGAGACCTTTTTTCTATAAGCTGTCGGGCAATCGCTTTTTTTTCTTTTTTCTTTTTTTTTTTTTTTTTTATTTCTTTTTGACGTGTCAACTATAAACATTATAAACCGGGATAAGTGAAATTTTTGGAAGTTACAATGTCGGCAGCGAGATATTCTACCCGAACGAAACACAATTAACTAATCACAGAAGCCACGGTAGTTGACCGGCGATCGCTTTTAACACGTAACCTTTACACAATTGCTTGTTTATTCAACCTAATTTTCCATTTCTTCCCCGGTTCCTCGAGTCCACTGTCGTTTCTTCTTGGCTTCCTTTCAGCTAACCTCCTCTGCGCCCTTCGTTCGATTTTCTTCGTCCAATTTTCTCCGTCCAATTTTTTTTGTCCGATTTTCTTCGTCCAATTTTCTTCGTCCGATTTTCTTCGTCCAATTTTCTTTGTCCGATTTTCTTTGTCCAATTTTTTTGTCCGATTTTCTTCGTCCAATTTTCTCCGTCCAATTTTCTTTGTCCGATTTTCTTCGTCCAATTTTCTCCGTCCAATTTTCTTCGTCCAATTTTCTTCATCCGATTTTCTTCGTCCAATTTTCGTCGTCCTCTCCATGAACGGAGCAGGCAGCGGTGATCATATTTTCTTTGAATGTGTTTATCCCTCATCGTCAAATTTATTAAGGCTTCCTTATTGCTCGACTTTTTTTTTAAAAATTGATGTATATAATTCGATGCAAAAAATATATTTCATATTTCATGCACCATTTATTCTAGTTTTTTTTTTTTAAAGAAATTCTCTGTAATTTTTTTTCGTTTGAAAATGTGAGAACTGAAATTTCTTTATTTTATAAATTTTCCAAATCGTTTTTTTGTTGGAAATCAAAAAGTATCGAGATACATTGAAAACCGGTATTTTCGTGTCAAACGCACACCTGTTGGATAGATTCGAGCTATTATTATCTTTCCGTGATTCTGTAGCCCAACTATTTCGAAACATGCTGAAAATGTTACCGCGCCATACAACGGCCGTCGTAAAATAGATCAACAGGCGCGATGCCATTTTTCGGTACTTTCTTATGACGGGGTGGTACCGGTACTCAGGAGGAAAACAAAATCTTTTCCTTTTCTTTTACTATAGAGGAAGAGGGACGAATTGATAAATTTTCACCATTTTATTGTTGATTCACTTCGATTAAACTTTTAAATTAGCAAATTGAAATTCATAATACTTTGTGTAAACCATTTTCTGAACTCAAATTGTCAACGCGGTCTATTCGATAGAAGTTAGCGTGAATTCAAAAAGAACTAAAAAGTAGTGTTGGGTATAAGTTCACTATTTTTTTTTTTTTTTTTTGACTCGTCGCCACCTGCTCTTAAGCCGTGTCCAAATTGGGAGTGCGATGCGTGCGTGCGATTTGAAGATCACCTCAACGCAGCGCAACAAATGCGGAACTGTCTAATATGAATGATGTGTGCGTGCGTGCGTTTGTTAATCGGTAGCTGTTTTTTAGGTTGTATTTTTATCAACTGCATAATTTTTATATTAAAAGATCACACTTATTTGTGATAATTATTTATTACCAGCGTATGTTAACAAAAGAAAAAATGAGAAATCAGAATGAGAGATATATTTGGTGTGAATTTCACACAACTTAAAAATAATAAAAACACATTTTTGGAATACACCAGAATGAATATATAAACGGTTTAATTATTTAGTGGATATAATATTTCCAAATATGCTGTGTAACAAACTTCTAAAGGCCAAAGTTTAATAGAAGAAATGAGATAAAAATTTATTAAAAGTATTGCATTTGGAAATTTTTATTTCCTATATAAGCTACTTTAAAAGGCGTCTAACTTTTAATATATTATATAGTTATTTAAGTTTGTTTTTTTTTAAATTTCATAAAATTTCAAAGCATAGAATTAAATTTTACCAATAATATTTTATTAGCGCAAATGTACACTTGATTTTATGTTGCGGTATTTAAAAAAAAAACTTTGTATACTTTTCTTGCACAATTACAATTATTTTAAAATAAATAAAGTGTTTTAATCGCAATAATTTTTTCCACCACATTCCTTCTTTTATAATATTATTAAATTCCACTTCCATAATTAATTGTTCTATTATTAAAATACATAAAACCATAATTGATCACTTAACCGATATTGTAAACGGTATTTAAAATATGCGTGCGGTTGAGGAAAATCAAACCAATCCGTGCGTGCGTTCTCAAAAATTGAACACACTGCACAGATTACATGAGTTTGAATACCGCAGCCCAATTTGGACACGGCCTTACCGATATTGAACTAGATTACGTCGCGTCACTTGCTTAAATAAGTTCGGGGGGAGCTGCATGGGCGTTTGCGTTTATCGTAAATCAGTGTGCTAAGTCCTTTTATTTATTTAGTTTTTACTGCTTTATGATGAGAAGGTACGTATTTTTTCTTTCCGTTTTTTAGTGATCTATGAAGAAAATCAAGTTAGCCTTAATCTTTTATGTTAAAGATAAAATAGGTAAAATGCGACTATACACATTTTACAATTCAAAAATTTAATCTCTCGTTATCTTTTTTTCAATCAAATACGGGTTGCTCGATTTTAATTGCTTATTCCCATCTCTGTGTTTTACAGATGAGAGCGTGGCGTAGCCTGCGCGGTTCTAATTAAAAGGATCGGAAAGGAATTACAGATTTGAATACCTATTTATCGACAGACATGCCGCATTAAAAAAAAATAAAATTATACATGTAAACACACAACATATGTAAAACCTCCCGCTCGCAATTACATTTATGGCTATCCTACTGAACTACGGCATTCATAAGAATATTCCGAGTGTATCGTGAGTGTACTCGCAAAGCAATTTAATTTACGGTTTTATAATTTACATATTAATAAAGAGTACATTTGAATTATTAAAAAAAAGTTTCTTTCGGCGAAACTAAATTCATAGGTGAAGGAGAGTTATTTTTGCAGATTTTGGTAATGCTTTATGATGTGAAAGAAACATTTCTGCCAATCATACTTAAACTTATTAAACATCTGTTTGTTTGCGTACAAACACTATTGATTTACCGTAATTGCATAGTGTCGAAAAAATAAGAGACGGTTACTGGAGATTTAGGACAGACAGGGATTTTCTAGAACAACCGATTTCTAGACCTTAAAACTAATCCGTGAATTTGAGATTAAGATCGTTTGGAGGCATTGCCAGAACCAATTGCACATTTACAAGAATTGGCTCGTTTAATTAATATACATATAATGATCGAATTTGGCTTAGATTTGAACACCAGCAAAAAACGCTTAATAATTTTCGCAAGCAGTCACAAAATTTAGCGGTGGTAATATGCGACACGATACATTTTAGTATCCGTTGCATTATTCGTTTTTATGCTGAAGTATTACCTCCCGTGTTACAAAAAATGAAAACTAATCCAGAAATATAACTATACAAATTATCATAACGATCTTATCAATCGTTTCGCTCGATTTCGAGACTGCCTATTTGCATAATCTCGCTATAGCATTTACACAGCAATGCCCTGCATATATTTGGAAATTGAATCAACTAGTCCGTTGCGTAAATCGTATAAATATATATATATATTTATTTATATATGTATATTTAATCGTGAAAATAATATCTTTATTTCTAATTAACATTGTAAATAAACATATTACTTTTTACGCTATGCTGTCTGCAAATAAGCGTGTTATTTTGTTAATAAATCCTAAAGATACACGATGATCAAACATCGGTCGTCTCCGTTTTAAAATTTCCCGGGTTTCATTGTATTTTCTCGAACATGAAACCTTAACCGCTAATAAAAACTGCTAATTCGTGAATTTCCTCTAAAAAACCATTAGAGCCGTTTCCCGGAACACATATATACGCTTCCGTTTGTACATATTCAATTTTTGTTCATATAATAATTTTAAAAAAAAAAAAAATTGTTTAAAATAAGACGGAAAAATTAGGTTAAAAAATAGTTAAAACGTAGCGAAATAGTCATTAATCGGAAAATAATCAACAAGGTTTTTTTTCGCTTTTTATTAGTTTTTATTTGAATTCAGCGAACTTTTATGAAGAGATTTGTACAAATATTCTAAAATATCGCTGTAAAAGCCGAACTGGCCAAAAGCACGTCACGGATTAATGCGTGTGCTGCCCCTGTTATTTTATTAATTCTTTTCAGACGTCTATTTATTAAATTCCAAATGCAGTACACGTCCGATGCCTTTAACGGGGATATCAGTCTAGAAAAAGAAAAAGAAAAAGAAAAAGAAAAAAACAACTCATCGCTAGATATATTCTACACAGTCGATGTCTAATGAACGCTGCGTTCCACGTAATTTATACCTTTCCGTTCGAGCACGCCGTTGGCGAATAATATCACGACTAGCCTGAATTAGATAACATCGCGATCGGGCTATATCCCTTCTTTCCCTTTTCCTTTCGTTACCGTAAGATTTATACCGATAATCTGTTGTTTAGGCTATTATTAATACGCTTCACGTACAATTTCGAATAGCTTCTGAAATTTAAAAATTTACCCATTATCACCCAGTGTAATTTTAAAACACGTTCTCGATAATTCGACTAACCCTGCGAAGCGATTTAACTGTTGCTAGACAATAACATACTTTTGCGTTGTATATGCGATTTATTTATATATAGAAGCGCGTGTTCGTTTTGCATGAAATTAAAAATTTCGAGATAATCTTAAGAAATCCGAGTATATGTGTAAATGTTTTTATTACTTTCTTTTTTAACTTCGATTTAATGTATTAATACTACTCTATCGCTATACCTACAATTCCTAATCTATAAAATGGAAAAAGAAGTTAACTCTATGTAATTTCATTGACTATGGGAAAAAAAAAATTCTGTCTACGGCGTTGCAGATGATTTCGAATTCACATGATCCCCGGAGCAGAAGAACATTAGAAGCAGAATATTAACGAAGAAGGTATCAGGCAGAATTGATCTCTGATAAACGAAAACAATTCGAGCGAAATAATAATCGCCCGGAAGAAGAAGAAGAAGAAGAAGAAGAAGAAGAAGAAGAAGAAGAATCGGAAGAGTATTGATAAAATCAAAAATGATCAACAGTAGACCGGCCGGAAACAGAGATATTTGTTTCTTCATTGCGATTTTGATATAAGATTGGAAAATCCAACACTTATATGTACATATTTGTTTCTTCATTGCGATTTTGATATAAAATTGGAAAATCCAACACTTATATGTACATATTTGTTTCTTCATTGCGATTTTGATATATGGAAAATCCAACTAATACAGTTAAAGTGCTTTTTCATAATCGAAGCGTAGTAGCATTATAACTATCCTAGGAGACACGATTGTTACTACAATTAAACAAACGACGAGCAGCTAACGGCCCAAGTACGCAGCTAGACTTCTGGCTTTTCTATCAGCTCGGTCAGTACTGACATAGCTCGTGATAGGAAATCAATATTAATTCTTTTTCACGACAGACGCTGATGCAAATAATGAAAAACGCCCACTTTCAAAACTAAATCTGTTCGAATATGGTAAGTCACAACAAATAACCAAAAAATAACAATAAAATGATTTACTTAGAAACCTTTTGTCACGGCATAACCCATCATCAGCTAAAAACACAATATATACGTGATCAGAAACAAATTCTAAATCACACTGAGGTCAAATAGGAACTATATAAACTGTTTTCTTTCCTATTTGATCTCAGTGTGATTTAGAATTTGTTTCTGATCACGTATATATTGTGTTTTTAGCTGATGATGGGTTATGCCGTGACAAAAGGTTTCTAAGTAAATCATTTTATTGTTATTTTTTTGGGGAATTTGTTATGATTTACTATATTCGATAATTAACAAACAGAATGGAAAAAGATTCTTTATTAAATCTGTTCGATCGGACCGAGGAATCTGCCATGACGGTGTCCAGTAATAGAGGTAAGTGAAAGAACCGTCGGGGCTAATCGAACGACTTACCGATAGAATAAACAGATTTTGCGATACTTTTTTTAAAAGATGCTTTAACTAGCCGGATTTTTCGCGGTCACAGAACTGATGTACAGCTACTGCTGGCTGGTATGGTAAAGTATTGGATCACGTCTCGACGCGGCGGAGGTGATAACTAACGCGAAAACCCGCTAACAAAGAAAATGCAAATGAGACAAGCAATTTTCTTTTCAAGATTTCGCTCGCTCATTCCTTTACAAGTTGTTCCGGAGCTGGGAGTGAGGAATGTGGGGTGGGGTGGGGGACTAACTCGCGGTAATAATTTTATTTTTGCGGCCCGGTTCGTTCGCATTTTACATTTGCGCCGTGCAGAAAGAATCTGGCGGCGACGAAGGCAGCTCGTACAAAAGTTCTTCTGCGGTACAAAGGTCGGTCCGCGTCGCGAGGCAGCCACTAATAAGCGATTGCCATCCTCCCGTAAGCTGAACATGCAGCCACCCGCTTCCTTTTCTTCCGCTAATTTTCCCGACACGAAAATAAAATTTCAGCTAACTGAGCGACTACTCGAGCCACAGTGCCCCTGGCCCGGTGCGAAAAGGAAATTAAATTTACATAAAGAAATCAGGGTGGTCTCTTCGTTTCCATTGTTCTAACTGTACGTATAACTTTTTTTCCGCTTTCTCTCTCTTTTCGTTCACTTTATTCTATTTTATTTTCTTCGGCCTTTCAACACCTAGCCAAGCGCGATATGAAAAATAAAACAAATTACCGGCAGCCCAGAAGACCGCGCGCCTAAATTACAATCAACTTCCACAGGTATTATTTATTCGCGCTGGGTTTTTTTTTTCTTCTTCTTTCTTCGCCCCTTCCCTTCGCCCCTTCCCTTCGCCTTTATAGAGTGTAATTTCAAATTGGCCTTTTTATAAGAAAACAAACCGGCTATTATCTTTCCATTCATATTCGGCAGCCCGCTATTCAATCTGAATTCATAACACAACTCGCCCTTCTCAAGCTTTTTTTCGCGCTTGCTAACCGCTTTTCTTTACACCGCCATCATTAGGTCGGTACGGCGCGGGCAACTCAATTTATCACTCTGGCTTTGCTCGCGCAGATGAAACGCTTTTGCAAATTCATTTCATCCGTCCGATAAACGAACGCCTTTTCAAAGGCGACCCCAACCTCATACAATTACTGTGCCGGAAAATTATTTGTTCGCTTACTATAAGATTAAGTCGCAAAATTGTGAAATTTCAAAAATAATAACAATAAGCCGAATTTTCGAAGCCGGATAGTTCTCGATGGAGCACTATCGACAGTAAAGTAACGATGAAAAATGTTCGGCCTTTGCGTCGCATGTGTGAGCATTATATATGTATATAGCGAATACTTCTTACACTTTCGGCATTCGAAAATTACTCAATTTTTCGAGTCGAACTGTGGGGTAAGAGACATTAAGCTGCTCCTAAAGACAAACTATGCGCGCAGCTTTTATGTCTATGCCTATGAGGTAAAGAATTATCAGATCAAGCGACAAAAACCTACGACGATGTATAGGCGAGATGACTTGATTAATGAAAAGCATAAATATGATGTATTTTTCATTTTTTCGGTCAAATCGATTTCTCTTGTTTCATATACTAGCCGTTATGGAAAACCACTTTTAAACAAAAAAAAAAAAAACGTTTCCTGATGTGTTCTGAAATTAACGCACACTGTAAATTATTAGTTGTTTTTTTTTTTTGAGTAGTTAATTGAAATTTTTCTCTTCCATAAGTGTATTACAGAAGAGAACTATCATCTGACGGTCCGGCGGATCAATGAGCTCTTCAACTTTTTATACATAAAAACTCGATTCTTCTGACCTTGTTAATGAGATATGCTCTGCAGATGATAGTTCCTGTAATTCCAGTAAGGAGTAGTTTTATCGGACCATATCATTTTTCGAATTGCCCCTATTTCATGCTACATGTCTCTAATAGATAGAAAACGTATCATTTTAGCCCGGGCGTAAAAATGATCTAAACAGTGATCAATTAGCTTTTAATAGAAGTTAAATACTTGTACAATATAAGAACTACATAATTATTAATAAGGTATCTTAACGTAATCAAAAACATTTTACCGCCGCTGTAATTGTCGAAGTTTATAATAACATTATGAATTATTAAAAGTATGTTAAGTAAAGGAGTTCCGATTTATCCGACGGCGAGTAATTATTAAATTGGACAAATAACGGCTTTTAATTAAAAATTCGAAAAACAATGCAAAAATTAATATTATATAAGGAATAATAATTGAAGAGAAATGACGAAGAATGAATAAGTTGATTAAATTAAACAAAATTTATTATTTAAATACTTTTATGAATATTTCAAAACAGTTCTACTCCTGTTTTTGTTTTCATTATCTTTTTGCGAAAAAAGGAGTGACCAAATGATGGCCGTAATTAATAATATGTAAATAAAAATTGGAAAAAAAAGTTTAGGATAAAAAGACACCTGAAACACCCAGAAATAAGAAATTATTAAAAGCAAAAAATGAACAAACGATTAAAGAAATACTCATTGCCCGTTCAAGCCAGATGGGCCAGACAGGACACCGGAGAAGATACTTTTTACAAAGCCAAGTAAAAAAAAAAAAAAAATGTATACACTACTAACTTATCGCGTTATTTGCAAAAGCACTAAAAATGTTACTTATAACTTATAAGGGGATACGGTACATAATAGTTCGCAATCGTCCGAGTATTGTTCAAAACTTCCAAGTTCGATCTTATTTAATAATTTACTACCATCATATACTAAACGTTTAATGTTACTATTAACTTATTACGATACCTTAAACTATACCGTTATATCTAAATTGATTTGTCGCATGTGCCGCTATGTGATTGTTACACCAATAATATAGACGCAACAGCGTACATTTTACCGGTTTTGCTGGATCGTTCGGAATTTTTGCTAACCGAACGAAACTATGCTGTTAAAAAGTTCCACTTATGTCCCCTCCCACTACCTCGGCGAATTTATTGTGTACAACTAACAAACGAAAATTCATTTCTTCCAATTACATCGCATAAATGAGAATATCTTAATTCTTTTTAATCTCTTTTTTTTTATTATTATTATTATTATTATTATTATTATTTTTTATTTTGAATATTACAAATTATAGATCCAACCCCGTTTGTTTCATTACAGATGTATTTTTTAACTTTCGATATCTTATTTTTTAAGACAACTATACACATTTTCTTTTTAAATTAGTTTATAAGTCTGCTTTATACATGTTGAACAATAAACTAAATTAAATTATTTTTTTATTTACTGTACACGCTTAAAGAAATTGTAAAATTAAATAAAAAATATTTAGATAATTAATGTGCATCACGCGGCGAAGATATTTCTAGAAAATTGGCAAAATTGTAATAAAGTAACAATAGAATTTTAGCCTGGCTGTTTAAATCAATAGCAGTGACAATTCCGACGCATGTGCAGTGTGCTCAATAGCAGCTCTGTTCGGGAAAATAAATAGCGACATTGCTATACCAAAACACGTATATGTATTCTAGCAACTGTTCTTCATCAGCCGAATTTGGTATGGAAGTAGGTTCAATTTAAGTAGTAACTTTTGTTTTTCATTTTTATTTATTTATTTTTTACTGTACTCTTCAATTCGAACCCAGCTTTACCCGAATATCATCAGTTAATCGACTAAACAATTGAAGCCTCCAGCATTTCGCCGAGCACTTGAGTAACCGATAAAAGAAGAATCCATAAGGTAATCTGTATCCGGACGAATTTTTCATATTAAAAATGGGAAAATATAAATAAAACACTTAGTAATGAGATAGCAAGTGTCCCAGAGCGCATTCTTATTAAACATTTCAAAAAAAAACAAAAAAAAAAATAGATAAAAAAATAGCAATTGAAAATAATGAGCGCTAACGTTCGACGAGAATTCGTTATCGAATGCAGATCGACCGTTATTAATAAATTGCTTCTAAACAATATACACGTTTTTCAAGTAAATAAAAGAACTTTTAGAAAGACGCGGCTAATATTTTTAGCGCTTAGTGAGAACAAAAATAACTGATAATACCAACCTGCAGGAAATCA
The DNA here is from genome assembly GCA_039619475.1 of Icerya purchasi. NCBI lineage: Eukaryota > Metazoa > Arthropoda > Insecta > Hemiptera > Monophlebidae > Icerya > Icerya purchasi. The sequence continues at coordinate 568,478,571 of CM077115.1, forward strand.
ATTAATTGCAACAGGAATACGATATAGATGGGGCACGGAAAAAGGCGGCTTTGTGGAAGGCTGGATGGTTAAATGGATACGCTTCGTTCGGGTTAACGGAAATTTGAAAAAAAGGGCTTTTCCAGCAGGAACTGTCGGTGTAATTCTGTCGTCCGGTATTTAATTTAAAAAAACGAAAAAAAAACGAACAATTTACGATCGTTTTATTTTTTAATTTACCAGTTTTTCTGTACATTATGGCTTTTTTCGCGTGCTTTTATGTCTTTTTTTAACAAATAATTCACGATAATTTACATCAGCTTTCAACTTGAAAATACGTGCGCATAGATATAGCTGCTATTGTTATAATTTATTTCGCCTTCGTAAATAACGGAATGAGTAAATGCGTCTGGCTGAGACAATTATTCATTAAAAGCTCTCTCATCATTGTTAAACTTCTTTTCGAAAGTTAAATAACACTCAAATTATTAATTTAACGAAATTAACTAGTCGAGGCGAACAGAAATGAATACCGTCACGTAGACAGTGAGAAAAACTTTCCTTCAATAATCACTTTTCTAGACGAGTGATTTGAATTTAAATGTGTGCCGCGAAGGCCTCGGAAGAGTAACTGGAAAATCTTTAAAATCGGAAGAAGACGCTGTTGCGAAGACGGTTCTTTTTAACGGCGACAGCTTTCTGATAAATTTAGCCTCTCAAATTTTGATTAAACTCAAAAATTATTCACGCTTACAATGCGAACGCGGATTTCAATTATTTTTATATTCATTATAGCTTCAATCGAAAGCAGGATACCGCTATTAAGAAGAAAAATAATAATAAAAGAAAGTACAACCAAGAGAATAAAAGGTAATCTTTTAAAAACAGAACAGGCTGTTCTTTCAATTATAAATTATACAGATTCGACGATTTATATATATATATATATATATATATATATATATATATATATATAGTAAGGGAGGCTCTAAACTCGTCTATAAGCAATTCCGCCTATTTAGATTATTTTTTCGTGACGATTTCTTATCCAGTTCACTATATCAGAGCTAAAAGTCTTATACATAGTATCGTTATTTAGAGAGATTTTAATAAAGCTGCGAAGCGTTCCAGTTGTCGGTGTTATTGATAAAAAATGAAAAAAACAGTTTACGAAAGTACGGTTGTCGAATAACTACTAGGCTATAGTCAGCAGATATTCCTCAAAAAAGTTTTTGAGTCATTGCGAGATAAGTACACTAATTTTCTGTAATTACTTTCGGACGTACGTATATATTTTTACGAAATCATTAACGAACAACACCGTCTCAGCTCGCCTTCCTCTTACTTTTTTGTATTACAAAAAACGCTCAGAAACTTTCCAAAAAAATTGTATCAAAATTCGTTTGGTACTTTCAGAGTTCTTTACTCCACACACGATCAACCGTTGTATCATATTAATTTCAACTATACCGAGGAAAATATTATTTATTTAAAAAATGAAATTATTTATACGCGAGTTCTGAAACGGGAGATGCTGTAGTCTTCGCACCTCGATAATTCAAAATTCCACGTTATACTATAAATACACGCATTCAGTGCTCGATATAACGGATCACAACGATTCAGCGGACTTTCGAAATAACGGACCACCTTATCGTGCGGGAACTGACGCTGTAATTTCTTTCATCGATTTGTCAGAAGAGCAGCAAGTCCAGCAGTTTTATGAAAATTCCAGGCGATTCGAAGAATTAATAAACATCATATAACCGGTATAGCTAGTTAAAAATTAGCAAATTTTTTCCACCAGTTGCACATTAATATGAAAATTCCGATTTATTGGACTTTCGCAACAACGGACACTATGCCGTTCCCCGATTAGTCTCTCTTATCGAAGACCAATTGAAGGCTCGCTTATTTAATCACAAAACAAACAGCTGCTATCTTTTTTCTGCTGACACATGTTTAATGCCGGTTGATCATAATCTTTTCTACTTTTATTTTAAATAATTATATACACATATATGTGTGGTGCGTGTATGTGTGCGTGCATGTTTTTAAAGAAATAATGCAGCCTGTATCTAACAAATACAAACGTTAAAACCGAAGCAGCAGACGTTGCTAGCATGCAGAGAGGATCCACTGACGTTGACGACAACACATAGTCAAGAGACCTTCATATATTAAAAATTCAATACAAACCGCAAAGAAAAATTTTATTTGTAAATACAGTGCCAGATGAATAATAATAATAATAATAATAATAATAATAATAATAATAATAATAATAATAATAATAATAATAATAATAATAATAATAATAATAATACCAGCAAAAAAAAAAGAAAAAAAGAATTACACTAGAGGAATGGTTTCATCACATCGAACAACAACACCGTTGCGGATATAAATTAACGGTTCCATTCGTGATCAGAGAGCATGTTTGAGGCGATAAGCACATGCTAAAAAGCCACCAAAGTATAACTGACTACTTGGTCCGAATAGAATTCGTTTCGATTGGACATTGAACGTTCAAAAAAGTTACTACCGCGCTAAGTTAACGGATTCGTATTTGGCGATCCCAAATGAAATAAAATGCAGAAGAAAAACGGAGATCATCAATTTGTTGATACGATATTAACATTCATTTTTTGCAGTTTGTTATACACACACACACACACACACATATATATATATATATATATATATACATATATATATATATACATATAATATATACATATATACATATATTGAGGAAACGGAAAGGATGTATGCGGGTAAGAAGGCTCAAACGTAAGAGTTGGAAGTAGAGAACTGAACAGTGCTAACACTCGAAAAGTACAGTTGTGAAGGATCACGCTAGCTTGGGGAAACGATGGGGATCTCCTTAATGACTAGAGATATATCCTCTGTATCCAGGGCTACTGTGAAAACTGAACTTACGATTATTGGGACTGCGTACTCGTATAATATCGAATAACGTTTTTAGCTTGGTTATCGTTTTGTTAACTGCCGCATCGGTTTTATTAATTTTCGGAGTGCCTCGTTTGATCATCTTTCAGAGAATTATTCGGAAAAACACGGTAGACGATCGAGTGCAATTATAAAACGTTGCAAATTCTGCCAAGAGATCCGGAGATGATGGACATAAAATTTACCGGCGCTATATTAAAAATAAATTTACCGGAGTAGCACGTCCGGAATGCGAACCGGATCGACAAAAAACCGCACGGGAATAAAATCGGACGCAGCCAGATTCGTCGCGTTTCGCCGAGCGATTATTTATTTATTTCCAGAAGGCGCAATGGCAAAATTAATTACACGATCTGGAAAAGAGATGCAGTCGATTCCGGAATAGACGGAGCGATTTTTAATTAGCCGGCTCGTAGCGGAACGGTAGAAGAACAAAAGAGCGGGTCATTAACCATCGGCCAGAGCGAAAATTTTGTGCAAGTGACAGGTGCACATGCGGGAGTTGCAGGGAGCGCATATATGCAGATTTTCACCTCGGCAAAACAAATAGACGGACGCGGATATAAATTATTGTTCTACAGCCAGGCAGCCAGCTAATCAGAGATATTAGCTCGCTGTTTTTGATATGGCCGATTTTTGATTTTATTTATGCAGCTCTTGACGGGACGCGGCGGTGGCGGCTGCTGCTACTGCTGATGCTGCTGATGCTGCCGGAGCTGGAAGGTACGTTGCTTCCTTCGCCAGCAGGGGACGGAATGAAAGGGTTTAATAATGGAATTTTAATTTAACCCGCGGCGGTGGCGGGTATAGCGACGGGGGCATTTCGGGGAGGGATATATTAACATAGTCGATCAGCGGTGCAGTTCAAACGCGTGTACAGCCATTCGTTATTTCGGAAAACACATTTTGGTTGTTTAATTATTTTTAGTTCGGAGTCGCCGTTCGGCTAGTTGCACATCTACCGGTCCACGCACTTTCCGTAATATCGTTCGCTTGTTTAAACGATATATCTTTTCAACTTTGCTTCCCTTTCCTCCTTTTCCCTACACCTAGGCAGAACAGGCCAGCGGCCGCCGTCTTAATCGCTTGGGAATACGCTCTACGATATCTAATTATTAAAAACTAAAACTCCCATTAACGCTCCTCCCGAAGTGCGTTTTATATCGTAACCCGGCGGCTAAATATTACACACCTGTTTGCTACTAAAATTTCGTCGAACTATAAAAAAGCTGAAAACATTATAAATTTCTGTTACACTTTTTGGCCGATACTTGTAAGAGCTCTTGTTTCTGACCCCTAATAACGATTCGGCTTTCCAGAACGGCTTGCAGTTCTCCTTCGCCTACATCTTCGACACCTCTCTCTCTATATATATATAATATATATGTGTATATAGTAGACATATCGTATAATGTGGAAGAAAATGGGAATGATTTACGCGCACTAGGTTTATTCCTGCTCCACCCTGTTTCTATATGTGTAATATGTGCCTATTGTTTCACTGTAAATCGAACTGCATATAAATTACCCGGAGTTTTTAGTATTTATACACACATATACACATGTATATATAAATGCGTATGTATAAATATATATATATATATATATATATAACTCGGCCACTTTGGCCTCGCAAGGGGTTGTGCCCCTTGACCCCTCCTGCTTTCATTCCTGTCTCTTTCTCTTCTATACTTTGTATAAAATGATCAAAATTTACAACGTAATTCTTACTGGCATCAACACACAAAAAATAACATAATTACAAAAATCCTATTCTAACATTTACCTTCCGTTATATAAAATTAAGACATTTTTTCGTTACATTTTTCGTTACATATTTCATTACATAAAATTGTGACATTTTTTAAATAACAATAACAAAAATCCTACAAAATATAACAAACGTTACATAAAATTGAGACATTTTTCTGGGACATTTTTTTGGGACATTTAGCGTTACATAAAATTGGGACATTTTTCTGGGACATTTTTTTGGGACATTTAGCGTTACATAAAATTGGGACATTTTTTCGAATGGGGGGTAGCCTAAGAATTACGTTGTAATTAATATATATATATATATATATATATATATATAAACACATATATATAAATAGACAAATAATTGAGTTGGGCCAAAAAAATTTTATCCCCATAAGTCAGCTTCCCTACTACTATTAGGTACCTTAATGGCTTACGTGAAAAGGCCATTAAAATATGAAAAGGGAATCAGGCCGAAAGGTTAAATCGAGACTATATGTTTTTTAGCGAGAAACGTGAAAATCGATGCGCGAATGTATTCCTTGAGGCTAGGTTGCGAAGCTAGTCCAGCCATGGACTCTCAAATCCCTCTTACATTGGTAGATTCCTGCAGTAATTAATTTCAGAATTATACTACTACTTTGGAGTAGAGTAAGTTTCTTTGTGAGGCAAAGGCTAACGCCAACTCTGCAAGACATCCTATTAGACCACGGCGTTCGATACTTAATTCTTGTAAAGTTTCGTATTTCCGTGAGCGGGTAAAGATCGAAATAAAGCAAGCATCTTTGATAAAGGGGCACGGTAGATTACGAAGATTAAACGCTCTCCATAATGTACCAAAGGGGCACTTAATGGGTTAAAAAGAATATTGCAGACCGCTTCCTATTTTTCTCGAGGTCTCTCTTCTTTCTGGTATGAGCAGTATTCGATTTCAAATCGGCCGGGAGCAACTTGAGAATTTCGAACGAGGGGCACAAGCTTCGAATAATCTCCGTTCTGATATCGCTTTAATCGATAGAACATTAAAATTAACAATAGTTATTGAAACATTATACTACATACACTGCAACGAATAACACGAAGTAACTAAGAACGTGCCGATTGTTGTTTTTCCTCGTTCTTCTCCTTAGGCAGTTAACCACGGATCACTGATCAGAAACAAGAAGAAACAGAAAGAATCGGGACAGAATTTCAGTTATAAAGAAATCCACTTTTACCAGCTTCTATAAAAATAATATACCATTGTAAGTTATAACAAATACCTAATATAACCAACGAATTTAAGTGTATATAATGAATGCTTTTTTAGAAACCTTTCAACGGGTGGTGGTAGTATATAACCCATCATCAGCTAAAAACACAATAGATGTGATCAGAAACAAATTCTACAAGTGTGATTTAGAATTTGTTTCTGATCACATCTATTGTGTTTTTAGCTGATGTTGAAAGGTTTCTAAAAAAGCATTCATTTTATACTTAAATTTGTTTGTTATATTAGGTATTTGTCTTACTATATTTGACAAAATTAACAACAGGATAGATTCTTTATTAAAATAATAGTATACGATTACTCCGTCAAAAAATCAAAAAGGCCAAGCATACGGAATAGGGAACAGAAACAAAAAAAAAAATTAACAAGTGGCGAAATTCTATTTATCAGCAATTACTAAAAGTTTACATGTTCGAGATTAATTTTTCATAACTATTTAGATATGTCCCAACTAGATGACACCGCGAACCTCCTCAATGGATTTCATTCCTTCAATAAGCTATACACACTACTGCTGTAGATTTTGTTTCCTTACCTTTACATTTCCTTTACGCAACTTATTCTCACAATTGAATTGTTACCAATCGACGAATACCAAATTACAAGTTAAACTGCCAGCCTTTGCAACGATATTTTCATAAAATTGAAAATGATAAATTAACCAGGTAATGCAACTGCGCGTGCATGGTAATGATTTCCCAGCAAAAAAGGCGCTAATAGAAAATATCAGCTGAGGACGACTTTGTAAAGACGACGCAAAACCAGAATAAGGTATTAAACCAGAATAAGGTATTGTCGTCTTTGATGTGTAAAAAGATAAACAATAGCAGCATATATGACTGTTGTTAAAGATGAATGAATGAACCGGAAATGCAGAGACATTAACCGCTCCGCTACGTTATATTGTTTCGCAGTAAACATGGTTAGGGTTAGACCCAATGCACAGCCATTCTCTGCTTGACTGAATTTAACACACAGTAACTATTGAATATTCGTATTGCCGTTTTCCATTAGCTCGACACTGTAATAATTTTTGCGATAGCGACAAAACCGTGCACCGTCAGCACTAGCTGTTCTTCGGCAAATATCTTTGACATTTACGAAACTTGTATACTAGGGAAAAGTATTAGAGGTGAAATGATTTTTTCAGTAAACAGCGCCTTAGAAATATTTTACTTTTTACACAACCACCTCATCAGAATCCGGGCTATATAATACTTGCTGCAAGCCATCCGGAACCTTTGAATAAGGATTTAAAAGTAATTTATGGGAAATATTTTTATTTCTAAAATGCATATATATATATATATATATATATATATATATATATATATATATGTATGTTTTCGGTTTTCGTTTCCGTTTCAGATGCCTAAACTATGCAAAAGTCCTAGCCCGGTCTGTGAAACGAGTTCAGCCAGCATTTACATTGTTTCATTAGCGCGCTTTTATGTTTCAAAGTGAATTCTCCTGCGAAAAAGGAAAGAAAAAAAGAAAATCAAAATTCGGCGTTCAGATTTTTAGTCGATCGGCGGAATGATTTTCATTTGGGAAAAACTCATTTACGGCGACGGATAAAGTAGACTGCGAAAAAGGCGATGATAATTGCAGACAGCATTCGGCTCGACTAGAAGAAGAGAAGTCGGAAAATGAAGTGCGAATATTGGAATGTGCGGAATAAACGGATATTAGATTTTTTGTTTGAACAAGGCGGCGGCCAGGACGAAGACGGCAACTTGCCGGAGAAATTATTTGTTTTGAACCTCGACGACGAGTGCGGCTCTGCGGCAGCCAGCATTTCAACAGCGTGCTCTTTTCGGTGTAACATATTGGAACAGGCGTCGTCGTTCAGTTTGCGCTTTCCATAGCGCACACGACAACAAACAGAAACGGCCCACCACAGAGAGGCTGGCGCGTCGAGAATTAAAGATGAACGGAAATATACATCTTAGAGGCCTATATAGGCGTACGTGCGTAGAGTAGCTTCTCACGCGGTTATGTGATTATGACAAATGATTCGGAAATGGTCCTGTTCGATTGAAGAATGCGCGCAGACACAGCGATGTTGGCGCGAGGCGCGAGCACGAAAGAAAATTGATTGAAATCCTCGAATCAAGATAGATTACGGCGGATGAGTTACATGAGAGATAAGGTAAAACTCCGGCAACGGGCAAACTACTAGATTTCTCCGAGACCGAACCCCTCGTTAATAATTTCACCGCATCGCCTCAGCACATGTGTGTGCAGTAACGTTACGTCTGCAGAGGCCAGGCAGGGGGTTCGCGATGCTTGTGCAAAAAGTTACTCGCCGTCATATTTCTGTGTTCCCTGCCCGAAAAAACAACTTTGGCGCATCACATTATTGCTACTATTACTACCACTATCATCGTCATCATCATCATCATCATTATCACCGTTGTCATCATTATACAGTCGAAGTTGTCTGCTTCACTTAACTGTAAACAAGACAGTCATTTGTACACGTTCCTCGTCGAGCCGTTAAACGCGTCGGAATGATCACGCCATTCGGGCACTTCCATGTCGTCTCGTATAATCTGCATCCTTCTAAACAGCACAAATACTCTTCTTTCACCTACTTCTACGTACAGCCTGGCTAAATAATAATCTGAGTAATTACCTGTCAATCAATTTCGCACTACAACTGCACCTCCTATATATACATATACATATATATATATATATATATATATATCTTTGCGTCGGCGGAGAAGTCGCTATTTATCCACCGTCAAAAATTATGCCAGGTCGTTATAGCGGCCACCCCATTGATGTCGCGCCGATGTTTATAACCCATTACATTGATTAAAACACCGCAGAAATCAATTCCCGCTTGATTATTTATTAGTAGTCTTCGCTGAGCGGCACAGCGAAAAACTTCTCTGTGTTCAGACATAGGCGCGTTCGGCTCTTAAAAATTGAATGCTGGCTGCACGTTAAATATACCGCGCAACGTTCACATTATTATCCGTCAGTAAACTATGGCAGTTCAAACGATGAGATATATAAGCTTAACCCCGGTACTGCGAGGAAGAAATGTAATAAAACAGAGAGAATATACAAATATTAGAGGAGACCACACTGATATCGGTTACACTCGTATTTGACGTGAAATTTTCGCAGCGCTAAAAATACATTTTATTATATACACATTAAAAAAAAATTTATGTTTTTGTTTTTTTTTTAATTGAAATATATTTTATACGTATTTTTTCAACATCGAGTGCATACATCGATGTTTAAAAGTTTTTACGAAAAAATTGATTTATATTTTCCATACGTTATTAAATTATTCAAAAATTTCAAGGTGCCAAACTTGCTTAAAATGTAAGATTGCACATCGTGACCGAATATGATATGAAACTAACCCCGTTTGCTCAAAACGTGTCGTATATGTCTTCGCCAATACTCACGCGCGAATTCTTACTATCATAGTGTGATTCGAAATTAGTCGGTGCCTTTCAAAGGTTTCTTCCTACTATCGTACATTGATATAACAACAAAGGATAGTGTGGAGTATTAAAATCGCAACGGCAGTCTTCTTCCAGACACTTAATTCTTGATTCATTAAAAATATTTTCATTGAAACAAGTAAACAACAAAATACTATTTTCAATATATGATTAGTTATTGAATGTTAACAGTTGTATTGATCGCGTTAAAGTTTAATCAAAACGTTATCTGAGAGATAATACCGACACGACGGTACATGGATTTAGGTAAGATAAGAAATATATTTATTTTCTTTATCGCTTACAACAGTGATTAGAATAGCAAAGACATAAGTAACAAAAATATTAAGATGGCCCAGCAGGGGCCAGCCCAACAACTTACAAAACCATTAAATTATAGTGAGATGTTACAATATCAAAAACTTCCAACCAGAAAACAAGCTATTATAATTCATGCTTTAAATGAAACAAAAATAAAAGATTACATAATTACAGTCGGACAAATAGTAGGAGCGAATAACATTTTATTCGCTTCAAGAGTATCTAACAACAGAATCTGTATCTATTTAAAAAATGAAGAAGTGGTAGATAAATTAACAAAGGAGCACAGTACGATAAAAATTGGTAATACAGAGATGAAAATACGGAAACTTATAAATCCAGCGAGAAGAATCGTTTTATCAAATGTATCTCCGCACATACCAAATTCGGTGTTACAAAACGAGTTAAATAAACTGAACATAAAAACTATTTCGACGATAACTTTTATTAGGGCAGGTTTGCATTTGGAAGAATACAAACATGTATTAAGTTTCAGACGGCAGGTGTACGGCTTAGTACAAGAACCAAATAATTTAAATGAAAGTGCTGAAATTCCAGAATATATCGATATCATGTACGAAGGTGAAAAATTTAGAATTTATATTAACTTAGATGGAAACTCTTTTCGTGCAGATCGTGAAAATAATTTGCAGAAGGAGGAAAATAGTGATAACAAATTAGAAGAGCTAAGCATATTAGGAAAAAGGCAACATTCGACAACAACAGAAAACACGACAACAAATGACGATAGTGACCTGTTTGGGAACGCTTGTTTGTCTAATGCGTCGAGCCTAACTACGCTAGATGACACGGAAATTGAAAACCCAGAACCGCTAATAACGGGGAAAATAATTGTAGAAGAAAAGGAAGAGAAAACCGAGGAGATCGAAATGAACAGTACACAAATCGTGGATATGAGACAGGAAGCTGCGGTCAATAAGGAACCAAAAGAAAAACCGGATTATCCGCAAGATGAGCAGAAAAATAAAAATAGAAGCGCAAAGATGCAATTTGCGATCATAAAAGTTTGGAAAAAAGCAATTTAAATTTAGGCAAAAAAAAAGTAGGTACAAAAAAAACTAAAACAGAACAAGATAACATACTCGAAAAGGCATTAATAACAATAAAAGAAACAATCGAAAGTCAATTCAAACACAAAAAAGTAATTTTTAATTATAAACAAATACTACAATTAATCACAAATATAAATAAAAATGAACATGTAAATGAAACCATTAAAAACCTATTTCAGTTGGAACAGATAAATAATGACGCGCTTATCGCACAAATGCAGTACATTCATGATAGCATAAATGATAGATCAATTAAAATAAAAATTACTAAAATAATAAATAAAATTAAAAAAGAAAATAATAAAGAAAACATATAAAATCTAAAAAAAGTAGAAATTAGAATGGTTCAAATAATACAGTACAATGAAAACCACTGTAAGTTAGCAAGAGATATCTTATTAAGCAAAATAATTACGGAAAATATTGATGTTGCGTTCATTTGCGATAGATTCAGCAGCAAATACGTGCCCATCAATTATAAAACTATTATACATAATAAATTACAAATAATTTACCGTGTTGGTATCCTAATAAACTGTATATATGCACATAATGAATACAATGTGTTAGTAATCCAAATAGATAAAGTAAATTTCATATTAACATATATACCACCGAATAATTTGTCATATCAATACTTTCAATTCTTAGATGTATATATTAGAAACAATAACTTCATTAAATTTATATTACTCGGTGACCTCAACTCAAGACACTTATCTTGGGATAAAGTAAATAACCCTAGAGGGAAACAATTATACAATTTAATACAAATTCATGATTTAAAGGTGTTAAATATTAAAAATAAATACACATTTAAACGGAAAAATCAGCATAGTACGATCGATTTAACACTCATTACAAACAATATTGCACAAGTAATTAGTGATTGGAAGGTATCTCATGAAATTAACCACAGCGATCATAGTTATATATTATTTAATTTTCAACCAATATATAAAAGTAATAAAGAATACGTGAAAGCAATAAATTATCATAAATTAGAGAAAAATATAACTAAATTTTCATATAAATTAGATTTAAAAGTTTCGTGTAATTCGGTAAATGCTATAGAAAATTGGTTAGAGGAATTTCAGCGGTATGTAAATACTGTATTACAGCACTCATACATAAATAAAGAAAAATCAACTGTCTACTGGTGGAATGCAAACCTACAAAACCTAAAATTTAACGTTAATAAACTATATAGGAAATATCGAAACTGTAAGAACGTAAATTTAAAAACGGTACATTACAATAAATACAAGAATAAATTTAAAAAATATAAGTATGAAATTAAAGTAGCTAAAATGCAAGCCTGGAGAAAACTAATAAGTGATAAATCGGTATTTGGATTAAAGTATAAAATATTAATAAGTAAATATAAAGATGTTAACATACCCACATTAGATAAGTACGCCTACTCTGACAGCGATAAAGTAAAACTACTAAGTTCTAAATTATATTTAAAATCTAAACCGTTCAAAGTGAAAATAATAAATAATGAGTTCGTAAATTATGTTCAAAAAGACGAAATCAGCACGATTATTAAGAATCTTAAAAACAAAATATCAACAGGAGTGGATGAAATTTCAAACGGTTTTTTAAAGAAGTTCAATATTAAATATCCTGATGTAATAGCGAAATTGATCAATTTATTGTTTTATTATAATTATTTCCCGGAAAGGTGGAAAATAATGAGGACGGTGATTCTACCTAAAATCAGTAAAGACCCAAAATTGTCTAGCTCGTACAGAGCAATTTCATTAATATCAAACTTCAGTAAAATATACGAAAAATGTTTACTTAACAAATTACAAGATTTCGCAAACAAAAAGAATATAATTAATAAAAACCAATTTGGTGCATTAAAAGGCAGATCATCGGAATTAGCAATATGTAATATTATTCAAACCATAAAGAGTTTTAAAAAGAAATCATTAAAATGCTGTCTAATCACACTGGACGTAACGAAGGCTTTTGATAGCCTGGACCTAAATAAACTTATTGAATTATTAAAGAAATTAGAATTAGATAATGGATTGTTAAATATTTTAAATCATTATTTCAATAATAGACACACTATGATACAGATAAACAGTTCATCCTGTAAAAAAAAAATTGTTATGGGTTTACCCCAAGGGTCAGTGTTAGGACCATACCTTTGGAACATCATTGTTTCACAAATGTACAACTTAATACTACCAAACGATATACAAATAATTACATTCGTAGATGATATTGCCATTTTCATTGCAGATAAAAACGAAACAATGGTGGAAAATAAAATATATAAAGTCTACACTAAAATTCAAACATGGCTCACGGAATTTAATCTTGAAATAAACGAAAATAAATCAAACTATATTCTTTTTAACAGTAAAATTAATAAAAAACCACTTAACCTAATGCAGTTCGGATTAAATATCAAATTTGCAACGCAAATCAAATATTTAGGTGTTATTATAGACAATAATTTAAAATTTTATAATCATTTTAATAATGTAAGAAATAAAATTAACAAATTCTTGCCAATTTTCAATAAACTTTTCAATAATAGTAATCGAATAAATTATAAAAAGGGTATTATATTGTATAAATGTATAATAGTACCAAATATTATTTATGGTAGTATTATTTATTTAGATATGCTAGGGACTAACAGATTTCAAAATATAATTAAAAGCTTTCAAAGAGAGATTGCAATTAAACTGATTAAAGCGTATAGAACTACCAGCTATATGGCCGCAATAGTTATCGCAGGCATATTACCTATCGAATACGAACTGCATAAACATATAAATGTATTTTTAATAAAAAATAAAGTTGAGATTAACCATAGATTTAGTAATGTTAGATATAATTTTCCTTATTATAAATATGAAAATAAATTGTTAAAAGAAAAACAATTTAAGAAAAGTTTAAATGAACACTACATTAATAAATATCAGGAGATATGGAATAACTATAATGGACTAGCTAGACATTTTTTTCCCAATATCATAGACAGAATGAATAATAATGACTTTGTACCAAATTTTTTTAACGTGCAGTTCATATCCGGACACGGTAATTTTGGAATTTATTTATATAAATTTAAAATTACAGACAATGAAAACTGTAAAAGATGTAATTTCACAGATAATGTAGGACATATATTAAATGGCTGTAATCACAATAATAAGATTTTTAACAACTTATACGCAACAGATTTAGTTACAAACCTCTTTAATGAATTTAATAAATTTACTGTTGAAGAAATTACACACCGAAAGCAAAACTTGATAAATTAGTATTAAGTATTTATAATAAGAAATAATCAGTACACGATTGTAAAATGGGATCGCAGGCAACCAAAAACTTAATTGGATGGGGCTTGTTGTGAACATTATAGTAATAAGTAAAATTGTAATATTATTAAAAATAAATGACCTCGCCCAAAGTATTGGGAATGAGGAAAAAAAAAAAAAAAAAAACAAAATACTATTTACGCCGCTTGTAACCCATATTTAATTACAACGTAATTCTTAGGCTACCCCCCATTCGAAAAAATGTCCCAATTTTACGTAACGTTTGCTATATTTTATAGGATTTTTGTTATTGTTATTTAAAAAATGTCACAATTTTATGTAATGTAATATGTAACGAAAAATGTAACGAAAAAATGTCTTAATTTTATATAATGAAAGTTAAATGTTAGAATAGGACTTTTGTGGTTATGTTATTTTTTTTTTTTTGTGTTGATGCCAGTAAGAATCACGTTGTAAATTTTGATCATTTTATACAAAGTATAGAAGAGAAAGAGACAGAAATGAAAGCAAGAGAGCCCCTTGCGAGGCCAAAATGGCCGAGTTTTTATATATATATATATATATATATATATATATATATATATATATATAGCTATTGCAATTAAAAGGTGGTGTCCGTCCAGTTAAACTCTGATAACAGCGATTCTTTGAGACATTTCATTTAGTCAATACGAACGGATTTTGCTATTCTGATAGTTGATCAAATTCTTGCGAATAATATAAAAGCTTTTCGTTTCGGTTATGTTTCTTTTCTACATTTAATGCCTATTCTTTTTATCGTACACTATTCGTTTTTTCCCTACAATGTTGCTTTTTTTCTACAAATGGCGGATAAAACAACTCACATTTTACAGCTACTAACTACGAAGGTCGGATTATCTAAAGGAGAGGGAATTGAGGATTACAATATTTTAGGGTTTGTTTAAAAACAAACTACGAAGTTTGTACTATATAAATTGTAACGTGATTACGCAGTGGTAACGAAGGCGGAATGTTAAACGAAATATTTTCAGGCTGCTTAGAGGAAGAAACAAATGCTGCAGCGGTTCGTATTTCTAAGATTTCAGAGTGATTCGAGTTTTCTTGTAAATATATGATTTAATTAACTCTCCTACGCTCCTATACCGGTGACTTAAAAGATACAAATTCTCTCCAAAATAAATCTACATATTTTCATTAAAGTCGCAGCCGCGGTCTGTTTAACTATGTTAATTTATTCATTTCGGAAACTTTTATAGGTGTTTATAATTCACGGGAAAAGTTGAACATTTTTGAACTAAAGGTAAAATCTAGCGTCTAAAACGAAAATTGTTAAAAGGATAATGTTTTTTATTTTAATTATTCGCCCCGCTCTCCGACGGCCAAAAACCGTTTTATATAGACGCAAACCCCGCTTAGAATTAAAAGGGCATAAGTCTCAGTTAAGGATAATTATTTTCATTCTCATTTTTTATGGGGAAAAAAGTCAGAAAAATCTGAGAAACGCGATACGTAAGATTTAACAGGAAGCGTTAGCAAGCCTATGCCCCCCCTTCCAAAAAAAAAAAAAAAGAGAAAAGCCTTTGTTTAACGAAGATTTTATACATACGTATTAATGACATCATTTTTACATCGGAGGTAATATGAAAATATGTGACGTCATTCTGTTACATCTTGAAATGAACTGCTCTACACACGATGCAAATTATTTTTTTGTCTAAGAACGACGTAATTAAGTGTGAGGTATATATATATATATATATATATATATATATATATATATATATATATATATATATGACATAGAACTATTATTGGAGAGTTCTAGACGTGTATTTAGTTGGTGACAGAGCTTTTCTCGAATCTATGTACCGAACTTACAAATTAATTAACATAGTAATATGTTTCAGGAACATCTAATAATACGTAATGGTGGAAATTATATTCGCAAACATCGCGTTATTTTTCTATATTGAAGTATTTTTGCGTTGCATCGAAACTTTGCCAGAAGCATTATTAAAATTATCATCCGCATAACGCTACAGTGACACTAGTGCGTGTGTATTTTAATTGACGCAATATTTAAAATCACCGTGTAAGTATTGTAATTATTAATTAAATTTATTTCATCGCGAAAAATAAAAATGCTTTGTATACCTCTATCTGCTTTCAATTTACTGTGTTTACCGTAAGATAAATTAACGTACTATTTTTAATTTTTAATAAACCCTCGATGATATAAGCGTGACCGCTATAACCTAAAACGAACGCTGATCACATCTAAAAATTGCTCGTTCAATAGAAAATTGTTCCATTGAAGAATGCCCCCCCCCCCTTGGAGAACATCAGAAAATTAAGATTTTTAACACCAACCATCGAGGTTTTGGGCGACGAAATAGTATCTCGTTGATTTTCACGGAGAACACATTTTCAGATCGCAAACTATCTAAAAGTGCGATAAGAGATTTTGGAAACTCGAACTGAATTGATTTGTAAATTAATTTTCCATGTCAGGTCGAATCGTCTAAGGCTTTTTCTATGTCAAGCAGAAACATTCCAAAGTGTTTTTGTTTAAATTAAAGTTATTACAAACTCGGTTAGCTTACTATTAAATTAGAGTCTACGTCTATCAATTAATCGAAGAAATTAAATTTAAAAATTACGGTAAATAGAAAAATCAGCTGGGCTTACAACACAGCAGCTTCCGGTGTTTTTTAGGCAACAGATTAATTATTTTTTAAAAAGATTTTTATATCACTTTTTTGGAAGCTGGATTCATCGGTAAGAAGGGAGATTTTCAAATTTAGTGTGTTTCGTAATAAGAATAATGTAAGAATTCTTTTCAATTGATAAAGAAAGTAGATCGATTACGTAAAAACACCGAAAACTGATGAGGCGTGTAATGATTTTATTTTTCCATCAAAGAATTCCATCAATCTGTATAGAATTAATCTGTCGGCGATTTAAGGAATTTCTTAATACTATTACAGAGGTCCATAAATAGCCAGTAGTAGTGTACTCGCTTGATTTTGGTATAGGGATACTTTTTTTAGCTTGTAGGAAAGTGACTTGGAACAGAGAACGGAATTGATAACGGTAAATAAAATGTAATCTTGGCTCTATTTGATAGGCTTCATGGTTGTGGAGATACCCCATCAGAGTGAGGAGGCGATATTTATTTTGGAAAATCTTTAGTAACCTTATTAACATCAGTCGACGGCGAGAAAAGTTTAGGGTAATTGTTCCGATAAAAACTTTTAAACGTCAGTAGAGATTTTGTAAACAAATCTACAAACTGTTTGTTAAAATTTAAAAATATAAAATAAAGTAAAAATAAATACCTTAATTTTGAAAAAAAAAGAAGCCTTTTCGGGGTATATCATCAGCCACAGATAGAACTCTAAAAACATACTGCAGAGAAATCATGGGACCACATGTTATATAGGAAAATAATAGGCGGATAACGGTATAATACAATTATACACATACAAATGTAGCCCCACCATTATTTCTCTGTAGTGTGTTTTTAGAGTTCTATTAGAAACGTATTATTCGTGAAGTTAGCTGATGATATAGCGCGTAAAGCTTTTTTTTTTTTAAATTGAGGTATTTATTTTAATTTATTAAAGTTATGATTTATAAATCGTTTTGTTTCTTATTAATGGGAATTTATTTATTTTCGTTTTTAATAGTAGAGATGTAATTAGCGTTCTTATAATCCATAGCAACGTTATTGCTTTTGTATATCAAGGAACAAATTTGTTAGCGATTCGGTTTTTGTCCGTCATTTTTAAATTCTGTCTTATTTGATCGCGTAAGCGGAGCGATAGCTGTATCAAAGCTAACAAAAGTGTAGAATGGTTGCGATATAATTTTCGGAATTTTTAACTCTGATAAGACTAATTAGTCTCCAGATGCTAGGCGTTAATTTCGATTTCGGGTATGAAGAAATTCGCAGCTTTTATTATAAGCTCGCAGACTTTATTGATGCGATGATTTAGAAGATAGTCTCAGGCCACTTCAATGCGCAGTTTGCACGGTATAGGTTAAATTCCGTCCAGTTCGCATTTTTATAAAATCAACGGGCTTTCTAACGGTGTACGTGTAGCGCGTTAGTCTTAAAATAAATTGAATCGCGATCAGAAGTAAGACTAAAGATAAACACTGGCTCCTCCGTCATGTTATTAATACTCAAGATCGGGGATCAATGGAGCTTCAATTTGGAGTGTTCGTAGGAGAACCTGAGACGAGTGTTTCGAATACGATTCTTCCGGAAAGAAGATGAACGACTATTTTTATAAGTATGAAATTCATCGCGCGCAACCTATCTGAACCGAGGGAAATTAAATAATTTTCGACACGGACCCGTTAGAAAATTTGTACGCAGAAAGCGGATCATTTGCGAGTAAAATACGAGTTGTAGCCTATAATTAGGTTACGCTTTCAACTTTAAATAGATTACCGCGGTAACGTAGACAATAGATAATTAGGAAAAATCGAAATCGCGGTAAAAAGAACTGCGAAGCTCCTTGTTTACCTTATAATTTATACATAATTTTAAAATACACTTTGCCACCGCCCGTAACATGCAGCAGTTATGGAAAAACTGCCAACAGAAAAAAAACGTAAAACCCACAAAAAGTTTTAAATGTAACCGGTAAGGTAAGAACTTTCTTTCAGAAAAATGTCAGGCAGAACCCATTATTAATTTACATAAAACCGCCGGGCTACTTTTGTTGTTAAACTTCTCTCGTGCGTTGAAAAACGAAAATTTTAAGTTGAAGTTTTTGGTTCTTTTTTCCTCGTTTCACATTCTGACTGTTTAATAAGTCATGAAAGTTCAAAATAGGAAGAAAAAAAACAAGCCGCAAAATAATAATCACCGATTTTACTAAGCCAAAGCGAACCCCCCGCAATTTGCACCTGCAGATAACTGTCTCATCAACGATTTAGAATGACGCAGGATTCATCGAAAAAAATCATTTAAATGGTCATCGTCATTCTCAACAACAGTTTTCAATGTTGATACCGCGGGAATGATTTTTATTTCGGTCTAATTGGACGCCATCAGATTGAGTAACGAGCGGCTCTTACGACTACTGTTCTTTACCAACTGCCAATAAAAGATTCCGGAATCTTCCTTTCCATAATGAATATAAGAATTAATCTAGTAGTTGCCACCAAAAGGAGGGAAAAATGTAAAGCCGTTGGAAACTCTTACCTAGTTCGCTGCCGTCCAATTATTTAGACCATAACCTCGCGAAGCGATTTAAATTTAATACCTAATATTGCATTTCGCAGACACATTGAGTATTACTGTGTTTCATAATATACATTATGCGTACATATTTCACAAAAAAAACATAAAATAACAATCATCTTTTTTGAAGTGAAACTTCTTTAGGCTTTTTTTTTTTTTTTGTTTTATTTTTTATGGGCACGCCAACGAAGAGCAACAGCCCAATCAGCCAAGGAATCTAAGTAATTGTTCCAAAGGATAATAACGTATTAGATTTTAATCTGGTACGAGATTGAATGAATGAAGGAAGCTAGAATAGGAACAACTGACAAGGAAGGAAATGAGAGAACATAAGAATCATTGTATGGAGTAGGAAGACGAAGATCCAAAAGCCGAGAATAAAAGAGAGAACGTTCTGAAGAGAGTGAGGAACATTCGAAGAAGACGTGATTGATATCACACAGAAAAAAGGAGTCCTCTGGATGAAGAGGGCACCGCGGAGAAGAGACGAGGGAAAAACGATAAAGTGACGAAGGGAGAAAGGTATGACCGAAACGAAGACGACATATAGCGGTGATCAGGGGACGACAAAGGGAAGGAAACATGTCGAACCATCTGGTCAAAGAAGGTAAGGGCTGAACGGAAAGATAAAAGGAATTCGGATTTGAGAAAAGAAAAAAATAAATATCCTTCCATAATGTAATATGGAACTGTCTGGATATATGATTAATATTGTGAGCGGAAAATTTGTGAAGAGGATGTCCATTGAAAACTCCTGAGCGAGCCAAGGAATCAGCCGCCTCATTACCCTCAATTCCAGCATGGCTAGGAATCCACAATAAATCAATTTCGATCGAACGGAACAGGAATAATTCGTGCTTACCTTATATATATATATATATATATATATATATATATATATATATATATATATATATATATATAAAAAAATAAAAATATATGGGGAGTTGACCCAAAAAACGAGCGAGCGAGCGTACGTTTAATAGTTCTTAATACATCTAAAAATTCGTAATAGACACGTAGACCTAGTAATATATTGAATTAGAATTAATGGTATGTTGCGTGTTATTGCATTTTACACCACTTTGATATATATATATATATATATATATATATATATATATATATATATATATATATAAAAAAAGAAAATAAATTTATTAAAACTTAAAACATCAAAAATTAATCAAACATAAAAAATGAATATAAAGAATCGGAAATAGAAAGGCATCGAGCATATTGAGAATATCAGTAGTCTCAAAGGAACTGTCACTGAAGCAAGCCGTATTTTAATCTTTACAGAAACGTGGATGAATAATGACGATAGCATCGACATACCAAATTTCGATTGCATCGTGGAATTTAAACACTAAAAGTTCGAGCAGGAGGGGTTGCAGTTTAACCTTATTAGAAACGATAAGTCAAATATTGTTACTTCTAATACTGATATGTCAATACACAGAATGTTACGCAATTAGATTTTGGTAAGTAATGTTCAATGTAAGACGGAAGATGGAAAAGAAATAATTATTATCGCCTATTTATATTTCTCCAAATCAAATGGTCCATGTTATAATTAAATTTATACATAGAAGATTATAACCCCTTTTCACTCCCGATGGTTCAAAATTATCAAAAAAGAAAATTTACATACACTTCCAATGATATTAGCTGAAGACTTCAACGTCAATTTTGCATCTGACGATTTTTTTCCTTTAATCGAATTTCCACTAAATAATAATAATCCGAAGGAATCAATGACAAAGTACGGAACTATCATATTGATATGCATTATGTATTGATAAAATTACATCGAAAAACTTATATTTCATATTTTAGTTACTATAGCCTATTGTATCTTTTATAGAATCCAACAATCGATGAAAAACATTAATAAAATAAATGCATTCAGTTTTTATTTGTTTTTGTCTTTCTTTAAGTGAAACTTTATAGATATGTGTTTATGAGAACTGTTTGGATAATATTTATTCGTAACTAATATTTGTTTATTTGTAAATATTCGTTTAATCATAAATAATATTCTTTTATTTATAAATAATATTTCTTATTTAAATATAGATCGAAAATATCGTTTATCGATATGTCGCATTTCATATCGATATGATCTGTGGCAACATTTAAAATTGACCGTTGATCAACGGTTAAAAAACATGGCCGTTTTTTATTATTGTTTTTGTTATTCGTTATTTGTATTCGTTGTTCGTTGTTTGTTATTCGTTGTTCGTTATTCGTTATTCGTGCACCTCGTGCAATTTACTAAAAACAAATTCTGTCGTTTCAATGTTAATTTAAATACAATTGGTTTTTTTTATTTGTTCATCATTGCGAGTAATATTGATTTGCATCCGGCAAATAAATAAACTAAACATTTTTGGTCCTCCGGGCCGGATTCAGTCAATTTCGCGTTTCGAACTAATCTCAAAAAAAAAGCTAATTTCGTATATTTTACTTAATTTCTTCGGTAAGAAATAGATCTTAAATCGTGTTTTTATCGCGTTTAACCTTCGGAATTTACAACTCCGAATATCGTGTTCGAATCACATTCCCATCGGTTACAAAAGCAATAAAGCCTATTTACTTTACCGTGTAAAATTCGAAATAGTGTTATTCGTGTATTTTTCGGAAGCCGTATATCGTGGAAAAAAAAAGGAAACATATTCGGTTTTTAAAGTGCTATCGTGGATCGGAAAGTTGCGCGTTTACTCAATCGTCGATTATTTGAATACAACACCGGAAAATTATACTCTTCTAGTTGCAGTAAGCATTATTATTTTCTTTTATTATAAGTTACATTCGATCATATTGATAAATATTTATTCGGTTTCATTTGAATAATTTCATTCCATTCGTAATCGATGCTACATAATTTAGGACACTAAAATTTAATTTCTTATTCGGATATCACTTCGCAAATTTCGGTTTTAAAATAAGTTTCACTTCTTCTTTTTCCTTTTACTATAATCAGTAATAAGAAATTCTAAAAATGGATCAAATTAAAAAATAGATTCGTCTTTCTAAACTGCAACTCGGCAGAATAAAAAGTCAAATTGAAAAACTTCTTAAACAAACACTAGACACGGAACTAGTTTCTTGGTTTGAAGTCGAAGTGAATAGATTTCGCATTCAATTAGATGTACACCAAACAGAAATTGAACAACTTCTCATGGCAGCAGATGAAGAAGCCGAAGACTATGATAAATTAGCTGATGACATGATGAAGGACCTTCAAATGTGGAGCGAAACAGGTACTTTGTATGAAGGAAAATTTAAATCATTTCAAAAAAAATTGTCTGTAGAATCACATCGAGATGCGTTACTGCCAAGCGACGTAAATCAGTCAGTTCGTCAATCATCAGCAGCGGTTCCTAAACTCGAAAAGATTCAAGTTCCCTCGTTTAACGGTGATTTACTTAGTTTTAAAAATTTTAAAGAACTGTTTGAAAACCTTGTACATAATTCCACTGATTTATCAAATGTATAAAAATTATTTTATTTAAAACAATCATTAATTGGTTCAGCTCATGAAATAGTTCGCGATTTCGAGTTAACGGATAGTGCGTATCCGGAAGCATGGGCTTATCTACTATCGCGTTACGATAACAAAAAAACAGTAATTCGCACACTGTTTAATAAGTTGCTTAACTTGGAACCAATAAAAAATGAAACTAAAATTCGCTCGCTATTAGATCAAACTGATGTGATTGTTCGATGTCTTAAATCAAACGGTGAAATTATAGAACAAACTTTTTCGAAATTCGTTGCACATATAGTCATTTCAAAATTAGACGTGCGTACTGCCAGAGAATTCGAAAATTCTCTGGACTCGAGTGCGGAGTTCCCGAAATGGGATACTCTACAAAAGTTTTTACAGGCAAGATCGTTCGCTACCGACAATTATCTATTATCGATTCATAAATCGTCACCCGTAGTAGCTCAAACAGCGGGAAAGAAATCGTTTACAACAATCGTAAGCAAAACGCCGAAATGTATTGTATGTTCGCAACAACATTACCTAAATCAATGTGATAAATTCCATGCTAAATCGGTCAAGGAAAGATTCAATATCGTTAAAAAAGAAAGGTTATGTCTGAAATGTTTTAACAGCGAACACGGAGTAATTAAATGTATTCGTCCGAACTGTTTAAAATGTGGTGGTAGGCATCAGCAGATGTTACATCGGGAGAATGATTTCCACAAGCCTAGTTCAGTTGAAGGATCGTTATCGGTAAATGGTTCTCAGTCGTCATCGAATACAAATACTAACGCCACAAAAACTTCGTTCAACGGTATAGCAACGTCAAATGTAAATAAATTGGTAGTACTCCCAACCGCAGTTGTATCAGTAGTGCAGCCAACTGAGAATGGATTTACAAAAGTCACCAAAGCTCGAGTTCTTCTTGACAATTGTTCCCAGGGAAATTTAGTTACCGAAAAATTCGTTAATAGCAATAGATGGGTGACGTCAAAATCATTAGGCGTCTCAATTGGAGGTGTAACTGGAGATCGTACATCATCGAGTCGAACTACAAATTTCATTTTGAAATCTCGTTTCGGAAGCTTTTCAGTAGAAGTAGAAGCTGACGTTGTAGCGCAAATTCCATTTAAAATTGTTTCTGATCCGATTACAAAGACAATCGTAAATAATCCGACGTTTAATTTCGCTGAAGATCAACTTCGTCACGATCATGTGGATATTGTAATCGGTGCCGAATTTTATGAAGCAATTATCTCAAACGAAAATTCCCAATACGAAACAATTTTTCTTCGTAACTCGAAACTCGGATGGTTGATCAGTGGTCCATACGTGGTGCAAAACAAACCAAATAGTGAGTATTGTGGTTTGACAATGTTCGATATCGGTCGACAACTAGAAAAATTTTGGCACATCGAAGAAGCAAGTATTGAAAACCAGTCTAATTCGGAGCATGAAAATTGCAATGCCCATTTCGAAGAGACGTATTCGCGCACCAACAGTGGCCGTTTTTTAGTAAGGTTACCTCTTAAAAAGGGCCCGTCTCTCACCGAAGAATCGCGGGAGAGGGCTGTTGCACGGTTAAAAAGAAATGAAGTGCGCATGAATGCAGACATTCGGACTCAATATATCGACTTCATGCGCGAGTATGAAAACTTCGGCCACATGGAAAAATGTCCGTCCACAATTTTATTCGAAAATTCGTTCAATCCAGCATACTACATACCACATCAAGCAGTTTTACGACCAGAAAGTACAACGACAAAGCTGCGTGTCGTATTCAATGCATCAGCAAAATCAAAATCGGACGTTTCGTTAAATGACATCTTGATGGTCGGTCCAACAATACAGCCGCAACTATCCGACAATCTCGTTCGATTTCGCGAACATAACATCGCCTTTTCTGCCGACATTTCAAAAATGTATAGACCAATTATAGTTTACCAAGAAGATCGGGATCTTCAGAGAATTGTTTGGCGAGAAAAACACAAAGAAAAGGTTCTCGATTACCCTTTGAAGACGGTTGCATATGGAACTGCTCCAGCATCGTTCTTAGCAACAAAATGCCTCGCGGCGCTAAGCAACGAATTGAATGATTCGAATCCTGCACACCTTTTAATTGGCGAACCTGTCTGCTCGATATCAGTCGCAGAACAAACAACTGACAAGTCGCTCGAGTTATCCGAACGATTCAAACGTTTGAGAAATCAGGTTCAAGGGTTTTGGTCCGCGTTTGGTCTAAGGATTATCTCAATATGTTGAAGGGCCGAGACAAGTGGAGTTCGCCTATCGAGAACCTGGCCGTCGGTGATATCGTCCTCATTAAAGAAGACAACTCTAGGCCATACGAATGGCATATAGGTCGCATTGAGCAAGTTTATCCAGACCTACAAGGACAGGTGCGGGTCGTATCAATTCGTACAAGATATGTTGTTAAAAAAAGATGCACCAATAAGATTGTGAAATTGCTGGACAACCTTTAGAAGTGTCCAGCCGCGGGAGTATGTTTGGATAATATTTATTTATTCATAACTAATATTTGTTTATTTGTAAATATTCGTTTAATCATAAATAATATTCTTTTATTTATAAATAATATTTCTTATTTAAATATAGATCGAAAATATCGTTTATCGATATGTCGCATTTCATATCGATATGATCTGTGGCAACATTTAAAATTGACCGTTGACCAACGGTTAAAAAACATGGCCGTTTTTTATTATTGTTTTTGTTATTCGTTATTTGTATTCGTTGTTCGTTGTTTGTTATTCGTTGTTCGTCATTCGTTATTCGTGCACCTCGTGCAATTTACTAAAAACAAATTCTGTCGTTTCAATGTTAATTTAAATACAATTGGTTTTTTTTATTTGTTCATCATTGCGAGTAATATTGATTTGCATCCGGCAAATAAATAAACTAAACAAGAACCAAAATCTCCATATTTCGTTCTTACTCTTGGTCAATTTGGAACTAATACTATTAAATCAAAGTTGAGGAAAACGCTTTTGAAGTTTCACTTCACTGGCACCCCTACTCTCATTGGTACTGTTGAGCTTAGTAAATTGTGAACCTTGACTTCACAATCCCAACGCCCTATCAAGGGTATGCGATTTAGTTTATTTTACTGTGCCTCGAGGATTTTTTTTTTTTTTTCATGAGCACAGCACGCGTGAAATTTTTTTACATTCTTAATTTACAGAATCGGGATGTCGGGTTTTACCACCAAACAGAAACGCTAACTAATACTATCGTCCGATTAGTTTAACATCAATCGTGAAAATTAAGGATGTTTTTCGTTCTAGATTTTAATCAGCCGAATAGAAACCATCGGATAATAGTAACCAAACGTTCAGGCAGTTGCGAAACGCTGAGTATTAAGTTGCCGTTCGTGGGGATCGATTTCTCATTTATCGTGGTGTTAGCGTGGACACTAGATAAGAACTCGGGAAAGAATCGCTAGAGAGCTGTGATGAGAGTGTTAATTAATTCGTACGGTAGTGAGGGACTTGATTAAAAATTTCAGTGAAAATAGGTAAAAGAAAAGGGAATTAAAAGTGTTTAAAGTTGAAGTGCAAAGTGCGTAATCATCCTCTATTGACAACAACAATATTGCGCTAAATGGTTTAGAAGGACTGTACGAAGGCGCGAGCCTAGTTAAAAATCACTAACGAATAAAAATATATTCGCACAGGTCACCACTAATCAAGTTGTACTTTTTTTTTTTTTTTTGGCTCGCTAACTAAGAGCATTGACCCATGTCTACATATATATATATATTTATTTATTTTTTTTTAAATAACTTAAATTTTAATGCTATTCGCTATTGAGTAAAGGAAGGATGCAATTATTGGAAAAATGGCCTGGTTTGGGAACGACAATATCGATGAAATATTGTAAGGTGCGGGAGCATTGAGTTGTAGTAAATTAGAGTATAGTACGGATTGTTCATTGAATAATGTCGAGCACTCAAAAAACACATGATTAGCGTCACAGATGTAATTATTCCCTGGTAGGTGAAGAGGACAAAGAGGAGATAAAGACGGAAAAAGCCGGTGTCGTGAATCGGGAAGGAGTGAATGATTAAATCGAAGACGACATATGGATACAATGGAGTTACGTTGAAGAACTTGACAGCTCTGGAACCATGGTTTACGAGGAATGGAAGGTTGAATAGAAAGATAGAAGGAATGCGGATTGGAAAACGATCGGGCATACATGTCGGACCAAAATTTTGAGTGTAATTTTTTTGAGAAAGATAGAATATTGTTGGCTGGATAAAGATTGACGTAATTACCATTCGTGCTGGCTATGTATGCTAACTTGTCGACTCTTTCATTTCCCTCAATTCCAATATGTCCTGTTATCCATAAAAATTCTATTTGACAAGGTGTACGTAAAGTTAGATTAGATACCATAGACCGAATAAGTTGTACTTTATAGAAATAATTTGAAAAAAGGTGCCACACACTACTCGCATTATAAGATAGAGAGATGTTTACCTATTATCTTAATAAATACCAAAAACTGAAATATCCGTCGGAATAGAGAATGTTACTGAACGTATTATACTACGGAAAAAAAAAAAAAAACGGAAGAGAAAATGGAAAAAGCGAAATGCATTGGGGAAATAACATAAGAAAATTAAGCTTACATACCAGCGACAATAATAATAATAATAATAATAAGATTTCAACTCGACGTATTTGGAAGTTTAATCGTGTTAATAAAACTAAAACAAAATAGGAAAGAGATTTAATTCAGAATTTTTGTTCTAAAAACAGATATATTTTTCAGCTTGTACGAAATATGCTAATTTTATTTACTTAATTTATTTAGCGTATAATAATATGGACGTGCCTCCCCTAAAGGCATTAGCTCTGTTGCATGAAGTATATTATATCTGTATATAAGCATTTATGTTGAAAATCGGTTAAAGCGACGTATCGGTTTTAGAGACGAATACTGCTGCTGGAACCGACTGATATTAACATAAAACTATGCGCACACGTTAATCTGTATCGGAATAGCGAATATAGCGACGTTATTACGGCAAAATTTTGGTATGCCGATAAATAATTATCGCTTTATAAGTACACATAGCGGTGCAAAATTTGACTTTAAAATGATTTTTCGGATGGAAAAAAAAAACAAAAAAAAAATTGGCTCTTAATTTTTTAATAAAACCATAAAATCTAAAACAGTGTTATTCTTTGTTGGGCTTACGACGGGACGTATTATATGCTGCGGCAAATGTAACAATAATGATGGAAACTTGTAGCACATAGCATTACGAAAAACATTACAAAAAAATTATAAAAATTTCTTTGAAATTAAAAAGGATCACACTGTCGTTCGTAACGATCGTTTGGTGTTTTTTTTTTTTATTCTTGTTTTACATCGATTTTGATTTTTTTCCTGAAAAAAGAAAAGATTTAAATAGTCCAAATTTTTTTTCTTTTATAAATATAATTGTGTACGTTTATAAATGTAACATAATTAAGCCACAAATGCGCATAGGTACGCGAGCAGTGGGATTATTATTATTTTTAAACTGTAAGTGTCGAATATAAATCTATTAATTACAAAGAAGTACAATGGCCAACCGGGGCTTTACTTCTTTTTTTTTTTAGTTCAAAAATATGTAATGCATCATTTAGCCATTTAGCCATTGTTTACAGATATTAATATTATTATATAGTTTTCTGGCTATTCAAACTTATAATCAGACATAATTTTAAGTTGTTTCATTCCACACTTAAAGTTAAATTAAATTTAAAAATTTCCAACACAGTACAAATACGTTCAGTTAAAATAGCTTTCTAAATCTACATATACTTAAGCAATTCAGAATTTACTCGTGCTAAGTTAAATAATATTCCTTTATATATCTTACTTCTACACAAACATATACACACACACATATATTTCCATATACATATATACCTACTTACATGCATATTATGCATGTACACACATAAGTGTACCTTCATTTAAATATTAATGTATATATATATATATTATATATACACACGCACAAAAACACACTTACTTATGAAAATTTTTCTCCAATCTACACCTGAGTGTCTACAGTACACATACTGACGCACACGCACACCCTCCGCAATTGCGATAACGTAGCGTTTGATTTATCTGAGGTATAATAATAACGATAGTTTGTTTTTCTGCTAGCCAACTGTAGCGACAAGAGCTATTTGATAAATGGGGGGAGGGCACATGTTTCCTTAAAATGTTCTGCTACATGTATTAAGCTGGTATTTAACCCATGACTGTTGCTTTTCGGTAAGTTGGGCTGCTACGTTAGTTTCTCGACGATGCATTTCGTTTCGACAATGTTTGGGGGCGTACCACTAACAGTCTTTTGCAACCAACATTCTCCGCGATATAGCACCGGCGGTGATTAAGGAAACGGACGGAATAATCGGCGAATGAAAAGCTATATAATTAAAGTATCAGAGTAAAATGTAAAAAAGGTAATTTTATCACTGCCGTTGAAAGCTATATATCTTGAAATTGGCTCGACGGAAGAACGCGTTCCTCCGCCCAAGTCTAGCCGCAAAATGAAAAATAATCGATGCGTGATTTGGATCATCACGTAGGTGCGGATTTATCAGAACACCGCGTTAGCGTAGAAAAGCTGAATGGCATGTGCTGCTCAACGTTGAACTTCGGGCATATGATCACGTCAACGCAGTTGGTATTTTTCTTGGAAACGCCTGGCGTTATAGATCCTAACCGAGGACTTTGCCTACAGCTTAATTCAAACATGATCCGGAGGCTACTGTTTGTTTGGATGTTCGGTGTGTTCTCTTCGGCCTCTCTCGCTTATTACATTTATTTCTTTTATGACCAACATAACAAGATTATATATACAAAAGAAAAGGAAATACAGACTAGCTACACATAATGTGCTTGGTGGCCGGACTATGTTTACATCTCGTCACCTTCCAATAATCTAAACTTGTAGGGAGCGCTACTACGCGTATAGTTTATTTTGCATCTTTTCTACATACACGCATTATATTCTTAAGTATTCTGCTCCTTTATAGACAAATTTCAGGATAAATTTGCTCCATCCGAAATGTTGGAAATGGGGATTTAAATGGGAAAAAAACCCGAGGACAGTTTTTTTTTTTTTTTTTTATATATTTAGAAAACTAACTTTGTCCTTGACCAGTACTATTTCAGTTAATGCTTGCTGGCTCCGAATAGAATAAGTGAAAGGCGGTGAAATTTTTTCCCTTTCAACACACGATGTACGAGACGTTATTCAACGAGTTCATTTATCTTCACTAACCGCCGTCTAACATTAAAAATAGGCATTTTTCACATCGCTCTAGTTGACCGGCTTTTTCGTCTACTGCCTATACACTTGTATGTATGTCTGTGTGTCTGTGTGTGTCGATGGCTTATCAGCAGCTACTAATTTTAAGTAATACTGACTGATGCGTAATAATTTCAAAGATAAAGATAATAAAAATATTTCAATGCACTTCAGTTTATTCTCTTCTATTTTCTAATTACTCAATAATTCTGCATTCTAGAAAGGTAAATGTATCAGAAAAAAACCTAAATTCAAACCGTTCTTAAAAAATTGTTACGTAGAAGTAAAATGTTAAATGCAGTTTTTAATCTCAGAAATACAATATTTCCATTTAGATTTTTAGATATAAAGTACTTAAAATATTTGTTTAAAAAAAAAAAAGAACGTATCCAAAAAATTCCAAAAAAAAAAAAAACAGACGAGAAAAATATTCTACAAAAATTAAAAAGCATCTCTATTAATTAGTTTTGTTACAGCGTCGATGTTAATTAGTGTCGAGCGCAAACTCACTCTTTCGTGTTATTCGATTAATCGCGAAAAAATGATTCTAATATTTTTGGACGGACGATTAATTGATATGCGAGATTAATTAGACAATTGGCGCGTCGGGAGAACAGAACTGCTGAAAAGGAGCACACAGTTCAGAAGGCATGTGTCGACCATTATCGTTCTAAATTTGCAACACGTGGGCCTATAACTGCTGTAGCGGGAAGTTGCTTACGAGTTTAGATTTTATGGATTTGCCGCCGATTTGAATTCTTATCAGCGGCCGAGTCCACTTGACTAAATCTAACGATCGGCAAAGGAATAATCGTTGTTCCCGCAGATAGGCTAGACTGTTTAGCTATCGCTAACAGTTTTTGATACGCAAATTATCAAAAAGAAATAGACGCATCGATGTATTATAAAATCGCGTCGAAGTGTTGAAATTATTCGCGAAAGGACTTTCAACTTTCGATTTTCCGTCAATCATGCAATATTTCAATATGGAAAGTATAATTTCTCTTTTTTTTTAACGGCAATGGATTCCCCCCGCACACACACATACGCACACACACACACACACACACTAAAATCTAAATCGACACAACTCGTAGATAGCGATACACATCTGGAGTAACCGCCCTTTTGGAAAATTTTATTTCGCTCTAAAGCCATTCGCTCCATGACGAATCCGCTTTTTTTACATCTGTTTTTCCAATAAACTCCGGTGCATGCATTACTGTGTCGTTGTAAATTTGGCAATCATTTCGAATTCAGCTGCACCGGGAACGAGCACTGGATTATTTAAAAAAAAAAAAAAAAAGAAAGAAAATCTCATCGATAGCCCCCTAATGTTACGTTTTGACTGCGCAACATCCCCCAAACACACTTTAGACTATTATCTAGAGTAATGTTCTAAAACAATAAACCGAGGGAATCACTTAGAATTAGTAGTACTCAAAGTGATAAGCTATCACAACTCAACAAACACAAACTCACACACACACACACACGCGCAAAGGATGAAAAACGTTGGAGCATTCGGAGCGACATGAAAAATGTGCACATTTAATGTTAGATGGCGGTTAGGGAAGATAAATGAATTTGTTGAGAATAACGTGTCTACCTATGTATATATCGCGAGGCAGAGGAAAGAGCTTTTTCGCAATGAAGCCGAAATTACGCCCGATTAAACGGAGGCTGTAAGACGTGTTTTTCGGCCGGGAACGAATAATATTGCTATTTCCCCTCTCGGCATTCCGAACTAGTATAATTTTCGGTTTAAATTTTTTTTTTTACAGTAATTGTACGAATGAAAATCGAACGACCCTAAAAGGCAAAACATGAAGAGAAAAGGGAATTAAGAGCTACCGAGTTTATTTCCTTTTTTTCGAGATTATGAGACTCCAAAGTGGAAATTTACGATCAAAATGCAACGTTTTAGCGCGAAATTCGAAATTTAGCTCAAATTAAGAGCTTTAAAGATATTACTGAAAAGGTGTGTTTTGCTAAATAAGAATATAGAGGAGAGTTTAAGGCGCGAGATTTGATTCTTAAAAAGGAAACGCCGAATGTGACGATTACAAAGCAAATCTTCATACAGTGGCGGCGCTGAGGCGAAACATCCGCAATGAAATTTCCATTTCGAGTAATGAAGGTTTTTTCGATAATAAAAAATTGCGGGTATTTTTCAAGTTGTGTGAAAAATGAGTTTACCGTAACAGATATCAACATCTAAAGGTCAATTTCGAAATTGGTCCCGGAGATTTTCATTTAATCCCTTAAAAATGACTTTGACCGCATTAAATCTTTATACAATAAGAATTACATTTATTACTCTCTTTTCAGAACATTAGGTTTAAAAACAAAAATGTTTTACCCGATCTTTTTCCATTTCCTTTTAATAACGCGTTTACTATACACTTTTTTTTTCTCGATCAAAATTCATTTCCGTTTTGTATAATGCCTCGCGGATCATATAAATCAGTTTCGAGACATATCCGATGCCAAGGGAAAAAATTACGTGGCAAAATCGAGAAATATCACGTGTCAAGATACCCCCCCCCCTAATATTACGTCGCGTCTCAAAAATGCTATACACCAGAGACATTTCATGCATGAAAAAGTTACGGAAGTTATTGTACAATATTGTACTTAAAGGTTGAACAACGATGGCGATTGAACTACTGTGTTTAAATGGGATTCTTCTAGAGCCGGAAGTCTTGCTTTACCAGAGCTCGTCACAATCGAATTTCAAACGTTTTCTCCGTAAAGAAGAGGATATTCAAAATACGAAATGGTAAGCGTGATTATTATGATTTTGTACCCTTTATGAATTGCTAATATTAATAATATAATTGATAACGCAATTACATTTTTGTGAACATTCATTGTTGGCTGTTGATATACTCGCCGTCGGTAATGATAGGAGAAGTTTGTAACTTTTTTTTTCCCCTTTGATTGCTCTACGCGAAGAGCTAAGTAATACATAGGGTCGATCGTAGCCCAGGCATTTTGGTCGCTGCTGAAACTGAGATTCGGGTCTCCACTGAGAATAACGCGAATGCTCATCATTACACAAACTATTTTTTTGTGTTTTTCGTTATTTCTTCGTGTGGGTTTTTTTTCTTTTTTTTTTTTTTTTAACCGGGTAGTTGGCAAATTTTTATTTACCGCGTTATCTTATTTCACTAAGCACGAGCCAATGATAATTCCAATTAATCATCTAATATCTTTCCGTGTGTTGGTTCAAAAAAAGAGATTTTCACGCATCTTGGGCAATACGTGTTGAATGACTCTTGTGCGTTCGAAGCAATCTCATGAAGTACACCTCTCCACATAACGTCTTTGAAAGTAAATTTTTGACCAACCTCCATAAGACATATCGTCGAAAGTAATATTTTTGTAACTTTTTACTTTTAAGAGGGGGTCTTGGGGGTAAAAAAAAATGATTTTTTTTATGTCATAAAATGAATGTACAACATCATAAGAATATTGCGTCAAAATTTCAAATAAATCGAAGCAAAACTAACGAAGATATGGCATTATAACTGTGCGCCGCTCTAACTTTACTAAAAGAACGAAAACGACCATCTGGCCCTGACGCACAGCGGGATTAAAGAGCATATTTTTCTGTCCCTTTTGTATAATCCCTTAATTGATTTTTTCGAAAAAGATTTACACAGGTAGGTAGATGTTTAACAGATTTGTTGCGCGTAATGCTATTTCTTGACGACACGAGGTTTCAGTCAGAAATTAGTCTCTATTCACGACCTCTCAAGCGTCATTCTCGGTTGCATCGCTGCTTTGTCTTGTCAAGAATGCTTACTCGGCCAAAACCAAAAATCCCTGTGTTCTGTTGTAAGTCCGGTCGTTTGCACTGCTGCATCGGGGTAGAGACGTATTTGTGTCTGAGTGGTAGTGGTCGAGGCACTGACTTGTACTTGCGGCGGAAAATGCAATACTGTGTGTCAAGTAACGCTGAGCTGAGCGAAGATTTTGTATGTTAATCAACAAAAAAGAATGTGAAGGCACGCCCAGAAGAGGATGGAGACCCGTTTGCGCGATTTAGTAAAAAAAAGTGTAATAGATACTGAAACTAAGGGTGCAAAGAAAATACAAAGAAAAACACTTTCCGGTAAAGGCAAACTCTTTGCTAAATTGATTGATAAACTAACGCTTTACTATGGCCGTGCCATCCGTTACAATTCTCATTCTGTAGCAGAAATGAAGAAGGCCATTTGGGCGACTTATTATCACTACGCCTCAACTGACAAACACCTACATCAAAATTGCCCGAGCGGAGGGAAACTCATGGCGTGAATAGCAGAGAGCCGCAGCTGCAAACGAATTGCGTTTTTTCAAACACTCTTACTCTGCTCTACCAAGTGATGTTTTAGAGGGGATTAAAAACCAATTTATGAATATCTGAGCAAAGATGCTCTCCTGGAGCGATGTATTGGCGGATTCTCTCAAAACAATAATGAGAGTATCAACCAACTTATTTGAAAGATTTCGCCAAAAACTGAGAGTGGTTCGACAATTATTGTTCAGTTTGGAGCTCATGTGGCTGCCTCTACCTTCAATGAAGGCTGTGTTGCTTACTTGACCTTTCTGGAAGAGATGGGAATCAGTACAGGCCCAAGTTATCATGGATGGGCGCAATCAGTGGACAATACACGAATAAGCAAAGCGGATGAGCGAGTGGTGGAACATACCAAAGAAGAGAGAATTCGTCGTAGGCAAGAGCAAAAAGATGCTTTGGACATTCTAAATCAAAGTTCTTCACTTTATGGGCCTGGCATTGATGATTCTGTGTGAGTATAGAAAAAAAATTACTACCTTACTAACGTTTAATTTGTGATTTTATATTATAAAAAACTTTAAACACGTTTTTCTCGAAACAACGTTTTCAAAACCGGTGCACTCTGTAACTCAAAATCTACTGCACCGAGCGTTCTGAAATTTGGTACACTATTTTTATAGACAATTTGCAAGGTAGCAACGTCGAGTTTTTTTTTGTTTTTTTTAATTATTATTATTTATTTTACAATAACAAATGGCTAATTTTTACTCAAAAATCGGTATTTTCACTTCCAAGTGTTACCAAGGATTAAAAAATAAAAAAAAAATAAAAAACTCAACGTTGCTACCTACAGAAACTCATTAACTAATGGAAAAACTTTGGGTTTTTCATTTCCGATAATCCAGTGTTGAGTTATGCGGTGCACCGCAAAACAACTTTTTTTCGAGGCGCCTACGAAAGTTTGCTGCCATTGGCTTAATTCTTTATATTTTTCAATGAAAATTTAACACAATATTCTTCAGATGTTACTTTATCATGTACCAATTATGTAAATAAACTTGCATTAACCATATTCTCTAAAAAAATTATCAAAAAATCGTCTTTTTTTGACCTCCAAGACCCCCCCCCCCCCTAATAAAGCCGAGACTGTTGTTGGCCCAGTTCTCACCCACTGTCATACTTGTTTCATACATGTCAGTCGCTTGAAAATTTCGCCCGTGAAAATCACACGAACGGTTCAGAACACACTCTTCTTTTTGTAATTTATTTCCGCTCGTCTACTATGGGGACACGGTAATTTCGGATATTTTCAATCGAACGCGTTTAAAGTAATACATGTAAAGCGAAGAAAATTAAACGCGGCCCGAAAAATTGTGTTCTCTAGCCGTCCATCTCGTTGGCAGCTGGAGTTGGGGGGGGGGGCGGATTTATTGTAGCGGCTATAATTTTTATCAATCGCGCGCGGTCGGGTACAGGAAGACTGTAATATGGCAAAACACGAAGACGGCCGATTCTGTTATACCCCGGAAGAGAACATGTTAATTCGAAAAAGAGACCGGGGGGGGGGGGGGCATCAATACGGAGAATAGTGCACGGGAGGAGAGGGTACGTTGTTAAATCATACGCTCCAGTAAGTCGACGGTGTATGGTAACGAAGTTCAGTTAAAACAACAGAGTGCCAACTTTTAGGGAGTTACGACCATTAATCGTAAAAAGCCGCTATTTCGCAAAGAAGCTGTTTACCCGAAGCACAGGAGAAAAAATAAAGAACGACAGTAGTGGCGGTGGTGTGGTGGTGGTGGTGGTGGGCGCGCACTCATCGCGCCACTTAGATGCGCTGCGGAGCCGTTCTTGCGGAGCGAAATGAGTAATGTATCGCGGAAAAGCTCGAATCGGTAGCCGGAGAAGCTGTTCCAACTCCAACAGGAAGTCCCGAACTGCGAACGCAACCGATCCGCTCTCTGTTGAATTGCGCCAAGGAAAAAAGGCCAGGCGGAGGCCGCGCGCGGTAACGTCTTGTTGTCGCTGTTGTTCGCATGATCACAAATCAACCGACGCGGCGACATCGACTCCGTCTGAACGGTTCATTCCGAAACCGAATATAAACCTACTTAATGGAGCAAAGAAACCTTATGTGTTCCGGTCGCAGACGACCGTGCTGCTACCCGGTTTGCGCAAAGTCCGATGCAGCTGGATGGATTTCTCTTTGCATTTAGCCAGAGCAGCACAACACCCTCTGCAACTGTAAGCGCCCGAATGAATTATAAGCGCGATCGTCATAAATAATACCACCGGCCGTCGCTGCCGCTACTCAAAATTATCATCCAGGCCTCTCTCCTTAACCGTCAAAAAAGGATAAAAACTCGGCCGCCTCCTGTGTTCCTCGGCCCCGCAGCATAAATGACGCAAAGTTGACAAAATAAGTTCGCTACTATCGTCATTATATAAATCGTTGAGAATTATCTCTAGCGTTGCGCATGGTGACCGCAGAGTTCTCCTCAACTCTTGCTTTCTTGTCACGAAAGAGTCCCGCGCAGTTACGACAAAATCTATACCGTTTCTCACTTTGTCGCCGGCTGACGCGGATGAATTCATTTAATCCCGCGAAACTGGAGAAATCGGTCAATACACAAGGTTCTCTCGGGCATTTCTCATTATTCGGAATAGGCCGTTGATTCGCACGTCAGCGCGGATTGATTAATAGCATTATCGGCCGACGTGAAGTAATTCTTCGGAAATTAGCAAAATACGACGATCGCCGTCCAGCGTCGGCACAGTGAGCACCGCAACGGTACTTGGTTGGCCTTGTAGAGCCTATTTCACAAAAGTAAATTGAGAAAGTTCGTCAATTTCGCGGTCTTTTTATTTTTTTCACTACGTTTCATCTTGCACATCGCTCAAAAACAAAAAAAAAAAAAAAAAAAAAAATTTCTTTAAATTTAGAAAAGTATTCGGTTAGCTGCATCGAGAAAAAATTAATACAATTTGGCTAATATCAGGATCGTAAAAAAAATAAACAACCGTATTATTGCACGCTCCTCCAACCACGTTTGATTATTTATGGGCGGATACGAATGATCGAAAAAGAAATGATCACAGCAATGACTAATTAATCGTTACGAAATTACGAAAGTCAACGATGATTTGAAGAAAAAAGTGTATAATAAATAAATAGTAAGATTGACGAAAAAAAAAAAACAATAAAAGAATTACAAAATCGACGGATTCGCTTAATACAATGTTTAAAACTACGTCGCTAATTAAA
This sequence comes from Icerya purchasi, assembly GCA_039619475.1. Classification (NCBI taxonomy): domain Eukaryota; kingdom Metazoa; phylum Arthropoda; class Insecta; order Hemiptera; family Monophlebidae; genus Icerya; species Icerya purchasi. The sequence goes on from CM077115.1 coordinate 568,516,359, forward strand.
AGTTAATCGGGCGAATGTAATAATAGCGAAATATAAACGAATACGGTCAATTAATTGTGGAATCGTGCTCAAGACCGTTAAAAAGATAACATTCTTCTTCTTCTTCTTCTTTGATTAACGTGTCATGTACTGCCGCCTAGGCCAGAGGCACTGATAAGTCAGAAGTTAGATGGTATGGAATAAGTTAGTAATTTTGAGGAAAAGGAGGAGATGTTCCACTTTGTCGTGATGATCAGATAAGATTTTGGAAAGGTTAGACGACCGGAGAGTTTGTGTTCAGCATGTATTGTAAGTAGGACAGTTGATGAGTAAGTGTTGGACTGTGATGGGAGAATTGCAATTGGAACATAGTGGGATGGGTTGTCTGGACAGGAGGTGACTGTGCGTGATTTTGGTGTGGCCTAGACGGAGCCTTGTGACAACTATTTCGTTCCTTCGATTTGTTGATAGTGAAGTTTTCCATGGATGAATGGTGTCACGAATTGAGCGAAGCTTGTTCGAGTTTGAGGTGCTGGTCCATTGTTCTTGCCATATTTGTAGTGATTTCCGTGCAATATAAGCTTTGAGGTCCATCGGTGGTATTTCGATATTTGGAACTGGAAAGAATAATGAGCCTTCTTTCGCCGCAGTATCCGCAAGTGAATTTCCGTTGATTCCAACGTGTGATGGGATCCATGCGAACGAGATGTGAACACTTGTACTGCATAGGGCGCGAATAATTTCTTTGGCTATTGGATGCTGATGAGGGGAATTGTATTTTTGAAGAGATGTAATTGCGTTTAGTGGATCTGTACATATAAGGTATGAGGAATCGGGATCAAAAGTTGTTATATTTTCTATAGCCAGTTTTATGGCCATTAGTTCCGCCGAAAGTGTTGAAAATGGAGCCGGAAGGGAGTACCGAAGAATAATTTCTGTATCAGATGCTACTCCACAACCTGTTCCTTGAGGTGTTTTGGATCCATCAGTAAAAACTATTTTACAGCTATTATATTTGTTAACCATGCTCTGAAACGCGGAGCATAAAGTACTGGATGCTGATCCTTTCTTTGGGAATTGCTGGAGCTGAAGATCTATGTTGAGTTGTAAATTCGTCCATGGAGGTGTTGATGCCATAGTCAGTTTATATGTCGGTGGTAACATGATTTGCATCGTGTCCAAGATTTCAGTTACTTGATTGTAAAGAGTAAGCACCGATGTATGTGGTGTTGGAAGAAGAGAATTTAGCGAAGGAAGGCTGTCCGACGATTTGAGTCGTATCCATGTGTTTAGAATGCTCCGATTTCTGCAAATATTGAGAGGAAGAATACCAGCTTCACAAAGAACGCTAATGGCTGGAGAAGTAGGAAAAGCGCCAATAGCGAGTCTCGCCGCAGTGTGATGAATCGTGTTAAGTGTGTTGATACTGCTTTGATTTGCTGAAGAGTATATTACAGCGCCGTAGTCGAGCCTCGACTTAATTAGTGCCTGATATAATTTTAATAAGGAGGAACGATCCGAGCCATATGATGTGCTAGCCAATTTACGAATTAAGTTTAATTTTTTGGTGCAGTCTGTTTTTAGTTGATTGATATATGATTTCCATGTAAGTTTCTCATCCAAATTGATTCCTAGAAATTTCACAGTATTTGAGGATGGTATAGTTGTGTTGTTCATCTGAACTGAGATTCCATGGTTGCAACGACGATCTCTACAGAAATGTACAGCGGTAGTTTTCGTGTTGGAAAAGTTGAAGCCGTTTTGAACTGACCAGATTTGTAATTTGTCGATCGATTCCTGTAGTGCTGACGTTCCGCGGGCTGGGTCCGAGCAGGATATGAAGATGGCTAGATCATCCGCAAATAAGGAACATTTGACAGGAAGGCAGATTTGGTCCGAAATGTCGTTTATGGCCACGTTAAAGAGGGTGGGGCTCAGGACGGAACCCTGAGGAATACCATTCTGAAGATTGTGGGAAGTTGATTTAACTGAGCCTAGCCGTATATGAAATTTGCGGTTCGATACGAAATTTTTAACGAAGTACGCCAGGTGACCGCGAACTCCCCAACCGTGGAGAGTTTTTAAAATTTTTTCATTCCAGGTATTGTCAAACGCTTTGGACATGTCGAAAAATACAGCCATCAGATGGTTTTTGCGAATAAATGATGTCTGAATGGATTGCTTGAGGAAAATTAATTGATCAATCGTTGATCTCCTTGCTCGAAAACCACATTGCGAATCGGTCAGATGATTGTTGGATTCGATGAACCATTGCAATCGCGCGTTTGTAATTCGTTCCATGAGTTTGCACAGAACGCTAGTGAGTGAAATAGGTCGGTAATTGTCTAGCAACATTGGATTTTTGTTTGGTTTCGGGATCGGGATGATTTCAGCGGTTCTCCATGAATCTGGGAATGTATTTGTTGTCCAGATGTGGTTAAAAATTGATAGTAGTAGAAGAATAACTGGTTCAGGGGCATTTTGGAGCATGTAAACATGAATGCTATCCGGTCCAACTGCAGCTGGTTTCAGTTGTTTGATGCCTCGTTGAAGTTCCTCGAGCGTAATAGGACTGTTGTACGGTTCTTCGTTGTTAGATTGAAAGTCAAGATTTATGGAGGCGAGGTTTCTTTTATGATTGAGCGCTTCTGTTGAGAAGTTGGAGTTGCTGGACTGTAGAGCTATAAATTTCGCAAACAATGATGTTATTTCGGTTAAGTCTGTGTAAATGTAGTTATCAAATTTGATGCTGGTGGGAGTTGGTGAAAAATTTTTCCTATCAAGTGCTCGAATTTTCCTCCAGACTACAGTCGATGAGATGTAATAGTTTATAGTTTGAACATATTGCTGCCATGAGTTCCTTTTGGCCTGTTTTAATGTGTATCTTGCTTTAGCACGAAGTTTTCGAAAGGTAATATGATTTTCCAGAGATGGAGCGGCTTTTAATTTTTTCAGGGTTTTTCTTCTGTTATGTATAGCGGCAGAACAATGCGGGGTCCACCAAGGGACAGCGTTTGTACGTCGATGTGAACTTTTGGGAGTTACGGAGTTGGCATGGTTTACAATAATATTTGTGAATGATTGCACGAGTTTTCCGGTATCTGAGAATAAATTAACTTCAAGGTCGGAGACTGATGGAAAGGTCGATCCATATGTTTTCCAATCTGTTTTACAGTAATTGTATTTTATGTCTTGAGGTAGGGATGTAGTTTTGCTCTGTTTATGGTGAACAATTATGGGAGTATGGTCGCTTCCAGCGAGATCAGCATGATTGAAGATTTCAATGGCGCTGAGAATGGACGGGGTGATAATAATTAGATCCAGCATTGACCATTTCTTATAAGAAAAGTTATAGTGCGTAGGTTCCTCCGGATGGAGCAGAGCGAGGTTACGTCTCGAAATAGCATCTTCAATGATTCTGCCTCTAGAGTTGTAGCCTGATCCTCCCCAGGATGGAGAATGAGCATTCAGATCTCCACATATGAGAAAAGGATGTGGAAGGATCGAAATAAGTTCACTGATGTCTTCTTGAGTGATATTATCTCCTGGAGGTAAATATATTGAGCAAATAGTAAGTGGTGTTGAGAGGTATATAGTAGCTGCAACAGCTTGTAGAATTTTCTTTAGTTGTAGCTGATTAAAATTAATGTAGTTTTTAACGGCCAAGCTGACTCCTCCGGATGCCCAGTTTGAAGAACAATTTACGGATATAATATTGTAGTTTGGAAGATGTAAGGATTGATTATTTTTAAGGTGAGTTTCTTGTAGACAGATTAATGTTGGATCATAAATAGATTGTATTAATTTGAGATCTTCTAGATGTTTGAAAATTCCGTTACAGTTCCAGCTGATGTATGTTTGTAAACTATCCATATGTCTTTCGAGTTTGGAAAATAAACCTAACTAGGGGGATGGGTTGGTTCCAATGGTAGGGTGGCTGGAGGCCTGCAGTCCTTTCAGCTTTTTCTGAATCTTAGTTAGGTGCACTTTTGTCGATCTATCCTTTATGAAAGGGTGAATTTCTGTTATCATTCTAATAATTGAGTCTCTGGAAACTTTGAACTCTTCGGAAAGAATTGATTCGATTTCCAGGGCGGACTTTCCTTTAGCCATGTCCACGAATACTGCAAAATTAGTGGAGGACAGTGGATATTCTCTTGCTTTGAATTTTTCGTTAATTGAAGTCTCAAGATGTTTTAAAACTTCTTTGAGAGAGTTTGGAGATTCCTCCGTTTCAGTTCCTGAGTCCGATGAGAGACCATGAGATTCATCTGGTAGATCAGTAAAGTTTTTGAGTTTTTGTTTTTTTGTTCCTTTTTTCTTCGTTTGTTCTCTAGCTTCCGTAGATATGGGATGAGTAGCACAAATTTCCATCGGCGTTGAAGAATTACCTAATGAAGACGAAGTAGATGGAAGTGATCTTTTCGAGGTAAGCAATGGAAAGTGATCAGCTGAAGATTTCCCGGTGTTTTCTATTTGAATATTTGGAGTGCCGATTTCTCGTTGAACGGCGTTTTCTGGGTTATCAGCCTCGATAGTGCAGTCTTCGGCTCAATGACCTTTTGATTTACACTTGAAACAGGTAAAGTCGTCGAATGTGATAAAAATCCTGTAAGAAACATTTGCGTGGTCCAGTACAAATGATCCAGGTAGATTTGCTTCTTCAATATTGGTAGTAGTGTAAACCTGTCTTCGCCAGCTAATGATATGGCCAAACAGTTGGTCGTGAGGATTAATTCTTAGAATGGCGATATCGGATGTAATTTCTAGTTTTAGATTATTTACAACGTAATCTTGTAAAATTTCATTCGGAAGCGTTGACGGCACGTTAGAAAAAATGATTCGTTTAGCTGGAGTCTTTTGTCTTCTGCATTTAATGAAATTGTCCTCGATTTTGAATCCGCCATGTTCGTTCATAAATGCCTCTGCTAAAGATGAATCTTTAAGGTGAATAATGATTCTGTTGCGGCTTACTTTAGCAGCTGCAATAATATTAAGGGGACCTCCAACGAGATCTTTGATGGCGATAAGGTAATCGCGAAGTTTATAATCTAATATGCAGTTGAAAACGATACCTTGTTCTTCTGTAGGGTATTTGAACGTGGTTAATGGTGTAATTTTGTTTTTTGTGACCTGGGAGTACGATAGCGTTGAAGTGAGAGTAGGTTTTAACGATAAGTTCGGCGGAGAAAGAATTTGAGCCATTTTGCAATCGGACTAAGCCGATTGCTGATATTCTAGAAATTACGTTCGGTTAGTTAATTGATAGTACAATGATAAAAGCACTTACTTATAGAAGATCAGCGTCTTGGTTAATAACGCGAGTGATAAGATAAGATAACAAAGACGAACGTGGTAACACGCAACTGCACTCTTAATCACATAAACAACTTTTTTCAGATAACATTATTAATTACAGGAAAAGTAATAAAAAGACAAAAATATTACCAGGTTAGTTTATAACAATGTATGTATTTTCGATAATTTTCTTATGTGTATTTAATAAATGTTATATATAATCTTAATCCTTCAGATTCACTGTAAGTTGGACTACGCAGCCCAGATGATAAAATAGCTCTTATAGAATACACAGTCGGGTTAAATTGACTGCGTGTCATTCGTTTTTGTTTTTTTTTTAATTTACAATTTACGCAATAATTTCTAATTGTAATCAGTTGTGAAGTCACTTTATGCCACAACTTTTAGATTTCATCAGTAGCTTACGGGAAACTATTAAAACTTCCGTTACACAATTTCTCAAACTACACCGGACATGAAAATGGCACTGTCATTAATACACGATCATGCATGTACATACATATTATATCAAAATAGCATACAATATCGTCCGGCAAGTTCTCGAACTTCGCCGCGGTACGATATTTCTAGATTATGCTTCTTGTACCGTTTTTAATATTCGGAAATATCCGTGGAAAACAATGTCCCATGAAGTAAATCGCATGGAGCTGGGCGTCAAGCCTATACGTCGGATATAATTAAAATTCTCCCAAAATGTTGGGATTTTTCGAGACCAGATAAGCCTTTTATCCTTCTTGACGTTATTAATAGCACATCTTCGGGTAATTAATTAAATAATATTTAAAAAAATTATTAACGTCTTCAATTAAAAATCAAAAGGGATACTTTTTGTATTTTATTTTTGATTATTTTTAAATAAAGACTTTTGCGTTTAATCTTTTATCACTTTTTTAAAAATATTATCGGAACTTTATCTTGTTTCGTAATCATTGTCTTCACCAGCGACAGCGGTACTTTTAATTTAAAACCGCATTCCACTGATAACTTATCGACTATACGATTTACTGAAATATCGTATAATTTCAAAATTCCACCGTACGTTTAACATAGCCTTCTTTTTCCGAACGCTAGTCTAATTAAGTTGTTACACCGCTGCTCGATCGAATCTCTGTATTAAGAAAAAGCACGAAAAGAAAAAAAAAACATTGCGCCAAAAGCGATCGTTATCCTTGTTTTTTAAGCAGTTCTGTACATGTTTCTGCGCGCTCTTTTTCATACCTTATTCCTTCGGACCTAACCAGAGAAGTCAGCTGGCCACCGGGGTACATAATCGGTTATGCAATGGTATTTCGTTCCGACAATGTACACTGAAACGTCCAAAAAATTTCACTAACGCCAGATTAATGACGATAATTAACGCACGCTCCATGAAAAAAAAAACAAACACGAAAGGACACTTTTTAACAACAAAGAGACTTCGGTAATTCACACCAGTTTTAGATATGACTAAGTCGTTCTTTGCAAAACTGTAAAGTTAATAGGAAAAAGGTTTTACAGTTCAACGAAATGATGATAGTTGTTAATCACGGTTAATTTCGAGCTAATCTGACTAAGATACATAGACAGGATCTTCGTTTTGTTCATTTAGCCGAAGATAGGCGCCGTATTATGTGCCCGCGTTTTAAAAAGAAAAAAAAAAATTGCACATTTTACTTAATTTACTATAAATGAATATCGTGATACAAACAAAATTCTCTGTTCAGTAGGGAGCTTCTGCTGTGGGGGTATTGGATGACCACTTTGAAAAATCCGTTTTTTTTTGTTTTTTTTTTGAAAATGTTTCATATAAAAGTACAACTTTTTAGAAATATTTTCCCAAAACCTCAGATTATTTTCATTAAGATGGTAAGCTGTGCGCTCCACCCCTTTTGAACCGGTCGAGATCTCTTTCAAAGGGTCCAGCGGTAGGGTCACCCTCTTTCGGGCGCGATCGATCGGGCACGATTTATCGGGCGCAGCCTCTTTCGGGCGCAATCGAACTCAACCTTCTTACAGACCACCTACGGTGATTTTCAGGTATCATCCGTTAAATGTTATCATCTGTGTTAGTGAGAAACACGAGTTACCAAATACTACTATCAGAAATTCCGTCCAAAAAATACCGTTCTTCGTTAACGATTTAGTTTTTCCGTGCGTATAGCATGTTTTTATATGCACACACATATGTAATCACAAAATACATATTTTACATGATTTTGTTTGGTTATTCGCTTTTTTAAAATAACGACTTCAGCGTGAAATATTCATAAACAGATTTTCGCGATGTAAATTTAAGAGTTCTGTTAGCAATAGTGATACGAAACGGACGAAAATTATTAATATTAATAATCGGTCAAATGAATTGTCAGTTTTCTTCATTTTTTTTTTTTTTGCTAATGTATAGTCAACCGTATTTAAAAAATTACAAACTATCAACTCTACGCCATTTAAAGTGTAAAATAACTGGATTGAATTTGCTTCTGATACATATTCCTTATATTATCTTTCTTTTTTAGTCGTATCTAGCAAGTTTATTTGAGGATACGTTTATTGAAGTTTTTTCAGTTGTCTACGATTTTAATTATATATTTAATTCCTTGACGAATCAACCCTGGTTTCAAAGAAATATCGAAAAAGACAAACAAAGGCGCAAGAACTTTGAACATAAACACATTTATGTTAATACTGGGCGAGAAATATATACGATATTACAAATTAAAAATTAAATATCTTTGTTTTGAATTTAATATTATGTAAATGTAAATTATGGTAATCTTTAAATTAACTCACAGAATGTTCAGTACATGAAACATCCTGCCCGGCTAACCTCTTTCTTTTTCTTTAGAAAAATTTTAAATCTTCAAAACACTGGACTAATATTATTTTCGTAAAAATTTTTTATAAAGCCAATAAGGAAGAAGCTTTTCTTGTTTTGTCGAATAATGAAGCGAGCGGCTCATAAAAAAAATTATAATAATTAGAAAAATCGACTCGGCAATACTCGATGTGTGTTTTGTAGGGGAAAAGTAAAAAGTAAAGAAATAAGTTGAGAAACAAAAGCGATTAAGTAATTTTCCAGTGTGAAATAGTTTTTAATAAAAAAAGGTAAAGAACTGTCAATGGCTATAGCCACTTTGTAATTAACATGTTTGTTAGTTACAAAACGCATTTTAACCGAATTTTTTTTCTAAAATTTCGTTTTTTTACTAACTTATCACACTAAATTGCAATAATACTTTCTAAATATTGTCAGTTCAGCTGGGTTGGATTTGAGTAACACGAAGCTTTAAAAGGAATAATTTGCTGGTATTCGTTATTTGAATCATCGTTCTATCAATTTAGATTAAATATTTATAATAGTAACTTATTTTACTTCTGTTTCTCATCATATCGGCTTTCTTTACTAAAGGTTTTTTGGTTTCATTTGGAAAACAAAAAAAATCTTTAGTGGCGGTAGTGAATAATATGAAAGAAGCTATATTTAGTTTTCTATATCTGCTTATTGGTAATGACTGCAAAACCTAAATGAGAATTACCTTTTTCGACCTTAGTCTTATTTATTTATTTGGGCACGTCAATCAAGGTCCTTTACTCGGTTTGCATTTCGATACTTATGATATGTTGTTGCAAATACTAAATTATCCGTACGCTTGCTTGTTTTCTTTTTGTACTTGCTGAACGGAAAAGTCCCGTTGAGGCAAAATGTGATCAAACAATAAATGAGTAATTGTTAAAATGAGCACGATCGCCTATTTGTTTTTATATAGTTATTTCATTAATTTATCCAGAATGATTTGTCAGTTAGCCTTAGTATGTTTGTTTTTATTTCTGTTCGATTCCTTTAGGTTGCTTTTTCAGATTTAACCTCAATGTTTCATATTTATGAAAAAATGAACTTGCTCCTGCGTGTGTATTTTGTAGTAAACGAAAACATAAAATTTCGCATGAAGTAGGCATGGAAGAGAGAAGAGGATAAATTTTGAACATATTTATAAGAAAAATAATATTCTAGTCCGTCGTTTTTTTTTTGTTTCTTTTTTTCACATACGGCTTAAACACAACTGTGCCGATATCAAGCTGAGCCTGTTAAATTAGCTTACAGCATACTACACAAACTACAATGTTTGGTCGTTTAGTAATAACTGAAATTTTCAAAAACCACAAAAATTGGAACAATATCCTCATTATTCTTCGATAAGGAATCAATCTTTCTTATATGAAATGGATACAGTTTTATTTAATAAATAGGTATTTTCTGTAACACGCATAAACAATATTTAAGTTACCAACAATTTGAAACCTATAGTATGTATTGCGATAAAACTGTCGCAAAAAAATTATCCTCCCTTTCCACAGGAATGATAATTTCTCAAACCATATATATATATATATATATATATAGAAGGTACAACCAGTGTTCATACAGCTAGTCGAATTAGAAATTATGTTTTTCCTCTTTCAGGTTTTCCCAACAAAATAAGAGTTTGCAATTATAATATAATAATAATAGCATTAATTACAAATATAGAAATAAACGATTTCGAAATCTTACATATAAGTAATAATAATAGTACCTATAATACATGCAAACACTAAAGTTAACTAATTACATTATGTGGTACACCACGAAGATAATCTTCAAGCTGAAGCTGATTATAATTTGTTTCGACTTTCAACAAACATTTGTCGCAATCGACATATTTCTTTTTTTTTACTTGGTTGCTTTTATCAATAAGACTATGTTTTCTTTATTTTGCTGATATTATATCACGTTCATAGACGAATGACAGAAACCATTATATGTCAACATCCTTTGCGGCATTCTTTTTTTTTTCGGAACAGAAAAGTAAAAATAACAATAATGGCATGTTTTACACGCATTTATTGCACATTTTGTTATGTTCTTCTGTTAGGAAAATTAACCATTTTCTTAGAAATTTAAAACCGAATAGCCAATAGTACGGGTTATGAACAATGCAGGTAAATAAATTTCACCTCTTATGAAGCTATTCAGGATTTGGTAAAATAAACAAACTAATGCAGTACACTTATTTACAGAAAACAGTTTCATTCGTTAATTCTCCGTACTACGGTCATTATTAAGAATAGTCTATTCGAAAAATTTTCTAGTAATTCTTCTTCCGCCGAAATTATAACAACTGCTTTACAATAAACCTACAGTCAATTCCAAGAAAAATAAACGATTTTTTCCATGACGATTTTATCACTTTTGCTTCTTCTTTTATTCCTACGGATTCGCATATTGTAAAATATTCGAGGTCCTATTCATTACCTCCATTCAGTCACTCACAGGAAATCTCCCATGGTGAGAACCGAACCGACAAAAAAAATTGACGCCCGTTTGAGAAATATGAGCAGTTTACAATATATCCATAAAATTATTTTCCGCATATATGCTTTTAGTGCTGTTGTATTTTTTAGGAATAACTCACTAGCGATCGATATTTACTTGTTTTCTAAAATAATTACATATAACGGTTATAAAACAAATATATACTTTTAAGAATGTCAAATAGTTGTTTAAAAATCAGAAAATTTTTGTTACTCAGTTATGTTAATTTTATTACTAATGTTTTTGCATGTTTTAAAAACGAATTCTGGTTTATATAGGTCATATTTCACAGTAATAAGAAAAACAGATTCCAAGTAATTAATCCGTGTTACATAACGTGCATGATTAAATATCTAGCTCTAAAATATTTATTTTTCAGGTAACTAGATTTTAGAAAAAATAAATAAATGAATAAAAAAAAATAAAATATAATTTTATCGCAAATACAGCAAAGTGGTTGAGCATAATGATTGATTAGATCATTTTGCAATGTAGATGTATCTCATATATTTACAGTTTGCCACTTCATTCTTATGTTTATAAATACTAGCGTTCCCCCAATGGTCCAAATTCGACCATAATTATCATTAAAAATTTTCAAAATTTTTTTCCCACTCCTATACATTAGTTCATTATATATTTAAGAACAGATACTTCTATATGTACTTTCGATACAAAAATTAAATGATACCTTAAGATTTAGTACACTGTAAAAAAGCCAATAATGATGATTATTAAGAAAAATTAAAACATTTCAATAAGAACAGATTTACTGGCTGCAGCGATTTCCTTTTTCACATTTTGTATTACTTTTTTATTTAAATACGAAAAAAAAAGTATAATTGTTTCCAAAATTTTGTGTACTGATAGCTCTAAAGATCATCAATAGTTACTAAACAGAAAAAAACAACAAGAAAATCGGTTAATAAACAGAAAATTTTTACGAAAATAATATTAGTCCAATGTTTTGAAGATTGAAAATTTTTCTAAACGAACTAAAAGAAAAAAAAAGGTTAGCCAGGCAGGATGTTTCATGTACTGAACATTCTGTGAGTTAATTTAAAGATTACCATAATTTATATTTACGTAATATTAAATTCAATTAATTTGTAATATCGTACATATTTCTTGCCCAGTATTAACATAAATGCGTTTATATTTAAAAAATTTTACGCCTTTGCCTGTCATTTTCGATATTTTTTTGAAACCAGGGTTGGATCGCCAAGGAATTAAAATCGTAGATAACAGAAAAAGCTTCAATAAATGCATCCTCAAATAAATTTGTTAGATACGAATAAAAAAGAAAGATTATGTAAGGAATATGTATCAGAAGCAAATTCAATACAGTTATTTTACACTTTAAATGGCGTAGAGTTGATAGTTTGTAATTTTTTAAATACGGTTGACTATACGTTAGCAAAAAAAAAAAAAAAAATGAAGAAAACCGACAATCCATTTGACCGATAATTAATATTAATAATTGTCGTCCGTTTCGTGTCACCATTGCTAACAGAACTCTTAAATTTACATCGCTAATGTCTGTTTATGAGTATTTCACGCTGAAGTCGTTATTTCAAAAAAAAAATATAGAAAATATTTTAAAAAAGCGAATAACCAAATAAAATCATGTAAAATATGTGTTTTGTGATTATACATATATGCATATATAACATGCCATACGCGCGGAAAAACCAAATCGTAAACGAAGAACGGTATTTTTTGGACGGAATTTCTGATAGCAGTATTTGGTAACTCGTGTTTCTCCCTAACACAGATGATAACATTTAACGAATGATACCTGAAAATCACCGTAGGTGGTCTGTAAAAAGGTCTGAGTTCGCCTGCGCCCGAAAGAGTCGGCGCCCGATAGAGTCGCGCCCGCTTTTTCGCGCCCGATAGAGCGATCCCCGCTGGTAATCTACGCACAGGTGTTCCAGTACATTCCTCTGGTAGATTGTTATTATTTTATTATTGTTCTTGTAGAAGAAACACAACAGTAGAGACGGAAATAAAAACCCGGAAAAAAAGCTGGACAAACTAGAAGAAGCAGAAGTCTCTCTGGAAAAGGAAAACTCACTGGTAAAACAATTGATAAATTAACGGTGTATTATGGATTAGCAATCGGAAGAAATTATGATTCAGTAAAAAAGTGGAAAATGTGATTCGGGCGACCTTTTTCCATTATAAATCAACGACCAAAAATTCACAGCTGACTCGTGGTGCGCTTATCAAAAATCTTTGGCCACCGCCGGAGTGGAAAATTTAGAACACGATTCCTTTTCCGGATGATGTAATAAAAACAATCGAGCCAATTTATGAAGATTTAAGCAAGGACGAGCTTTTCGAGCGCTGTGTTGGTGAAATTACTCAAGACAATAACGGGAGCCTAAATCAACTTATTTGGGAGATCACTTCAAAAATTTTATCCAGTAGCCCTATTTTCGATGGAAATTGCAGCAAATCCATCAAGTGCTCATCGACGCGAATTCAAAAAGCAGAACAAAAAGCTGCCCTTCAGATAAAAGAGGCTAGAATAATGGAAAGAATGGAGCAATGGATATTGCGAGTGCAGCAAGTATCTTGCTTTATGGTGCTGGCATCGACGATTCAGTGTAAGTGTGAAAAAATAATTTCAATTTTCATAATTTAAAAAACTTTGAACGCGTTTTTCTCGAAACGACTTTTTTGAAGTCGGTGTGGACACGATATCTAAAGAACTTCTGTATCGATCCGATTCATGTTGAACATAGTTTTACATTACATATTCTACTAGGTCGCAACGTTCTTCTTTCTTTTTTTTTTTTTTCCGCTTGACACCGATTTTACAGCTACAGAATGGCGCCATTTTTAGGGTAAATATCATCATGGTTTTCAGTTCAACCGATCGCCAAAAATTATAAACCAAAAGGACAACGTTGCGATCCAGATTTACTTTTAAATTAATCATTTTTTCCAACTACTATTTGTGTTTCACATGATTTTGTAAGGAGTTATCGTGAACACGGCAAAACGTATTTTTTTGAAATGACCTCCGTCAATTCGCTCTCACTGGCTTATTTGTGAATATTATTTGACGAAAAAATTACTGAATGTTCTTGAAATGTCATATAACTTTAATCAAATATCTTTAATCAAGTAACTTTAATAGTCTCTACAAAAAGAATTCTGAAAAAAGTACCTTTTTTAAACCCGTTATATCCCTCCTTAAGAAACACATTTTGTAACTAAAAATATTTTTCGTTCGGTAGGCTTACTTTACGAATAATGGCCATGATGCTCGGCGAGATTTATAATGAAAGCAGACTTCAACTTTTTTTCTGACAGTTCATCATTCTATCAGCCGTTTTAACATGCATAAAAATTGTGGAAAAATATAAACGAGCAAATATCCAAAATCGATGTAGTAGTTAATCATCGCAACACGAGATGCCCCGATTATAGTAGGCCAGCCGCGGAAAATTGACAAGCCTTTAAAATGATCGGACTATTTCGACAGATTTGTTTTGGTAAATATTTAATATTTTGCAGCGGCAATATCCGCATAATAGGCCGTTTTTAAAGTTTTGTCGTAACGCACTTCTTCTTTGTAGAATTCCGAAAGCGAAAATGCACACACACGCACACACACACACATAGGGTTAGCTTAAGTTTTCCAAACTTATTACCGTTTCCGAAGAAAAACCTGTCCAAAAGCTTTTAGCCCACGCAGACAACTACGGAAAAGTGCATTACAGCGATTTAACCGACTTTCTGATGTCAAGCATGTTGCTCAAGGTGGCGGCCCCCTTGTCTAATTGTTATTCACTGTGACGTTAAGCAATAATGAGAGCGAAAAAAAAAAAAAAAAAACCGGAAGAGGGGGAGGAAAACGAGGCAAGAACAGCAGCCAAAGCATACATGTTCGTATTTCAACGTTCCGCCGCAACTGTCAAAATAACAAGCTAAATTAAAGACATCAGTTCGTAATGTGTCTTCTGCGATGGTCCTGTCAAACGCTCACTTCAAACCAACTTTAATGCACATTCCAGAAGAGTTATTAGACACGCGGCTGCAAGTTCACGTATTATATTCATGTTGCCGGCAAGGGCGCGGTGAGTTTGCGCAAAGTACGACGCAGAAGCCTCCAGGTGAAGACCAGTAAGCCGCCGAGTAGGCCGCTAAATGAAAACTGACAGCAGAAACGATGCTTCGTGGGAGTTTACGAATAAAGTTAATTGTGAGTTTATTCGGTTCCAGATGAAGAAGAACTTTCCACCATCTGACACCGGCAGTTAAACTTTATATTAAAAGAGCTCACAGGTAGACGAAAGCGCGGAAAGCAAAACGTTAAAAAAAAACAAAAAAAAAAAACGGAGAAAAAACCCCAGAAACACCGGCAGACCGTACTGTTGCCGGTTAATTGGTTTAGCTGCAAACAACATTTTGTCTTTTGCAGGAGGATTACTAGGCAATGTGAAGAATCCCTTACGGCTTTGATACTCCGTGAGTGACGCGCAAAAAAATACGTTTCCAATTGCCAGCTTCGATTACTCCGGCAGCTGGTTTATTATCAACAAGGTATAATAAGGTTTGGAATTCGTAATAGACTTTCTATAATGAGGTTTAACAATAGAGTTATACAACACTGATACATTACAGCCCTTTGAATTATTCTTATTATTACTAAAAGATTATGTCGTAATTTATTTTTATTTTTCTCCACTAATGTCAGCGAAATGAAATAAGTCGTTTTGTTTTTAGGAGATCATATAGACGGCTAATTTATCTACATCAAATCAGTGTAAATGCAGAACTAAAGAAGAAAAAAAAATAGAAGAGAAAGTCTAAATTAAAAACTAGCAAAAAAAAAAGAAAGAAGGGCTTAATGTTTCCAAAGCAGAAGAGAATAAAATTTAAATGAATGGAAAGGGGAAATTATTCAGGTTAGGGATATGATGAAAGTTACAAAGAAAAATTAGTAATAACGTGTAATGCGGAGAGAATAGAGATTAAATGCGAGTGTGAGTGGTGGAAGTGATGAACGGACGCGAGTAAGAGCGCAGGCGACAGAAAAATCGAAGAATTAACAAGGGCGATAAGTAAAAGTAGAATAGTCAGTAATGAGCTAAAGAGCAGTCTACATATGATCGACAGAAAACGGGCGTTAAAGAACTTGCCATCTAAAGCGACAAATGTCTGCTAGGAATCGTTGTTATTCCTGGGAATCCGTAGGAAGCGGATTTGTATTGAGTGAAAAGAAACACGGTGAAGTTGTATAACGAAACACCGAACAGTACGATGGAATATAATAAACAATGCAAGAATGGAGTTGCTGTTGAGCAACTGTAAATAGTTTTGATGGGACATGATAATGAACTCAGCATAAGGACACAACTGTAAGACAAAGGGCAATGAGGAAAATAGCGAATCGAGGGAATGGTAATTGCAGAAGGTGGGTATCAGAATTGCGTCCGACGTCGCAGTATGTATATTAAACCTCCTCTATTTTCGCTTAACCTTTTAAGAGAAGCGGCTTTATTATCATTATTTAGAAATGTCTAAATCCCGAATAATTTTACAATGGTTCATCATAAAAGCTACATTACGGATCAATTAAACTTTTCATAATGTACTGAGTAGTCTAATGGATCACCCGGAGGGATAAGATTTCATTTTTGTCTTTTTCAAAAAACTAAACCGTAAAGAGAGATAGAGATTAATTTAACGAAAGAACTAATCGAAAATTTTTAGTGAAGAAAAAAGCTTGAAAAATAAAGGTAACAATAGCAACTAAATGGGCGAACCTATTCGGAGGTAGTAAAACCTCGTAGTCTTTGAACCTATTCGGAAGTAGTAAAACCTCGTAGTCTTTGAACCTATTCAGAAGTAGTAAAACCTCGTAGTCTTTTGAAGAAATTTTTGTGATTAATGCAAAGTATTTACATCTTTTCTCTCTCTTTTTTTTTTTTTTTTTGAAAACCTCAGAGAGCTCAGCGATGAAAAAAGAAAATACGCGGCTATATATAGATTTCAAATCAACTAGAGAATACGTATAAAAAACTAATGAGAATGAAATATACGAATTGAGGAAAGGAAACAGTTAAACGTTAGGAAAAAAGAGGAGATAAGAGTTCGCATAAACAAAGGCAGTTTGTTAAGTTTCAAAAGCACAGTAAGTATTTAAAGATGGATTAGTAATAAACGGAATCGGCGACGAATTGTAGAATTATTTAGGTTAGGCAATTAACGAAGCCGCAGATGAAAAGGAATTAATGAAGTGCCGAGTAAAATCAAAACTAAAAATGGAAGAAGAAAAACCGTATTATACACATCGTATCCATCGTGAGGACATCCTCTGCATTGATGATAGATCGTTTCCTTTAATTGAATGCCATTTTCAAACGTTAACTGATTTTTCATGATACAATATCAATAATCAGGTATAATAATATTCGCTACGCATGCGCGCAGGAAACTAGCGGATGTAAAACATTTACTAAATTATAGATTGGGGACGTAAGGAAATATAAAACGCTAATAGGACCAAATCCTCGACACAGAAATTCAGAAGTCTCTCGTAGTGGTACCTTTTTACTCGTGCTCTGTGTGATTATCCTGTTCAAAAAATATTTAATCGTCCACTACCGGTAGTTCAAATAACGGATAAAATCCATACGGAGAACGAGATTCAGAAGTCTCCTTTGGTTTTTGTTAAGATAAACAGATAAAGATATGCGCAGAACCACCAGTCAATTGCTGCCCAGTATCTATTGTGCATAATTGGTCTCCTTTTCAGCAGTACAAGATGCGCTGCCCATTACACGAGGTTAACCGTGTCAAATGTGTATATAGAACATGTGGAATATAATATGCGCTTCTTTTGATTACTCGATGCAGCGGGTTCGTCCGGTGAGGAAATCTTTTAATTGATAATTGAATCATTAAAAATAATGATCGTGACGTCATACCGGATAACTAATCTTAATCGTTGACCATTATAAAAAGTAAGTATTTACGGTTGCATTAAAACAAATTTTTTCGTTTTCCATCTACACAGGTGTAACGTTTTAAAAATCTTTCAGCTATACGATCATTTTTAAACATCGCAATTGCTTCCTTTTATATTTTTATGTGATTCAGAATTGTAAATTTGCTTTTATTTATTTTTTACATGCCGCATAGAAAATCCATGTCTTCAAAGAAAATGTTTTTCGAAATCACGAAAAACCGGAAAAAATTATAAATTAGAACTCGAGCTTATTGCTTTAAAAACGAAAAAAAAAAACAAAAAAAAAACGAAATAATAATTATAATGACAATGACAATAAAAGGGGAGAAGACAGTTGCTAGGAGCAGTGTTAAACAAATGGTCAAAATTAGCTGTCAAGCGTAACCGATGTACAACACTGTCAACTGCACCAGTTGGCATTGTGTCGTCGACGAAAGTCCAGCTGGGAAATAACAGCGCACGAAACTGATATTCGGAAAAGGCAAAAGAAAAAATAATAACGGAGCAGGAAAAAATTAATAATATCTAATTTATTCTACGAGTATTTGATATTCAATGGTCAAACACGATCAAAGTAGCAGCTTACATCACGCGAAATTAACAATCTTCCAGCTCTGTTTACTTAAAAAGGCGTTCCCGTTATTTCCCGCTATCATTATCTGCTATCGTTGAGCAAGATAAAAAACATCGCGCGACCTAGATACTAGCCGTGTTTTTGTTGACTTTGCTTCATTATTTCACACAGGTTTTTATGTCGGACCGGCGCTTACATTATTAATCTGCAGCTCTACTACACTCTTCTCCGCCATCCACGTTCTAACCGAACACAGCGCCATGCAATAACATTCGGCAAATCGCAGTAATGACGAATATGCTCGTCGAACGGCATTCGGAGGCTTTGTCAAATTTTTTTTCCCCCCTAGGCTAAAACTTAGTACTGACCTTAAGGAGGACTTCTTCGGTCGCCACAAAAAATAAAAATAGTCTATTCGTTACAAGAAAAATCGATTTGATGTTTCTGTAAAGGAGAAAAAATCGGTTAGCAAAATCGACTACTGACAAATGTCCGACTCTATATAGGCTAATGCACAACACGCATCTACCAGCAGCTCTGAGAAAGAGCAAACATAAAACGTCATAGTTTCGTATTAGTTGTTTCAGATTGTTATAACTATCGAAAGATCCGCGTGTAATTCACCGATGCAACATTTTTCGTTGTAAATGTCAGCGATACATGGAACAAACCGTCTTTTTTCCCCTTTTTTACCGTCTTCGAAAAAGAAGGAGCTAAATACGTTCGCCGCTTATGGTTTGTTTTTTTTTTTTTTTGTTTGTTTGCCCTTAACTTATATATTCATACGGACCGATGATTCTTTGTCTATTAGAAAGTCGACTGCTCAGATCATGTGAGTACAAATCGATGAATATAAACTGAGTATTTGTCAAAAAAAAACGTGAAAAAATGTGGTACCTAAAAAAAAAAATATTTTTTTTTTTCGTATTTTTTATTAATATAACAGAGACGATTGACTTAAAATACACTATCAGTTTGCCAAATTAGCATGGAAATGTAGCTTTTGAGTTTTTACCGTGAAAATGCAGTTTAAAATAAAGAAATCGTTTCTTTTTTTTTTTTTTTTTGGAAGCATAATAAAATATGGAGAATAATGCGACAAAAAAAAGTTGATTTTTAACAAGGAATAAATTCAAGTATAACGCTAAAAATTGTAAAATAAAATGTTTTTAAAAAAAATATATACCGACTTCAAGATGTGTTATTAAACAAAAAAATAAAATAATAATCTATATAATAAAAATAAATCGGAAAAAACGTTGCTGATCGCATGATTTTTTTTTTTTTTTTGTTGCGTTTGTAATTGTCAGGAGAAGGTTTGTGTGAAACGAAAAAAGTTAGAAAAGTTACACGGAAAATAGCCAAATTTGCGAAAATAAAACATTAAAACATTGCGCCAAATGAGTAATTAGAATAATAACATATTAAAATCAACGAATAGCTAGCTGGCCACGTTTGAATTATAATATATAATTCGATATTAAACAGTTCGAAAAATAAATAAAAATATCGCCTTCTACAACAATTTCAATGAAAGAGCATGCAAATACAATCGTAATTTTAGAATGCAAAATAATACCATATACTTTTTGTGTTGTTAAAAAGCCACTTATCTTATAATTGCTGCGATCCGCTTCCTCTAAAAATACCAAGAATTTGTAAGTTCTGCTCCGTCAGTAATCATAAATTGGATATCGAGAGCTATTCCATTTAAAACTCGCTGAAGCCTAATTTAAGCAAAGAAATATCTCGCAATGCCGGCAAACGAACTAATATAGCTTTTCACATATTCGTAAAATCACCATTAATAAATTTTTTGAAAATTGGACGGGACAACGTCAGTCGTGTCGGTTAGAAATTTAATAAAAACGCACTACTAAAAAATGTAAAAAATAATTACTCCCGATTAGAAAATATATTTTAGAGTGATGTAACTTAAGTGGTGGTGATATTTATCGTAATTCTTATACACAACATTCATAGCTTAATTAGAATAGGCATCAAATTCGTATTAAAATAATAATTAAAAACTGCGTTAAATATTCATTAAATTGTTCCTAGTAATAGTAATATAAATTTGATGCCTAGTCTAATAATTATTAATGTCGTATAAGAATTACGATAAATATTACTCTGAAATATATTTGTTCTCGAAAATAATTATTTTTTACGTTATAGTTCATTTTTATTAATTATACTTTACTTTTTTAGTACATTTTTAACCGACTTCAAAAAAAAGGAAAAGGTTCTCAATTCGACTGTATTTTTATTTTTTTTTATTTATTTTTTTTATGTATGTTACCTCAGAACTTTCTTCCAAGTGAACCGATTTTGATGATTCTTGTTTTATTTGAAAGCTGGTGCTTCTCATGTGGTCCCATTTAAATTTGATGAAGATCTGACCGGTAGTTTTTGAGTTATCCTTAATAGTAATGCGGGAAATTGAAGCTTTTTGGATGCTTTTAATTCATGATCGGTTTCACAGTCGGGTTAGATTTAGCTTCGTTTTTTTTCTTCTTTTTTTTTTTTAATATTTATTTTTTCATTTATGATTATTTGCCAAATTACCATGGAAATGTAGCTTTTGATGTTTTTACCGTGGATATGCAGTTCAAAATAAAGAAATCGATATTTTTTAAGTATAAAGTATGGATAATAATGTGAAAAAAAATTGATTTTTAACAAGAGGAAAATTCAAGTATAACGCTAAAAATTGTAAAATAAAATGTTTTTTTACAAAAAAAAAATAAATACCGACTTCGAGGTTTATTATAAAAATTTAAAAATGCACTAAAAAGTAAAAAATAGTTACTCCCGATAAGAAAATATATATATGAGAGTGATATACCCTTAAAGATGACATTATCGTAATTCTTAAACAACATTAATACCTTAATCAGAGTCGGCATCAAATTCATATTAAAATATTAATAAATGAAGTCGGTTAAAAAACTGCATTAAATGTTCATTAAATTGTTCTTAGATATTGTAATATGAATTTGATGCCGACTCTAATTAAGGTATCAGTGTTGTAAAAGAATTACGATATCACCTTAAGTTATATCACTCTGATGTATATTTTCTAATCGGGAATTTAAAAAAAAAAAAATTATAATTTTTTTATTTCATTTTGAAATTAACCTTTTAAACATTATAAGAAATTGTTTCTTTTTTTTTTTTTCGTTAAATTAAATTTAAAAAAAAAAAAAAATTGTTTTTTTCTTTTTTTCTACGCAAAAAGTGTTTTAATAATTTAACTACTTTTCTTCCAATATTTTATGGATGGTTATATAAATGATGTATAATTTTTTTCTTCTTTTTCGAAATCGTTAATTACTAACAACATGACACCTCTTATCTTGATGTGTTCCGTATATATTTTTCTTCGCTGACCTCTGCTTCGACTATGCAGTTCGACCAGTAAGAATAGATGCATTCTTTATTTATTTATATATATATATATATATAGAAATATAAAATCTGAAACGCACTACTACAAACAAAACCAAATTAAGAAAACACTTTTATCTAATTTTATACATTGTTTATCAGGTCTATGCAATGTTTTAAACTGACGAGCCATTTTCAGATTTGTAAAAATTTTAGCAAGCCTTACTACAGTGACGAGTGGAAAGTAGTACTATGCATTCATTCCCTCTTCAAAAATACTGTAAGCGACTGATCAAATTTAAAAAAATAAATCGCTAGTAAATTTCCTTTTTTAATGGCGAACTAACATATTTTTTCTACTTTTTAAACTTTTCACTGATTACTGACAATTTCATTCGTGTATTATTAATATTTTACGTCGAAACTGCATCACGGTCCCTCATCTTTGTCCACTTCCTTTCATCTTCACCGTAAACTTTCACTTATTATGAATCTTCCTTTTCTTTACTGTATTAATTATTTTTTTTACAACAATCCCATGGAAACACCTACTCTTCAGTACGTTGTTCAATCTTCACTGGCAGCTGTAAAAGATCCGACGGAGTTGGTTCAGCCTTTTTCTCTCCTTTATTAATTATTCCGGATAGTTCTTTAAATACCCTCCCTTCTGCTCAGTGTCCTACGCCAAGTCTACTGCTATTTTAAAGGTCACTCCTTGACCTCTCGGAATGTGCTTGATATATCAGATGGTCCCTAAAATGCTCTACAAGCCATCTCATCTCCTCTTCCCTCCTATTCTACTGATTATTATGTAATTCTTCTCACACACTCTCTAATTTTTTTTTAATGTTCACCGTCGTTGCTGAACGTTGTTTTTCTTTTTCTTTTATTCGCCACTTTTACTAATGAATTCGCCTATTGTTTATAGCGCGTTGTTCATTTTCTTCTTTCCTTCATCTTCTGTAGTATTACGTTCCTTGTATCCTTTCTCTGTACAATTTTTGATCGCGCTAAATATCTAATTACACGTTCCTTTCTTTTTCTCGTTCTTGGACTAATACCGCACCAACGACGCGCACATAAAAAGCGAGAAAAAATATCACGTTGTTTATTTAAGTTTTAATCATTTTCCGCATATATCTTTAATAAATTTTTAATACCTCCTCTTATGCTACGAAATAATTTCCTCCAGTCGTGAATTGGATTCCCTTTTATTTTGTAAATTCTGAAATTACGAAACGAATTAACACGTAGATAATTTAAAGTACGATTTCGTAAGGGAACCTGCAATAGCAGCGATCGATGTAAGCCAGAGTTAAAAATAAATTTTAAAAGTTTAAAAGTTTTTTATTTATTTTCAAAGTAGTCATTCCCGTAGCGGAACACGGAGGACAAATGAACGAATGTTTCCGTTGAAATTGCCACGAATTTCGGAGGCTTGGTGAAATTTCGAAATTTCAGGAAACACAGGATTTAGGATATTTTACCAATTGATCAAGGAGACGATTCCAAAGGGGAGAAACTCAAGTTCACCATTATTCATTTAACTCTGCGAAGGAGATTTATAACCGCAGTTGCGGTATTTTAGGTACTGTTCCAGAGCGTCTTGGTCTCAGTAGGATCTTCTACCCTGATGCTAGGGCGAAGGCGAATTCAGATCATTTCCTACTTATCTACCGTATCGGAATAGTATCAGAATTATCGTTATATAATATGCAGAGCTGAGTAGTGATTATAGTCATTTTTTTGCCGGTTCAATTTGTAACGACGACTGTGAAAGATCAGGGGGGAAATATCAAAAGCTCGCGTAACGAATTTCCAAAGGAGGTTCAGAGAAATAGTGAAATTTCGCGACAAAAGCTGTCTGAAAGGATATCACCGGATGTACACAGAAAGTACTTCTAGAAAGTAAAAAAATGTTGAACTGTGAGGTGATGAACGCAACGAACATTTCAAATGAGACAGACATTAATTTGGTGTGCTCTAAGAAGGGTGTTTAGCGTTTTTCTTTTTTTCGAGGTGAGAAGAATTTTGTCTCGACCGCGACTTATTAGACGGTGGAAGCGGTTATCATCATGGATTTAAACAAAACTCTGCGTAAATATTTCAAGATCCGCAACTGAAACTGTGACAGGCATAGAAGGCAAAGAGGCTTGCTTCGTCGGTCTATGAGTGAATTATCCCGAATACCGATATGTAATGGGATTAGAAACAAAATATCGGATGACGAAGACAATGAACGAATAATGTTGATTACATTTTCTTATCGAATGTCGATGGATTCCGAGATGTTAATAGAACGAAGAACATTTAACGAGTCTAAACAGATTAGGCGAGCATGCAAAGCGATCTGGGCGGTTTTTGACCGAATAGAGGAGTTCAAAAATACCTGTTGTTTTTCATTTTTTTCTCGAGCCAAACAATAGTCTTCAGAGCGAATGAAAGAACTGTAAAAGTGTCACCTATTCATCCAACTCGGATGAAAATTTGCAAGCGTAATAAAATACGCGAATAAACTTCTTATTAAATAGAGAAATTTCGCAATTTAAGATGTACCAGAGCACGCCAAATAATATGAAAATATTAAAAACACCAGTCGAATCGTTTTATTATCGCCATTCCCATTACAGTTATTATTATTACTATTACAGTTATTATTAGTACTTTTACTATTATTGACATTGTTTATTTTGAAGAATTTGATTTTATATTATCATTTTCGGAGCAATTATTCACAGACATAGCAAAGAAAAAAAAAATTCAAGTAGCAACTACAAAACACTGCTGTGTGTACGGTTTTGAATGAAAATTCGTGCCTTTTCGCCGAATATGCTGCGACTGCGTAGGCAAAAATAGGGCGATCCGGCATTTGTCGATGTAAAGTGTAAATTCCGAATACAGCTGTGTCGTGCCGAATAAAAAGGTAAAACGACTCGATTCGACAAAAGTCGATCTTAGGGCAGCAACATTCGCTATCGATATTGACTCGTTAAAAACGTTATTCGTTCGTTGCCCTGGAAATTCTTTGAATATCTTCGAGTTGGCCAAGAACCAGATGAACTTTAAAAACTCGCATTAGAGAATATAACGGTAAGTGTACTATATGATGTGCCACATGAAGAGTGTGCTAAAACGTTCCGAAGATATTGCAATATTTTGTAATTCGAAGCCGTACAGCGAAGAAATAATCGACAAATGTAAAATCCGCGATAGGTAAGTGTCGTGCAAAACAACGAAATGGAAAAACAATAAAATCTTGTTTATTTTTTGTTTTAAAGAGTAAATCGGGCACACATCGAATTGCAGAGAGATGCCGATGATAACGACAAGGACAAGGACAAGGACAGCGGCGGCGACGACGATGACGACAAGAGAAACGGCGCAACAGAAATAAAATATCGGGGAAGAAAGAATGAGGTAAAGAAAAGAAAAAAAGATATCTTTCGTGGAAGGTAGGCGCAACAGGGGAATATGCATTGTTGAAACGGTTTCTGTGAGGGTAGCCGTGGGCCACCATAACCCGCCTACTTCAACAGGCTCGCCATGCCGTTCAGTTCGACAAAATCGAGTAAAATCACCTACAAAACAACGCGACAAGCACATTGAAATCTGTTACATTCTAACTTTTAAACATCAACATTTTCCTACCGATGCCCGAAAAAATACTTTTAACAGAATGCGCGTATATATATGTCGCAAACGGTTGGGGCTGTGATCTTTAGCGGAAGAAATAAAATCAACCAGAATAAATAATAATAATAATAGTAATCTTTTTATCTTTCTTCGTATATAAAATATAATAAGAGATTTTCTAAGTTTTGTACTACTATCGATTTTGAAAACTACTTTAACATTCTCATTAAATAGTCGCAAGTAGTTGAAAATTTGGAATTTGAAAGTATAGGAACATAAGAAAAAAACTTGTTTAATAAAGAAATTTCTTATTTAAACTACCGTGACCGTAGTTGGTTAGACGATGATATTTCATTCAGGTAGAAAACCTGACATACCGTTGCCGCATAAAGCAACTTTCAAAAATTTGGCTTGAGTTAATTAAAAAAAACTTAAAAAAAAAAAAATTATTTTAAATAAAGCGGCGTCGAGTTAACCTTCCACCATGACGGAATTTCAAAATCAAATTTATCTAAACAAATTGTGCTTGTTTTGTGCCAAATTGTGCTGATAATAAAAAGATTTGTGACGCACCAGTATTAGTAAAAATTGATCTAGGCGGCTAACTTGACGATAGCCCCCCTAAAATTTGAGAATTTTTAAAAAGTGATTATATCCGTAAATAGCACAATAGTTTTGTGCCGAATTGTGCTAACAATAAAAAATTTTTAAAACAACTACATAAAATCAAACAATATCGACAAAATACATGCGACATATAAATAAAACTATTAGCAAAAATACGGTGCCGTTTTATAATAAAACTTAATAATCATATTTTAATTTCATAGTAAGGAGGCTGTTATTAGCCCCATCTTCCTAGATGTGTTACTTTATAAAAACCTATTACAAAAAAAAAAAAAAAAAAAAAAAAAAAATGTTGATGGAACAGCGACATTTTTAGGTAAATTGAAAGATCTAGAAAAATTAGATTGGGACACAACAATTCGACATGAAACATTAAAAATCTACGAATAAAATGGATTCCAGAAAAGTTCGAAAATTTGGAACGTCTTTTGACTAAAACAAATTTCTTTTTACGGGGTGACAGAAATTTTTTGTTTATTATAAACACAATTCGGCACAAAACTATCGCCATCAACGCGGATATAACTAATTTTTATAAATTCTAATTTTTTTTTTTTTTTTTTTTGGGGTATCGTCAAGTTAGCCACCCAGACCAACTTTTAACTAATAATGCGTGTTACATTGCTTTACAAACTTTTTTTTATTATCAGCACAATTCGGCACAAAACTATTGTGTGCTATTTACGGATATAATAACTTTTTAAAAATTCTTAAATTTTGGCGGAAGACTATCATCAAGTTAGCCGCCCAGATCAATTTTTACTAATAGTGCATGTTACATTGTGTTACAGAATTTCTTATTACCAGCACAATAATTGGGCACAAATTGTTTAGTTAAATTTGATTTTGAAATTCCGTCACGAGCTAACTTGACTCCACTTTTAAACAATTAGTAAAAGAGGGAAGAGCAAATTGTTCACGTAGTATACAGCGTGAAACTATTTTCCTGTCCTTTACTGTGACTCACCGTAAATTTCAAGACCAAAAAACATTGTATTCCCATGCGGTCAATACGTCTTTGCGGTACAGAAGTGGAATTGGAATTAAGATGCAACGTAATATTGCAGAACGTTGCATTACTAGCATTGTTTCTGACGAAACTTTGTAATTAAGTTTATTCGAAAATTTTAATTTTATTTTTATAGCTTGCTTATAAAAATTGTTTTAATTTACAGTTCTAACCAAGCGAATAGTAAGCGGGTTCGGAAAATGAAGCGAGCAGGGACTATAAGCTCCCAGACATACGTCCTATATGAAATAATAAGTGATTATTGTAGCCACTTATTTGCGCCATGATTGGTTTAAACGTTCCAGTATTAATCAATAGTCGGAAATAATTGAAATTCGAGAAGTATTTTTACAACTTGCTGAAAAAAAAATGTTAATGGTTGAAATACCAGTGAGACAATCAAGCTATGAGAGCGAGGTATGATAACAAATAAAAAGGGGCTTCAGGCGCCCACAAATAATAAAAATAATAAAAATAATAATGATAATACTAACTGTAATAATAATAATAATAATAATAATAATAATAATAATAAAGAAAGATTATTTCTTCTTTTTCTTTATTTGGGTCGTGATTTTTATTTTTTCTGCCTAGACTGCTTTTTACTTCAATAGATTAATTCCATTGTTAACGGAAAATCTGCATAATTCCACACTGTGAACACTGGAAGACAATAAACGGTAAAAAACCTTCCCACCTCGATGTTTTGCTCTTAATCGTATTATTTTTAACCATTCATGCGGAATATTTCATGAAAAACAACACCTCCACTGTACAAATTTGGCATTGGCCAAACGCGAGAGAAAACTATGAGAGCGTCCGATTTCGAGCTTTTCACCGATCGCATTCCCATTTGTTTCTAAATTCGAAATCTCACTCAAAGTGTCGAGTTTTGGTCTTAAATGTTTCGACTTGTTTCTTGTTTTATTTTTCATGTACTTCTTAAAAATTTCATCGTTTACCAACAGTTTTTGAAAAGCAATTCAAGATTACCAACTTCTGTATTTCAATTAATCATCAGCGTGCAAGAGACATTTTCATCTATTTACACTATACAATTAAACTTTATTCTCGATACTTCTCTAAACCACTTTTAAACCACTAGCGGAAGAGCATAAGTCACCGATTTGTCAATATCTTAAATTTTCACTCATAAAAGATTTTACTATATAATCCGGCTCCCAAATTTCCTTCTGGATCCGCCCCTGAATATTGTGTTATTCATTTCCTTTTACGGGTGATAAAATCACCAAATCACTCGTCAGAGATCAGTCAATTACGAGAAGCAAAAGTGAGAACTACTCTCAACCCGTGTCTGATGACCCACAACAACACTACTAAACACGCCTGATGATACCAAAGACATTTCGTGATTCGTTCACATTTTTCTAACTTACTTTTAATCATTTGTATAATTTTTAAATCAATTTAAAATTCGCACGCGTTAACCGCGAACGCTATTTTGCACAGCCTACCAGAACTACTAGCGCGTGATTTAGATCAATTTTCTAACTTTACAAAAGACCTTAGCTGAGCGAGATGGTAGAAAAGATCTTATCTAAAGAATTCAGCCGATTTTTATTGTTTTTAAAAAAAAAGGAGAAAAGTTTTCCCTTTTAGAATTTTTAGATTCAGTAAAAAAAAAAAAAAAAAAAAGGAAATGAAATAAAAAAGATTACCGACACATGAAATACACAAGTAAAGATTATAACGAACTTTATAAAATTTCCAACTATTGGAAGATCGTTCAGGACAAGAATGCCCCGTCGATTGCTTATTCATGCAGCAGTCGTAGCAACCAGCATGCTCATGGCAATTCTACGACGAGTCATGACGCTCGTCGTAATGAATTCGCATGGTAAAAAATTGCAATAATCGTTTGCTGCTCGTTGCGCAACAATATCATCGATTATTGAATAATCTCGATAATCTCGATAACCGTGGTGCTTAATCAGAGTTTCAGTCGAGAAGTGTGAAACGGCGAACAACATCAGCAATGTACGGGAGAAATCTCTAGACGTGGAGTCGACTATTTATTCGCCTTTCCTATATCATTTCCGTCGTTCATTCGCCGATAGAGCCCGTTAGCGGTAGTGTCGTAATTTTCTCCACGTGGAAAATTCGCGTGTACAGAACATTGGCCGTGCACATCGGTATACATATCCGCTCCGCGGCACGATGAAGCGCTGTTCGGAACAGTTGCAGGCAGTGGACGCATAAATAATCACCGAGCGGATTGAAGTCATGCTTTATCGCCATACATATGCGGAGGCTCTTATCTGTGTTTATACATCTCGCACTAGATCAACACGAGCACACGTGTAATAATCCGCATTACTCTATTGCAGAGCTTGGTACGCTCCCGTCACAGGCAGCTGTGGACATAAAACTCGTTGGCGCAACCGGTTCCGCATAGCAGTCCTTACGAACGAGAGAGCCTGCGCGCGTTAGGTGAATTATGCAGACAACAATTCCCAGCACAAGTCATCGCCCTGATCTGAGCCGCAGATAAAGATCGAGCATCGGTCAGCATCGACGGCGACATAACTGGAGAAAAAATTTCACAATTTCGCGGATCCGATTGTAATTAAACACAGCTCAGAGGTGCGGTTAGAAATTTCCTATCGGAGCGATCTCAACCAGATCCATTACTGCACACCGTTCGTTTATTGTTTTAAAAATTTTTTGGCTTTCTTTTGGACTTCCCAGCCACTCCTTCGGAAGAGCAAACAGGAAATGGGTATAGGCTAACCTCGCTTACGAAGGAAATATTTTTACGATACCTCGATGTTAAGTGAAACTGACGAAAATACAATTTACGCTTGGCAAACGAATTTGTGATTGAAATGATTTGACAAGCGCTCAAATCGGTAATTATAAACGTGTCACGAAAAAGCGTAATTGCAAAAAGGCCCCTCGTGGACTGAAACGGGTCAATCAGGCGTGCAAGCGCAAGCAAATCTACAAATGCGAAAAAATAAAATCCACATAACAAAATAGGTAAGACGCCGTTCCATTGAGTAAGAAGAAATAAGATACCGGACCTGTCGCACCTTTGAAGCCTCTCAAGTTAATAAGTGCACGCGCTCTCTCACTACTACTACATCCTTACTATTGTTTTGGGATATATAATTGTTTTTCCGTAGACTGTATACAACGCGCGAAAAACAATTTTTGTTAAAAGCGTCATCACATTCGGGTTACGAAACGCGGTGGATGTAATGTCGGCTCTCCTCTCAAGAACATCGTGCGTAAATCTGATTGTTCCTTTTTAAGATTTCATAATACGTAATAATAAACGACAAAAACATCAAATAATGCAACAATTCAGGAAAGTTGGAACCTAAATTAAACTTCTCTTTAGGACAATCTGTAATTTTAGGATAAACACCGAGCAGAAAGAAAAAAAAACACGTCAGAACATATGATACGGAATTTAAGATCAACCTCAAAAAAATCCATAATTCATAACTGATCATCAGTTAAAAGTGTAATTCGAAATATAAACCGAACAGCGGGAGCTTTTCCATAAAATAAAAAAATTACCGATAAAAAATGATTTAATAACGAATCTTTTAACATACTGTTTGTTAATTATAGAATATATTAAGTTATAACACAAAACAAATTTAAGAATTAAATGCTTACTTAGAAACGTTTTCGGGTAGTATAACTCTCATCATCAGCTAAAAACACAACTCAATATATACGTGATCAGAAACAAATTCTAAATCACACTGAGGTCAAATAGGAAAAAAGACGATTTGTATAGTTTAAATCAACAATTTAAAGCCGATATTATATCATGAATGTTAAAATAAGATGATGTACATAGACTAAAATAAATATCTAAAGATTACATTAAACATTTAAAAATAATACAAATGTAAATTTTAAAAAAAATTTTACAGTTTTATATTAAAAAGTGGGTTATTATTATTTGGTATTTGGTCGTTTAATATATATTAATTTTACGTTTATTTATATAATAATTTTCAGCTATCTAAAAGCTCAAAATTTTGGAACGATTTTTTTTCTCTTTTTTTTTCGGGTATGTGATTAATCGGTGGAAAGATCGTCACTTGTCGCGAATAAATACATCTTTTACTTGCTTAATGAAACTTTCAAAATTGGCGAAAAGTTTAAAAAAGCGTGAAAATCTATGCGTCTCTCCTGTTTTACGACGCCACTATTACAGTTAAAAATTTGGAACAAGGTTAAAAATACGCGCATTCTTCCCGTACATTTCTCTAGTTCGGTTTCCAGTTTCAAAATTAGGCCCTCAAGGCGCGCCAATAGTTAGAAATTAAAATTTTTTTTTCTTTCTTCTCCGTTGCATACGATATAGCGATGGAAAAACTAGCGATAGAAACTAAAAACTATATTTCATTAGTCTGTTCTAAATGTTTTTCTTAATTATTCTCATTAATGTACACCTAAATTGATGCGTAAAATCTAAAGTACAGATTAATAAGAATTATTATTTTTCTTCGAAAATCGAAATAAAACGACAGCCTGGAGCTTAAGTCATTCGAAATAAGAATAAATACAAATAAACTATTCATGCGCATCAATGCGAGGACTTTTTTAATGGAACCACTAAGTGTGAATTTTGGTAAGAAGATGATTCAAAGAGTATCTAATAACATCTAAAGAGGTAGATAAATTTTAGAAAGCAAGCACAAATGCAAAGATCTAAATGAACAACGACGGAAAAAGGTTCCGATAAAGCGCTGTTGTAAATAAATCAGAATCCTGAAAAACACACCATCGCTCGGCGTTCCTTTGAAATGACGACTTTGGTGTAAAATATAAAGAGGCTTTTGCGACGTATATTTAAGTAAGAAACAGATGAAGTTAATATTACTAACCTAACCCACGTTAAGTTCCTTATCGAATGTTTTTTTTTTGTTTCTTTTTTTTTGATTTAATACGTGCTCAGCCATATTTAAAATGTTATAAAGTAATAGTTCTCCGTCATTTAAAACGTAACATAAATGAACTGCACTTGGTTTTAATACACATTCGTTGTTTTATCTTTCTTTTTCATTCGTATTTAACAAGATTATTTCGCGATATATTCTTTGAAGTTTATTATCTACGGTTTCGATTATATTTTTGTTATTTGTGTATATATATTTTTTAATTTTGCTGTTAAAATTCATTATAGTAGTGTTGGATGTAATACCTTTTTTTTTTTTATTATAATGTAATAAAATAATTAAATTTGAAGGTTGTAAAACCATTAACAAAGCTTCCTAGGTTTTAAAAAATTCTGAAAAAGAGCGATGAAGCTAGTACAATTTTTAAACATACAATTTGATTAATTGAGACAAATATAGTCAGTGAAATTAAACAAAGCTAGGATATTTAAATATTCTTTAATGTAAAGTATTTGATTATAAAAGGTCGCTGAGAAGCTTCGTGTATCTGCACATACTTGTATATAATACATCCATAATTTTTAAATTATTTACACCTTCTTGCAGTATATACTATCACTTATTTCTTGTAAATTATTTCTAACAAATTCATACTTTTAAATTATTCAGAATATATTATATAACGTACATATATACGCATATATAATACATATATATATAATATATAAATTATACTGTACGATATGGACTAATGATTTTCTACTACAGTAATCGTATTCAAATTATGATACCTTATTATAGAATGATCTCTACTTGACTAATATTTATTGCGTGATGTACGATAGCTTAATTAAGTTCGTTCTCTATCAGTTTCGAATTTTGAGTAAAATTCGTCTGAAATTTCTGGTATTCGTAAGTAGATACAAACTAGACTCGATAATTGTGCAGCTAAGGAATCTCAACGGTAAATCAGAATGAGATCGAGCCGAGGAGGAAAATAAAAAATTTGAATGTCTGTTTAGAAGTATGTAACTGGTAATTTAATGTAAGATTTGCATTAAATTTGTTCCGGTCGTTTATTGTTGAAGAAGCACATTTCGCGATAAATAATGTGGAATTTTATTTATATTTTTTTTCAATAAAATTATTCATTAAGTCCAAGTTTAAGTTAGGTAACATAGATACACATAAACATTTTTCTCTTCAAGAACACTAGACTGGAGCATTATTTTCTCCAGAACAACGGTAAATGTATGTTCGCCCGCACATTCTTCTAGTATAGAGAGAGCTGCGTTCGTTCTGTTCGCTCTGTACAATTGCAGTTCGATACAGAAATCCTTGCTTAAGTTCGACGTCCAGGTAAATGTTTATGGTTCACGTATGGATTGGTCGCTCGCTCGGACGTAATTTAAAATAGTCTAGTTTTAAAGACATCTCCTTTGACGGTTTACCAACTGCTTAACAGAAACCTTACGAACACACTTTTGTAAACGACACTGGAAAAACTGGTTTCTCGAATCGGCATTTTAGCAAAACATCACTGATCATGTAGAAGGCTAGCGCGCATTTCATGTGTGTATAATGTGTTCCATTTATACATATTGATGAAGGTTTCGTTTTTTTCTTTTTTTTTCTTTCTTTTTCCTTTTTCCCTTTTTTTTTTGTTTTTTTTTTAAAAAAACAAAAACAATAATTTAGTGCGGTCTTTCTTTTTTTAAATACAAATAACGACACGATGTTTGTTGTATGCTCAGCAGACCGAAACCGCTTCGGGTTAGACGCTTTTGTACACATATTTGTAGGAGAGTTCTTTGATACGTCGACCGTACCGAATTTTGGCTTTTGAAGGGAATTTAAAAAGCTACTCCTTTTCGTTCCGCCTCTGAATTATTTCGTAGGACAGCTGAAAAATGGTATAGGGTTGTTGTGTTGGGTTATTAACAGTAGCTGCCGCATCAACCAACCACCCTGTAATTAAGTACATTTGTATACGTACAGATCTAGTTGAAGGTAGCGCAGATAAATTATTGTAAGACGAAATTTAATAACGTCTTCAAATCCCAATAGCGCACTTAGGGAACGGTAATGCATAATTTACAATCCTCAGTAGTTACATACATACATTCATATATGTATATATATGCATATAAAATGTACATATAATATGTATGAACAAGCCTGGGGCGAGTTAAAGCTGACGCATAAGTAAATAAGAAGAATTCGAATTCGTATAGATAGACACGGTCATAGCAGTTGTGGCTCGTTACACAAAATAGCGAGGGATTTCACATTTCGTGATGCAAGGTACGGCGCTTCGTTGGTGGAATACGCCACTGAAATCCCATCTGGATATTAGTTTGTCCCGCAACGGGTTTACCGGAGCAGGAAAAGCCGAATTAACCGTTTTCCCCGCGTAAAATCTTTGACAGAAATGCCTGCAAATGATGGGAGAAAAAATGCGACAAATAATTTTGACAATTAATTTTTAATAATCTACTGATGAAAAATACTCTACACCTGTCTATGTATTAAAAATCATACCTCTATAATGACGGTTTATTAAAAAATATTTGAGAATACGCCAGATTAATTTTAAATATACGTAATTGTTTAAACTTCTAATTCCATTTTTTTTTTTTTTAAACAAGTACTTCCGATAAATAACTGTGATATATTTATGTTTTAATCATTAAAAATTGATTTTGGCTTTTGCAATTTACCAGTTAGCTCAACTTTCAGTAATTTAGCTTACTCCTAATTGTCTACATTTGTGATCTTTTATCTTTCTAGTTTCAAAAGAATTATATTTATGATTAAACGTGTATACTATCTCTTGACATAGCGGCAGCTAAAATTTTTCCTTATTTGTAAGTTATTATTTTTAATAAAATATTTCACTTTCATATATACGTTAATGTTAATTTCGTGTTACCATTAATGGGTTAAGCAATTATCAGTGTTAACAGTTTTATCATGGGGATAAATATTTCTAGAACAGTTTGAATTCTACAAAGCGCCTGTAAAATAACAATTTTGAAACATCATTTTATTTCTATGATTAAAAATAAAGCAGTAATTTAAACAGTGTCGAATTACTGTTATGTACTTATTATAAGCCGGATGATAATTTTTGATGTTTTTTTATGAGGAAAAATTATGACGCTTACACGTTAAAATGTAAAGCTATATACAAAAATAGTATTAAATGCTCTTTCAGAAAATGCTAACGTTCGAACAACTCTTCTGACCTCTGAGCGCTAAAAGTCGCTCAACGAGTTAAGAATATGTAATATGACAAATTTAAAATTATCTAAAAATTACTTCAAAATGCATAAATCATCAACCGATATTATTCCTGAAATTTAAAATATGCAATAAACAACAAACTTTGCATCGCAATAAACATTTCCAATAACCACTTAATTTAAACCCCATTTGGATCTAAAAACGGCAAACGAATGTAGTTTTCGGAAATATATAAACGGATACTTTGGAAAGAAAAATATAACGATATTTTAGCTTTAAATTTAAATTACCGGAGGGTGCTGGAAACTTAAAAGTTCAAAAAAAAAAAATGTTTTCCCGGGCATGTTCTGTATTAATGGAAAACATTACACGGAAGTAATGAAACCATATTTCAGTGTTGCTTCTAAGAATTACTTTTTTATTCTGATAACCTAAATTTGAGTTTAAACTTCTGCTTCTTTATCATTTATCTAACACAAAACACATTAATACCGACCAAATGTGCGCAAAAATATCTATTATCTAGATAAGAAACTATTTCATTTACAATAAACAACAAATTATAAAAACTTGACGAAGGAAAATTATCTTGTTAAATCCAACTAACATTTAAAGAAAAAAGGGTAGTAGTACTAACACTATTTATTTGCGTAATTATTATCATTGTAAATTTTAATTAAATTGTTTTAAATAGGATTTTATTTTAATGGTAAATTTTTGAGTTGTCATTTAAAATTTAAGTAGAATACTATGTATTGTTTGATGGTACACTAAATGAAAAAATTACGATTTTTAACAAATTTGCTTTTAATTCAAATGACAATTTATAACTGAGATTGAACACTGATTAATGGATAAAATAAAATCTGAACTGAAACTTTCCCGAAACTCGGTTCCCTCAAACTCGTAAGTAACTCTATATTATAACAACATATTTAATTTGTCAAACTCGAAAATTTTACATGGTCACATTTATATTTTATGTACATTAATCAGTTGATATGAAAGTATTTTGTATTAATGTGAAATAGAACCTTCATGAAACATAATATGCCGTGAGCTGAAAATTCTACAGATTCAGTTAGAAATTATCGTAATTTACGTTATTTTATATAATATTCGTGCAAAAATTATTCTATTTTATGCAACATTTCTTTAAATATGTGTACGTTCCCTAGAGGTTATTAAAAATATTTCGAATAACAATCGTACTGCTAACGGGATAGTAGCCTATTTTTCGCAAACGTTAACGGCTTTTTTAATCGACTGAAATGTAGTTCGGTTATTATTCCAAATAGTAAACGTTTCATTACGATAACACATTTTGGAAGTCACTGAAAGAGCGACTTTTACTCATTTTATTCCTTCGTCGATTTTATAAAATCAGAGTATTTTTTTTAAAGGCGGTGAGCAATTCGAGTTGTCAGCGGGTGGGCTATTTCGGGTCCGGTGCGGAATTCGTGTGCGACTTGTCACTGTGTTAGTGCTTGATGCGCAATTCGTGTGTCCCCGCTAAATGATATTAGCAAATAGTGCGAATTTTTCCTCAATAGTATACGAGAAGTAGTGTTTTTACCCAGAAATCATCAAGTTGAACAAAGGCGGCTTTAGTCTCGAAACACCGCGACTTCAGATTTGTTAATCGAGTTAAAAAAATAAATAAATAAGCCTTTATTTCGTGGACTATCGGCTGATAACCTCTCACCCATACATTTTCTGATATATATATATATATATATATATATATATATATTTACATACATACGCATTACATCTATAATTATATCTGTCCGTTAAATTTAATTAATCAATTTTCTTAAAATTAGTTGTCAGGATCCATGTCATATAATTTACAGGTTTTTCTCCAAGCCATTCTGTCCGAACTTAACCGCAGCCAAGCAGAACCCATTCGCTGCCTAAAGTCGTCTGCCCACTTTATCGGTTGTCTGCCTACACTCCTTCTGCTGTTAACTGGGATCCACTTGGTTACATTCGCGGCCAAACCATCCCGACCAATTATGTGACCAGCCCAGTTCCAAACTGACTGCCTTCTTCGCGATATCATTAGATTGTTTTGCTTTTTACCTACATTCCTAAAATTCTTCATCAAAGGTATCATTCTTTTCTCTTTTTCTATTTCTTCCTTTGACAAAACGTTAGGGATAACAATTTTTGAACCCTTTAGACTCTTTTTATTTTTCATAACTGTTGCGAACAAAAAGATATGACCACCGGTTTCGCTCTCGATTGATTCATTCCTATCGTTCTTACGTAATCAATGTCCTTTAGAGCACATTTTACATTGCACTGATTATTTATAACCTTGAGAACGGCATCTTAACTCAAAAGTCTCGTTCTCCTTTATTCCGTAAATGACAATTTTCTTCCTTCTTACATTTCTCTCTAGAATATCTATTCCCGTTTTTAATTTAGAAATTTCCACATCTTTCGATTTATTTCCTAAATTTAATGAGCGTGTAGTTCTTCTTCTTCTATTGTTCTAATTTCATTTATTAATTCCTTTTTTTGAATTACAAATAGCATCAACTAACTGCTGGTTAATTTCGTTAATTTTCGATTTTCTTTTATTTTATATTAGATAGATAATACCAGGTAAATTAAATGTGCCGATAGAGAGGTGTAGCTAATAAAATTAATCTTAGACATAGCAATAACATCGATTGTTAATAGTAGATTTGCGCAATTTCATTTAGTTTCTTTTAATATTCTTTAAACGCCGCGTCCGCTTAACGATTTCGCTTTCAGTATTATTTTCTCGCCAGAGACACGTTTTTCGGTTATTTAGATCTGATCACCATTTTTATTTACCGCGGCACTACGCAAAAAAACGACCAAATATAGCCGCTCGTCAACCGTTCGCGATCGAGTCCTTTTTACCTGTGTTGTCCATCCGTTATTATTAGTGAGTCCGTTCTTCGTTGTTGTTTGTTTTCCACGTGTTTCGTTTGTTTTTTCCCATTGTCACCTTCGTTGTGCATCCCCCGTGTATTTTAATGTTTTTAAAGTCGAATTTCGTAACCATTTGGGTTGAAATAGTCCTTTTCAGGACTCCGCAGTTGTTTTCGTAAAAGTCCGCTTAGACTTACGTAGTTTTTATCGAGTGTTCGTTTAAATAATATAATTTTTTACATCCGGAATTTTAGTATTCTGAAATTAACCGTAAATATCGATAGTATAATTACCACTTTACAAAATCGGTAGCAATTGAAGGAAGGCACAGAGGTGGCTGATAAACTTCGACACGCCTAACATTCCCGTTATACAACCGTCACCGATCGAAACTCACTTCACCGGTACAAATTATATAATTACAAATTACGTTTTTGTGGGAGAAATGCTATCAAAAAACATTATTGACTACAGTTACTCAAAACCAAAAAAAAAACACCATTTTAGAATTTATGATGCTCATATAGGCTAATGTGTGAAAATTTCGAACATTGTCCTTAGGGGAAGAACTCCGTCAAGTTAAATTCCGTTATTAAGTGAAAAATAGAGTTACTCCTCCAATAACAAGTTCGTACGTGAAAAATTATTATTCGAATGAAGCGACTTCCTAATTTAAATAAGGGGGGACGCTTCCCATTTCGTACTCGATGATGCAACAACGAAGACCTAACTTTATCAAAACTGCGATGCTTGTCGATCAGTTACGCAAAAAGCTTAATCGAATGTCCGGATGTTATTCGAAGGAGTGTCGAAGAAATTATTTTATGTGTACCTTAACATATTTCGACGCGGGTTTATGTGTTTT
Source organism: Icerya purchasi (assembly GCA_039619475.1). Classification (NCBI taxonomy): domain Eukaryota; kingdom Metazoa; phylum Arthropoda; class Insecta; order Hemiptera; family Monophlebidae; genus Icerya; species Icerya purchasi. Next base: position 568,555,114 of record CM077115.1, read on the forward strand.
TTAAAGCAACGGAAACATAATTCTATAAAGCATTTTTTTTCGGTACATGCATGTTTTTTTCGCGTTAGTTCAACATCACTCTGTTCGCTTACCGGTTTTAACAGGTCCTCTCTAGCTGGCAAGTCTCAGGCCGCGATGCCAGATACCGGGCGTGTAAAAAAAAAAAGAGAGAGAGAGAGAAAAAAAAGGGAAGATGCGATAATGTACATATATCCTAGTCAAAAATACGTACAAAAAAAAAGTACTTCAATTATAAGGCGACGGACAGGAATGAGGGTGAATTAAAACCGGTTTTAGAATTAAGTAGTGACTAACTGCTGTCATCAAGCGGAGATTCTCGGTGTAGGAGGGAAGCGGGGTCAATCAGGAAAAGGAAAAATGAGCATAGAAAAAGACAAGTGGCATCGTTTCTTATCGTTGAAGGAGCACTGTTTTTAAAAAAAAAAATTAAAAGAAAAAAAGGTCCGACACTTTTTCTCGATTCTATCAATATCAAAAATCTTGAAAATATGCAACATAGGTATATACACGTATATTTATCAAAAACGATTTTCCTTTCGAGAAATAGATATCGTAAGACTTCAAAGCTCTTAATGAAGCCGACTCAAGTGACCTCACATTGAATTAACGGAAAGTATTCAGCGGGAATCGTACATTTCGACTTTTTGGCAAAAGCACACGATTTTATTCCATATACCCTTTGTGTCATTATATATATATATACTAAAGTAACTTGAAAAAACCATAGTAATAAAATCGAATAATAATGAATATTATAAAACCAGCGACATGTTATGGAGCAAAATCTGCGCATATTCATGATGTGATTACTAAAACTGGGTTCGCCTGATTAAAAGGTGTCTGAGCAGTTGTACTTGTATTTTATTTTGTTCCAAATTACTGTAATTAATTTAAAACCGCTTCTTTGACGCTTTTACTGCCGAGGATACGAATGAATACATGTTTCAACATATAAAAAGTTTTTATGTTCATTACGGTCTTGGCGGAATAACTTGTTTCGGAATGACAAAAAGACAACTTTTCCGATAGGTTAACATACGTTATTGCGCCTCGTATGATTCGGCGAATTTGCACAATTACCTCAAACCCCTACACATCCGTGAATTGCAACAAAACTGCGCATCGCGGATAAACAGTGTGAGAAAGCGGAAGTCGTTCGTAGACACTCGATCGAACAACCGTCGGGAAAACATTAGTGAACTCGTTTAAAATAAGAAAATCCAAAAACCTGAATGCGTACCACTCGCGAAAAATAACAAAATTTCCGCCGCCTAAAATTAAATGCCATCTCTTCTACACCAAGTTTCAAGTTTAATGCGAAAATATCGTCAGCGACAACACACCGTCTATTCAAATTCAATGAAAATCCAGTCGGTTTTCCCAAGAACAGGCTCAATTGCAAGAATGATAAGGAAGAAAAACTTTTGAAACGAAACGCTGTTTCTCAGAAATATATATATATATATATACACTGACGGGGGGGAGAGGGATTTGCTCCTCGAGCAAATATACATACGCTTATAGATCATCGTGTCTGAATTCGCCGTGTTTGCCTACCTGCGTGACGCGTGCGACGCATGCAAATAATATTGGACAATTGTCAAGAGTATACTGAGATGCCAGCAGTAAAGACGATGCCCGACGATTGGCCCAAATGTTCCTCCCTACTGTGTGTTATTGTTACTACGGCCGATAGAAAAACTTTACCGGTAATTTAATATGGGAAAATTTTTCAAAACCTCCCGCCCGGCGGACCGCTCTGTTCAAATTTAGAAGCCTCGCCGACTTGAATTATTTACCTCGCCCGGTTAAAACGCTGAATTGGCTGTTCATAAGGCGCGAGTCGACCTTTTCTTCGGCTTATTTCATTTTCCCCGCTTTCAACGTTCTTTAGGGAACAACGATAGGAAAAACAGCACACTTACGTTGTATCGGTCGCGCCTGTTCTTTATCCAGAATTCTGCCAAAACTATACAAAAATCCGATCGCCATAATTAAATTTTTTTTTCGTCTTTCCTTTTATCGCGCTACCATCCAGCTTTGGCTTTTTGCTATTATCGACGGTGTCGTCGCACGTTCTTTCATCAGAAACCTCGAAAAATTACATTTATCTCCCTGTGACGACGTCGGTCTACCACCACCACCACCGCGGTTGAAAATTTGAAAAACAAACTGAAAAAAGCTGTTTGAAACAGCCAAGTTCCTATTTGCGCTGATTGGGTGCACGCGGAATACATGAAAAGAGGAACACAACTCTAACTAGAGGAGAGCTAAATCGTCTAAAAATATTCTGGAACATATGCCAGGTGTGGGAGGGTTCATTCGGAATTGTTATTCGTATATATTTCATCGACTACGATAAAGAATCGCGAAACACGAGCGCTTAATGAAAGTCAAAACTGCAACGTTCGGAATTTACACCCGTGTGGCACGTCTGAATACGTGCAGTCTGAAAAAAAGATGAATTCAAGCGTGCCGACAATGCGTCCTCCTCTAGTCGAGTGTACATTTGCTGCAATTTTTCAGGATGGACGAGTGATAAAACTTGACCAAAGAGAACAGTCGAGAAAATAAGTACCGAAAAACTAGACCCCGGGCTCGGTGTACGCGGAAGGAGCCATATATTCTTCATCGAAAAAGTAATTTGGAATGATGGCCAATCCAAACTTAAGATCGAACATTTCAACCATGAGAGACAGGGAGAGTTTACGGTCCAACGTGTGTACTTTTGCGCGCACGTTGCGAAACACAACTGCACGTTTCATGGAATTTAACTATAAGAGTCATTTCTACTGAAAGGAAATGTTCCTTTTACTCTTTACGATGTACCTTCAGCCCTAGATATAACTTCCGCGGTGTGCCATTATAATTCGGACGGATGAGTCTACAACAAAAAGCAATTGCCGAAAACCCGCCTCACCCCGTCACTAGAAATGTTCGCAATCAGAGGCCTCACGGACAATCTGTGAAATACCGAAAATTTCACAGGCAGACATTGCGAGCAATTCGATAATTCTTCGAAGGTGCAGAAGCTGAGTGAAACTACGACTCGCTTCTAGAAGGGGAAAACGGGGCCAAAAAGTTTGGAGCGGGAAAGGATCGATAATTAGGAGATTATGGTTTAATGAAAAGGACAAAAAATCCAAATTCGACCGGAACGAAGAAAACAGAAAAATAAACGAAAAAAAAAAAAAGAAAAAAAGGAAATCTCGATGATAATGTCGCATCTGTTCCGTAGGGTCATGGTCATATGCCATCAGAAGGCGCGCAGTTTGCATTTTAAATTTTAATTAAGTAGACCCCGGTTACAAAAAAAAATTTTCTCCGGTTTTTACGATTCTTTTAGGCGCAGTAGTGGCCGAACCGTTGCGCTTATTAAATATTTAAAATTCGAACGCGGAATTGATTATTAATAATATCGTTTGCCGTTTGCCGTTTGCCGGGGGAGGTGTCGTTAATCAATTGTTTTTCGTCGCTGTCCGCTCGTTCGAACCGTCGTTACTTACACCGAGCACCGTTCGATGACGGTTTATTAATTTCACGTCCGTTCGTTGATTCCGCTATATCGGGCTGGCCGCAGAAGCTGTCAGTTTGTTTAAAATTTTCGGCTACCGTGTTGAAAATGCCATTGCAACCAATATGCCCGTTTTCGAACAAAACTATTATGTAATCACTAGCGCGGAATACTTTCAGTAGTACGGAGCAGACTCCTTTTTTTTTCTTTTTTAACAAATTTAAACCGATTTCGCCAATGAATGCGTCAGTGGCGCGAATTTCATATTGAGAGACGGTTTTTTTGAATAATATTTCATCGATGGGAGCAACGTCGTGAATTGATGAAACGTTACTTTCACCGTTACGCAAAAGTGTTGTACGCACAGGCGCAGTAGAGATAACAGAGCGCGCCGGGGAATATAGCGCATATGAGAATATAAACGAAGGTTATGTGACAGTCTCCTTTTAGCCGAGCGCTGTGATTGGCTGTCGCGCGACCGGTTTTAATCTGCGCAGCAAGAGGGGAACGATAACCTTTATACGCAAGCCCAAGGATTAGCAGATGTAAAAGCGTGAGTTTACATTACATGCGCGTGAAAGAATCACCGAAACAGTTTACCGTTACTGAAACAATCTAACGTGTGTTTATTCTTTTACACCCCCTTGTTCTCGTATGACGGATTCACTTTTTAATTGAAATTTTTTATTTTTCCTTTATTATTAAAATTATTTAGTTCGTGAAAGATTTTTAATATCTCTTTAAGTTTATCTAAACAGCGATCATATCAATCTTTCAGTACCGGTCGAGACCTTTACACAAAGACAATTATTGCTGGATATCTACATATACATATGTGTATAGTACAAAACTAAAATGAAATTTCAAAAAAAAAAAAAAAAAAAAAGAAAAAAAGAACGAATTCTACGTATCATCACTTTGACTTGGCTGCTGGTTGGTTATAACTTACTGCTGGCAGACGTCCCTACACGTTGATGGTGATCTCGAATGAATATGGAGAGGGGAGACGCAGAGTAACTGACAGACCTTGAATAAACACACAGACTTTGCAAATCGCCAGCCGGAATTTTCCAAGAAGCGATATCATCTAGGTACCTTGTTGGATCGTCATCTCTTCCTTCGAATATTCTTTCGGCTGATACCGTTTTCGACACTTGTTGCTTATTGTTCGCAAGTTTTGCATCCCCCCTTCGGACGGACCCATTTTTGACGAAGGCGCGCTGACACTCAAACGGAACTGCCACCATCAGGCTCCTCTTTTTTCCAGAATTTTACCCGGATTTTCTTTCTTTCGAAATCCGTAGCTGATATAGCTGATACACCCCAACTGTGTGCATTGCACCGAATCCATATCAGTGACTGACACTTTTATTTATTTCTAATTTAATTGTAGTAGACTGAATTTTATTAGAATTTATTATATTTTTACATTTAAGATCTCGTAAACCCTCTTATCATTTCATGCTTCAGTTATAATAACGTTTTAAAAGAAGTGATTTTATAATGTGTTTAATTACATATTGTATGACCTTTTGTCGTTTATGGAAAATGTTATTAATCTAAGTTTATCGACACAGTGAGTGCGTTGTCTTATGACGCGCTGTTTAACGTACGTTCTCGGACGGTCAACTAATCAATCAGCAATGTGTGTATTTAAGGGTGCTTCAAAAACAAAGTGTGAGTCGAAGCGATGCACTGTATTCCCCGGGAAAGTGCTTCTTTCGTTTCTTTCTTAATGGCCAAAGGAGGAAGGAAAATATTTAATAATAATCGGAGTTTTCGGATAATAGGAGTAGGAGACAGTCAACTAGGAATATGACTGCGTACATAGTCGAAGTAATGCGAAGTAAAGGGGACAAAAAAAAAAAAAAAACGTTAGAAGAAGTATGTGAGAAGGGCCATCGTTCAGAATTGGGAAAAATAAACGAAAGGAAATTAAAAGTAAAAATTTGCCGGCGGAGTTAAACAGAGGGAACGTCAGCGTCGCAAAAGAAAAGATACCCGCAAAGTGATCAGGTAAGCTGATGAAATCATTTTTGCGTTTCAACAGCTCTATGACAAGCGTTCGAATCAATAAACTGTCGAAAAAAAAAAAATTATGTACACGCCGATATATATATATATATATATATATTTTTTTTTTCTGAAATCATGTTTCAGGTCACAGATTCTCGTAGTATAGAAAGAAGTATGATTGTTTCTCGGCGATGAATGGCGAACCAGCAGGAGGCGGAGTTTCTATCGCATCTGTTTACATATTTTTGCGATGTTTATAAAATGTTTTAACAAAACGATAACGGGGTCCGATTTGAAATCAAGACAGGAGAGTAAACAACCGGAATGGATACGACGTTGCGAAAAAAAAGTATGGGCCGACATAGATGTAATTTTTAAAATTTTTAGTTTACGATTGCCTGTAAAAACATCGGATTTTCGAACGAGTCCATCCGGCGGAGCACAGTCCTCCTCCGGCAGATTATTCTTGATTAGACTGCTCATCGAAATAAAGTAACTCTTTCCTTCGCGCACACGCAAACACTCACGCACACTATTGTAATATATTAGGCTTTGCTTAGATGTTATTCTCTGCTTTTAAAAACGATGATGTTCGGCTCCTTATTAGGACGGACGGTCTGTTGCGATGGCGTCTAGATGGTCAGCCGATGATACAAATCCGCTCTTTTATTAATCGTATTACTGTGGAAAATCCGAAGAAAGAGCTTTTATCTGACTAGCACGCGTTACAAAACAACCGAATTTTCCAGTTTTCCCTTTTTTCCTTTTTCTTTCTTTCCTTTTTTTCTTTTTTTTTTTTTTCCCTCGGACCAGGACCGCACACGCACAACTCGTCTAACTTATTTCATTGTTATTGCACAATCAGAAAGAGAAAAACCATCCAGCAAACCCCGAAATCTTCGACATTTCCGAAAAGTCACTTTCGCAAGCGCACCAGCGACCTTCTTTTTTTTTTTTCTATTACATCATTTATATCATCAGCAGTGCTCACGCAGTGGCTGATATCATTTGAGGCGCTAGCCGAGCGGGCTATCATCGCAACATGTTTATATAGCTTTACCAGTGTTTGCTTTCCCAGGCCCGTTTATCAACTCCGATAAATATTGTCCCCGCTCTCTGCTATAGCTTTTATTACCCTACTACTCGTAATTTTCTAGATTGTCTCCCTCTTGACGTGTATTTACATTGTTCTCGCAAAACACTTGCACCAGTTAAATCTCCGAAAATACAGTTTGTCTGTATGCCCCCCGCGCGCGCCTACTAAAATCTAGACGAATAAAAGAAATTCAAAACAATAAATAGAGGTATGCGATGGATACAGATAGAAAAATTAGGATACTTACATAGCTCCCGTGTAAAGCACATCGCGCCGTTCATCCAAATGGAAGGTCCGATAGTACAATTTTCCGCACGTGAAATCTCGGATATGATCTAAGAAAAAAAAACAACAAATAAATGTAACAAAAGCTTGATTGTTTCAAAAGTATGCTAAAAATTAACCAAAAAAAAAAAAAACAACTTAATCAATGTGCATTTTTCAGTTTGGGACTAAACTTGTACTTACATATGTGTATGCTGAAAACACATGAAAATGTACCGTACACATGGATTAGTAAAAAATGAATCAATAACATGTTTCGTGTGATGTTGATTAATTAATTTTTTGTACTAATATTTCTGTTTATTCGCGATGTTTCAATATACAAAAACGGACGATATAAATAATTTCAACAACTTATAATACTAACAATAATAATTATGATTCGTCATTTATAAGAATTCGAAACAATTTTACAAAGTACCACGCATCATCCATTTGGACAAATTCGATGATGGGGTTACATTATATATCTTTTGCATTTGCACTTGTCGGCGCAACCTCATATCCTCATCTCCTGTTCCCCCTTTTCTCGATTATTCACTCTTTCATTAAAAATCTTCATTTATTATACGCCGCAGTTGCCTTTTTCACCGAGACTCCTTGAAGGAACGTTCACAAGGATTTCGCTGTTGGTTTATACGACACAACTGCTACCGGTGAATAGAGTGTGATTTTTAATAAACGTGCGCGCCTAGGAGAAAGACCAAATGAATGCGGAAGAAATTTTTTCATTTCGGAAATATTGCATTATTGACATTAGATAAAATGTGTAAAAATAAAAAATCAAAAAAAAAAAATTAAAAAAAAAAATCAATCACGTTATTTTCGTTATATTAAAAATCAACTATTAGATTTTTTTTCGTGCATCCGCTTATTAGTAGGGCGAGAAAAACGCAATTCCGATTATGAACTCGACGAAGCGACTGTATAAAAAAATAAGCAAACGAGTGGCTGCGAGTGGAAGCGGTTCTTTTGTCAAAAAAAACGGCTCTTAATAGAAAATTTTCTAACGTTAACGCATACCTGCTTCGTAAGGAACGACGAACGCGAGTTCACGGTATTAATTAGTTAATAAATAATTATTACTACGGAAGTGAGTTGAACTTTAAATAATTAGCCGAAAGGAACTTTGTCGCTGCTCTAGCTGTGAGAGTTTCAACAAAAAAGTAGTGCATATGAACTTAATTAACACCGAGAGAAAAAGTTAAAACGGATTAAAACGAGAAATAGGCGGGAAAACCACGATAAACGATAGAAACTTGAAAACGAAAACGAATTTAAATAATTCGTCGAATTTGTTTTATTCCATTTAGTGACCAGGGTCGTCGGAGTAGACTTTTTTTATTTTCCAAACGAAGCTTAAAAATTCAGCTGATACACAGAGACATCCGGGATAGTGTTGAATTCGGATTTATATCTAGATCATAAGCTACATTGCGTGTATTTTATGGACATGCGTATTGGTAATGTAGCGCGACATTCGAGTTAAATGGTTCATCCGCTCAAGAAATTTGACTTTTGCACATCGAATCAGACACACATCGATTGAGATCGCGTCTTATGTCGTATTTCGAGAGAGTCTGTCAAGCGAAAGAAGTCCGTTCGAGTTTCGTTGCCGAGTATGATGCTCAAAGTAGTGCGATAGGAAGCGTATTTCAATATTACCGAGAAATAAATAAACCATTCCTCTCATTCCTCCGCCCTTTCACGGGAGCAGTTACCTCGTTTTTGTTTCATCTCTATTATACGTTCATCCGTTCTTTTTTTTTTTTTGTTTCCGACCTGTTTTGATCCTGACCGGACCACGTAGTGTTAATAAGTGTTATATCTGATATGGACTGAAGGTTAATGTGAGGTCTCTTGAATCCGTGACGTCTGCGCGATTCGCTTGTTTTACGAACGGACTTTTTTCGCTTGACAGAGACTATACGTCACTTTCTATCCACTATTATTTGCCACCGTTGTCGGTGAACTTTGACCAGTATGTTTCTTGGCAGGACACCTCGATACTTAAAAATATATACAACGAGTTGATTAGTTAATATTATCAACATCAATTCGCTGAACTCATCGACTTAATTTTCTTCACCGGCCTTATACTACTCCCCAAATAGCATATTTTTTGAGACTACTATAGCCAACTCTCCACAATACATTTTTTGACCTCCACCTGATGTTGTTTTTTTTTAAAAAAAACGCAACATATAACTGTATTTTTTACATATTTAATTGTTTTACGCGAATAAAATTAATCGTTTTCACGGGGATGATAAAATCTTTAAATGTTCCCTAGTTATCTTGTAAACTTTGGAAGTTAACGTTCTAGTTCTTTTTGTTTTTTTTTTTTTTTATCTGCGACAAGTTGACGGGGAAATTTTTCGACGTCTACTTTTGCAGCGTGTATTTCGGAAAAGTAGAATTTTCTCTGATAGAGATAGACGGTGTCCGACCGGCGACGATTCATCATAGAATAAAGAATAACAATTCGTGGTCGTTTTTAATAAACCGAACGAGCGGGAACATGTCACATGTAAATCGTTTGCTAGGCTCGAATGGGGTGGTTCCTTATTGGCGGAAAGTGGTTCGTTGGAAGAAGCGCCAAGATTTATATCCGGGCAACTGTCGCCGCATGTTCCAAGCCAGCAGCGACTTTAATCTGACAACGGCAACGTGGCAGCAGCATTTCGCGGACTTTTCCGCCATTAATGTCTTCAGAACGCGCGCCGAGATGTAACGTTGTACGAAGAATCTCTCTATTCCGCGCTGGCAAACGGATTCGTCTGCGGGTTAACATGGTATATTGTCTAGGGTAAGAATGTTTAGGATTTATTAGCGCAGAGGAATGGGTAAGTACATACATTATTCCGCGGCGCAAGTTGGACCCCGGTCGGGGAATTAGACACATTTTTATGCGGAATATGCGAAGGATGAAGAAGCGCAGCATCGGATACACCGAGAAGTCGTGTAGAACGTGTCGCTCCGTTTGACGGCATCTTCTAATCTGACCTCCCCGCGCAACGCAGATTCCAACAAAGTACAATGGAAATCTATTAGCATGCGATGCCTTTCGTTCGAAAACTTACCTAATATACATTCCAGAATTGCCCGCCAACGACTGTGCGCCTCTTGCTCTAGAACGTCCGTGCGATTCCGCTTATAAGCGCAACTTTAATTTAAATATAGCCGTTCGTTCGTTCGTTCGTTCGTTCGCGGTGAAATATATCAAAAGTTAAATTGATAATCTCTTTCTCAACTACGTATCAACGCGAACAATTTGCATTTTTATAGAATCCCCCCGACCTCCCCGACAGCTCGACGGACGACTGGAATGATTTCATAGAACAGACGACAGATGCCGTTTAGAAAAGTCGACAAATCTATGTAGCGAAGTTAGCATAACAGCATCTGACATTATTGCCGCTACGGCTTCGCCTATTTAGACCCCAAAATTTAACATACCCATATATCGTAAACGAAAATTCGAAGAAATTCATGTTATTCTTAAATACATCGAAGGACTACCAAAATACCAAAAGCGGAGATTAAAAACGCAGCTTAAACAGTTTTCGAATGGACTATACACACACACACACACACACACTGGCTGTTCAATATTCACCTGGTCGATAGTTTTTGGATTGTTTAATTGCACAAGTGTAGTTGATTTTCTTTTTCCGTTTCTAAATTTGATTTTTGAATTAACTACGTTGCAAAATATAGCAAATTCTTCATATAGGACCTTTGCGTTTATTTGGGTGTCAAACTTGTCATTTCGTATAGTGATTATGCGAAGCCCATTTTGTCTATCTTCATATTTATTAAATAAAATATATCGAGAAATAATGCTTTTAAGCATTAGTTAAAACATAGGTTTGAAAAATTCTGAAATTACAAAGGAAAATAATTTAAACGCGTTAACGAAACTGAGAATTTTCTCTCAATTTCAAAACAAACAGAACTTTGGCGGAGTGTTGCCGACGGCAATTCGCGGTGAACGTCCCGCAACATCGAACACATAATATGATCGGGAACATAAACACAATATGTAAAATACGCTGCGACACTTTCGCATATGAGAAGAGAGAAAAAAAAAGGTAATACCATTCACGGGAAAGATACGAGGGGTGCAATGGTTATTAACCTTCCCGCGTATCTAGCACGTGTCCTAGAATTAAAATATTTCCCACGCAGACAACTCCGTTAATGGAACCTTCTTAATGGGAGGAGGTTTTTTTTGAGAAAAATGCTTGTCACAAAATAAGACTTGCGACTGGCAGAGGGACGATTTTACAATCGCATTTTCCGTAATCTTATTTTCAGTAAATATCGGGTTATTTTTTTTCACTTTTTTCAATAACCCGTCGACAAAGGATATAGACGACGACGAATTGCAAATGCCCGGATTCAAGGACACGAGGTACACTATGAGCTGGTACAATTGTTCCGATGATAAATCTTGAGCACCTTTATTAAAACTACGATGGCTATCATCGCGGCCCGCAGAAAACAATTGCACCACCGGACATACATATTTATCAGCAGCAGCGGATTGTGCACGTACACCTTTCTTATTAGAATCGTTCTTAAATACAAGAGTCGTTCAAACGAACTAAGTACCGAAATGAGATTACTCGCGTCTATTGTAAATATTCGCGGTGAAATGTTCAACTGCCATTATCAAACGAGAGCTACTCTCGACTGCGCAATGATATTAGCGATAATAATAACGACGGAATGATAGCATTTAGGACGAAATAGCGCACCGGTAGGCGACCATAAAAATAAGAAAAGCAAAGACGATTGCGTATAAATGGAGTTAGCGTCCACTGGATGCACACACTAGATGGTTAATTCAATTAGGAAATAAAAAATCGACTGGGCGCCGGCGGTGTATTGCTGCGATCGTCCGCTGTTTATGATGAGGACTCAGGCCTGCCTCGGAACTTCCACCTATAGCGTGACATGTACACTGGAGCATCAGCAACGCTAACAGAGAAAATCCCATAAGCAATTTTGCTCCCTTTGCGATTTTTTGAAAAGGTTTACTTTTCGTTTTTCTTTTTTATCCATGTTTGTTTTTCGATTTTTGTCGTTCTCTACCGTTCTATCGTGTTTTTTTTCCGTTTTTTTTTTTTTTTTTTTTATTACTATTTCTCCTCTCGAACCTTAACAGTCGAATGGACTGCGTCGTTCGAGATTGGTTTTATTTCTATTTTTTATTATTATATTTCCTATTTCATTTTTTCCATTTGTGTACACGTTGCTCGAACGACCGATACCGAAATAATGCTCAAACACGCAGACTCGACAGAGGAGAAGGTAAGACTGACACTAGGCAGAAAGAAGTGTGGCCTATAATACATGTAATGACGCAGCAATCGTCATAACTGCCAGGCGAACGGATAGTTGACAGGAGGGGATCGTAAAAAGAAGACGGAACGCCATATATTTCTTCCCACTGCTAGTGACGATTCTGTCGATTCGACGCAAGAGCGACAATTTGATTTCCTGTTCGCCAACGAAAAAGATGATAAAGCTGGAAAACAGAAAATACGAGAAAATACGAGAAAAAGTAAATTTACCTGGAATTTGATTTTCGCTACTGAATTTCCTCGCAGCGAAAATCTTTAAAATTGAATCGAAACAATTGTTCCGATAGCTGTGAAATAATTTTTTGACGAGGCGACATCTATTTCAGCGGCTTCCTCGCCAAACTAAATTTGATCCGGCTTTCGACCCCCTTAAATACACACGAATTATTCGAATTACGTGCATTCCAAAATGTTATATCTGTAGTATTTCCAAACGCACACTTACATATATATATATATATATATATATATATATATATATATATATATATATATATATATATATATATATATATATATATATATATTTAAAGACACGCGCCATAGTAAGAAAAAGCATGATTCGAATTTCGCCTTAATCAATTAGCATAGAAGATACGATATCTGTGTATCAGAACTGGCTAGCACTTTCAGTCAAATCGAATCGACTGTATTTTCGCCAAAACTGCCATTCAATATTGAATCAATTGTCTCGGTAATACAATACGTAAATTAACTTCGATCTGAATATTGCGCAGATGGAATGAAATAGGTTTGGAGTTTTTATATTATAAATTAACTTACATATATGGGTTATAACTCTGATTATATACTAGTAGCAAGCAAATATAAGAATCCTTCCGTCTACAAATAAATGCCTGTTGCATTATCTTCTTTGTTTTTTGTTTTACGGTCGCTGTTATCTACGCCCACAAGTAGTGGGGCAGCACATCGTACAAACCCAACAAAAGGCAACAAGCTACCAATGTAACACATCTCCCAATCCCATATTCAATTGGATTATACAACTTTATTATGGTCCACGAATTTTAATTAACTTTTGGATTTCTCCGCTTCACCAATTCTTAAATAAGATTTATTTTTAATATAAGTTAATGTCAATTTTCCGATACTCGACAATTCCTTCTTGACAAATTCATTAAACATATAAACATACTCATTTTTTCTCGCACCAGTTTGCGGCAATTTTCCATTATTTCCGTATTTAGTAATGTTACATTCATTCGAAATAATTACATCTAAATCCGTCTCCGCTATATATTAAAAACCGTTTGAGGTAGATTTTATTCCCGCGTCTGGATATTATATAAACTCGGTGTTCTAGAAGTTTCGAGCGCAGTATATGTGTTATCGGATTTCTCTTTAATTGCTGGAAAAACAACTTTTAGAGTTATTCCATTGTGATTTAAGTATTTTCAATGTTTTCCACATATTGTCTCGCTCGTATAAAATTGTCTCGCTGTTTAACGTTTTTATTCTTTATTATAAATCTTTTATTTGTACATACGATATTCTCTACCTTTAATAATCCAATGTAACATGAGAAGCCTGTTTTCAGACACGATGCATTTATTATTTCGAAGGGAACAGTTATTGAAAATATTGCAATAACTTATATAATTCAAATGTTTACTATACTACTTTTGTCTCTCGAAGAAGAGGTTGTATTATTATTAACTTTTCCGTTTTATTTGCTCGTACCTTCACTGCTAACTGTCGTCGATTAAGATACAAACTAAGTTGTATCTTGTCAGTTGTTTTCGATCCATTGCGAGAAGAGGCGATATTCAATATTAATTATTTATCCTTTTTTTCTTGTTATTCTTATTCGTATGTCGGCAGTGTGCCGTGTTAGCTTTTACCAGTGTGGTAGAAAAGAAAAAAAAAAAAAAAGAAAAGAAAAACAACTTCAATTTTTCTTATAAATTTTGTCCGCATTTTCTCAACAGTTGCCAAGGAATCAGTAGAAATGTGTCGATGACTCTCTTTGCGGTATTTTTTGCATTTAGAACAACATAGTTTAGAATAGGAATGACGTCAAAAACTATCCCGCTTATTATTTTTAATTTTTCTTTTTTTTTTTTTTTTTTTTTTTTTTTTTGCGCGCTCGCCAAGAATATAAAATCAATTTAACATCTGGAATTTTGACGCTCTAAATGGTCCGTAACTTTATTCGTCCGCGTTCAAATTAAAAAAACACCGAAATTTGTACTCCGGCCGATTTTTACTTGATTTAGTTTTTTTTTTTTTATTATTTTTTCTCTGGGATTTTTGAATTACGACCGATCAAGTGGCCTGTATAATGCGACACAACTTGCCAGGGACCAGCAGCCCGTCCCCGTTTCAATTTATAGCGCACACTTTCGGATACACCGTTGCGTTTTTACCTGGAATTAACTGATGATGCGTTTTTGAGCAAAACTCTAAACGGTCGTTCATCTATTATACAGTTATATGGGATATTATTAAAGTCAGTGTGTAATGTGTATAATTAAGAGTTACATAAGTCGGATTTCGAAATATCTTTTGAACGTTGGCATAACCCCATAATAAGAAAAGTGCCTCCACATTACATATTATAAATAAGAGTTTCGGCATTCAGCGATAGGCCAGAGCTTGCCAAGAACTCAGCAAAATAATTTCTCTTCCAGCTGTTTTTTTTTTTTTTTTTTTTCCCGTAAAATACATCGCTATCTAAATGCTTGGCATCCTTATTTGAATAGATATTTACCCCGGTTGCCAAACCAGCTTGGTAAGAGAAATTCTTCTATTACCTCCTAGCGTCGTAAGTAATCAATTGATGATGATCCGGATTCTAAAGCTCTGTTGCCATTCGGGGCACAGTATCACACGACAGATTAAGCTATTTCGCTGAATGGGGGGGGGGTCTCGTCCTTGATTAATATTAATGCAGAAAAGAAAGAAAAAAATAAAATTTTTTTTAGCCATAATTAGGATTACGTTGAATATGAATATCACTTCGATAGTCAAGATTATGCGAGTTAGTTATTTTTTGTCTCTTGCACCGCGTTCAAGAGGAACTCTGGGGAGGCGGCTAAAAACTACCCCAAGTAGTGATCGTACTTCGGATATGTGTATAAAGCCTGTTCGAGTTGACTCTAAAATCGGCACCGGGAGCGTTCGACCACACAACATCTTTTAAAATAAATTCTCGTTAAAATTTCGTTTTAATCGATCAAAATTTTTTCTAAATTCCCTGCGTCAAAAATGCGTGATTTTGTTTTGCTTTTTCATCGTGTTGGATGTTTGTCTTAAATAAATCAACTCTATGATGATGGCCACCTCTACTTTAATTTGATTCTGCATGCTCCAAAATATGTTGCTTCTCCGTAGGAAAAGGTTGATTTAGAGCGACACACGTGCAATTTTAAGTATTTTTTAAAAACCAAATAATGATAACGATGAAAGAATACAAAAGAAAAAAAAGAAAAAGAAAAAGATTGCTTTGAATTGGAATCAGGATTTAAAATCCGAACTACTTGGAAAGCATTGCTGGAAAAATATATCCGCGTCGCGCGTTAAGTCAATATTGTAATAGTACGTAAAGGGAAGATTTATGGCGCACGCGGGTCGCCCGGAATAGAGAATCTGTTAGAGACCACATCTAATAGAAGATTCGGCAACTTTAGACCGCATAAAGCTATACACAATGAAGGCGCAATTTGCAAGATACATTTGTGAAATATGAACATCATCGGCTAGAGAGATACATCGGAGACACGTGCAACACTATTCACGCTACGTCGATATAACAGAGCAGCCCAAAACCTGATCTGATCCGGCTTACAGATGTCAACTGATGACTTTAATCTTGCGTCGGTCTATATATATATATATATATATATCTGTAGCGTAGAATAGTGCTTGTCCCGAAAAAAGATATCGGGGAAAAAAGGGTAAAAAAAGAAGGAGAGGGAAGAAACCTTTTTCTATCCTAGCGCGCGCAACGTGGATAAAGAAAAAATTGGAAATCGAGCTTCAAATAAGAATTTTTTCTGCCTTCTTAACGGCGTCCTTTGACAAAATAATCTTCGCAAAAGATACCGTCGAGTAATACCTTCGATGTGTGGCAATAAAAGAAGGGGAAAAAGGCCCCAGAAAACCGTTTCCTCTACGCACATGCATCGATTGGCGGTGCTGTTCAACATAACTGCTCTTCAGACGGAATTAGCAACAATTAATTAATAATGCGAGCAGAATTCAATCAAAATGTTCGTTTCACCGACAAAGCTTTAGTCACCGTTTTTAGTTTTTTTTTTTTTTTTTTAATATCAAGGAGAAAAACTCACAGAATTGCACTATTAGAACTGATTCGTTTCGCGTTTTTTTTTTTTAATTTTACGTCAACAATGACTTTCAGGTGTATCCTTAGAGAAAGAAGTTTCCCGCGCAATTCACCATTGAGCGCGTTCTTTATTTTTAATACGATGAATATGCTTTTAATATTCTAACTTTTTTCTTTAACCGCGCCTGCCGCCAAAAAACCAGGCTTATTCATTATTTCTACTTTTCTTAATACTCAACGAACACATTCACTGCAATACCGATGTATTTCAGGGATGATGCGGGCGTTATTACAGCTCGTCTCGTCTTGGGAGGTTTTCCTATTATTTCTTTTGAAAGAATACAAAACAAAGAGGACAAAAAAAGTCTTACTGAATTCCTGATTCGTCAAACTTCATTAACGTCGATTATTTATTTTTATGAGTGCATTCGGATGAATAAACAAAAAACACGGCCCGACAACATCATATTTTCAGGTTTTCAATCTGAAAATCAAGAAGCAAAATACCGTCATCAATTCTCCGGAAGTTGAATAACTTCCTAACCTTTTCTACGAAAACGGTATTACACGTTCTCAGCTATCTGGTAGAATGTATACGACTGACCCCCCCCCCCGCGATCTGATGTATTATTGGTATTTTTCGCAATTATAATATTCCGATTGGTTGCTTTGTACGGGGGAACTTTTTTGAAATTATTTCCTAAACTTAACCAGTTAAATTATTTATTATTCGTACAAATATAAGAGAAGTCTTTAATGCGTAGTGATTGCAATATGTAACCAATTATTATTGAACTCAAATATAACCCCCGGCTCTGAAGTAATAGTAAAAGCGCTTATTGCAGATATATGTCTCCTGGCACACCGTTTGAGCAGAACCATACGCATGCAAAATACAGTCCGGGAAGTCACGTGTGCACTTTATCGTATTTTTTTTTTTTTATTTTTCTTCATTTTATTAAAACAGTCCTACTATTCGATCAACAACCATTAAATATGCTAGATTTATGGGACGACCCTCCGACATAATGTGACAGCGCCAAATCGAAAGACTTACTGCTCCTCCTTCCATGGCGATCGGCTTACTCGAAGAAAAGAATAAAACAGTATAAGACAAAAAGAGGGATAAATTGGCGCGTTATTTAGAGAGGCAATCGCCTATACAGTAATAAGCAGCTTCGAGCCCGCGATTTACGGGCGCACGTTATCCACACGTGCCCAGCGTGCAGCACTGCGCACGTCCCTCCGAACTATTTAAACGCTGCCGTTACGTTTTCATGAGGATGACCTTTGATTCTACCTGAAGACATGCGCCCTCGAAAAGTTTAGTCAATTTTAATTTTTTTCCAATTAAATATAGAGCACGACCTCTCGAGAGACTTTCATCTACTCTTAAAGCCGTTTTTGTTTCTTTTTGCCAGTGCCGCCGACCTCCTATGCAACTGAAAAAATGCCAGGACCAAGAGCTATTACCCTTTTTGATTATTTCATACCTACCTTTGGTATTGCTTTACGCAATTCAATCGCGCTATTATACAAATTTATATATGTTCCAGGAAGTATTTTTTCATCGATTTCGGTCGCACATGATGTGGGTACTTAACCTTTTAAAAAAGTAAACCGTTCACCTTTTGCATATGTGTACGCATAACCGAGTTTTCGGAAACGGCTCTGACGATTTTGATGAAATACGCAAATTGAAGGTTTTTAAGAGTTTAGATGAATCGACAAGAGAGGTCTTCTCTCATGTTCGAGAAAATCCCAGAGCAAGGTCACCGCAGGTGCTGACATTCTGTCGTCTTTTCGATGTATTTTAATTTCAAAGTGAATAAATAAAACATAGAAATTGTCCGATCATATTCTAAATAACTACACTTTTTTTCAATCATTATTATTTTGAAAAATGATATTCTTTTTTAAGCCATAATCCTAAGCCCGTATACCTCCACTTATCATCATCAAATCAGATCGAATTATCGCAGAAGAAAATTTATTAGCGGACCAACACTTTGTTATCATTAAACATATATTAAACATTCGTCGTACATTAAAATAAATTAAAAATAACAGTCATTTTTTTTAAATTTAATTATACGCGACGATTATATCGAACGAAAATTTCGCAATCAACTGCCGCGCACAATTTTTTATATCGCTCAAAAAGCACAGGATGCAACATGTAGCACGAAAAACGTCATTGATTTATCGTCGCTGGAACTGAATTTTTGTCAGCCGGCGCCAGTTCAATTACCGAGAAACATACGTCACAATCTAATGTACGAGAAGACGGAGTGCTCTTTCAAGATGGTGCTCGTTACATTTTTCCAGTCCGAGCATTTCCTAAAAAGCGTATTATCGGAGGAAAAAAAAAAAAACCTTATAATGATGAATCATTGTCGTGGCCCCGGACGAGAAACTCTTTTTTAATCAACTGACGGACTTTAAAAAATCAAATTGCGACCAGAATGTATGCTTAGTTTTTGTTTATTATGTTTAGAGAGTAGCTAGAAATATTTCGCGAGTAAATCATAAAAAGAATTAAAAAAAAAAAAATAGAGCAAAGAAACACCAAACACAAGGGCTAAAAGAACGTTAGTTCATCTAGTGTGTAATAAATCCTGTTTGTTAACTAGATAATGAAAATAATGAAAAAAATTATGAATAAATAATTTTTAGACTTTGACAATCACATTTATTCTTAATAATATAATCCTGCTACTCTTTGTCCTATTATATCTTCTTCTTCTTGTTCTTTGGTCGTAATCCCCCGAAGCAGGCCCGTGCCCAGAATTAATTTCCTTCGCATATTTATTTTATAAATAACAATACATTTCTCACTAATATTCGTACTATTAATAATAATTTCCATTATTTCGATTTACATATTAATAATTGACATAAATGAATTACCCCCCGTATACGAACATTAATAAAAATTACATATATGTTATTAATTATACTCGTAATAAAAAATTATTTCCTTAAGATAATAATGAAGTACCTAAAAATATGGAGCATATTTTTTCTTTTTTCTTTTAAAGGTGGTTAAGAACACCCTAAAAAAAACTCATCAATATATTTTTTTTTAATTTGTGATTTTTTTCAGATTTTTGTGTATTCATAATAACTATTTCAGTTCTCATGGAGGGGGTTTAACCCCTAAAACCACCCCCCGTGGACACGGCCTTGCCCCGAAGGAATGTCGTGACCATTACACTACAGCATCTTCAGGGTGTGTAAACGTTCAAATTCCGTCCGTAACAACGAGCTTGTAAATCGCGCCTTGCGGGCTACAGATCTCCATTACCGCTATTTGAATTATTTTATACGTTTTCATAAGGTAAGCAACATTAATAATACTTTAAGTCATTCGTGTTCAATGCCAGGTATTGAAAAATTTCTCTAAAAGGACACCGTTTTTTTGTTTTTTTTTCATTACGTTTTCTTATGACTACACTCCCCTATGTTCACAAAACATTCATCGGTAATCATACGGCATAAACAACCACAGAGTACGTTGACAAAACAAAGAATCATTAAAATCGGTCCACATGGAGCACAAGATATGCGGAAAAATGTATAACCTTTTGAAGTCGGTAAACAAAATCAATTAAAATGGTTTTCTTTGCGTGTAAGTTTGAAAAAGGAGAAAAAAAAATCATCACTTCAACCCGAAAAAGTTAAATGCTATTATCCGCTCTTCTTAATTTAAAAAGACGCGAAAAATAAAAAGAAAAAAGAAAAATACTAGCGAAAGTCACGAAGCTGGACTTTCGTTCGAGACAAAATATGACGAAAAAATGCAACGAATGAGTGGGGAAAGAGCGCGTGATAAGGAGAAAAGAAAGAATGGGGGCGAAATAATAATAAATGACGACGACGTTTCGTCAGTGTTAAATAAGTGAAAGTTGAAGAACGGTGTTTATTAATTCTCAGCATTTAGTAGAGAGATGACGGAATGAAAGAGAACAGGGACCGCGGGTAAGAAAACTTGTAAAACCGTAACGAAAAAAATTGGGGCTTAGGCTTTTTCGAAAAATAACCGTCCCATCTAGCGACCTTACGGTTCCGGTATCGGTCGGCGGGTAGTCGCGGACCTCGGGGAACGCATACAAATAGATTGTGTGTAGCGCGGATAGATGCGTAGTAGCGCAATAATAGCGAAGAAAAATGTCGCCAAATAAAATTATACATTACGCCCCGAAGCTTGCCGGGCCACCCTTGCACCGGGGGATGTGTGACGACATAAAAATATGCCTTTTTGTTTGTAGTCACTTTTATTATGATTATTAGTTACACCGGGGAAAGTGCTGACACAAAAGCAGGAATTTCGCCTAATAATGAAAAAACGCGTTTCGCCATGGCGCGTGATATAACAACTCGGCGCTCTCCTGAACCCAACATTGCCAGCGAATTCGACTTCTCTTCCTTATTTATTTTTTTTTTCTATCACATTTCCCAATACTGAAAATTCCGCGCCGGCTCCTGCACTCGCTGCTAGAAAAGTTCTTGTGTCCCGATTTATCATTCAGTACTGGAGCTACTCGCATTATTTCCGTAGCGCGACCCTGTTTAACACCCGTTTACTTACACTTCGCATGAACACAATGAAGCGATCAAGGTGCACCATTAGTCTGTGCCGTACAACGACTGCGGAGTTGCTTTGATCTTGCCTCAAAGCGGTAGTGGATAATCAGGAATGTCAGTTTTTAAACGTTACACACACACACACAAACAATGTTTTTTTTTTACAAGCATCACCGTTTTCTAACATACCATTTTTAAGCTTCATATCTATATTATTTCCGTTTTATAGCTGCACAGGTTCATCCAAAGCTAAGGACGATGATAATTCCTTTTTTGAACTTTTTAATAATGCCAACTATATCGTGAGCATTTCAACACTTTCTCAGTATTAGTTACAGCTGTGCTCCAGGCACAAAGCGATTCTACCAGTATTAAGGTATTTCAGTGCAGATCGGTTCGCCGTCCAAGCGGTAGAACTCCGAGGTTAATTTCATCGGTTACAATAAAGACTTGACGGCAGGGACACTAGCGCAGTCAGCCCGACAATAACTGAGATTAGATTCATTTTTTCGTATATAACATATCCTTTTTTTCGCCCATTAATTTTGTTGTACCCTCCGAACAGCTCGATCCCGACCGTTAGCACAGCAGAAATTAAAATCTTTATTAGTTAATTATACATAATATATAATACAATTATATATATATATATATATATATATTTTATATATAACTCGGTCATTTTGGTCTCGCAAGAGGCTGTGCCACTTGACCTCTCTTGTTTACATTTCTGTTTCTTTTTCTTCTATACTTTATATAAAATGATCAAAATTTACAACGTAATTCTAACTAGCATCAGCACAAAAAAAGTAACATAATCACAAAAATCCTATCCTAACATTTAACTTTCATTACATAAAATTAAAATATTTTTTCGTTACATAAAATTGTGACATTTTCTAAATAACAATCACAAAAGTTTTATAAAATATAACAAACGTTACATAAAATTGGGACCTTTTTTTCTAATGAGGGGTAGCCTAAGAATTAGGCTATAATTAATATATATATATATATATATATATATATATATATATATATGTGTGTGTGTGTGTGTGCGTAGGGAATCTCAAGAGTAAATTTCGCTGTGCTGCCATTTGAAGAGAAATAAAATGCTTTAATAAAATTAAAAATAATATATTTTTACATTCGAGTTATAAATGTTTATATCCATTTTCTGTATTGTCACTTTATTAATAATTTATCAAAACGTGTATTACAGAAAAATTATAGTTTAAAAATAATATTAAAATAAAGCCGAAATGTTTCGGAGTTACAGTACGCATATAAATTTTAAAAGTTAAAAACTAAAATTAAATAAAATGATCGTAAATATTTTAACAATCAATCATAACATATCGATATATCGTATTAGTTTATAAGATTGCAACATACGATATCGTTTGTTTAACTTTTAACTTTATTTATTAATGCTATTGTTTGGATAATATTTATTTAATAGTAAATAATATTTTTTTTATTTGTAAATATTTATTTATTCTTAAGTAATATTTGTTATTTAAATATATATCGAAAATTTCGTTTATCGATAAGTCGCATTAAAAAACATGGCCGATTTTTGTTTTGTTGTTTTTTCGTTCGTTATTCGTGCAGCTCTTGCACAATTTTACCTAAAACTAATTTCTTTCGTTTTCGATGTTATTATTTTGAATACAATTGGTTTATTATACATATATTTGTTCATCATTGTGCGTAATTGGTTTGCATCCGGCGCAAATATATAAACTAAACAGCCATGATTATGGAGTACGTAACTCCGAAACATGGCGGCTTTATTTTAATATTTTTAAACTATAATTTTTCTGTAATACATGTTTTGATAAATTTTTTTTCTTTTTTTCACTTTTCAACATATTTACTCTGCATGCATTTATGCATTTAATGGAACGTACGAGAGTTTTACTAAAAAACCGAGATTATAGAACTCTAAAGACGCGTTGGTTACTACAATCTGTTCACACAAATGATTAAAGATTTTTACAGTATAACCAGAAACTCGTGAGGGTAGCGCGATAGCCCCGAACTAGTTAAGGAACTTAGCTAACAAACTCGTGTATTTTCGACATTCCAGATCCGAATTACTAACAGGTATATTTCCAATCTGAACAAGTAGAAAGGAACTGGCCCCAGCATTCTCATTAGGTCTATTAAGCATTGTGAACCTTAACCTCGCACTCTGTTAAGGATATGGGACTTGTATTACTTAACCAGGAAAACTCAAAATATTTAACTTCCCTCATATTTCATTGCATTCCGTTTATTTTGTTTCGTGAAAAATTACATAGCTATTGCAAATTAGCTCTCATGTATGAATTAGAGATAACTATCATCTGGAACCTGGAAGGTGGTGTGTCCATGATGAAATCTCCAGAATTGAGTTACATATGAATGTATAGTGTATTTTGAACATATGCAGAATTCATTCGCATATGTTCAAAATAAAAAATCATTATTTCAAGATGGTAAATTTTCTCCATTAATCGGAAAATAGCCCGTGTCAAATCAGAAAAAAAATTTGTTTCGGGTTACAATAAATAGTTCGCAGTGAAAGGTGAAATTAGTGTTTAAATGAACCTTGAGAAAGTTAAATAAAATGAAAAAAGCTCCTTGAATCGAGTTGGGATTATTTTTTCTTTTTAATGTGAACTTTTAACGAGTAACAAAGAATTCTCTTATTTTCGCTTTCGTTTTCAGTTCACTTTTCACCCCCCCCCCCGTAACGGACAATGACGGTTGGTTTTTTTAATAGAGTTGTCGCGATAAAAAAACCACACGAATTTAACCAAGAAGAATTGTTAAAACTGCAATAAAAATAAAGCGAAAAAATAAATTTGATTCTGTTTCCTACAATACAAAAATGCGAATGAAAGTTGCGCAGTTTCAAATTTCTTTCGTTTTGCTCTAATTAAGACAAACCGCGCGCGAATATTTTTCCTTTTATTGAACAACGCGTAAAGCACGGCCAGCAAAATTAAGCAACTTCGCGTGTTAGTTGCGTCCGGAGAAAAAGTTATGTAAAAAAATTCCAATTATACGAATGCAAAATATACTCGTCGCGAATACGTCCTACAATGCTACACTGAAAAATTCCGAGCACCTCTTTTACCTGTAAGAACTGGTACATTCCAAAAAGTAATAAACTCTAAAATTCCATTTAAAAATTTATATTATTTCTCAACGTAAAAATGCTAAATTACAAAGTTTTAGCTGAGAATTACAAATATTTCAACTTTAACGGAAATACCGTCGTCGTCGACATTAGTATCGAAAACAAGCCGAATCCTCATGCGAAAATGTTTCTGTGTATACATTATTTCATTGCTGATGTAAAATTTTCATTACCATCATGCGTAAATATACGTTTATTCATATATAGTCATATGTATTTAGGATTTTTTTTTTTTTTTTGTGGCACGCATCGATTATAAAAAATCCTGTGCAACGTTGTTTGCATCGATTATAACGTTTTTAACTGGAAAGCTGCTAATGAAATCAGTGGATTGTGGCAAAAATTGATATTATTTACATCCTGTGATGGAAGGAAAAGTCCAGGGGAAAAGAGGAAGACCGAGGAGGACGTTTATAGATATGTTAGTAAAGGAAGTAGAACTAAGTAAATACATCGGACAAGTTGGAAAGCACTTATCATGGAATAAAACCAGTTCTAGGACTGTAACTATGATGATGATGATGATGATGACATTCAAAACATTATTCATACATTCGACAAAAAATAGGAAAAGAAAAAAGGGGTAAAAACACGAATTATAATTTATTCAATCTCATAATGTAGCAAAATTATAGTTATAAGTGTGCGTATTTTATTAAAAGTTTAAAGCAATCAGGAAGAGAGTTTCTTAGTCAGTGGTCTACAATCATTGTGTGTCTTCATTATCTTGTAATGTCCTCAAACTACCATATCTTCGTAATTATGTACTTTCTTCGGCAAAAAATTTTTTGGAAAATTGCTCGACCCACAGTAATCCACTTATTAACCACATCGGGGGAATTACCGATTCCAGGCAACTCCAATTTATGTATTCAAAATATAAGCACAGGCGTCTAAAGCATAATCTTCTATAATCTTTTACCAGTATATACAATATATCATTTCTTTATTTTCTCACTCCCAGTCCTGTTCCTCACTTGTTGCATCTGAATTTTTATTCCTTAAGCAGACTTTATTCCCTACTATTCATCATATCTGCGCGTAGGTTTTTTTAAATTTTTTCCTACAATGACACTACTATTGCTAAATTTTTAATTGTAATAACCTGTAATCGTTTTTTATATGATGCATCGTGCGGTAAGACAATTCGTCGATACGCTAGTTCAACTTGCACTGCTAACGTTATGTTGTATCGTAATTTGCATAAATATATTCTTTCTTTCTTTCTTTCATTATCTTTGTTATATTCGAACATCTTATTTATTACGAGATGTTTAACTTCTTCATACTGCCATTCGACGACAACAATTCAAGGGTCAAACTTTCGACCATCATGTTCAGCGAAATGCCACTGTTTTTAGTAAGTTTATAGTCATCGAATCATGTAACTAACACGCGATACCGGCGGTATTAACTGATTTCACGTTTCTTTTCCTTTTTTTTTCCTTTTTTTTTTTTTTAATCGCCGACGTAAACAACTCATCCAATTCTACTATTATAGCCGACAATATTATATAGTTTAGATGTTTCTGCCTTTGTTCTGCGTGGTTGTTATCTGCCACCATATATAAGCCATTTAACAAACGGTTCTGAAGCCTTATTACAAAAAAAAAAAAAAAAAAAAAAAAAAAGTCTTCGATACTTATAAAATTTTTGTATCCGTAAAAATAAAATTAATCATCGAATCAATCAACCCGGGTTTACTCGATTCATGCTACTAACGTGAAATAGATCCTTGTAAAATATTTACACTATCATCATGCTCTAAATCTTCAACTTAAATAAATATCTTTTTTTCTTTTTTTTTTTTTTTCTTTTGATTACAAGTAGATCGAATGATCCATAAAAGTTAAAACGGCCAGAATTTTAGGCGGGTTTTTACGTGTGAATTGAACGTAATAAACATAATAAATTGCAGATTATTCACGCATTAAGTTAGTGGTAAATTGCTCGTGTTTCGCAAATATGACACGTTTTCTTTCGTCGCGAAATACTTTTAATATCTAATCTAGTATTTCACGTCATATATTCACTAACTTTTGTACATTTTTCTTCTGCCTGATGCAGTCGCTGTTACAGGTAATTTTAAAAACACTCCAAGAGTTGTCTACCTTTATTTTCATTATTCGTCTTTAATTTTGGTTTGTTGTGCTTCTCCGTTCTCCATTCATCATAATATTTAATCATGATCCGGGCTAATTTCAACAAGACCAAAC
The DNA here is from genome assembly GCA_039619475.1 of Icerya purchasi. Classification (NCBI taxonomy): domain Eukaryota; kingdom Metazoa; phylum Arthropoda; class Insecta; order Hemiptera; family Monophlebidae; genus Icerya; species Icerya purchasi. The sequence goes on from CM077115.1 coordinate 568,581,717, forward strand.
GGTTTTTTCTATTATATACATATATTCTTCTAGTTAAGGAGGACAACACATCAATCGAATTTTCTTTCATTCACTCGGGAATTAAAAGGAAAATTTTCTTTTACATTATAATTTCAGCCTTCCACGGGAAAAGTTAATATGACGTCAGTGTTATTTCCGCTTTCCACGATGTCACTTCCGTTGCACTTTTTCCGCAACATCTACATGCAGACATTAACAATGTCAAAAAAGTAAGCATCTGTAAAAATTACAGACCATCGGGGTCCAGGGGATTTTCCGATGGCAAAGCCGGAAGGATTAAGTTATTATACATTTCGTATGTATAAGGGAAAAAACTTTCATATTTGTAGCGACACAGAAGGGACTTTCTTTTTTGTGCGCCGCAGTATTTCAAATGTTACATCGAAAAAGAACGTAGTGTAGTAACAGAATTCGATTATTAAACCGTAAAGTGTATGTAGGTAATATTAAATTCTGGCCCCTATGTCGGGGGGGGGGGGATTAAATCGGTTCGGTAGCCACCGCTGACGACTTTATTCGTCTCATTCGCGATTTTTATTGCGTTGAAAATTCGCCGAAAATTAAGTCAATTCATAGATCCTAAGATCGCTCTTTTCCGAGAGTACCGCTTTAAATTTTCAATTTAATCCGGTAACGTTAAAAATTATAATGTTTATAATTAGTATCGAAACAGCGTGAATCGTATGCCGAAAAATATCGGTATTGTAATTTGTCGGAATGCGTATGTGTTTGGTGTCAAACAACCGATCACCGAACTGGAAAGCATCTTTGAATTTCTTCATATCGCGTTTCTATAACAAAACAGTGTGCCATACACAGCGTTATGGAAAATGCATTTATTTTTTCATATTTAGATGATTTTTATAAATGACTCAATTACGAAACCAAAGTTTTACATTTCTCAGACTAATAAAAACGATAAGGGTCACTAAATCAAGGAAAGTCACAGTTGTATTGAACTGAGTAAATCTAAGAAAATAAAAGAATCATTCGAAGAAGTCGTAGTGATCATATCGGCATATTAAAGCGATAGAAAATCGAGGTTTAAATCTGAAGACAAACAGTCGGGAGCCATGATAAAGGAAAGGAGGATGAGAGGTTGTGAATGAAGTTTGCAAAATTGATGAATAGAAAGTAGGACGCTGTTAAGTTGTTCCTTTGAGTGGTGCGTAGGCGCGTGACCAGCAACTAAAAGACAAAACCAAAAGAAAATGAATATAACGAACAAAACTCGTAAGAGTGCAAGGGAAACGTAGCTCTTATACAGTCTTTCCAACGACAGAAGCTATAACGAAAATTTTACAAAGGCAGGAAGAACACAGAGAGGCGATGGTATTCGCGTAATGTACAGTTCCAGAAGTTACGTAATGCAGTTTTTGTAATATTTTAGAAGGGCCATGCGATGCCGCGGAAAAATAATTCCGCAGTGCATAGGTGTGTTTGATTTACCGGGGACGGAAGAAAGAAAAACCTAGCGCAAAGTAGGGATAATACTATGTAGGGATACACGAAAATAGTAAAATTTTTTTGGAAGTATAAAAAGAAAATATTAATAGCGATATAGGAAAAAGCTCTGAGGGGTAAAAACACTATCTATAAAAAATTCGACAGAGTAAAAGCGAAAGATTTTGAAGTGCAGGAAAACGTTACGTAAGGGAAATCGATAGTCGGAGGAAGATCGATTCAGTAGAAAGATGGTAGAAAAAACTCTGCGAAACGGGACAGATTAGCCAAGAGTTATCTTAGGAATTCGAGAACGTCAGATAAAAAATCATAGAGGGAATAGTTTCGGATTTTTGCGCACTAACTTATAGAATGAAAGCTCGTGCCGATTGAAGAATTTTTACCGTTAATTGGGAAACGACGCGTTTCATTGTTGTCGGTTAATTTTCTCTTGTCAACTCCTCGCGATGTTCAAGTCACGCGTCCAGCGCATCACTAACGTTCGTTAATCTAAGCGGTCGGAAGAAGTGTTATATTACTGGAATAATCGAAAGTCAACGAGACTTTAACTGGAAGTGTAAACAGATAAAGACGGACAGATTGTCGATCGTTTTAGCTTACAGAATTGTTTTAGCTACTTATTTAGGAATTCAAATAGATAGAATAAAGAAAAAGGAGAGATACCAAGACTACTTTTTGTCGGCAGTATGATTCTTAACTTGCTTACGAATGGAACCAGCAATAGTCTATTAGGAATGGATCGAATAAAAGGGTCTGGAACATATAATTTTATCTAAATCATCCTTTCTGTGTCCTTTTACTAATTCGTGTGACGAAAATTAAACAAAAATTTGTAATTATTTCTCCAAAAAATTCGTAAAATTCATTTTTTTCCCGCGATCTTTTATTATGCGCAATATTGCCTCCGTGAAATTTCTGTTGAGGAAAAAAATATAGTCTATTCGATTAAAACAAAATACCATTTTTGAGTTCTGAATCGAATAATAAAAAATTCGAGCAGTTGCTTTTCGAAACCGTAAGAATACATTTTTTCGAAATATGTATTTAATTTTTTCGGTGAAATTTCTTGGAAATCGCTTAATTATTTCTAACGGTTAAACCTGTGTACGATTTTTAACGTACGTGGAAAACTTTTTTCAAAATTCTCTCACTTTACATCGGTACCAATTAAGGAAAAGTTATTACGAACAGCGGAACCAAAAAAATTATAACAAAATATTTCCTTTTTGGCGCCATTGTCGCCCCCCCCCCTTCGAAAATTATTTTATCCCCATTTCGGATTTCTTATTGTTATGAAATTTAAAAAACAAACGTAACGCCACAACTATATTTCCTTTTTTTAGGCCGTTGATGCTGCAAACCATGAGGATTTCGTAAAAATCTTTTAAATATAATTTTGTAAAATTTGATTCGATCGTGTTTTTTTGGAATGTCTGAGATCCCTACTCTTGCCGCGAAATTAGGGCACTGAATATAACATTTTTTCTAAACTCGCTGCTATAGTTTATACAAATTAATAATATTCACATATTACAGGTCAAATAGAAAAAAATAAATAGAAATAAATAATATAAACAAGAAACAAAACAAAAATAAACTAGGAAGATAATAAAAGGTTGAGAAAAACTAGTATTACGAAAAAAACATTACGAAATATTTCTTTGTGTTTTGCAATATGAACCTGTTACGAAATATGCAACGTTTATCTTTTATGTAACTGAAAATGTTTTTTCTTTCCTTTTTTAAAATTATTTTTCTACAAATATAGAACTTCGTACTATCTGGAAGTGTCCAAGAAGCTCCTTGACAAAGTCCGAAAGACACACTTATAAAATATATACAATTTTTAATTAGCAAATTATCATTTCAGAATTAAAATTAACACTAAAACGCTATTTATAGATTGCAAAAATCCAAAAACCAAGTAATAATTATAGAAGCAAAGTGAATACCTGGTTGACGAGCATAAAATAAACAAAAAAAAAAAAAAAATAAGTGAATAGCACTAAAATCGTAAAATTGATCCTAATTAAGATTTATAATTTAACATTTAAAAAAAAAAAAAAAAAAAAAATAACCTTACTGATAAACTAATGCGAACATTATAAAACTTAATTATAAACAATAGCAACGTTTATAATAAATATTTTGCTTGAAAGCTTAAGAAAAAAAAAAAAAATGCGGATATAGTTAGGTCTGAAGATGGCCGGATAATATTCTGAAGAACACCCCTACTACTAACGCTAAATACGTATTAAGTGCGTCGGTTATTTAATTCTGTAATATTCATTAGGTAGCTCATTTTGATTTTGACACTAATAAATCCTTGTTTTTTTTTTTCGTTGTTTTTTTGGGCTCGTCAACCGAGGACCTTTACCCAGAAACAAACAGTAAGGAAAGAAGTCGGTTATATTTTATTAATCCGATCAGAAATCTTTGCTAAAACGGAGCAAATAGCAGGAATAACTAGCGGGGACATGATTGCGAATCGAAGTGGTATTACATGGGGGTATTGATGTTTTTAATGAAGACAGGGAATTGAATTTCAAACGTTGGTGTTAAAACTGATATCAATAAATTAGGAAATTCCTTCGGGTAAATTTCACGTTGATATAGAAACGGTAAAAAAAATGAAAATAAAACACCCGCGTGATGTTTAGTAATCAGCTAACGATTTTTATACTTCTCCGACGGACCTTTCTAATATCTCGTACGAGGAAAAAAAAAAAAAAAGAAGCGAGTCAAACTGACACACTCGAAATGCTGCTTTTCGCATGTTTAAAATATAAATATGCGTATTACGTTATATAAAACAGTCCAGCCGTTTTACCACGGACCTATAGAAAAAATTATCGACTTTCCGTGCTGTAAGAAAAAAAATAAATAAAAGACGAGAAACACCGGCGTAAAATATATATATCTTTACCGGGTGCCAAGTGGCCGATTACCAATGACGAATTGGCCGTTTATCGGGGAGGCCTGCTGCTTCTGGACGAAAATAATGATGATCTGGCGTACACCCAAATTCGTAATATCGCCGCTGAAATTCGGTAATTTCGATGGTAGACGCACTAACGAGCTGTTAATTAAAGTTATCCATCGCTGCATACTTTGTTGTAATTTCCCGATTGAATATATAAAATCATTTTTAATTTATAGCCGTTATTTCTTTTTTTAAGTTGTGTCGTAATAGGGGCCTTTTAAGAATTATTAGCGCGCTATTAGTAACGGAGGGTGACAGAGAAAATATTGTGAAAGAGACAAAAAGACTACAAAGGAAATCTGACACATAAATAACAGAGTATGGAGAGAGTGACAACTGTAGTGCGTGAAAAACATTTTTACAGTTGATAAGTGAAAATAGAAAAAGAGCGCGCTGGGGAGAGTTGCGGTGTTATAATAAAATAAATATATTTAAAAAAAAACAAAAAAAAAACAAAAAAAAAAACGAACGACGTCGAAAATAAGTACCCGGTTTGGAATCGAAATGGGAGATAGTTTATTTATGGAAAAGGAAATTAAATATCGCGGTACATGGGTACGGGATGCCGATGTCGGCCGAACACGGAAGATTTGGTAAAAATTGAATCGGGGAATATCTAGGGTGCAAAATGAAGGCTAATACACACCTCGGTCGAATGTGCGAGCGGCGAAATTGGGGTGCTTGTTTCCATTCCACTAGTACACATGTCGCGCTGCTTATCACGAGTCAATTCAACCCCATCCAGATATTTCTGATGAAGAAGCGAAAAAAAAAAAAAAAAAAAAAACAAACAACCCCAGAAGAACCGAAGCCTCTGCTATCCGTTAGATAAGAATCACCCTCCGGGCACGCTTGATTTCCATGTCGTTTAAGAAAACTTCTTCACTTCGTTTGCAGCGATAACCGCATCCCTCCCTCCATAATATACTCTCTTCATGTTTTGCACGTTGCATATTTGTTTCAAATACGTTATCACCTGCGCAGAATCATGTTATTAATAATAAGAGGGAGAACGAAATTTTAAAAAGTCTAAAAATGTCCCTTTAAACGCGTTCAGAATTTCGCACGAATCCGGCAGTGAATTTTATTAAAAACTGATCACAAAAAACAGGCGGGATTTTTCTTCTTCGTTTTTTTTTTTTTTTGTTTCCCTTCTTTTGGAGCTGCTCATCAAGTATATCAACCCCCGGTGTGAGTAAAATTTTTGTATGATTCGACCTTAAATTATTGCCCGAACGCTCCTCCCCGCGGTAGCTTTAGTAAAATCTCGAATTTATTAAACTGCGATTTAAAAGTTTATTTTTTTCTAAACGAAATGGCCAATTATTATTAATCGACCACAAGCGATTCCGCTCGCATACCTCGCACAACTTAAATTAATGAAGAAAAAAGGGAAGAAAAAAAAACAATCGATTTTTTCTTTTCTATTCCTCTTAAATTTGAAGAATTATTTTTCGCATAGCAAAATCGTTGCAGCTCATTTCCGTATTGGCGCGAAATATAAATAAATAAACACGAATACTATATTCTAATTCGTGAAATGTACTTTAGTTGTTCGTGTTTATTTATTTACTTTTTTTTTCGTTTTTTTGTTTTTTTGGGGGCGCCAGCAGCATTGACCCAACAACAACAACAACAGAAATCAAGGAATGGGTTAAATAAAGAGACGATTAGAAATAGAGCTTAGGAAAGATTGGAGTACAGGAATAATATTATATGTGGAAATGGAAAGGAAAGGACAAAGGAAGAATTATACGGAGCAGGAAGACCCAGTGCCAAGATTTTCGAGTACAAAACAAAGCGCTCGGAATCAAGGGCAGGCCATTCAAAGAAGATGTGGTTTGCATCACATGAAGGGGACAATCGGAAGAAAGGGACAGGGAAAAACGAAAACGAGAAGAGGGTAGAAGTGAGTGATTAATACGCAGTCTGATTAAGAATAGGATTGAAACCACGGATGAGAAGGGGAAACCGGTTGAATTTGAAGATAATGAGAGGCGGGATTAGAAAATAGAGAAGGAATGATGTCCGACCATAGTCGGGAATGATTAGCTGAGGAAAGAAGGAGGATGTCCGAGGTAGGAATGTTGCAGAATAAAGGACCATCGCGGGCGGCCGAACGGGCTAAAAAGTCCGCTAACTCGTTGCCCTCGATGCCAGAGTGACTAGGAACCCACAAAAGGTCAATAGTAATGGAACGGGATGAAAGTAGATTGTGTTTATTTATCTATATGTAATTCTATGTTGTTCCGTATTGGACACGATAAATCGTTTCGCTATGATTAAAGATATTTATTAATCAGTGAGTTTCGACATTTGACGTTTTATTTATTCGTCGTGCAAAATATCTAATCCGCGAATCTTTTTTTTTTTTTTTTTCCTTTGGGCACGTCAACTTAGGACACATTTACCCAGAGCACAAAGGACTAACAAATAATGAAACGTAGGAACTTGAAAGTTAAATCAGGAAGCGATTAGAAACCGAAGAAATAAAGATAGCCAATATAGGAACAATAGAAAGAGAAGGGAGAGCAAGAATGTAGTGGACACGGTAAGGAGTCGGGAGGCCAAGGCCAAGCAAATTAGAATAAAGGACTGCGGATTCCGAGGAAATACAAGAGCATTCGAATAATAGAACGTGATTTGGATCATAGGTCAAGTTTAAGATAGGAGGATGGAAGGGACACAAAGGAGACTGAGCAATATTAAAACGAAAGAGAGAAGCGGGAAACAGACTGTGATTAAAGCGGAGGCGAATTATGGAAGAAATAACAGAACGGCTGATGAAAGGAAAATTATTAAACCGGGAATAAGTAGGCGGAGAGGGTTGTATAGCAAGGTGCGAATCTTTACTATCATACTTCTCATGTATCAATTTTATGACTGCATCGATTTTTGTATTTTTTTGCACTTCCTTCGGGGGGCGTTAACTTGTACTTTTTATTGTACAGCAACGGGATTTGAACCAGGTTCTACCTGAACAAAACACCATTGGCCAACCCCGACAGTAGCTAGTTTTTGCACACATAAATACCTCTACAATAATTTCTCCCATCTGTTGCTAAATTTTTACCTCTCCCTTCAAAGCTTAACAAGGAAAGGTCCTCTGTTTGTATATTTCAGCACGTTGCAAAACATCCTCTCTATAATATATTCGTCGCTGAAGTTATGGGACAGCAACTTCTGTGTAACTAATTCTTTGCATCGGTACGCACTAGGGAACCTGGATGACATTTCACTTAATAAATAATCCAGAAAACGAATATGTACACTGAAAGTCGGTAATACTTTTTAACAGTCCGAGTGTCCAATGGTTCGAAGGCCGGTGATTCTGCGCACCGTGATTTTTGTACCAATTTTATTAGCAAGGGCCTTTTAGCCTTATTAAAAAAAGTTTGTTGAATGCGTCCGTACTAGTTTCACGTTGCCTCTGCAGACTTGCTGTGGTCGTATTGACAAGTTGAACTGCAGAAACTATATCGATTTCAATGGTTTGTAATGATCGAGATAAGAGCAGCGTGATTCTTAAAATATCAGCGAGGATTACTAAGCTTACAAGAAATTCTCTGGAGACAGCTTGAAGCAACGAAAAAGTACATTTCCTTGATCGGCAAATTTTTGCAAAATTTCACGAAGACGTGGCAAGACGTCCAAGAATGTCAAAGCCGCTTCATGTCTTTCCACCCACCCGGTCTCACACATTTGTTTTAATATACGTATTTTGTTTTTCCATTGGTAAGTTTGCATATCTTTTCTGAGGAGTTTTCGTCGAGCTGACTCACAAAAAGTAAAAAAGGTCGCTACACTTGAAATAATCTCGATGGCATTTCTTATGCCGGATTGCAAATTGATATTTAAGATCAGTCGGTGGCTCGCACAAAAAAAAAGGCTGAATGCTGGATATGCGTGCTTAAAGAAACTTTTATTTTACCGCTCATGTCGGTTCCTCCGTCATAAACCTCGACACAATGCAAGATCCAAGTTAAGATTTTTACCAGTAAGCTTAACAATTCTGGCAAACATAAGAAAGTCAAATCCATTTGTATCTACATCGAAATAGCGAATACAAATGACCGGCTGTTCACAAACTGTGCTCTCGTCAACTATAACCGTGTAAAATATTTAGCCTTTTTAATTTCGTCCATTATTAATTATTACTTCCCCGTAGCATTCAACCAAGTTACTACTTTGCGTCGACTTGCTAATGTAATTTTTAGTACACATTCTCTTACCTGGTCACCTAGTATCTCATCTCCAGCATCCATTCGGAACTTCAACAACGCGCTCTGAACTTGCCTTCCCGGTAAAAACTTTCCGATTCTAGATTACCGCTATCCTGTGATCTCTTAATGGTATGTTTTGAATTCCACATAATATAACTGCTGTTTTTATGATGGGTATAAACTTTTTACGATTCTCTTCAATAGTTTTCATTTCCCGGGATCTTATTTAGACAGGAAACTTCACCGAACACAAAAAAAAAAAAAAACAAAAACCCAATATGAAATTATAACGCGACCGCGCGTATTCTTGCTCTTTGTCTATTTTTAACCGTCTGGGAGAGGAGCGTATCACTCTGCACCCCTCCCTTAAATCGGCCTATGTACATCGTATTAAAAAATTAGGGCTCTCTAATGAACTGCTTTTTTGAATGACAGAAATTCTAACGGACAACTAAAGAGAAGGAAATTCCGAACTATCGAACACCGTTTAACTGTACACGATAGGTAATTTAAAACGTCCCAGTTTGAAAAAGATAATAAAGTTTATGGGTCACAGTAAAACAATCAAATTAATTTCACGTTAACTCTGTGGCGCAATATGTGCGCCGTATCAAACTTAATCTCATTACGATGTATACACAGATGTATGGAACATATAGTAATAATAATAACAATAATAACAATAATAATAATAATAAGTATAATGTTCATCAACTATCGAGCGATCGTTATGAGAAAACATGACGCCCGAGAATTCAATATAGACCACAACGTAATGGTCAAACGTAATCCCCATAAGTTAGTTGGGAAAATTGTTCAATTTTTCCCCTAGCTAGCGACTCGCATGACTAACAATCGTTAAGATTACACCGAGCTGATGTTGTCCGGCTATAAAGGAAACACGAACGAAAAAGTTAAAATTACGCCAAAGCGAACTGGCCGAGTCCCGGAACCGGGGAAAAATGAAATATAGCGCAGAATCGGCTGGAACGGAACGCTTTGAGCTGACAAGAAAGATAGACAAACGCCGTGAAGGCACTACTATTCCCTGTGGCACGTGAAATTTATTTTTCATTAACGGTATTCATTATGCGCTAACAAGTCCCATTAAAAAATCGTTTCATTACCGCTACTCTCGTACACATCTCCGCACTGTCTAGCACACAGACATCGCGACATGATACACAGCGATTTAAAGTGTCCAGGCGGCGCGGGAATGTGTGTGCGGCGGTGGGGGTTATTTATAACTTTTTAATTGCAGATATTAAAACGGACATTTTGAAAATGTCACCTAGTCCATATTTCACTTGCACAGTCAACTAGTGTGTACATGCGCGCTTTTGTTTGTTTTGTTCTGCTCGGTTCGTTTTCATTGCCGTGCGCGTTTATTCCACAACGGAAATCCAAAAGATGCGCGTAAAATTTCGAAAGCCCGTTTATGCACCGTATGACAATGTCTAATTCGGACGCAAGCATCGAAAAATAAATAAACAAATAACTAAATCAATTAAAACTGATCCTTCGACTGGAAATGAACTATTTCGAAAAATTGAAGAAAGGAAGTCAAAAAAGGTTGCTCACCTGTCTTCATCAGTGCCATTTGGCATGGTGCACACAACCCCACAGGCAACTTAACGAGAGCGCGAAACTCATTTTATTTCGTATTAATCGAGTTTTGTTTTCCAATTACTGCGACAGCAAAAAATTTTATATTTTCTTTTGTACTTTTCGATAAATGATTGATCCGGAAGTTTTATGCTTTGCCGTAAACTTCGGAGTGATCCAACGAGCTGCACATAGATAAGAATCGAGAAGGTGCAGTCAAAAGGGCGTCATGTGTCCAAAGACGAAGACGCTGCCTCCTTTAATCGAGAGCAAGTGCGATTGACTACATCCATTTGTCTTGCCGCGAAGGGTTTGGAAAAGTCCGTTAATTAATCTTGTTTAATTGGTCCTTTAATTAACTGGTCGTGTAATCAGTTGTTTGATTAGTCACATATCGTCCGATAGAGGGGTCTTTTTATATTTGAAACATTCTTTAATTGCAGTCTCGTGTTTTATCGCTCAGTTTTACACAGAACTATTTATTACAAGTCTTTATAAAATTGCATACAATTCTGAATTACAAAATTAACGGAATTGTCCGCTCTGAAACATTTCTACACTGCTCGATTAAAAATACACAAGTAAAGTAAAGTAACTACATTCATTCGTGAAGACCGTTTTATTTTCGTAGCCAAGTGAGCTAAAAGAATTATCACCGCACAACATTTCAACGGTATCCGATTTGTCAGGTTGACTGAAAGTGTCTTAAAACAACGCTATGTAAATGCGCGCCACAGTTTTCCAGCTGGAAATCTATACCGGATTATCGAAGGGGTATAGAGAGCCTCGCGGAAGCTTTGGAACTTAAACTGATGTTTTCTCTTTTATATTTCTCTTTTTTTTTTTTTTTTTTTATACGGCATGATATCAAATTTAACGACATCCGTATTATGTTCTTATTATGATTGTCACTAGAAAATTGCGCTTAATGAAATGGAGACACGATTCGCATAGGCTTTCCAGTTTTTCGTTACGAAATCAAATTTGGATTTACTGTCCAGCATTCAGCACTCGTTTTTAACTTTACAAGATTCCGTACATTGCCCTAAGGAGCACTCGAGAATAACGCACTCCGGCCAAATATTCTTCACCTGCATCCAGTCCTTCACATTTGCCGTATTTGCCACATTCTGCGACTCGTCTGAGTTTTAACGGCTGCGCAAGATATTGCTTCACGGATTCATATTTTAATCGTTGCTTTTGATCGAAAGAAAATAACGGACTCGAACTGAATCAGAACAAAACCGAAATTCATTTGACAATTTTTGGTACTATTTTTCATTAAATTAAAGGAATTATTAAGCCCATGATATATTTTTTTTTACAGATGTTTCCTTTGCCTTCTGTCGGTCGATTAAAAGCCATCCGTGCAAAATTGTTAAATTCAAAAACAACAAACTGAACTGAATTACAAGGGAGAAATCACATGATACACACACACACACACACACACACTCATGGGGAACTACTAAAATCTTAAGTTCCTATTGACGACACGATTAAGTTATTTTCTTGTGTAAAACCCACGTGTCGTTTCTTGCGAAACTCTTAATTAAACTTCATAGCGGGTGCACAACGTGAACAAATGCCGTTTAAAAATGTCTATGGAATTCCAATAAAAATTTGCATCTCAGTAAACAATTCGGAAGAGTAAAAATTAGTATACTTCTTTTAATTTTTTTTTTTTTTTTTTGACGGGAAGTAATTTTTAAAAAATTGCAATAAGCATGGTAATTTTATTATTGATTAAAATAGATTACGAGCTAGAATTCTTAACGAAATCGGCTTGTTCGTAACATAATTAATTCGGTATTTTATGTCGCTACATTTTCGGAACTACCTTTCGATTGAAATCGCGGTATATTTTCGAAGTAAAAATTATTCCAGTCAATATTCGATTCTTATCTGATCGAACGAAGAGAGAAATTAAAATTTTGAAATATTTCAATTCTACGATCAACTGTAGTTTTCAAAAACACTGAAATTTTCGGCACTTCGCTTTCACTGAAATAATTTCCACGAAGAATATTTCACACATATCCGATAATGCCCTGAACCGCCGGAGGATAGTGAAAGTTATAGAAAAGATAATCCCCCCCATACGGATTATATTAAGTGACGAGAGAAGGTAAACGGCATTGCTGCATTAAAGTAGTTAACGAGTGCCACATAAATCAATAATTTCAACTCGTTTCTCAGGTAAAGTTACCTATTTTACTTTAAAAAAAACAAAAAAAACCAGTAAAATCTTTTACGGTTTTTATAAATATAAATGTACACATATACGCCTAGTTAAAAATTCTTTCATCGAAAGTACAGGATTTCACCACTCGTACTAAATATTTTATTGACCTATCATCAGATTTTAATTTCACTTCACGTTCACGCGTTCGCAATATCACGATTAATGATTCTACTTTATTAGCAAAATTATTGAAAATAATTTACGAAATAATTACGCTAACAATACTGCAAATTGAAAGCAAAAAGGGACACGATTTTTATCGACATCGTATTTCGCGAATAACGTAATTTTACAATTGCAATAATAAACAGGATTAAAATTAATCACATTTTTCGGGAATCAAAATTAATCACATTTTTCGGAGATAAAAGTTTTTCTGTAATTTCAGCTTTATTATTAGTTATTAATGTTTGTGCTACAATTGAAAAACATGACGGCTGTTTTACTTCAACATTTCCTGGGAGCTGTTGAGTTTCGACCTTTCGGCGTCGTCAATTATCATTTAATTCGTAGGCTAGTCTAAGAATTATACGATTTATTATAGAAATAAATAGAAAAAATTATAATGTTCATTAAAAAAAAAAAAAGGAACCATTACTTTGATCCGTATTTACGTTGTTGCAGAAATAGAGATTGTTCATTCATTAAGTATTAATTTCACACCTTATTAGATATTTGACACGCTGAGCGATGAAGCATTTATAATTATATGTTTAGAATTCTGTAGCCCTCTCGGCCTTTGCCGCACGTTATCCATATTGCACATATGCCTACGGAAGGTATCGATTTACATACGTTTGCAGGTGATACGGACAGGGTTTTCTCATTACTCTATTACTAATTACCTAATAAATAGGAAAACACTCGCGCCAAAGTGTACTTGACAAAATTGTTGAAATAACAGTGCTGCGGAACCCGCGCAAAAACTACGAGAACAGTCACGCGATTGTCGGTTTTTTACTCAAATAACACCATTTAAAAGATGACTCGTGTAGCTTCCGTTTACGCGATAGTTTAAATAAAGCGATAGTCTCGGATTAATGTTGAATTTGATCAAAAGTCCAGTTTTCATCGCCTATCTTTGTTCTAAATTAAAAGCGAAATTTTCAAATTGTCAAAATTTATTATAAGTCACTGGAAAAATATTCATTTTTTTCGAACATGAACTAGTTAAAGCGGCACATCAAGTCTTCCGCTAAACGTAAAGGAAAACGAACATTAAGAAAATTACAATATTAATGAGAACAGAATAAAACTATTAAAAGCACATTACAACTCAATGTGTAGTACCAGCTTCCTGACTTGATCAGTTAAAAATACTAACACTGTTCATGGTTCAAATTAAGTTTGTAGAAAGCTAGCACTGATTGAACACAACTTTGTAAAATCGATAAATTTAATTTAATAAAACCAAAAAAAAAAAAAAAAAAAAAAAAAAAAAAAAAAAAAAAAAAGGTCCAATAGAAAAATTTTGGAGAAAACTGATATAACAATTGGAAAGTTTTTGGTTAATGTTGAATTAAACAAGTACACCAAGTCGAATTATTATGCTAACAATGTCGTTTTTAAACTGTTTAGGAATAGGGTGTCTTTTTGCGATAGGAGAGGTAAACTTGAGCGGAGCCATTTACATTTGGTGTGTTTGAACGCATTCATAGAAAAGCAGACAGTATTAAACTGTGCCGCGATGATGAATAATAAAACCTAGATTTCACGAGCAATCACAAAATTTTGTAGTTGATTAAACTCGGGTGGCCTCATACGAACAGCTTTATAAAAATGAACATGAAAATTATTAGCTTCGAGAAATATTTCTAAAATTAATTTACACCTTATCGTCACATCAACTGGAATGTCGCGGTAAAACAGTTCGCTAACGTAACACATCGGAAATGTTTAACAATCTAGAATTGATTAAAAACAGTCAGTCCTTTTTTTTTTTTTTTTTTTTTTTATTATTTTTTCAATCGGTTCTTCATCCCAAACTTTGAAAAGTAGCTGGAAAATTGTAAAAAACTTCTGGCGCAATATTATTACCGCTATATTCAATTAACTAGAGTTTAAATTATCAGCAAAAAACCAAAAAAAAAAAAAAAAAATCGCTAATTTTGCTTCAGTGCGATCATTGAAATCAGCCTGAAAGTTCAAAAGATTATCCATCGCGCTAGGTTACTAACCTTGCCCAGAGACTGAATAAAATGAATTAAAAACAGAAGGCGCGGTTACAATGAGCGCGGATTATTATTATAATTTTCTGTCATACTTATAATTAGCCGTTAATAATTCAGACGGGCTAAAACAACGATGATGAAGGGAGCAGCGTTACCGGTTCTTATCTAAAATGATGACCGGTGATGAATACTTAAAAAAAATTCCTTTCAACTTTATTATTGTGAAATTTTTGTTATTGTCCGGCCGGCCCGATAACAGAAACTTTCGTGTCAACCAGGTAAAAAATTTTCGCATTTTTGCCTCCGGAATAATTAACAAAAATAGAGGACGCACACAAAAGAAAGCAAAAAAAGAAAAAAAAAAAGAAGAAGAAAAGGAAGAAATACGGAAAAATGAGAGAGAGAGAAAGAAAAGTGGAAATTTAACAGCCCCAGCACTCGTTGCCAGAAGGTCGGTCGGGATGTGGGGACGCGCGATGATGGTCAAAAAGTTAATATGCAAATCAGAGGTGGTCTGGTTTTTTCGGTTAAAGTCCTGGAAAAAAGCTCTACAGAGACTAGCTGTTAAGTGAAACAAAAATGAAGGAACATAAATAAAGCGATAATAAAAATGGGACTGAAAATAATAGAAAAAAGAACGAATAACAACCACATCGTATTAATTATAATTTATATACAAGCTGCTTCACAGACGTTAATAAACACGCACAAGTCGCCCCCGATTACTTTCTACCCTCTTTTTATGCGTTATTTTACTCGCTCAAAAAAAAAAAAAAACAAAAAAAAAAACGACTCTGTCAATTCGTTCATTATTGCCGAACAGTTCCGAAACCGGTCGAAGCTAATAAGAAGGGGCTGCTGGTTCGGCTTAAAGTAGGATTTTGGGCAAACACGGTAAAATCCGATGATCGATGTGAACTGGAAAAGCGGCGGACAACAAGCCGTCTCAAATTTGCTCGATTAAATTAAGCCTTCGAAACAACGACGCATCGGTGTGAATTCTTTTTCTATCCTCTTTCCGGAAGCTGCGAGAGCGACACGTGTAATTAGATTTCACCGGATGATATCTGTAGCGCGGTAACGAAAACAAAAATTGAAAAGAAAAAAGGGCATAAATGATTCGGCGCTTAGATGGAAGAAATTATATTAATTTATTCAGTTATTTCCCCGGTTGTTTCTACAAGAACAAAAAGCGGACCGCAAAATGAATTCCGCATATTTTCCACGCAAATTTGAACAAATTTCGTTCATGTCCGACTATGGTGCTTTTTATCGTGGGAAAAAAAAATTACCGATATATATTTTCGGATAAAAACGATGAAGGAAAAGTTGATTATATTACGAAATACATATGCACGTATGTATTTTGTTTATTTATTTGTTTCTTTATGGGAGAGGGTCCACCAAGTGTAAGAAATTCTTAAACAATATGAAATGAAAAACAGTACTAAGGTTGAAATACAACAGATATGTAGGCTATCTTCCTATGATATTTTATTTTAATTAGGAAGGATCAAAAGACGAAAATCATCAAGTGTATACTCTGTATTCGTACACACTACTTGTTAAATAATTAAATAATTAGATAATTAAACAATTAGATAATTAAATAATTAGATAATTAAATAATTAGATAATTAAATAATTAGATAATTAAATAATTAAATAATTAAATAATTAAATAATAAAATTATAAACACTATAACAAATATTTTTTATGCTTTGATAATTAATGGACATAGTGAAAGCGTCCTTTCGGCGGATTTTCCATCTTTAGCATTATGAACGGAAAAGATATTAATATGGATAAAGTCAATATTAAATTTTTGGAATTTTCAGAATGAATAATGTATTTATAATTAGCAAAAAAAAAAAAAAAAAAATCAACTTAAATATTTAATAATTTGAAAATATAAAAATGATTAACACTAAAAAAGTGTATTTTTTTTTTTTTTCGTTTTATTATTAATTCGGGCGAAGTGAAAATTTTTTGGAAGTATCGATGTGCAGCAGCGGGTTTCGAACTCGATTCTAGCTCTGAACAAGATACAATTAAATAAAAAACTACGCCACGATAGCCGGCAGGCAGTGTAGCAGTACGATGGGATTATCTGATTAGAGATGAAATGTGTATGGAGATTTCTGGAGGAAGTGTTCTGATTTAGGCCTGCTTTAGATTCCATCACGCATTTTTACCTTTACTAATATTTCTTTTTGATTTCAATTTTCAATCGGAAACAGGTGAACAATACTAATTCTCCAAAAACCAACACATGCATACTCTTTATCTCTAATCAGATAATTTCATCATACCGGGGTCCTTCGACATTAATAATATACATACATAACTCGGCCATTTTGTCCTCGCAAAGGGCTGTGCCCCTTGACCCCTCTTGCTTACATTTCTGTCTCTTTCTCATCTAAACTTAGTATAAAATTATCAAAATTTACAACGTAATTTTTAGGCTAGCCCCCATTATATAACGAAAAAAATGTCCTAATTTTATATAATTATATAATGGAAAAGAAAAAAAAATGCAACCAATAATTTATACCATAAAGTCTATTAAACTACCGAAACAACTTAACAAACCACCGAACACATATAAACAATACTTTTTTTGTGTTTCCATGGTATTATTAAATTAGCAATAATACAGTCTTTACATGCTTCTCCTTATGGTGTGGGACTTCTTATTCATTTACATACTTCTTATTCATTTACATAGTAATAAGAAGTGTATTTATTATGTTTCCAAAAATGAAAACCCTCACCGAACGTGAATTGCGGAAACAAAAACGGGACAACGAACTGCGCAATAGAACTTGACGCATTTATGCGTGATGATACGGCTTTTGGTTCGAAAACAACAAATGTAGAAAAGTTTGAAGTGTATGATGATAGCATTTTAAGTTAACCGCCTCTGTATAAAAAATAATAAGAAAAAAAAATTGTTCAAAGCGCCCACAATTTTTCAGGTTTTTTGCCGAATATTCAATTTAGGTTCACCAATTCTCATCATTACTCACATGGTACCTAAGTCGAATGGGGTGGTACTCTTTCTAATGGACAAAGAATCAATAAAATCGGTCTATATAAATATGAGTTAAAAAAAAAAAACATACGCGACTCTTTTTCGAAGTCGATCGAAATTAAAATATAACAAACGTTACGTAAAATTTTTAGTCACATAAAATTGGGACATTTTTTTAGGACACTTTTTTGGTACACATTTTTTTTAATGGGGGCAGGCCTAAGAATTACGTTGTAATTAACATATACAAAAAACTTTTTCAAATAAACTCCAGCTTTCTTTTCAAAAAATGGAAATAAGTGTTATTTAGGTTTCCTGCGGACGTTCAAATAATTTAACGATAAATTTATACTTATTAATGTAAATTTCCTCTTTTCCGTTTTTTCTAGTTCTAAAGATGGGAAATAATTCCCTTTATGTACTGTTTTCAGTGTATTGAATTAATTTGTTATAGTGTTTATAATTTTATTATTTTATAAGATAGCCATTATTATTTTTTTTCTTCTTATTTTCCAATAATATTAAGAACCACCGGCAAAGTATCATTTATATAAATTAATTACTAACTAAACAGGTAGAGAGTTGCGGTCAATAAAAAAATGTAAAAAAATGAAAAAGAAATATAATTATTACGCACTAGCCTAGACTAGTAGATATTTTTTAGCGCCTCGTTTAGTTTGTCGATAATTTCCTTAGCCGCGATTTCAAATTCATTATTTACACCTCTATTCGTTCGGATTCAAAGTATACCGCTATATAATTCATTCATTAGTGCACTAGTTCGGGCATCGCATCGTATACAATTATATAGAATAAGGCAAATCAATGTGAATAACATTTAAAATTATCGTTTCGCTAAATAAACTGCACGCTCAGTTACACAGACTGGATGTGTATACGCTATTATTAAATCTTTCTCCGGGTAGAATGGCGTACTGCCAACTAAAACCCATTAAAAAGATAAATAAACGAATAAAAAAAAAATCTTTCAGATTCCCGGAACGTAAAGAAATAAAATAGAATAAAATGTCAGAACATCGTTTTTCACTAATTCACGACTACTTTATGCGCTAAATTGTGTCCCCCCCCCCCCTCCGCCGTTTCCAATAAGCTTATATAAAGGCTTAATATTTTATTTATATAAAATTCACTTACTACCGACACGGTTCGTGTTATTGAATACCGTGAATAAATGCCGGCTTTTAAATAAAACATTTACCGTTGCTAACTCGTTTGTTCGGCGTCATACGCAAAATTAAGAGAAAAAAAAGAATCCACATATATGGATGATGGGTACATTAAGAATAATAAATTTTGTTGCGATAGCGTGTTTGATTAAGACCATAACAAACATTTCTTAATGAATAAGTAGGAAAAAAAATGAGTAAGCCAGCGCTGCTAATGAGACATCAACGAAGAATTTTCTTCTTATAATTATTCAACTTTTTTTTAACTATTCAGTATTTACGGTCGGCTGGCAAAACACAACGTCAGCAACTTTGTTGTCGCACACAATCACTTGCACGAGCTGCAGCACCGTTAGTAATGCAACGGAATTCACAGCATTTTCGGATTCGTCAACAAAGATTTGATGGCCCTGATTGGGCGCTCGCAAAGGAAAATAAATTCGCATTTACTTTATTCCTCGGCCGCGAATAATGATGATTAATGGGCCACACGCAGACATGGCTTTTCAGCGAATTACATAAAAGCTCAAAAAAAATAAAAAAAAATAAAAAAAAAAAAAATAATAATAATAATAATAGTAAATAAATAAATAAAAAGAGAAAAAAAAAATGCAACAGCGGCCACAGATGACAAGATGTAGGGGCAAAGCTGTGCAAAATTACGGCGAGAGAGAAAAAACCGGGCAGGCGGATCTACAAATCATTTTTAACAGAGCTCCGCATAAATCACAATTTACCTGATTCTGCGTGTGTCTATTATTAAATACTCAGGGGGGCCAAGCGCTCGGGGAAACGGTTATAGGAAAGGATTCGATGTCATTATTTTGATAAATCTACGTCACACTGGCACCTCAGGTGATTCAGTCCGGGACGCCGTGAAAATTGAAATTACCCCGCGAACTGAGATGTCCGCCATCGAATGATTCCTAGAAAAGCTCTCATGAGATCCGGATCTTTGCACGAATTATACGCAGATAGTTCGCGTTCTATCCACTGTAAGCTAGTAAAAAGTTACAAATGTGCATTCGTAAATGTGTATTCAATAACCGCACAGCTAACATCGAAGCTTTCAAAAATTCTCCGCGTCGTCAAAGTGTCAATATAAAAAGCTCGATAAATTAAAATGACTATTCCAGTTGGTCGGTTCTCCTGCACCACGGCCAGACACGGTGCTACGAGATCCTACGGAGGAAATAGACTGCCCGAGGATTTTGCATCGTGTTTTTCTTTTGTTACGATTTTAACATTTCGATATTCACGATAACTCGAGAAAGTTTTTTCGAACTTTTTTGATATTTGCAACAGTTTCGTGTTTTGTTCATTCGCTAATTTCTTCTTATTCCTGTATTCTATTTCCGACGCGATACAATTTTATTAAATCATACCATGAGCCTTTTTAAAAAATAATAAATTTCGCTAATTTTTCAAAAAAAAAAAAAAATTAAACGCATTCTAAGACATCGAGTAATTTTAGGTATGCGCGGCAATATCCCCAAAAAATGTATACACTTCGAAAATAGAAAAGAATGTAATACGTTATAAATTTTGTGTGTACACTTAATAAATGTTTGCAACCATGACGTTCATCTTTAATCCGGAAAAAAGTTAAAACCCAAAAATGTACTAGAGAAATTTAACGAAAGAACGTGCACGCACGATACCGGAGTAGGTAATAAATCTGCGTTCTGGCAGCTCTGACGTCACAACCCCTAAACGCGTGCAGAGGGCTGAAAGTAACGTAAGTATTTCATCAGGGAGGCAAAAACTAACCCAATTTTTTATTCCGACGCCGAAAATTCACCCAAGTTTCCCCCAATTTCCCCAAAATTCCCCCAGTGCGTTCCCCTGCACATTTCCGATAAACTGAACCGATTATTAATTAACATAAGTAAATTAATTAATGTCTGAATGTAACCCAAGTCCCCGCCCGTCCCTCCCGCCGAAAGCGTTACCGCGATTTTTCAAAATTCAAGGCGTAAGTATGAAAATTCCAAAATGTAACCCAAGTATGGTATTTAAAGCTAAAATTTAACCCAACACCCCCGTTCGCCCCTCACACATGTATATTACGATCCCGCGCACGCTCCGGTCGCCACCGCGAAAGCGCACGCGCCGTTCCCACGCATATTCCGATCTCCGCCGCGATATCACATCCGCACAAGCGTTCCGTTCACGATACCACAATTTTTTTATAAAATTAACTTAACTATATTTTTTTATTTACCGGATTCCCCGATCGTACAGACAAATGCGAAAGCACACGCACTGTTCCCGCGCATATATCTAACATAACGTTCTCCACTGCAAAAGCGCACACGCCGTTCCTCCGCATGCCTCCCACGTTCACGATACCGAGATTATTTTTAATATTTCAAAGTCTAAGTATGGAAATTTCAAAATTAGCCTAAATATGTTTTTTATTTTTCCGATTCCCTGATCTTACTGCCATATGCCATGGCGCACGTCCCGATCCCGCGCATATATCTAACATACCGTTAGCCTCCGCGAAAGCGCACGCGCCGATCCCGCGCACTCATTGTTTGCTTGCGGATACCGCATTTTTAAAAATATTTCAAAGCCTAAGTATATATTATTATTCATACACTGATCAATTTTTTAAGGATCTTTCGTATTTTTACAAGTATAGACGCACCCGCGACGAAAAATTCTCCGATCATAGCATTGCATGCAATCATCACCGCGTTATAGTATTTTTTTAATTATTATTTTTTTTTCACATAACAACCCAATCCCTGCTCTGTTGGCTAAACCTACAAGGTTATCCAAAACATTTACAAATTAACAAATCAATTATTTCTATACTCAAAAACTATCCTTAGTCTCCTTTACCCTTTCCACCCTCTTTTTCAATCGATTATAATATACATTATTTATTTTTTCTTATCCTTCCATCATCTTACACACTATGGTAGCTTAACATCCAATCCTGCACATACCGCTGCCGCTGTTTTAATATCTAATATATAGCATTCTATTTACTTTTACTACGACCATTAAACCCCCGATCGACGCTCCCGACGCTTCCGTCATTTCATATTGAGAGGTAATTATTTTTTTATGTGACCGCTATGAATGCCCACCGTCCATTCCCACACACTCATCTGTTGTCGTTAGTTCCCATATCGTTCATAATAACTTTTTTCAATTCCAAATATTATGGAATTATTCCAATTATATTTTTTTTATGCTTCCGATCATTTCTTCCGACTGTTGATAAATTTTTATTTTTTCTCCGATTCTAAAAATAAATCTCTCGATACCTTCACTGCCATGAATGTGCACACACCCTCTGCAGTTAGTTTCCATATCGATCATAATAATTTTTTTTCAAATCTAACTATTATAGAATTAACCAAAGTATATTTTCTTTACTTCAGATCATTTCTTCCGACTGTCCATAATTTTTTTATATTTTTTTCTACGGTTCAAAAAATAAATCCGACGAAGTCTTCATCAATATGATTGTACACAACATATTCCCACGCACTCAAATGCTACCGTTAGTTCTCACATCATTCATAATAATTTTTCATGTCTAAGTATTACTGAATTATTCTGAGTATATTTTTTCACCTCCAAAAATTTTTTCCAAACATGGGTAATAAAATTAATTCAAGTATATTTTTTTATTTAACACAGTTTCAAAATTTCTCCCTCCCCTATCCATCCTACACAAATTACAAATCTTTCATATTATTTTTCATGACTACATCCATCCGAAGCTACAGTGAAACCTAACCAACCATTCCCACGTTCTCATATGCTAGAGCTGGTTTCCATATCATTCATATTAATTTTTTTCCGAGTCTATTAGTTTAAGAATATTTTTATTTATTTCAATCTCTAAATATTTTTTTTCTGAGTATTTTGTATTATACATATTTTTTCCCCTCTCTATTATGTCTGCACACAGTCGTAACGAAAAAATGCGCTGCTCATATCCTTACATGCATGTTGTCATGACCTTGAATTCTTTCGTGTGACAATCAATATTATGTCTGCTGGGATCTTCCCCTTCATATCTTTCGTCGAAACCTGTTCACATGTACACACATACACACAAACACATATATCCAAAAGATCATCTGCAAACTTCGACCGTGCACACCTACAACCAACTTTCACCAAAGGAATGTGGGTTTTCTGTTTTCTGGTGCAGCCCTCCCTTTTCAAAGGCAAGCATCGAGCTAGATTGTCGAACGAATCTGATCGTGCAGTCAGTATTAGTGTTATGTCAAACGTGTGCATTTTGTAGAATCTGTGTTCTTCACGCGTTATTAAAGATTTGCCTTAACTTTAGAAGTAATAATTTTCTACGTTTTTAGTAAAAAGTTAAAAATATTATTCAAACATGAATAACAATGCCGATCCGATTGATATTAAAACCGCTGAATTTATTCAGAATTCATTTTCGAGTGATAGCGGCTCGCATTCGTCTTCTTCACCTCCAACACCACAATGTGATGATGGTTATACATCAGAAGAATCAACATCTTTTGTACGTAAAATCGTTGATCCCGTATTATTATCAGAACAAGTGGATGTAGCGGAATATTTTGTAGATATCAGCATCCATATAGATTGTAATTATAGTTTCCAAGTAACCGAACTAGCAATGATTGATATGTCTGGCGGGAAGTGTTTGCATACGCTGTATAAACCAAGCAGAGCATGGCATGCATCAAAAATGCCGCATTTACAATGTTCTTCAGTGAGTTATTACTTGAAAAACCCTTCATTATTTCCCTGTCGGGAAGAAATATTCATGGCACGCGATATATTCACAATATTGTCCCAAAAACCGAGAGCTCGCGTATATATTTTAACAGTATATGCTAAACTTACACTAATGGAACTTAACGAAAAGTCTGAATTGTTGCGTGACTTAGACTATGAAATCGTTAATATGGATCATGTCTTTCGAATGCCTAGTATTGAGGTTCTACATGAAGAGTATTTTGGTATAAGCAATTTGGTAACTTGTAAACACCATAATGAAAATGATAGTTTTCATTGTGCAGTGAAAAACGTTATGGTGATAAAGACCTGGTATGATCATGTTATCCATCCGCTGAAGCTTATGAATAATCTCAATATAAATGATTTAAGTCAGTTGTTCATTACAGTCACCAAAGAAATGATAATTACATTATTTCCGAGTTGTGTTGGAGACATTTATATATTTTTACCAGATAGATTAAAACAGGATGATACGATAAAATCACTTCTACCATGTTTTGAACATGAGAATGATGAAGAATATTATTTCGATGACGATACATTACGACATAGTACTCGAAATTGTATGAAAGTAAAAGATGGTATCGATTGTCAACGTACAATTCGCGCGGATTAAAAATTCATTAATTCATTCGTTTTAATAATTTTGTAAATATTTATATGTATATATTTGTATATATTTTTCCCTCGATACATTCATTCTCCTATTGTATATATTTTTTCCTTTTCCCTCGATATCCGTTCGTTCGTTCATTCTATTGTATATATTTTTTTCCTACATATTTTTCGTCTTTTTCCGATCTTTTTCGATTTACGTTTATTTAATTTATTTCTCTATCTACCTCTGTCTTCCCCTCTTAACTTGAAGTACTGGTAATGATGAACTTTTTTCAAAAATCTGAACCAGTTGTGTAAAATGTATATAATTATTGTTTAATTTTCGAATATAATCCTGCTTAATTTGTTCATATCTTTATAGATTAAAAAATTATATTTTTGCCTGTAATATTCCATCTTTTTTCTTTCTGTAACACACGAATCTAACTGTTCAACTTTTTCACATACATCACATATTTCCGCAGCTGTGAGAGATTTCATCTGTTTGTAGGATACAACCTCGGACTCTGATGGTTCTCTCAAAAATTTTTTAAATCTTTCGTAATCGCATTTAAAAAAAAATAATACATATATGGTTTAATATTTTATATTTTGTAAATACTTTTTCGCGATATATACGAAATCATTCTAAGATTCATTGATGTTAAATGTATAGAAAGAGACAGGTAGAAGAAACCTGGTAGTTTACGAGACATAGAATGTTCGAAGAAAAAACGCGCTAGCACGAACAGATCAGGGTTGCAACGTGCGAGCGAGAGACTGCATGCATGTATGTGTGTGCGATAAAGGGAGATAATCTCCAGAACAACAACTTGATTGTAAAAAAAACAACGTCGAAATCGTCTCTAGCCACCCCCCGAACAAGAGACGTATCGAAAACAAAAAAATAAAGGCAGTCTAAAAAAAAACTTCTTTTTTTCATTCATAGTATTTTGTTGTTAGAATACTTATGGTCGTTGCCGTTCTCGATCGCGCTCCACTGTAAAGACCTCTGAACACGCAATACTAACGTTGCCAACACTAAGTTCCATATCGAATATAATATTTTTTCCTGTGTTATAAAATTATCCCAAGTATATTTTTATTCTTTCGTTACGCTAAAAGTTTTTCAAATCTTTTTTAATATATATCGTGCACACAAATGTACGCCGCAGACACTTCTCGCTTCATTACCACTAATATATCTATACGTTCATTGTCTCTATTCTGATCATAATATAGTTTTTTTCAGGAAAATCGTAGAAAATGGCTCTTCGCTCCGTTCATACTATGTAATCTATTTCCAAAATTTAAATCATGCCTAATTACTTTAAAATCAGCTTAAATATATTTTATCATTTCCAAAATTAATAATCTCATTACAGATCATTATCTCATTTCCCGATCGTACATAATATATATATTTTTTTTGTTATTATTGTATTTGTTTCCGTAAGAATTCTGGATATTATTCATATCAAACATTTGACCTTCACATTGTACCTATATACTCATCTGTTTCAAAATTTTCAAAATAAGTATTATAAATAAATCCAAGTATACTATCCCAATATAAAAAAAAAAACTCACATTGCATCTCCCATCAAACAATTAATTTTTTAGTATATCATACATATTATTTTTTTATCGTTTAAATTTTTCTTCAATTTGCAACTGTCATAATCTATAGAAAACGTCTTGTTGACTAGATGCATGACGAATACACTCCTTATAATTACATCATGAAATCATTTTTTCTTTAATTATTTTTTAACATCATGAAATTATAGTAGTATTTTTTAATTTTTTATTTTTCATACATGACAAAGATATTGAATTCATCACATCTATAAATGCATTCACTGTACGTCTCCATTAAACTATCATGAATTTTTAAAATTAGCCCAAACATACTATTTTTCACTATAAATTACGGTCGCTCCTGTAATTTTTTCTATATAATCACTAACCTACGAAATCACTTCGATCGTTTCACTCATACCGAAGCAATCACTCCTTTTCCTTCATACTATCTATCTTCAAAGTCTAATAATATAACATGAAATTAGTCTAAATATAAAAATCCTGCAACATGTTTTAAAATTAGTCGAAGTGGACTATTTTTTCACTATCAAATCCGATCATACATCATTTTTTTTCTATATTATCATTATTGCAAGACCCTACAAAATCGTTTCGCTCATTTTACTTATAGCAATGCAATCAATCCTTTTTTCCTAGTGCTAGCGATCTTTAAAATTTAATACTATAATACGAAATTATTCTAAATATACGTTCATGCTAGCAAAATGATTACATCACCCCTTTTTTCTACTCAATTGTATGTATGTTTCCGAGAAATCTCATTATATATTTTCAAAATTAACTCCAGCCCACGTACTATTTTTATATTTCACTTATTTATAATTGTTTTAATCATATCTGATGCAAGACCCTGTAAAAGAATACAAGCAATTCCCACACATATAATTATTGTTCAGAGGTGTTGTGGGCATACTTTATCATATACTTTTGTAAGCTCATACCGAACGGACTTCATAACCTTTTATCATTCGTTTAGATGCGGAGACACACAACTTTTAGCGGAGCAATCTATTCTTTGCTAAACTGATGATTGAAGGCATCCTTTTTTTTTCTCCAAAAAAGCATGGAATAGCGAGGATTTTTTTACACGCTCAAAATAAATGAGATAATTATTTCTCTATATTTAATACATTACCAAGAATGTATATATCACTCGATTGACTCTTTCACTCATTCGTCGATTTCAAATGCGAAGGAAATTTTCATACCATGCTTTATTCATACATTTTATTTCTAAAACCCTATCACTTGAATAGAATGTTATAGGGCTGTTGTAAATGTATGAGTCTTATTATTTGAAATATAAAATTTGAAGGAAATTTATATATCTTGCATCGTTTTAAGATGTTTTATTTTTACATTTTTTTTTAATCTCCCTCTTACTATTATTTTTGAAATGGAGGTTGATGACTATGATTAGTATTTGTGATTATAGAGGGAGAGGTAAACGTTTTCCTCACTTTTGACTAATTGTAACCAATTTTCCAATGATTTTTTCACCATTTTTCATACATCTTACTACTTTTATGTTTGTTTTAATCAATTTTTCGCTATTTCACATCATTTTCCAGTGTTTTTTAGTACTTTTTACAAAATTTTCCTTGATCTTTCAACATGTTTGACAAGTTTTTTTTCTTTTCTTTCTTACATCTCATTACTATTTCATTAATCGTCAATGATAACAGTACATATTTATGTTTTCAAACCTTACACTTCATCTGTACACATCTATGGCTTGTTGATTATTGTAGTTCTACAATCACTATCTCCATTTGATTATTGGATTTAATATTCACATCTTTGAACGTTTGATTTAATGAATTGACATGGACTTTGTATTTCGCTCGCCCGCTCAATATCTTCATCAGTCTATTATACCATCGTTTAATAAGAGCATCCATAAGGTTCGAGACGATTACTGGATGTTTTCTCAACACATTTACAGACCTACCCCCGTACACTAAGGAAATCTTTAAACATCTCTGTAATCACTCCTTTTAAGCTAGAGGGGGCAAGGGACTCCTATAATCGTTTTGACAATCAACACATCGTCGTCTATTGTCATGTCTTTACTCGTCGTTGCACAGACATGTAGTAAACGTTTTTTTCTTTTACAATTTTCTTATATTTCAACACTATTACAACATTTTAAATCATTTCTAACTAATTTTAATCAGTTTTACATTATTTCTTAACATGTTCTTATGTTTTAGGGTCTTTTTGCGCTATTTTTTTCACCAATTGATGCTTTTTCTCAGAATTTTCTTGCGTTTTAGTGTCTTTCACACAATTTTACTCAATTTTCATCATCTTCGTCAGTTTTTCATTTATCTCATACATTATATGTCTAAATGTGTCGAATATCCATCCTTTTAACTACAAATATTTTATAATTTGATATGGTCATAGATAATAACAAAAGATTTAATTCAATATTGTTTACAATTTATTCAATAATTTTTATGACATTCATCATAATCAATAAAAATAATCATTGCTTCATTGCTTCAATGTTAAATTCTAATATATCATTATCAGCTATTAATATTTTACACCATAAAACGTCTAATTTAACTGAATATATCCTTCTTCAGCCAACTTTTCTTCAATCATCCGAATTTCAGTATCTAAACCATTATTTCCTGATTGTTTAGATTTGTGTAGTACCAATAATCGTTCAACCAATTCATTAGGATCGTCAGAATAATTGAAATGAGAGTCTTCAAGA
Organism: Icerya purchasi; assembly: GCA_039619475.1. Lineage (NCBI taxonomy): Eukaryota > Metazoa > Arthropoda > Insecta > Hemiptera > Monophlebidae > Icerya > Icerya purchasi. The sequence continues at coordinate 568,610,342 of CM077115.1, forward strand.
TTTACTTTGCGAACAGTTCTATATGCACGTTTCTTTTTCGTTTTACCTGGATAAACTTTTACATTTTTTATGATGGATTGAAACAGAGGACGTATTATTTTTCTGTATTTAGGAAGCGGAGTACCCTTTAATACACCAGTAACACGTACGTGAGCTCCGGTAAATTCCAGTATTTGTTTATATAAAGCTAAATCATTATTTGTATATTTATTCTCATCAACATTTGTTTCCATCAGTAAATAAATCAGTCCTTGTGTGTAAGGAAATTTAGATAGTGTTCTTCCTTTTCCTAAATAAATTTCACCACACTTTCGATTCCACGAAATTGGTGTTGAACCCATCATATACTCATGAGTGTTAGCATTATATTGTATTCCATACACAGGATCATTTGGTACAGGTTCACCACCATCTATTTGAAATGGAGCCATTTCATGTATGTTAATAGCCTTATATCCAGACTTATTATCGCGATTTTCATATTCTTCTTCATTTTCAATATCAGTCTCATAATCACGTTTCCAGCTGTCATTATAAAGTTTGTGACGTTTCACCATTGATGTATCATCACTTATTCCATCAGAATCATTTTTCATCTTTTTAGGTATTTGTAATGTTTCCCGAATATCCAATAACTGTTTTGTAACAGGTTCAAGCATGATAGATGACATATTTGTAATAGATTTCCAGGTCTGTAATGCATTATATTTTTTCATTATATCGCTGCGTATCCTTTCCAGTTCACTTTTAAGAATTGCTTCTTTATTTATTCCATTATTACCAACATTAACCATCACTTTACTCATTGACATCATTATTACAGATAATTAAAAATTCGTCAAAACACACATGTACAACTTCTCTATGTATACATTTCACAATCTATTTTGATCACAGAGAGTTAATGCATATTCATCATCAGTAATTTATAGAATGTTTTTCAAGGCTTAAAGAAATATACAGTGCTAACATGCTTACTATATACATACTGTATTTCAATCTGTTCCCTAAATACACTATTTATGAAACAAATTCTTTATAAATAAATATAAACACCAAAAATGGGGTAAGAAATCTTAATGTAATTTAAGAGTCATATTATTTATTTTTCAATATACTAATATCTCAAAATATGTGATAACACCTAAACTTTTACCAATGATATTACAAAATCTAGAGCAGTGTGATTCACACACATATATATCTACATATATATCTACATATATATCTACATATATACATATATATCTACATATATACATACATATCTACATATATACATACATATCTACATATATACATATATATATATATATATATCTACATATATACATATATATCAACATATACACATATATATCTACATATATACATACATATCTACATATATACATATATATATCTACATATATACATATATATATCTACATATATACATATATATATCTACATATATACATATATATATCTACATATATACATATATATATATCTACATATATATATATATATATATATATATATATATATATATATATATATCTACATATATACATATATATCAACATATACACATATATATCTACATATATACATACATATCTACATATATACATATATATATCTACATATATACATATATATATCTACATATATACATATATATATCTACATATATACATATATATATCTACATATATACATATATATATCTACATATATACATATATATATCTACATATATACATATATATCAACATATACACATATATATCTACATATATACATACATATCTACATATATACATATATATATCTACATATATACATATATATATCTACATATATACATATATATATCTACATATATACATATATATCAACATATACACATATATATCTACATATATACATACATATCTACATATATACATATATATATCTACATATATACATATATATATCTACATATATACATATATATATCTACATATATACATATATATATCTACATATATACATATATATCAACATATACACATATATATCTACATATATACATATATATCGACATGTACTAATATATATCTACATATGACATGCTATACTTTATGAGATGAGTATGTTACAGAATTCAATTATCAACTAACAATATTGTTATACAAACACAATTTATAAAATGATATAAATTTCACAAATGTCACTAAAGGTACATGTTTTTCTTTTTGGGACATTCTACACAAAATTACTCAACAACACTACACTTTAAATAATTTTTAACAAAAATTATAATTTTTTTATATTATGTACTATTTTTTATTACTTAAATTATACTTCACGTTATATAAGTTATACAAATTTCAATATATCAAGCTAGGGTGGATTTGCTTGAAATGTAACATCGGCCTAAGCAGTTGATGGAATAAAAGTGAATTTGTCATATTTTATAGTTTTGAGGGGGCTTGTTTCTGTATTATTGAAGATGGATCATATGGTGGTATTTGAAACAAGCCCCCTCAAAACTATAAAATATGACAAATTCACTTTTATTCCATCAACTGCTTAGGCCGATGTTACATTTCAAGCAAATCCACCCTAGCTTGATATATTGAAATTTGTATAACTTATATAACGTGAAGTATAATTTAAGTAATAAAAAATAGTACATAATATAAAAAAATTATAATTTTTGTTAAAAATTATTTAAAGTGTAGTGTTGTTGAGTAATTTTGTGTAGAATGTCCCAAAAAGAAAAACATGTACCTTTAGTGACATTTGTGAAATTTATATCATTTTATAAATTGTGTTTGTATAACAATATTGTTAGTTGATAATTGAATTCTGTAACATACTCATCTCATAAAGTATAGCATGTCATATGTAGATATATATTAGTACATGTCGATATATATGTATATATGTAGATATATATGTGTATATGTTGATATATATGTATATATGTAGATATATATATGTATATATGTAGATATATATATGTATATATGTAGATATATATATGTATATATGTAGATATATATATGTATATATGTAGATATGTATGTATATATGTAGATATATATGTGTATATGTTGATATATATGTATATATGTAGATATATATATGTATATATGTAGATATATATATGTATATATGTAGATATATATATGTATATATGTAGATATGTATGTATATATGTAGATATATATGTGTATATGTTGATATATATGTATATATGTAGATATATATATATATATATATATGTATATATGTAGATATGTATGTATATATGTAGATATATATGTATATATGTAGATATATATGTAGATATATATGTAGATATATATGTGTGTGAATCACACTGCTCTAGATTTTGTAATATCATTGGTAAAAGTTTAGGTGTTATCACATATTTTGAGATATTAGTATATTGAAAAATAAATAATATGACTCTTAAATTACATTAAGATTTCTTACCCCATTTTTGGTGTTTATATTTATTTATAAAGAATTTGTTTCATAAATAGTGTATTTAGGGAACAGATTGAAATACAGTATGTATATAGTAAGCATGTTAGCACTGTATATTTCTTTAAGCCTTGAAAAACATTCTATAAATTACTGATGATGAATATGCATTAACTCTCTGTGATCAAAATAGATTGTGAAATGTATACATAGAGAAGTTGTACATGTGTGTTTTGACGAATTTTTAATTATCTGTAATAATGATGTCAATGAGTAAAGTGATGGTTAATGTTGGTAATAATGGAATAAATAAAGAAGCAATTCTTAAAAGTGAACTGGAAAGGATACCCAGCGATATAATGAAAAAATATAATGCATTACAGACCTGGAAATCTATTACAAATATGTCATCTATCATGCTTGAACCTGTTACAAAACAGTTATTGGATATTCGGGAAACATTACAAATACCTAAAAAGATGAAAAATGATTCTGATGGAATAAGTGATGATACATCAATGGTGAAACGTCACAAACTTTATAATGACAGCTGGAAACGTGATTATGAGACTGATATTGAAAATGAAGAAGAATATGAAAATCGCGATAATAAGTCTGGATATAAGGCTATTAACATACATGAAATGGCTCCATTTCAAATAGATGGTGGTGAACCTGTACCAAATGATCCTGTGTATGGAATACAATATAATGCTAACACTCATGAGTATATGATGGGTTCAACACCAATTTCGTGGAATCGAAAGTGTGGTGAAATTTATTTAGGAAAAGGAAGAACACTATCTAAATTTCCTTACACACAAGGACTGATTTATTTACTGATGGAAACAAATGTTGATGAGAATAAATATACAAATAATGATTTAGCTTTATATAAACAAATACTGGAATTTACCGGAGCTCACGTACGTGTTACTGGTGTATTAAAGGGTACTCCGCTTCCTAAATACAGAAAAATAATACGTCCTCTGTTTCAATCCATCATAAAAAATGTAAAAGTTTATCCAGGTAAAACGAAAAAGAAACGTGCATATAGAACTGTTCGCAAAGTAAATCTTGAAGACTCTCATTTCAATTATTCTGACGATCCTAATGAATTGGTTGAACGATTATTGGTACTACACAAATCTAAACAATCAGGAAATAATGGTTTAGATACTGAAATTCGGATGATTGAAGAAAAGTTGGCTGAAGAAGGATATATTCAGTTAAATTAGACGTTTTATGGTGTAAAATATTAATAGCTGATAATGATATATTAGAATTTAACATTGAAGCAATGAAGCAATGATTATTTTTATTGATTATGATGAATGTCATAAAAATTATTGAATAAATTGTAAACAATATTGAATTAAATCTTTTGTTATTATCTATGACCATATCAAATTATAAAATATTTGTAGTTAAAAGGATGGATATTCGACACATTTAGACATATAATGTATGAGATAAATGAAAAACTGACGAAGATGATGAAAATTGAGTAAAATTGTGTGAAAGACACTAAAACGCAAGAAAATTCTGAGAAAAAGCATCAATTGGTGAAAAAAATAGCGCAAAAAGACCCTAAAACATAAGAACATGTTAAGAAATAATGTAAAACTGATTAAAATTAGTTAGAAATGATTTAAAATGTTGTAATAGTGTTGAAATATAAGAAAATTGTAAAAGAAAAAAACGTTTACTACATGTCTGTGCAACGACGAGTAAAGACATGACAATAGACGACGATGTGTTGATTGTCAAAACGATTATAGGAGTCCCTTGCCCCCTCTAGCTTAAAAGGAGTGATTACAGAGATGTTTAAAGATTTCCTTAGTGTACGGGGGTAGGTCTGTAAATGTGTTGAGAAAACATCCAGTAATCGTCTCGAACCTTATGGATGCTCTTATTAAACGATGGTATAATAGACTGATGAAGATATTGAGCGGGCGAGCGAAATACAAAGTCCATGTCAATTCATTAAATCAAACGTTCAAAGATGTGAATATTAAATCCAATAATCAAATGGAGATAGTGATTGTAGAACTACAATAATCAACAAGCCATAGATGTGTACAGATGAAGTGTAAGGTTTGAAAACATAAATATGTACTGTTATCATTGACGATTAATGAAATAGTAATGAGATGTAAGAAAGAAAAGAAAAAAAACTTGTCAAACATGTTGAAAGATCAAGGAAAATTTTGTAAAAAGTACTAAAAAACACTGGAAAATGATGTGAAATAGCGAAAAATTGATTAAAACAAACATAAAAGTAGTAAGATGTATGAAAAATGGTGAAAAAATCATTGGAAAATTGGTTACAATTAGTCAAAAGTGAGGAAAACGTTTACCTCTCCCTCTATAATCACAAATACTAATCATAGTCATCAACCTCCATTTCAAAAATAATAGTAAGAGGGAGATTAAAAAAAAATGTAAAAATAAAACATCTTAAAACGATGCAAGATATATAAATTTCCTTCAAATTTTATATTTCAAATAATAAGACTCATACATTTACAACAGCCCTATAACATTCTATTCAAGTGATAGGGTTTTAGAAATAAAATGTATGAATAAAGCATGGTATGAAAATTTCCTTCGCATTTGAAATCGACGAATGAGTGAAAGAGTCAATCGAGTGATATATACATTCTTGGTAATGTATTAAATATAGAGAAATAATTATCTCATTTATTTTGAGCGTGTAAAAAAATCCTCGCTATTCCATGCTTTTTTGGAGAAAAAAAAAGGATGCCTTCAATCATCAGTTTAGCAAAGAATAGATTGCTCCGCTAAAAGTTGTGTGTCTCCGCATCTAAACGAATGATAAAAGGTTATGAAGTCCGTTCGGTATGAGCTTACAAAAGTATATGATAAAGTATGCCCACAACACCTCTGAACAATAATTATATGTGTGGGAATTGCTTGTATTCTTTTACAGGGTCTTGCATCAGATATGATTAAAACAATTATAAATAAGTGAAATATAAAAATAGTACGTGGGCTGGAGTTAATTTTGAAAATATATAATGAGATTTCTCGGAAACATACATACAATTGAGTAGAAAAAAGGGGTGATGTAATCATTTTGCTAGCATGAACGTATATTTAGAATAATTTCGTATTATAGTATTAAATTTTAAAGATCGCTAGCACTAGGAAAAAAGGATTGATTGCATTGCTATAAGTAAAATGAGCGAAACGATTTTGTAGGGTCTTGCAATAATGATAATATAGAAAAAAAATGATGTATGATCGGATTTGATAGTGAAAAAATAGTCCACTTCGACTAATTTTAAAACATGTTGCAGGATTTTTATATTTAGACTAATTTCATGTTATATTATTAGACTTTGAAGATAGATAGTATGAAGGAAAAGGAGTGATTGCTTCGGTATGAGTGAAACGATCGAAGTGATTTCGTAGGTTAGTGATTATATAGAAAAAATTACAGGAGCGACCGTAATTTATAGTGAAAAATAGTATGTTTGGGCTAATTTTAAAAATTCATGATAGTTTAATGGAGACGTACAGTGAATGCATTTATAGATGTGATGAATTCAATATCTTTGTCATGTATGAAAAATAAAAAATTAAAAAATACTACTATAATTTCATGATGTTAAAAAATAATTAAAGAAAAAATGATTTCATGATGTAATTATAAGGAGTGTATTCGTCATGCATCTAGTCAACAAGACGTTTTCTATAGATTATGACAGTTGCAAATTGAAGAAAAATTTAAACGATAAAAAAATAATATGTATGATATACTAAAAAATTAATTGTTTGATGGGAGATGCAATGTGAGTTTTTTTTTTTATATTGGGATAGTATACTTGGATTTATTTATAATACTTATTTTGAAAATTTTGAAACAGATGAGTATATAGGTACAATGTGAAGGTCAAATGTTTGATATGAATAATATCCAGAATTCTTACGGAAACAAATACAATAATAACAAAAAAAATATATATATTATGTACGATCGGGAAATGAGATAATGATCTGTAATGAGATTATTAATTTTGGAAATGATAAAATATATTTAAGCTGATTTTAAAGTAATTAGGCATGATTTAAATTTTGGAAATAGATTACATAGTATGAACGGAGCGAAGAGCCATTTTCTACGATTTTCCTGAAAAAAACTATATTATGATCAGAATAGAGACAATGAACGTATAGATATATTAGTGGTAATGAAGCGAGAAGTGTCTGCGGCGTACATTTGTGTGCACGATATATATTAAAAAAGATTTGAAAAACTTTTAGCGTAACGAAAGAATAAAAATATACTTGGGATAATTTTATAACACAGGAAAAAATATTATATTCGATATGGAACTTAGTGTTGGCAACGTTAGTATTGCGTGTTCAGAGGTCTTTACAGTGGAGCGCGATCGAGAACGGCAACGACCATAAGTATTCTAACAACAAAATACTATGAATGAAAAAAAGAAGTTTTTTTTTAGACTGCCTTTATTTTTTTGTTTTCGATACGTCTCTTGTTCGGGGGGTGGCTAGAGACGATTTCGACGTTGTTTTTTTTACAATCAAGTTGTTGTTCTGGAGATTATCTCCCTTTATCGCACACACATACATGCATGCAGTCTCTCGCTCGCACGTTGCAACCCTGATCTGTTCGTGCTAGCGCGTTTTTTCTTCGAACATTCTATGTCTCGTAAACTACCAGGTTTCTTCTACCTGTCTCTTTCTATACATTTAACATCAATGAATCTTAGAATGATTTCGTATATATCGCGAAAAAGTATTTACAAAATATAAAATATTAAACCATATATGTATTATTTTTTTTTAAATGCGATTACGAAAGATTTAAAAAATTTTTGAGAGAACCATCAGAGTCCGAGGTTGTATCCTACAAACAGATGAAATCTCTCACAGCTGCGGAAATATGTGATGTATGTGAAAAAGTTGAACAGTTAGATTCGTGTGTTACAGAAAGAAAAAAGATGGAATATTACAGGCAAAAATATAATTTTTTAATCTATAAAGATATGAACAAATTAAGCAGGATTATATTCGAAAATTAAACAATAATTATATACATTTTACACAACTGGTTCAGATTTTTGAAAAAAGTTCATCATTACCAGTACTTCAAGTTAAGAGGGGAAGACAGAGGTAGATAGAGAAATAAATTAAATAAACGTAAATCGAAAAAGATCGGAAAAAGACGAAAAATATGTAGGAAAAAAATATATACAATAGAATGAACGAACGAACGGATATCGAGGGAAAAGGAAAAAATATATACAATAGGAGAATGAATGTATCGAGGGAAAAATATATACAAATATATACATATAAATATTTACAAAATTATTAAAACGAATGAATTAATGAATTTTTAATCCGCGCGAATTGTACGTTGACAATCGATACCATCTTTTACTTTCATACAATTTCGAGTACTATGTCGTAATGTATCGTCATCGAAATAATATTCTTCATCATTCTCATGTTCAAAACATGGTAGAAGTGATTTTATCGTATCATCCTGTTTTAATCTATCTGGTAAAAATATATAAATGTCTCCAACACAACTCGGAAATAATGTAATTATCATTTCTTTGGTGACTGTAATGAACAACTGACTTAAATCATTTATATTGAGATTATTCATAAGCTTCAGCGGATGGATAACATGATCATACCAGGTCTTTATCACCATAACGTTTTTCACTGCACAATGAAAACTATCATTTTCATTATGGTGTTTACAAGTTACCAAATTGCTTATACCAAAATACTCTTCATGTAGAACCTCAATACTAGGCATTCGAAAGACATGATCCATATTAACGATTTCATAGTCTAAGTCACGCAACAATTCAGACTTTTCGTTAAGTTCCATTAGTGTAAGTTTAGCATATACTGTTAAAATATATACGCGAGCTCTCGGTTTTTGGGACAATATTGTGAATATATCGCGTGCCATGAATATTTCTTCCCGACAGGGAAATAATGAAGGGTTTTTCAAGTAATAACTCACTGAAGAACATTGTAAATGCGGCATTTTTGATGCATGCCATGCTCTGCTTGGTTTATACAGCGTATGCAAACACTTCCCGCCAGACATATCAATCATTGCTAGTTCGGTTACTTGGAAACTATAATTACAATCTATATGGATGCTGATATCTACAAAATATTCCGCTACATCCACTTGTTCTGATAATAATACGGGATCAACGATTTTACGTACAAAAGATGTTGATTCTTCTGATGTATAACCATCATCACATTGTGGTGTTGGAGGTGAAGAAGACGAATGCGAGCCGCTATCACTCGAAAATGAATTCTGAATAAATTCAGCGGTTTTAATATCAATCGGATCGGCATTGTTATTCATGTTTGAATAATATTTTTAACTTTTTACTAAAAACGTAGAAAATTATTACTTCTAAAGTTAAGGCAAATCTTTAATAACGCGTGAAGAACACAGATTCTACAAAATGCACACGTTTGACATAACACTAATACTGACTGCACGATCAGATTCGTTCGACAATCTAGCTCGATGCTTGCCTTTGAAAAGGGAGGGCTGCACCAGAAAACAGAAAACCCACATTCCTTTGGTGAAAGTTGGTTGTAGGTGTGCACGGTCGAAGTTTGCAGATGATCTTTTGGATATATGTGTTTGTGTGTATGTGTGTACATGTGAACAGGTTTCGACGAAAGATATGAAGGGGAAGATCCCAGCAGACATAATATTGATTGTCACACGAAAGAATTCAAGGTCATGACAACATGCATGTAAGGATATGAGCAGCGCATTTTTTCGTTACGACTGTGTGCAGACATAATAGAGAGGGGAAAAAATATGTATAATACAAAATACTCAGAAAAAAAATATTTAGAGATTGAAATAAATAAAAATATTCTTAAACTAATAGACTCGGAAAAAAATTAATATGAATGATATGGAAACCAGCTCTAGCATATGAGAACGTGGGAATGGTTGGTTAGGTTTCACTGTAGCTTCGGATGGATGTAGTCATGAAAAATAATATGAAAGATTTGTAATTTGTGTAGGATGGATAGGGGAGGGAGAAATTTTGAAACTGTGTTAAATAAAAAAATATACTTGAATTAATTTTATTACCCATGTTTGGAAAAAATTTTTGGAGGTGAAAAAATATACTCAGAATAATTCAGTAATACTTAGACATGAAAAATTATTATGAATGATGTGAGAACTAACGGTAGCATTTGAGTGCGTGGGAATATGTTGTGTACAATCATATTGATGAAGACTTCGTCGGATTTATTTTTTGAACCGTAGAAAAAAATATAAAAAAATTATGGACAGTCGGAAGAAATGATCTGAAGTAAAGAAAATATACTTTGGTTAATTCTATAATAGTTAGATTTGAAAAAAAATTATTATGATCGATATGGAAACTAACTGCAGAGGGTGTGTGCACATTCATGGCAGTGAAGGTATCGAGAGATTTATTTTTAGAATCGGAGAAAAAATAAAAATTTATCAACAGTCGGAAGAAATGATCGGAAGCATAAAAAAAATATAATTGGAATAATTCCATAATATTTGGAATTGAAAAAAGTTATTATGAACGATATGGGAACTAACGACAACAGATGAGTGTGTGGGAATGGACGGTGGGCATTCATAGCGGTCACATAAAAAAATAATTACCTCTCAATATGAAATGACGGAAGCGTCGGGAGCGTCGATCGGGGGTTTAATGGTCGTAGTAAAAGTAAATAGAATGCTATATATTAGATATTAAAACAGCGGCAGCGGTATGTGCAGGATTGGATGTTAAGCTACCATAGTGTGTAAGATGATGGAAGGATAAGAAAAAATAAATAATGTATATTATAATCGATTGGAAAAGAGGGTGGAAAGGGTAAAGGAGACTAAGGATAGTTTTTGAGTATAGAAATAATTGATTTGTTAATTTGTAAATGTTTTGGATAACCTTGTAGGTTTAGCCAACAGAGCAGGGATTGGGTTGTTATGTGAAAAAAAAATAATAATTAAAAAAATACTATAACGCGGTGATGATTGCATGCAATGCTATGATCGGAGAATTTTTCGTCGCGGGTGCGTCTATACTTGTAAAAATACGAAAGATCCTTAAAAAATTGATCAGTGTATGAATAATAATATATACTTAGGCTTTGAAATATTTTTAAAAATGCGGTATCCGCAAGCAAACAATGAGTGCGCGGGATCGGCGCGTGCGCTTTCGCGGAGGCTAACGGTATGTTAGATATATGCGCGGGATCGGGACGTGCGCCATGGCATATGGCAGTAAGATCAGGGAATCGGAAAAATAAAAAACATATTTAGGCTAATTTTGAAATTTCCATACTTAGACTTTGAAATATTAAAAATAATCTCGGTATCGTGAACGTGGGAGGCATGCGGAGGAACGGCGTGTGCGCTTTTGCAGTGGAGAACGTTATGTTAGATATATGCGCGGGAACAGTGCGTGTGCTTTCGCATTTGTCTGTACGATCGGGGAATCCGGTAAATAAAAAAATATAGTTAAGTTAATTTTATAAAAAAATTGTGGTATCGTGAACGGAACGCTTGTGCGGATGTGATATCGCGGCGGAGATCGGAATATGCGTGGGAACGGCGCGTGCGCTTTCGCGGTGGCGACCGGAGCGTGCGCGGGATCGTAATATACATGTGTGAGGGGCGAACGGGGGTGTTGGGTTAAATTTTAGCTTTAAATACCATACTTGGGTTACATTTTGGAATTTTCATACTTACGCCTTGAATTTTGAAAAATCGCGGTAACGCTTTCGGCGGGAGGGACGGGCGGGGACTTGGGTTACATTCAGACATTAATTAATTTACTTATGTTAATTAATAATCGGTTCAGTTTATCGGAAATGTGCAGGGGAACGCACTGGGGGAATTTTGGGGAAATTGGGGGAAACTTGGGTGAATTTTCGGCGTCGGAATAAAAAATTGGGTTAGTTTTTGCCTCCCTGATGAAATACTTACGTTACTTTCAGCCCTCTGCACGCGTTTAGGGGTTGTGACGTCAGAGCTGCCAGAACGCAGATTTATTACCTACTTACCGGACAGTTTTTTTTTAATAATCCAAGCAAAAGAGGTAATTATGAAATTGTAATAAGGTCAGTGCTTCTTACGAATGATTTTAAATAGCTAATTTTAAAAAATACGAAAACAAAAAGCTTTCATGAAAAGCAAAAAGTTTGTTTAAAAGAATTATAATTAATAATTAGGCAAAACGGCAACGATAAAATACCCGTACGCCCAGTCCGAATTAAAACACCGAAAAGGCGCCTATTAAAACGTCTTTGAACCGTAAAGTGTGACCGGCACTTGATACAACGGAAAATTTCTTTTCACTTTAGATTCGGTTTTCAAATAATCCGTGATTAATTTCATTTCACTGAGCAGTTTATACTTTTTTTTTTTTTTTTTTTTTTTTTTTTATAATATAATATAAAAAGGCGGCTAAATTATTCAGATCGCAGAAATGTTTTTCGAACAAAAAATGAAAATCTCAACGTTTTTTTTTTCCACCTGAGAATGGTCTTTAACCGATACAGTGTAATAGACTAGTATGCAAAAGGCCTTTTCAATAAACAAAAGCGACGGAAGACGTCCTAATAAACACGAACTTACACATCTCGCAAATATATACGTATATATACATACATATATATATTAATTACAACGTAATTTTTAGGCTACCCCCCATTAGAAAAAATGTCGTAATTTTATGTAATGAAAAATGTCTCAATTTTATGTAACGTTTGTTATATTTTATAGGATTTTTGTTATTGTTATTTAAAAAGCGACACAATTTTATGTAACGAAAAAAGTAACGAAAAATGTAACGAAAAAATGTCTTAATTTTATATAACGAAAATTAAATGTTAAGATAGGATTTTTGTGATTATGTTATTTATTTTTTGTGTTGTAAATTTTGATCATTTTATACAAAGTATAGAAGAGAAAGAGACAGAAATGAAAGCAAAAAATGGCCGAGTTTATATATACACATATATACATATATATATATATATATATATATGTATGTATGTATGTATGTATCTATGTATGTATGTTTATATAACTATGAGGCCTGTAGGTCTTCTATTAGCGCATTCATCTATTTTTGATTTTTTGATTTTTTTTTGATTCGGGTGGAAAAGGTGAATTACTTTGATGAAGATATCTCTTAAGGACTTAGTTTCATCCATATCATTGGCTAAAACCTTTGCGTAGGCTATATATCTTTCCTTACGTATCACGGATTGGTTGTAATACTTTATTCTGAAAAGTTCAAGTCTTCTATCGAATTACTTAAAAGCTGTATGTCATTTGTTCGAATCGACTCGTTAAGGTGTCGGTCTTGTAGGAGCCAATATGATACTTTCACTCCACGTAGGCATTTTGTTTCAAACCAAGGTACGTTTCAGGTACGACTAATTTCAAATAGGAGGTAGCGATCGCAATTCGTTCCGATATAGTCTTCCTAGGTTTCGTACGTTTTTTTTCTTTTTTCTTTTCTAAAGCGTCAACCGTTTGTCCAGAAGCCGTTTATTGATTATACGTTCGTGATATTGAAGGATTATCGTTGGGATTGACGATGCCATTGAGACAGCAACACGACACGCTCGTTAAATAGACAATTAATTAACTCGTCATATTAAAAACATTAAATCTCGTGTAGGCTATGGAGACTGTTATTCCGATTTTTTCTGAAAATATAGATCAAAAAATGAAAACAAAATCATCCTACTTTCTTTCAGTGTTTTTACGATATCTGGGGGAAAATCCTTCAGCGACTCTTGGCTCTCATCGAAACTTATAATAGAAATATTTCTAAAATCATACTGCAGAAAGCTTTGTTTCTGCTGCATTATCAGCGAATATTAACACCATTAATCCGATCTTCTGCACATATATAAGTGAATTTAATATGTGCATGCAAGCACACTTTAATATATAATATGTACATATATATATATATATATATATATATATATATATATATATATATATATATATATATATATATATATTGAACTATATGCATGTGCTCTACGAAACAAATTTATTCTAATTTGATATTTTTCTGGCGATTTTCCCAAAACAGTCAGGACTAGTAAACGGTTGTACGGTACAGTCATTCTTTACGCTACTTTACTGGCTAAAGGCCAAAATACAATTACAGAAGAAACACCATCCACGACTACCGGTGACATTTTTGAAAGCGGATATTTATATACTGAAAAAGCGAAAAAAATAGACTCATCTAATAATGTACAATGCTTCCGCCGTCCTATAAAGTGAAAATAACAAAAGGCGTCAAAAAAAACTCGAATCCAATCACCTCCAGCGGCTAATCGTCGTCACAGGCAGAGAGATTAACCTTCCTCGTCGTTTTCGTATAGAGAAATATTTCAGCGGACGCATTTAATATCGTCTGTATTCGCTTCGCCGAAAGTAATAAAAGTACCGATTTGTGCGATGACATTGCTGGCTAAAAGAGTTCCGCAAAGTACACAGTTCGACTACTTTTGTTATAGACCATCCTGTATAGCTTAAAAATTGAATTCTATTCTTACGGTAGCCACGCATATTCTCTCACCTTCCGTGCTATTAACAATATCCAGTTGACTCTAAGGAAATGGTCGGTAAACATTACCCTGAGACGCTTCTTCATACAGTATAAACGTCGAATGAAACAGTTAATATGCGGTCATTAATAGTATATTTTTTATTACTCAGTGTACGTAACGTTATCTATATTGTAATAAACTTAAAATTGTTCAAAACATATAATAAAAACGAATGAATAATATGTATAAAAAACGATAAATACAATAAAATAGTTCGACCGAACAATTTATAACATTTACAAAAGACTGTAGATTACACGCGCATCCTTACTGTCATCATACTTTCGAGTTTATACCTATGCAGCTAACAGGTGGAATTTTCTTCCTTGACGATTTCACGAAAAAATTGAATCCACGATGTAAATTTTCCTTTTCAAGCGCCTTATTGGGAAAAAAAAAAAAAAAAGAACAGACAAAAGGAACACCGCGCGAAACACTAACAGAGTCTCTAGGCAATTAAAAAGTAAAGTCCCCATACCTTTCCTATTTGCAAATTACGAACTTGTCTCATTTCACGGCAGAAGTCAATTTATTACTTTATTGTTTTTTTTTTGTCTTGTGGGGGGTCGCGCGAATTTTTAAACGATTCAGGACAAAAACCAACGCCGAATCTTAATTAAAAAACGGTTTCGAGGATCGCGCGAATGTGGTGGCGTCAACGATTGAGGTTGGCTTCTGTTGAACGAACAAATCTGGAAAAAGATATTCTAACAACCGCACATCCTGCCGCGCTCTAGCCGCACCGAAATTTTAATAGAACCGAGAAATTGCGCTATTGTACGGAAGAAATAATAAACGAGAAACGTGCGGCTTAAAAACTGCATCGTCGGAACAGTCGACGATGGAGGGCATATTTATCATACATACGTGCACCTGCTGAGTGTGTGTTTGTGCGCATTTAACGGAAGACAGAAGAGCAGACAGCGGAAGCGGAGCGTTCAATTACCAATTGCTATGACTCGGACGCGATTTATGACGGACCGGGGCATGGATTATTGACACATCTTCGTACCACTCGATGGCCAGGTAGCCCACCCCCCGCGTGGCGATTTTAATTGAACGAACGCCGCATTCGGAACGAGCAGCACGAACGTTCGGAAAGAATTATCGGAACGACAAGAACGGAATTTTAAGTTGCGTCGTCGCGTCTGGGTCGGCGCGGAAATAATTTAACAGGTAGTCGACGGCGTCGTGATAGATATAATTCGCCGTCGTCGAGCAGAAGCCCGCTAATTCGGTTCCGGCATAAATACACGCCGGAGACCAATTAGAAAAGTATATAGTCGGCTGAGCGCGGATGGCGGAACGGGGCATCGGGCATCGGGCATACGTGCTCGCAGCGAACGCGCAAAACAAATGAGCACATTAGGCTGCCGTCTGAATACAAAACATCGACGCCTAAAGACTTCGACAAATATACGCGCGGTACGGCACTGTGCCGCTGATACCTGCCCGGACGGCCGCGCGGTACCGTAACGAAAACAGAACCGTCGCTCCGGTAGCACCGCGGTCGCCCGAATTTGCCGAATTCAGTTTTGTGTACTTAAGTCGTCGTCGTCGTCGTCCTGCTGCGGTTGTCGACAAATCGTCGAATTTGCCGCGGCCAATGATTTCGACGGCGCACTAGTTCTGCGTTAATTCGACCATATAGCTGGCGTCGCTGTGTAATTGTTAATCTGATTAATAACAGTACGATAAACAAGCGCAGCTGAATCGTGAGCTGTTTAAGTGAGCCGCTATTAGCCCGCCGCCGAAACGCAATTCGCCCTCTTATGTAAATACCAAAAAGTTACCGCTAAATACCGACCTCAGACGAAAGCGGCTCTGCAACACATATTTGTAGAGACGCGCCTTCAGAGACACGCCACCGCCAGCCGCCACCGCCACTATTACACCTGCCTGCATCGCTAAAAAACCCGACTGCATATAGCACAATCTGTAAAAAAGGACTCGCGCCAGCTTCAAAAGCTGCTAGAACGAAATCAGACCACGACCGCGTCCTATAATATGTGTGCGCAGACCAAGTGGCCCAGCGGAAATTAGCGAGCTAAAAGAACAACGCTGTTCGGTCCGGCTATGCACCGCGTTCGATTCGAAAAGCTCGAAAAAGCCCGATCGACCCCTTCTTTTTAGATTAAAACGACGCATCTCCCCTCCTCTTTTGCCCTTTTGGCCTTTTCCCGGTGCTCTTCCGTTTTTTAATCAGACTGCATTTTTTAATTTAGCCTTTCGCGAAACACTTTTTCCTGTTTCGTCGGCAGAAAAAAATAAAAAAAAAAAAAAAATGAATAAATGAATAAAGGAATAAATGAAAAGCCGAAAACAATTAATAAATTCTTTTTCATCCGGTCACCATTCTGGCGAAGGTAATTTTTGGCGTTCCTTCCACGACACACCGGAGCTTCTTGCGAATAAATAAGCGCTTAATGTAGAAATGTCTCGTCGACGAAAGCAGGTATATAACGATAAAACTTCGCCCCGATAAGCGATAAGTAACGGATGATAGAAAGTATCGCTGTCGTAAAAGTTACGCGCCAATTTTCGCTACTTGAACGATTTACACTTACCAAGGGCGCGTAGTTTAAACAGGAAATTAGCATTCAAAAATCATCTTAATGTGTTTAATCGAGTAAATGTAATATATTTGAAATGTTTATTTATTTATTTTATTATCGTTGCAATTTTATAGTTGCGTGACACGTAGCAGCCACTATTACTAAAAACAATTGTTATATATATATATATATATATATAATTACCGAGAGAAAGGAACTCTGGCCCGAATATTCTCATCAGATCCATTAGGCTTAGTACATTATGAAAAGCTTAACTTCACAATATCCGTTATAGCCCTTATCACAAGGATGTATGGGACTTACTTTATTTTACGTATAATTAAGAAAATTAGATATCGCTCTTATATAAGGCTTGCGATTTTCATACAAAACTTCGAAATCACAAGAAATGCATAGACAAATAAAAAAATTCGTTTATTACTTTTCAAAAAAATCGTGTCGTAATTGCTTTGCTTATTGTCGCCGACCGGTTTATTCCGACAGCAGTTTGGTAAACTATTCACCGAATTTTTGTATTATTTACTCTATTCGCAGCTCATTCGATGTGTGTAACATCGCCCTCCTACACTACTACTCGTCGATGATTGTTTTTCCTTCTTATGGGGTTTTTTTTTTTTTTTTTTTTTTAAATAAACCGTATATTAAGAAAATAAGTGTATAAAGGTGCAGAGGACTGTGTGTGTATTGTAACTATGAACTCAAGCTAACAGTCTAGGATTAATGAAAGGATGAAAACGAAAAATAAAAAAAAAAAAAAAAAAAAAAGAGTTGTGTGTGAGAGGTCCTTTGCAAAAGTGTACTTATAGATAAATTGTGGGTATTAGTCAGGATGATAAAGAACATAGTCCCAACTATTACCAAGAAAATTAAAGTATTTAATTGCTATATAACATTCTTAGTTAAATTAACTGTAATAATAAGAAAGGTAAAATACAGTAGCCGTAATGTACGAAAATAAAAGTTGTTGGGATAACGTTTGATTTAGTGCATACGTGAGAATTGTAATTCTATGCTATAATAAGCTACTAATATTTAATCAAAAAGAAATTAACGACTTGAATGAAACAAAACTTAATGGCTATCACTGAATTACAATTTATAAATAAATTAATTAAATTAATTAAATAAAATTAAATAAAATTACATTAAGTTAAATTAAGTTAGGATGAGTTGTGAAGAGAAAGCAGATAATCCTGAATAATAGGATTTCGTAAATGTTTGGATTTAACAGAAATGATTTAATTACTCAGTTGAAACTTACGCCTCAAAGCCGCCTCAGCAAACTTAAGTAAGGGGTAGTGATTTGTTCTATTAATGGGGGTGGGGTTAGTTTTTATAATATTGAACTTGGAACGTAAGTAACTAAACATGGGGCAATCAAAGAGAAAATGATCAACGTCATCAATAATATTAAGAGAACAGCAGGTACAGCCTGGGCTGCTGACAAGTCGGAACCTGTACAGGTAGGCACCAAACTTTCCATGCCCAGAAAGTACCCGAGCGCTATAGAAATTGATATTAATTTTACTCATCCTTAGCCTGTCTGAAATACTAGGGAGAAAATAATAGGTTTTCCTTCCAGTATGATCAGCAACCCATCTCCTCTGCCATTCAGCAATTATAGTCTGTAGAACTTGCTTTTTAAGTAATATAGAGGAGTTGTAATTAACAGTTTCAACCAAATTATTATTTATTAGGTTCAGAGATGTGAGCAATTTAACATCCTTGCGAATCCGATACTCGCTTGTGATAGCCCTGCCTGTAATGTATAAATCCATAGGAAATATACCGGTGATAACACAAGCTGCGGATGTAGATGTAGTTCTATAAAGAGATGCAATGTTGAGGAGAAACCTTCTCTGATAGTTATTGACATTTTTCAACACCTTATGATTAACGTAAGTAGCAGCTCCATAGCCAAATAAGGATTGAATTAAACCCTTGTATAAAACGATTCGTTCAGAGTAACGTAAACCCCAACAGTTATGTTGCAGTCGACTGATACTGCTAAACAGAGAATCGCATTTGGTTTTGATATATTTAAGGTGGGGCAGAAAAGTAAGTTTACTATCTATGAGAATTCCGAGGTATTTCAATAAATTTGTGTGTTGCAAGCCCTGATCAGAGAGAAGTTTTAGGTCGTGAATTTTCTCTATTACTTCTTTGCTGCCAAACACAGAGTATGAACATTTGGAAACAGAGAAGGATAGTCCTAGGCAGTTGACTGTTTCATTTAAGTATTCTATAATTAAAGACATTTGCTTATAATCAAAGTGGTTAGTGACCTCAAACACCAGGCAGAGGTCATCAGCGTAGGATATCAGAGAGCAGCTGCTATTAAAGAATTTACAATATGTTTCAATCTTGTGATGCACAGAAGAATATAATATGTTCCATAAGGTGGGACCAAGGACAGAGCCCTGAGGAACACCGCAGCATGCACTCATTGATCTACTATAGTTGTTTATGTTAAGGTGCGCAACCCTATCAGAAAGGTAGCTAATTATCATGTTAACTAGGAATGGGTTGATGTTGTTCTTTTTCATAATGTCAATTATTGCGGACCATTTGCAGTTGTCAAATGCTCCAGCAATATCGAAGGAAAACACCACCGCAGTATTTCCAGAGTTTATAAAGTTCCTGATTACTTGAACTAATTTATACACTGCGCCCTCAGCAGACCTTCCAGAACGAAAGCCAAACTGGTTAAAGTGTAACAGGTTTTGCGTGTCAATCTCAGCTATAAGTAACTGATTTACAATTTTCTCAAAGACTTTACCTAAAGTGCTAAGTAAAGAGATTGGGCGGTAGGCAGTGATGTCAGATGGTACCTTTCCCGGTTTTGGTAGAAGTTTAATAAAGGCGGCTTTCCAACATTTGGGAAAAACTTGAAAATATAAACATTTATTGAAGATTAGGAGAAACATTTCTTCAAGTTGTAGGTTAAGTTGTTTTACCAATTTGTTTGTGATTTTGTCAGGTGAAGCCGCTTTTCTATTATTGAGATTTTTAATGATATTGTCTATAGTTATTCGGTTTACTACAGGGCACTGAGCCTCAGAAATTGGGGAAATAACAAGTGGAATATCAGCTTTTTGAGGTAAGAAATGCTTGAGAAAAGCATCACATTTTCCTACATCATTACTGATTACTTGCTGTTGATAAACTATATCAGGAATTTGCTTTAATTTGTGTTTTTTTTTTTTTTTTTTGAATATTATTTTACAAGGTTTGCCCCAGGCAGTACTACAAGCAACAAGTTCCTTCCACTGTTGAAGTTTTGTCCTGCATATCTGTCGCTTATACTCTTTATTGAGCTGTTTCAAAGTGCTATCAAGAAAGAATCGCTTAACAGCATCCTTACATTTGTTTTTCCTCATGCGCACTAGATTAATTTTATTTTTGAAAAATTCCAGCTTGTCAGTCCACCAATCATTTTTAGAGGAGAAGGAAACAACTTGACATTGTTTAGCAATACTACTGATGTATGAATGTAGACTCGTTATCAGCTTGTCCAAAGACAAACCGCAAGTACAGTCTCCAATATTTTTCTGCAACAAAGCAATATAGTTTTTGTCCAAGGTTTTCATAAACTTACTGATATCAAGTTTGGTGAAGACATTTCTATTTACAGAATCGAAATTGCTGGATATAGAAAAGTGTATACTTTTGTGGAAAGCAATATCAAACTGTTTTAATTCAAAACTCTTATTGCATGAGACGCATTGGCCGCGACACCAATAAATAGTCGATGATACTTTTTCCATTGTAATTTCTGAACGTGGGTATAAGGGTATTTTTGATAATTAAACTGTTACTGTGTATTAAATCATGTAATAAAAAAGAATTGGCATTATCTCTAATATGTGGCTCCATTAGTGAGAGTCTGATATTAAAATCCCCAATAATTATTGATGATAAGTTGGGATACATTTTAATTATATGATCCAGATTATCTATAGCTGCTTCCCTAGGTCTATTGGGTGAGATATAACATGAGATTAATAAAAATTTGCCTATTTTAAGAGCTAAAATATTATGCTTAGATATTAATAGTTTACGAACGATGTTGTTTTTGCATATAAGAGCTGTCCTACCGTTTACATAAGGTATGTATCCAGTATTGACAGAAATTGTATCATCAACTAGATATGGTTCAGCCAGGACACAAATATCTATGTCGCTAATATAGCAGTCCCTTAAGAACAGTAGTTGTGAAGCGCGGCAATTATCAACATTAAGATATGTACACCTAAGTCGATCCAAAATCAATATTTCTCTTTAAATTTTCGTAGGCTTTCAGGAATATGGGACAGTTTTTGCTATATGAGCGATGATCTGCCTCCTCAGCACATCTCGCCACGAGGCTTTTATCAGCCAACTTATCATCTAGATTGTTTTTGCTAGAGGAAATTCTAATATTATGATACGTACACAATTAGAGCATGCACTTAAATCATTACACGTTTCGACAAAATTTAAGTAAACATCTGTAGACTTGCAGTATTTTTCCGGATGACCATATTTGTTACACTTAGTGCACATTCTTGGGTTGATTGCATCAACGAAATTGAGTGACTCCCATTTAATCCGCATTTTTCCCATAGCAGAAAGCGTCTGGTACTGGTCAGGATGAAGCTGTACCTAAGTCCGACTGGCCCGCTCCGTAGTAGTAATTTTACTTACCGTAATTGGTTCCCGGTCAGTGATATCTTTAATATACTCCTTGACATCTGCTTCCGAAATGTTTTTAGTACGGAAAACTAAAATCGTTGGATTGAGCAACTTTTGTTCAAAGACTTTACATTCAGGAATTAAGGCGGAAATTTCATTGTGCAGCCTCTGGCAGTCATCCTTAGTTGATGAGTTAATCAGGGCAGTATTATTATTAATTTTTTTATAAAAAGTAACGTTTATTTTACTTTTACTAAGCGATACTTTCTCTTTAAGTTTTTTGTCGAATAAATCGCGATATCTTCGCATTTGATTATAAGTTTATTTTTTGGAACAGAAATTTTGTTTACGGCAACATCGCGGTATGAGACTTTATTAGAAAGGTTCTTTTTACGGTCCGGACCGTTTAGAACATCCTTTACGATCGATTGCACGTCAGAGGATTTCTTTTTTATTATTGTTTCTAAGGTGCCGCACTTGGAAAGAGCAACGCCAATACTCGTATCAATTTTCGAAGCTGCCTCAATGATACAGTTTTTATTCTTTCTCGTAACTACTTTAGCTCCAGCTGGGAACTGAGAACGTATCGTTTTAGTATACTCAAGTATGTCACTTAAGCATTTCTGCAACTCCGTAATATCAGCCATTATAGGAGAGTAAGGCGACAAAAATATCGGCGACACTTGTCGCCGACTGTTGCCAGCAACTGTGCCCAAAATGTATTTTAATTCAATTTATGCTGTAAATTAGCTATAAACTGAATCGGCATGCTGTTTGGGCAAGAAGCCAAGAAACAATTTATATTACGAAAAGTTATGTTTAAGAGTTTAAAGGAAACAACATATACCGTAATTTAAATTGAAAAGTAGATAAAATAAGTAAAACAACAAAAGCCAATGAAAAGAAACTCACTTGATAGCATTTGCGCCAATAGTGTCCAATAATCAGTAAATAAACACGCATTTACAGAAGAGCGAAATTAAACACATGAACCCCTTCTTATGGGGTATCGCTTTCGATTTCTTACACGTTAAAACACTCATTAAGATATGATTAAATTTTTTCAGTTTCTCAGTTTTTCAGTTTTTTTCTTTCTTCTATTTTTAAATAATAATTTGCGGGTCCCACAAGGCCCGTTTGTGGGTTCCCAACATGATTGTATCATTTATTTGTACAATAGTTACATCAACTTAAGTTAACTTCACTATTACAACATAAAAAGTGTTAACTTATATGTATTACTATGCTACAAAATTCACACTCGCATTATTTATCATTTACATTACAATTATATACCATCGTCTAAAATAATATTTCCTATTACCTTAATATATTAACACTTATATATATGACAATAATACAATATAATTTTTATACAACTAGCACTCTCTCATTAGCAGCTTAAAACTGAAAATAATAAGTCTCATGTCAACGTAGCGTCAATGTTATAAGTGGTGTTATTACTAGAGTATTACGATACCCTTTTTTTGTTATTATTTCTATTGCTCTTTATTACCAATCAAATTTTAACCTAGTTATCACGCGTAGTAATATTAATAAAAATCAAGTTACAAATGAAAAGTAAAAACAATGTACGCTTGCGTGCGGAATAGGCCGCGTCACAAAGCGCTCGGGCGAGTTAAAAGAAATCCACGATGTTTCATCGAATTTAAGTTCAAATCGTTCCGTTTGTGAAACAAATTTAATTGAGCAGAATTAGTAAAACTCAGCTCACAAATATGGAACTGAATTAATATCACGTTAAAAACACCTTAAATATTTTATTCCGTGCCTTTTTGAATTGATTATATTATTAATTTCGGTAAAAAAAACACAACAAGTATTAATACTCTATTCATCGTCACAGGAGCCAATGCTACACTGAGTTGGTAACATGGAAAAATCTAAGCTATAATTATGTATACACATATAACGCGCCAAAACACCGCTAGTAAATCTGTCTTCTGATTGGCTTTTCCCACCCCGTTCTTCGTAGAAATACGACCAATTACGGGTCTCCAACTCGAATCGATTTTAAATCCGTCTTCTCGATTGAAATTTTAAAATTTTTCCACTTCAATCGCCTCTTTTACTTACTTACTTACTTACTTACTTACTTACTTACTTACTTATTATTACTCTCACTTATGTTTCAGAGATTGTCTCGGCAATATTTTTAAATATATTCGCGAAACGCAATCCGTAGCATGTTTTTAAAGTTGACGGTAATTTCGAAATTATAAACCGAAATTCGACATCTAAAACGAACCAAATTACATCCATCGAGAATGTATGGAGAATAGTAAAGCTTTTTCGCTTCCTATTTGTTTTTATACATGTTATGTTCGGTATTTAATTACCGGCATTTTTTAAAGCTGATGCAAGTTTATAAAAAATGAACTAGAGGATGAAGTAATTTTACATCGAAATATTCCCCCCTGTAATTAGCGCGAGAAATGTATTTATTGTACACGACACCGGTTATGTAATATTATAATATTACTTTTGAGTAATCAAAGTTGCGAATCAAAGTTTGCCGGCCAAGGTTACGTAGGATTTGAACGCAACTAGAAAAAGAGGCACCTTCTTATCTTAAACACGGAAAAACAAGCTTAGTTGTATAACTTGAATAAATACAGTGTGTTATTAATAGAAAATGTTGCAAGTTAAAGCAAACCACCGGACGGATGATAGCAGTTACTTTCGATGGCCCGCAAAGTTTTGCCGGTAAAACCGACTAAAATTAAAAATTACCCTCGAAGTCGTCGAATGATTTTGATAAATGGAGTACCAGTGATTTTCAGAACTGTTCTTCTGATCGGCCTGTAATAATATTTAAGCAAACAACTTTTTCCAATTAAACCATCTTAAGGTGGTGAAAACAGAGCTCATTTCGAAATGGACGATGTGACGTTACCATATCTAAAAGAGTTGTGATGTTTTTTTAATTTTTTATCTTAAAAAACTTTAATAATAACAATAGTAAATTATAAGTTGCGGGTAATGAATAAAATTTCATTGAAATATTATGTTCGTTACACAGATCCTCTCCATATTTGTTATCCTTTACGAATTTGCTTCTACGGAACACACAAGTCAGTAAAATGTTGCTAGTGTATAAATATACTAAGTAAGTGCTGGACGATTCTCGATTATTTTCTATGAAATATTTAACTGATTTAGCAACGTGAAATCCGTTTCATATTTGATAAAGGTAATTTCTCTTTTTATTACTAACCGCCGAGCAGGTACGAACGCCTCAACTTTACGTTCATTTCGTTCCGCTTATTGTGTGCCTTTTTCTGTCTACACGTTAATAATAATCGCCTATCCGATCCGACTGAATTGCCGAGGCACTAAGAGTCTCTTGTCTGAGTATCTATATTTCTTCGCTATAAAAACCGAATTCTCCGATACCGTAGAGCACGACCGATCAATTTCGCAGACTATTTTCTTCAGAATGTTTTTGATATGGGGACCGAATTCAGCTACAGAAAAAAAAACACATTCGACCCAGACGACAAGTCCGTCACTTACGTCAGAAATGGATCGCTTTATGCCGCGCGAGACTTCTACTGCTGGATGGGTAAAATAAGGGCAGAAACCAAACTGTGGAGAAATTCAGTTATCTACTGTGGCCGAAAATTACGACATCTTCGGAGTAGGTCACCGATGTACGTAGAAAAATCACGTTAAAATACGAACGTATTTTAACAATTTCTTCGGCAGATTTATAAATATTTCCTCCAAACCAAATCGGATCATATCTATATCATATCTATATCATATCTATATCATATCTATCATGAATTATGCGAACAGAACTCTTCATACACTGTATGTATGTACGAAATAGGTTCTCAAATTAAACGGATTAAAAATTCCGGGAAACGAACAATTTTGAAAGGCAGGCGGCGACCAATGTTTCTGTGTGATCATATCGTATTAAAAAGTCAACAATACACGTTTATAGCGTGAAAAATAATATATATTCATTCGCATTAATCGCAAAATAGATAAATCCATACTATCACGGATTTTTAAATATATCAAGTGAATCCCGAAATATATGCAGAATGGTCGTCGTTGTTTTATACGCGAATGATAAATTTTGTAACAATACTTTTCGAAGGTTATTAATAAGAGTTGTTTAATAATTTTTTATAACGCGAGAACTTCTATAAACAGTTCTAATAATTTCGATAAA
The DNA here is from genome assembly GCA_039619475.1 of Icerya purchasi. Taxonomy (NCBI): domain Eukaryota; kingdom Metazoa; phylum Arthropoda; class Insecta; order Hemiptera; family Monophlebidae; genus Icerya; species Icerya purchasi. Next base: position 568,636,949 of record CM077115.1, read on the forward strand.
ATCTATCGGGTACGATTGTATGAGTTTTTCAGGTTTAGAGATGGAAAATTCGATTAAACGATGGCGGACAAGGTTTATTTTAGTACTTAAATTTCTAAGTTGAATAAATAATACGCTCAATTTATAGCGGTAAAAAAAAAATGAAAACCTAAATATATTCGTGGCGAAATCAATTTAAAAATTATTTTTTAGTATTTGATTTTAACTATTATACCAATTATAAAGTACTAATCGCGATAATTTGATGGTTTTACTCGAAGGCAGATATATTTTTCGAATTATATATGCGAATGTAGGTTTAGTGTCACTTAGTTTGTAAAAATCATCAGTACTTTGACTGACTAGAAAAACTCAGTCACCACTAGGCACTACCCTATAACGTCAGTAATTACGGATACATAGAATTTACAATACACATATATAAATATATTTAAAAATTATAGAGAGGGAAAAAATTAAATAATAATGTCAGTAATTACGAATACCGTACGTATTTATATATTTAAATTACGTAAAAAAAATGAGAAGATACCGATGTAATACGAAAGATCAAAATGGTCGTCTCGCAAAGAGACGAAAACGAAATAGTAATGTTCGTGAGAAAGTATAAAGAATTAGACAAAACCGGATTAAGAAGGAAATTAAGTGAACATGTATCTGTCGTTTATGAAGGCACGAGATGAGCAACAAACATAAGAATCCAACTATATAATAATTATATAGTCTACCGATTGTGCACATGAACATTCAGGATGTTTGTCGTCACTATTAGTTGACTGATCGTTCCGAAAATGTAGGCGTTTCTGAAACATCAAACACGTTCGATGCAGTCTCTCTTTATTTCTCAATTTTAACGTGTAACGTAAACGCTGTTCTATCATTGCATATTTATTGAATTAAAGATGGCGGCAAACATTGCAAATAGTTGCACAAAGGCTAGAAAAACAACTTACGGATTTACAATTGAAGAATATTAACACTGAATATTAATCAATTTTTTAAATTAATTTCAATTGTAAAAAATAATTTAAAGTTATTGGAATTTCCAGATAACGCGTGATTACATTAGCTTACTAGCTTTACTCTTCCGATGGAAGAACAATTGTTAGCAGTTCTGTCACTTTTTTTTTTTTCGAAACTATAATATATAACCGTAAATAAAAATCATCTGGATCGACTAATTAAATTTGCGTAGAATAAGAACACATATTAGCCTTTCCCGTTTTACACGTGATTTCTCCTTTTCCACTAAACTGAAATATCGCAAAAGATAGCTTCCGTTTCAGTCCATTTCGTTTTTCATCCACTATTAAAGAAGATGAAAAAAGGTTAAAGCTTACAAATTAAAGGGAAAAAATCTGTATATTATTTCTTATATTATATACAAAAATATTCGATATATTACAAAAAAAGTCACAAAATTAATTAATTAATTAATTAATTAAACACCGATTCACTATTGTTTTCATAATCATCACAATATTATGACGATCGCGAACGAGTCAGGTGTTTTAACATTTTTGGGAATTTTTTAATCATGTATCTTTTCTATATAATTTTTATTTAATAAACATTTATAATTATATTTTTTATAAAAACACGCTTACGCGAGATTAATATTAGTCGCTTTTGATTTCTTTTCCGTATAAGAAATTTGACAAAAGAGAAATGTGTACCGTTTCGCGATACTGTCCTTTTGTTTCTCATCCTGTCCGTTTGTGTTTACCTGATTAATCTGATTAGGAAACATCACAGCTCGGTTCGGTTCGGTTCGGTTGTTTTGTTACTTTTTCATTAAATTTCGAAATAAACGTAAAAAGGTACGCGGGAAGAAACACACTAGCGTATCGTTGAAATGACGAGTGATTAATAGAGGGGCGCGGCGGTCGTACACTGCTCGCATTCGGTACAATAACAGAAGCGGCGCAGGCTTCGGAAGATATTCTCGAAAAGAATAAGGAAGACTGTAACACGGAAAAAAGATGTAAAATCCGGGCAAAATGAAAAGGAAGGCGCGCTCAGAATTCGGGCAAATTTGAAATAAAATCGATTAAATTTTCAGGCCAGTCTGGGACGGAATTAAAGAACCGGTGTAATCGGATAGAAATGAAGCGGAGTGTACTCTTCTATTCGGTGTATTAATGACAGAGCCGAATAAGGTGGTGCGGTTGAATACTAAAAGGAAGCTGCGCAATCACGAGCAAATTCTAAAGGCCGGCCAATATGAGGCCAGAGTTCGGTTCGCAGCGACCGTTGGACAAATTTCCAATCTAATCTTGCGAAAGAGAGCCCGGAATCGGATTAAAGTTTTCCCAGATATTACGATAATGTACACTTAATTCTTCGTGTAAAGGTGCGCTTTCGGTTTTCCTTCCGTCATTTGTTGCGGAAGAAGCAAATCACGTATCGCGCAATACGACTGGACTCGCTCGGATTATTATTTTATTAAACAATACGATTTATTATCGAAAAGTAAGACAAAAAACTTAGAAATCGGCCTAGAAAATGAACATAACGCTCTCAATCATGTAACGAAATGGCTTTTTATTGCTGTTAAGACAACGCAAGGAAAAAGTATTATGTACGCTAAGTGAAAATCGAATTCCAATAAAAAAAAAAAACAAAAAAAAAAAAAATCCAATTTCCGCTAGTTAACCAATAACCTTTAAAAAAACAGTACTTGGCAATCAATATTTTTGTAACATCGCGAAAATATGATTTACCTAAAACCTTCTTTCAAACCTTCGACGAAAAAAAACCTGGTAATAGCCAGCTAGCGTGTGCCGTAGTCGGTTAGGTAGTGATGGTTCGTTGATTCGAATCCCGTTGGCGTACATCAACACTTTACTAATTTCACTTATTTTCTCTAGGTTAATAAAAAAAGCTCATGGTTGGCAAGCCAAAAAAAAAAAAAAAAAAAAAAAAAATAAATATAAAAAACTCCAGTAGTTCCCGAGATTTCAAGGATTATTAATAATACCGAAATAAACGCTTTTAATACGTTTATGAAAATTAAACGCGAATGGTTTATGAATAGTAGAATCGGAATTTTAAATTGAACATTTAAAAAATATATTACAACGTATGAAAAAAAACAAAAAAACATACAATGTTAAAATGACACGGCAATAAAAACGACTTTTTTTTGTTTTTATTTTGGCGCGGGAGCGTCAACAACATATCCCATCAGCTGGTAATGACGTAAAAAATTACTTTAAATATACCTATATACGATAAGAAAATAAAATTTATATAAAAATATCAGGCAGCGTGGTAGCCTAGTGGTTAAGGTGCTTGGCTACTAAATCAGAGGTGTCATAGGTTTTCGAGACTTGTCTCGTTCCGGATTCGAATCGCTCCCAGATATATATCCAATCTGAAATTGAATTGGGTACCGGAGAAACCTGCGAAGGTAAAGGCGGGATAATCCGAAAGTAGAAAGGAACTGGTTACAGTATTCTCATCAGATCCATTAAGCTTAGTACAATTATGAAAAGCCTAACTTCACAATCCATGAAACCTTATCAAGGATAACCATGGGACTTACTTTACTTACTTATAAAAATATTAAACAATGAATTCTCGTTTTGGTACAAATTTTACCACAGTAATAATATAACGTGCATCGCCTCTACTTTATGGCTTAATTTATTGCTTTATGGAGTGTTATTTTAACGTTTCAAGTTCTTTGCTTGTTTTCATTTATAGATATTTCTTTGAAACGTTCAATTTAAAATCCCATCCCCCCCCCCAGCTTCACTTATCGATACTCGTTATAATTTATTTGCATACGGTTTGAAAGTTTCGGAAAACGCATCTGAGCTACATATAAGCATATCCTTTGATAAGCGCGTATTTCAGTATTGTTTAATGTCGTCGCAAATACTGAGTGGATATCAGTGAAAGGATTAAGCATGAAGACCGGAGTCTTAATAAATACAGTTATTACCAATTAGTATATCTCATCGACGATTATTTTTGCAAATGATTTAAACCTTACAAACGGGACAGATCTTCAAAGTCCGTTAGTGCAGCGTTCGAACACAGCTGTTGTCTTGCATCTGTTTCTTCAATAAGCTACTGTAGTAATATAGTTGCGGCTGCTAAAACAATCGAAGTAATGTGTAGATTTCTCGAATTTGTATTTTGACTCCAAAACTGTCCTGGAAAAGTTGTATCTGCGCATTCAAGTAATTCAAAAGTCTTTTGAATCAAGAAGTTGCACACTACTACACTTCGTGTATTCTGCGTGTCCCCTTATTCGTATTAGACCGCATACTACGGTTCCCTTACATAAACACCTACCATGCATATATATTATAGACATATACATAGATAAACAGAGAGAGAATGAGTTTTCATTTTTATTTTCATTTTTATTATCACTTCTATTTATTAATCGCTCATTTACTTTTAGAAAAGATTGTGACACACGGCTGTAGCGGCGAGTGTGGAGTTTTAGTAAAACGTACGGTACAAACTACACAAGCTGAACAAACGCACTGATATACATATATATATATATATATATATATATATATATATATATATATATGTATAAAAAAACAAACTGAGTAAGATATGGAAGGATCTGTTAATAAAAACGTGAAAATAAAACTCGAGAGGACATTTGTATTTTCGGTAGTATTGTATGGAGCCGAATCATGGACTTTAAACAAAAACAGCATGGGCCGACTTAACAGTTTTGAAATGTGGTGTTGTTCAAGATTACTCCGCTTATCGTGGACCGCGAAACGAACAAATGAATCCGTAGTACATGAGTTGAATCTCACACAACGGTTGGCTGATATGGCTGTTTTTCACGTAATGAAATATTTCGGTCATGTTATTCGCAGTGAGCAGAAATTAGAAACACCAGTGATGCAAGCGAAAGTCCAAGAGAGAAGACCAAAAGGCGCCCTCCACAGCGCTGGACAGATACGATAAGAAAACAAACCGGAATATACCAATGTATACAACGATCAAAGATCGAGAGGTATGGCGTGCAACAATCGGATTGCTACATCATCACGATACCCCACAAGGGTGAACGACGTCGAATATATATATATACATATATATATACAGTAGCGTTGCTAGGTAAAAATTAAAGAAAATCCCAAACCATATATTATATTTTTTCCGATTAAATAAATATTTATATTTTTATATTTTTATATTTTTATATATATATATATATATATATATATATATATATATATATATATATATATTTAATAACCTTGAATCAAGGTTGATTCGTAATCTTGTAATACATCGTATTTTTAATTGCCGTATTTGTGTTAAAGTATGATTTATCTGGGGGAAAAAACAATTTATTTTATAAACTACATATATAATATTGACATTGGCCAAACGAAACGACAGAAGTTTACGACTTTCTCATTTATAAGGAGAGCTCGGTGTAACCACATATGTACGTATAAAAGGGGAATTAAGAACTGACTATTTCCGGTATAGTTTCGGAAAATAATAATAATAACAAAAAATAAATAAACAAACAAAAATGGCTGTGGGAAAAGTCAACCGGTATTAAATGTTTTTCCGAAAAATCATCGTATCTCGGTAAAACTTCATAAGACTTGGAACCACAAACGGTACAATAACGATACTGGTCGATATTACTCTTAGAAATGGGTCTGCCGCAAGGATCGAGCAAATCAGGGCCGTCCCAGATGTGCTTTTGCGTGGTGTATACAATTTCACACAAGTGCTCGATTAAAAAATAAAGTCTAGCGTATTGCGTTCCCTCTATGTAACGGCGTTTCCGGTACCACTGCACGCGCAAGAGAGATTTTGCGCCTAACCCAGTGAGATTCGCCGACAAGACAACAAACAGTCCTGCGATATGTGTAATAGAGAGACCTTCCGCCCAGGTGTAAATCAATTTACAACGTACGCGATGAAGGGGGCGCGCGCACAGTGGTAGATTCATATATCAAAAGGAAAACCAAACGCGGGCTTGTTGCACGTCGAGACATAATAGTACAACAATCACCGTACCCGAAAACGCGATATTTACAATTTTTCGTGATTCTCACATGCCGTGAATTACGTTATTTTGCCATTTCATTATTAGTATTTAAACAAAGCCTTTACACGGCCCTGGATTTTTTTTTAGTAGAACACAAAAGTTTACTACACCGCATTTTGCAGCTGCGAATTTTTCAATATGGTGGTGGTCACCTTCAAAAAGCCGCAAAATTGCTAAAATTTATTCCTGAATTTATACGCATTGTCAGAAAAAAACAAGGAAACCTTTCAATTAACGATCGGGTAAAGTTGCAGGACCATCTGACGAAATTTGTTCAAGTGAGAAAACAAAAAAAATACACAGCCAGGGGGCTTAATGATCTCTACGATACATCGGACAATCGGACGACAATTGGAAAATCGAATCTACTAACCGAGCCGAATTTGGAATATGTGCGGAAAAACGTGGTAGATAGCGTACGTGAAAAACTGCGCTACAAACAGATAGGCGATTTTTCACTGAATCAGGATGTACGAAATATAATAAGCTCGTAGTAAGGTGCATGTTACCTTCAATCGAAAAAAGATCATTATTTAAACGGCGTTTGAAGCATAGTGATGACCATCAGTTGCCCGATCAGATCGGCAAAATAAACAAGAACGGTTCTTCGAAAGAACGTGTTGACGTCGATGAAAAGATGTAAACACATATATCGGCGATACGGTTATTTAGCCGGGAAGAAGAACGGGACACGTAGAATTAGGCGTGACATTTTACTGTTAACCGAACAACGCAACACCACCGGCCAATTGCAAAAGAACATCTTACAAATCTCGCAAACGAACACGTGCATTGCGACGCATCAGCGACGTGTTGAAATGCTGGTGATTTCTATTTAAAAAAGGAATCTCCTCGGAGATGCATCGCCTAATACAACCGGACAAAACTTGGCAACAAAATTTAGAACGTAGGAAAAAACTCAAAACCGCTAAAGTTTTGAAATAAAATAGAGGATGATTTAAATGTTTTTTAACATACGATTCAAATAAAGATAACGAATTTGAACCCCTGAAAGCGCGAAGCTCATCATTGGCGAAATTTGAACATTGCTCCGGAATAACCAATCATTTTAGTTTGGTCTATTATCGTACACTAAAAATTGCGAATGAAATAGTTTTAGATTTACCTGAAAAGTTTAATAATACCGTGTTAAAAAGTAAACAAATAATTTGCAAAAATTACACTTGTAGTAATTATGATTATTTTTAAATTAATTAACGGAAGCGCGACAAATTCGAATTTCAATTAAAAACCCGCATTAAACATTCTCACAGCTTCCCCCACAGTGTTTGGCTTACAGAAAACGATTAATTGTTATATATTCATTTAATACGGTTTTTCATTTGTAAAATTTGAAATATCGCAAGACTTTAATAAGGATTAATATCACGATATCCTTTCCTTTAAGGTACCTATATTTTACTATATATGAAATATATTATTTTTTATCGAGTAATTTTTGTTTACTTTTTAAAGCATTTTTAATACATTTTTAGAATAATTAATCTTAAAGTTGTTTTGTTGTTTTTCTTTTTTAAAAACAATTCTATTAATTTGTTATTTATTAAAAAATTATTAGATTTCCAAAACAATGTAATATATCACACATTAAAGAGGAAAGGGCCCCGTTTTTTATAGTGCCATACTTAATTCCCGAGCGTCGGCGACTAACTATTCGTACATCTCAGCTGTATAGACACAGGCATAGTGTTCATAGCGATTGTTATATGCAGTACGAATGTGTACACACGCAAGACTACATTCGGAACTGATTAGTAACCGTTTGATTTACATCGTTATACAAGTGCAGTCCTATTTATGTCTGCTGTGTACTGACCTAGCGCGCATATGATGTTGAACGTGGTGGTTTGCCGTTGCCTTCCACGTGATTGATTATTAGCGATTATTTATTTATTTATTAAATTCTTGTAATAAGTTCGTCGTCGCTCGGGATCAAACCAGTGACCGCCATATCGGAAGTTAAGCGCTCCAGCAACTAGACTATCGCGACATCCGGTAAGTATCCGATGAATTAACTGCAGAGTCCGGTAAAACCGCTGGCTTCGGCCAAAATGTTCGGTCGGACACGTTTTTCGAAAAATTAATAAACACGCATCTAATCGCTGCGAAATTTTCATTTTTTTTTTCTTTTTTTTTTTTTCCCCCATTAACGATTGCCGTATTACTACGAAAGTCGAAATAAAATTTGAGAATGGAATCTTGGAGAAAGAAACAGAGGTTATCAATTGTTGACAACTTGCAGGTGCGATTTTAACGTGGGACCTTAAACGGTATGCGGGAAAAGGACGAATTTTCATTTTTTATAACTTTAACCTCAGTTAAGTGTTTCTATATTACTTTAAATTTTGCGTATTTTTTTACATACATATATGTTTTAGGTTTTTAAGATTATTTCATTAATTACATACATATGTATAAAAATATTCCTTCCGAATTGATAACAAGTTATTTAATTTTAATATGTATACAATAAAATTCTACATTTCTTTTCAGAGTTTCCACCTTTTGATGAAAGAGTATAATGCGCTTATCGGACACTAAACGGAAAATGTCCGACTTTCACCGAATAAAAATTATCCGAAAACATTATTAACTAGAGTGTTATTAAATCGTCGGTATATAAATCAGTTTAGTGTGCGCGCTAGAGAAATGCGTGATCGTCCATTTAATGTTTAATATAGAATTCAGTCAGTTTCATTAAAATAGCCATGCCCCCTGCCCATACGACAAGCGTAATAATTTAAACACGCTCGCATAAGTGCTTTCGTAGAACGTACATTTATACAGTCGTCATAATTAATCTCCGCTTATAAAAGGCAACTGACACAATTTCTAATACACGCCGGAAAGTGTGTACCACCAGCAGCAAGTGTTAACTCGTAGCCGTTATACCTATCTATTTAACCCGCCGCTCTAGAACGCAAACATCGCGACCAATACGACCGTCGATCGTAATCGACGCATATTTACATACATCGTGCCGCGCATTTCCACCGATTGTCGATAAAATGTAAATTCAGCGCGAATGCTTAATTTCGATCTCGTAATTCGACTGCACTTGGCGAAACAGCGCTATCCGATGGAAGCAATGCACTTCGTTTATCTCCGTGTTCGCTCTTAGCATAAAACGTTTCTTTTTCCCGCTTCTTTTCCTTATCCTGGAAATTCCACTGAGCGACCGTAGAAATGTACAATAATGCCGGAGCAACTGACTTTTCAGATAATATGTAAATTACGTCGGAATTCGCTTCTTTTCTCCTTCGACGTGAAAAAGCGAGAAAATAAAACAGAAAATAAACATAAAAAAAAGTGGTGAATAGCGTAAACGAATATTTCCATATTAGATGGTTAGAAGAAATTAATAACGCGGAGAAGCTATTTCTGGGGAAAAATAATTTTTCTTTCAAGCAGGCAGAAGAAATGTGAAAAATTTTAATGAAAAAACTTCTGAAAAGAGAGCACCACGCATTCAGGTATTTTCCGGGAGAGCCGTTAGCGGCGGTGGTTCTTCTTTTGAGGATAAGGGCCACTTTGAACAGATAGAACAAAATATTTTAGCGCCATGGAGCAGCGGGTGTACACGGCGTCGAAGAAGATGATACAAACTGGTAAATAAGTCCGCCGAAAAGGACCTGGCCGGCTGCTGCTGGAGTCCGTCAACCGGTCTTTGCAACTTTGTATTCTCGGTCGCCTATTGATGGAGAGAAGTCCAATCGGCTGTCTAATTAACATAGAAATGACGAGACCGACGACGATGCAAATCCAAAGAGATTCGAACGATTCCGTATCATTGAAAAGAACTCTCCGCTTGCAACCTCGCCGCACCGAGGGTCGCCGCAAGAAGTCGCTGTCTGCTCAAAAGATGCCTTTAGGCCGACTCTTCTTTAGCAATTAAACTTTGCTCGACGATAATGCCGTCCGCCTTTGCGTCGTTCCGACGCTACTAGTTCCGCTTCGCAAAAACTTTTCATTTAAAGGCCAGTTCGGAAGAAGCCAGCCATAATTTCCTGCATAATACTTTGCGCTTCTTTTCATAGAAACATTTACCAGGAAAAGCCCCTCAACGCGCAGCATTTTTCAAGTCCTAATGCAATCGATCGCGAGTGAACGTGAAAAATTGCTACACATAGAGATTCGTCGACCATATTAAATAGGCAAACGTTTCGACGCAAAAGGTTTCTTTTTTTGGTTTTTTTTTTGTTTTTTTTTATCGGTTCTTCGTTTTTGTCTGATGCATCAGTGTAAGCCATTACGAAGATATTCTAAGCAATCAGAAGACCAGATTCATCCAGGGAACTTTTTTTCAATGACGATTTTCACAATTGCTCCTAAAATTGTTTTTCCTTGGCGCCTTTGTAGAGCCGGGAAAAGTTTAGTTCTTCGTCGCTCGCGACCGACGTCCAGCCGCATTTCCTTAAAATTTAAATTTGTCCCTACCTGCAAGTACAATAGAACGACGAAGGCAATTCAATGTAAAAACTAATGCAGGATAATTATTGGCAACGCTATTTTCATCGTCAGTTGATGCGTACACTCTGTGCGACCAGCAAAAGGAATATTTATTGCGGTCGCCGAGACAACACTCAATCTCACATCTAGCCATCGGAAAGCCTATCATCGAGGAAATTTTCGTCTTTCCTAGACGCGCCTTCGGGCACGGGATGTTTTTCTAATTTTTCTGCGATAAAATAATAATAGCGCGCATATGACAAGCAAATAATGTACTAATAAAAAATTATACCTTTAAATATTCAGCCAAAAGTCTCACTGAAATGGATTCCGCTCTATTCCGTATATTAAACGAGGTAGCCGATGAAAGTGCCGCTGCTCGGAACGCACTCGGTGAGGTCTAAAATTGAATCGGGGAGAGATTTTCTTATTTACGAGGGTCGTGACGAATTATTATTATTAACGCTAAATGATCGTAAAGCTGTGCTGTAAATCAACAATTCCTGAAACATCGCAGTGTTTAGAAGGATAGGCGTTGACAGGAATTATACGAGACTTTAAAAGATTGTGTGGACTGGGTAAAGCAAAAATCGAGCGGCTTAGCTTTAATGGACTAGTCTCCGGGGCTATATTACGGCAGATTTAATTTTGACGAAAGAGGTTCAGCAGTAAATGCATCCCCTCTCACGGCAGATGCGATACTGAATCCTCGCTTTACCTTTAATTTAAACATGCACATGTACGGAGATACAGGCTATAAAACTCGACGAAACTGGTAGCGCGAAGAAAAAAACCCTTAAAAAAACCCATAAAAATCGTTTATAATATGCGGTAGTTATTATTATTATTATTATTATTATTATTCATATGTCTACCGAGAACAAAAAAAATAGAGGAGAGGTTTGAAACGGCGAACAAATTACTTAATAATTGAATAACGCGTAAGTCAGTAAACACATATGAATTCTCGTGTTTGCATCGTCGCCAACTATAGCTTTATTTCTGAAATTTTTCAGGAAAACCAAAAAAAAAAAAAAAAAAAAAAAAAAATGAACTCCGAAATATGTTAAAAAAATAAAAATTAACGCAGTCTCTCAATTACAAAAAATAAAAAAATGGCGAAATACTACTATCGGGGCATAGATAAACCTGCACGGGAAAACCATGAATGGGGCTAGAACGCATCGAATCTAACTAGGGACAGTTGTACAGTCACAGAACGTGTTGCTATCGTTCGTCCGGAATTTTTGTAAAAGCGTGTAAATATCGCGTTAGAGTGTGAATATAGGTCATTTGGGACGCGCCAAGCCGTAATTTTTTACATTGCAGAAATATTCCGAAAAGCCCAGTACATAATATTTTGAGTCGTTTTAGGAAAGAATATCGCATCAACTAAGGGAGGCCAAAAAAGTTGACAAATTATTTCGAAACTAGAAATAGAAAAGAATGCAAAGGTAAGCCGCCGAAACTAAGTACTACTGCATTACGTGACAGGTATAAACGAAACGATTTCAGCCGAAACAGTACGTAAAGCTGTAAAAAAATATGGGGTACAATTCGGGTACCGCTCGACCAAAACAAACCATTTATAAAGCGTCTAGAATTTGCGAGAAGTATCAATGTTTAAGCCAGAAGAGAGTTTTGGTCTTGCGTTAATTTTACCGACGAGTCGAAATACAATGTATTTGGGAGCGATGGTAAAGAATATAAACCCAATTCAGAATATGAACTTTTAAAAGCATCAGCGAAACACGGTGCGTAGGTAGCATAATGGTGTTTCGAAAAAGTTCGGGTGTTTTGGTATTTACATATATGCTGAACAATCTATTGACATTCTGCGAAGAAGTTCGCGGTAGAGCGTGGAAAAATTGGGAATCTTGAAGTCGTCTTACTTATATCAAGATCCCAAAGCACAAAGCCTTAAAATCTCGGGAATGACTCTCTCTTTATAATTGCCCGCACGTGCTCCTCGAAAGGATCTGCAACCCGACAGAAAACTTATGCGACTACTTCCTGCGAAAAATACGTGACAGGCAAGTTTTAAGTCGAAGTGAGTTGAAAATGAGTTGAATGCTCGTCTAGAAGAAGAATTGAATAAGATTCCTGTTGCCTACTAACAATTCATTTCAAGATTAGAAGCTGTCTTATAGCAGCCAAAAGAAGGGTCAGTGATATGAAGTATTAATTTCATATATTTTCTGTACTTTAAGGACGAAGATTTACTTTGTAATCGAGGCTGTTATTTTTTATTTTTCCAAGCTTTCTTCTTTCAACATATGCGTTTCCGAGTTCATACTCTTCTTGGTTTTCCTACAAAATTTCAGAAATAAAACATTCTTACGTTTGTTGTTGACGTATCGAAACATTTGGAAGAGTGATGTACCAATATTAATGTGACCCACTGCATATATATACATATATATATACATATATATATGTATATTATTATACGATTTTATAAGTATTCCGTCACGATAACGATTAGAATTTTGTAATTTTGGAAAAAAAAAAAAAGTATCTGTAGAACATTACTCTGGCTTATACTGTCGTCTTTGGACGGACTAATTAAATTAATTCTGTACATTATTCTACATCGGATTTAGGAACTTGCCGCAGTTGCATTAAAGCTACATGCGCCGAGTGTCGGATTAACACATTTCGTCGATGATGAACTTCACACCTGTCGAAGACCAGAAAATTTTATCAACTCTGCAAACGTAGCATGAAACCTGTGGTGGAGTGTTCAAAACGAACCTACCAAGTTGAAAATCGGTGATTTCTTGTTCGGCGATATGGCGATAACATATGCACTGTGCGGACGCGGTCGTTGATTTCTGTAGCGTCTTCGAAATGCATTCTTTTACCCCTGAAACGGTCGTAGATCGGCAACAGCTTTTAAGAACTTATCGCGAGCAGTGCACACATGTAGGACAAGGAAGAAACGGAGAAAAAGGCGACAACGGAAGACAGACGGTTCTGGATGAAAGGAAAAAAGTGGAACGCCGGGACGATATTGCACAGAGGAGCAGCGGATAGAGAGTGTTTGACTAAACCGGGTTCCGGCGGCGTTATTACCGTTACTGATCTTATTACGATAACGGTAAGGTGAAAGGCGAGATAGAAACGACGGCGAAGTAGTTTTAGTAAAACCGAACGTACAAACGATGGAAATTGAACGAGAAATGGTAAACAACAACGAGAATAGCGAAAAGTTATCTTTGCCGTTGACGACGCATACACCGAAAACAGCTAGCGCGCGCAAGATGAGCATGAAGAGAGAACGACTTTGAAAGAGTAGTAATAGATTATTCCAGGTTATAATAATACGCCGAGCGAGTTTTATCTCCATTTAGATTGAAAAACCTATTCATCTCCCGGCCGCCCCGGCCCATGGCTCGTCGCGCAATCAATTGTAATCTACACTTCTGTAAAACGAGACAAAGAACGTCACAAAGAGACAGCGCGCAACGCTCGAAAAACAATCAAGCCCGCTGCCGAGCAACTAATTTCCATGGAAATATGGCCGTGCTCCGAGCAACTTTTTCAGCCATGTGAGCTAAAAATTATGCTAAATTGGAAATATTGCATTCGTCAGTTGCTCTGAAATGTTTTAAAAGCCGTTCCTTCGATACCGTTGTGCATCGCGATCTATGCATGTGGTCATTGCTACTGCAGAAGACCGGTTCTGGCCAAAGGGAGCAGCATCCGTTCGGTCCCGCTACTAGTGACCAGCGGCAAATAGAGTTACATAAAGCTCGCCTGAAGAATTTGAATCATTAAAGCTGCGCGTATCTGCTCCCGACTTAACCAGCTTACTATATTTTGCATACTCGGAATGCGCATCAGGAAAGATAATTACCGTTCCGCCAACCGTTGGTACACTCTCAATGCAGAGATGATATTTCTTTGCACGCACTTCTCATTACATAAAAGTTCCCGCAGCGTTTAATTGAATGCGCGTTAGCGTATGGACGACGGCACCACCCTTTAACGTAATTTCCAGCCGTGAGCATTTTCGTCGACCTTGAATTCTCTATTTTTGATTATGTAAGTGCATGATGCGCGCCAAATGACGGTGTCGAACAATCGAATGGCATTATAAATGAGCGTATTAATTACTTTTGACTAGTATTGAGAGAAACACATTAGCGGAAACATTTATAGGCTTTAGAAACAATAATTAAGCATGAGTTTAAAACTCTGTAACGTGTATTATTGGGAATTTAAGCGGCAACTAATAGAGGCTGTTAAATTTGTCGCTTGTAAAAAAAAGTTAAAAACTGAATTTAGTAATAATTATATTGTAAAACTTTTTCCTACATCTTGTTTTAATTCCGTCAGTTAATCGCTAATCAATATTGAACTGAAAATATTCGAAAAGTGTCGAAAAATGTTCGTTTAATTTTAAAAATAAACACATGTTCACTCTGTAACGTAGCCGTCGAATCGTTGTCAAGGGGAAACATAGTGACCCCTTATCATTATTATTTTTATTATTATTACTATTATTCTACATTGATCAGAAAAATTGAGACGGCTGAATTATTTATTTTATTTAATTATTTATAATAGGTCTTTAATATTATATTTATTTAATTATTGACAATAGGTCTTTAATATTAATCAGTTAAGAAAGTTGTATTTTGTGCAAACCCCGCTGTGTAGAATAGTACAATTATGGGGAGACAGACGTGAAATCGTTACAACATTCATCGTATGTATGTTAGTTAAAAAATTTGCAAATGATCAATATAGGTAGTGCAGAGCAAATCGAGGCTACGCGTACATGTACAGTACATAAACGACTATTATAACACTTGCTATGGAAAAGTCTGAAAAAATAGAATGTAATTTGCAAAGTCAAAGTCTCGACGATCAAAACAACCAAGTTAGTTTCAGTTCGGACACTAATTCGGGACGATCGTGTAAACGCGTTCGAAATAATAGCCGTTACGTATTGAAAGTGGAAAAAAAGGGCTCAGCATAAACATCAAGAAAACCAAGTTCATGGTGGCCTCAAGACAACTAATTACAGATAAAAAGCTATTCCTTAACGGCAGGGAAATCGAACGGTTAGGAAAATACAAGTGTATCTAGATTGTTGGATAACGGAAAATAATGACCCGGACGTAGAAATAAGAACGCGCATCGAGATGCCCGAGATGTATTTATGAAGATGAAGAATGTACTTTGCGACAGAACGTTAAATCTGGAAAACAAGAAGAAGGTGCTAAAATGTTGTGTATGGTCCGTACTCTTATACGGGTGCGAGACATATGGAAAAGCGCATTTGCATCATTTGAAAAGTGGTGTTATCGTCGGATCTGAAAGATACCATGGACTAGAAAAATGAAAGATGCGGAAGTATAACAATTGATGAAGACGAATCTGATATTAATGGATATAATTAAAAAACGCAAAATTAATTTCTTCGGACATTTCATGAGAGGATCAACATATATCACCTTCTGCGCACAATTATGATGGGAGCGGTAGAGGGAAGGAGGGGACGAGGAAGAAGAAGGATTTCGTGGCTCCAAACTATATTAAGAAATGGACTGGAGTTACAAAAGTAGAAGAATTGTTCCAGATTGCAAGAAATCGAGACGCATTTCGTCATATGGTTGAATCCAGGAAAAGTGGTTAAACTATACCGGAATCGGGTTGCACGAAGAAGAAAAATATACATGTAATATATGTGTATGTGTAAGATATTATTTCTGGCTCTATAAGATATAGTTGATTTCTATTGATCTTTTTTTTTTTTTCTGTATCTCCGCTATTGTATTTACATATTTACCCGTTGAAATTGTCACTTCTGTTATTAAAGTAGGCTGGAGGAGGAACAACGGACAAAGAAGGAAAGCAAAGAACATATAAAGAATCACGTAGAGTAGTAATTCGATTAAGGTGCAAAAGCTAAAAATCAAGGAAAGAGCGTTCAGAAGAAAAATATAGCAATCAGACTTTCGGTGTCACACTGATTGACCAGGGAAGAAAATATTCTTAGGGAACGACAAAAAGAACTTGTAGAATAATCAAGAAGTAACAGAAGGTCAAGGTTTTTTAATTAAAAAGTTTTGAAATTAAGTTTGTAAAAGTATCATTGCACAGTTTGAAGCGAGAATGTTTTAATTAATACTGTAAGCGGGAAATTTAGTTATTCAGGGTGAAGGGGGAAGGGGGAAGGGGGGAGTCAAAGAGCTATTTCATTAATCCTAACATAACTAAGTATTGTCATCGATCGTTTTCAACATTCCATAACGTTTCTAGCGCGACTACGAGATTGATTTTTTACCGACCAAAACTAAAAACAACACGACCGATTTGCAGTTTTTGTTTTTGTTTTTGTTTTTGAGTGGGTGGGCAATTTTTTTTTTGTATCTATACTAACGCCGTGATTTCTTTGAATTCGGCAATTACGCTAAGACGACCTTATAACTGTTGATCCGTCTGAATCAACAAAATTTTATAACAATTTCCTTAATAAAAGACAAAATATGCACAAAGATTCAAATTAAAAATACGAAAATTACCTAAATAAAATAACGTGACGCAAATCGAATTTCTTTTCCAAATATTTCATTAGTTATGTAAATTTTTATATTTGAAGGTTATATTTGTATATAAAACCAGATTGTGTTTTAACGACTTACGTGTTACATGAAAAACGTGTGCGCGATGATGTATGGAACATATTTTTAAAGGACGTAACTCTATTTGAACAAAGAAATCGAATGCACAGCCATTATAATATGTAGCTAAACAATTTATTAATTTCCGATACGCAAAAATGCAAAGTAGGAAAGTTAAAATTACAGTATAACACAATTACAGAAGAAATATTAATACTTACAACTTTCACCCCTGAGTTTATACATTAATATTAGTAAGTAATAATAATATTTAAACTTAATTGCGTAAGGTTATATTTTAACATATTAGTAAATAATATCAATATTTAACAATATAAAAGCTTAAATGTAAGTGTAATGTGTGAAAATACGAAAAAAAAAAGATATATATATATATATTTATAAATATAGATATATAATATATATGTGCGTGTCTTACTTCGCTTGTTGGGAGAGACCAAAAAAACATTAGGTAAGAATCGCACTTGTGCCGAATTTTATGGAAATCGTTGTAAAGAAACCGAACAGAGAAGCTGAAAACTTCATTATACCTTTTCATCATTCCTCTTCTGGGTATCTGGCTACACTTCGCCTCTCTTTCCAATACTCGCACGAATCGGTTAAATATAGACCTTAGCAATAACGTTCAGACTTTTACTGATAAAATATCGTCCGTCTCTTACGCTGAACGTACGAAATAATCCGATACGTTTAATTCAGTTTTGTTAATAAAAATGTTTCCTTCCGTAATCCTGCAGAGCGGCAATATCTTAGACCCCTTCAAAAACCCGTACCCAAAATCGAGAAGGCTTTAAAAAATTTCGCCATAATGTAGTAATCAACCGATCTATACATTTCCGACAGTAATTCTATGTGACTGTTTACACGAGTTTTTAATTTACTACTGCTCGCGTGGAAAATCAATGATAACCTTTCCCGTATAGTGAGATTAATTAGTAATTTATGCAGGTCTCGTCAGAAAAAAAAAAAAAAAAAAAAAAAATTTTATATATATACATCTGATGGGGTCATTTAATGCACTTTTTGAATAATTAGAAAAATTATAACAATTAATAAATAATTAAATTGCTAGATTTTTGAGATAAATTGCGTCAAATACAGCATACCAATTAGATATGTATTTAAGACTTGGCCTATTTTAAGTCCCCTATATGTTCCAATCGCCACTTTTTATTAACGTCGAGTGTATGAAACTCAGTGATTTGCCGGCCGTCGACAAAACCGGTACCATCGAAAATAATACAGCTACGCTAAGAATCAGATGACAAATTCCGATAAAAATGAAATTTTATTTAATGAAAAGCGCCCCTCCCCGGCAATAGTGATTTGACGCTTCTCGTCATGCGTTAATTTCGTGCAGGACATTAAATAGCCCGAAATTAAATTCTTAGAATAAATCTTTATTGTTTTTAAAACCATTTTATTTCGAAATTATTAGCGTAAATATTTTGCAGCAATAATACGGATGGACACCTTAAAGTACTGCTATTGTCCCGGTAAAAGAGTATCCACGTTTAACGGTTTCAAGTCGTGAACATGTAAAATCGCGGATAATAGGAAACACATTGAGCTTAACGTGTTAGCATACTATACATGAATTTTTACAGTACTGTACAGATATACTTATTAAATTGCATGCGTGCATAAATGGTGGTACGTATTAACATTATTGATGATTTTGCGTGCAACATTACGTCCTGTACTCTATCCTTTTTGTTCATGTTATCCAACCTGATACGATTGTGGAACAGCAACCGATGTTGATTTTTAAAAGTTATTCAAATTTTTTTTATACATTGTACAATAAGCTACAGTTTACACTTCAGAAAATTAATTGCTACGTATAATGAAAAGTTCAAAGTTAGAACAAGAAAACTTTAGTCGGAAACATCTTCATCTGAAAATGGAATAGGCGCGCGGGGTTTGAAAAAAAAATCGATCTATTACGCTCGGGATGCAGACGACGTTGATGGAACAACAAGACCTTCAAACGTTGACAATTTTTGTTTTTTTCCGCCCGAAAAAACAACATTTTGATAGGTTTTCGTTTTCGCTTTTTTCTTTTTAGTCGCGCCATGACAACCCGCCGATACGGGGGCAGCACTGTATAAATTCCGTCAATGAAGAGCTTGTAAATCGCGCTTTAGGACTTTCAAATGCACATTACCCCTTCATTAGAAACTACATTTCAATATGATGAACAATCGATAATACTTCAAAGTATCGCCCCTTTAATTTTAAGATTTTGTATGGTCTGTGTTTGATTGTGGATAGTGTGTATTCCTGCGTTCATCTGAATCGGGTAAGATCTTTCCATTTAAAATAATTCCGACAACTAGTTCTCTCTGATTTTAATCGGCGTTTATATTTATTATCTCCGCTACCATTTTGTTATCAGCAATCTTATCTTTCTTTTGATTTTGAGTAATTTTTTCTACTATTTATTTATCTATTTTTTTCCCCCATTTTCTTACAATTCTAGCTCACCGGAGTAGCTAGTACTTTAATGAGTGCTACAAAGGGGGGGTCCCCAGGGGCCCCCGCCGCTAATAATAAACCAACTAAAGCCTCCTCGACAAGTAAGAATAGTTTACCGCTCGTTATTGTTAATGACAGTAACAACAAACGCAAAACTTCAGAACCGTTATCTCCGTTATCAGCTGTACCCGAGAAAGAAATTAAACTAACAGCATCTAACGAGTCTAATTTAACCAATACTTCTTCAGAAAATATTTCGATTAATTTATTTCCTTCGAATCATGCAGGTCCGTTCTACGTACTAATTGAAAGCATTGACAAAAACATTACAGCTTTACATCCTTTAGCCATTGCTAAACGAATTTCCATAAACACCTATGGAATTAAGGAATTTACTTCAGCAGGTAGAAATAGGCTTAGACTAGAATTTAACTCTTTATTATCCGCAAACTCGTTTCTCCTATCGTCGTTACTTCAAGAAAATAACCTTCGGGGTTACATACCGAACAACTTGACACATCGATTCGGAGTAATTAGAAACATCGACACAAACATGACGGATGAAGACATTATTGAAGGATTGGAATCTTCTTGTACTATTAACGGCATTAAACGTATCAAAAAAAAAGTGTCTGATAAGTTAACTCCTTTGCCATTAATTGAAATCAAATTTCAAGGTTCTGCTTTACCTGAGTATGTATACGTCTATAGAATGAAATTTAACGTTGAACCGTGTATCCGGAGGCCCATGCTATGTTACAATTGTCTTCGCTATGGACACTCTAAAAACATATGCAAAAGTAAAGCTAGGTGTGCTAGATGCACTGAAAATCATGATACCAACCTTTGCCCTGCTAATCCTTCATTTGCTATTTGTGTTTCATGTCACGGAGACCATTTAGCAACTGACCGCTCCTGTCCCGAATATTCTAATCAACTACACATCAAAAAAATTATGGCTCATGAAAATGTATCCTTTAAAGAGGCAATAGAAATAAAAAAATCAAAAACCGTTACAAAAGCCCAAAGTTACAGCTCGGCAATCACTGATAACTTTCCAACTCTTATTCATCCGACTTACAATCCTAACACACGGAATGTGTACCCCGTATCACGCAAACTAAAACATGTACCTACAGCTAAACCTCCTTCATTTCCGTATATTAAGGCTGCTCATCCTTTCAGTGGAATCAAGAAATCTTATTCCCAACCTTTACCTCAGGATTCTAGTAATTATAGTATCTCTTCATCTAATAGCAATTATGAACTTTCAAATAAAATTTGCGATACGGGTTCTCCTATGAGCAATCAAGGCAATATTAAGAAATCACATTCCGATCTGTTGTCGAATATTCATTCCAGTCTATCCGCCCTTCTACATGAAGAAAATATTATTATCTCTAATCCCTCCGAAATAAACTCGTGTATTGATCTTCTCCTTTCACATCTTAGAAAAAAACCCTCTGATGATGTTCAACAGACCTCTGCGGATTCTCCTCTTCCTATGGACTCAACAGTCGTATAACTCCTTCATTACCAAATATCTTAACGTATCCACATTTTCAAAAAAAAATTCACATCTTTGTTAATAAATCTACATCTTCTTTCTGTTTCCTCTTTTATATCATTACGAATAAGTACGCGAAAAGGTCCTGGTACCTTAATCGCTTTATTCAGCTATTTTTATACTTCAGTATTAAACTGAACACAAGGATTATTAACATAGCTGTTTCCTTCTCTACTATTTTCTTATTTCCTTTCATCTTTGCTGGCTGCCTCTTTTGCAAACTTCCCTTTAATGGGATAGTGCGTAATAAAAAAGAACAGATCATTACAGGCTTCTACCATCCCCGCTCTATACTTCCTTTAATTAGGCTTGCTGGTAGCAGAGGGCGATGGTATATATCACTAATTTTTAGTATAGCCAAGTCGGCGAAGACTTTTAATAAAAAGGAGCAGTTCTCCTTTATTGGCTTCTACCATCCCCTCTCTATACTTCCTTTAATTAGATTAGCTGGTAGCAGAGGGCGATGGTTTATAACATTACTGATTAACATAGCTAAGTCAGCAAGGATTCTATCTCTGTGCATTTACTATTTTCTCCTCATTGTTGTGACGATGTCAGTGAATTCGTTAAGAAAAAATAGACTACTTTCTATTATCCTCCACTGGCCATTTTGCACACTACCTTTTGATAGGTTAGTGAGTCGGCAAAAATGGCAGTTCTTCCTAAATGACTCAGCCCATCCCCTCTCTATACTTCCTTTAATTAGGTTAGCTGGTAGCAGAGGGCGACGGTTTACTCTACCTTTTTTTTTCGTTTTGTTTATTTTTTATCTTTTAAAATATTTTATCCCGCAGAGGTTTCTTTCTTTCTTTTTCAACCTTATAAGTGAAAAATTTCAATGCCTATTTTATTTTTGTTTTTCTTCCCTAATCTCCCATTTTTTCCCTTCCTTACTCCCTTCATTTTATTTTCCCGTTCTTTCTTCTATGTCCATTCATTATGCTCTTGAATCTTAATATTTTACAGTGGAACTGCCGTAGCTTGAGAACTAATAAAAATGTATTAGAGCACCTTTTACAACACTACAAAATTAGCATCGCTCTTCTTTCAGAAACCTGGCTTAAGAACTCCTCTGATGTCTCTGTTAAAGGATTTAATATAGTCAGGTCAGACCGAACTGATGGGTACGGAGGGTCAGCAATTTTAATTAGAAATGGTATTCCGTTTTATTCTCATGACATTGTTCCTTCTCTTCCATCTGATCCATCCAATCCTAACTTTGTTCACGTCTCAATTCCTACTAAATATGCTCACTCCTTACACCTTATATCTGCTTACATTCCTCCTAATTATAATCTTCACAGTTTTCCATTATCTTCTTTTTTTAACTCCCTTCCACATCCTTTTATAGTTGGAGGAGATTGGAATGCTCATTCTCCTCTTTGGGGTTGCTCTTCGAGTAACTCTAATGGCCTGGTCATTGAAGATATCATTTCTGACTTTAATGTTATACTTTTAAACGACCTTTCCCCAACTTATTTTAAAAATCAAACGATATATAGCTCCATTGATCTAACTTTCACTTCTCCCAACGTCGGCCTTAATTCTTCCTGGAAAACCTTGGACAACACTTTTGGCAGTGATCATGTTCCTATACTTTTATCCCTCAATAATTTTCCTTTACCTTTATCCCATAAACCCCTTCAAGCTTGTCGTTGGAATCTTAACAAAACCAACTGGCTAAAATTTCGAAACACACTGGACTCATCTCTTTCTTGTATTCCTACAAATATAGATCCTGTTCAGTCGTATAATTCATTCACACAGGTAATCAATTCAAGTTTGTCCTCCTCCTCTCCACTAATCAAATTTCCTAAAAATCCTAAGCACCTCACTGCTTCATCTATATGGTGGAATAATGAATGCAAAGCCGCTTATGATGTCAGTATATCTGCCTTCAAAACCTTCCGAGTTTGTCCTTCGACTTCCAATCTTCTAATCTATAAACAAATGAATGCGAAGGCTAGATTTGTTTTCAAATCAGCCAAAAAAGATTCCTGGAAAAAATTTTGTTCCTCTTTCTCCCGTAATACTCCCTTTTCTCAAATTTGGAGGATGGCTAGAGCTTTTAAAGTCTCCCGTTCTCATAATCCTATATCTTCCAATGTTCCATTGCAAAAGTTGATTCCTTTTTTAGACTCGATTTCTCCTTCGTATGTACCCAGCTCGGAAGAACTTTTCCCTCCTTCATTTTCCAACGACTCCTCTCCTCATTTCCTCACCTTACCCTTCAACATTAATGAACTGCGTTATACATTAAACAATGCCAATGATACTTCCCCAGGGTTAGACGGTATACCTTATCGAGTTCTAAAAAATATTTCCAACCAATCTCTTCAAATTCTTCTTAATATTTTTAATTCTATTTTATCCACTGGCTCTCTTCCTCCCTCTTGGAACTCCTTTGTGATTATTCCAGTCCCTAAAAAAGATCCTTCTTCCTTCCGTCCAATATCCCTTGCTCCGTGTCTAAGGAAAATTTTCGAAAGTATCCTAAATAGACGTTTTATTTGGTGGCTGGAAAGTAATAATTTACTTGCCAGTAACATGTTCGGTTTCCGACCTGGCCTTGGTCCCTCCGATTGCATTAGTCTCTTTATTTCGGACATTTATAATTCATTCTTAAATAAAAATTATACTTTAGCCGCATTTCTTGACATTTCCAATGCTTTTAATAATGTTCATCTTCCTACCTTACAAAATAAAATGCTTTCTATTAATCTTCCATCTCAATTTATTTCAATTGTTATTAGGTTGTTCCAGAATCGTGCGATTCATCTTTCTACACCTCCTGACTCTACTTCCAGAACTGTATACAATGGTCTTCCACAGGGCTCCTGTTTAAGTCCTACGCTTTTCAATATATATATTCTTAATATAGCCTCCCTCCCGATAGGGTCGTCTTCCCTTTTCTTTGCTGATGACATCCTTCTATATTCCACTTCTCACGATCTTAGCTCTGCAAACGAAGAAATGAATAATTCCTTGTCATTATTAAATGATTCACTCTCAGATCTACACCTTTTTATTTCACCGTCTAAATCCGCTTGTATTAATTTTACTTATCGACCTTTTAATCCTTCCTTAATAAACCCTTCAGTAAATAACATTCCTATTCCCTTAGTTAAAAATTTTTGTTACCTTGGTCTGTTCCTAAATAGTCGTCTCTCGTTTCTCGAGCACATTAACTATCTTCATATGTCGGTAAATAAAAGACTAAATCTCTTTAAATCTATTTCATCAACAAGGTGGGGAGGAGATCCTAGTACCTTAATTATCCTTTATAAATCTATAGTACGTTCCAAACTAGATTATTGTTCGTTTATCTATGGTAACTCCTCCAGATCTCTCCTTTGTAAACTGGATCGGGTCCAGAATTGCTTTCTTCGTTTATGTCTAGGAGCCCTTAAATCAACTCCCATTCCTGCAATACATGCTGAATGCAATGTTCTCCCTTTACCAATCCGTAGATCTCACTTGGGATATCGCTTTCTTTTAAGCTTCCAGTTTCTTCCTCAAAACTTATTTCATCCTACTCCACCCTACTTCAGAATTGGCGATTCACTTCCAAAAAAATTCCCCTTCTTTCTCATATCTCAAATCGACTTGTTAAATTTCTTCCACAAATTATAATACATAATAAACTTCCTTACTTTACCTTTCATTTTACAGACTTTCTCTTTCCTCCTAATCTATCTTTGTTGTCCACTTACTCTAAATCCCTTCCACAACCTAATCAAGATTTTCTTAACACTATTAACTCTCTATTTCCTTTTCATTCTCTTCTTTATACTGATGGATCGAAGGGTCCTCACGGCGTCGGAGCATCCTTCCTATATGCTGTTCACAACTACTTTGAAAGTTATAAACTTCCTCCAACTTGCTCTATTTTCTTTGCAGAATCGGTTGCGATATTAAGAGCCATTCTTTACATATCCTTAATACGAGACAATAATAAATTCCTAATTATCTCTGATGCTAAAAGTGTTTTACAAACTATCTCATCTGTTTTTCCTCATCCTTCTTGTGATCCAAACATTCTTCGTATTCGCTCGATTATCCATAACCTCTTCCAAACTTACCACATTCAGATCGAGTTCCTTTGGATTCCAGGCCATGTTGGTATAGAAGGAAACGAAAGAGTTGATCAGTTGTCTCGTGGTGCAGCTGTTAATGGACTCCCCATTAATAAGTTCACTGCTAATAATTTACTTGCATTATCTAAAAAATTCCATTATAGGTTTTGGTCAGACTCATATCCTTCCTCCTTTTCTAACCAATTTTCCCTTTATCTTTCTATTCAGCCATATATTCCAGTTAATCCTTGGTTCCATGAATTTCCGTCTTTGCAGCGCTATTTTATTTCCTCTTTATGTCGATTGCGTTTCGATCATAGTTTGCTTCCTTCATCTCGCTATCGAGTTTCACTTTCAGACTCTCCTTACTGTCCGCTACATCCTCCAAATGATGCCCACGAATGTAATTCTAACCACATACTTTTCGAATGCTCCACACTGTCGTCTGAACGTTTCCTTCTTTACTCTCAACTTCTGAGACTTAATATTCCTGCTCCCTATAGTGCTGCATCTGTTCTCTCCTTTCCTTCGTTAACTGTTGTCGCTCCCCTTGTATCCTTCATTGATGCGATATCTGACCGCGTACGAATCTGAATAATTAATTCAGCAATACTTTCCTTTCTTGTCGAACATGGGTCAATGCTCTTTGTCAGCGAGTCCAAAGAAAAAAAAAAAAAAAAAAAAAAAAAATTTTAAGATTTTAAGATTTTAACTATTCACATTTTCCTTAAATTTACTACTTCTTGGCTAATTCTTATCTCGTTATATTGAAGAAAATACTTCTTTCTTAAATTCCCTGCGCTTATTTTAACGACACTTTAGTGAATAATCACTGATGATATGGGAGACGACTATCTGCTGATCAAGTCTGTATAACTACTTGTAGACATTAACATAAATTTGGTGTGTTTTTTTTTTTTTTTTCTACTCAAATTCGTTGGCTGTAATAAAAATTTGATTAAAACGGCGATTTATTTTTATTTTTTTTAATGGTTAACAATCATTTGATCCGTCGACATGAGTGTCTATCGTCTTTTCAAAGTTAATGGGTGCGAGGTATAATTCTATAGCAGCTGAGACGACCGGTAAGAGGTAATTTTATCAGAGGTTCCCCTTTCGGGCACGTCCCAAATCTTTTTCATCTTCGTATAATAGATGTTGCCCTTTCTCTCTCTTTCTTTTTTATATTAAAAACATCTTTTCAAAAGGAAATCTTTTTACGATAAAAAAATTTTGATATACTTTCAGTCTAAGGAAATATGAAGTCCGGGTTATTATTTAAAAAAAAAAAAAAAAAAAAACTACCGAGGAGCCAACCGAATAACTTTTACAAAAATAATTTTTACCTTTCCAGTTTGAAAGACTCTCTCTCTGGAAGCCGTCGTGGCCATCGGAATTTTTTATTTTTCGTCCCATTTTGATATATTAGTAGTCCCAGTTCAATAAGAATCGATCCCCGTATTATTAACCAGCTCGAATACACTACCTTAAAAAAAAAAAAAAAACAACAGAAAAACGCCAATATAGCTACCGGAATATGCTCACGACGTATACAAGAGAAGTATGAAATTAGGTCTGTCGATATGTTGGTTCCCGGGTTCTAACTCACGGTGAAATGAGAGCACTTAACATTGAGAACAAAGATGTCGCCGCTAATTATCCTAAACACCTACCACCCCCTTCGGGAAATCCTTCAAATACTTAAACGTTCTTCCGGTTGAGTGTACAGGCAAAACATTTTTTAAAAGTTTGTGTAAAAAGCCATTTCCGCTTATTAATCGCCGCATCCGATTCATCTAAAATACTAAATTTCTCGTAACAGGATAAAGCATATTTCGCTTTAAATATTTTTCAATATTCCTTCGAGTTTTAATTGTATTTTTATACGGCTATTATCGTTGAATCTTAAATTACTCGTGATTCAATACATCGTACTTGACCTGTGTACGTCTTTTATTATCTTACTGCTGACCTTTTAAAGGTGTTTCTTGTTTTTCCGCTGCAATTCTAATCTTCGGTTCGTTTTTTTTTTGTTTTTTTTTGTTAGGAAATGACCGTTTTGGTTACTCCTCTTTAATCGATTGTTTTTTTTTTAAACTCCATTCTTTCAATTTAATTTTCAGCGCACTAACTACTTTTACTTCTTACCGGACGCGCAGTTATTAATCTTTAAAAGAATTATTGTAAGAAATGCCGCCGCTTATCCGTATTGTCACGATCAATACTGCTTCACACCCTTTATCTATTCTCTTATAAACCGTATGCTATCGATCCGATAACTGAACCAGTCCCATTCTTGTTTGCGAGATGAAACATTTTGAACTGCTTAAATCGTTTGCATTGTCTTCTATGAATATATATATATATATATATATATTAGTTACTCGATTTTTCGGCTATCATCACGCATAAGTATATTTCCACGTACAATTTTTATACGAGCGCAAAATTGTAAAGTAACAAATAAACACGTAAAACTAAAACGTCTATTCGAGAACATTTCAAGTACTCGAAAATAGAAGATAAACACGTCCGGAAAAATGTATATTGTCTTATTTTAATATTATACCTATAATTAAGAGAAATCGGAAAATAAATATTCTCTCATTTTTGTTTATTATTGGTTTTTCCGGTTTTTTTTTTTTTTAAAACTTTATTTTCCTATTAGCTATCACCCCGTATTCTTCTATTTTCCAAGTCATTCCGATCAGAGATATTATCCTTCGTATTACATTTTAATAACTTTTTCCCAGATACGTGTTGGCATATCCGTGGAATTTTTGACGTTTTCAGATATTGCAAGTTTTAAGAAAATATCGACAAATCAAAATGCAAAACCGTGTATTTAGATAAAAAATTACTCGTTTTATAAACATGCGGCGCACGCACATGTAAAATATAGTGGAAATCAAAAGCATTCGAATACTATTTTAAAAGAGAGTATGGTAAAAAGCTGAATTTTTTTCTCTTTTTACAAAAATATTTCACGTCAAGTGTGAAGGAACAGAAATGGCGGTATAAAGTTCTCACTTGAAAAACGAGTGCTCTATCGGAGTAGTGGAAAACTTGCCTTAGTCTTGCGGCTACATCAACGCGGTTAAGCCTTCATACTTAATCGGATACGTTTTGTTGAACTATTGAATTTTGCATGAAAATTTTTACAGGCCTTTAAACAGTAGCATTTCTATCATATTTCGCCCGAAAACCCGCTAAAAGCATACATTCCCGGAATACTTATGATAGTGTGATTAATTTTCTTTTATACACGCGACAAATCTTTAATAGGTCGTTAATAAGTTAAAATGGGCGGTCGTCCAAAACAACTGCAAACTACTTTCCGTACGGAGTATGATCGCTATGCAAAAAACGAGTGAAAAGTTCATTCTTTTTTCCGACAACAGAACATACAGCAATACGAACCGAGGTACTTAAAATTTGCATACAGACGTTTTATAGAGTACACATTCGCATAAGAAAATTCGTAAAAAAAATTGTTTATTCGCCGTCTGATTCGTCGTCTTCAGGCTCCTTCCCAAAGTATCGTTCTTCGCAATACACTTACGCATATCCTTTCGGGCCACTTTTCGAATACAGGTGTGTTTCATGACCATTGATTTAAACGCTCTACGCCATCATCGCAAATGACCCCTTGTTTAAACTTTCCGTACCGTATGTAATTGAGATTTATCGAACGATGTCCATCGGCGATAATTTCCCTCGAACAACGCAATAACGAATTATCTTTGTTCATTTCTGATATCCATGTTATCAGCTCTGATGAACGTGCGATACATAGAGTCTGTCAAGCGAAAGAAGTCCGTTCGAGTTTCGTTGCCGCGAGTATGATGCTCAAAAACTAGCAACTGGCG
The DNA here is from genome assembly GCA_039619475.1 of Icerya purchasi. NCBI lineage: Eukaryota > Metazoa > Arthropoda > Insecta > Hemiptera > Monophlebidae > Icerya > Icerya purchasi. The sequence goes on from CM077115.1 coordinate 568,666,120, forward strand.
CGTATTGATACTTGATGCGTATTTCAATATTACCGAAAAAAAAATAAATAAACCATTCGTCTCTCCTGTTATGACTCTCCTTCTGGGAAGCAGCAACCTGGTTTTTGATTCATCTCTATTATACGTTCATCCATTCGATTTTTTTTTTTCAGCCTGTTCTGATCCAGACGGACCAGCACGTGATGATCACAGAGAATGTCACTGTTACATCTGATATAGACTGAAAGTTAATGTAAGGTCCCCTGAATTCGTGACGTCAGCAGGTTTCGGTTGTTTTATGAACGGACTTTTTTGGCTTGGTCTCTGTGTGCAAATTTTAACTACGCTTCGTTCCGACAGCTCTATGTTCATATTGCTGTAATGGCACTCGTTATGCACTTGTTTTGCTATCCGAAAAAGAATACACTTCACGTTACACTTAACTTTTGCCCGCTAGATAGCGTCCATACTCCGTACGCAGAGCTGTCCGCCCACTACATATCGCAGGATCTTCCGTGATAATTATACTAAAAAAGGAATCTTCATTTTTTTTTTTTTTGTTTTTGAAAGTGATTTAAACTTTTTTTCCCGTCCAAAAATCAAGATATATGACGTACTAAATAATCAACCGTTATTTAAGAATCGTTTAATGAATATAACCTAAATAAAAAAAAAAAAAAAAATCAAATTTAAAAATTATTAATTAGAGTAAGACTTTTTCGGGCGCTTTAACGAGTGAACGAGTACAACAATATTTTGTCACGCTATATACATCGTATTAATGGAAAAAGTATTTTCAAAAGTGTGAATTTTTTTTCTTTTTTTCTTTCACTGAAACTTAGTCAAAAGTTAAAAATTCTTTTATATGTTTACTAATTTTTTCTAGCCGAAGACGATACCGAAAAATATTTAATTTTTATGGTTTTTCCATTATAATTTTATTAACTAATTAACAAAAACAGAGATGATGCTCATAGAGGCAGACCAGCATGCGATGTTTTATTGCGGACCAGGACCGGTGCGTGTTGCTAACCACGCAACGCAAACACTACAGACAATACGGTGTGTGTGTGTGTAAGCATGAATAGAAAACTTTTTTAGAACATACATGATCAGCTTCTGTTCAAATAAAAGGTAACGCAAAAAAAAAAAAAAACAAAAACAAAAACAAAAAAAGAGAAACAGCGATGAGAATTGCCGAGAGGAATTTAGTCTCGTCAATTAGAGAGTAAATAAAACTCGGTGAACTGGTGACGTGCGAGCAACTCGGTGTAAATCACAATAATAATGATAAAAATAATAAAAATGACGATAAAAAAAGAATCGGTGCCTTCGGTTAACTTCCCTATTCGAGTTTTGGCGCGCGCTATTTACGGACTCCGCTGTGTACGTGTAGTTGCGAATTCGGAGTTACCGTACAGAGAAGTTGACCGTTATATTATCGAGGAGGTGCTAGACTAGGGCGCGCTGGGCTTCTTTGAAAAGTTTTCTGATTGAGTAACCACATACAGCGGAATAGATAAATAAACACGAGTAGAGTCCCCTCTGCCCGAATCGGGACTTATGTCGACTGTAAAAAAACTATCATTCCGTATAAGTTTCTTTATTGTTGCCGAATCCGGGCGAAAGAGTTGCGAAATAAGTAGAAAAAATATCGGGAAAAGATAAAGAGGAAAATAAAAAAAGGTGCTGGTGCTGGTGGTGGTGGTGGGGGTGGGGTGGGGGGACGACGGGAAAAACTGAACAACATTCCGCTCCTCCTTCAGTCCGATATCTGAAAAAAACTTTTATTCTTTTTCCCGAGAAATCCGTTCCCAAAGTTTTCTCATTTTCTCGCCGAAAGTCGAGAATGAACTTTTGCTTTCTGACAGAAATAGTATAGGAACGTGAACGCTCGAATAAACGTTCCCGCCACCCGGCCCCGCTGCTGCTCCATAGAGAAGACATATTGACCGAGTACAGAATACACACAGCTAGGAATAATTCGATTCACCGTACGCTGCCGGCCCGGGCAACTTGTGTTCACCTTTAGTAATTATCGGTGGCAGCAACCTGTACACTCACCCCCCCCCCCTATGATAACTTCTCGACCACTAAAAATGAAGCTCGTTGACAATGCCATTAAACGAATGTAAATAAATAAATAAATAAACAAACAAACGAAGAAGAATAAAAGGAAATAAAACTCCTTCCCGAATCCCCGGGAACAAAGTCATTTCCGGTTCGCTTTTCTGCTCTCCGTGTCGAGTCATTTATTCTCGCTTAAAAAACAAATCGTCTAGATTAAAACAAGTTTAAACGCGGAACCGATTTTTAATTGAATGCAGCGAATTACTCACCATTGTCTACAATCATCTTAGTAATAACAGGAAGATATTACAAAAAGAACAGATATATCACACATCTTCATCGACTGGGGCAATTTAATCGAAAATTTTTTAAATAATTATGATAACACTTCAAAAGCTGGCATATTTTTGTATATAATTTAAGGAACGACGCTCTTCGAAAATGAAAAAAAAAATGGAAATCGAAAAAGTCTCAACCCGCTCTTGAAAATGGAATAAAATTCGCGCTCAATGCTTGTTACATCCTCAAACGATCCAAATAGGGAAGTCCCGATAACGATGAACCCCATCCCACATTGAAACCCCCTACTCCTCAGCGCGCTATTAAATCGGAATTGCTAAATACTTTAAGCCCTATTTTGCCCCAAACCGCTTCACAATCTCCACTGACAGCTCTAAAGGATCCTGCATGAAGTTAGCCTTTTCTTAATTATTCCGAATAAAGTTAAGCACCCTTTCTTCTGTTCAGTTCTTTACAGCAAGTCTACTGCTGTTTCAAGGGTCATTCTGTTTATCTTCTTTTCTCTGATCTCACACTCCGAATGTTCTTAATATATCCGATTCCTAAAGTGTCCGGCAGACCATTTTATCTCACACCCTGTCCAAACTAATTTCTTATGAATACAAAGACCATGAACGAACAGATCGGCTAAAGCCGCGATTACGAATTCGTACGAAAAATTGGTCGTACGAATAAGGTGGTTACATTACTTGTGGTGTTGTTCGTACAAACAGTAAATTCACAGAAGGCAGTTTTTTTTGTTTTTTTTTTTAGGGATTGCCAGTCTCGAAAAGGCAGTAGTTACATTGCGCGTTCTTTGTTTATAATTTGTTCGACAATTTAGTAAAATGAAACCATTTATCAGGATATTCTTTCTTCAAATCGACTGATTATTCTTTCAGATTTCAGAATAAACAAGGTACCTGGAACAAAATGGACTCATACCAGAAAATCAGACGGGGTTCCGGAAATACAGGAGCGCTCTGGATCCACTGTATAACTTGCACCAGGAAATATTGAAGGCTTTTCAGGATAAGCAATACTTAATATTGGTTTTCTGTGACATACAGAAAGCATATGACACAGCGTGGAGACACAAAATTATTCAACTACTCTTAGGGATGGGATTGAAGGGTAGACTAGTACATTTCGTTAGAAACTTCCTGTCAAACCGCACAATCAAAGTTCGAGTAGGAAACAAATATTCACAAGACTTTTCAATCGAAAATGGGGTGCCACAAGGCAGCGTATTGAGTGTCTACTGTTTTCTGATCCTGATAAACACTGTTACGAATTCAATCCCATCACCCATCTCAACCAGACTATTTGCCGATGATATAAATATTACGTTACGAACAGCTGATCAGGTTTACGCCCAAGCACTATTGCAAAAATGCATGGATAACTTACAGGACTGGAGCAGGACTACTGGCCTTCATTTCTCTCCCCAAAAAACTAAATATATGGTATTTACAAGAAAACGGAAGTCAAGCCTCACTAAATTTAACAATTAATAAAGCCACCATACAACATTCGATGGACTATAAATTTCTTGATGTACATTTTGACCCTAAATTGACGTGGCGTAATCACATATTTTCACTTAACTAAACGTGTCAGCCATTACTCAACATCATGAAAATGATGAGCAATAGGACCTTTGGACCAAGGAGCTCAACATTGCTCCGGGTATACTACAATGCCCTCATCCGCTCAAGAATCGACTACGGATCGGTGATATACTCGTCGGCTAGTAAACGTCTGCTGAACATACTGGGTGTGGTACAAAATACTGGACTAAGGATTGCGTTGAAAGCTTTCCCAACCACTCCAACAGTGAGCCTCCAATACCTTAGTAGCATCCCTCCACTTTGCTACCGGAGGAAAATACTATCCATTAAATACGTCACGAAGGTTGCTAGTCATCAACAACACCTAAACCGCATACATATACAAAAAGAGCTACAAAAAATGGGACTTCAAAGACCACTAGGGACGATACGCAGTATCCTGAATAAAATTCCTACAGTTGTACCACCTTGGAACCAGTTTAAACCCGCAGTTCGTTGGGACCTATTCTCAGCAAATGTTAAAACGCAACCGAACATGGAGATCCGTAGAAGACTTCAGGACGTACTTCAACAGCAGCCCAACGCAGTCATTTGTTTCACAGATGCATCTAAAACTCCGAGTCATGTAGGAGGTGCTTTTTCCATCGGAAATAGGTCCTACTTTTTCAGTCTACCGAGTATGCTGTCGGTCCTTGCAGCTGAGATGATAACTTTGCTCCAATGTCTGATACAGATCGCGGGCCAGCCTCCTGACCAGTACATGATAATGACCGACTCAGCTCTGGCGTTGCAGTACATCGAAACAAGAAACTCTGCTATTACGATAGTAGACCACATATGGTACTGCATCTTGGAGTTAATCAAACATAATACTGCAGTTACCTTTGTCTGGATACCGAGCTACCGAGGGATAGGAAAGCCATGATGATGTCCACCATGCGGCGCGAGGACAGAACCAAGCCTCCCTGCCGGTAATGCTTGGAGAGGACATAGCTCAACATTATATCCAGCGCAATTTAAACTCGTGGAACCAGTCCTTCCAAGCTCGCCCAAGTATGCTTGGAAATATAAAGAAGAACCTGGATGTCTGGCCAGCAAGTATTGGCAATACCTGCTCTCCGAGGCTGGAAACAACAGTCAACAGAATATTCCTGGGCCACACTGCCATCACTCACTCGTACCTGCTGAACGATCAGCCGCCGCCTGTATGCGAGGTGTGCTGCGAGCCGCTAACAGTTCATCATATTGTGGTATCCTGCCAAAAATACATCCAACATCGCAAAAATCAGCTGAATGCACAAATTCCGGATGTAAACTGCCTGCAAGAACTTACTGGCTTTATAATTAATACAAAAATTTCTAAGTATATTTAGATAATTTACAAATCGAGTAATAGCCTAAAAGGCATTAGCTACTCGTAAAAAAAAAAAAAAAAAAAAAAAATTTGATTAGCCACCCTGTTTGGCCAAGTTGTTTAGAAATAATTTTAGGTATCAAGTTTTATTTTAGTCGACGATATAGATTCATCTAGAAGAATGATTTAAAGAATTATTTCCTTACCCAGTGTCTACGTAAGTAACCCGGTTGATTTACCATTTTCTTAACGTCGAAGCGTTAAATTTAAAAAATTACTATTACAAAAATTAAAACAATTGCGTGTATTCAAGTATTAATGAATTATTTAAAACAAAACTTCATTATTAAAAGTGAGGGAGATTAATTTTTTCAGATAAATTTTTTCCATTATCCGTTACTTTACGCTTTTCAGATATGCACCTTTGCTCGAATGAAAATTTTATCTTTTCATTTGCGACACGATGAATTTCAGTAATCGCGACTTGTACGTTGGCCAACCTTTTTCATTTTCGCTCTAAAAACGTACGACCAATAGCAATGCAAATCTGAAGAAAGAGCGCGGATTTTCTAAATAAATCTCTTAAATCTATTGAAAAAATAAAAACTAAGAAAAGTTTGTACAAAATTTTATTTAAACATTTTCAGAGATTCTTTCGAAGACTTTTAAATCTAAACCTGTTCTTTTTGGTTCTAAAGCAAATTTTTCATCAGTACTTATTAAGCAAAATCAAGTCCCAGCATTATAGCAGTGTCATTTCGAAACTTCGCCAAGTAATCGTTCAACGATATTTGCACAGAAGCTGAACTGCGCTCATGTAGACACAACTCTTTCGATATAACGGAAGGAAAGAGAGTTGCTCTCATAATCGGTTTAACCGTTTTGGGTCTTTTCCAGCGTTATCTTCTGGGCATAAATTAGCCACTGCTTATTTAGATTTGACCTAAAATTAATCTTAGCGCCAAAATGACCATCATTGTAACGATAACACATGTATATACACCTATACGTTAGCCCGTTTTACGCTTCTTTTTATTAAAATAGATTTTTTCGCAAAAATGATCATCAATAGATATACACACGCGGTACCCTCATTTTTAATTTTCAAACGATCATAATATACGTTTAAGACAAGCGGAAATATTAAACTTGCACTCGATAAAAATGAAAAAAACAAAACAAAAAAAACATCAAATAAATTGATTTCTTCCAATTTATTTTCCACATTATTAAAAATATCGTCGATATTGCCGATAAAAAAATTTAATACACGGGGAACTAAACAGAAAAACGTAAATTTCGCGATATTAAAAATATAGCGGTTGCAGCGGACACGGTTGAAAAATCGTGGAACGCTTCGCGATGATAAAAGCCGCGCCTGGAAGGTAGAAAGACTTTGCCTGTGCATACTTAATTAGCAATTTATAAATGACGAGCAGTTGCACTTGAGAACGTGATGTGAAGTACGATGGACTGAAACGGTTAAAATAAAAGATAGACGGGAGCGGCGGTCTACGTGTCAAAGAAACATTGGGTCGCGACCAATTGAATATTCCGGTCACTGGATTACTCACTATATAGTTTAAGAGCTTTAATGAAAGTTTAACCCCAAGCTCATCACAGTTGATGACAAGTGTTCTCAACATCGGCCAACACTAAAGCGCTACCGGTCAGTATTGGTTGGGACACTTAAGAAGCTATCGAAAAAGGAATCGGTGTAAATTTATCGCGTACCTGCACACCTCGAACGGACCTAGAAGACAAAGTAGGAAAATTAATTTAACAGATGGCCTAGCTACTGGTTAATTAAAGTATTAATTAATTTTCGAAGAAGGGCCGAGAAATAGGCGAAAGCGGGCAGAGGCTGGCCCTAACAAAGTTATATATTTCGGAGACATCGGCAACGTTTCACGACGATGACTCTATCGTCCCAGTTTTCCTGCTTGCCGTGCCACTCGGCTCCCGGCTGAAACTGCTACTCGCATATATCACGGCCGCCCAGCAGAAATGACCACTTAGCCAGCTCTCTCGATCGAAAATTCCGTCCACGTATTCGGCCCGAACTAATGCATATTCATCTCGAACTTGCAGTTAAAAGTTTTATCATTTCCAGATTGAACTTTGCACTTTCGAAATAACATCTACGATTTGCCGGCAGTAATTATTTTAAGGCAAATAAGGGCCCCCCCTTGTCAAAAACGCTCTAACGTATCATGCATAGTTTAAAACTAAATTTTTCTTCTCTCTCGGCGCAACTTTCATTACAATACGCGATAGAAAAACCCCTTTCGGAAAAACCTAAACCCCCTTACCATCGAATAAATTAACAGCTAAAATCGTTCTCGTCGTTGTTGCAGTTGACTGTCTATAATAAAATATTTCGGGTATAAAAAATACCTGTACTAATAGCAAAAAAATATAAAATAAAATTTCAAAATTTTTTCCCTCCATTTGACATATTTTTACTACTGGAATATTTTAACGGACCACCTCTATCGATGTATTATTGGCCAGAGAGTTCAAAGTAGACTGAGGTTAATGAGAGCTGATTTTGAGAAAAATTTTTAAATATGATTTTTTCCCCCAATTTTAATATATTTACAATAGAATTTTCCAGTTAATCAGATGGGATAAATTTTATACACTTCCTTACGAAAAGTTTCCGATAGTGCGACTAAAGTTAAAGATTTTGTATTCGCTGTAAGACTGGCGGCCCATCATTCGTTATGTCTAAAGACTTTAATTAAAAACGAGTTTTAATCGCGCGAGGTTCAACATTTTTTTTCATAGTTCCCAGTAGACGAATTTTTTCATTTATTGTTTTTTCAGCTTCTAAACATTAAAAAATAATTGTTTTTCCTTTATTATGTCCAATTTGTTTCCAAACTAATTGCTTATCTCTTCAAAAAATCAACACCAATTTAAGTAATATTGACGATGGATGAAATTCTTCTCTAAAAAAAAAAAAAAAAAAAAGTAATATAAATGGTATTATCAACCTTTCCAATGGCCTTAGTTATACTATCTCCTTCAATAATCTTCCCTATTTTTCCTTTAACTTCACCGATTTTTGTCATCCTCCTAAAGTATTTATTCTTCCCTCATTTTCTAAAAACCTCCCCCAAACCGTAATTAAACAGGTATTCTGCAGCACCATCAATTCCCTATTTCCCTCTTATGTTACCATTTACACGGATGGTTCAAGGGGGCCTGGTGGTCTTGGTGCTTCCTTCATACTTCCTGATTTTAACCTATCAGAATCTTTTCGTCTTCCTTATTTCTGTTCCATATTCATAAACGAATTCCATTTTTTTCGTTTCCTCGAATCACCTTTCCTTCAATTTTTTTATTATCTCCTTGAGCGTCCTTCAGGCCATATCCTCTCCTCTTCCTGATCATTCGTATGACACTTTGTTGTTCTCCGTATACGTTCACTCATTCATAATCTTTCCGCTCTCCATTCAATTAATATTGATTTGATGTGGGTACCTTATACGGTAATGAAGCGGCTGATTCCTTGGCTCGGGCTGCTGCTTCTTCTGTCTTCCTTTTCTTTTTTTTTTATAAATTCTATTCGCCAATCTCCTATCGATATGTAAAAGCTTTCATATCAGATCATGGTATCCCTCCTTTTCCAATAATTATTCATTTCATCTGTCTGTTCAACCCATTCTTTCTCCCTGTTTATGGTTTTTTTTTGCATCCCTCTCTTCGACGTTCTGACATTGTTTCCATTGTTCGTATGCGTTTTGGCCGTTCTTTGATGCCAGATTTCGCTTTTTCCTAATGCCCTCCCCATACTGTCCCATTCATCGTGACGATGCAGTTATTTACGACGCCGATCATGTGTTCTTCCAGTGTTCATCTCTTTCTGTGGAGCGTTCTGCTTTGTATTCCTATTTGTTGAGGCGTGGGCTCTTCCTGTTCCTTATTGTGCTTTCTATATCCTGTCCCTTCCTTTCCAAATTAATTATTCCTGCTATTTGTTCCTTTTTAGCAAAGATTTCTGATCGGATTAAAATATAACCGACTTCTTTCTTTACTATTTGTTTCTGTGTAAATTGGTTGACAAGACCAAAAAGAAAAAAAAGAAAAAAAAAAGCTTTTTTTCTGGTATTTAATGCTTTTTGAGAGCATGATCTAAATATAATTACTATAAATGTAACAGTTTATAGCAATTTTTTTTTTTTTAAATGAAATACCATTTTTAACTACTAAGGTTATCACGGTGAGAGCTGCCCAGGCTACCTAAAGACCACCCAACAGTCCGCCATCCTCAATGAACTTCTTCAAAGTGTTATATGATTTGTCGCTTAATATTTCTGTTAACGTTGTGAAGGTGCTTGGGCGGACTGTATTAAAACTGCGACATTCAATTATGATGTGTTGCACTGGCGAGTTTATAGCCATTAAACTTTTATTTGAAAGAGATTCATTAGGTAGCGGAATACTTGGTTATAATTTTTATAATAAATTTTTCGCAAAAATTTTTTAAGTGGCAATTTTTAATTTTAACACTTTTAAAATACATGACAATAAACTTATATACAGATGAAGGTTCAAGTTGGGAATTATTTAAAATATTCGTAAATAGTTTATTTTAAAAATTAACTTCAAAAATACAAAAAAAATAAATAAAAATACCGATTAGTTACATATATTTCAGAAGAAAAAGATCAGACAAAAAAATGTAGGCATATACATGCATACATATATATATATATATATATATATATATATATGTGTGTGTGTGTGTGTGTGTGTGTAATTAAAATAAATCGATTTAAATAAAAAACCAACTTTTTGAGAGGAAAAAATGTTTACAATGTTGAATCTGAATTTTCTAATAGACTTTTAAATTTATATCCGCCATCGTATAAGATAAAATCATACGATCCCACTCGTTTACGTGAATTCCACATACGCGTACAAAATGAACGAAATTCGAAATAAACGTTCCGACTAATTATATTTGATGATAGATAATCAGAATCATTCGAAATGCTCAGATTTCTGTTATAGGGGGAAATTTTTTCATTGACAAGGAACATATCATCATCGATTACGGCAGATTTGAACCCGGTATTCGACTCAAGTCGCAACGCCCGCCACGGTGCGCCGTTGCAGAACTCTACATATCAGTTTCATTATCAGCATTAGTCAAACCTCAAATATACATCTCGTATGATAATTAAGGGAAATAGAGAAAGCATTTTATTGCGTAAAATTCCTTACGTAGATATTTTTAAATTCAATCAAAAGAACTCTGTTATTAATAGGTACTATATATACACAGCCGGTTATTTAGCTGGAAATAATGCTGATATTAAATATTTTCTTTTGTATCACTAAAAAATACTTTTGCACTCATTTTACGGTATAATGTTGAAACATTTTAAAACGCTTTTTTAATTAATAATAGGAAATATTTAACGTTAGACAGCTGATGGTATACACCGATCTTTTGAAACTGTTCGTAACACTTATCCCGTTCGCAGTTTAAAAGCATAAATAATAAAAATTTACCATTTGCTTATTTTTTCAAGGGATTCTTTAATTATATTTGTATTTTCTTTCCCCGTAACCGCACTTTTAAATGAAATTATAATATTTTAAAAAACTTTTAAAAACACTTAAAATAACTGTTAAATTCAGTTACTTACGTTATATTTTTTATTATTACACGAACATAAATACGTTCAATTTACACAAAATATATAACGTCATTTATAAAACGAGCAGTGTGTCCTAACTTGTATCCGCATTGGACACACAAACTTGACCCATTCGTACCTCATATCTAAAAAACCGCCCAACCTGTGTCAACGCTGCAACGTGCCTATATCGGTGAGGCATCTTTTGATCGAGTGTGACGCCGAGAAGTGTAAAAAAATCGTAGCCTTCCTCAAAGACATCTCTGTATTCCAACTGATCTAACTTCCCCAGCCTTCAGCTAATTTTTTGATTTTTTTTTTGTTCCGCTCATTTTCAAATATTCAATATAAAATGTTATAATTATCTGTAAAACCGTAGTCGCTAATGACCTTGTAGTCCAAAAGCGACTTGTAAATATAATAAATAAAAAACAAAAAAAAAAACATATTGCACGTAATAAAACATTAAAAATTAAAAACTTTTAAAAATATAAAATTAATCCGACCGGTTTCGTCTTCGACATTCTTTAATTACATACATTTCCGAAATATTTAACATTTACACTGAAGAGTGAAAAGAACGCATACACAACATCGTATTAATCACAATTTCTGTATGAACATGCTGAAAATATTGACACATCAAAATCAAAACGTATTTCATAATATAAAAAAAAAAAAAAATGCATCAAATTGTAATATACTACTTTAAACAATTCGTACAGAACAACGAAAATCAGATGTGAAAAGAACCACAGTCGCACACGCGATATAGACTTTTTTTCCCGCCAATAATTTTATTTAATGGCATTTTATAAAATCGAAATTCAGAGCGGTGAGTTAACGTGTTCCGAGTTAGACGTAGTTGTACGCGTACGCGAAACAGAGTTTTAACCTTATCTTATCTTCTATAGTTTATCTCTAACATATTAATCGTTTTGTATTCGTGTTCCGATAAGTGTCAAGTAAATCGTAATCGCAACGTAAGACTTTGCCGGTCGCAGCCGACCTCAGCTGGTTTTTCGTAAATCAGACAATCAAAACGACATCCGGTACTGAGTACAGACCGAGCATGTCGTACGCAACTGCAACGAAAAAAGAAACCTTCCCGTCCGCCAACCAAGCTATAATTTTCCCACACGTCGATGGAGCTCCGCTGCCGTATTACGCTCGAAAAATGGTAAACATCATAGGTAATAATATACTACATTGCGCCAAAATATCGAATAACCGCGTTCGAATGTATATCAGAAGCAGAGAAATCGCTGAAAATTTTTTCAAGTCAGGTGGAGAAATCGAGATTAATAGAAAACTAGTCAAAGCCAGATGGTACCGACAAGAAAAAAATGATAAAAAAGTAATCGTATCTAATGTACCCCCCCACGTCCCCCATGCAGAAATAATTAAATTAATCGTCTCCCACGGAGTAGTACCTACTTCAGACATGAAATTCTTGCGACTTACGCAGGAAGAGGGTTTGACTAATATCCTTTCAGAAAGAAGATTTGTATATATCTCAGCAGAAACTTCGGAAAAATTGCCGAACTCAGAGTTTGTCAAATATGAAGACGACGAATATCGAGTATTTTACAATGATGCTCAAATCAAATGCTTCATCTGCCATCAATTCGGTCACACAACGCAGTCATGTGAGTTTAACAGATCCGAAGAATATAATGAAACTCTGGATAAATCCCAAAAATTAACGTCCAAAGAATCAGAAAAAAATTCCTATAAATCGAACGATGACGAAAAAGATGTGAACAATACAATTAAAATTGTCGAATCAACTGGAAATGCTAACACGGAGGCACCTTCCAACACCATCTGCCAAAGTGAAGACGTACCTCGTGGTAACGAAAATTATACCCGCGATGAAACGGACGTTGTTCAACAGACCATTAAAAGACCACTATCAATCAGCACCCAATCTCACAGCGACCAAACAGTTGACGACCTCCCAACGCCCGCTAACGAAACAGAAACACCACATACAAAAAAACAAAAACAAAAGAAGGCCAAAATCGAAAATCCGGCAACAACTTCAACCGAAGAAACATTCTCAACAAAACAACTTTTGGAATCCATCGAAGAAAACTTTGAAAAAAATAAGCAAGATTATCCGATATCACTTTCCAACTTCAAATTACTCATGGATCTCGTAAAAGGGCAGCAAGATCCTACCCAATGCGTAGCTCAACTCACCACCGATTTCAACGGTATAATAAAAATCCTGGCCGACAATTATCTGCATCTGGAACACCGATCAATGAAAAATCGTTTTACAAGACTGAAAAAAAAATTAGAAGAATCGATTTCAGAAAATGCTGAAAGTCCAGACAATCCAGACAATCCAGATAACATACAGAAGGAGCCCGACATGAACGATTGAATTCGAATGGTAATACGCAATCTACTTTGCTATTTGTAAAAATTTATCTAAATCGTATCAACAATAATTAATCCAATCCGTTATTCTTAATACCTAATCAAATACGTTATTCAATGGAATTGTAACGGCGTGAGAAGCCATAAAAATGAACTCCAACTCTTAATTCAAAAAACCTCTCCCCAAATCATCACTCTACAAGAAACCCATTTACGGTCACAAATTTCGTTTCAAATTCCCAAGTATAAAATTTTTCGTAACGACTACCCTGGAGGCATCATTGCTTGTGGTGGAGTCGCAATTCTAGTGAATAAAGATATAAAAGCAGTCCCAATCCCTTTAATCAGTAATTTACAAGCCATAGCCGTTCAAGTATATACTCTTAACCATTTCAAAAGCCCTATCACTATCTGCAATATTTATATACCCCCTGATCAAAATCTCCAGAGCGATGAATTAAATGATATTCGAAATCAGCTACCAACTCCCTACATTATCACCGGTGACTTCAACGCTCACAGCCCAACTTGGAACTCAAATAACACAAATAATCGAGGTAATTCCGTAGATAAATATTTAAACCAAACAGATTCCGTTCTTTTAAACACCGGCGATAACACACATTTTAACGCTTCTAATGGAAGTTTCTCCGCAATTGACCTAACCTTTTGCTCACCTAATATAGCCCATTTTCTAAATTGGAAACCTCTCGATGACCTGTACTTTAGTGATCATTTTCCGATCGAAATTTCATTAAACAATAACCAAACCCCACACAACGAATTGGAAAAATATCCGAAATGGATTATTAATAAAGCCGACTGGATTAAATTCCAACAAAATTTTTCCTTTACCTTCGACTACCAGCTTTCTATCGACGATAATGTCAAAAATTTCACAACCTCTGTCTTACATGGAGCCTCGGTTAGCATACCAAAATCTTCTTCCAAATTTCCTCCCAAGGTAGTCCCTTGGTGGTGCCCAGAAATCAAAACTGCGATCAAAAACCGAAAACGTGCATTACGCAAATACAAAAAAAATCCTACATTGGAAAATTTAATTTTTTTTAAAAAAAATAGAGCCCAAACTCGCTTAATCATTCGCCAAAAAAAAAACGAAAGTTGGGTAAAATTTATAAAATCGATTACTCAAAATTCATCTATTAAAGAAACTTGGAGAAAAATAAAAATCCTAAAGGGCTCATACATCCCCCACACCATAAATTTTTTAACAGTCGACAACAAAATTTTAACAGATCAAACTGAAATTACAAATAGTCTAGCCCAACATTTTTCCGATGTATCAGCATCCTCTAACTACAGCATGTTTTTTCAAAACCATAAGATTCAGAAAGAAAAAATTGAAATAAATTTTAATTCAGATAACTCAGAACCTCACAATGCACTGTTTTCTATTGATGAGCTTGAAATAGCTCTAAACCATAATATCCGAGACTCTTCACCAGGACCAGATGATATTCACCCTCAAATGATCAAAAAATTACCTCAATCAGGTTTAGAAGCCCTTCTTCAGATTTTCAATTCCATTTGGGTCTACGACACTTTCCCCACCAAATGGAGACACGCTATTGTCATTCCCATCTTAAAACCAAATAAAGACGCCAACCTACCAACTGGTTATCGACCTATTTCTTTAACATGCGTCCCATGCAAAATAATGGAGAAAATGGTCAGTACACGACTAATTTGGTATCTCGAATCGAATAATTACTTAAGCAGTCTCCAAAGCGGTTTTCGAAAAAATCGTTCTACGTTAGATCAATTATTAGACCTCCAACAAGAAATAACATCTGCCTTCAAAAACAAGGAAAATCTATACTCCATATTCTTTGACCTCGAAAAAGCTTATGATAAAGCATGGAGATCCAAAATCCTACGTAGACTTCATTCATTCGGTATAAAAGGTCATCTAGCTTATTTCGTACAGAATTTCCTAAAAGACCGAACTTTCCAAGTGAGACTAAATAACGAATCCTCCAAAATTTTTGGAATAGAGAATGGAGTACCCCAAGGTTCCGTTCTCAGCACAATCCTTTTCATAATTCTGATTGACGATATAACCGAAATAATCTCCTACCCGATATCCTTACGACTGTTCGCAGATGATATAAACATAGCCTTACGTTGCAATAGCCCACAAATAGCATATCAACTTCTTCAACCAGCGTTAAACAAACTTCAAATCTGGGCCGAAGAAAACGGCCTTTCCTTTTCTAGCAGTAAAACACACATAGTTAATTTCAGCCACAAAAGAAAATCCCTAACAGAACCAACTCTCACTTTCTATAATAAACCTCTTCAGTATAAAACCTCAACAAAGTTTCTAGGCCTAACTTTTGATCAAAAACTTACGTGGATTCCACATATTAAAGAAACGAAAGCCGAAATTCTCCGATCCTTGAATTTATTAAAAATAATTAGAAACCCTCGACACAACCCATCTCGATCCCTCCTGCTACTATTCTATCGGGCCCTAATTCGATCAAAAATCGAATACGGAGCACCCATATACTGTTCTGCAAAACAATCAGCTCTCTCCAGCCTAGACATTGTTAATAACGCAGCGATTCGACTATGCATAGGAGCTCTTCCATCTTCGCCTAATCTTAGCATTTACTGCGAAGCTGCTGAACTCCCTCCATATTATCGTAGAAAATTACTAACAAACAAGTATCTAGCCAAAACAATGTCAAACACATCCCATCCAATATCTAAAAGAGTCATAGATTTTTTCTCAATTCCATCAATCTCAGTCCACGAACCAATCACTTCATTCACTGAAATAATCAAAAGTAATCATATTTTCCCACTACTTCAACAACAAATAAATCAACAATATCAGCCATGGCTTATATCCATTCCTCCAATAAATATCTCGCTTACAGCCTACCCAAAACCAGACTACACACCTTTCATAATTAAAAATCACTTCATTGATCAATTATCGAGATACAGTGGCCATATACACTGCTTCACAGACGGCTCAAAAAGAAAAACACACCACGTAGGATACGCCTTTTCCATAGAGCAATCATCATTTCACTTCTCTCTTCCCTCGTTCTCTTCAAACAACACAGCGGAATTAATGGCCATTTACCATTGTATATTTCATATCAGCGAAACTTATCAGTCTGGCAAATTTTTAATTATGACCGATTCCTTAAGTTCCTTAGTTTCTTTCCAAAACACTTCTAAAAACAATCCTCTTATTCAGAAAATACTCAACTTATACAACATCTTATTCCAATCACAAATAAAAATCAGCTTCATGTATATCCCGAGTCACATCGGCATCTCCGGTAACGAAAATGTTGATAATCTTGCAAAATCCGCACACCGTTCTTCCCCTCTCCTTCCCTTTATACCACAAGACCTCCAGTCATATATATGTGAACAAACTCAAAACAAATGGCAATTAGAATGGTCCCAACAACATACCAACAAACTTCATACTTTCAAAAAATCAGTCGTCCCTTGGAAACATTTATCAAGCCTCAATAGGACCGACGAAATTATTATTACTAGAATCCGTATTGGTCACACCAAAATTACCCACGGTCACCTATATCAAGGAATTCGACAAAACCCCACTTGTACCTACTGCTCCTCAGATATCATGACAATAAAACACCTTCTTTTCTCCTGCCCTTCCTTCTCTGTCCAACGATTACAACACAAAATAACCCCTCAATCAATATCTGATGACCCAGAACAATTAAATTCATTGATCAATTTTCTCAAAAAAACCCACCTATACTCCCTAATCTAAAACTTATCCGATGGGCGCAATAATCCTGGCAATTAAAAGCGTCCCAAGAAAAAAAAAAAAAAAAAAAAAAAAAAAATCGAAATTATTTCTATAAGGAAAGTGAATTTTACAATAAAAGTGATTTTTTAATTACATTACGCCTCACTGTCGATAATTTTTACGCATATCCAATATCGATTAAAAAAAATATCTGTAAGATAAAAAATAATCGGTACTCAAAAATACGTGTTCACAATCAAAAAACTAAACCATTAAAATTCACCGCTTTTACACTGTTACACTAGATGTGGTGAACGGTGATCAACAACTTCATGTTAAGCCGTTAATGAAATAGCAGCTCCTTTACAAAGCGACAGAAAATAATAACAGTTAGCGTAGTGAAAATCACATCAGTTGCAACATTAACGAAAAAATGGTAGTTGTGTAAAATCATCCGAAATCGAAACATCGATATGCCTTTTGGCGATAAATATCTTCAGCTGATAATTTTGAAATAATTCGTAAAACGTTCAACATGAAGTCTAGATATTATTCGTTTCCTCTATTTTTCCGATTCACTGTATTATTCGCGAACGTGCAAGCGCGTTAGCGATATTACTGTCTATAGAGTTTTTTACATAAGCACTTCGCATGCGGCGTGAAAAATTATTGTTAAACTTTTTAATTGAAAGTAGACGAAACAAGAAAGAATACTATAATTATTACCATTCTCATGGTTTAAAATTAGAACAAATCCTGGTTTCAAGTAAAATCCGTAATTAACCAGGTATAAGAGAGGGTATGTATATAATTGTTATTCACGAATAAAAATACCGTTTAAGACAAATATTTGTCGGCAACGAATTGTATTTTTTTCCACCCCGGTTAATACAACTCTTTTGTTAGTTATTTTACTATTTTCGTTACGAATGATACGGACCTGTTTATTTTCACCCAGAATAATACCGGGATTGCGTTGATAAAATTACGCCTTTTTAAAAAACCGAAATTCAACGAGCCGTCCAGCGCTACAAACCGCGAGAATGACAATGTGTATTTCTTTGTTGCATGTGTCTACCATAAAAAATTAATATTTTCGTTTCTGTATACAAACGCATACAAAATTAATCTCTATAGCACCCCATTATTAAATGTTGCATAATAAACAGACGAAAAATGACAAAATATTTTAATGTGACGTTAATTTAATTTTTGTTAGGTGCGGCGGCACGATTACCTTTTTTTACTATTTTTTCAAGGATCTCCTAACAACGTACATAGATATGCGTAGTTAAATATACGCAGAACCAGCATACACGGACCGCGCGACCACCTAAGGTGCTTTATGGAAAACGCAGTAGACTAGCTATCCTAAAAGTTCGTTAACCATCGTTATTATTAATCACCGCTTCCAATTAGGAAGAAATACTTTGGTGGTCTCTGAACGTTACGACAGGTTGAAATTATTCAAAACAGGCATATACGTCGGGCGACAGTTCCACTCTGTACGAATTTCAGGTAACGCTTTATTAAAAACCTGTATACAGTGGACCGTAGTACTAGGCGGTTTATAAATTACGGCAAACGCGTTTCTCGGAAGAAAATTCTGAACCGATAACCGGACAACAAGATGCACCTGAATTGGAAACGCATGGCAATAACATCTATAATGATAGGTTTTTTTTAACTGGCAATTTTAACTTCGAATATCGTTGCTATAGCAAGGGCTCCCCACATCAATCACCCGCAGAATGTTTTTCTAATTTTTTAAACACATAAATCCTTCGGACTTCGCGCCACAGAGACACCACTCGTTACCCCGCAGATGAGAGTTCTATAATACTTATGGAAGAGCGAATTTCAACTGACTAAAAAATTAATGATAATCTACGGTTTGCGCAGCACAATCTATGTCACAATTTCACTTACATATTTCGTCACGACTTTTCGTAACGCTGTTTTTATGTTACCCTTGGCGCGAAAATGTCATTAATAACTGCTAAATGACTACGTCATTCTTAACCTCCATCAGAAATTATATCCATTTTCTAACTCACCTACTACATCTAATTCGATTAATCCAAATTTTATCCACATCTCAATAGTTAACAACTGCTGAAATTTTACCTCATCTCACATCCTTCCTAATTGTGACCTATTTATCTTTTCGATAATTTATCAGTTCCCTCCTTTTCACCTCTTATTTGTAGCCGATGAATAGATATAATAGCGATGGTTTCGTATTTGTAAACTTCATCTAACAAAATGACTTAATAAGCCTTAATAATAGTGTTAGTATGCTTTTGTTGAAAGACCTTCGCCGTTCAGTTTTATCGACCTGCGCTATATTCACTTCTAATCTTAGCTCCAAATGTTCATGGACCTTTAAAAGTGATCGTATTCCTATCATCATTTTTTTTCCTGTTTTTAGTATACATTTTTAAATGATATACGTAACAGATTTCTTAACTAACGATATTATATATATATATATACATATTGAAGACTTAGATTTTGGACTTATAGAAACGTGCGATAATTGTAAAACATCTTATTTTTGAGCTTGTCAGCAGTGGAGCTTACTCGATACGTATAAATATTAGTTACGTTACGAACAGATTATAAATTGAGGAAATAAGGAATAACAAAGGAATTTCAGAAGAGAGTGCAAGGACGATGTTAGCATGGTAAGGAGTAGATCAGAAGACTGGAATAAAGACATTTGATTAAGACATGTGATTCGCATCACAAGTCTGAGTTCTGGAGAATCAAAGGATCTTAAAGACGACCGAATGAGAACGAAACAGAGAAGCTGAAAGCCATGATTGAACCGAAGGTGAACTATGAAGGAAATAATAAAACGGCCGACGTTAAGGAAGAGACCTGTACCGAAAGAATGGCGATCGGAAAAAAAGACAGGATAGAGATCATGATGAAAAGGATAAAACAGCCAGTGTGACAGGAAATCTGCTTATAAATTAACCACTGACCGCAGTCGAACGAGCCAACGAATAACACACATCTTTTCATTACATAAACAACTTTGTTCATTTTTCGCAAACGTATCTTTCAATAATTACTATTAATAAATTAATACAGAGCACCGAAAGAAACGCGTAATAGACTATCGAAACGTTCGAAAATGCCACGTTTGTTTAAAAAATTATTTATTGCCTACGCCGTGAACGATCAACAAAATTCACATTCTTTACTTAAACAAAACATATTCTTTAACACCTATATGTGTATACATAATTTGGCGGCCCTATTCTTATACGAATATATAAATGCAATATAAATCGAAAAGAGATGCTCTTCAGGAACACAAACCTGCCTAGAACTCGAATTCGTTTCAAAAATGCGAGACAATAATATAGGCTCGCCTGAAGCTGGGAACGGTTCGAAATTGAACGAGATCGGATCAAAAAATTCGTATAAATCGTAATTTGTTAAGAATTAACATTCGAAAAGTCTACGGTCAATTAACAATGGCAACCAAAAACGGATTCCGGGGAGGGGGGGGGGGGTCTTTTAAAATGTTAGCTGAGACAAAAGCGGAAAAAGAAACAAATGTTATTAGCGTATAATTTCTTTTAATAGTGCAGTCTAGTCTCGTTTCCACTTTGTTCATAATTACACTGTATATTAATTACTGATACAATTTTAGGGCCTTGACGCGAAACAAAAGCCCTTTTTCGGCTAATTTCTTCTTTACTATGCAAATTAAGTTATTCTAGTTTATAAATGGAAATTGCGACGCAATTAACAAACCTCTTCTTTTCGCCGTTCGCGGTTTATTTTTATTGTCCCGGTAATTTGTACCTGACCGCATTCTGTGAATAGAGTCGTAGACGAAGAAAAAATCCGTTTTGATCTTTCGTTTATTTTTGTTTTCTGAAAAGCATGTACAGCCGTTTAAGATTTAGCAACAGCTGACACGACTAAAGTCTTATCAAAGTCCGGAGACGGGGGGAGTCAGATAGGGACGTTTACACCGAAACCATTAGAAAGGGAAATGAATCACATTATATTTTGATACCGTAGGAAAGAACAAAAAATGTGAACGATGCGTTGTTGAAGGAAAAGATACACATAGGAGGCACAATAATTCGCAGCGAATTGGAATAGAAAGCAGAACCGGCCGATTGAAAGAGATGCCGTAAGAATAAGCTCAGCTTTTATCCAACATTTACACTTTACACCGAACCTCTCTTACGATGACTGTTTGGTACCGGTTGGGAAAAAATATACCCCTTAAAAAAAAAAAAAAAAAGGAAAAAAAAAAGGAAAAAAAGAAGAAGAAGACAAAATTATGTCGTTATTCATCAGCGAAATCGCGCTTTTTCCCGCTCTTTTTATTCGTTAGATTCTACTTGTTTTTTTTTAATTTGCTTTTTGAAAAAAGCGAGACGAAAATAAACAAAGGAGTGGCTCAACTTAAAAACATGCACTTGACCTCAATCAGACGGGCATAAGAAAACCGGGAACGGAAGAATGGATAAGAGTTTCGTTACAATGTGTGCAGTAGGATATTCCGGTATAATAATTATTCCGGTATAATTACTTGGGAGGGTTGCGACGATGCGGCGAGCGGTATTAGAAACAGAGACGGCGCAGCATTGACATACTCGTCATTTCTACCGGAGGGGAAAAGCAACATAAGACACAGCGTGATAAATCATGTTCAACAACAGCATCACTACAATAGTGCGCCTGCATTCGCGTTGTCCTGTTGGCTGCTAACCGTTGACCGTCGTCGAGTTCAGCGTTGAAAAAAATACCGCGATATCCGTAAATGACGCAGCAACGTCGACTTAGCGAGCGGGCAGGGTTAAGCTGAAATTAGTCTTAACAAACTAGAAAATGAAGAGGGCAGACTGCGCGTGCGCTCGTCTCTGCGGACGAGGTCGCGTGCATTTAAATGTGAAGAAAAACGAGAAGATTAAGCACGATACGGCGGAAGAAGTATTCCAACTATTTCGGAGTAGTTGGAAGCGCAACTATGCCGTTTAATGAGTTTTTAATGATTCGCCGTTGTTAAGGCATAGAGAGGCAGCTGAAATAGCTCCGACTCCGGTCGCAACATATTCTGCAAGAGAAGAGTTGCAGAATTAACAGCAATGCGCCGCCGCCAGTTGAATGTAAATCGCGCGGCAAATTCGAAACGGACCAAAAAAAATCGCACCACTTGCGGGCGTTTGGCCGCTAAATCGGCCGCAAACGAGCTGGCGGAGTGCACACGTGCGAACGGTGCCGTTCAGCAATCGTTATCGTTACCAGGCGGCATGACTCAAAACCGCGCTTAAAACGGTTTGCATACTTTCAGTCGCAACGAATTAGAGCGAACCCGCGCGCAGGTTAGCTCAAGATTCGGCAGACAGCTTGCAGATATATGATAAATGTTTTTGAACAGGCGGAAATTCCGTGCAGAATGATACAAGATGTACTCTACACGTTGTTCCAGCGGCGGATATATGTATATATATATATTTTTAATTATGTTCATTAAGACAGCGTTTGTTAGTCCAGCGCCACGATCAAATATTTTTTTTTTTACATAAAAATAAGCACGCGTAAAATTCGGTTAAATACAGAGCAGAATTAATTAAGAAAATCGAAATGTCTCATTTTTTTTTGTAAATTAATTTGATTTACCAGTTCTTGTTTACGAATGTGTCAATTACATCATCACGGAAAGATGGTAATTTTCTAATGTTTGATAATAATTCAATTTTCAATACTAAAAAAAGCTAATGAAAATTTTAATTTTGTAATCGAATTTTCTACCATCTATTAAGTATGTATTTTTTGTTCTTTTTTATATACCTTTTGATTTTGTAATCGAATTTTCTAAACTAATTTATTTTTTCTTGAAAACTTAATGAACTAAAACTAATCATTGGAAGTTTTTCAATAATACATATACAATTGCATGTAGCCTCCATTTTACAAAAGTGTTTGCATTTTAACAGATTGTGTGGTACATTTGTAATTGCGTAAATAAGATAAACAAGCCGGTATAACTTCTTTTGTCGTATATCAAAACAGACTGAAAAGCCCGACCGATGACTATTGCTTCCAGTTCCGCTGCTAGTAAAAGCCTATCTAAAAGTCGATCCAAAAAGGAAAATGTCTACTGCAAATAGCGCACTAGCCAATAATGCTCGTACACATACTGACATGCACAAAAATCACGCTTTATGATCGGTGTACGTAACCGTGAAGCAATTTGAGACTCAGCGCTTCCAGACTGAACATTCTTCGCTCTCGATACACATTACTCTGTAATCGCATTGATCAAAATTCACTCAAATTACATGATCTTGAAGCGACACAGCTTAGTGCTTCCAAATTGAATATGCGTGCGCAACCTTTTTCTACCATCGCGGTACACAGCAGATCGTTCAGAGACAACACTCTAGGCAGTAGTAACGTGAAATAGTAAGGGCTGTCGCTCAATCTTGCAGATGCTCTTTCATTTAGCGCTGCTCTTTTTCTAATAATTTTTAATTCTGGCACTTAAATTCAACTAGTTACTTCATTTCCTTTCCGAGGAGGTTCGCATTCTTTTCGCGGATGTTCTAAAAAACAATTTCGTACTAATGTGTTAGGAGAAGCGGCGCTTCCATCGCTTCCATTGACGCTACGCCCCTGTTTGTTACCAAAACCTGTGTAGCGCTAAATATATAATACTATTTCGATTTTCCTCCACGTCAATAAAACCAAAAAGCCCTTTTATGATTCATCATTGCACGATTAAAACCGTGTTCGCCTTAATATCAGTTATAAAAACGAATACACGAAAAAATTAACTTTTACGTACGGGCCGTGCACTTCTTCATTCATTCGGAAGGGGGGTGGGGGTGGGATAAATTTCGTGCCTATTCGGAAATACACTATTGTAAATATTGTTTTTTTGTTCGGCGCGTCGCCACTATGGATCATCATCCTCTGCTGTGTGTAATGTTGATTCAATGTAACATTACGAACATGATAATTAAACCGGAATCCTTACGCATTATTAAAAGAAAAAGAAAATTGACAAATTTCTTTAACCGACACTGAAAAAAAGAATACCGAAACAAGCATGTATTTCCTATTAAATTTCAACTGAAAAACAGAACACTGGACTACGGTTAAATTACTATCCATTTATTATTTTTACTCATTTTTTACGATAATCAAAAAAAAAAAAAATCTCGCAAAGACATACGAAAATAGCAATTTTATTAATAAAAATAAGTAAACAAACAAAAAGATTTGATCTGTTGGCACTCCGAGGTGAAGACACCAATTTTCCACGTAGACAACAGACGTACCATTAGAAAATTTGTCCTGATGTGTTATTTCGACCGACAAACGGAAATCTAACAAACTGCGTAATTATGTTAAAAGTGGCTATTGGCCATCCGGAGAAGAGGGATTACGAGTATTTTGTCAGTTCCGGCCTCGCGGTTGGTAAAACATTCGTCACGCCATGTACGCACTACCGTTTTAATAATAGAGAGTTGGTGTTACTTGTCCAGAGTGCTGTTTATAATAATAAAAAATAAATAAAATAATTTCATCTCCCTCCTAAACGCCGCATCGGGGAATTAACGCAATAAGTCTAATGGATCTGATGAGAATATTGTGGACCAGTTTTTACCGTACTTCTCGATTTTCAGGATTTCCTACACATACAATGTACGTGGAATATCATAATAAGATGGTTCAGACATGAAAAGAAATTTCAAATAAAAATATGCAATAACTCACGAACGGTTATTATAAACTTCAAAATTAGATCATAAATTAAAAACCATATCCGCAGCTTCAAGCAAAATTACCCTATGTGGGAAAAAACCAAAAAACGTCAAGAATACATACATAATATGGAATTTACAACGACCTAAAAAATCACCCTTCAAAACTTCATACCTCACCAGCAGATAACTCTTTAAAAGTGAAGCTCAAAATATAAAACAAAACCCAAAAAATCTTTCATGTAATCAAAAAATTATTCAAACCTCCCGCTGTCCCTTTGCTGCCAAAAACAGTAAAGAAAGCAAAAAAAAGCAAGAAAAAAAATGTTGACGTAAGTAGCACGAGTGAAAAAGTTGAGATAATCAAAACGTATCTCAAACATATAAATAAAGGGCCTTTTTATAGGAAAAAACCGTAGCCGAGCTTACAACTTTATTTCCAAGCTCTCGTCGGGGTGTCGAAAAATACAAGTTTTTGAAAAAAATACTTTTTTTTCAACGAATCTGATATATCGGCGGGAAGATTAACGAAACCTTCGAAATTAGCAAAAAGTTAAAAAATAGCGCGAAAAATGACGTGCCTCTTTGTGGCACGAAGAATTAGATTTCTTCGTTTTGAATGTAGTATGTATTATGTGAATATAAATATTACAGTCACTTTTAACTTAACATACGGAATCCTCAACGCACGTGTCATGCTTGACTGAACCGCTTTTTTTTTTTTTTTTTTTTTAAACAAAATTATTTAGTACTTTCAAAAAAAAAAAAAGAAGCCTATTGTTCATATTCGGCGATGACCATACTTTACCGTTTAGTTCAGAGCAAGATTTCCCTACGCCTGCTGCTTAACGCACACGAAAAAAATGCATTCGATTATTTTCTTCTTTTTCCTTTACGCACTTACCTACATGTCTTTCCATTCTCGAGTTTTCGTTAGTTTTTTCAATTCATAGTTTCGAACCGCCTCTTTTTAGACCTATCGCCATATCTCTCGGCTGGAATATTTTAATTTGTTTTCCGACCTACATTTAAACATAAAATCTTATCTCTCGAATGTTTCTCTTGTATTCACTCTAAATCCGATAGTCTCCCGTATCTTCCTGTAATACCACGCATCTATTTTAGCCGTTCTTATCTCAGTTATCTTCCCTTTTTGTCTTGTTTCCTTCGATGCGGGCCATGTTTCTGCGCTACACCGCCGCCGTCGTGAAAATTGTTCCTTTATTTTTGTCGTCTATTTTCTATTGTTGTGATCCTCACACTTTTGCAACTATTAACCGCACATATATTTAAAGTTATCTACTCCTGTTTTCATTTGATTTCCATCATACTCGGATATTGCCACTTATCATCCCTCGTGTTTTTCACTTCCTTCTACGATATTCAAACACCGTGTATTTAAACTTTCCTTCCTTCTTCACTAAATCGCTTTTCCTTGGCTGCATCTCCTAATTATCCATTGGATCCTGAAGGTTCCCAGTATATTTGTGATGCGAATCACGTGCTCTTCGAGTGCTCCGGTTTATCTCGCGAGCGTGAGTTACTCTATTATCATCTTTTAAAGCTTGGTGTCTTCCTGCTCCTTTCAACGCCACTTATGTTCTTTCTCTACCTACTATCTCTGTTGTTCCTGTCCTAGGGGCTGTGCCTTGATTCCATTGTCGACAGAATAAAAATATAATTTCTATTCTATTCCATGTATCTATTCCTTTTTGCATGGGTTAATACACTCTTTGGTAGCAAACCCAAGGGGGGTATAAAAAAAAAAAAAACTTTTCGGGATATTACGGACTGAATAAATGGAATTGAACGAGCATAGCGCGTTGAATGTATTACATATCACAGACTGTGTTTTTGACCGACTTCACAAAAAAAGAGGAGGTATTTGAAATTCGACTGTATTTTTATTTATTTATTTTTTTTTGTGTGTGTTACCTCAGAACTTTCTTCTAGATGAACCGATTTTGATGATTCTTTTTTTTTATTTAAATAGTGGTGTTTCGCATGTGGTCCCATTTAAATTTGATCAAGATCTGACCGGTGGTAGTTTTTGAGTTATCCTTAATAGTAATGCGGGAGATTGAAGCTTTTTGGATGCTTTTCATTCATGATCGGTTTCACATTTGGTTAGATTTATTGACACTTAAAATACTATAAATTTGCCAAATTACCATGGAAATGTAGCTTTTGATGTTTTCACACCGTCGTGGAAATATCTGTTCTTATTAAAATGTTTTAATTTTAAATGCATTAAAAATGCACTAAAAAGTAACGAAATAAAATGCTCTTTTACAAATAATAAATACCGATACTTGAAGATTTATTATAAAAATTGAAAAATGCACTAAAAAGTAACGAAATAATTATTCCCGATAAGAAAATATATATCAGAGTGATATAATACCTTAAAGATGACATTATCGTAATTCTTATATAACATTAATACCTTAATTAGAGTAGGGATTCATATTACATATTAAAATAATAATAAAAAAACCGCATTAAATGTTCATTAAATTGTTCCTAGATATTAGTAACATGAATTTAATGCCGACTCTAATTAAGGTATGAATGTTGTATAAGAATTACGATAATGTCATCTTTAAGGAGGGTATATCACTCTGATATATATTTTCTTATCGGGAGTAATTATTTCGTTACTTTTTAGTGCATTTTTCAATTTTTATAATAAATCTTCAAGTATCGGTATTTATTTTTTTTTATAAAAAAACATTTTATTTCTCTATTTCTTTTGACTAAACTTCAACAATAATCAACCGATTTATATAAAAAAGAATGTTCCGAACTAGAGTTTTTTTTTCTCAATATTTCTCGGTCCCATAAAACGACCAGAAAACTCCCATCGACTTTCTTAATTTTTCCGCACTGGATATTCGTTGAAATTTTCGGTAGGGAATTAATAGGCCCATCAACAAGTCACACTTCTGTTTACTAAATATTATCTTTTCTTCGAAGCAGAGTGTCGTAAATCTACAACACTACCGATTTGATCACCGCTCTTCGCTTTAACCGATTTCTTTAGCGTAGATTCTTCAAGTGTCGTGCGCCCAGGGTAGGAAAGAAAAAATACTCTTTTTATTTTTCAGAAACGCCCGTCTCACATCACTTTTTACATATATTTAAGAGTTTGTGATAAATAATGTATCACAGTAGATGAATAAAAAATAAACCAGAGATAACAACAAATCGTAATTGGGGAATAGAGTTGCAGATGTTTAAAATTTTACGAGTGCATTATTTTTAACATTACGAAATTAATATTCTCGTATATAATATAATGAATGGAAGAAATTTTCGACGTTTAAACCTCTTTGAGATACACAACAAATAAGCAAACTATCAAATTACATTGAAATCAACTGTATTAATATATTTAAAAAATATTTTAATCGAAATCTCATCCTAAATGATAAGCTATTATTTCAAAAACTTGTATATTAATAACCATGTCATTCTTATGCATATGAAAGTGTCGTTACGGGTTTGTGTTGTTTACTGTACTTGAATGTTTTTGCTAATGCGTTAAGGGAGTCATAATAAAAATCGCTACGGGAACTGCAAATCTTTATAAAAGAAAAATGTTTGGTAGAAGAATTATATCTGGAGATCGATTAATATTGTAACGAATTCACTTGTGCATAACATATATATATCGACAAACTAGCACCTCTATTTTACCGTAATCGATGTTTGCATTTGCGTTACTTGTATTTTCAACTTTATGTATAATCAATAACCCCGATTAAAAGACTCCGAAATAGGTCAGTTAATTTCTAACGCGTTAGTACGTATATGTTTATTTTAGAATTTATTGATATTTTTAATACGGTAAAATACATATACGTTGATCTAAAAGTCTACGTTTGGACATTCCTTGATGTGACGTAGTTGCAATGTCGATAATAGCAGGCGACCGTAACGTATTGCCACGTCTTATATGACGATAGAAGTTTGTTCGGCATTCTAACGGAGCAGTTGAAAGATTCGAGGAAAAACTTACAAACAGTAAATATCTCGTTAAAAGTTCTTTAACGCCGGCCAACCAAAGGAAGGAAAGTTTTGCCTTTAAATGTCAGCGCGCATCCAGCTTCGCACCTATTCCGCGGTAATATCGGATATTCCTTTGAACCGTCTTTCCTGTAAGCTCTATATTTGCGGAGGATTCTTAATTTCATCTCCGAAATAACCGTCAAAACACCTTCATGATCATGATCATGATCATGATCATGATCATGATCATCAGTGTTTCAGCCTGGACCATGATATCAAGAATTATCTCGTATAGGAAAAAAGAAAAAAGAATCCTCCGCATTACTAAAATTCCATCGAATTTTTCGAGATTTAAATTACCTTTTACGAAGCTAATTTTAACGCGAGAATTTTAAACGTATACGTAAAGTATATATTGTATGTAAAACACGGAACTTACCGCATGAATAGCATTACTACTACATGTATGTATATTCGATAATTCGACAAAACAGATCGAACTTACCTGAAACAAAAAAAAAGTTAAACCTCGTAAACAAGTTCTCATTGCAATTTAAGTATACATTTAAAAAAAGCACATCCTAATTGTAATGTGCATATATGCATATTCAACTTTGCCAGGTAGAGCGCGACATGCGTTGACAAATCGGTAATGTATGCAAACATTTGCGTATATTTTAAAAATTACTTCAAACGAGTTGTAAACAGCGTGAATTAGTACTGCGACCGGCGGCGGAGGACGAACATTACATAAGGGGAAAAAAAGGAAAAGAAAGAAAGGTGTATTATTTATGCAACTCGGTTTTTGAGGAGCTGCTAATGCGAAACCGGTTGTCGTCGTTCACAGACCGTCTTCAGCTGGAAGTCACCGGGTTTTCATTTTCTTTCTTTTTACCTTTCCAGTGTACGCGTCTAGATTAGAGATGGAAGTTATCGGTGGCTGCGGAATAAATTATAAAAGCCGTCGTCCAATATTACGAACAAGACTGCAGAGTAGGAGGAAGAGCAGACACAGAGAGCTTCAGAAAGTAACTCTCGACCAGCTGCGCCGCTTCCCCGTCTGACGGTTCATCGTCAGCGTGGTACGGTGTGAGACTGGACCGATCAGCCATCAACCTGTAGCAATAGATGTTTCCATTCGAACGAAAGCAACGGCCGGTCCGCCACAGTCGGTAACGCTGAAACGAAACAAGATGCCCGAGACCAAGTTCGTTATCTAAACAATAAAGACCAGCTGAGATTTCCATTGGCAAAGGTACGCGCGCATATTGATAAACGGCTGAGAAGCGACAAGTGAAAATTCCGGTCGTTCGAGAACTAATCAGGGCCGAGATACGCGATGGCCAGGATACCCATCTGTTCGCCGGTGTCGTAAATTATATTTACAGAATGCGGGAATTATTTTTTGTCGGACTGTTGCTATTCGTTCGGCTTGTCTGTTGATAGAAATGTTAGATGCGTGCGTACCCCGGACGGACGCCACTCTTTTTATGCTACATATAGTTCTGTTAGCGTAGAAGTGCGAACAGTTCAATTTGTTATACAGCTCTTTTTCCCAAAACGAACGATTCAGAATAGATTAAAAATAACTTTTTTACCTGCCCCTCCTACTAGAACGCCATTGTTCATTCGTATTTTGTTGCTTCTCTTAACGTTTTGTCTTTAATTAGGTCTCTTGTATTATAAAGGGGAAAAAGGTATACCATATATAGCAGGTTCTTTTTAAACTAGTGACCGCAACAGTCTATTCGCGGGAAAAGAGCGCAAGATGCCCACGAAAAAGTATGTTGTTTTTCCATAGTATTAGGAAATTAACAATTTACGAATAATCGGTTCGTTGGTGATGGCGTTGCCAACGTACAATTCGCCAACACGTAATCGTGATCTTTACCAACATAAAAAAATATGTTTGTAATAGTAGCGTCACTAGCCATCCCCGTTTGTTAATTTAAAAAAAAACAGAAGTAAAAACCGTACGACGATTTTTCTAGTTCTCATAAGTAAATTGTTTTGAATAAGATGTGTTCATTTTTGGTATTAGTCGAAAAATGGAAATATTATTATCGACAATGCAGAATTCCACTATTGATATTGTAGATTTATAGCTTAATAGTTGAAAAAAAAAAAAAATACCGGTTCAATTTTAATAAAAGCGCAGTTCATTATAAACATTAAATGTAAATAAATAAAGACAAGAATTTTCACTAATCACAGCGTAAAAATGACACAATCATCAATACATGTATAAATGTATACATGTATATTGCAATGTAGGATGTTGCTAAAAATAATAAATTTAATAAAGAAAATTTTGAGTACGTGATGAACGAGAAGATGTGTGTGTGGTCTCACGTTGGTCGGAATGAGACGATTGGGATTTCAGAATCGATGCCGAAGGAGATGCATGTCAAAAGTCGGAGAAAAAACGCGCCGAAAAATTCTTCTGAGGTAGTCAGTTGGTTTTTCGTAAATAGTAAGATTTCACTCTGCTCATCTAATTACCAGTGTTAACCTTTGTCTTTTTTCGTCAATTCAACGGTCATCGGCAGTCGGGAAGAAGTCGCAGATTGTCACGATAGCTTATTATTTTACTCCGCTTTTGTTGATTAACTTTTGATCTCATCGTAGTCCGTTTTTTTTTTTTTTGTAATAAAATTCTTTACGGGCAATTTTTGTTAAATAAACCGAAATGCCTAGTTCATGAGATCATCCAAGTCAGCGCTGACAAAATTGCTCATCAGAACAGCAGCCTTTGAATTACGACGGCCGTGCAAAGCGTAGAAGTTTATTTTTATATTAATTGTTTATAATTCGTGATATTTTTGTGTATAAATCTATTGCTTTTTAGCGACCGGCTGTGACAGAAAAGTAAGTATTACACATGTATATGTATATATATATATATATATGTATCTACCTAAGGATTTAATGTGAAATAATAAAAATAATTATTTGCGCAAAACTATAAATTCTGCAGAGGGGACGAAATAAACCAACGTTAAAACATTTGGCATCCTGGATGAGGATATACGTAAATTACCAAACATTATAATATATATAGAGCTTTATATATGACGCATGTAGCAATTTAACTGCAGAAAAAAAAAAAATATTACAAGTATCTGTAAAGGTATACAAGAATTCGCAGAATCGTGTGGCTCGGAAGAAAATTGTCCGGGTTGTACGCGATTATTTGGCGACATCTATCTCGACACCACTTCATTTAGAATCTATTAAAAACGCGCTCAAAATTCTGCTAGTACTTAAATACGTCAAAACAACGCCGACAAGATTTTAAAGTTAACATTACAAAAAAACTGGGTATTAATTGCGAATTAAAGGTGCGCGTTAAGCCCTTAAAATTAAACATTTATTCTAAAAATATTCGACTGAAGAAAGAAAAAAAAGCGTAACCATTAAATAGTCGCCTTCAAAACTATAGATTTTAAATAATTTAATATATTAGTAGCCTTTCTCCGTTTTTAGATCGAACGCGAAAACATACACATGCAGTAAGAGAAAGTGCAGCAACTGTGTAAGCAGATTCGGATTGGAAACAAACATGTCGTCCACATAGCGTCCTGAGGTGGAATTGTTCGAAGATAAGACATGAACGGGCCAACTTATTTATCGAGGGAGTACAACGGATCATCACATGAAGAAGAAGAGGAAGAAAAATACGCTAAAGTACCGTAACAGGCAGCAGAACACGATAATGACGAAACGTCGGTTATGGTGATACTGATTAACGATAAAAAACGCTAAAAAAACGCTAAAAAACTTAATTAAAAAAAAAAAACAAACAAAAAAACAAACGTTACACCCAAATTAAACCGATGTGAACGAGGCGATCTGACTGCAAAGAGGGGGTGGAGAATGATTTTAACCCGATAAACGCATGTAATAACTAATGCGAATAAGAAACATAAACCGGATAAGCGCTTCCGCGTGCAAGTCCAACCGGGGCATCATTCCGATTATCATTAGAGCGGCAAATGCCAAGGGTACCACCGCCACCAACTCCTGGCATGTTACCGGACCGTTTCGAGGGACGTGAAAGATAGACACGGTACAAATATGCGCTTCCGCGATACCACACAACTTCGTCTAGGGCGCGGGCACAGGCTGAAAGTAGAACCGAGGCGTAACGCGGCAACGAAAGAAAAAATAGCCGCGTTAGCGGCTAGCGGAATTTGAATAGGTCTCCGCGGCGGCTGAAGTTGCGGCGACGATGAAGGAATTATTACGAAGGGGGTTGGCCGCTACCGCTACCGGCGGTATGTTATTACTGCTTGCGCCGTTGAACAATGGTCCGACGAAAGGGATGATTAACAAGAAAAAGTCGCAACAATCGTCGACGGTCGCGACGAGATGCTGCTATAAGAACAGCGCGCAGATAGTTGTTTTCGTCGAGATAAATGAGCCCCTACAAATGGACAAACAATAATGTCGCTACGCCGAGCGTCCGCAAGAAGTCTCCCAAGTTACTAGAGGGCTCTTTGTTTGAACAAGAAGTCCGAAGGTGGTACTAGGATGCGTACGCGCGTTCCGTATTAATGGAGAGGATCGCGGTTGCAACGGTCAAATAGAACGTTCCCAACTATTAAATGACGGCTAATTAATGACCACCCCGGGGATATCATTTGGTCGTCCGCGAACAGATAAATATGTAAATAACGACTATCACCGCCTCTGCCGGACAACGTTCAATCGGATATACGCGAGATTGTTGCTCCGGCAAGATCGCTGTGCTACACTTGCATTTAATCGAGGGACGATAAACGGCAGATTAAGAGCTGTTCTTTTTTACTTGTTCTTTTAATCACCCTATAAATCCTTTCACTTTGCACACATTTAACGCCGGGCCGAAATCTGCGGATTACCTTCTTAATCATCGCAGCACCGGTTAGTCGGCGCGCAGATTATTCTGAATTAATTTGTCCCGTCTTTAAATGTCCACTCGGCGCGAAACATCACAAGACCGTTGTCGTTCCAAACCGTATACTATTAAAGTTACTAGACTCGGCCGGCCGTCCGATTTTCACGCTAAATTTCGATGGTAAATTACGAAATTTGGCGTGAAATAATTTACAAATTCATTCGGAAATTGTAAACAATTTACGCTTTTAAATAATTCCGAAATTAGAAGAAAAAAAAAAAAAAGTAAAGACATCTAAACAAAAACTTTTAGCCGTACACTGGGATGAATAATTTGAAATTGTTTCGACATAAAATTCACCATGAAAAAAAAAAAAAAATAAATAAATAAAAAGAACTAAGTAAAGGAAATGTCCAGATAGTAGAGCAGCGTATTATAATAAATGGCTTCTGGATCACGAGGCTTTTCGATAATTCAAAGTTGTGTTCCTCCACCTGATGCCAATGTAACACGATCGTAATCAATACGGGGGCATGATGTTCGCAACTATTCTTCGGCGAAGAGAGGACTTCTTTTTACTTGTACGCTGATTTAGCTGCTACAGTTAATGGTGAAATGGATCGAGCAATAATGAAATCGACAGCTTCCTTTAGGAAGACGAAAATAACTACTTAAGAGTTACTTCTGGTAGAATTTCGTGATTTTCTGTTGATCTTCTTGCTTAGAAACAAACCACCTGTGTTCTGCTCGCAAATTTCCGAATTGCTTATTAGTTCGTTATTAATTAAATTTATTAGGAAGTTACGTGCTAATTGAAATATAACCGTTATGCTTCTGAGAGTCTAGAATGGGCTGTATATGCTACAGAGTTAATTTGATTTAAATGCATCTGCCGGAAAAACTCCCATTAGCATATTGATCGAATAAACCGCATAATTTTTTACACTATCTGCCAAAACGTGCGATTCGGCAACGCAGCCTAAATCACCTCTTTACAACTATAAACTGGATTTATAATAGCGGTAGTTAGATGTCACTTTTATACCTGCGCTCAAAACCTTTTTTTTTCCTTTTTCCTCGGCCGACCAATCTCCTCTAGCACTTTTACCAAGACTCCCGCGGGGCTGCTGATTTACGAGACATGTTTGCATGTCGGTTAATTCTGGCAACAAACATATTTCTGTATCGTTTGCGTTTATTACTCGTTTATATTTAATGTCTGTACAAAAATGGGCTGTTGCTGCGCTTTCATTTACAAACGCCCTAGAGTATGTTTGAAAACTCTCTTATTTACTCTCGCACTCCCAGCAATTCAGCAGTCGATCATCATTTTTTAGCAACAAACTAATCTTATTGAACACAATTTGCCTAAAACCGAACGAGTCCCATAATAATAAACGTGTTGTTGTTCAAACAAATTGATTGATTGATTGATTGATTCCATCTGACGTCACTAACTGTGAAAACAATATGACGCTGACTTATCGAATATTGAATATAATAAAAAATATGGACTAGGAAATATAAAATGATAAATTGATGTTTCACATAGACTGTTTCAACTGCTAATACAGGACTATATTTATTACACATATATGCACTCGCTAAATAAAACATACAAATATATATATATTTATCATCATCATCGTTAACTGTAATCACCCTAAGGGATGTCATGACCATGATTCATACTTTTGTTATCAGTACCAATTTCCGCCACCGACCTTGATCATCGGTTTTTTGCACACATTCCACAAATGATTTCCCCGTGGCTTTCCGCATCGCATCGGGCCATCTGGTGTGTCCTCGTCCCCGAAATTGTTCCCCTTCCGTTTTCCCTTGTATGATTAGAGCTGTTCGATGGAGTTTTTGCGTCGCATTACATGTTCGAAAAATTTCATGATTCTAGTCGAGACTTGGTTGGTCAATCTGTGTGTAATCTGAAGCCTGTTTAGAATCGATATATCCGTCTGTCTGGCTCTCCAGGATATTCTCAGCATTCGTCACCACATCCACATTTTGAAACCATTTATACGCTTTTTGTCGGCAGCTTTTAAAGTCCGTGTTTTCGATGCATACACACATATACATATATATATATATATATATATATATATACATGTATACATTCCATATATGGAGATACTTTTTTGCAAACATTGTATATCATTATGTATTCTTGGAAGTGTTACATAACTTCACTATTTAATTATTAAGAATGATCCGAACAAAGATGTATACATATACATATTTTAAAGATGTATACATATACATATTTAGTAGTATTTTAATAGTATATGAATATCTAGGCATTATATGAAACAATGAATTTTACATTTTTTTTCGGACACACATATATATATATATATATATATATGTAGGTGAATACATCCTGTTTGTTAAAATGGTATAATAAAATAAACTTTAATAACAAACAATATAGTTCAATAAATTAGATAAATACCTATTTAGAAACGTTTTCGGGCATAACCCATCATCAGCTAACACTAACTTAAAGGGAAGTTTCCTTTAAGTTAGTGTTAGCTGATGATGGGTTATGCCCGAAAACGTTTCTAAATAGGTATTTATCTAATTTATTGAACTATATTGTTTGTTATTAAAGTTTATTTTATTATATATATATATATATATATATATATATATATATATATAATCGAAGAAGTATCGGTTTATGTACATCGCTATAAGAATGTCAACTTTTTTACCGTGATATTTTCGTTATTGAGCGGAAAATTAGTAACTAATGTGATCATAAATCTGATTCAAAGATTCTTAAATATTAATATCGGTGCGTGATATGCAAAAACCAGATAATTTTATTACATCAGTCGACTTCTAGATCACCGAATTTACTCGTAATTATGTTGTTTTTTTTTTAAATTGCTTTTATCAGATTAGGACTATTGTCATCGGAACATAGGAATTATGAGTCAGAATTAAATCACACTTTATTTCTGCTGATTAACAAACGAATATACATAAAAACCTTTTCTGTAAAGAGTAATTATCTCAATGATTACACATTCCAAACAACTAATTCAATTAATAGTACTGCTATCTAAACGTATATTTAACATCTCCTAAACGATACAGCATAATTATGTTCTGAATTTGGTGTAATAAATACAACTTCCGATCTTAGTATTAAACGATAAAATAATTCGTAACAAAGTTCGTTTTCGTGATTACATTTCGTAGCAGTTACCGCGATATCTTTTATTCTATTCGATGTTAAGTCGACAACATATTATTTTCACAATTAGCGACGCTAAAGGTGCGAAACCTACGCGAATTTATCACAGAAATCTATAAACAAGCGGCGTTTCTTAATTTCTCTTCTGCATTTGTTGTCGTCGTCTGATTTATCATGATATCATGAACAATCCGGTTAGTTGTAACTTTTTACCCGCGACTAGACTAAGAATGATCAAACATCGCAAACACTTTTCATCGACTAAATTAAATAAGAATATTTTATGTTTGTGATTCGTTGAAAACCGAGATAATATGCGTATGTATAAAAAATATCAGAACGTTCTGTAAAACTAAACAAAAACAATAATTACCAATCAATATAACAAGGAATAAATAAAAAGGTACACCTTCTTAGAGCTGACTTTTTAATTGTGAAGATAATTTTATCATCGTTACAAAACAGAAAAGTGTATGTATCGGCAAGGTGACTGTTACTGTAAATTTGTTCATTTTTTTTCTACACTAAAGAAAAGATGAGATTAATTTTAGACGAATTTTAGACGAATTTTAGATTAATTTTAGACTAATTTTAGATTAATTTTAAACGAATTTTAGATTAATTTTAAACGAATTTTAGGCTAATTTTAGACAATTTTTTCTTACAATTACTCTTTATGAAGAAAAAACAAAAAAAGCGTACGTACCCCGTCTTTAAATATTGAGAAGGGGAATAACAAACAAAAAGCAAATGTAACATTAACACCTGTTGTCATTGCCGGGTCTTCTTCGTTTAAATGTTTCACCACTACTATACAATCGAAAAGTCGTTTTGTGGCGCGTTAGTGTATCCGGAAACGCTACAGACTCTACACCTTTACAATGACATTTCAATTATTCCATTGAAAAATAAACCCGCTTCGCTGATTTTCACCACCGTAGCGTTATTATTATTATTATTATTATTATTGTTATTATTATTATTATTATTGTTATTATTATTATTATTATTATTGTGTTCACCCGACAGACAACACATCGTTAACTGTCAAATACCTGTATTTATGCACACGCCATCACCGATCACCATGTATAACGCACAGCGATGGCTTCGAACGCGGGTTCAAGCGACGTTTGATTAGGTCGTGATAAAATGTTATTGAAGAATAATAGATGAAATGAGTGCGCAAATAAAAAAAAAACTATAAAAACTATAAACAACACCTTCTGGTGAAAACAAAACGTTGGCTAAGGGATCAAAGGAAGAGTCAGTGGAGACTATCATAAACGAAGGTTATGCGATTTTTTTTTCTCGTCTATGAATTTTGGAAAGAGTAGTCGCGTAAAAACTATTAGCAATCGAGAAATGTATTCATCGTCTGCAACAGGACTCAATTAAATACGGTTTTTTAACGGAATGCTATTCTTCTTCGAGTAGGGTTGTTGCTTCAAGCTGTGCGACACATTTGTATTCACCTCCGAACTAGAGCCTCGACATTTCAAAAACAAGCCTAAATATATTTGTATTGTCATGGCGTATTTTAGATTTTTTTCTGAACAACGGGAAATAGATATTCGCATTTTTACGAGATAATTTAAAATTAAGCACGGGGTAATTTTATCAGTTACACTAACCGAAAATTCAGGGTTCGCAAACCTTATTTATATAGGAATTTTTTAAGTTAATTTTTTTCTCCTTTTCTAGACGTGCATTAACCTAATTTCCAAAAAGAAGTACAGAGCACTTTTCTTTAAGTAAAAAAAGAAATGAAAGTAAAATTATTCCCGAAAAAATGAATAAAATTATCTAGTTTCCAGCCACAATCTAAAAACGTTTTTTAGAACTGTCCGCGAAATTTCGACAGACAATTTTTATTTTTTTCTGAATCAAAAGAAAGTAGGTTTTTCATTTTTTTTCTTTTTGCATGCCAGTGGGGAGTGATTTTACGTCCTCTTTTGGTTCATCCGAACGTGCAGCGGTCAGTTGTGGTATGATGTGAGTACCGATGAATATCAATCAAATAACAAGAAAAAAGAAAAAAAAGAAAGTGATCATCTCTTTAGTAATAATATTACAAACGCTATTGATACTTGTCATAAGTTTGAAAACAAGCAAATTTTTAGTCAGACAAAATATTATCGTGTTAACTACACGGATACATATGAATTGGAATAAAAACACTGCCACATCGCTATTTATGAGCCCATCACTGACGTAAATTTACCTTATTCCGCGTACAATACCATCTGGAATGACCCGAATGATTTTTTTATTAGAAGTCATCCCAGCCAGCCAGCAGTGATCCGATATGAGTACTAAGGATTATCGTTTTTTTTTTTGTTTTTTTTTTTTTTTTTTGGACGGAGCAGATTACCAACTTTGGACATTAATTCGGCGTAAGAATTTTCCTATATTTTCAATATGCGCCAGTAGAATGCGAATCAGGTGCTACCGGAATAAAGAACTACTACAACTCTTTCGTGATTACTTATTAAGCTGAGTCATTAGTATAGACGTTAAAAAAAATATATACTCGCTTTCCTTAGCACGACAAAAATTAGCCCAAAAAATTCTTACTGGAATCTATAGAAGACACGTTCAAAATTTTTCAATTCAAAGGGCAATAAACGCGCGTGACAAAGCACTACCAACGTTATTTACCTAAGAAAAGATTCGAATACAAGTAATTTTGAATTTCCCAAAGCGCGATTTCATCCGTGGCGAAATTTGAACATTACTCCAGAACTAATATGCAGTTCTTTACAGAGTACAGAAGCGTTTTAGGTTGGTCTATTACCATTCGATGCTATTTATTCTAAAATAAAATATAATATACAGATTTTTTTTTTTTTTTTATATATTCCAAAGTAATACTCCTTAAGTGTACGATTATATACTTAAACAACGTTAGCGCACTTCTTACAGTCGGCACTAAGTTGAGAATGCGGCAATAATTAAAAACCGCATTAAATAATGGTGACGTTTTCATTGCTTATACGAGTGCTTACTATAGCTTTTTATTTATTACAATTTAGACTTCAATTAAAATATTTTAATGCTATTTAAGAATTATTATAATATTCCTTTTTAAAGGTATATTTTAATGCTGTTTAAGAATTATGATAATATTCCTTTTTAAAGGTATATTTCCTTGTAAGATATATTTTACTTTTAATTTTTACAGCATTATTAAATTTTCACAATAAATCTTCAACCGTATTTTTGTGTTTTTACACCACTATTATGTTCCAAATCGTGGCGAAATAAATTTAATCAGAAACTTAATTACCGCCATTTTTCATTTATGCTTCATTTTTTTTGATGGTACATTTTTTTTTTTTTTTTTTTTGCATTTTAGTGCTTACATTTATAATCCGACTGCATTGAATATTATATCAATTAAAATTATATTCTGAGCATAGATAGGAAACGAGCCGAAAAAGAGAAATATTAATCGAGTAAGAGTAAATAAATTTCGAAAAACAAAAGTATAATAAATCCGCAAAATTTACAATGGCTAAAAAAAAAACCAGAAAACAAAAGAAAATCAGTAAGTCGCGCAGCAATCGTGCTAAGGATCATTCCAGGTTTCCTTGTAAATGTATATTATATTTCTGTGTTTTTTTTAGCGTTTATTTACTTACATCATGCAGAAAAAATAAAGCAAATTAATTTTCATGTTAATTTATATACAATTAAGTAATAATAAGCACACACTGTTCTTCGGAAATCCTAAGAATTAATGAAAAAAATAAGGAAATAGATTTTTCAAATCCCATCGAAACTAGATAAGAATTATTCTGATGAAATTTTTAAAATGATTTTCATTTTAAGCCATCTGCTTTAATTACGTACTTTTTGATGTTTCACTTTCTGCATTCAATTTATTTTTCGACCGGCAAATTTTTTTATTAACATGTTCATATATAACCCTTTTTTGTAACATTTTCTTTCCGTATCGGATCGGTAAAAAAATGCATCGCATACTTCTTTCCATTTTATAGATGATTCTCAATTCCGTTCTCTAGTGCGGTCGGTGTGAACAGATTACTTTCTCGAAATTGTTATATTTTTAAAATCAGCATAGCTTATTTGAAGAAACACAGAACGGGTGCTCTCATGTATTAAAAATTAGCAGGAAGCTGTTAAACGTAGATCAGCCGAAAAAATTCTTGTGTTCACACCGTAATGAATACAAGATGTAAACAAATAAGAAAGAAAGCCGAACTAGGAAATATAAGAGAAAAAAAAGAACCCTTCGCGTCATTCATCACTACGTAGAAAGCTCTACTCGCAACGGACAGGAACATCTTAAGGCGAAAGAATATGCACGGAACTCCGAAGGACAAGCGAGAGGAGACAGAATTATCGATGACCGGTGGTGTCGACAAAGCGATCATCAACGTCAGCCGCGAAAGAGATGATGCATGTGTAGGTAAGGTACGGAGGAATCCGCGCGATATAGGATAACAAGAACGAGTTGCTCCTAACGATGATGCCGGCGGTGGCGACGTGTACAAACTGACAGCCTGATTTTATGTCTTCATTAGAGTTTCCACAATATACACACATAGGAGAAGAAGAAAATGCAGACATCGGGTGTCCAGAGAGATAATTGAGACGGAATGGTGTAGAAAGAACTGGGCGATAATTGATCAGTTCCAAGGTGCAGCTGGAGGTAGAGGTTCGGTAAGGTACAGTCGGTGGTTGCGCGGGGGGGGCGTACGGGCAGCGGATGAAGAATAGATCTGCGCAGATGTGGTCTGTGCAAGCAAACGATAGCGATAGAATCCGTAACCGATCGGAGGCGGCGGTCTGGCCAGAATTTACAAAAACCTACCGGCACCGCCAGCCACGCCTATATTCCACCTTGAGAAACAATTCCCATCACAGCAGCTCGCATCTGATACCTTAGCCGAATCGATATTGTTGGAATCTGGCTCATTGTACTATAAACTAGATGGATTTTTCCCGCTGAGTTCTAAACAGTTCCGAACGTGTATCTTCTCGTGCACGAAAACCGAGCGCATTTTATCACTGTGTACATTCATTCGCAGCTGTTAAAGAAGCCGTCAGAGGATGGCTCGAGATCGACTAATCGACAGGTCGGATCAAACAAAAAATAACTAATTATTTCTATTACCGCGGTGTGAAAATTACACCACACCGGTCACGTTGTTCAGTAAGACAAGATCATGTCGACTTCTACTAAAACTGGTTTTCGAAGGAAAAAATAGCAACTTCGTTAATTTTTTGTTATACGCTTTTTACATGCCTTATATCAGGCAGAGAAAAATTTAAATCTGATACAAAATAAACAGGAAAGATAATCATTCACACAAAATTCGTAATTACAGGTGCAATGCGCAATATCGCAACGGAGCAAAAATGACGTCCGTTGTGAAATTCACACAATGCCGATTATTATTGCTAGCCAAATTATATATTTTCGACAAGGTTTCCGGTTAAAGCTCTCCTCCTCTTTGTGCTTTGTCGAAAGCGAGTGTCGTTTTAAAATCATAATGTATTTAATCAAAAAATAAGAAATAACGATCGATATGCCAAAATTAAAATATTAAAATCTAATGCTGGGTAATGCCTTCGACTGACGATCCCAAAAAAGAAGAAATAAAAAATATTAAAATCACTTAACATTATTATATGGTTATTTAAAAAAAAAAAAAAAAAGAAAAGAAAAGAAAGAAAAAAGTTAGTAAACAGAATTTAAATAAGCCGGGACATCCGGTCGGTTTTCGGAAAACAAGGTATATTATAAATATTAAAACTACGTATGCGAGGAGAAACGAGAAAGAGTGAATATATGTATATAAAAAAATAAAAAACTAAAAGAGAGATGCTATAACTATTAGTAAGATGAAAATTTTTTTGTGTGCAGAGTAAACAGGAAATTTAAGACTGAAAGATCACTGGCGAATACGTGGCGAATGGTATTAAAATTAATAATCTTAAAAAAAATGCCGTAATCGGTGTTCAAAAATAAAACTAGGACGATAGTCTATTTAAATTGAATAGTATTCTGTATAGAGATAAATAACAAGGCAGGCAAATTTAAAATGAAGCAATTTTATAAATAACAATTAGATCAACGCACCGCGCGCTACGTTTTGTAATTATTCCGGCTATTACAAAGCTAAAGACCAAAACTTTCTACAACGGAATAATCTCTAAAACTAGCGGTATGATAAAAAAAAAGCAAACAAAAATTTCGCCATCACTTTTGTACTATTATTTTCTACCTGTAGGTAGAATATTCTCGAAAACAAAATTCCTAGCATAATTGAAAGTTCATTCTCGACATATTTTTATTTAATGTAAGTTTATAATTTTATTGTTTTTTTTTTGTTTTTTGCGCTCGCCAGAACAAAATCTATAAAATTATAAAATATTTTTGTTAAAAAAGCGAAAAAATCGGTTCAAAATTAAGGAAATAGCTCCTTTTATTGAACTAATGCCCCACCCCCACAAAAAAAAACAAAAAAAAACAAAACAAAACAAAAACAAGTCAAAGTGAAAAATCTTATAAACCTTTTAATTTCCCGCTACAGCCGATATAAAGCATTGGTAAAATATGCGTCTTTTATATTACCCGACATAAAAGTATTTCGTCGGCAAAAGATCCATTATTTTTTTGAAAAAAAAAAAAAAAAAAGAAAGTGAAGCGTGATGGAAAACAATATACAAGAAAAAGGAACAAAGAAAATAAAAAAGAACGAAAAAACAGATCGATGCACCCAACAATGAAAAATCCGTTCCCTAAAATAATACTTCCGAGCTATCCGGCATAAAAAATTTAACATAACAATCCGTCACAGATTGGAACGATTTTTTTTTTTATTAATTCCTTTTCCCCACAATTATGTTGGTACATATTATTAAAAGTTTAATATTATCAACTGGTGTAATTTTTAAGTTTAAAACGTTTTGAAGGTCGATAGAAAACAAAAGTTCTTCTCTATAATGGATCCTGAAATTTTTAACGA
Organism: Icerya purchasi; assembly: GCA_039619475.1. Taxonomy (NCBI): domain Eukaryota; kingdom Metazoa; phylum Arthropoda; class Insecta; order Hemiptera; family Monophlebidae; genus Icerya; species Icerya purchasi. The sequence continues at coordinate 568,710,034 of CM077115.1, forward strand.
AATGCTAGCATCTTCTAAACTATATAACACGCAATTAAAGTAATCAAACTCACATACTTATATATATATATATATATATATATACATAAAACAGACTAAACCGAACTCACGGTTAGTGTGAATAACACAGCGGTCACGGTAGTTCGATTACCAACGACGACAAAACTAGAAATTAACACGAATAATAAGCTGCGAGATTAACTTATTGATTAGTTAGTGACCATAATATTGTATTTAATGCCAAGCCAAAAAATAAAACAAAAATAAAAAAAAAAGCAAAAAAATCAAACAAAAAACGAACTATTTGTAATAACTTATTTTGCCTATATAAAAGAAAAAGTGGAGTAATCGTATACCATGACAAATTGTGTGTCTTACAACATGGTGACCTCTTCAGGAAAAACATTGCGAATTAATAGCACCTAGTACGGATAACATTAATACTATGGAACCCGAGAGGTAATAGGACGCTTCAAAAGCTCTCCTATTTAGCAACCAATCCATTGGGTGAAACAACGATATCCATCTAATTATCGATGGCGAGCCGGTCTAAATGATGTCGCGCAACGATGCGCCAATCAACCGGTTTCCGTTTCCATTGTTGTAACATCGCGCGCTTACCGCCGGGGCACCTGCTGGTAACAACTTACTTAAGTAATCCAGTCACGCACGAAGGTGATTGGGCAAAAGAATATAATCTCATCTAAGCAGGCCTTCCTTTCATGCAGAGCAACCGTTGTTCGCCCGACTACCGTCCTTAATGATAGTAGTAGTAAAACAATATAATAAGCAGTCCCCGGTATTAATAATAATGAGGTCTCTACTACCTGCGTCCGTAACAGTGACTTGCAAATGTGTGACTTCATACAACGAGATAACGCGTCAGAGAATAAACAATGGAATCACTTCAAAAATTACTCATCGTGAACGGACATGTCCTTCTTTTATCAACATATTACACCCGTTTACAATGTGCTCTTTCTCTATCAAGCTATCATTCTTTCTTTCTTTTTCTTTTCTTTTCTTTTCTTTTCTTTTTTTATTTTTTTGTGTGCGTGCGCGTACATCCATTCACTAATACTCCTCCGAACGACTTATTTACACCTCTGCCGAACAGAAGCGTACTTGAAAGCGTTCATTATGCAGACAAATAAAAAAAAAAAAAAAAATCGGCCCCTGATCATCGCTAGGAATCTAGCGCAAAATTAGTCTACCAGCAGCTCTGTAATACGGATAAGGAATATTTTTAAAAGTCGTCAAATTCATTTTTATTCCTCGATGCCTCCCGATGATTAAGGTCGCTTCTTAAAACGACGACCCCATGTCGTGAACTCAATGTCGCACGTTATACACTTTTCCCTCTGTCTGACAAATACTAAGGTCATCAAAGACCTGTTAAACGATATGTCCAGACGCTTTATTTGTCCCTCTTCACCGCCACGAAATAAAAATAGGGAAATCAAACAAATTGCGGCGGAAAATATTTATTTTTTGATGGATAGGGGGGGACACGTCTTTTATACTGGCCGTGCATGAATATTCCATTGCCTCGACTAATTACTTTAAATTGCCGAGGTAAATTAATGATGAGATGAATGACAACATGGAAGGCTGCAAAATGAAACACACCAAATACGCTCCAATTTCTGTACGTTACATACGGATAAGGGCCGAGATGACGAAAAAATTTGAATCGTTCGCTACCCAACACAATAAGAACTACTACACGAAATCAATTCTTGAGTTTTTAACTTAAAAAATTGTTTTCCCTACGAAACTCAGGTCACTTCTATCGATATGCTTCAAATTCAAATGCCATGCCTAGCTCATGGTCGTAATGAAAATAAACGGGAGACGCGAATACTCTATATTTATTTTTTAGATCAGATTGCGTCCAATTTCACAAGGTGCCGTAATAATTTTAATGGATCTTTTCAATTTTTCGAAAAGATAAATTTCAGATATCCTCGATTATCTCTTTTTTCTTTTAATCACAATTTTTACACCTTGAAATTATCGCGTTTCATAAAATAACACTATTTTCATTCATAGCTAATTCGTTTTCGTATTGCTATTTAAACAAAATAAAAAAAAGAAAAAGAAATACGAAATACATTTATTTTTGTTTAAAATAATAATAATAATAATAGTAATAATAGTGTACTGTCAAACACGATACGTTACAATCCTATTTTCCATAAAATTTCATAAAAACCCTCGAAAAGCAAACATCTACGACAGAGTTGAAACTTGTAAAATTTTCGGATAGATTACTCATTCAAAAAACTGCTGAGTAATTTGTGTGAATGCTGTGTCACATATAGCGTGGGTAATAATATCGGGAAACAACGATGAGCACATCGTACGACCAAGTTGAATTATAAAGAATACATTACTGAAGTTAAAAAGATGGCAGTATAATAAATGAGAACCAGGTTAAAAGAACACAGGCAAGTGGACTGCCATTAAGAAAATTCAGCGCAAAGAGGACTCTGCTAATTAAATAAGATATTTAATAATAATCCAGCGTCGTTTATATTAAGCCGTAGTATGCGTTAATTGGTTTATTTGATTTATGTGGCGGTTTTATGTTTTAAGAATTATTTTACAAATGTCTGAAGTAACTGAAACATTAGAAACACAATTCTCGACGCAAGTTGACGCCCCGGGAATATAAATTAAAAATAAAATAAAAAAACCGAAAAAACAACAAAAGAAATAGGCCCGTAGTGAAAAAAATGAAAATCACTAATAGCGATTAAGTGTATCATTTTAAACTGTAAACTACCCAGTTATCCTTACTAATATTATAAATGCGAAAGTAACTCTGTCTGTCTGTCTGTCTGTTACATTTTCACGCTTAAACCGCTGAACCGATTTAGGTGAAATTTTGTATGGAGATAGTTTGAGGTCAAGGAAAGAACATAGGATAGTTTTTATTCTGGAAATATTATATTAATTTTATTATTTCTTACGTATTCGTTCGTTAGTGTATGTTATTTTATTCAGCCAGATGTTTTTGTTCGGAAATTCTAAGAAACATCAGAACGCCAGAAATCGCAGTTTCGTTATGTAAACAAAATTACTAGCTAGCTTTTATTATTAGTGTGTTGTTCATCTTCGATAGTCGCCATTCGTTCGTCCGTTCCTAGCTTTTACCCGCGACATTGTCCGCAGAAAATTATTATTTCAAGTAAGCTGTTTCGACGTCAATATAAATATAAATGAAAGAGGTTTTATTATTAAATCATAACGATAGTTATATAGGTACTTAGTGAGTAGGCCGGAGATTTCCTTAAAACATTTACATAAACGTATTATATTTTGATTTAAAAAAAAAAATTCTTATTATTTTTACTGTCAATATGCCTCGCAGGCGTAAATCTGATCTAGCGCGTAAACAGAGCTCGAGCTGCGAAAGTAGCTAGAACTGAGGAATCTCAAGAGCAGACACAGACCAGACAGATTTTAGATGCCGAGCGTCACTCCTCTCAAAAGGTTTCAGAGACCTTAGAACAGACTCAGGCACGGCAAGCTTTAGACGCTGAGTGTCACGCCTCTCAAAGGGCTGCCGAGATTATAAATGCGAAAGTAACTCTGTGTGTCTGTCTATCTGCCTGTCTATCTGTTACCTTTTCACGCTTAAACCGCTTAACTGATTTTTTTACGACAAAGCTTTTCATTGTAATATAAAGGCCATCCATTTGATATATATATATATATATATATATATTTAATAGTAAATGAATATACACTGGCAGGACAACGTCTGAAAAACGTTGTTTACAAAAATGTGTTGAATTAAAATTTTACTACTGTAATTGTAAATAAACAAAAATAATTACATAAAAGTAAATAATAAAACAAATATATAGAAGTAAATACCTAATGAAAAAAAACAATAATAATAATAAAAAAAAACAAACCTATAGTTATAATTTAATAATAAAATCTCTTTCATTTATATTTGTTTTCACGTCGAAACGGCTTACTTGAAATAATAATTCTCCGCGGACAACGTCACGGATTAAAAGCTAGTAATCTAATATGTCTTTCTATTATATGAAATAGTTGCACTACTCATATATATATATATATATATATACATATATTTAATGTCATTTAAGAGTGTTGTAAATTTTATGATTATGCAAATTTGCGTTTGTTTTTTGTTTATTAATTTTTCTTAATGACTTACAAATACGCTTTTAATTTATATGTAATTATCACTACTCTGATTTGGAGTGCCTAATCGCCCTTTACCATGAGAAATCATTAAAAATCCCTCTAGCAACTGGCGAGACTAATGAATAATCCCCGTAATATGATCGACGTTCCAGCGGGGATAGAAACCTCATTATTACCGGTCTATGCAGTTCCGTTCAATCGGAACTGTAACAAAATGAAGACGTTCGCTTTCTGATGAAATAAAGTGATCGGCCTGATAATCGTATACAATTTGTACATCCTTCCTATTAAATAAAATCTCAACCGAAGTCTATATGAAATATTTAAGCGAACGAACTATTCGATCGTCGATGAAACAAGCCGCCGTGTGTCATATCCACATATTTCAGCATGCCAAGAAATTTTACTCCCGTCATATTATTAAGCTATGTGAAAATCGACACACATTCATTACTCCTAAGGTGATGATAATTTATTTGAATGTAAAAATTTAAAATTATCGGAAGAAGTGGACACAAAAATTTCCATATTGCTAAAATTGTACTTTGTCGTCTAAAAGTATGTAGTTGTGTCATTTTCGCTTAGCGATAGCCCACAGAACTCTCTTCTACGCAAATTACGAATATACAGGTCAGCGTGTGGGGAATGGAAAAGATTTCTCTTCTTACGAGTATATATATATTTTGTTCGGGTGTGTTTCATAAACATGAGATCCGCGACGCCACATCCGACCCCGCTTGGAACTCTACCGATACTGGCGGGTTGTTAGACGATAATCTAAACTTATGAAAAAAAAAAAAAAAAAATTATGAAAATTATTAGCTCAAACTTAAAATCAGCCTCTGAATCACGCTGAAAAATATTATTAACTGAAAAAGACGACCATATCATCATAAGTAAGTAAGTAAGTGTGCAGGATATAATTTAATAAATTTACACAATCGTATTGTTGTAAGTAATGCTAGAGTGATGTTACAATTTATTATACGCATATTTCTCGTTTATATTCAAAATTTGGCCAACATGCGTAAATATATTCCGAATGTTAAGCGGATTTTCTCTAATTTTGCTACGCCAGCCCAGGGGTTGTATTTTCAGAAAATTTCAACATCTTACAGCAGCCAAGTTTAGCGGATTTAACTAATTAAAATGAACACGGGGCCCGAAAAGAAAAAAAAAACATGAGGGGGCAGCAGCACTCGCCAGCTGTAACGAGCACGGAAGGTAGAGAAAACAACGATATCGTATTACACGAGTTCAACTCTTAACAATAATAATAACAGTAATTGTGACAAACATTTCCCAGATTGCTCCTGCAACGGCGAGCAAATGAGCGAGAGAGCGCAATGGCCTTAAGTAGACGGCGGCGGCTGCTAACATGCAACGGAATAACAGCGAATCTGGCTAACTGGTTAATTTTAATATTGGCTCGTCGGAAGAGAATATTGCAACAAATACGGCAGCGCGTTAACACATAGAAACAGGCTAGGAGCAGGCACCGTTTTCGCACATACCCGCTCCTTTCAGCTCGGTAAGCGCCCGATTGTTCACCATATTTTCTAGCACATTACTCGCTAAAGAAAACTTTTTTAATATTATCCACCTTCCGCGAACGTAATTTCCCCTAGAAAAAATGAAATATCTGTAAAAGTGCAAAACTTCTAAATTAACGTCTCGCACCGGCGCTATTCAATGTCGACGGAAAAAGTTCTAAAAGCGCCCCGTGGACCAAAAGAACCGGTTTTTATAAATAACAACAATAATAACAATAACAATTATTCCGAGGAAAAGTTGAGCGGCTGAAAATTAAAAAACTACTAAACTTCTAATAATACATAGTTAATATACGCATAGAGTAATTTTGGGTCTTGCTTTAAATTACCGTTGCTAATTTTCCGTTTTTTTTGTTTGTTTTTTGGAATTTCAGACACTACAGAGTAGGGGAACTGCTTGAAAATAATTCGGTTTGTTCGCTACTGCAAGGTGTACTAGTCCGTTGTTCGAATGTTAATAATGACTCGATGAATATTTAAACTTCATTTTGTGGATCGCAGTGTTTGAGTAGCAGCGTTTCTTCATTTAACCTTTGTTACTTTTTTTTCTTCTTCTCGAGGGAAGCTATCGAGTAATTGGGTTTTTTCACGTTTGTGTAATTACTATACATTAAGCTGAAACTTCGTTCCCTTTCAGCGAAAACTCATCGCCATTAAGCCACTTGACGGTAGCCGAAAGTCGAGAAAGGAGTGGCAGTTTTGTTGTTGTTCTTTTTCCTTTAAAGATAAAAATATGCCACTTGTGTCGCCCGTCTCATATAGTTAAATATTGTGTAATTATTAATATTAAAAGCATACGATTAATTTTTTCAACGCGCGGATAACATCAAACACGTTTTGAAAATTTTATTCGGTGGGCAGTGGTTTTTTTTTTTGGTTTTTTTTGATTTCCATATTCTTCGAAATTCTAAATATCGATGTGAAGGAGACGATTGGATGAAACAAATGCTTACGTTGAAATATATCGAAGTAGGCGACTAAATTTTCGAATTAATCTTTCCGATTAATCGGTGTTCGGCTTTGTTTATATTCATTTTTATCGTTTTTCGTTATTATTTCCGATATACAATTTGCTCGTGTACTTCATTTTAGACTACGTTACCCGTACAAATGAATTTGTCTTTATTATTTTTACAGCGTTCTTTTTATTTATAATCACAAATCTTTGTAGCTATTGAAGATTAAAACGCTTCATCTGTTAAAAAATAGTAAAACAGCCTCCAGTGCAGTACTGTAAACATTTTAATTTCCAACTTAAATACAAATATTTAGCGAACCAACCTATTTTCATCATACATATATATATATGTATATATACATAAACATATATACTTTATTCACGCAATACTTATAGATTCATAGTAATAACAGCATGGGCCATTTCTGTATTGATATTAAATATATATATATATAAATGATGAGGAAACAAACAGAAAAATTCGCTTAGATTTCTTTTTTTTTCAAGTGCGCTGAAAATTGATAAATAAAATACCAAGGTGATATTTAATAAAAAAATAACAAGTATAAGCTGTGTGAAATTTTTTATTATTATTTTTTTTTTATATAAAATCGGATATTAAAGTATTTATCATTATAATGATAAGTTTTAACTCCGTCTTTGGTTCGCGACTTGTATGATTAAAAAGTTTCGAAGATTACGATTACCACACGTCAAAAAAAAAAAATGAAAATTCAACGTGCGATAATTGCAAATTCTCGAAGCTTTTTTGGATACATAATAAAATTGTACATTTTTCAATTTTTTATCAAATTTGTTTTCGCTTTTTAGTATTCTTTAAGGACTTCTTTTTTTCTCAGTTCTTGGGCCAATATCCATCTTAACGGGCCCATTAAAAAAATTATGAAAAAAAAACTTCTTTTAGGCGAATAAAGTTTTGTTCTTTTCTAATTGTTAAATGATTTTTGAAATTGAAATTATTTATATTTTTTTTTATTATGTCAATTTACTAAAAACTATGTACATTATTGTATTAAGCAAAAAGCAAATTTTCATACAATATAATCCTTTTTCCTTTTTAATAAATACCTCAGAAAAAGCAAAAGAATAAGGTTGTTATAACCAAAGTATGGCTGTCACCGTTACTGATTTAGATTATTCCAGACGGTCTAATCGACAAATCATCACCCGTTTTGGTTTGCAAAAAGCCAACTAAATTCGAAGATTTTTTAAGTCGCCTTTTTTTATTTACTTATTATACACACTATTATTATTATTATTATTATATTTTGGCTCGTTAACTGTGCGCGTTAATTCAAGTCGAATCTTCGCAATACTTTTTACCATTAACAGAAATCAAAACTCTCCCGCGAGTGTCTTTTATTTCAATCGAGAGATCTAATTAATTTTTTACTTGAAAAGACAATAGTGCGTATCATTACAAGGGCTGAAAACCAAATGTTCCACTGATCCAGATGTAGCAACCATCGGCGGCGTATCCATCATAAAGCTTCCGACAGCAAAATTTTGATCGAAAGTAATACATAAACAAAAACCACCTCGATTTCCAAAAAAAAAAAAAACTAATCATTTTCTCCGCTTTTTAGAAATTTCGTTCTCCGGGATTTCATTCTTAGTATTAAATTTCAATTTTTATTACCAATTCTCAGTTTATATTATTTACCAAATTAAGTTAGATCACACAGATATGTCTTACGGAATATGCGCATACACGAAAAATAAAATAAGAACTAACCAACTTGATATAACACACACCGGGGCTAGTAAGAAATCACAAAAATTAATTATTTCTTTTAGCGGTTTTTTATGCGCCATTGAATTTTTGTCGGATTAACGATATGAAAAAAGAATCCACGCTATTTTTTAGATAATGTGTCGATAGAATATAATCGTGTTACCCAACCATATCCGAGGGATCGGTGTTATAATTGATGAAGCGGTGTCTTATTATCAACTTCTGACCTTAGCACTAACAAATTCCAACATTTCCTTATGGCGGTAGATTTTTTCGGCTAATAGGAACTACATCACTTTTCCACAAAAAAGTATTATTCACGCAACAGCAACTACCATTCATATAAAGATACCAGAATAAACATTATAGAATGCTTTAGCACACATATCGTAATATAAAGAGGCACACGACAATTTCAAATTACCCCGCTTATTTAAGTTCTTTGAAAATTACGGTTCGAATGCTTTCGTTTTACCGAAAAGATCACACAACGATTTTACTGAAAATTATAAACGGATACAAAACGCAGCCTACAGAGAGTAAAATCATTTTTTTGACAGGCAGTAGGGGGGCTTTATTTAATCATCTTGTCAGTTTGCTTTGAAATTATCAAGGTATATAATGGCTACATAATCGTCCTAAAAATTTAACATGTGTTACAAAACGTTTTATTCTTTTTTATGCGACGCATTAAGAAAGAAATAGGCGAAAAAAAATCATTAAATAAAATCGTTTTATGGACATATTTATTTCTTAAACATGTGCCAAATCTAATTAGACTCGTGTTTTATTTAAAACGTGTACAAACTCGTCCTGAAACAATTATTATGATATTTAGCCGCCAACTAGATCGTACTAGAAGTTATTTCTTTCAACAGCTGTACAACCGAAAGTTTTAAACGCCCAAACCCGACAACATGCACAAAAATCTCCATCTACTATACTAGATGTTCTTTGTTTCTCATCCAATTCGTGTTGATCATATTTCGTTCTCATCGTTATTATCTATTATGTGTTATTTCTTCCTGTAATCGCTTGTCTCAATAATATGATAAGTTATAAATATTATATTTTAAAACCATTAAATTACGTTACAAATTATGTAGTTGAATTTAAATCATTTTAAACATAAAGTTTGCTATTATTTCTTTATATATATATATATTATTTATATATATATATATTATTTATATATATATATATTATTTATATATATATATATATTATTTATATATATATATATTATTTATATATATATATATATTTATATTTATATATATATATATTATTTATATATATATTTTATATATATATATATATATATATATATATATATATATATATATATATATATATATATAGTGTATTAATCAAATTTTATTCTTTTTCGTTATTCTTTTTCATGTGTTTATTACTAACATTAAATTTAGCTGAACGCTGGGTTCTAATTGACATCTTCATGCCATAGTTATCTCATCGATTTCGTTTTGTTATTTTGTGGTATTCGTAACCAGTTGTTTCAACTGGTAATGTGTCACGTGCAGATTATCATTTGTTACCCTATTTGACATGACCATGGTTTTTGCATCAATAGATTGACTAAAAATCGGGTTGACATTTTTTTCGTGGCGTTGATGAGATAAAAAAAAATTAACGGTGTATAGAAATTCTAGAATATAGCTAATGGAGAAAAATTCCGCTTAAAGCTGAATATTAAACGTGGAAATATGATTTGAAAAAAAAAAAAAAAACTGTTTTTAACGAGACAAAAAAATTACAAAAATTATCGATGTTAATTAGCTGCGACAAATATAGATTCGAACAAAGAAATCGAATTTGAACTTGAATAGCGGTTTCACCACTGATGCAAATATTATACGTTTTTATCTTATCTGCGTACGGGACTAATTCTAGCGATACCCTTTATTTTTATTAGAAATTATGCGAATCAGTGTAAATCCCATACGAGTACACCTATGAGAGTATTTGTGAGGACTGACTAAAAGCAGTCATCAAATAACGTTAAAGAAAAAAGTGCTCTAGGAAATCACAAAAATTATCGCAAAAGTCTTCCTCAGAATATCGGGCAAATATGGATCGATAAAATTTTAAAATTAAAAAATCAATAAACAGGAATTACATACAATGTTGGTTTCCTGTTGAAATGTAAACTCGTATAAAAATAAATCTGAAATTTCGAAACGCGATTTACAAGTACATCATTGATGGAATTTGAGCATTACTCCAGTGAACTAATAATTCTCTATAGAGTACAAAGGGTAGTATTATTTTAGGTTAGTCTATTATCATTCAAAAACATAATATCTACATTGAAAAAGTTCGAAATGTTAAAAAAAAAAGTTAATACCAGATTTCCACTCTAAAAATTTAATAACGCGTTGAAAAGTAAAAAAACAAAAAAAAAATCACTTACTGAAAAATAACATCATACAGTAGAAGGGAATATATTATGAGCATTACTGAGCAACATTACACCTTAATTAGAGTTCTCGATACACCAAATTCTAATTAAAAAAATCCGTACGAAACGAACGTAACAATGCGCTTGTTGTTTCCTATAAGTCAAGTATTCGAGGCATCAGGAATATTTTAATTGTTGCAATTTGAATTTGGCGCCGACTTGTAAGAATAATCATATGTATAGATTTTTTATCAAGCAATTATTTTTTTCTTCCTAGTGTGCGCATTTCTGCTAAATTTTTATGGTAGATCTCAAAATCGGTATGTGTATAATTTTCATCAGCAGTGTAATAACATATTAACAACGTGACAAAGATCAATAGGAAAACAAAAACATTGTTTTACGCATATCATAAGTAAAATGTATTACGTAGAGATAGGAAATACGCGGTTTTCTCACGTTTTCATTACATGTCGTTCAATTAAAAAATGCTATATTAAAATTTTCACAGACCGTATGCAAATCGAATCAATACCCCGTCGCACCTATTAAGTAGTAATAATAAAATATACTAAATATATAATCGCGCTACTTAAAGATTTACCGGAACAATAATGGTCGTTTAAACCCGCATCTGTGTTTGGAATATTCCACGAAAGAGCGATGAGGTTGTGTATCTCACCCCCGGATTTAGTGAGCATTAGGATGCCGATTAGAGTCTAACTTTTTGAAGTTTGGTACTTTTTGCTGGTCCTTTCATTCTATAAACTGAACAGTTTCTCCCCTATCGGGCGATCATAAGAGACAGATGTTGTCGACGCGCACGTACTATTCTCAATTTTGCACATTGTTTTATCATCCGTATAAATTACCAAAACACGACTTTCCACACTCATCTGTCTCTCTATCAGTAATGAATTTCTGTAAGATAATTTAAAAGGGGAGATTCTCAGGCACATCATAACCGGGAGGACTCCTAATTACTGTCCGTCGCGGTAAAGACTTTTTAAAATATAAATTTACTTCCATTTCGGCTCAATTTAATCTATTTCATTTATTGTAGTTCATGCTGGCTTTTGAAGTTATTTTATTATTTCTTAATTTCGCTGCATTCCGTTGTTTATTTTGTCGAAAGTCGCAAAATAAAGTAAAAAATATTTTAACCTAATAAAGGACGAAAATTATTCTTCTCAATTTATTTAAAAAAATAAGAATTTTTACCGCCTTAATATTAACTATATCTCGGAATCAACTTTAAAAAAAATTTATTAAAAATTTTAAAAATTACATGTCACCTTTTTGGGGGCGATTGAGGGCGAAATTGTTGTTAAACCGTTAATGGCTTAATCGTAAAATTAAACACACTATCGAATCCGTAAGCAAATCTTGCTCGCACTGGAAATAATCGCATAAATATTTAAAATCAGAGAAATGCGGTTAACTAATATCACAAAGCATAATGTTACTAGTGGGGGATCGTTACAAAGCCCTTAATAAAATGGAATTCCAATTTTCACCTTTAGATATAGTGACTTGTGACATTCACCGGTTTTAATGACTTTATAACATAACAATACACGATGATACTCTCTAACTGGTAATCTGCGGCACTGAAATTTTTTTTTTGTTTTTTAAAATTAATTAATCTTCGAGCATTGGAAGGAATGACGTAATTTTTGAAAAATATATTTTATATTTTTATCGACCAATTTTTTTCTTTTTATTATTATTATTATTATTATTATTATTATTATTATTATTATTATTATTATTACTGTTATTATTATTATTATTATTATTATTGTTATTATTATTATTATTGTTATTGTTATTATTATTATTATTATTATTATTGTTACTTTAGGTATCATACCACAATCTTAGGCTATAGAAATAATATGGTAATATTTCATACGGTGCAGATACATCGATTTTTTTTTTTCAAAACGTTTTCAAATTAATTTGAATTTGCGTTTGAAATTTGGATTATTCTAACTGAAAATAGATATAATCGAGGTGTTCATTATTAAAAAAAATATATCGATAGAACGGCGGAAACGCCATTTATTCGCATTCGGATGGAAAAGATTGATCTTTTTAGCGATAGCTTATCCGAATAAAACCGAGAAATATTGAAAAAAGATTCAAAGCGAAATAATCGTTACCAAATATAGTGAACATCTTTACGGGCTAATTAAATTTTAATAGGCGAATTTTCGTCTTTATACGAGCAAGAAAGAACGTACCTTTGTGATGTCTGACTGGTCTGTCCCGATGACAACAAGGCTGCTCGTAGTACATGGTGTGGTAATTTTCAAACGATGCATCTGCCGCGTTGCTTTTACAGTATACTTCATTTTTCGCGCCAAATTCGATCGTTAAAATTGTTATAAAAATAAACGGTAAACGACTCATCGCACTTAAATTCGTCTTAAACTTCGAACGGGAAACAATTATTGCTAATATATCCGTTTTAATAATTAATTTTTTTTTGCTTTATATATAGCGGCGGCATTAATCACAATTATTCCGTTTTCGGTTTTTCCTTTCCATTAATTACAAAACATTTGCGTGAAAAGGGGAAAAAAATATCGACGACTTCGAGTTATCAAATAATATTTAGGAAAATATTTTCGTTGAAACATAATTTTTTAGTTGAGAAAATAACACGCGACAACGACAAAACCACCAACGTAGCGTACGGAACAAAGACTGGAATTCGAACGACGCGCAATGATTCAACATTCGAGATTTCCCGGAGTTGCAACAGTCAGCCGGCTTTTGTTTCGGTCTCGTTCGTCTATCTTCGGCCGTTGCCGGTTTATTCGCAACACGTTAGCCAATAGAATGTGCCGCTGCTCGACACTTTTTGTCAAAATAATACCGCCTGAACTTTTTGTTTTTCTCACGTTGAACGAAGCTCAGCCAAATTTAGGGTGGCAACTATTACACTAAATCGGCTTAAATAATTTTCGAGTCTGATTTTTTTTTTTTTTTATTCTCTTTTTTTTTTTTTGTTCTCTTTTTCGTGTGATTTTGTTACATTTATAAATGATTAACTGTCCGTGGAGTTTTTGTTTATGCGATGATAATGCTTTTTAACAATTCTTAGACAGGTGCATTCGATGGAACCTTTTCTTTTGCATGCGACAACAAATTGGTCAAAACCGGTTTTGTTGAGTTTATTTTTTAAAAGATTTACTTTGGACTCGAAAAATTTCCCCTAAAATAAGTCGCATAACTGTTAAAACTTGCGGAATGCACCAGTTAAAAGTAATTAATTATAATAACAAAAAAAAAAAAAAACATTCAACTGCAACAATTAAAATAAACTCGCGGTAGAGGAAAAAGTTTTATAAAAGCGCGCGTAAAAAATACTAACCGATACAACCACATTTACATGTCTACTAGAGTTCATTTAAATCCGCAACGTGTAAACATCATTGCTTTAAAATCTCAGCGCCATGGGGGTTTTCGTATCACTCTTAATGGTTCCCTTAACACTAACTCATATGTTCAATCGAATGCTTTCTTTTTATCCTCATTCAATCAATTATTTCTTATTTGTGCTCCTCCCTCCCTTTCCCTATTTTCCTTTAAATTCGTTTCCCTTTTTCGATTCGCTTGGTACGTTAACAAATTATTAAGGCTAAAAAATCGCCCATTTTACAAAACGTAATCAGTGATAGACTGGAAATTTTCTTAGACGGATTCCTAGTGTGTTACTCCTTGCAGTGGCCTCAATACTCTTTTATCCGCATCATCTACTTTCATTGACGATACGGAATTTGTATGCCTAGAACCTCTTGTACTCTAGTGAAATAAAACAAGAAGATGATTTTGGCAACCTAACTAAGCTCTTAAATTGCGATGCAACAAGATAATACTGGTAAAATTCGATATAATTTCCCATCCGTATCCACCGTTGTTCAACGTTAACTTGCCGCACACTTATGTCGCTCAGAATTTGTTACTGTCTTGCCTCCTCTTTTTTTATCTCAGTTTCTATTATATGACATCTTCCAGAGCATATTCCATTTCCCGCACTCCCTAAACCTCCTTAATCTGATACCCAGTGGTTCCTCTCCGAACTATAGGCGCATATACAACCCTCACTAGCGTCTGTACACTTATCACAATAATAATAAAGAATCCCGTTTTTATTTTTAATGTCGTCCCGTTTCTCGGACGCTTTACTTCGAGCAAATATAACCTACCTGCTACATCAATAAGACATTAAAATATAATACACCCCTTTGTACACGTGGCGAAACATATTCACAGACTTCGCTTCTTATTCAGTCTCTAGGCAATTGATTAACTTTACTATTCGCTTTGTATGTAGTATCTAACGAAAAGTGACTTTAGAGGCTCATCTCGTTCCAGGTGCAGTAGCTTTCAATCGAATTCAGGAATCATCCGAGAAAATGAAGGCGAACTGATTTCCTTAATCGCGAAAATTTTAACTCCATACTGCCTCCCTATATCTCATCACAATTCCATCTGATTACTCGCTTACTTGTTACGTGGTGCATTAAGCGAATTACATTCGCAGTTATTATGCCCTTTACAGTAGTTCAAGTTTGGTGTAAACAAACTGAATTGATCATTTGTTCTTAAATACATCTCTCTTCAACAATCGATTGATCATCATTAGTGTCTGTTCATTCGTGAAATATTCGACGATGTTTCAAACCGCGCAGATAAATTAACCACTTGTTCAAAGACCGCGCGGTATGACATCCTATCTTAACTAAAGCTTAGAAGGGTGTTCTACTGACTCAAAATTTTATGAATCTACACCATCTCCGCAAATGATCGGCAGACTTAAGTATCATAGGACTCTCTCTCCAGAGAAGCTACTGATGACCTCTGCAGCAATAACCGTAAGTAATTCCTCACACTTCTTTCTTCGTGAGTTTAACTGTGATTTTTACGATCGGTCAAAGTCACAGTGCTCGTTCAGTCTCTATGATTAATCAAATTTTTGAAGCTTATTTCGCGAAAATTTCAGAATTTTACATTGCAAAAGTGTGAACTTAAATCGTTCAGGTCATACTAGAGTGCGGCTTAATTTTTTCGATGGAAACCATTCTCATTCAAATTGTAGCGATCATGTAAGCACAGCGTATCGCGAGGATATCAACCGCTTGTTATTCAGTTGTGAGGCCCATCCACGAATAGAGTCCTCCTTTTTGAACAGCTGATGTTCTGTGGTTTATATCTTCCACTCTGCATTTTTCAACTACTTGTTTCTGGTGATCATACGTTGTTTGCCCTTTTATCATTGGAAATGGAATTGTAATTTAAAAATCCAATCAATGTCCGGATTAATGAAATTTTTTTTCTTTTAATATTTTTTTTATTTGACTACTTCGGGTGGAGTGATACTCCCTATCACATGGCGTTATTATTGATTATCGAGTTTGTTTCATCGAGCATAGGCCATATTGCGAGATGTGATCAATGTTAATTTGTATTCTTTTTTTCTTTCTGTTTCCTTAAATTTCATCTGAGCATCTTCAGTTGCGGCCATATTGCACGATGAAGTTTCTTCCTTTATACTGACTATCTAGTATAGTATAAGTAGTGTTTAAACCGCTAGATAAAAACAAGAAACTGTTTTCTTATTTTTTATTTTTACTTTGATTTGTTTCTGCGAATTCAGTATGATTTGAACGTTAGCCTGCTGGCCAAATGAACTATGTATTGTTCAGGCCAGAAAAATAAAAAAAAAAAAAAATTATATAGACAAAATTCCATCGCGAATCGATAGTCATTTGAGCGCGAAATTGAAAAAATATCGTACCGAATATGTAAAAACTTTAATCGTTAAAATAAGTCATTTTCTTTTAAAACTAGCAGTTGCGATTTTTTTTTCGGCTTTTTTTCTTAGTTTTTATTAAAAGTAAGCGAAGTTGCTTACATCCTCGATAAAAGCGCTAAGCCCAATGGACCTGTGATACTGGGCCAGTTGCCTTTTTTTTCGACGCCTTTGCTTTCCCAGATTTCTCTCCGCTTTAACCAATGTTAAATTTCAGATTAATTATATATTTAAGATCGTTTATCAGATATGTCGAATCATCTGAAAAATGTGCATTAATGAGACCAAAAAACTATTAAAAAAAACAAGTCACACAAATAATAATCTTTATACTTCGATTATTATAAGAGATTTTTTTATTCGGCATCGCACCATCATCAACGGTCGAAATATTGCTTGTAATATAAATCATTCTTGAATAACAAAATTTTATTTCAGAAATTGTCGCAAGCTCGTGCGGAACTTCCGACATGTCGTAAAATTATAAGAACTATAACTGCAAAAAGTCTTCTCTCAAAAGTAATTAGCACCGGAGATGTATTATCGCGATTAAAAAACGAATTCTGGTGAGATATCAGATGTTGCTTCCGCACGTTTAATATTCCAAAAGTAGGAGAAAATTGTAGTCATTTTATTATTCAATTTTTTCAAATTACTCGTCCGCGTGTTCTTCAGTTGGATCCGTTGTAGACGTAAAACTGAAAGTTATAAAGAGGATTTCTCTTTTTCAAAAGTTCTTTCATGCGTTTTTTTTTTTTTTTTTTAGGTTATATTAAATGAGTATCGAGTTGTGCGTTCCCGTGTTCTCCATTCGTTCGTTCGTTTGATCTTGTGTTTACCTTAGCAACGATTATTCGTTTATCTTGTGTTTGCATTAAAAATCTCAGCAATGTATATTTTTCACGTCAGATGACTCGTGAGCAAGCGATTGGTCTTTGTTAAAAAAAATTATCTGCGTTAAACGAATAATTATCGTGATCAGCTTTCTGAGCGATCATCATCCGCGGTGCAACACTATAATCGCACTCGTCGTTGAATTCTACCCGTAAGTCATCTGTAACTCGGCAGCAAACTACTCATGCTGCTGCTTTCGCCACAAACGCATTGACGCCAAGTGAGATACTTACGCATACTACTAACAACACTATCAGAGCTGATGACAGAAATCTCTTCGTAATACCAACTATAATAATAATAATAATAATAATAATAATAATAACGACAATAATAATAATAATACTAATACGAATGGTACTATCAGTGCTAATCATCGTAGTGATGATAATGTAAATACTAATATGAAAAAAAAAAAAACTCCGGTGGTGAAAAATAGAAGATTTGATGACAGTTCCATGTGAAACAGATGTAGAATCAAAGGATCACAGCTGGCAAGAGGTAACAAACAAACGAAAGAGACCAAGAGAACTTGTCAGGAGTGTTTAAAAAATTTTTAAAAAGAATTAGCAATAGATTTATGATCCTAATGACGACATCACAGACGAAGTTACAAATTCGAAACAAGGTCAAAAACCCTATCCTATCACAGTCTATGAAGTGAAGGATTACACTAGAATGCTGACGGATATTGCGTCTGTAATTCCTACGAATGGAATTCGCTGCAGGTCCTTAAGAGTTGAAATTAAAACAAATACTACAGAAAACTATCGCAATCTGATTCACTATCTCCAGGAAGAGAAAATAGAGCGCCACACTTATCAAATTAAATCAGAACCATGTTTAACCATGTTTCCGAGTGAATTTACATCCTCTATAGAAATAAATGGCATTATCTCAGTCATGATTGAATATGGCCATAAAGCTGGACACATAACTAATGTGAAACACAGAGTGAGCAAACAAAGCCGTTGCCTCTCTTTTTTGCGGATATTGAACCCCTCACCAAAAAATAATTCCGAAGTATTCAAAATACACTCGTTACTCAACACATGAGAGTAAAAATAGAAACCCCACGTAAAAAAAGTACTATACCGCGGTGATTTAGGTGTCAAAAATACGGCCATACCAAAACCTATTATAACAGAGCATATGCATGTGTTAAGTATGGTGAAGACCATGCATCTAATAACTGTAATAAACAACAGAACGCCAAAATGCGCCAACTGTCAAGGCGATCACCCTCCAAACTATATAAAATTACAACAAATCAGACACAAACAACAAACTAAAATGAAGAATACTAAAACCAATACTAGTCATCAGTTATCGTCCAAATATTGGCCTCCTCTAACTTCCAATCATCAAACAGAAACAAAACAAAATACAAATCCACATTCAGGTATATACCTTGTATGATCGACGTCATCCGTTTCTCCTATCTTGGAAGAAAACCATATACTGATGTGGGCTAAAGTATAGTTGGCGTTTAGTAAGAATTGTAAAACTAGTTTTTTCATACATTTCTGAAAAATTTTATTTATGGTGGAAGTGATACAGATCTCGGTCCATAGCTCTGATAACAATATTAATACCGATAGTAATCGTGACGAAGCCGCGAAATTAATCAGTTCGTTCAGTCACATCAACACATCGCGATGAAACGAGTTGACCTGAACTACATCGATTGAAATATTATAACCTCACCAAACTCCCGCGCGATTGTCCAACATAAATTAGATTACATATAATGTAAGTATATTCTCTGACGGTTCTTTTCACGAAAAGTATCGAAAATGGCGTGAAAGTAATATATATGTATATATTTTTTTTTTAATGATTAATAATTATCTTTCCATTTTAAAGAGAAGAAAATATCGTGCTTGTTTCTAAAATAAAGGATTTTTAAAAGCCTGTAGCGACATCAAAAGTATGCGAAAAATTTAAATATCGTTTCCTAACTTTTAAATAATTTCATTTTAATGCTACCCACGCTATTACACAAAGTGACGCAGTACATTATTTTTATTAAATAAAAGTTCAAATTTTTTGGTTTTCGCAAAAAAACGTCATTTACATTTTTCTTTTTGTCACGAGTTATCGGATTATATTATGTACATCCGTTTTTTTTTTCTTTTTCTTTTTTTATTGATTTTTCAACATAGACACTGAGACCACAGAAAAAAAGTACAGATAGAAGACCGAAATTTCAACTTATTAATAGAAAATAATGAAGAGCGGCATAAAAATGAACTGAAACTTTTTTTTAACACAAAAAAATAAGCCAGATCTAAAATCGACTTTTTTTTTGTGGGTATCATCACTCTGCGCCTGCTTTATATGAAATACGATAAATTGCAATTCTTTTAAATTACTCGACTTTATAACGTTACATTAATCGTACGGATTTTTAAAGAACTGAACTTATTCATAGGGATATGTCTCTATTCAGCGCTACGTCCAAATCGTAAAAATGCGAGGTAAAAATGGTGGATTATGCGTGAAACCCATAAAAAAAAGGAAATAAAAAGAATGTAGAAATTAAAAAATAATTTCCATCGGTCCGGGTAACTTTCAAAAAAAAAAAAAAAAAAAAAGGGAGGAACGCGCGTTTTAAGAAAACCGGCGTTAAATTTCAAAATCAGGTAAAATTTCCAAATATTCCCTAAATTTTTTTGAAACATGGAAAACAGAAAAGGAGACGTTTACAGAATGTTATATATCCATTCTAAAGAGGCTGTTGTGTGCGGAATTCGAAACAACGGAAAGGACGATTTTCATTTTTTTAGCCGAAATCGACTTCTCATACCTCAACAACTTCGAGTTAAAAACCCATATAAAACCGAAAAGAAAAAAAATTAATGCTTTTTTTTTTCTTTTCCAGAACTTGTCAGTTTGGTTACACATTTTAATCGAGTTTCGAACTGGATCAACCAGCTGATCTCAGAGTTGGTAATAGCCATCATGTGCGCATTCTTTATTACAACTTTAGTTATTTCACATTTCAGAAATCGCTCGCTTATTTGATTCATTATAATTCTCAAAAGTATATTTCACTGTCCGAGGGGTTTGGCCTATTCTTTTTATTTTTTAAACCTGGGAAAGGTTTCCTCTACTTCTTTAGCCGCCCTTTTTTTCTTCTTCTTTCGTTCTATTCCACTCGCAACATATTTCTTTTTCATTAGTTCTTTTAGTAAATTTCAAATTTTCCTGTTCTCATTTATCTTCTCTCTACCAATTGGTTAAATATCGGTGTAAACCATTTGATCGCTTGTACATATTTTCCCTTCACATCACTTTTTTTGACCTCCTTATTCCGCAATTCTTATTCATAATCTGATCAGGGGCCGCCTAAGAAGTTGATTCGTTTCGGATTGCCGACTAAACAGCGAGACCGATGGCAATCGATTCTTTGACTACCTTTTGATATCTGGTCACCCTAGTTATTATCACGTCTTTATCCGTTTTCGTTTAACTTCGAGCGCTATTAAATCTTTTCTTCAACCAGTTTCGTTACGGACTGAATAGTCCCCCCCCCCCCCCCCGTGATGATCCCTATTCAACAAGTTGATCCCGTGTTCACTGATTTCGCGATTTTTCGCAGCTATTGCCAGATATCTCTCGCGGCGCTTTAACACACAAATCTCTCACATTTTCTCTTCATTTCCCTTTAAAATATCCACCAACGCCACAATTCCTTATTTATTTCCCAACTGAAGATGCCTTTCGATGATATTATATTTTCTTCCCGCTCCATATAACTAATCACTGTTCCTATCCATTGGATCCCGCTACGGGTTTCTTTTTAGATTTCGAATGTCAGATTTTATTCCATTATCCGGGCCGATGTTCGCCTAATTTTAGTTTTTCGATCGGAAAAAACCCCCAAATAGCCGTGTACTGAACCAGAGCTGCACATTGATCGCAAGGCCCCGAGAGCGCACAACGGGTAAAATGAATTAAATTTTTCGAAAAATGTTGTACTCTCGTGTCGGTAATTTCTCTTCAGTTTGCGCTGACCTACAATAATGCTTCTTCATAGCAAATCTGACTATAGAGCCAATGCTTACGTGTATATATTTAGTTTGTTGTTAAACAGCGAAGCGTGTTTCGAAATTAAGATCTAAGTTTGCGGAACTAATGGAAAACGGTCTGACACAGTGTAATGCTGTCTGACGGTATAACGCGGTCCGCCGGGGTGTAATACCGAGTCTCGTATATTTATTTACCTTTCGTAATTATAATATAATGATTAAATCCGGTTTTTGGGGGGCGATTATCACGCTAAATATTATTTCGCTCGAATAGGACCTTAATGAACGCGCGCGATAAGGAGTGCTGCAATAAGGCGCGAACAAGCCAAATGGCCAACGGAGAAGCCATTAAAGACAATATTGTAAAAACCGGGTAATAACATTAATTATTATTAAATCGTAATTTGTATCCACTGACCGTGCGAGCTAATAGTACAGTAGCGACACGGTATAGTTGGCAAAGTTTTTGTAGCAGCGTTGGCCGCGAAGCTCTTGACTTAGCGCGGGAACGGCAAGATTCCGTTCGGAACAATAACAACGTTCGCTGGACAAAGACTTTGGAAAGTGTGTAGTGGCAGCACGAGGCAGGTAGGTACCGGCGGAGCCTTTAACGTCTGCTGCAGACGTAAAAGACACGCAGGTAAGATTAATGGATGCTGAAAACTAGCCCAGAGACAAACGCTGCAGCCTACTGCGAAGAAAGACTCGGTAGTGCCGGCAAATGTACTCGTTCGCAGAACAGAGATCTTTTTCTCTTCTCAAGTGCCGCTACCGACAACGGTTACAATTTAATATTTTCTTCGGCGCGCAAACTTACCTTAATGACGACCGTTTTTTTTTTTTTCTAATAGCACAGCGGTCGCCGGATTCGGTGAAAAGATTTTTACGTTGCTAGAAAGACGGGAATAATCCTGTAATAAATATTAGCGAATAAAAAGCGTACAAGGTCGTGAAAATGTCGTTATAAGTTGGATGCGAATAATACAATTTTCTAATCAAGATTTTTGGTACTAGCGCGGGAAGTAAACGATTCTCCCGAACCTGTTCAAGAGCGTTGTAATGATGCGGGTAATGGACGAACAATATTCGAATCTGATTGTTTGTTTCTTTTATACATTTCTGTATTTTTAAATATAACTGAAATTGTAACAAAATTTTATAGCAGAGTTGTGTTCTCTATTTTCAGTCGATCTAAAATACATTTTGAATTTGCAATTATCGAGAATTTTAATTATCATTTAAAATGAAAAAATAACTGCTATATTACGATGAACAAAGATATCGAACACTACAACAGATTCCCGTCGTGGCTGAGCATTAGATGAAAAGTCATTTGATATTTAACAAACTCAGCAAACATAATGACAATAGCAGCTGTATCATCAGTAAGCGATAAAAAAAGAAATAGATTAATTCGGTGTGCGCGTAAGATTTAATAATTAAATATTTCTGGGAAAGCGTAATATTAAAAAAATTAATTTATTATCGGCAAAAACGTGAAATTTTCTGCAATGTAGATCTATTTCCGCTGCAATAGAGCACGCATTATAGAGCATTTTCAGGTTTGTCTATTTTTTTTTTTATAAACGATGGATAAATAAGCAATTTTCACCGACTCAATGAGCTGCCTTTCAGCGTTGACGAATACGGAAAACATCAACCCGATCATACTTAATATACAAGAGAAAATAATCCAAGATCTCAGAAACAGCAACAGATCAGCCAAGTTGATCTGGATCCCTAGCCACCAAGGTATTATTGGGAACGAAGAGGCTGACAAAGTGGCAAAAGAGGCAATTAATAACACAGAAATCAGCAACTCAATGGCCACCACAGCTTCTGAAATTAAAAAGTGCATAAAGAGTTCAATGAGAAACCATTGGAATGACGTCTGGGGAGAGTGGGCAAGAAATAAATCTCCAAAAATATCGGAAGTTAGAGAATTTCCCCTAGAACCTAATCCAGTGGACTCGTTCTGCAGAAGAGACCAGGTTACGCTCTCAAGGTTGCGAATTGGGCATACCAAGCTAACCCACTCATTCCTAATTAGCAGAGAATCAAAAAATAGCTGCGACTTCTGTAATTTGGAACTATCTGTTAAGCACATACTAATCGAATGCCCAAGTTCACGTCGCCATCAGGAACAAAAGCCAGCTACCGAACAACCTCAAGGACTGTCTCAATTCAACCAGCGGATGCTATAAGACCTTAATGTTCCTCAAAGAAGCCAAGTTAATCAATGAAATTTGAAATTATATTGTGTTAAATTGTGTCAGTAAATGTTAAACTGATTATTTATGTAATTGTTAATTGTGGTCGTCAATAACCTTGTAGTTGCAAGGCGACCTTAAATAAATAAATAATAAATAAATAAATAAATAAATAAATAAATAAATAAATATTATTATCGGTAAATGATAACCGTCACAACTTATTGATTTCCAGTACAATTAATTTTAGAAACAACAATTTAAAACAACCTTTTAAATTGGTGTTTCTCAAAATTAATTACTGTACAACATAAACGAAGCAATGCTCGAAATAAACAGATGTTATTGATTTCCGTTTATCAAAAATTTTATTTCGAGATATTTTATAATAATAATACTATTCGAACTTGAGTGCGAAGCGTTCTAGCAACTTCCGTAATAATTAGTAAACTACGATGTTGAAGTGTGAATTTTTCGATAAGTTAATATATATATATATATATATATATAGGGGAACGACGTATTAACGACAAACTCGGCCGTCGCGATAGCCTAGTGGCGTGAACTCTTGGTTGTTGAGATAGTAGTCATGAGTTCGGTTCCCAGCGACGGCCAAAAAGAAATAGATTTTCATTCAACGATTAGTTAATGGCCAAAAGGTATTTACAGCCAGGCCATTTAAGAAAAACGACAAACTGCCGAGTTTTCCGATGAAAAATCATTCGGTGGTAAATCTGAGTTGGTCAAGTTGACCGCTCTCTCCTCGAAATACTAAAAAAAAAAAATCATCGCCTTCCGACCTACCGGAGGAGAGATATTCTGATTATATCGGTCTACATCTCTGTACGATAAGGAACTCCATCTTCTCTTAGATCAGTCGACGAAATGTGAAATCGGTCGTTAAAAATTACTTGCAAAATTTTAATCGAAACACATTCAATTATTAATAATCTACTCTTTATCTGATACATAAATTCGGCCGAAGTAACAATATAAGCAGTAAAGGACGCTGTCGACCCAGTTTGTAAGAACGAAATTCGTAACGTGCATTGTAACGCACGAGACGAGTTCACTAAATTAGATAACAACGATGCCGTTATACATACGACAAATGAAAATGCGTATCAAAAATGATACGAACAGCAAACGGGCAATGTGACAGAACGCATTAATCAAAAAGTCTCTAGCGTTTTATTCGGTTCTGACTTCGTTCTATTGTTCGGCTTCATTCGAATTTATTCGAATTTGTTCGAATTTATTTCAAATTTATTTCGAATTACGCGTTCCACGATGTAAACTACAAAAGCTATTAAAAAAGCCGACGTTAGCGAAGTGTGGCGTTAAAGAACGAAAAAAAAAAATCGAAAAAAAAACGGTTCTTTAGACTAAAAAGTTGGCCAAACGGCGCTGAAAATGCCCAATTTCAACGGGCTCACGGAGAAGAGGACGCAAAAGAGTGTTATCACGTCTCTGAAAGTGATAATTTACGATGGTATAAAAGTCGCGCCGAAGAGCAGGACTTGGAAAAGATCATAAAATTATTATGCAAAAACACTTAACGCGTAAGTAGTGTACGAATAGGACACGTCACTTTTAACGGCCGATTCACGGAACAGCGAAATAAAGTTGAACAAAGGAACGCGAGCGGGCCGAAAATGCCGAAATGTGCCATCATGACACGCTGATCAGAATGTGTTTAGTGTTTACGTGTCACCGATGATAAAAATATATCGGTCGGACGCGCGCCACACCGAATTGCGAGTTGCCGTGCTCATTAAATAGCGCGGTTTCTATCCTCGGCGTTAATTCAACTTTTGCTAATAACCTCTTAAAGTTGGCGAACGCGGGGTGGAAATTTGCATTTTTATTGGAATTGTAGAATTCCGCACAATGAGCACGCCCTCCGTTCCGGTGTAGTACCTGCTGTAATAAATTTGAGCACCGCCGCGCCCGGTGGTCGAGCTCTTTTCCAGATTACGGAACATGAAAGATATTTTAATGGAGTTTAGAGGCGCGGTCGATTATTAATCTCCCCTTTTCTTTTCGCCGCTAACAGGGTTAAGAAGCGGTAAAATTAATTTCAAACAATACTTCGACGACGAGAACCCCGCGATAATTCGATTAATTAATATTCCGAATAATAGAATAACCGAAAATGTGTTGTTACGAAAGGTGACAACACATTCCTTTTTTCGTTTTATTTTCATCAGGAATTTGTATTAGTAAAAATTACAAAAATAGGCGAGCTTGAAAGTAGCGATGCAACGATGTATCATATATAACTCTGAAATCGGCCTGGGAGAAATCATGATGGTGCGGCAAATCGCTAAATTCTGTACGCTTCTTCCTGGATTTGGACTTGCCGAAATATTGCTCTGAGAAAATTATTCTACAATGTGTTACAATCGGCCTCCCCATTAATAACGGGAAAAGTACGATTGCTTTTCGGTAAGAATTGAAACTACTTTTTCCTATTTCACCCCCCCCCCGCCATGGGGGGATGATTTATAGCGAATTAAATTGTTCAAAACATCGACGATTAAATCCCGCGAGAGTTATTATTGTTCTGTGTGATGTGTTTTTTTTTTTTTGTTTTTTTTTTTCTCCCCAAACCGTGGGCCGTGTATAATATCTAGACTATTACGGCCCGAGAGTCTCCAGTTACAGGAATACCCTTAATTCACTGTCCCTGACGAACTTCCGAAGACTGCCCTTTGGTTCTCTTCTGAGTTTGAGAGAACATGACTGAGGTTTTTTCAAATCGTTTGTCTCGTTCTGGAGGATTGGAATATAGGGCAATTTATGAGAACGTGCTCAGCCGCCGGTGGCTCTTGTGCGCGACAGAAAGGACACGTGGTTGGAGGGTGAGCGCCTTCCAACAGGTAGTCGTGGGATAGTCGCGTGTGGCCCAGACGTAAACGGTTGAGCGCGTGATAATAAACTCGTAAGGTCCTCCCCCGGGGGGGGGCACCATGGCTCTACGGATTTCTTTATATTCTAAAGGTAGGACGGAGATGTGTTCTTGTTTTCTCACTGTTCCATTATTTGTCTTTTTACTGCTTCTGATATTTGAGGGGGCCCAAGTATGCTTTGCGGACTGGGAGCTGTAATACTTGAGTGAGCTGCTCGTTCATTCCCTGGGATTCCAGCGTGACTTGGGACCCACAACACTATTAGATTATATCCCTTCGATTCATGATGAGTGCCAGGAAATGTTGATTTATTGACTTTTAAGATATAAAAACATACAATATTATTACGGTAATCGGAAAAAACGAATATAAAAAAATATAATGAACGATAACACTATATCGTTCATGATCACACAGTGCGTGATTACGTACTGAATCACGCACTGTCGTGAACGATCGAAACTAGTCGACGTTTTATAGATATTTTTTTGTACATATTTCTATATATTTTCAATTATAATGTGTATTGTATGTTTTTATATCCGCGTTATTAATTAATTATATATATATATATATATAATATTAATGTTAAAATGACTATGATTATTGAACAAGAATACAAAAGATCGCGTTATTAATCTTTAACAGAAAGAAATCTATATATATGGACACAACACTATAATAGTACATCGAACAAGAGCGTATATTATTGGACACTCTTTCGATGAGCGACAACTGAATTTCCGATAGATTTATAATCGTGCTCCGAGACTTGGTTTTTATATAAAGTGCTGCTGCCCCCCCCGCCCTGACCATTATGGAAAGCTTTTGTAATTCCATACACTGACGGGCTATATACACTGCGAAGAAGAAATGGGTAAGTTTTCGGCTGGTCTTCATCGTCGGAACGATAAATTTCGCCGATAATTATCGCGCGTCGTTTAATACTCTCTCGATCAAAATTGCGAAAAGCCGACGCGACGAAGAAGTCAGCGGAGCGGGTCGTCGGTGAAAATAGTAATAGCAGGAACACAACGACCGTTCTGCAATTTAGTAAACGAGAGGAAATAAATCAGCCGAAGGCTACACAAACGGTACGAGGAAATTCGATTTCGGCTAAATCTTTTGAAATAACCATCATCGCTGTGCACCTGAATAGAGAAATAAGCACGACGAATTCCGGCAACATTAAGCGCGCCGTACATTACGAGCGCGCATTATCTAGGTACACGCGGGTGCGCGTATGGAAATTGCGGAACACTCGGCCGTTCATCTGGCGCGCGGAAAAAAAGAGAGAGAGAGAAGAAGGTCAGACCGAGCCGGGGAGAGCAAAGATGGAAAGATAAAAAGCAGATAGTTTTAAAAAACGTGAAGTTCTCTTTCTCCGGTCGCTAAAGTGAACAACGTTCGAAACGAATGAAAAATAACACATCACACGATGTGTAACCGAGAAACCGAGTGATAAATATAACCGGCTCGAATGAAACGTGTCAAGGAGACGAACATCACAGCCAGTTAGGCGAATTCGAATTAGAGATGCGTCACTGGAAATACTTTTATTTCTTACGCGCTGCGTTCTACGGATTTCTACGCTACCCCCACCGACCAATCGGTTCCTCTCTGCTAGCCGAAAGTTCAGCCGACTAATATGGAAAAGTCTATAACACTGCATTTTATTATTATGAAGAAGAAGCGGAAGCTCCGAAAGTTCGACAAATTTGGATTAGCCTCGTTCCGAAATCCGCCCAGCTATATTAAATGAACAACCCCCCCTCCCGTGTGTGTGTGTGTGTGTACACATTAGTTAAAATATCGAATAAAATTGCGAGGATGAATAATACGTTGAAAAATTGTTTTCCCGGATGATAAACCTCCATTTTCTGTAATGTTGCTCGAGTCAGGATATCACTCGAGTCTATAAACAACTAAAGATGGACTCTGTAACCTTTCTAACATACATGCATACATTTATAGCTAATGATTAGTTAGTGACCAAAATGTCGGGTCAAAAAAAAAAAAAGAAAACAACAAAGAAAACAAAAAAAACAGCATTTATGTTTGCCATTTCTGATTATTTATTATTTTATTTTATTACTACGATGCTGTTTTAGACGGTGTATCTCCTATATCGATT
Organism: Icerya purchasi; assembly: GCA_039619475.1. NCBI lineage: Eukaryota > Metazoa > Arthropoda > Insecta > Hemiptera > Monophlebidae > Icerya > Icerya purchasi. The sequence continues at coordinate 568,738,919 of CM077115.1, forward strand.
AGCCCCGTTGACTATAATATTCGGTTACTGTAAGAGATTTTTTTTCTTTTCGACATGACATCCGGAGAAAATTTTCTAGATGCTATTTTGCGCAAACGAGTATAGAAGAAATTACCGAGCATTCGAAATAGTTTGACCGAAGTCACATTTAAGAATAATGGATTTTTGCAAACAAACACGATTATATCTATAAGGTAACTCGAGAATCGTTTATGGGTTTTAGTAAGTTTATATTTTTAACCAAAGAAAAAAAGTATGCAAACAGGAAAATGTGATTTTAGTTTTGAGTGTACTATATTAAAATTGTTAATTGAATAAACGCATTTCTTCCCTAAATTGAGGTATTTATTGTAATTTATTAAAGTGAATTATTTTAAACCTATTTTTGTTTATTAACAAGGGGTATTTATTTATTTTATTTCGCAAAAATATTAACAAACAGGTAATCTATATATCTATATCTAAACAGGAAAGATTTACCGTTGAACAATCAGTCCCAAGATTTGTATTGTATTGCATTTTGTTTTATTTTCATTTATTCTTTTTAATTTTTTTTCTCTCAACATTATAATTTTTCAATTTCTACTTACGTATCACGTAATGAGAATAAAAATCCGGCTTTAGCGTGCATATTACGCATTTGCGCACTGAGAGTATTTAGAAAAATATAATAAACATGCCGGGGGGGGGGGAATTAGCTAACAAATATAACCGCAAAATTACACACAGCTTTTCAAGTAGGGGGCCATCAATAACCAGACGCGGCTGCTGGCAAAAAAAAATTAAGAATCCCCGCTGTCTAATGTGTACTCTATTATCCCAGAGGGCCCTCGGTGCACATTGTGCCGCGTGTTTTCCGTTAGCGTGTGTTGAAATGGTTGCCTGTAACGGATTTATACGGGCGAAGTAATGTTTCTTTCTCGCATTAGGCTAAGCCGGGAAAAAGCGCGCTCAAAATTGCAGAATGAAAATTGTAAAAACGTTTTCCTTTTTTTAGTTTCCAACGGTACTTTTCAGCGCTATGGGAGAAGTCCTAAATTACCTTAGGAATTTGCCGCAATAATAATAGTGTTTCTATTACTTCTCCGTAAATATGTGGAGAGAAATTCGTGGATTTTCACCTTATTATAACAGCGTGGATTTTAAAAAGGTTCTACAATTCAAGCCTAAACATTTCGAGCACAAAGGATAAGAAAAGAAATAACATTTATGCCGAAAAATGCAAGACAAATAATAATTCACGAAATGTAGCGCAATATTTTAACAAGTTTAAGGGAAAACAACATCGTGATCAAATCGAAGATCTCGATAAACAACATTTTTTAGAACAATGCATGTAGAAATACGTTTAAAAAATTAAATGAACGAAGCGAAGGCTATATAGCATAAATTCGATGGTAGAATATTGTTTTCAATATTTCTGTGCTGGGGGCCGTCTTCATAAAATTCGCATCAACGAGAAGTGATCTTAAAATAAATTTTGCAACAAATTGAACCGCAAAATTTTCGATAATTGCGTCACTTGATAATACATTCGTTTGAGGTACAATATGAATGCGATGTGTCCTCCTCGCAGCGTTTCAGTTTACGAATTAATTCGTAACTCAGTTTAAGCTAATGAAATTTTATAGGTAAGATCGGTGGAAATCAAAAACTACTGCGTTCGAGTCTATATTTCTCTTGTAATTTGTTATGACGTATTTAAAAAAAAAAAAACGTGTTGCGGATTCAATTTCAACAAACGCGAGAAAAATCGAATTCGGATGACGACAATTCGGAGGGTTGGATGATAGTTGACTGGACAAGAATGTTTAGCTAAAGTAAAGTGAGAGTATCCTTGATGTTGTAAAAAATGAAGTGAGCAGTTAGACTTTTCATAGTTTAAATTGTATTCCTTCGTCCTTGGCATTCGCCTTTAATCGCAGCCAGATGCGACAAAACTAATTATTTCAGGTCTATGTCACAGCGAAAGAGACATCTATTTCTGACGCACTCATCGCGAATCTGCATAGTTGTTACATATGTGCATAGTAGCGGCTTTTTTAGGCGGTATTTCCTTAGCGTGAAAAGATTTCCCAAAGAAGGAAACACCGGACAAGGTCTTGTAACACTCTAACTCGGAGGATTGCGGCATTTTACATCACTAGAAGAATGTGAAGCGTTTTACCACTCATAATACAAGGTAGAATAGAGGGCAAACAGCCAAAAGGCGGATAATGAACATAAAAAAAAAAAAACTGGACGGGATTAAAGAAATTTAAAGATTAGCGGCAAGAAACAGAACATTAAAGATAGCCGACGCGTCAATGACGTAGGACACCAGAAGAAGAAGCAGAATGAATCCCGTTCTGAGAGCAGCTGTAAAAATAAAATTCAGCGATATAAATTAAATCACCATATGATTAAGTAAGTCCGAAACATACCCCCCGCTGTTTGTTATACTTCTTCCTAGTTACTAATTTTCGTACGTGTATTGCTTTTGTGTACATGTTATAAATGTTAACAGAGAAAATGAACATTTAGATACTAATCTTATCAGTGTACACGACGATCGTTTAATAAACGATCTCAAATGTGATACTACATACAAAGTCTACTGATAAAATTAATAATAATAATAATAATAATAATAATAATAATAATAAATAATAAATAATAAATAATAAATAATAAATAATAAATAATAATAATAATAATAATAATAATAATAATAATAATAATAATAATAATAATAATAATAATAATAATAATAATAATAATAATAATAATAATAATAATAATAATAATAATAATAATAATAATAATAATAATAATAATAATAAATAAATAAATAAATAAATAAATAAATAAATAAATATAAAAAACAGCCAATCAAAATCGTAAATAAGACTCTAAATTTGTTGTTTTTCACATCGCAAGCAGCAGTACCGAAATATACAAATGGTTACATGAAAAAAATGTCTTATCCTGTTAGCGCGGATAGTTACCGAAAATTGTCAGCCAATTAAAATCCGTAGGTTGGTGCGCATTAAATTAATAATTAGATGCAATTAATTGTAAATTTTTATAACTAACATTTGAAACACTAAAATGAGCATAATCGCACGAGACCTCTTTTTAAAAATTACAAAACAAAGTCTGCAAACGGCGCAGCGGAAATCGGTTAGTTTATTTTACACGCTCGGGGACAGGGCGCGTCCACAGGTGGCGGATAGTGGAAAGACCTTCAGATATGGAGGTTAGCTGCATAATGCAGCAAGAGCGGCAATGCTATCAGGGTGTAGTGAAGAAACCTCGGGGAAGCTTCTTCTAAAAAATGCTCTACACAAACCGGACAACGCATTGCGACAAGGCGAGTTGGAGCCGCCATAAGCTCTCTCCCATGTCTGTCGGCAGCAGGGCAGACATTATCCAATACAGGCACGGTGCAATTAGAGCAGAAGTGGCTGTATGGAAAATATTCAGGCGTAAAGAACATATTTCTGAAATGGCTGAATATCTGCGATGCAGAAAGAAAGTAGGAACCTACTGCATTAATTTTATCCTTAAATTCTCCATCGTTCCTTGGATTTGATCGCTCCGGTCGATTCTCGATGTGAAGATTTCGAGCGACCCTGAAATTACAAATCGCAGCCATAACTGAAAATAGTCGTTTCGATAAAGCTCGGTGATTCAGAAAATGTATAATTTCGAAATCGTTAGTATCGACGCTGCTCCCCGGATTACATAGAAACGGACTACGACACACGATGATCTGAACGGCCAAAGAGAACCGCGCGGAAATTTATTTTTCCGATAATTCGTCGCTGGAAGAAGAAAAACAAACCCCGCTCGGTCTCTAACAAATAATTCGTTGTTAATTTCGTTTCTTAGTAGTGGGCGAATGCCGGCCGGCACCAAAGCGGGGAGCCGCTGCAAAGCAACGTAGATGGCGAATAAAAAATGAACAGAGAAAGACGTTAATTGACGATAATTTTTTTCTCATTAATTAAAGCCGGCTGAAATTTCAGCAAAACTTAGTTACAAAAGAAGAGCTTTTCAATAGGACGAAGCAGCTTTTTCTTTCGACTTTTAGTCGCCAATGAAACAAATAGAGAACTTTTTAGCTTTTCCGTCTTCTTATTTCCGACGACCGGCCAATAAACCTGTATCGCTCTCTCGTTATCTCTCTCTCTCTCTCTCTCTCTCTCTCTCGTTATTTCTCTGTCCACTGCGTCTCTCCCCCGAAAAACTTTCAAGCAAAAGAAAACTTTTGTTTCGGTCCGCTTTAAAGCCTGTTCAACAACAGAACGCAGAACGCGATGCTTTAATTTACAGTCGCGCAGTTCTCCCTCCCCTTGTCCCTTTGGCCGCCAGTTCGCATCTTATCTATTAAATACTTCTTCTCTCGAAAAATGCAACTTAAAACGTTCGCGCCAGAATTAATGGAATTACACTTGGTTGCCGGACGACGAACTGGAAGACGTTAAATAGCAAGTCGGCGCGGATCTGTCTGACTTCCGTTCTAGTCGTTCGGTGTGTCGTCGTTTAACGTTAATTTCATTTTAAAAGCGAGGCAGCGGAACTTGTACTTTCCGCTTCTTCTAATTGCATCTGTTTAGCGATAACAATGTAATAATTACATCGGCCGAATTATTAAATTAAAAATTACGCAAAACGAACGAGACTGTGTAGAGCCGTCTCCTCGCTAGTACGACTGACGATTTATCGAATGAAACGAAATTAGCTAAATAAAATCTCGTTTAATCTAACGACATCGCGGAAACCGGAATTAATACGGCTAGAACTTCTATTCACAATCGTTTTAGCTAATTCGCGTTTGCCTCAGTGTCCGGTTCAGCTTATTTCACCTTTTAACAACTTAAAAAAACAGTAGGCTGAAATCAGTCTTAGTCAATGCGATATCAACTCGTGTACGATGTTTGCAAGGTTGACACTGAAGCAATCAGCTGAGAATAAGTGTCATTTACTTTTCGAGATGGACGATTGTATATCAATAAAAAACATCCGGAAGGAACTCAAAAAAATAAACCGGCTGTATAGGAAAAGTTTCCCCGCCCTAGTAAACACTGGCACGTTTTCACGCACAAGTAGGGTAATCCTGCATTTTGCCCTTCAATTTATCCCGATTAATTGATAAGTTGATCATTAGTGTCGCGCCATTTTCCATAAACTGGAGGTGCTCTTTATTCAATGATATTCCTTTTTTCAAACGCTCGGAATACCAACCCCCCATATCTATTTATATCTCTCTTTCTTTCACCGTTAAATTCTCTTACGACTCGTATAATCCTACTTAAATAAGCTTTCTTTTCTGTATTTCATCGCTCGGTGGTATGCGTTTTTTTTTTGTTTTTTTTTTTTGGCATTTTTGTTAATACGCATATCACCTTTTAACGGTAATTTAAAAACACATCAAATATGCCATTTTCGTATTTACTCTTGTACAAGTAAACGCTTCAAATTCGACCGGGTCTTCTTTGTTTGCAGCGGTACTTTTAGCTTCTCCGAACAGAAATCGGACGTTGAACTCCTCATTTCGAGTGTGCCTCGGAACTATCCTCTCCAATTTCACCTCTTTTCTTGCCAAAGTAGCCTGTCCATTTGTTCTCAATTCATCGCTTGCGCTCAAACGTTTTTACGTTTTTGTCTTTTTCTAAACCGTTTCCTCCTTCGCAGCAGCTGATTTTCGAAATTTCACTTCTTACACACTATACACACTGGTTTCCCGTAATTTCTCTTAGTTCCTCTAATTTCATAAGTACCTGAAAATTATTTCTTCCATTTCTGGATTTTTCAAATCCCCCTCTTTCCTGGAAGCTATAAGAGAATATCGTACTACCTCAGGTCAACTTCGTCCAGTGATGTTTTTCCCGCGACCGATCGAGCTCCACTAATTACGATTACTCTGAATCGACTTCCTCTTCTCTTTTGGTTCCTAAATTCTTACTGCAAGAATAACTCTATTCATCTATTATCGGTTCTATATTCTACCATCGCGTTGATGTGACACTCTCAGTCTCATATATGGAGCTCTAGTATCACAGGCATCGAAATTACATATTCTCCGGCTCGAGCCGTGCCGTGTTCCCTTTTAGTTATTAATTTGAAAAAAAAAATTTTAGCCGTCACTATAGTTCGGTTGCAAACATTGGTTTACCGCTGGATCTTTGTACACATCTGAAATGCGGGTTTCACGATTTCCAGTACAAACTTGTCACGTTTAAAAAAAATGATTTCTAGCAAGACGTAATCACAGTATTATGCCAAAAATTTTAAAATATGTTAAAAAATAATAACTATAATAATTCTCATACAACATTTAATGAACTTTTTAGAGTCGGCGGCACGGAAATCACAAATTGCAATAATAATTGAAAATCGCATTAAATATTCATTAAAAAAAAAAAAAACAAAAAAAAAACTATTTCTATATAATATATTGTAATTTTAATTTTGTGCCGACTCTAATTAAGGTATTAATACGTGTTGTATAAGAATTATCACAATATCATCTTTAAGTTTTATCTGTGTAAGACGTATTTCTTATCAGACAATTATTTTTTTACTTTTTAGCGCATTTTTATTAAACTTTTATTGTCGAGTTACTTAAACATTTAAAATTTACATGGTAGATACAATTAGGAAAACAGTATTTACGGTAGACAGCATGTTTAAAAAATTAATCTTAAAAACCTTAACGTTTCGAAAAACTTACTTAAAATCATCGGAAACAAACGAGCTTTTCGAAACGTTAAAAAATTTTCAGATTAAATTTTAAGTTTTAAGATTATTTTTTGAAATATTGTCAAGTTTTTAGGAATTTTTATTAAAATAGTAAATCTGGAAGTTGATATTTCATTTAAAAAAAAAAAACACTTTATTTTAATTCTTTTAAAAGGGAGTTGATCAAGCTAAGAAAGGAGCAGCTACCTCCGCCCAAAAAAGCCAGAATGGTAAAAGGTAGTTAATTAAAGTGGATAGTGTTAGTATGAAAGATGAAAGGACGTGAATTATAAACAAAACAATACACAGATATAGTAAGTTTTGAAAAATGCGAGTACAAATGAATAGAAAGTACAGTGCATCATATTGGAATTACGAAACGCTAAAGTAAGAAAGATGGTAGCGAACAAAACCGGATTAAAACATTACCGGATGGCAGAGGCAACAGCAGAACGACGAAGGAAACTCTAAAAGAAACAAAGGTTGAATGCGGAATGAAAGGAATGATTATATTTGTAAAGAGAGAAATGAAAATATCGGAAGATCCGAATATATATTCCTATCTATTGGACCTTGCTATGAGAACACCTCCGGGCCCCCAATAGTTCTTCTATAAACAGAGTAAATTTCAATTAACTACGTAATGCTTTTGAAAAAATAATAATTTAATTTTATTTCAAAATGTAATTAAAAAGAGTTTCATAATGTTGTTTTTATTTATGTATTTATTTATTTAATTATTTATTTTTAGTCTGACATAGAAAACCATTTGATCATCAACACCCCTGTAGTCCAAGAATAATGTTGTCATCGAATCTTGATTTTTTTTCCCGGTACTTCCCTAAGGCAGAAAAATACTGAAATGGAATTAACTCGGTATACAACCGCGCACATTATTATAGAAACAACAAATAAAGAAGCCACTTTTTTTTCTTTTTTTTTTCTTTTTTTTTTAATTTTAAAAAATAAAAAATTTAAGTTATGTAAAAGAAAACTGATATTAATTCGATAAAGAAAATAATTCATGCGAACCCCAAAAAGAAATAATTCAAAATAAATTCAAAAAATAAATAAATAAATATGTAAGAACCCCGCGCCGATTAATTAAAACAAATGACACCCGATGCAGCCGTTGCAGTTTTAGCCCCAATGCAATGGCTTAAGGTTTCTGTAGTGAATGATGGTGTTATATCTGTTTTCTAATGTATATTAACTAACTTAAATAGTTTTAGCCTCGAGGCATAGAAATATCATTGGGTGCTAAATGTAGAAATTAAGGAGTACTCCAAGTTTACCTCGAGCATATTAGAACTAGCCATCGAGTAAAAGAAAAAGTTAAAATATATTATTTAGAAGAAAAGTAAAATCACATTAAGAAATCTATTTAAAATTAAATACGCCCGCTTACATCAAGAAAACTTTTCTAAATTGCCAATCGAACTTCGCTGGTTCGTTGCGCTACTGCTTCTGTACGCTTGCCATCAGATTTTCGCCGAGTGTGTTTATATAAATTAGGCATATTGCGATAAAAGGTGGTTTCGTTGTGACAGTTTTGCAGCGAAAAATATACAGTTCATGTGGGGTTCACTCGAAGTACCTGGCTTGTTAAACACGTTTGATCTGTTTGCCCGCGTATTTCGTTGTCGGATAGATGCTTCTGAATGCGTTCTTAGTGCCTGGTGAATGTCTGAGAAGATATCGAAATTCATCAATTACTGGACACTAACGGGCTACTGGGGCGCACTTTTCTTCGCATCGAATTCTCAGATTTCTATTAGCGATGTTTTCTTTGTCGAGTTAATCTCTGCCAGTAGAGATGGATTTGCTTTGGTACTTGGCCGCATGACTGGAAGCGACTGAGGGTTATATATGCGTACACATAGATGTATATAGTAAGACACACACACATACATGTACATGTTCAGTTTTTCGCTTAAGAGGTAGAACCGGAGGAAACGTCTAATTAAATGAATACATATTTCAGATATTGCGCATTAGCGGAGAAGCTCGATACATCGTTACTCAGATAGGAGCTTATTTAGATGAAAAGCGTCACGCGTCGCAAACAAAACATTCCTCGCCGCCGGTAGCGGCAATAAAAGTTTGAAAGTTTTTCCGGAAAGCTTTTAACAGTTAAATAAAATAAAACATACGCGTGCGCCGATGTAGCGGGGCGACCGGGGGGGGATTCGTTTTCCTGCTTCCTCTGAAATATTCCGTTCTCAATTTGGCGACTGTGATCGTTTAAGACAGGACCGCGCGTTCACCTAGCCGGCGCGGATATAATATTTCCGACCGGATGCGGAGTGGTAAATAGCAGGTGAGGGGGTAATAAAGATAAATGGATGTAAACAAAGAGGCCGGCTGAGCGCGGATCGGGGGGAAATAAATAACGTGATGAAAATGGATGGAACGAAAGAAGCGGAATGAAGAGAGCCGTGTGTCTGTGCGGTTTTCGATGAACCAGTTAAAACGCAGACTGGAGTGTATAGATTAGCTTCGACTGATGGCTAATGGTTCGGAAATGGTACAGAGCGTCGTGTATTCGGGAGACGACTTAAATTCCCAAGATGATACACTTTGATTCAAACAGCGACCAGAAATGGCGGTAATTTTTCTTTTGCTTCTTATTCTCCAATTCCCTTTCCTACCCTTCATCATTGTGCTCCCTATCGCGCCGATTTTCCATGTTTTTATTATTACCTTTTCCATCTTGCTCCGTATCCGATTTATTTCTCCACCTACAAACCATCTACTTATTCCTAATGGTGAACACATACATATAGTTTCTCTGGCTCTACCTTTTTTCCTTCGTGCCTTTTCCTTTTTCTTCGTTGCTCGGCGCGGCACCTAAGCAGCTCTCTGCTCTTTATGGCTTTTACGTCCTAACTAGTATTTACCGTACAAAATATACCATCTAGAGAAACTTTGAACTTTAACGTTTCACGGCTGGATAATGAAATGGTCGCTGACGTTCGGCGTAATATATTCCGAAAGAGTCGCTGAACTAAACTCCTAGGTATATTTCTCCAATGATTCGTTCATTCGTCTCCAGAGTGCCATCGACGACCGTGTCGGTGCTCTTACCGCGGCGAAACTTTTCATAAACTCCGCCATCGTTCGCTAATGGAAATACAATAGCGCGACTTTGCCTATTTTACACCGTTCAGCGCAAACATATTTATTCTTAGACCGCGCCGCCTGCCTAACGCGTCGCACGTTTTAATACATATTAAAACCTACGCTCGACCATTATCCGGCTAAAAAGATGCGTAGCCCCCGATCTGGCCGCTTTAAAACGCACTAAATAACATATAACATAAACCGGTTCTGCGTGAAAGCTATTATTTACCAGAGAAATGGGCAGCAATTAATGAGCTAAATAAACCGCTTGCATATATATAGACATACAAGTGTATGTATGCACAAATAGAAAACGCGCGTTATCCAAAATAACACTTAAGAAGCGTATTTTCCTGAACTACCTTCAGCTAGTTCTGTTTTATATTTTTAGGTTTTTTAAATTTTAAAACTAAAAAAAAAAAAAAAAAAGTCCATCATTCTGCATTAGTATTTCGGCATATTGAATTTATAAAAGCATTACATATTATTATTTTGGTTAAAAACTCGACTTTTCAATTTCGTTTTGAGAACACCCCCTATCCATTCAGCCTTCCAGCTGATTCTCTATCTGTAATTCTTACAGAAGAGTCGTTTTAATTGACTGTGTCGTCATTTTTCACCAAATGAAATAAATGTCTTATGAACATGACACAAAAACGTTACAGGATTCTCACATTATCCGCCCCGCAGTAATGTGACATAGCCATTGATGTATATATATATATATAATAGAAGAATCTTATTCCTCTATCATATTTAATAATAAGATACTTATACATATATTTCTGTAAATGTAATGGAAGTTAAAGAAATGATACTAAACATTGAATATATTCAAACTCTCATACATAAATTAAATTTGGACTTGATTAAATTTTATATTTAAACTTTTTTTGTTCCGGAATATATCCATTTAGCTCTAGTATTATCAGTGTTACCTGGATTTATTTACATGTGTCTAAAAAACTTTAGATTTATTTATCTCTATGCTTTATATTTAATCTCGTTTTTTTCGTTTTTTTTTTTTTTTTATCATTGAACTTATTAGAAAGACCCAATATTATAACGTATGAAAATTGGGATCAGAATATGAAGTGGTTTTCATTTTGCTCTAAATCATCAGTTACTTCAATTTTGTGAAATTTTTTCCTCTTTACTTTTTCCGAGAGGACTTGGCCACTTTAGACGTTTGATAAATATCTTGGGGCTTAACCTGCAAATTGTATACAATTACTTAAAATAGTTAACTGTGCCATTTTTTAAACAGAGTGAGTATTGAATTTTAAATAAATATAATACGAAATAAGGAGTAGAATCGAAAGTTCTCTTTTTCCGTTTCTTCTAAGTTTTGTCAATAGATAACATTGGTCCACAACGACATGAATGAAATAGATGGAACAAGTTGAAAATAATTTTTTTTTTTTATTTGATGTGGAACTAATGAAAACTTCTAAAATAGGAACAACTGAGATGATAGGTAAAGAAAGAACATGAAGGAGCATTATATGGAATAGGACGATCAAGTCCTTAAGAGTTGGGTAATCGTCCGTTGCTGACAAGCCTAGGGAAAAACCCAAACAAGAAAAAAAAAAAAAGTCTTAAGAGTTGAGAACTAAATAAATCACGTTCAAGAGACAGAGAGTGGAACACTGAAAGAATATGTGATCTCTGCCACAAATATAATAGGATTTATCCGGATATATTATACAAAAGCTAGACGTAGTCAAGACAGAATGGACTAGAGAAGAATAAAAAAGACCGATGAGAGAAATGAAGGCAAGGCAGTTTAGTAATTATCGATGGACAGACGAGAGAAATTAAAAAATCAAGTGCTCAGCGGTAGTATTATATGAAGTTCATCTGAGGTGCGATTATTGCTAATTAAAATAGGTTTGAAAATTTATTTATCTTTTCTCGATTAATAAAATATGATGGTTTAACAAAATTTAAGAATTTTAATTACATTTGAAAATTTCTACGTGCACAAAAATATTTCAAAAAATCAACTAAATATATATGTGAAATTAGGCTAAACGTAATTTTGAATAAAGTGATGTTTAGCATTCATACAAATTTTATAAAAATAATGCTAATTAGAATGCAATATTAAATTTATCAAGAAATTATTACAATTAGTATGTGGTTAAAATATATTCAATGAACTGTTAATTTACAAAGTCATGAGTACAAAGTTTAATATCAAAAACTCATTATTATTTTAAACACTCTAATAGGAAACAAACAATTTTGTTGTCAAAATCTTCGATATTAGTGAGAATGTTTTGGACTTTTTTCCTTTTTTTTTTTAATATTAAAATTCAATTTATTATTGCTGACTAGTAAAAGCTCTTTAACCAATGCCTTGCTAATGTTTTAGAAAAATTTTCGGTCTTTCCTCGATTTAACCGCATAGGTACAGAGACAATAAAATAAACAAATTTAAAATAGATATTACATAATACATTATACAACTGCAAAATTTATATATTTTTAAATTTAGCTTACTCTTCTATAATTCACACGAATAATTACATTAACAAAAACATAATTTTGTTATTCTAGCACTTTAAATATCTCAGGTGCTTGATATACCGGGTCCCACAACGATCTGGGCAGTACATATATATATACACACACATATATATATATGTGTGTAATTGTTATTATACAAAAGATACTTGGAATAAATATAATAATAACCGTAATCTAATTTCAGATGAAATTAGAACTGAAAAAAGTACCAGAGGCGGAAACTGTATAAATTCGCAGTGTGGCGAGGAGAAATTAAAGGTGATAAGAGAACTTCTCCATAAATCGACTAGTGAGCGAGGTTTTCAATAGAGCTTAAAAAAAGATTAGGCTGCACGTCGCTTCCGGATAGTACCGACCACTGTGAAAATGCCTGTAGGCGGGGCATTTAAATTCGTTTTCATATGTTTACAAATATCGTGAAGAGAAATAGACTGTTATCAAAATTGACTGCTGCAGTTAGGTTCGGAATTATTTATTTTAATCGCTAATATTAGAGAAAATACTTATACTCGCTCGAATGGAGTTGGTTAATTCGATTTCGGGGAAAATTGGAATATAGATAATGAACGTAATTTTCTCGGGTTAATTTATCGTGAATATAATATGGATGACGATGATGACAAGTAAATATACCATCTCTCCGTTTATCCATATAAATCACATTAATTTTCAGTGAGAAGGCCTGATAGCGACTTATTGACGAATATATATGTACTAGATGAAGAATAGATAATTTCAGCTTCTTCGCGTTCGAGGAAATTGTAAAAGAAACACGGATGAGTGGAAGCGAAGAGGAACTTCGGTTCAGCACTGTGTTACTCTATTCGAGAATTACAGACTTGGAATTAGTTCGGTCGAGCGCACGGCCGATAATAAGCTGAAAACTGGAACGTGTGTGACTGTTTTCTAAATCCTTGGAATCATTCGACCGATATAAAGCGGAAAACCGTTACGAAGAGAGCTCTAAAGTTGAGTTCCGGATCGGCCGTTGGAAAGAGTCGCGCCAAGCGGCCTCCGAATTAAAAGCTCCTTACGCGGTTAGAAAGAAGTTGGCCCAACACACGCATGTGCGAAACTGAGGCGCGTTCAGGCGCGTTACTTATTCGATTTGGCCGCATTAATGAGAGCGCTAAAACGTTTTAAACCGGTCAGGTAGACTTGGGGCGAGAACTTGAACCAGGACGCCGCGAGCACCGGGAGCGGGTTTCGCTGTCAAAGGCCTCTCTGGTATTTAGCTGACGAGGACCACTCTAGACAATGATGATATCTTCACACTTTATTCGCGCGCGGCGCCGGTTAAACTGGCAAAGCGAGCAAACAGTCAACGACGGCTGAACGAACGTAGTAATAGTAGCGGGGGGACGGGGGTAACGAGGACGGCCGAGAACGCTGGAGCGACCACGGGTAACGGTCGGTCGCGGGGTGTCGGGCAAAGCGGGAAGAGTCGGCAGTCTGGAAATTAGTGGCTTTAATGAACAAGCATTGTACATTAGTGTCAGTATCCCGCGGGCTTTCGGGTCATACAAACAACACAATCTGTACCGTCCCGTTCGAGAGTGCTCTCAGCTGCCGCTGACGGTGAGAACTCTGATTATCACGCCGCCGCAACTCGATTCATAATATACGCGACAGCGGCGACGGCAGCGGCGGGTCGGCACCTTCCTGCACTTTTTATGAAGGGTTGATGACACCCTCCATTCAAATGGACTCGACTGAAGCGCCTCATTGTTTTCCGGCGTCTCTTAAAACGCGAACGCGAACCAGGCTGAAATCTGTCGCCGTGCTTCGACTGCGGCTCTCTTGCAGACGTATGTCGTTCGCCGCCAGTCCCACCGGACCTGCCGTTCACCTCATCAATTTCCCAGCAGAGGCAGCAACGCTAGAACTACACTTATACTTTGACACACGTCATCGCGTTAAATAACTAAACCGGCAACTTCCGATTTAACCAAATTGGAATAGTCAATAAAGCCGCACTGCTGCTGGTCGCTCGTTCGCGGTCGCCGCGATTCTCGTCGTTGCCGCATGATAAAAACCGGCCGTCGCGCCCTACTGCCGCTCTACCGACTCTCATTAAACATCCAAGACAGTTCGCGTTCCGCGCAAAATTTGTCTTTTCGCGTAAACAAAAATGGAAACGTGCGAAAAATAAATAACTGCGCGACAGCCGCCTAAATGCGCCGACTCGACTGCGGTTATAATCATTATCGCCGCCATCGTCGTCATCATTAGCCGCTATTATTATTATTATTATTATTATTATTATTATTATCATTACTATCATATAAAGCGAGGACGACAATAAGAAAGGAAAACACAAAACAGCGGAACGAAACACGAAGCGTCGAACGCAGGAACGGAACGAGAGAAAAAACGGAACAGGACGAAAAAAGTAAGTAGAAAGCTGTAGAGAGGAGACGGCCTCGTTTTAAGCAAAGTGCGCAATCGTTGTCGAACAATTTCATCCGATGGGATTAGCGGATGCGCTGGAGATTGAGGAGGGCGTTCGCAAATTTGCAACTTTGCGGCTCCATCGTTAGCTGGCAGGTACAACACTGGGCCGACGAACGTGACCAGATTAACCCACGGCAATAAATAGTTGGCAATTTCAGTTGCTTTTTCTTCTTCTTCTTCTTCCGTTCCTCCTTCGTCCTGCTCCGTTCTTCGCGCCCAGTCGAACAGGAAATACTGAAATTCGTAATAATGCGGAATCTCGACCTCTTTGACGCACCGATAATGCAATACAGAGAGAGCTACCGATCTCTACCCCTCACACCCCACGACCCTGTCACGAAAGAGGCCACACTCGTCCTCAATAATAAATAAAATCGCCGTAATCATGGCTGCGTGAAGAATTTGCGTCGCGCGAAATTATTGCCGCGCTCCTAGCCCGCATTCCGGCAATGTCCTAGCCCGCATTCCGGCAATGTCCTAGCGCCGGTTTCAGAAATTTCCCATCGGGGTACCCCGTCACCGGAGGCGCATTACCAGTAAGTAGTAGACGACCTAACACGCGTGTTCCGCAGTTAAAACGTTTATTTTTGTTGTTGTTTTTTTTTTCCTGGTGGGGGGTCATCATCGGTTTTGAACGGCAGTGGTAGACTAAATTTAGCGGAAATTTCGCGTACGATGAATCGGAAAAGTGAGGCGAGACATTTACGATTGTAAAAATATAGACGAACTGGGCACCGCCCCATCTCTTGAATCCTTGGACGGTAGATAAAATGCAAGCCGGAGAAAGAGTATCTCACGGCAACTCATGCATACCGATGAAGTAAGAGACGCAAATATATAATTTGTATAGCGTGCGGACGAAGGAGCAAAAAATAAAAAAAAAAAAGCAAAAACAAACGAATATTTTTTACTCTGACGCTCGTTTTGGCATTTGGAAAGGAAGATGTATCCGCGAAGAGGTGATAGCGAATAAAAGCACCTATCCGAAAGAAGAATTTCTCGCGAAAATCATTAAATTATTCTTATTTCGCAAATTTTAAAACACAGCACTTGCAGGCAGCGTACCGAATCCGAAGAGAAAATAACTGTAATGCCCTTACCAAACCGAAGGTCATTTAGGTATACCTAAAAATATCGAATATTGCGTATATAATGCGCACGAAAATTAAGGTAGACCCTAAGCAGCAAGAAACTGTGCCACTAATCTCACGAATCTGTGTCATTAAGCTCTTCACATCCATCGGACAAATTATGAAAAACTTAGTATCCCGTAACAACGAAAAGTACAGCGATTTCCTGTTTTCATATTAAACAAAGAGTAATTTTTTCATTTTCATAGGATTCTGTAATTTGAAAGGTTCGAAAAAAATCAATTAAAAATAATGTGCACAATTTTTCGGTTTGTTTGTTGCAATTGTAAAAAAAAGAATTGATTACGCACCAGGCCGAATGCAACGAGAGACGGATGGAAAATGCAAAATTTAAAATACCTTCCAACGGTGCTACATACATATATGTTCGGATTTGTGGCACTCATGGCGATGCGGATGGCAGAGTCCATCAAGGTAGGAGAGCAGACGACCCGTACGCTTGACAACTATAGTCGAATTTAGATCTAATGTTCGATTTGTACAGAGGCAGTAAAATTTTACAATCTCCTTCTCCTTTATTGTGGTTATTGATTTTCTTTAGCAATCTTAAAGCGTCGATAATGGACTTCTTCAACCATCTGATGTGGCCGCTCCATGAGAGTCTCGTATCAAATGTATAAGGCTGAAGTATCAAATAAGAGCTGATGTGACCATTTAAGTACAATATCGGAAGGCCACTTTTCGTTTATATGTTCGGTGGAAGTCAACATCTTCAGTTCGTTCTGCTGAAAATTTAAAGTCACGATACGAAACCCATATGGATACGGAGTTGATTGCTTTTTGCATTAGCCTTTCAGCTCGACTCGGAGAAGAGGATTCGAAGGATATTACTGAGCCATCGCCGAACAGGGCGCATTGAATCAGTGGCTCAATTGCGTTTTGAATATTGTTAATAGCCAGAAGAAGAAATAACGTTACACTTAGAACGTATCTTTGAGGAATGCCGCTGTCTACCTTCAGATAAAAAATTCTGAATGAACCGGCTTAGACGACCGCGCATACCAGCTTTGTGTAAATTTTGAAGGGCACAGTGTCTCCAGACTGTATAGTTTTTTGAAGGTCAAAAAATATAGTATATAGATGAGTTCAGTTCGCAAATACTTTTTGGATATGAAACTGCAGATCGAGAATCGCTCTAGTGGAAGATCTCCATTTCCTAAATCCATATTGTTCATCTAAGAAGCAGTTTGTTGATTCTAGTTCTCAAAGGAGGCGTTTCTAGACTATTTTGTTTCCATTAATTTCCTACGGACGCTTCTTAAGGTGATTGGTCGGTAGCAGGAGGGATCGAATTTCATCTTCCAATTTGAAGTAAAATCACCGTTACTCCAAGCGCGGTGTTGAAAATATGGAGCAAGTACTGTTTCACCGACTCATGAAAATGTTTGAACATCATTGGACGAATGTTGTCTGGACCAGGGGATGTGAAATATTTTGGTTTGTAGATAAGGGGAATTTATTTACTCTATATTTATAAATTTTAACAAACAGGTACATTTATCAGAATTTTCATTTGTGCGCATGACGAACATCGAAAATGTTTGTTTTGTTACAATTTTGCCGGAAAAGTATTTAACAAACACGTGCGACATCGAGTAACTCATTAAATTAAGAAACACCATTGATTACAGAAAATAATGAACAATACGATACTCTAAATTTACCGTTTATGAACACAAATATTTATTAACCAAAAAATGACCTATTTATTTTGTCAAAATTCAGTGACATAACAAAATGATGACACGTTTTAACATCGGTAATAATTTTACGTCGCTGAGTTAGTATCTCATTTAACCACAACTGTTTGGTTTATTTCTTAGTGAATTAGCAGAAATAATCACTTCAATCTAATAAAAAATATCCCACTGCGAATAATAAAAAGTTTGTAAATAAAAAGGAACTAGTCCCAGTATTCTCATCAGATCCATCAGGTTTAGTACATTATGAAAAGCTTAATTTTACAATACCTGACGCCATGTCCCAAAAGTATATTTACTTTACTCTATATTTTTTAGGTTCTTGGAAAGGTCGTATAACCTTGTTAATGATAAAAAGATATATGACGATACGACCCTGTGCAAATATTTCATCTGAGAGAACCCCGTCAGTAACGTACAATCTGAAGAGAGAGTAGATAATTTTATCGGCGCCATTTATTGTTGTTATTATTATTATTATTATTATTATTGTGGTGCTCACTTGCGTTCATTTTTGTTCTGTGATTTGTGATAAACTTACTTAGTAAAATCCTTAAATTTCGGTTAAACATCAGAATTATCATCATAAAGTCCTGATTGAAGAAGTTGACGCTTTATAAATACTCCGAATTATTGCAAATATACAATAATTACAAATTCCTTTATTTTCAAATATCTGTAGTACTAATTTTATCGACTTTATTCTACATAAAAATCGCTATGTCGCAAATATGTGCTAAATGCTCTGGTGACTTACCTATAAACGGTGATTTTGCCACATGTAGCAACTGCGCTGCTCGGCATTTACATTTTGTAAATTATAGTGGAATTGCCTTAAAAACTTGGCAGCGGATGTCGAAAAAATCGAAATCTGAATGGAACAGCTGTAAGGAATGTAGACAGAAGCCAAGTTCTGATCCACTCTCTACTATTAAGCACATAGCTGGAAAAGACGATAGACAAGTAGAAGAAGCTCTTCATTCTATGCAAACAACAATGGCGTCTATTTGTGGAAAAATTGACAATGTACATCAGGAGGCGCTAGCTCTAAATGGTAATACGTTAACAGAGGCGTTAAAGATAATGGCGTCCGTCTGTGAAGAAAATAAAATGCTCCGTGAACTAAAAATCTAATATTATCTTCGAAGGTAAATGAGCTCGAGCAACAAACTTGAAAAAACAATATAATTATCAGCAACATTCCAGAGTTGCTCCAAAAGAACACCTATACGAAACTATATGTAATATAGGCACTACTGTTGGCATAAAAATGTCAGTCTCTGACATTGATGAATGTCACTGGCTGACCAAGGCATCAAAACGAGCATATCCAAATATAGTAGTGCGTTTTTGTAGAAGATACCAGAAGTACGACTTCATAAAAGCAGCACATTCAGCTCGACCATCTCAAAAGGATATCGGTCTGTCAATCGCCAACATGAACACATATTTGCCAACGAAAATCTAACGTCAAATAATTCAAAATTATACCTCGCAGCAAGAGCCATACGCAATAAAGACTATAAATATAAACTTGAGTTATAAATGTTCATATCCATTTTATGTATATGCCACTTTATTAAATATATATAAAAAACATGTTTTACACAAAAAATTGTAGTTTAAAAATTATAAAATATAGCCGATATTGTTTCGAAGTTACATATCGGCTATATTTTATATTTTTTAAACTATAATTTTCTGTAGTACGTGTTTTTTATATATATTTAATAAAGTGACTATAAATATATTTGAACAAGAGATGGTACTTGTGCGCAGACATGACTGTAGTCCCATCATCAAAGTCCAGTCGTTGGAGCATGTTATCAACTTAGGAAACATGAAATTCTCCAACTGACTAAAATCTCAATACCTTATCAGCATACAATATCTTAAGATATCCTAATATGGTTATTTATCTCTCTAAACTTAAGATTTACTTGTTAATGATTTTTTCCTCTTCGTTTACTTTTACCATGCTCTCATTCAGTTTATTTCAGTATCAATACAAACTTCAACAATATTGTTAAATTTTAGGTTTATTCTTATTATTAACTTAATAATATTACATTTACCTTATTCTTATTACCCTATTTACCAGAAACATTAAAAACTACTCTGAAACAAAAACAAGCAAAAGAAAACAATGAAAAACATACAGCATTGCCAGAAAATGTTGCCAAATATCTGTTTAGAAATTAATATATATATGTATACCATATTTAATAAAATTTTTAAAATTTATTACCACTTTCTTATTTCAATTATAACTTTTGTTACTTGTCTGGTTTTTTGGTGGTTTAGTTTAATCTTCCACTTAAGCGCCTCACTCTAAACGTGCAAAACTGTCCCCCTAATACAATAAATAATCAGCGCATAATTCAAGAAAATCATATTAAATACCTAGGTATGATATTAGATCGAAGACTTACATGGAGAAGCCATATATCGTTCATCTGGCAAAAAATGGCTTCAAGAACTAAGACTCTCAACAGCATAATAGGCAAAAAGTCACCAGTAAGCTTGAAATGCAAGAGGCTAGTTTATCTTTCAGTCATAGCGCCAGTCTGGAGATACGGATTAGAAGTATATGGAGCCACTGCGAAGAGTAACCTAAATAGGGTTCAACAGTTCCAATCGAAAACGTTGAGGCAATTGGTAGACGCACCGTACTATGTATCGAATCACACTCTACATACAGACTTAGATGTTCCATACGTAAACGATTTATACTTAAAACAATACCAACGCTTTTATGAGGCTCTTCAACTCAATCAAAATCCAGAGGTATCGAACATCAGTCGCTGGGATCAGGCAAGGAGGCTCAAAAGAACATGGGCCGGTGACGACCAAGGTGTCAGATGCGATAGATAACATCGTCGTTAATACCTCAGCCGTCGAACGAACAAAATCCAGCGCTATAGTATACAGTATTAGATATCAGAAGCAGAAGATAACTCCGCCACTAACATCTCGGATGTGAAAGGAATGAACTCCAAATTATAGTAATCAGTTTTTCCGATCGACTAATGCTTATGCTGCCGCTGGGTAACTGAACATGAAAAAAAAAAATAAATAAAAAAAATAAAAAAAAATAAAATAATAGCCTCGTCAATTATGGTCTTAGGACCGATATGATGTAAAAAAAAAAAAAAAAAAAAAAAAAACTTTTGTTACCGATAATTTTATTATAACAATTAATTAAAATTTTAATTAAATAAATTATTATTGCCATAACATTACTAAAAAATGATATTAACTAATTCATTTATATTGCCATTATTAATATTTACATCTCGTATAAAATTTATAGAATTACTACAAATATTATTATTATCACCATTATTACTTTATTATTATTATTCTTCACAGTACAATAATAATCATAAAAGTGAAAATTGTTTCACTTTCATTATTATTAGTATCATTATTGTTACAAATATTTCAATTACTATTATTACTATTAATTTACAACATTATAATAATTACTATTGTAGTTATTATATTAAAATCATTATTACCATTATTATAATGATTATTAGTTTTTTTATTATTATTATTAGTATTGTAATTATCAATGCTAGTATCCTTATTATCATCATTATCACCAAATCAAACTATTACCTATTAAGACTTAAACTCAGAAAAGTAATTTAACAACCACTTACGTCTTTTTTTGTAATTCTTTAAATCATTTTTTATGCGTTGAGGTAGACGGTTGTATATTACAGGACCCATATACAACCGTCTACCTCAATGCATAAAAAATGATTTAAAAAATTACAACAAAAGACGTAAGTAGTTGTTAAATTACTTTTCTGAGTTTTAATCCTGATAGGTAATAGTTTGATTTTTCCATATAAGTTCAAGTTATTTGGCATTCCTGTCTTTTCTTTTATTTTCTTTTTTTCCCCCTTTTTCTGTTGTTTGCTCCTGACTACTATTACATGTACTTATATTGTTCAGTTCATTCCCTCTTGAGTTATTTGATATAAATTACAAATTTTTTTTTATATTCAGGATATTTTTCAGTAATTTTACTCCTATCCTATCTCTGCAAGCGGAATCTCACATTCCTCCTCTTTTTCTTGGACGTTCCTCCTTGGGTTATCGTTTCCTCATCAAACGGTTGCAAATTTCCTCTTCTCTTCTGATTTCTTCTTATTCATCCATCTTACGTAGCTGGCGTTTTCCTGTCAACAAAACTCCCATTTTATCTCTTATCGCTGCCCGTCTTGTTCAGTTTTCTCCGTATATCTACATTCATGATAAACTCCCATATTTCTCCTTCAATTTTTCCTCTTTTCTTCATCCAATTAATTGCTCTTGTTCCCCGATTCCTCCTAAACTTGTCATTCATAATGTTGTTAGATCAGAAATTTTACAGAATTTAAACTCTTCTTTTCCTAATCATTTTTTGATTTTCACCGATGGCTCCAAGGGACCCAATGGTGCTGGTGCAGCTTTTATCTGTCCTTCTCTAAATTATGTCGAGTCCTTTAAACTTCCCTCCTTTTGCTCTATCTTCTATGCGGAATCCAAGATATTCTGCGTGCCCTTCTTTTTATCAGGTCCTCTCCTGTCTCTCGCAACATCCTTATCCTGTCGGATGCTCAAAGCGTGCTGCAGACTATCGCATCTCCTCTCTCTCCTCAGCCGATTACGTTATTCTTCTTATTCGCTTCTTGATTCATGATCTTTTCCTTTCACATTTAATCCAAACGGACTTCTATTGGATACCGGGTCATGCCGGAATTGAGGGTAATGAGTCAGTCGATTCATTCGCTCGGTTATCTTCCTCTTCCGTTAGGTTTCTTCCTGTTTTCTCTTCTTCCAATATTACCCTTCTGTCTTCTGCTGCTCATTCCAATCTATAGTTTGACTCTTACGTCTCCTCTTTCTCCAACCCGGATTCCTTTTTCTTATCTATTCAGCCTTCCCTTCCTCGTTTCCCCTGGTTTCTTGACTTTCCTTCCTTGCGTCGCTCCAACATCTCCGCGATTTGCCGCCTGCGCTTTGGGCACAGTTTGTTTCCTTCCTCGCTTTTCCGTTCCTCTCTTGTGCCGTCTCCTTTTTGTCCATTGCACCCCTCCAATATTCAATTTGTGTGTGATCCCGATCACATAATCTTGTAACCGATCAAGCTGCTTTCTATTCCTCCCTTTTACAAATTTGTATTCCCATTCCATACAGTGCTTCGTTCATTCTCTCCCTTCCTTCTCCTTTTGTTGTGCAGGCTCTTGATTTCTTTTTGTCGGCTATCTCTCATCGTGTAAAGATCTGAGTTCTTTTTTTCCTTTGTTCTTGGGTCCTTGTAGACGAACCTCAAAAAAAAAAAAAAAAAAAAAAGTAATTTTAACTATTCGATTTTTCACCCTATTACCGGTTTTATTTTATTTATGGTTAATTATAATATATATATATATGAGATAAATTGTTGCAGATTACATAACTGTCCCATAAAGATACTCGAATTTGTCATGTAACAGTTATTTAGAAATGTAATTGTATTTATTTTGATTTGTACTTATTGTTTAAGTTGTGCGCACTCGTTTTCACATTTATTTGTCACAGATGTTCATGTACTTTCCTTTTTTTCTCCCGTTGTTATAGATTTACTATTTTTTCAGAAAAATTTGCGCATAGATGAAAATATGTAATAATAATAATAATAATAAATTTTAATTTGATATTATTCTTGACGTATGGTGAATGTATGTTTAGCAATATATTTAAATATCAAGTATTTATATAAACGTGGGTTAATGTCATCTGCAAAATTTATTTATGTTTTATTCCGGCTGTTGCACTAACACCACATTGGCCTATGTATAAACCCTTAAGTCACCCTTTACATATACACACATTCTCTAGTAACTTTATTACCGTTTTCATTATTATTCTTTGTTATTAACGAAATGTTTAATTATTATTATTGCCATATTTACTATTACAAATATCATTACGTATATTATACTTCATTACATTAAAATAGTATGCAAACATTGTTGTCATTACATAAATTAAGTTGACCGCGGGTGAACGCACGATTAATAATAAGTATATTCTAAACCACTACTGTAAACATTGGCTAAATATTAAATATCGAAAACCGCACATTATTCATTTTTGATAAAACTGAAAGATTACACTATTTAACCCATGTAAATTGAAATATGTACTGCGCAAATCGCGCAACTTGTGCGCAATCGCGATTTAAATTTAATTATATTATTTTTGTGAGCTGTATTCGCTTAAATATATATATATATATATATATACATATTTGATTATTATTATTATTATTATTATCATGCAGAGTGGTTCGTAGATGCGGCTAAAAAATGGTGATGGAATTTTGAAGGATGGCGGTGAAGATTTTTAATTCGAGATAGTGTGTTTGAAAATGCGCGGGAAGATGGGGATCGCATGAATGCGTTCGGCAGGAAGCACAACTCTTGCAAAGGCAGTAAGAGCAGTGTGTCTGGCCCATTAATTGAAAAGCTAAAGCAAGTTTATCTTCGACGAAATTCTCGTGCTTCTCATCAGCCGTACGGACCATTACTGATAACAACAGAGCGACTACTGATGTCGCATATCGCTATATCGCTGTTTCGTATTACGCATCGTCGGTGTAAATGACGACGATAATCTGCGTGATGTGCTCCTTCATCCAGCCAGCTTCCAGGCAACAGCCACAGCTCCGAAATCGAACCCCACTTTAAAGCCAGAACTACACACTTTAGCCGAATTTTAATAATATCCAGCGTACTGCCGTATAGATAACGAATACGGATATGCACCGGCTGCCGGCAGCTATTCAATACACTCTTTCCATAAACAGATACGGTTTTGTCACTTATTAGAGGCGATTATTTATTACCACGTGCCGAATATCAACAAATGCGCCCGTACCCCGGGGTAAACCTTCTCCGCTCTAATCTGAACTAATCAAGTCCGTCTCTGTTCGAGCACTAACAAGACCGTCTATCTGCTAAAGTCTTGAGTCGGTTTAAACTCTCGCCACTCTAAATCCGATCCGATTATTATTCCCGTTTAATCGTATTAATTTCGAATAAATTAGCCTTCAGTAGGATCAGATGCTTATCGGAATTCTCTCGGAGAGCGTTTGAACATGAAAGTGTACAGCAACGACCGAAAAAAATGCACTAAACCAAAATCACTGTGTACCGATGAAGGAATATAGGACTTTTTTTTTATTCGGTAATTCCGCCACTAGAATGGTTCTCGCTTGATAAAAGTAGTCGAATATTACAAAAAACGATTTTTCACTTACTAGCTGGGCAGCTTCATAATACATGGCTATCAAATATTCCGCGGAACCGTAGCCGGGAAATTCTCGGAAGGTGTTCCATATTATCAGCCACCCTAGGCTGTGCTACGTCTTTGATTGCAAACTAGAGATGTTCTGTTACAACCGCCATATTCATTTAGCCCAGAATGTGTACCGATTATGGAAAAACAATTACTTCTTGCAGACTACAGTTTCGAAATTTGAAATGCGCTACATGACTAAACATTTGTGTATCTGAGATACCGTCTTAATCATTAGGCCAAATTGAACTTTCGGGTAAACTGTGTGGTCTTTTTCGAGAACTTATTCTTGCAATGAACTATCTTCGTATCAACTGATCTTCAATTTTATTTAACCTGTCCGGTGTCTAAAAAAAAGTGTATTTCCTATCTAGGCAGTTCAGTGTTTTTGCTTTTTCTTTTGCATTTCTGGCGCACTCTTTGTTGTTTGTTTGTTTGTGTTCAATTTGTAGACGATGGTTATCAGTCTTGCGGTAAGTAATGGGCTCAAATCGCATTACAAATGATACACCGCTGAAATGTTCGGACTGTTCCAGAAGATTCGCCTTGTTTACATTCTGCTTGAGGTTTCAAAAAGAGAGAAACAATGGTTTTTACGCTGTACATAATGTTCCCATTATAATATTAAAACATACGTAATCAATAGAAAACGAAATAAAAATTAGCTATATTTAATAAAATTAAAATGATATGTGAAATGATCAGGGACTATTGACGGACCAAGATTTCTTCGCCTTCAAGGGATGCCCGCGCAGTGTCAAGTCAGTAAATGAACCAATTCGCTTACGAAATGGGAAAATATAGTACGAAAGGAAAAAACATTCGCCAAATCGTAAGAGACAGTATTGGTCGACAGACGAAAAAGGAGACACCAATTTTGAACGAGATGCTTTGCGTCGTCACGATGTCTGAAGTAAGTCACGGCACTGAGTGCGAGTAACGTCAAAATAATCAGAAAGCCAATTTCTGTTATTTCTGACGTCCGCGTAATCGTAATTAAAAGAAATTCAAGTACCGCTTCTTCCTTCGCCTTCACTGGGAATCCAGTCCGAAATACCAACGTTCATCCGCCTACAGTTCAACCCAGTGATACGTCTTAAATATATTTTTACACCATGATTACTTTCTGTATATTTTCTATGCATATGTATTTGTTTGTAGGAATTTTGTCTTTTATGAGGTCGACCACCTGTGAAAATTTCTGTACCATCTTCGGTTAATGTAAATTATAAAACTCAACCCGTTAAAACTAATTAAGTAGTATAACGATAATAATTAAATAAATAATGAAAAATAAAATCAAACAGTAAAAATATGCACGATATACATTCGAGACCGTAGTGGCAGCATCCTTGAGGGCATTCTAGTGTGAACGTTAAAGCGTCCAATGTGATCAACGGTATCAAGTGATTAAAACATTCGAATAAGTGTAATCCAGTTTTTAAAACCATGCTAATCTTATTAATCGCGTGATAGGAGCATTCCGTCGTTCGTGAGTTATATATAGTACGTATGCGGATATAGGCTTACACGCTCCGGCCTTCAATTATCATCAAAGCGACATTAGCACACACACGAAAATGTAGAAATACGCGAAAAATAGCGCGTGTGATGGCTGAGAAGGAGATGAGACGATTTTTGCGAAATACAAAACGTCTGGTTGAACGAACTTAATCGCGAGAAAGAAATACACAGTGTAGTAATTGATACGACGCTAGCAAAATTAGACAGATGTATTTTGCACTGCGGCAGTCTGGGCGACAGTAGAAAGAATCGAATTCTTCACTACAACTAATGAGTATATCGAAACGTGTATAAATTCTTGCACAAAACTGGCTTTTCGAATGATGCTACTGTTGCAACATTCGTGTGTATACTAATAATGACGCCCCAGGAGATATGCAAAAAATCATGATATCGATTATAACGATTTTGTATCGAATATTTTGTAACGTTTAATCGACAACTTTATTTATATACCTTTTTTTTTTTATCATGTCCATAAGAATATGCTCAGTACGAAGTCAATTAAAATCGACTCTTCGAATTATAAAAGATTATTATCTAAGGAAGTCCGGGGGTTTACAATATATGAAAAACTTTTATTTTTAAATTCCTTCTAAATTAAATTCATTCTTTTTATTTTTGCAGTTTATCGATTGCAATTTTAGTCATAATTATTGTCCTATATGTATAACCAAAACTAGTCGGCATATATTAATCGCGTTTATCTATATTTTATTCATAGTTTATTTTTTTCGCTAATGTACACGTTTATTATTAAAAAGCACGTATAGACAAATTGCTTACATTTAAATATTTATTAATAAACACAATCGTTAAAAACAGAAATACAAACTGACACACATAGTTCATAAGATATTCGTTATTGACTAAATGATTTAAATATCTAGCACACTTGTACACGGACTAAAACGTTGCAAATCGTGGAACATTTTTTCTAACTTCATCGATTTATTTTTAACGTAAAAATATGAAATTGTTAACGTTATGCAAGCGTCCGTAGAAATTGAGTCGGAGGAATATTTTTGAGCCTCTTAATAACCTTTTTCGAACCAGGCTCTCCAGTTCGTCGTCAGAGAGACGACACGAATAAAATAATTAATTCATACACGGTTCTTTTGCGTGATATAAATGGTCTATTATAATCTGTTTTGAGAGAGGTTAAGAGGCTCAAAAATGATTACAGGTTTCGAAACAGTTTCTATAGACGTGTGTGCAAGTAACAACCACAGAAACCATTCTTAATTACTTTTCGATTTAAGCACCGGGGCAAATAGTAGCTCTCATTATAAAGCAGTTTTGGTTTTAGCTCTAATAACTGTGTTTTTTTTTTTTTTTAATCCGAAAGGAACGAATTAATAAAAAAAAAAAAAAAAGAAAGAAAGAAGGACAAAAATGCCACGAGTTGCATTTTCCGAGGCACAATTGCCTGAACGAGAGAACACTATGTCCCTATAATGCGATTTTACGTGACCAAGAAAATCCCCGTCGACGACACGAGAACGAACTAAAAAGGCCGGGCAGCAGTAGCGTCGCCTGTTGTGGCGGTGGTGCTGGTAGAGAATGTTTACAGCGGAAATTTTATTGCGACCGCTGCTGCAGGCGGTTCTGAATTTTCCTTTCGGGATCATCAAACGACATCAAAGAGAAAATTTAGCTTGCACGCAGTTTAAACGAGGCTAAAATAATAGTGAACCGGCTCGGCGACGGTCTAGGACGTTGTCGAGCTACGACGTCTCCGACGCAGCAGACGATATGCTGCCCGTTCCGTTTCTTCCGATGACAAATGGAAGAGCCTAGCGAGAATATGCTAGTCAGCCGGAATTAGTGCATTTCTCTCCCATAAAACCCACACTCGCGCGCCATATCCGAACGGAAGGAAAAAAGTTCGCGCGCCCCGACATAAGCGAGGCCGGCGAATGTGCGCAGACAAGTTAATCTGTCGGGTCAACGTCGGCGAGCGAGGCGGCACGCATAAAGAAACAGGGACGACTACACCGTTTCATTGAAATAACGGAAGACGAGTGCGCGCGGGTACGCGCACGCGCCGCTCAGCTTATTCTTCCCGCCGTATTTATATAAAGTCGTCGCGCGTAATAAATTGCCGAACAGAAGGAAACAGAGCCTGGCGGGCGGCCGGGTGGCGGACGAGCTGGAACGGGGAATATTTTGTTTTCTCCAGAGTACAACACAACTGCTGGTAACTTCTTTAAGCTTTTAGTTTTCGCGGGAAATCCGCTTAATAAAAGCTGCTTTAAACAACAGCGGCCACGATAATGTGACAATAATTTTCCGGAAAAGTTTTTAAATAATAAAGCGCGCAACGGAGGAGTGGTGATGGGGTGTGGGGTGTGGGAGGGATGAAAAAAGAAACGAAATACAAAAACACGCTTCCCGCGCGGGAAATAATAAAAATCCGAATGCGCGTCTGTAACTCGCGCGCCATATGCGTCCTCTAATGCAAATTAATTATAACGGCGGAAATGCAGCCAACTCGCTTCGTCGGCTAATTAATAAAATTTAATAATCCGGTTCCCGCGCAACCGTTCATCTTAGGAATCTACGCGCGACACGAAGAAGAAGTCTGCTCCGTTGCTTTTTGTTTTGCTTTTGGACACCTTCGCTCGCGAAATAACACCGGGTAACAAGGTTAGATTTCAATTGAGAGGGCTACTAATAACACGATTTCGGTCGGACGAAGGAAACTAGCGATATCCTGAGAAATAAAGAAGAGAACGCTTTGACGACGGCCGCTTCTCATTGATGTGCGCGGGGGGGGGGGGCACTAGTAAGAAAAGAAGATCAAGGACGGAACGCACAATAAACGATGGAAATTCGGAGAGCCAAAGTTTCGATGATTAAGAGGGATAAGAAACACAAAAAGAAACATGCGCGATGATAAATTTGGTGCAGAATTTTTAACAGATTGGAGTAAAAAAAAAGTAATTGTTCCTTTCGAAGAAAAATCATGTTTGCGCACAATGTCCATTATCATAAGTATTTGTTCAGTGTGCGCAGATAACAAAACCTACGTAATATACATGTTTACATAGTAGTGGAAAAATCGTAGAGAAGGAGATATCGGTGTGATTTCCGCGTAAAGTAGAATTAAATGAAGAAAAAGGAATTTAATTAAAGGAATTGGTAAAAAACCTTTTCGCAGTATTGAAGAATATTACGTTTAATGTATAGTAAAAGTTATTTTCACTCGGAATAATATTACTTCTCGGTTAACTGTCAATACCCGTGTGACTTCAAAAACGTCAAGCACTCATTGATC
The DNA here is from genome assembly GCA_039619475.1 of Icerya purchasi. Lineage (NCBI taxonomy): Eukaryota > Metazoa > Arthropoda > Insecta > Hemiptera > Monophlebidae > Icerya > Icerya purchasi. The sequence continues at coordinate 568,768,744 of CM077115.1, forward strand.
AGTTGCCATGGTTCCAGCGAAATGGAAATAAAGAGAAGAGCATTACTGACCAGAGAGGCAATGAAAATGCTGTCACGTATATATGGAGAAGTCATGACATAACAAAAACAACTAAAATAGAGATAGTACACACAGTCATTAATATATCCTATAATGCTATACGGTGCAGAAACTTGGACGCTACGAAAAACGGATCGGAAAAGAATAGATAGTCTGGAAATGTGGATATGGAGCAGAATGCTTCGCGTTCCTTGGACGGCAATACGTACCAACAAATCTATCTTGAATGAGGTTGGCGTAACTGTGCGGTTACGGAATATATGCAAACGTCGAATAATGCAGTATTTCGGACACATCATGAGGATAGAAGACGATGGTTTGGAAAAACTGGTAATACTAGGGGGAAAATAGATGGCAAACGACCTCCGGGAAGATGCCCAATGAGATGGATAGACCAGATACATAATTTTTTGGCAAAAGCCAATTCACCAAATTATAAGAAGAAGAACAGAAAACCGTATAGGCTGGAAAAAATATATCGTCGCACAAATGTTGATGTAGCCACGATCATTACGGTCGGCACAAAATGATGATCTGTATTGAGTCCATATGGAATCGGAAGTGTTGGTAGCCTATCAGAGGTAAGAGCAATCGACTCGAAATAGGTGACTAAAATGTGAAAACGAACTGAGCCTCGGCGCAGAAACATCACACCCGCCAATTTTCTAAAATAACTCTAAACGTCGAATAAAATAATAAAAATTAGGTCGCGGATTATTTTTTTTTTTTGTCTGGCATTAAATATCATTTGGCCACTAACTAATCATTAAATCAACCTTTTCAGTAAATCAGTCTATACTTTTTTGGCCATCGCTGGGAATCGAACTCATGTCCACTACCTTAATAATCAAGAGTTCGCACCACTACTAATAGGCGATCGCGACGGCCTGCGAAAAATTTTAACTTCTCCTTTATTGACAGACCGCGTGAATTTTAATAACTGTGGCAGCGCAGAATAGCTATTTGAACAATAAAGTAAAGATTAAGGTTCACAGTGTACTATGAACCTTAATGGATCTAAGGAGAATAACTGGGGTCAGTTCCTTTCTGGAAAACGATTATTTGAGGCCATCCGAGCTAGAGAGCTAGTGTTCGAGCGGAAACTAAATAGCACGAGCCAGAACCGCGCGATGATTCCCCCCATACGGTTAACAGAGATTTAAACAGCTCGGAAAAACAAAAGAAAAAACATAGGAAAACCAATATTTTAACAAAACATCCCGTTTGTTTAATGAAATGAAACAACGAATAATTAAAAACGTAGCGAAAACACTATATTTCCTTTCAAGAATCTAGCGTTCGTTTTAACTACAAAAAAAAACAAAAAAAAACAGACTATTACTCAGTATCAAACAACATTTCTCTTTTTTTACTGATCGCTCAAATGTAGCATGAACCCGGGTACGCCCTTCTTTAATATTTATCACATTTTGTAAATTAAAGAAAAAACCCCGATTTCATTCAAAGCCGAATAGTTGAATACTGAGAAGACAGTTTCTCAAACATAACTGACCCACTGTATATGTATTAACGCACAAAAGCGACCATTTCCAAATGACAGACGATTATCCTTCGTTTACTGTTTGTGAGAAATGTTGAAGAACCGCTTACTTCATTTCGAAAATGAAAATCTGCGGTTTCTTCTCGATAATCGTTTACGACGAGAAACTGTTGAGGTGGGAATTGAAAAAGCATTTCGTTCGGCACTTATCAGTTTGCTTCTAGACGAAACGCTCTGTTTGGGTAAAAACACGTTTCAATAATAAAAAAAAAAACAAAAAAACGAGCCTCATACATTTGACGGGTTATCGGGACCTGTGAGATTAAAAAGTTCTCAGTGTATTAGGCCTAATGGATCTGTAAAAAGTATCGAGCTAATTCCGTTCTCACAGAATTCGCCTCCGCTTGCCCAGTTCGATTTCAGAACTGGTAACGCTACTCGAGTATGAACAAATAAATAAATAACTGGAAAGAACGAATCGCGATAGAAAAATGTGAACAGCAATTATAAATCAAGCCGAAGACATTTCTGAGACAGGCAGTTGCAACAACCTCCACGCGCTACCTCGAGGGAATTCAGATGTCGTGCAGCCCGGTACACACACCAGCTTCGAAATTGAATTAACATCACACAGCGGTCATGCACATGAAATGTTGCAGCGACATTGGTATGACTTATAATTTCGTCCAACAGATGATATACGTGCAGAGAGATTCCTCTCTCAGCCTGTCAGTTTGATGTTGAAAATTACCGAATAATTTAATTTCACCGCTATTTATTATCGCATCCTTCTGGGCAATAACAACGAACAGAATAAACAATATCCTTTCATTATTATTATTATTTATTTATTTATTTATTTATTTACTTCTGGCGTTACGAAGTAAAAGGTTCATTTGTAAGAACGCAATTTGTTTTTATGGACGGCATTGAAAAAAGTAATTTTTGCGTTCTTATCAACCATCCAGAACGCTTTTCATTAAAACGCAAATAAAAATGATCGTGCGATTTATATTTATTCTTAGTTCTGTGTGATGTGCTTTAGACTTAAGTTAATATATACATACATACATATACATATATATATATATATATATATATATATATATATATATATATATATATATATATATATATATATATAGATATAGATATAGATATATAGATATAGATATAGATATAGATATAGATATAGATATAGATATAGATATAGATATAGATAGATAAAGAAACACAATCGATCTTTCTGAATTTCACTCAAAAGTTTTGCTCGTTAGTCTTAAAAAGTTTTTCTTCATCTTCATATTTATTTTCAAGATATGTACGTAAAAGCCGAAAATAATTTTTCATCAAAAAGTTTTAACAGCGATTCTCTATTGTAACCTGCAGAATCTTTAACTTTTCCATCCTTTAGTCTTCGTTGAATCTTTTGCTTCCTATTATACCTTTGTTAACTTCTTTCGTTTTCGCTATTTCGAAATTTTCCCCTATATAACTATTGCCCCATCTAATTCGTTGCTTTAGATAAGTGTCTACTACTGTTGACAAACAAAAAAAAAAAAAATCAACACGTGCGATCAGGATTTTCATTATTTTTTAAAAAATTATTTTAAGCAGTTTACATTATCTGCCATTAAATACTACTTTTAACATGTACAATTTTTAGAAACTTCAATTAAAATTAAAATTACATCACTATTAAAAACTACTATATAACGTTTCGAACGCGAATACGCAATCCATCAGCACAAATTAGTTCTGCGCAAGGATATTTAAAAAGTCGCTCCTCCGTTAATCTCCAGAAATACACGTACTTATTAGATAAAATTGCCTTTTTGCGGGATCGAATTTTATTAAAGAATAAAACTGATGACCAACTATTATATTTTATATTTTACGGAGGGGGTATAAATCCTCTCAATGAACTTTAATTACTTAATTTTATCTGAGGTGAGAAAAAAACACACTGTAGAGTCAATAAAAAAATAACAATTAAATTTTGAATTTTGCTTAAAAGATTGTTTTTTTTTTTTTGTTTGAGACAAGTACAATAAAACTAGAAGAAATTACGACCAATGAACGTTAAACATTTTTTGAAAAGAATTAAAGAAAATTAAAAGTTGCAAAATAAATAAAAAATTACTCAAATAGTTGGTTTTACAAAAAAAAAAATATTACTTTCAATAAAGGACTATGATACATATATATATATATATATACGAGTATATATTTGGATTATAAACTCGGCTATTTTGGCCTCGCAAGGGGCTGTGGCCCCTTGACTCCTCTTGCTTACATTCCTGTCTTCTTCTCTTCTATACTTTGTACAAAATTACCAAAATTTACAACGTAATTCTTAGGCCGACTTCCATTAAATTTTATAACGAAAAAATGTACCAATTTTATATAATAATAAAAAAAAAAAATACAACCAATAATTTATACCATAAGTTATATTAATCTACCGAAACAACTTAACTATAGCACATATAAATAATACTTTTTTTTACGTTTCCATGGTACTATTTAATTAGCAATATAGTCTCTTTACATGCTTCTCCCTATGGTGGGACTCATTATAACCTGCACAGTAATAAGAAGTGTATTCATTATGTTTACAAAACGAAAACCGAATGGAAACGTGAATTGCGGAAACGATTATGGAACGACGAACTGTGCAATAGCGCAAAATTTGCCACATTTATGCGTGATACGTGTTTTGGTTCGAAAACGACAGATGTAGAAAAGTTTGAAGCGTTTGATGATAGCATTTTAAATCAACCGCCTTTGTTATACTAATGAAAAATGATAAAAAAAAAACAAATTATCCAAAGGGACCACATTTTTTTATGCTTTCTCAGGAATACTCAATTTATGTTGACCGATTTTCATCGTTACTCGCATGGCACCTAAGTTGAATGATGTTCTTTCTAATGGACAAAGAATCAATAAAATCGGTCTATATAAATATGAGTTATGCGCGAACAAGCAAAAAAAAAAAAATAAATAAATAAATAAAAAAAATACGCAACGAACGTATAATAACCTTTTTCTTTTTTGAAGTTGATAAAAATTAAAATATAACAAACGTTACATAAAATGGGGGTATATTTTATGCCCCCCCCCCGCCACCCCCCAAAAAAAAGAAAAAAAAAGGAGGTCATCGACAAGCGCTTTCTGTTCTAGTTTAATCGGCACAAAAACCAGTGTTGCTCCGATTGAGCAGAATTACGCCTCATCTAGAACTGCAAACCGTGATATTATCAGTATTAACAGTTAGGTTTTTCGTTCTCTGATTCTACTACCGTATTGAATTGGTTAAACCATCCGGCCGGAAATATTGAACCAATTCGTAGAGCATTTCGAAATTAGTTTCAGTAAACAACCGGTTTCATGAGAATACTCACAAAATACAGATTTCAAGAGGAATTTGTTCGACGGTATCCGGAAGACCAAAATGTTTCAATATTATTTTAACTTTCCAAAGTACCAAAATACTTTTAAACGAATATTAAAGGAAGAAAACGAGCCGGTCTGTTAATAGATTATTTATTAACGAAAGACGATTAAATATACAAAATTTCGAAACCCTTTAAAAGGGACTATTTCCAAAAAAAAAAAAATTGAAGGGAATAAGCATAGAATAACAACGAAATAACTGAACAAAGAAAAAAAACGCAAATTACTCAAACGAAAATAATAGCGTATATATCGAAGTGACGTGACCAAAGTGTTCGATTGCATTTAATAATAATACCGTTTTAAAAAACTGCCATTCGACAATGACGCGTAGCTTGATAAGTACGAACATTTCTTTAATTATGTATATAACTCTATACGATGCTAAATTAAATAAAAATAAGAAAATAATAATTAAATTAATATTTGTTAATAAAGATTTTATTATAAGTTAGAATAATTTCAATTTGATCATATATTAACGGCAGAATTTCAAATAACATTGAGAATATCAGAGTAACAGTTACATAATAATTGTCTGTACATCCCCGGAGGTGATTTTCGGTCACAGTTATTTTCAAAAATTTCAGACCAATTGAATAGTAGGCTCGATTCCGCAGATCACCGCATTAATAAAAATAACGAAACTCATTTTTATGGTAATTAAAACTTTATAGGGCAGTCGATTTTTATGTTTTCTTTTGTTTTTTTTTATATCCCCGTTAATTTAATTTTACAAGTCCAGTCGCTACGATAGTTGCTGGAGCAGTTAACTTCTATCACAGGGAACTCTTGGGTTCGATCGTCGACAATGACAGAAATTATTATGAAAATTTAATAATCACGTGGAAGAAGGCAATGACAAACATTTTAAAATAGTAAGTTAATAATAACAAATATAATAAACAATTATAACAAACTGCGGCAAAAAACAAGAATGCTGGGAACAGTTTATCGCATCGATCTCTTCGTCAACGTCAAATAGGACCATGTGGAACAAAATAAAATCCATCAGCGGAATCAACAGCGCCCCAAAACGCGCTCAACTCAGAATCAATGGCAGCCAGATAACGGATGAAGCGGACGTCGCCAAAGCGTTTGCCAGCTACTTTGCCGCAGCATCGTCGTCAGAAAAGTACCGTCCCGCCTTTCGCAGCATGAAACACCAAGCAGAGCAGCAGCCAGTGCACTTCCCGTCCGAATCCAACGAAACATACAACAGTAACTTTACCATCTCAGAATTAAATTTCCAACTCAACTACCACACAACCAACACTGCTCCTGGCCCCGACTGTATCCACCCGTACATGCTAAAGTATCTCCCAATTTCCGGCAAACATTTTTTCCTACATATATTCAACCAAATCTGGAATTCCGGAAACATTCCGGCACAATGGAAATCAGCCAATATCATTCCAATACTAAAGGAAAATAAAGATCCTACTCTTCCCGAAAGTTACCGTCCTATTTCATTGCTTAGTGTCATTTCCAAAACGCTGGAGAAGATGGTTAATAGGGGCCTCATGTTTGTCCTAGAACAAAAATGTCTTCTATCTCCTAACCAAGCCGGCGGGCGAGAGGCAAGATCGACAGTCAGCCAGCTACTTAGCCTGCAAAGGCAGATTTTATCGGCGTTTCATCGCCAACAGCACCTCTACGCAGTATTTTTCGATTTAGAAAAAGCATTTGACCGCCTGTGGCGTCATGGCTTACTACTAAAACTGCGAACGGCGGGAATCGCCGGAAAATTGGGTAAATACCTACACAGCTTCTTAGACAATAGAACGATCCAAGTTACGACTGGTTCGTCAACGTCTGAACTGATGCTGTTGGAAAATGGCGTACCACAAGGCTCTGCTTTAAGCGCAACCTTGTTCATATATTATATCAAAGATATAACTGACTGCCTTGCCGCCCCAGTAACGTCCCGGCTCTACGTTGATGATCTGAATATATCCTTATCGTCCAACCATCCTATAAACGCTCAAAATATCCTCCAAAAATCCATCGAAAATTTACAGAAGTGGTCCAATGATAACGGTCTGAACTTTTCCTTAACAAAAACAATATGTGTTGATTTCCACATGGGACGCCAAAACCCACTTCCCAGCGTATTCCTGAGTCTAAATGGTTTTCCTATCCCAAATCGTCCATCAGTCAAATTTCTAGGCCTAATATTTGATAAAAAACTTTCCTGGCGCTCTCACATAGCTGAGCTCAAAACCAAATGCCTAAAATCCTTGTCTATCCTGAAATATCTATCAAACTACAAGTACAATATAAACCCAAAATTACTTCTTACAATTTACAGATCGATTATCCTTTCACGAATCAATTACGGGTGCCAGGTGTACTCCTCCGCCGCTAAAAGTGTGCTAAGATCCTTAGATCCTATACATTCTGCTCATCCCTCTTCTCCGGTTATAAGTTTGTATGCACTGGCAGGTTATCCCCCGCTGTCCTACTATAGGAAGTACTATAACTTTAAAGAATTGAGCACCCTCCTTAGTAGTACCAAAACCCCGACAATATCTCCTAATATGAGGTTTGGGAATGACCCAGTGCCCGAACTTTTTTCAGTTATGGGTCGTTTCCAAATCTTTTCAATCCCAAGAACTCTGCCAGACTTCGCAGCAACCGCACCACCTTGTAGTCAGCCAATCACAAACATCAATATATCGCTGACAAAATTTAACAAAGCACAATAGCCCTCAAACATAGCACAAATAGCAACAAATATCATAGCGAGCTACACAGACCATGCATGCCTCTACACAGATGGAGCGAAGGCAATAGGTTATCAGTCACCGGCGGCATGCTCCTTCGAAGTCTCAGGGGCAGCAGAGTCAGTTAGACTGCACGATTGCTGTACAGCACTGGACGCTGAAATATACGCGATGGTATTTTGCATCCAACACTATACCGATAGCAACCCCCAGTCCCAAAAGGCCCTACTCATAACTGACTCTCTAAACTCCCTTCAACTCATCTCGGGGATTAAATCCAACAACCCTCTGGTAAGGAAGGTCCATTACCTATTATACAGGTTATCATATTTAAACTCCGAAATGTCCTTCCTATGGGTGCCGGCTCATATTAGGAATCCAGGCAATGAGCGTGTCAATCGAGCAGCTCAGGCGACATTGTTCTTTCCAATGCCACACAACCCCTCTCTTCCCCCTACATTGGCTCATTTATTTATGCAGAAAACTGGAGAAGAATGACAACAGGAATGGAGATCTTCAAGTACGTTTCTCCGAAGCATAAAAACAACCACGGAGCCTTGGTGGCCCACAGACGGAGTTTCCCGCAGAGATTTTTCTGTCCTGAATCGTCTCTGAATCGGACATACAACCCTCTCGCACAGCTACATATTCACGAGCCAGGTATCCCAAAATGTCTGCCCCTTTTATAGTCGATCAAGTGCCCCATCCACCTATCACCTACTTCTCGAATGTCCCTCATTTGCAGTACCACGATCCATTCACTTCACCACTTCCTCTAATTCTAAGATACTGTCAAATGTTCCGCCCGCGGTCGCAGCTGTATTAGCTTTCATGCAGAGCAGCGATCTGTACTATCGCGTTTAATCCCCTTAAGTAGGCTCCATGTGCTGTAATAGCCCCAGTAGTTAAACACAGCACATGGAAACCCTCATATACAATCTTTTATATATATATATATAAAAAAAAAAAAAAAAAAAATAAGATAAAATTTTCTTACTTAGTAACGTTTTTGGGCATAACCCATCATCAGCTAAACCAATATGTGAAGAGTGTGATTTAGAATTTGTATCTGTTCACATATTGGTTTAGCTGATAATGGGTTATGCCCGAAAACGTTACTAAGTAAGAAAATTTTATCTTATTAGTTTGTTATAATTGTTTATTATATTTGTTATTATTAACTTACTATACTTAATATATTTAACAAACAGGATGAAAAAAGATTATTCATTAGACAAACATTTTGTTAGTGTACAGTAGGTAAACACACACGGAACTGCATTTGTATCGCGCAATAAATATCAAACATTAAAATCCTTTTCCAGGTGTTGCCTTACGAGTGTGCACTAGCGTTGCATACAACAATTGCCACGATACTATAAAGCTATGTCTGTGCAGCTAGAACGTGCGAGTGGGGCTAGTCACCTACGCTCGGAATTGCGTATACAAAAAGAATGCTAAAACAGGTACGAAAGTATATCGGCAGGAGATCCCACTTACTGGCCGACGGACCCGAACAGAATTCCGGACTTACTCGATTTTTTCGTCTGCTGTGGAATAAACAATGACAACGTCCTCGCCGAATCCTCGTTAGACAGCTCTGGTGATCACTCACCAGTAATACTAAATGTGAGCACCATAACTATTAGTACGGACTCAGAAGCAGTATTCTGTAACAGATACAATAATTGGTGCGAATTTCAACATTCACTAGATTGTAAGATAAACTTGAATATTCCATTAAAAACAGAACAAGACATTGAAATTGCAATAGAAAATCTTAACAAAAACATTCAACACTCAGCATTCTTTGCATCAGCGTGGAAAAAAGATCTCAACAAAACCGTAAGTCAACCGAAAATAATTCGAGAATCGATTCGAGAAAAAAGAAAGCTAAGCCGTAAGTGGCATTACACTAGAAATCCGTTGGATAAGAGGACGCTAAATCAAGCTAATAAAGCCCTGAAAAATAAAATAATCGAAATAAAAAATTCCTCTTTCCGAAATTACATGGCAAATCTATCTCCTTTTGCATCATCAGACTACTCATTATGGAAGGCAGTAAGAAAAGTAAAAAAGAACTATAAGGTCCAAAACTTTCCGCTAAAGAAACACTCTGAATGGTTAAGGAGTAACCAAGATAAAGCTGACGCCTTTGCGGAACGATTTTCAGATATTTTCAAACCGCACGAAAACAATGCGACCACTGACATTGAAGGGGAAATAAACAAGTTCCTGCAAAGCCCCTATCAGATGTCTCCCCCAATTCCGTTTTTCTCTCCTACAGAAATCAAGTACCATATAAAAAAGTTAAATATAAGGAAACCCCCCGGGTACGACGCTATTACAGTCAGTATGGTTAAACAACTACCCCGGAAAGCTATAGTATTTCTCACATATCTGTTCAATGCAATCCTCAGGACATCTTACTTCCCGGCACAATGGAAATTTGCAGTAGTTAAAGTGATACATAAACCTGGTAAGCCAACTGAGGAGATGTCATCGTTTAGACCCATTAGCTTACTCCCAATTTTAGCTAAACTCTTCGAAACACTGCTATTGAAAAGATTAAAGCCTTTACTCATTGAATATTCAATACTTCCAGATTTCCAGTTCGGATTCCGAAATAATCACAGTACCATTGAACAGATTCATAGAGTAGTCGAGGTTATAAATAAATGCTTTGAGGAGAAAAAATATTGTTCTGCCGCATTTTTGGACATCGAGAAGGCTTTCGATAAAGTCTGTCACCTAGGTATTCTATACAAATTAAAGCTTATGCTGCCTTACCAGTATTACCTAATAATAAGATCTTACCTCTCAGAAAGATATTTTCAAGTAAATTTTAACGGTTCGCGGTCATCCATATTTCCGATCAAGGCAGGAGTTCCGCAGGGCAGTGTTCTAGCACCTACTTTGTACCAGATTTACACCAGTGATTTTCCGGTAAATGAAAATACTACAACTGCCTTGTTTGCCGATGATACTGCAATTTTAGCAATACACGATGACATTGGTACCGCTGCCAGTTACGTTCAAGATCATCTAAACCATCTAACAAACTGGTTCAATCAGTGGAGAATAAAAGTTAACGAAAATAAGTGCCTCAATGTTTTATTTACATTGAAAACCGGAACAGTCAGTCCGATATACCTCAACAATAAGCAAATTCCAACAGCAAGTAGTGCGAAATACCTTGGGTTGCATCTCGACCAGAGATTAACTTGGAATAAACATATAGCCACCAAACGTACACAAATCAGACTGAAACTGAGAAATATGGACTGGATGATTGGAAAAAATTCGGTCCTTTCACCGGAAAACAAAGTGCTAGTCTATAAATCAATAATAAAGCCAATTTGGGCATATGGCATTGAGCTATGGGGCACTGCATCGAACTCCAATATAGCCCTTCTAGAAAGGACGCAAGCAAAAATCCTGCGTAGGATTGTAAACGCTCCTTGGTTTGTACGAAACGACGACATCTCTAGGGATTTGAAGGTCATTTCGGTTAAAGAAGAGATTCGCAGCTCAAGTGCAAGATACAAGGAAAGGCTTAACCAACATTTAAACATATTAGCAAAGAATCTGCTGTCTAACTGCACAAAATTCAATCGTATTCACAGATTCCATCCGTTGCAGCTTCAACATCGATCCTGAGTCTTTAATCATGTAATTTAACGAGTAATCATCAAAAAATAGGATCAGCTTCCATTGGGAGGCTATCCTCCTTTCTAGTTCTTTATTTCTGATAATAACATTTCCTCACTGCTGCTTATTGTTTAATTACAGATTGCATGCATAAAAAAAAAAAAAAAAAAAAAAAACATTTAGGCATTGGTGTGCGTATCCGCGGATGTGACTGAAAATGAATAATACGCTTTTTGGGGAATATTTAACCGCAGCGGGAAAAGCGAACTCGGGGAAACAAGTTAGCAAAGGTGGAATTGTCAAAATCCAAAGGAGACGACCTGGATTATCATCGCCAGTCACCTAATTAAGACGAAAGGAAATTAAAGAATAAAAAATAGATTAGTAAAACGGTATATATATATATATATGATATATCTGGGTTTGAAAGAGACCTTAAATTAAATAAATCATTTCTACGTTTTCTAAGCGGATGCTGTACCTGTTTGCTAGCATATTTTTAGAATCTCTTTTTAAATGCCTCATTCGAAGCAATTTTCTTAGCAGTACATTGCTGGAGAAAATCCGTTCACTTCTCTTGAGCAACTCTTCTTGCCCATTGACTGCATACGTTTGAAGTACATTAATCGATTTAGTTGAATTATTTATTCTAATTATTTCCAGTCGAACGGGATTTTATCAATGTGATCCCTTTTGCAATAATTCTGTCACCAGTTTTTTTTTGTTTTTTTTTTTTTATTATTGTGAACAGGAGGTAAACTATAATCAGGCTAGTATAAATGCCCACTTTCGATACTGTATTCCGGTCTTTTGCGTCTTATCCTATGCCCTATAGCGCTCACAGCATCCTTTCTTTGCCGTCTCCCTTGGTTATTCCTTTGTTAGCTTCATTCGTATGTTCCATTTCTAATATTTTTCCTTTATAATCATTAATGCTGTCATACCTTTGGATTGAGTAACGTCCTTAGCTGACATGCTCAAAATTAATAAGAATAAAAAAAAAAAAAAAAAAAAAATGCCCACTCTCGGTAGAAATTACGCTACGAAGGCTCTAACGTTTCGAAATAGAATTCACACTGTTCATCATCGGTATCGTGATTTCTTCCGAAAATGTGAATAATAATTTTAACAACCGTGAAAATCATTCTTTTTTTAATTTATAATCAGGTGTTTTTTTTTCAGGAGATCGGAGAATTTTTTTTTTTTTTTGTCATTCTCGGTTAATAGTTACTCTAGTGATAACCATTATATTGGCTTCCTGCCGAATTAGTTGTCTGAAATATAGAGATATACTTTGCCGTCTGGAATGTTTCAAATGGATAGAGTATAAAGTAAATCGGAGGAGTAGAGCTTTTTTTTTTTTTTAATTTATTTATTTATTTTTAACATATAAAGCTTTAATGTGGTTAGCAGTGGAAACCATCCAATGAAGTTTTTGGTTTCCTCCCCTTCACATTATACAAAATCATTAATCTTATCTTTAAAATTTTATAATATTAATATAAATTGATATTGTGTATTTTCTGTATTGCAATTCATTTTTGGCCGAATTATTGAATATGTTTATTTTTTCCATCACCAATTCTTCACAGTCCTCCGCGATCTCCATGTTTAAAATGTTACATCCATTCAGGATGTACAGCTCATTGCTTCTAATGCAATTTTCCGTTTCCGCTATCTTGAATTTTTTCAGATATATTTTTAAATTCCCATGGCCAAATTGTACATTGAAGAAATTTGGCGTATAATAATAATTGTTGTTTAATCTCTGCCTGAATGTTGGGAAAAAAACTTTCGTTATGCCAAGAGCTTAATGAGCCCACTAATAAACAGGGAAGTTAACCGGGAAGAAGTGAATTAAAGAGAAATAAATAAACCGAAAAATCATCCGAACCGCGCGAAAAGGAACATTCCGAAGAAAGCGAAAGAGGGGCTACACTATAGGGAGAAACGATTTAATTATCAATTACTTCGTCAATTAAAATTATTCGCCGGCCAAATCCTCAAGCGGCATATTACATCAACGGCCTAGAAGATTTAGAGGGTAATAATTATGACAGGCAATCTTCGGGGCTCAAGCCTAAAGAAAAAAAAAAACAAAACAGCGCAGCTCCGATTATTAATTAATAATATCGCGTAATTATTATTCGGATTTTGCGCTTAGAGACCGAACAGAGTTGCTCAGCAGGTGTGACGCAGGACGAGAGTCAAGATTCTTGCTGGAACCTCGGGAAATAGTGCGTCGCCGATAGTTAACGGGTTGCGAAGCATTTAGGATCATCGAAAGAGAACGAGCAGAGGCCTGGACCGGTGTTCAGGTGGAAACGGTAGCAGGTGCAAAGGTTAAAGCTTTCGCTGGAATGCCCGTAGTGAAATGGTCGACAAGAGTTCGCTTAACCTGCTCCGGTAGTAGTCTCGCGGGTTGTATTTAATAGAAATATGATACTGCCAGCTGGGGTATCGTGTCTGTGGATTCTTTATACGGAGCACGACCGGAGGATGCGTAATAACGACGAACGATTCTGAAGCCCCGCGCGTGTGCAAAGGACCGCGCAGTTTTCGGAGAGACATTAAAAAGCTATCAGGGGTAACGAAAAGTTACCAAACGTGTGCTCCAGCCAGCATACAGTGTGTACCTGTGTCTCTTCTCTCGGGACCCTAATGTACCGCGCCCCCGTAGCGGGAGAACCGCTCTAGCCGGTAATATTTACGCGCGCTCGTATTTCGTCTGCATAATGCCGAACAGACACGTTCTGCGGCGAACTTCTTAATATTTAAATTCGCCGACCCCCCCCCCCAACCGATTTTTAGAAAAAAAATCCAGCGCCTCCTATAGCAGCGGGAAATAGAAAAATAATATGTAGACCGGGCGATGCTTTTTAAAAATAGCAGTTCGACAATATCCTTCCGCGAATTCGATTACCGACTATTTTCCGGCGGCAATTGATGCGGCCACTTAAAAATAACGAATAGCCTCGGCCCAATCGCGTCCTATTTCGCCGAATATAATTCTATTACACGGTACGTTAACTTGCATATGTATGAATCGCGTCGTTGCTCATACGATTATAATGGGCGCGTTCCGTTTGCCTGCGAATCACCGTGTAACATTTGGATGCGAAGTTCCGCACTGTTCTTCGAAAGGTGAAAAATATCGCGGTAAATATTTCACCGTAATAGCGGTCGGATAAAATCAGACATCGTTGAGAATATTAGGTCCTCCTCTTCGGTGTGTATCGACAGCATTTATAATAACGCAGGTAACGCCTAATTCGCGGCAATAACCGAATCAAAAATTTTATTTAATTTGTTGTTTTTTTTTTTTTTCTTTTTTGAAAATTTCAAGATAATAAAAAGTGTTAATTCCAAATACGCTATTACCGTGAAACTAACTTACTGGTGGGTCAAGAAAATTCCAAAGGAAAGCAATGATATTAAAACTTCCATCGATATATCCGAGGAAATAACGTCTAAACAGTGTGGTCTAACAGGAAATTTCATACTAGAACCGCAAACTCTACACAGCTAGAGGTTCGCATAAAAAAACAAGAACAGCAATTTTTCCAGAATACCAGGCAAATTAATTTGCATTGTTTAAAGCTGTTGTGTTATTAGGAAGGAGAATTTCAGCAAATACCGAGAAATTCAATTTGCGGATTACCCATTTCTTCCTATTAATATGTTACCACCTGGCGCCAATATATGTGTAGGTTTTTATTCATTCCGAATTACCTCAATGCAATATATTGTATTAATTGTTCGCGTACAAATGCTTCTTCTTTCACGTGACCCTGTACCGAAACACTTCTGGACAACTTTCGTTTGTTTATTCCTACTGGAACTTCAGCTTCAACATCGCCTCCTTAGATACCCCACACATAACAGAGACGAGTGTAATCGTTTTACTCACTACGGCCGGCATTTTTGGTATTCACCGAGCGCCTTCAATTATATTAATACAGAGTGAGATTTATAATCTAATGCCGCAGATCTGAAAGCAATTTGCTTAAGCTGCTGAACGTATGTGACCGGTCGTTATTAGTACGATGATTTTAATGCGTTCAATCTTAAAAAACGTCGAAGAAGCTCTAACTGGCTCACAAATCAGTCTCCTTGCATGCATTGTGACTCCGGGGTTAAACTTGCAAGTATCTTTGAAAAATGAAAAAGATGGCTTTTTCGACTCCGCCGAACCTCCGCTATAAATCCATCTCGATCTATGTTCATTGTGAAGTGCGCATCAAAGAATATCTTTTTCTTTTTTTTTTTTTTTTCTGGACTCGCTGACAAAGAGCATTGACCCATGTTCGACAAGAAAGAAAATTAAGTTTCAATTAATTATTTAGATTTGTATGCGGCCAGATATCGCATTAATGAAGGACACAAGGGGAGCGACAACAGTTAACGAAGAAAAAGAGAGAACAGATGCAGCACTATAGGGAGCAGAAATATTAAGTGTCTCAGAAGTTGCGAGTAAAGAAGGAAACGTTCAGACGACAGAGCGTTCGAAAAGAATATGGTTAGAATTGCATTCGTGGACATCATTTGGAGGATGTAGCGGACAGTAAGGGGAGTCTGAAAATCGATAGCGAGATGAAGGAAGCAAACTATGATCGAAACGCAATCGACATAAAGAGGAAATAAAATAGCGCTGCAAAGACGGAAATTCAAAGGATTAACTGGAATATATGGCTGAATAGAAATATTTAAGAGGAGAAAATTGCTTAGAAAAGCAGGAAGGATATGAATCTGACCAAAACCTATAATGGAATTTTTTTAGATAATGCAAGTAAATTAAGCTAATAAGAACATCCGACAACAAGAAAGAATATCGGTAGACGGTAGTGGGAAATTTAGTACGGCTGCAACGTACACACTTTGAGACCAAAAAAAAATACCAACGTTTCGAAATACAACTGCCGTTAAGGGCAGGAAAAAACTGCGCACAAACCATTAAACCGTTAAAAGTCAAAGAGTATCGACAGATAATGAAAGTAAACAAAAATTTGAATCAGATCGTACAATCTATTCCGGTCAGTGTATTCTACGTAATCCAGAATTTTCCATTGCATCAGGCAATCTTTATAGATCGCGGGATATCTGTACAATCTTTTTTTTTTTTTTTTTTTTTTTTTTTTTACATAACCGCTTATCTAATCATTGACCGGACTGCAATTCTACTATGACCATCAAGTTCAAAGTTTTGTTATAGAAACGCGCAAAATACCGCTGAAGATATTATTAGACCAGATTAGTGCCAGAAAAAAAAAAAAAAAAAAAAAATCTGTATCTACACATATTGTAGGAAAAACCGAAGAATTTTCGGTCGAACGATTTCACTTAAGTGGACGAGAATTTCTTCAGCGGCGGGTGTATTAGAGCAAAGCCGAACAACAATGACAGATTGAAAATGTTAAAGGCTGCGAGCGCAGAAATATTAAATCAGGGAAATTAATTTGTTTGACCGGATGGAAGGTCTTCCTTTTCCGTTCCATCTGTGTTACTCAAACATAGACACAGCTAGACGCAAAGGTTCACGCTGCAGATGCCTTTTACCGGTACGTGACCGGACTGTCGAAGACTTCCGAGTCATCTGCCAAAGAAGATGACTTTTCCGCAATATCATCTCACACAAAACTGAGAGTAGAAAGGAGCTTTGTTTTGTCGAGTACAGAAAACGCTTCAACGATCCCTAATAAAAGCGGGAAAAACGGGGAAAAAAAAAAGAATAGATTTATAATTTTGCGCGACGTAAACGATGAAAGAAAGAACTACCCCCATTTACTGCACTGAAAAAACAAACGACAGCTCGCTGCCGACAATACCAATTTTTGAACTGCCCGGGCGAGTGGAATTAATTGAAATTACTTCGAAAACATCTGAATGGTTCGTTCGATGGTCGCCAAACTACGTTAGAACATTCGCAGATGCGTAATATCGAAGACGATCTTTGCAGTCCATTTCGATGAAAAAGACATTAAAAAAAAAAAAAAAAAAATAGTCGATTATAACTAATGCAGAAGTCAACACACGCACACTCATCACACTGGCACAAAGCGAAGGTTCGATTGGTCTAGTTCATTTTTAAAATCACCTAGCAATTTCCTTATCCAATCTATATAGGTCTAGGTGGTTGTGCACATCGCTAATAACTTTAGCTTTCTGTTTGCACATATAATTAGAGTCACTTTTCTGGTAATATTTTTCCATTGTCAAAAACGAATTATTCTGAAGTTGTTAAAATAACGGATGATAAAAATAGTCCACAACGGGGGAAATACACCAGGTGCAGAATGTGGATCAGACCATTTGCTGGTGACGGAATTCAGTTTAAAACTCCACGCGCCCGAAAGATGCAGAATAAATCCCAAAATGCTAAATTAACAAAAAAACCAGACACTTTCCAAACTAGCCTTGAACAGAATAGCGCGCAATCCAAGATAGAACCTGTCGAATGGACACGTAAAACATCAAATATAGCAAGCTTATTACGCATCGCAACCGTGCAAAGCAAACAATTCTAAAGACAATGCCGAGAAATCGTAAAGGAAACCTAGATACGATTGTATTTTTGCATATCAAAGCACATCCTGCTGGGCCTTCCGAACTGGATCCATCAGTGTAATAAACTACGTTTCCTCTAAATGACACAATAGCTTGCGAAAAATTGCAAACTTGGATCGTTTTTGATGTAGCAGTGAATATAATCAAATGAGACTGCCGGAGATAAATCATCTGAGGAGTTGCAGATCGGGCCGTTAAAAGCTTGAGGTGACTGAGGGTATGTATTTAGTAAGTCGTATAGATAAATCGAAATGCAGGATCTACTTGGTTCGAAGATTATGTTTTTGGATAATTCATGTTGCGATGCTAACACAACTTTCGCCGCTGGCAGATGAGTATTAGGTAAATTTGAAGTAAGGTAGTCGCGGCGCATCATTGGAGGCCATTCAAATGCTTCGCAGACTCATGATAGGAGATGTTCGGAAAGTACCAGTAGCGAATCGAAGCGCTGTGCATACTGCTGTCTAGTGATGATAAAAGAGGTTTGAATGCAGCGGAGAAAAGTGGGGCTCCGTAATCACATTTGGAGCGTACTGTTGATCGATATACAACCATTAAATTTTAGTCCCGAAACAACGATCTGAAAGGAAATTTTCCATAAACAGGGGTAATCGACCACGGAAGCCCCACTTGTGTAAGTTTTTCAGTATTACAGATTTTTAGGTGTAGTACGGAAAGAGCTTTCGTCAAATCAAAGAACACAGCCAGAAGGGTGATGATAGTTTGCCATAGCTCGAGCAGTGAATTCTTATAGAGGTATACGGCTATTGTTGATCTGGATTTGCGAAAACCACATTGAAATTTAGACAAGAGATTCCGACTTTTTCAAGAACTTTGCAAATTACTGACAATAATATAGGTCTAAAGTTGTTGACATAATGAGGGTTTTTGTTTTGTTTTAATAATGGAATAACTTTCGACGGCTTCCAACAAGGAGAAATTTTCGTAAAATTGTCCAAACTTTGTTAAATATTGCGTGAATCGAGTTTTTTAACATTAATTAGCGCGTCGCGTGTCCTGGTGATGCCGGTTTGGTTTGCCTAATTGCTTCACTAATAGGGAAAATAGTTTGTTATCAAGGTTTCAGATGAAAAGTCCGGAGAAGTTGATGGATAATCAGTGTTACATTTCTGCAAGCGAAGGTTCGAGATTTTCACGAAGCTATTTTGGATAAGTTGATTATAATAAGCTTCCACTTTATTGTTAAAGATGGCGGAGTAAAGGGTACGAAGGAACCTTCTATTGTGCCATAATCTTTTTTCCAAATGCGTTTTGATGGCACTGCTGATGGTGAGATGGAAGAAATCAATGAGGAGTTCCGTATTTCGAATGAATCCGGGACAGAACCTTTTTTTGTTCATCTTTTATCTAAACGAATTTGTAACGTGAAGAAGGTGATTCAATGCAATAGCAGAGATGAAAAATACTTAGTAGTAGCATAATGTTCAAGTAGAGCAATTTAACGGACAACACGGGATATCGATTAATTTCGGCGTGTGCGAGTCTGATTCAAGGCTAGACTGTATGGGTTGTAACGATTCTGACAAATTGCCTTATATTCGAATTGTTTCTGTTTCTGTTTCTGTTTCCGTTTCTGTTTTGTTTTTTTTATTGAGCCTGTCGTCAACCAGGGATCTTCAGTATATTTGATTAAACTGAAAAACGGATATTGCGCATATAGTTTTTGTTTTTTTTTTTTTTTTTTTTTTTTTTTTAATTGGGCTCGTCAACTGAGGACCTTCACCCAGAAACAATTAAGAGAAAACGAAAGTTATACAGTGAGGCGATCAGCTATCGCTAATAAGAAGGAAACAATGGAGGGGATAATAAGTGTAGAAGGAAAAAAACAGGATATAACGAGCACAAAAAGGAGCAGGGGAAGCCCCAGCCCAAGCAAGTGGGAATATAGAGCCGAGCGCTCCACCGAAAGAGTCTGCACTCAAAGAACACGTGATCGGTGTCACACACAACCGCATCATTTGAATGGAGAGGACAACACGGGGTAGAGGCTAATGATTAGCGAAAGCGAGAGGAAGGCAGCAAGGAATGGTTAAAGCGCAAACGCACAATGGAGACAACAACGCAGCGAGAAAGTGAAGGAAACAGAAGGAACCAAGGATTTAAAGGAAGATTAGGCTGAACGGACAGATAAAAGGAGCGACAATTAGAAAAGGAGGAAGGGTACATATTCGACCAAAATCTGAGATGGGAATGTTTACACAGAGGCAAGAGATTAGAGGATGGGATTTTTTTGAAGAAGAATGTAGAAGAAGAAGCAGCAACTCGAGCCAAAGAATCAGCCATCTCATTACTTGAGATGCCAGAATGACCAGGAACCCACAGCAAGTCAACATGGATCCCATGGAGAGAAGAGAGAGTCCAAATGAGAGAACGTATGCGGAGAATAGTAAAATCACAGGAATGATTAGGAAGAGGAGAAGAAATGGCTTGAAGAGCACTCATGGAGTCGGATATGATCAGAAACTGGGAAGAAAGACGATTGGAGGAGATAAAAATAATGGAACGTAAAATAGCCATTAGCTCGGCTGTAAATATGGAACAGAAAGAAGGAAGACAGAAGGATTTAGAGAAGTTATATAGTCTGGAGGAATAAAAGAAGCACCAACCACATCAGGTCCCCTTAGAACCATCAGTGAAAATGGTAACATGAGAAGGGAAGAGAGAATTGACAATACTGTGGAATTCCTGTTTAATTACAGCTGGAGGGAGAGATTTTGCAAGTGTAGGCGAAATAAATACTCTGGGAGGATGGCAGAGATCGCTGAAGTTAAAGGAGAAATAAGGCAGACTATTAAAGGAAATTTTATACGGCCAAAATGAACTAAGACCGGAGAGAAATAAGGAACAGGATAGGAATTTTCCCAGGCACAAAGCGCCAATTCCGAGAATACTTATTGTTAGACGTTTTTGGTTTGTTTTCTATCTCTTTCTTCTTTTTCCTTTCGTAGAGATTTTTAATATTTAGAAAATATGAAAAACAACACCGTCTGAAAAATTTCGTATTGATTATAAATGTAGCCGACATATCTATCTGTAAAGATTAAACGGGTTGGACTTTCACAGAAAAAAAAAAATAAATAAAATCATACAAATCGTACTACCTGATTGAATTTTTAATGTAACTTTAATAATTTACTTCACTTTATTTTATTTTTTCAGAACTAGAAGAAAATTTTAGCGAGAAGACTTTGCAAGAAAAATTGTTTACTGAGCATGGAGGAAAAATTTTACTCAATGACCCTGGAAAGAAATTAGAATAGTCGCATCCGAAAAAAATTAATTAATTTTATTAATAAAAAAAAAAATTTTTAATTAGTCAAGTTTGCTGATAAATAATTTTCGGTACGTTACCGGGGCCATTTTTTGTCCCGTCAACTTAAAAATGAACGACTAATTTTTTTTAAATAAGTCGGTACCGCTTCGATATTATTTGCTCGTAACTCTGTATTTTTGCACTGAATGAAAGAAAACCCTTTTTCTCGTTCAGTTTGTGTACTTCTATAAACCACCGTGTCATACCGTTTTCAACTGTATCGAATAAAATTATTATTTTTACTTCTGCAAAGTTTAAAAGCGAAAATGGATCTAAATTTCCAAGACCAAATCAAGAAAAATAAAAGTCTACTTCATTCGCTCTATTATAAATAAATAAATAAATAAATAAATAAATAAAAAAAAAAAGAAAAAACGGAGCGATAAAGGAATTTAACGGGATTAGAAATTTCTTAAAAAATTTTAGTAATTTCAATAAATTGCGTAATAATCTGTGAAACTAGATAATTGAAATTACTTTTGAAATAAACGCGATGTAATTCTATAACTTTAACAGTGATAACATCGAAATAAAAAAGAAAACCGAAAGCACATATTAGTATTCCTTTTAAAAGTTGATTTACTGGTAGTAAGAGATTAATTTCGAAAATGATGTCTTCATCTTTCAATAGGGGAGCGTTTACGTGACAATATGCATCACCTTAGTCCAAGAGCTTCAATTTTACCGATCCTTTTCATTACTCGTTTATTCTTCATTTTCAGTTTCTGGAACTCAGTCTATCTACGCCGTTCATCGCCTACCTACCGACCGAAGAAAAAAACAAAAAAAAGACGTTTTG
Source organism: Icerya purchasi (assembly GCA_039619475.1). NCBI lineage: Eukaryota > Metazoa > Arthropoda > Insecta > Hemiptera > Monophlebidae > Icerya > Icerya purchasi. Next base: position 568,790,838 of record CM077115.1, read on the forward strand.
TCCCACAGGAAACCATTTTATCATGAAAATATTTTGAATTCTTAATATTTTCTTTACAAATGATGTCGGGGTATGATTTATTTTCATATTTCGTACAGCGTATTTTTCGAAATAAAAGGAAAATCGGCATGATGTTAAATTCTCAGTATAACTTACAAAAGTCATTTACAATTAAAACAAGCTAATTATCATAGTCACCACACACTCGTCCAGGATTTATGAATTTTGCGTGGTATTTATTTTTTAAACATTAATATCTTTACGAAGGAGGAATAAATTAATTCTATTACAAAGTTACATTTATTAAGCAACATCATTTAGCAAAACTTCAAATTCTACTTCTGTTTATTCTATACCTTTCAAGTCCATCAAGTATGTTTTTTCGCCAGCTATAACCGCGCGCGATCATCGCCACTTTTTCAATTTACATCCCCACCTAGGTTAAAAAATTCGCCCTATATTTTTAACTTACTCGAAATGTAGATTTAGTTTGTGATATACTTTTTTTTTGAACACATTTAGGACTTTCTATCTTTTTATCTATATATTTTTTTCAATTTTACTTCAGTCTTAGTTTCAGCCTTACCATAAATTAAAAATGTACGAAAAAAATGAAAACAGAAATTATTGTCACAATAGAAAACGTACTTAATTTTGATTAATAACGGGAATATCAAAAATATATAAAATTACTGTTATCAACATTTTCCAAGGCGTGTGCATACATAACTTTCAAAAGTCGTGAAAAATACGCTCCGAACCAAGCTGAACTTGTATGATTAAGACACGGACGGTGTGAAACCAGAAAAAGGACCGCGAACTGGAACTTTCATTTTCTAGCGTAAATTGCGACCAAGTTTAAACGGGTAAATTTGAAATTTCGTCGAAAATTCACGGACTAAGGGTCGCGACAAAATTCCTTCAGGTACAAATGAAGACAAATTTAATAGGACACATCGATTAGAGAGCTTGTATGTAGTAGGAAAGAGGAACATAAACGAGATTATAAGCATCAAAAATATTTTGGCGGTACATTCTTTAGAATTATGACGGCAGTTAGACGAGGCTATGCGCTGGGGTTCGAGCAACGAAGACTAGGAATTACCCGGAGGGGTTGCAATAATAACGGGGCTACTTTCATAAGCTAATCTGGTATTCCATCTTGGCCGTAATTTATCCGTGAAAATAACTGAAATAAATGTCACCTGCTTAAATTGAACAAAAAATAACGCGCTTCGAAAATAAAAATGTGCAGAACGGGAAAGAGAAACGAACGCTAGAATATAATAATAATAATAATAATAATAATAATAATAATAATAATAATAAAACAGACATCTTTCGGAAGCAAGACGCGAAAGATCGTTTTTTACAATTTACCTAGCCTGAAAGGCAATTATTAGTCTCGGTAGAGGAGTAGGAATGATTCACCGACGCTGCATCTCTTTTTTTTTTTGTAAACTTATTTTCTGTATGCTGAAAATAGCGACAGAGTTTGATAAAAATCGATTGGCTCGTGCTGTGAAATCGAACAAGCAGGGCAAATTTTTTACTTCAAAAGGTACCTTCCATTACGTACATGTACGTTTTTCACAACGATTTCCGAGGAAATAATTAAAATTTCAGAGGAGACACATTTCGGTAGCGTAAATTAAAAAACAACTGGCTAATTTGGTCATTTTTGCAGAAAGCGTGATTTAAAATGATATGACTTTTTTGTCCATTCTCAAAAAAAAAAATAAAAAAAAAAAAAATATGTGTTTCTTTATTTATTCTTATTTCTATAAAGAATAAAACGGTTTAGGAGCAGTTAAAGTAAAACACTTGTAACTAGCGCTACGTAATGAATGCGATTAGTTCTAATCTTTTTTCAACCACACGAAAATATAAACCGCGCCAGAGGTCAGGGTTAATTTGGTACAGTATACGTCCCGTATGTAATCCGGCGACCAACGTGGTTTAACGCACGTACTAAGCGCTTAGAACTACACGGACTTTTTTGTCTTCGTATCAAACAACTGGAAATAAATATAACTTAATCATAACTGTTACTAATTATTTTTACCAAGCGAAAAGAGACAGATGACGTTTTTTCACATTAATTAATAGTTTTATAAAAGAATCAAAAATTCAAGAACTTATCAAACCCTCCCGCAATACATACATATGTCACAGTGAGACCAATGAACTAATATTTAAAAGGATAAAAGTTGCATATCTCGACATTATACGGTAACGATGCGAGAAAAGGCTGAAATTGACTCTTATATTTCAGTTAGCGTGGAATGAGGGTTTTTTCCCCCGCCGAATTCTTAATATATACTATAAGCAGATGCGAACGAACTTCTTGGCACGTCTGTACGTGGTATTATCTAGGAATCGCGCTCTTCGTGCTTCTGAAGGAACGGAAAAATGGGCTTGAAGCATTTTTAAACTAGTCAATGCGCGCAGAACCTGATATAAAACCATCTTGGCAGAATAAACGCAATTAATATACTAATTTAAGTACGCGAAAACAGCAATTAACTTAGTCTAGAGACTAACCGCGCGCTAGGTTTACCACGACTCTATACACAGGGTGGTGTACACTGAATGATATCCACGAGATTCCGTTAAACTAAATCTACAAAAATCTTAGGAATAAAGTCGAGAATGTAAATCATAATACAACACCGAACCAGAGATTACGATATGAAAATAATCCACTGAAACCTTATAGGAGAAACACTCCTAGCCAAACTTGAAACACTGTCGGCTAACCCAGCAACATTTACCGGGTCTTTAGCTGGTTCTTCAATCAGCCAATCGAATCTGATCTCGGACGGCTGCTCGCGTAGATAAGCATGACACAGAAGATCTTTATGTTGCGCTCATTCATCTGTATTGATTATTACTCATCGGTACAGCTAAAGTTTCCATCGGTTTATTCTCATTTACTTATTAGTTTCCAGACGCAAACGACTATCGTTGTCGAACATTATTAAACACATGTTGTGTACGTGAACCTAACTAGGTTCCACTTTGTCGATATGGAGTTAAGCTCGGTACGGTATACTAGACAAAATCTCTGATCGATCGAGACCTCACCAAGCCTTCTAAGTATAAAACTCGCCGAGATATTTGTGTTTGAAGTTGAAATTTGAAAAAACATACTTTTGAGAAAATTAGAGCTTTGCATAACAACCAGACGCATTCAGGTGCCATAGAAGACGAACGCGAGGTCGGATCACATTGCGAGTTGCGGCATTGGAAAGAGCAATGTTCACTCTATCAGAAACGCAAAAAAAAACCCAAAATCAACATTTTTGACCTGACATCCGAAATATTGCTGTACTTCCGTAAATAATTTCGACAAAGTGGTGCGACCTTGTTAGATTCACGTACACACGTATGTATCAATTTGAGAACCTCCGAAATCGACACAGTTATGCCGTAACGCGCTATATAGTATTAACCGGACGAAAACTCGTAAAGTCCGTCGCTTATTAAACCCAGCCCACGTTCAGCACACGCACAGCCCACGCCCACGTTTTTATATAGTAATAAAGCATGTGAAACATAAATAAATCAAAATTATTAACAACTAAAATGTTTAAACCAACCCACGCATGGGCGTGAGCTGGGTTTAACACGCGGTACTTCATGTTTAAATGCATGTTTTGCAAAATAAAATCCGCGTGGGCTGGGTTCAAAATGCCTTTAAGAAGACCATTTTGCACTAAACCAGTCAACATCGAGTCAAGAGTCAAACTACAATTTTCATCGCGGTCAATTGTGCCGAATCAGTTTAATCGGTCCGTCGTGTTTACGAATAAGTTTAAAATATCATCCGACGTACTAACGAAAAGCAGAAGAACGCATTATACATGTTGTGTCCTTGTTTTCGTCAGTACGTCGGATGATATTTTAAACTTATTCGTTATTATCAGAAGACTCTGGAAGGAATCGTTAAACGAGCAGCCGGCGATATCGATAAAAATAAAAATTATTCCGTTTATAAATAGTTACATTTTTTAACTTTATTTGTATTTCGCCTCGCTGCATAATATTACATTGTCGTCGGGTTCTGACAATTATTAAAAATTTCAAATCGGACATTGGGAAGTTGGTGAAAAATAGAGTCTGAAATTCCATTACAAACACACAAAATTAACGGCGAATATAAAAATACGGTTTTTTGAACGTGTAACCCCATATTTAGTTCCACCCTTGTTAAATGGCGAGAAGTTACGTAATTTCATCATTTCGATAAGTTCGTTGGACACCCCAGTTTATAGCCGAAATCAATATAAAAAGAGCTATTTCTATATTCTTCATGTAATTGTTCTTTCTGTATTTCGCATTCTGAGAGTCGTACAGAGTTTGTTACGATTTTTAAGCTGCAGCCATGTGTTTCTTCTTCCTTAATTATTTGTGTAGGCTGTTTGTCCATTGGTACTGTGTGCTCTGTAATTGCAAATATGGCCATGGTATAGAACTCCTTTTTAACCTTCGACAATGTCATTCCTTCTCTTTTCAGGATGAATATGTTTGGCATTTATCGACACGTTGATTGTCATTGTTTCTCCATCCTTGGTTTTGTCAGATTCCATTCCTTGTGATTCCTACATAATTGTTGCTATTTACGCGTGTTGATGGATAATCGTCTATTATTGGCAAGCCCAGGGAAAAACCCAAACAAGGGGGAAAAAAAAACAAAAATCTACACCGATAATATATTCCTTTTTCGATTTTTCGATGCGCTTACCTTTTAACAAGAATAAAAACACACACGTGACAACGATAATCTTAAGATTTCCGTCAATTGTACATAAATATATAGATCATCGCTATATAGAGTTCGTTTTGAACGATGAAAACCATGTTCAAATGTTTCCGAGATGCATCTCACTCGGTGTAAAAAGGAAACTTCTATAAATACGCATTCTTTTAAAAATCGACTTAATTTAATAAGTTGGACTGTGTAGATGACCGTTTAGGTGTGGAAAGGCCCCCGCTAAGTACAATCTCAGTTTTCCAGTCGGTACCGCGACGAAATCACATCTTTAAAAGTAACGGAAAATAAAGCAAATAAAAATCACCACCGATTTCATATAATTCTTTACAAGATAACTCTGATTTGCGAAAAAAAAACTTCCGTTTAAAAATCTCTCCGCTTCACTATTAATGTACAGAGTTATTTGCTGGAAATTAATCTGAAGAAGTTACTGAAAAAGAAATATTAATAAATGTGATTGCTTTCCGTTAAAGAAGGTAGAGTGTTGCTTACGAACTAGAACAAAAAATTCAAGTTGAAAGAGAGAGAAAAAAAACAGGGGTAGTGGGGGGTAAAATAAAATGAAATAAAATAAGACGGCAAAACAGGAGTTTCTTGTACAGCGAGCAGAAAAGAAAACTTTGAAAACAAATTGTATTCGAGTTAACTGGAGATATAAAGTTTTATACTGGTCCGGTCATCTTCAGACAGCTCTCGGCTTTCAGAGGCGCAGACCGTGAGCGAGTGCGGTTACTGCACATCCGTCTATATTACGAGCAACGTTCCGGAGCCTGGAGGACGGAGTACAAAATAAACAATCGTCCGGATTGTAGCGTCGTCGACACATTTATTATTCACCCTCCGCAGCCCTTTCTTTTAAAACTCGCAAATCCCCTAAAGAAATAGAACAAAACTCTCCGTATTTAACTTAATTTGACATTGACCAATGAAATCACTCACTATTGTCACCTCGTTTTCGAGAAAAAAAGACGTAGCCCGAAAGTCGATCGATGACTCGAACGCGCAACTTGTCCCGAAATAGTGTTTAGTTAGCGAAAACGCTCCGGAATCAAATCAAAAATAAGCAAGACTATAAATTTCGACCACTTACAGCTTAAATTATTTCCTAGAGCCACTTCCCGTACCTTTTCCGCTGAATTCTTCGCTCTTGCCTCCCGCCAACTCTGCACTTCCTCGTCCAACACTAAGCTCTCCTGCATCAGTTCGTGGAAGTTCAGTCATCGCTGCTTCTCCGCTCCCGTAATCTCGTATTTATTTTATTTCCTTCACTTGTCGTACTCTATAAAGTTCATAAAATTGTATACGTGTATTTTTTTCTTTTTTTTTTTTTAATCTATATTTTATTTTTCTTTTCGCAGTCCAAATGCCGTGGTAAAGACTATTTTACAGGACTAACGCGATTGTTATCTTATAATGTATGTCCACATCATCTCGGAAAGGCTCGATGCAGCTAAATTTTTCATTTCAACTAAGAAACTAGAGTTATCGCGCTGACGACAATGCTGTCGACTCTTGACGGAACACGAGCGGGAGCTGCGGTGGTAAGCTCAAAAATATCAACAAACAAAAATGTCAACAAACAAAAATATCAACAAACAAAAATGGCCCGCGAAATACTTCGAATGGAGGCCCCTCGCCAAGACTCCTCAGTATTTGCTTCGATGACCATAAAAGTTAAATTCCGCTATTTTAAAAATTTCCTGCTTACGAACTGGTTCAATTTTTTTTTTTTTTAGAGATGCGTTAACGATACAATATTTTACTCCAGCTTCTCTCTTCATTCATTTCTAAATTGACTACTTAATTCTACATTTAAGGCATTTAATTGCAGCCTTACTCATTTTCGAATTACTACATTGTTTCGAAATAGTTTGATCTTCCGGATGACCTATATTGTTTTTCCCTTTTTCTAAAATATGATTAACCGTATTATTATTAATGGTAATAATAGTTCTTTCGGCTGAAATATATAGCTGGTTGTAGGTTCAAGTTCTTTCTCCCTAATGATTTCCTCTCAGTTCTGCAAACAAGTATTAGTATAAGTAAATTACTTTAATCTTTTATATTATTGTTGAAGTTTCCATGTTAACCACAAGGAATTGGGGAATATGTGCGATTAGTATTAGACTTAAGTTTAGTGAGTTATGATTTAAGGTATTTTAGATTTAATTATTCTACCGTCTAAGAAGAAAACGAACAGATTGTAAACATGGGCTATGTAATCTATGGTTTATTAATTGTCAACAAGAATGTGTATTATTATTAATAGGTATATATTAGTTATCAATTATAGAATAGGACGCATTCATTAAACCCTAAAAACTTGGTCTATAAACCCTATGTTGTTCTTTTACTATATTAAATACACATACCTTGTACAATTAATAATAATAATCCCGCTACTAGCGCATTTGCGGATTAAGATAAATTATATTGTAAGTTACATTGTAAAAATTACAAAATAAATTTTGATTCGATTTGATTTGGATTTCCTTGATACGAAAATGGCAATTTTGAAAATTATATAGAAATGTTCCCATTACGATAATAAAAGTGATCATATTTTTGTCACAATAAAATTGGAGATTACACAAGAAGACCCTCCCTCCAGCTAAAATACAAAAAATACAAACATAAACCTATTAAAACATACACTGCTTTAAACTATTCCCAGGCTTCTCCGCGTGTCAGTGTGATACTCTCTTGTAAGTTTATTTCTTACCTGTCCCATTATATGTATATGATTTCCCATTGTACGATTCCTTACGATGATATCTATTAGATGTTTTATAATTTTATTATTTTTACTTGTTCTTCCTAAGGCTAGGTTTTTTTGTTGTCATCTTTTTCTCCTAATATTGTATCGTAGATTACTTTACTGCTTAAGCATAACCCGGACGTATTGTTTTTAACACTGTTGCACGTTGAAAAGGGCATAATTGCTCGATGTACATCCTGTAACGTTACGCTATTTCGTGTTTGTTAATTTTTTTCCAATTTAAGTAATAAACTCTTTATTCATTCATTTATTCATTCCTTCGGTTGAAATCGATATGCAGCTGTCTAAATGTTTCTCCTTACGATTTTCGATTTCCTTAATGTACATGGAAATTTATTTTTTGAAAATTAAAATCTATCGCGAAAGTTTAAATAATTACTTGGGTCGACTAAAAACTTTGGATATGCAGAGCTGTCCACTGTGTAGGTTCCCTTCTCCCTAATGATTTTTTCTCAGGTCTGCAATCGGATTTCCTCGATGTACATGACAATTTATCTTTTGAAAATTAAATAGAATTGTTCCGATTACGATTAACTGCATTTCCAGTAGCTCTTTCGGTTTAAATGTGTATGTCTAGTGTTCCTTTTCCTTATGCTTTTTTCTCAATTTTGCAGTCGGACTTCCTTAATGTACATGGCAATTTATCTTTTGAAAATTAAAATCTATCGCGAAAGTTTAAATAATTACTAGGGTCCGCTAAAACTTTCAGTAAGTTTACCAAAAAAAAAAAAAAAAATTAAAAAAAAAACACAAAAAAAAACGAATTCTACAGTATTTAATCCGTAAAACTTCTTCTGATTTTCAGCGCAAGAAGTCCTTATAAGAAAATTAAATATTTTTCTTTCTAGATACCGAATACCGGCAAACGACGATTGATTCGAGACTTACTGGATTAAATTTAATTCTTCCAATAGCTGAGTTTTTAAATAGACTCGATGTAAAACCCGATTCTTTTTTTATATTTTTTAAAATAAGTTGTGGGTCCCACAAGGCAAATGCCCGTCTGCGGGTTCCCGACACTCTTATTATCATTTATAGTCAATTGTTGCGGAAATTTTACACGAGGGGATCGACCCCGGGAACAAATCATGTCGAAAGTATGTAACGAAATATTACCGAAAGGTATAACAATTTTCACATTAACTGCCGATATTGTTGTAATAATTGCAGGTAAAAGTGACCGAATAAAAGAAAAGTTTAAAAGGGGGCAAAAAATACGCATTTTAATCTTTACGTTAATTTGTTAAAATATGAAAAATTATACGCTGTTTAATACAAAAAAATTAGGAACGAATTTTTAAATTTAGCGCAACATGGGTTTGAATACGAAATATATAAATTAGGTAAAACACTTGCGAATTTATAGATGATAATTTAAAATTTTACCGTTTCTTTAAGAATACAAAAATGAATAAATTTGTACGGGGAATTTAGTAAATATTATAACAAGAAGAACACAAGAAAAAACTATAAAATAGCGAGTGTATAATGCTGTAATATTATCAAACACTTCGTACGACAGTATTAAAGTGTTGAAAATAATAAAACTTCAAAAGTATTTTCCAAGGATATATCGTAATAAAACCAATATCAAATCGGTGCAAATCACTACGACATTTATTATCGTTTGTTATTGCTGATGGCATTCGAATTTAAAATCCGAAAACACGTCAATTTATTTATAATTAAAAATAATATTAATATACATTATTCTTTCAATAAGGTAAAATAAATCACATTGCAGATATGAAGAAAAGGTGTACATAAATTAATAAAATTACAATTGCACCAAATTACAACAGCGCGACTTTTATCAGAGTACAATAAATATAACGAATATAACACACGATATGTAAGTTAATTTAACATATATTTGTATTAATATCGCTTTTTCCAAAAACTGAGTAAATTTTAAGGACGACGATGTACGTACAATACGTACAACAAAGATTCAATCAAAATAATAATAATAATAATAATGATTTTGTAAATATAAAACAACTGACAGAAATTTATTTAAAAAAATTCAACGAATTTACGACTGAAGAAATCAAATGTCATAAAATAATTTAGGTTCTTTATACCCGCTTTGTGTATTATTCACTTTTTTGAGACTTGCAATTTTAAGGAATTTGAAAAGGAAAAAAAGACATCATTCAGCATATGATAGTTCGATTATTCACAGTGCTTGTGGCTATCAATAGTATAGACCGTTTATTTTTTTCGCTTTTCTTTCATCAGCCCTGGACGATAAATCAGTTTTAACCAAAGTAATAATCCATAATCGGCATAAAGCTTTGCCCAATAAAACCAAAACACCTTGTTATATAAAGCGCAAAAATGTGTGTCTATTCTTTTTGAAATACTATCGGAAATATTTAAAATGCTAACAATTACAACGAAAAAGGAAAGACAAAATCGTTGAATTCATCTTTACACATCAGCCGATAAATTATATCGCTTTTTGTATCGTATTTTTATTTTAATTTATTTTTTGATGATTTCGATTTTTCCAGATTTATTATCTTCTTCTTGAGATCTATATTCGGTCTTTCAACTGATGTAATTGTGAACGATCCCTAGTTACTTTTAAAGGTGGTTCCTCAGGTTGTCATCACCAATGAGTTCCAACAGAGAATGTGATAAAATCTATTAGTATTTCAGACAACGATTCTATTTAGGCGAACGCGTTTAATTCACGACACACCTAGTTAAGACGTGCTGTGTACTGAGAGGGATTTTGTTTCGGCACAGTTTTAGAATGTTTTTCTGTTTCCAAGCTTCAAATCTGTGTCGCATAGTAACTAAAGTAGTCGCATACCGTTGGCACCGTATCGGGAATCGTGAAGTTGGGGTTCATGATGTACCAAGAAATCCAACAGCAAGAGTGAAAGGAGAAGAAATTAAAAATTAAAAGTATACTTTGATGGGAAAATATTATATGTAGTACAAAATTCAATAATTACAATGGAGAATAAGAAAAATGTATATTAAGAAAAAAATAATAATAATAAATCAAAAATAAGGAATAATGCATAAAGTTACAATATTCTACATAAATGGTGTAGAAAATAGTTACTTATTTTCTGTCTATACGCTTAAATCGCGATCAGCAGAGTGTGTTTCTAAAAATAAATGTGGGCGTATATTTATTTATTTTTTATTTATTTTATTTTCTCACGAATGATTATAATTAATAATAATAATGAAATTAGTAAAACTAAATACGTTGCAAAAGTTATTCGTGCTTACCTAAATATTTATGTCAGAGACGAAGGGTTAAAAACAGTATCTTAAATGAAATAACATATGAATTTTCCGAGTTTCAAGATCATTTTATTTTAATCAGTTTTCATTAGAAATGCAAAAAATAAAAAATAAACAAAAAACCTTAAAAGAATTTGTAAAAAAAATTATTCCTTTCGTTCTTTAAATGGAAATTTTTTTTTGTTTTAAATTATAGTCTGGGCTGCCATCCATTTAGCCATCCATCATACTTTAGAAATTAAACCAATATATTGTTATTAATTATAAAGCGAATCATAGCAAAATTTTCAGTATGGCTAGGAGTATGCGGAGGGATAAATCAGCATGAAATGAATTCTTCATATAACCGATAATCCTATTGCGTACGAACAAATAATTAATATCACTAACAAAGGTGGACCGCGAAAAAAATTTCTCAAATATTTTGCACATAATTTATCTAAGAATGGTACAAGAAAAAAAAAAAAGGTTATTTTTTTCTTTCATATCTCTAGTTAAAATTACAAAACCTATTCCCGTTCCAACAGAAATTAAACCCTAATAACACCAATGTGTGAAGTGTTACACTTACTTTTTCCCTATTGCTTAATACCATAACGTTCATTAGGGGAACAACCATTTAAGTTTTTGTTTTTTTGGTTTTATCTCATTTTACAGTATTTTTTTATTTAATAAAGAAACTTCCAACAGCCCGTTTGTTAATTATAAAATATAGTAATTTATAACAAATATAATTATAACAAACAAATTTAAGAACAAAATAAGGGCTTACTTAGAAACGTTTTCGGGTATAACCCCTATCATCAGCTAAGAATACAAAACTCACTGTGTGTGATCAGAAACCAATTATGATGGGCTATGCCCGAAAACGTTTCTAAGTAAGCTTTTATTTTATTCTTAAATTTGTTTGTTATAATTTTATTCGTTATAAATTACTATATAATATTTTTATTAATTCATAGAGTTATTTAAAAAATTATTTTATATATTCTAAATTGTAGAAAGTTGTTTCGTATAATAGAGAGATAATATGAATAGGCGAAAGGCAATAAAAGTACTGCTGTAAATTAAAAAAATAAATAAAAGAAAAACAGAGTCATTCATTTCAAAAAATAACACTTAATGCTTATATATACTTAATATACTTATATTGTTATAAAATGTTATTGTTTTTACAACATTTGTAATTTCGTCTAATGTATTGAGATCTGCGTTAAATTGAATTGCAACTAATTCTGTAGTTAAATATAGATATAAGTCTATATACCTGTTCGTTAATATTTATAAACTAAAATAAATCTTACAATAAAGGTGTAATTTAATGAATACAGATGAAAATTATTATATAAATAAATATAAAAATAGTATAAGTCTCAAATAAAATTATAAGCTTCTATTTAGTATACAAATTTAACTCTTTTTTGATTTTTATTCTTATATTCTTATTTTGGTTTTGAATATTTAATCCGTTAAATTCGTTGTTATTTTGTAAACAAAATCTCGCTTTTGATTTTTATGTATTTTGCTGCCTTTGACACACTTATTTGCAAACATGTTTCCTCCTTGGTTCTTTCTATCGCCATCCGCCTATTATTTTCCTATACATGCGCACATGTATTCCCAATATTTCTCTTCGCAATGTGATTTTAGTTTTACCTGATAGAGTACTCTATTTTGTTAGCTGATGATAGGCTATGCCCGAAAACGTTTCGTTAAATTGAGGAATTTATTTTAATTTATTAAAGTAAATTATTTAATACTAATTTTGTTTGTTAATAAGAATGGGTATTTATTTTCATTTTATAATTATGTAGTGTGTAGATTATTGATTATTTTATTTCTCCATGGTTACATATACGACACCGACAAGATCTTTGAAATTGCACAATTTACAGAATCTCTACAAATTTAAATCTATATTAGTGTACTTAAAAAATATCATGACTTGATATAAACTGAATAAATCAAAAAAAATTAGTTACAGAGATTTTTTTTTACTAAACCTATATATAATGTTTAGAAATATTATTTTACACACCGTTATAATTATTCCGAATACTACTCGGCACTTCCATAACATTCATCAAATATTGCCCTAAAGCGTGTTTTAATTTGATCACTTTATTATCAACAACGTAAAAGCGATTTCCAGTTTACTAAATTGATAATTGTCGATTTTTTCTCTGATGAATAAAAAACGCATTCGTATGTTATTATATCGCCTAATTGATACGGATTACACGTTGCAATAATTATGCAGTTTTATAGGGATTTTTACGCTCCAGTGAGTTTAATTGTTACGGTTATTTGAAAATAAAAAGAAAAAGCAAGTATATTCCGAAATGTCGTAATATTTAACAAATGTCCGCGCGAAAATATCAGATTATATGCAATAGTGCTTTTTTCGAGTTATTGTTCTTGTACAAAAGTGATTAGAAATTTGTAGAAATTTGTTGATTTTGTTTCCGATGCGATTAAAATAGTTATGCAATTTGGAATTATTTTCCATAATAACAACGATTAAAAATATTTCATCTGATTAGCACTAAGTGTCAATATTTTTTCTTTTTTTTTAAATAATGCACAGGCCCTACCGGGGGTCAAAAGGAATATACCAGCTGCAATTGCAGAAGGTAAGCCAGATATTAAAAGATATTGTGGATATGACCGGAGAAATTGGATAGACTGTAGTAAAGGACTGAAGGGCGAGTCAGTAGGTAAGTAAACATTTTTTTTGAAAAATTGTTTTTTGAAGAAATGTCATCTGAAAAAAAAAAATAAATAAAAGAGGCTAGACGTTGTGGCACATAAGAATTAGTAAAATTCACGGGAGAAATTTCGAATCTAGTGATCATTACGTCTACATATACCTGTATATTGATACGAATCAGTATTCTCGTCTTGTATTAAAATTACTCGTATAACTTAATTTACTGGCCAGAGATTTTGAAGGATGTAGTGGAGGGCATTGATTGGTACAGTCTGCGGCTTTCACCTTACACGTAGATAACGTTAATTCACGAACTCTAATATATTTTTATTTATGTTATTTATAAACTCGGATAAATGGCTATTTTTTACGTTACGAACATTTTGAATAAATAAATAATATTTTCGTGAGAATTTCTCATGAAGAAATATTAAGCTGTTAGTTATGCCGCCCGGTCATTTTTGTTAGTGTAACAAACTCGAATAGAATTCGTATTAAATGTCGCCTTGGAACAGGGATCCGATTCACCCTAAGGAATAATAATCAACCTTGGAGAAGAAGAGAATTCGTACTGTAAAGAATTCGTATTGTAAAAAATTCGTACTTAATGTTGTTGGTAGCAGAGAAGCGAGAGAGTACTGAAAGAAAGTGCGTTAGATTATTTTTAAATTTTCTACGAAATGGAATATATAACATCGCGAGGTTGAATTGGTGTTAATGTTAATTCGCGTTGTCTAGCGTTGTTTTATTTTAATCTGCGACAGAAGTAGCAATGTCGTTTGCAAAACTTTTGTTACACTTGACACGGGAAAATTTAAGTGTCTACCGACTGAAAAGGGTAAAATGAATTCAACAGCTCATTTGTTTTTTCATTCAGTTCAAATCAGCCGAAAAATATGAACTAGCGCGGAAAAAGTGTCTCTTGAAATGCAGAACACTCTACCGACTAGTAGAACCGCTTTCATAGCGACATTACAAAATAATAATAATAATAATAATAATAATAATAATAATAATAATAATAATAATAATAATAATAATGATAATAATAATGATAATAATAATAATACTAGTAGTAGTAATAATACGGGGTATATAGATTCGAAAAATACTTATCCGGTTTTAGACAGTTTAATCCGTATATCTTGCACGGATCATTTAAAAATAAGAATGGCTGCGATCGATTAAAACCATTCCGGGAAATGATATAGCGCACCAACAGCAGCACTAGTCGCTTTAGTAATCTTAACTTTCCAGTTCATAGCGACTCCTTGCATTACAAAGGGCTGTCCTGTCCTCGATCCATTTTCATCGTCCATTTGGAAGTAAATTTACGATTGCGCCTCTTGGACCGATTACAATTTGCAGAATTAGCGCATCGAAACGCAACACCGCTGATAAGTGTTTTCTAATTATTTTCGCCAGATTTGCTCCCTCTTTATTACCTGCGTTGCCCTTACACTCTGGTCAATCCCCGAAATAATAACTATTCACCTTCCCACCCCGCTAAGTTGCGACCTTATTTCACCTTCTCCGCTCACCTTTCACCAACTTATTACATTAATAAAGGCGCCCCGGCGACATAACTATCATTTGCTGGCCCTAATATCGTTGCTACGTCTAGCAAACTAACCGAAACGCTAGCACGGCGGTGCAGATTACAAGCCATCCTAGCGTGAAATTAACAAGGCAGTTCTCTTATATTTTATACAATAACGCATATCTACCGACCTAAAACAGAGCTACCAACTGTTTTCCATCTTTCACTCTTTTTTTCCCTCCCCCTACCAGAAAATATTCTTCCCGGCTGCTAAATCCAGCAGTGTAAGGTTGTAGAGAATCGCGAGCATTTCGCAGAAAAAAATAAAATAAAATAATAAAAAACCATATAAAAACGGGAAAAATTTATTTTTGTCGCAGAAATAACATTCCACGTAATCCGTTACGTGAAATCACTAAGCGACTATTACGACAGGTTGGTAGCAACCCCATTTTTTTTCTTTTTTTTTTTCGTTTATTTATATGTATACATATATGTATATAGAGTTATATTTTTTATTTTATTTTAGTAGAACACAAATTACTTTTGATTCAAAACCCGCCGAAAGATGGGAAAAAAAATGTCGAATCGAAATGTGGTAAACGAAAGCGAAAATAAATGGAAGAAATTCAAAAGAGGAAGTATATACTTTTTTTTTTTAATGGGTTCGTTAACGAGAACATTAGTCCAAGAAATGGAAGAAGACGCTTTCGAGGCATAGCTAACATATATTTATCGATTTATCGCTGAACATGGACGTATTTGCCTTTTCCATGTCTGATATTTTAATCCGCACTTTCACATACTTATACATATATTAATTACAACGTAATTCTTAGGCTACCCCCATTCGAAAAAATGTCCCAAAAAAATGTCCCAATTTTATGTAACGTGTGTTATATTTTGTAGGATTTTTGTTATTGTTATTTAAAAAATGTCACAATTTTATGTAATGAAATATGTAACGAAAAATGTAACGAAAAAATGTCTTAATTTTATATAACGGAAGGTAAATGTTAGAATAGGATTTTTATGGTTATGTTATATTTTTTTTTTTATGTTGATGCCAGTAAGAATTACGTTTTAAATTTTGATCATTTTATACAAAGTATAGAAGAGAAAGAGACAGAAATGAAAGCAAGATTGGTCAAGGGGCACAGCCCCTTGCGAGGCCAAAGTGGCCGAGTTTATATATATATATATATAAAAAAACAGTCCAAAAACTACTTAGATACTGTCAGTTATTGTAGATATTCGACGGGTGTCAATGAGAAAAGATTTCGACGATACTCGGACGCACAAAACGTGATCTAACCAATTCGTATACTCAATATTTAGACAATAGATGTGTCACATGGTAATTATAGAGCGACTTTAATGAAATTTTCAACACGTTACATCAGTTTTCAACTGTGAATGATCATTATTCGAATGATTATTTTTTCACGATCGTTTCAATGATACGAAAATATCGCGGTCGTTCATCACACTACGAGAGACATTGTTCAAATACTACGTTATCAAAATATATATGCGTATAAAATGACAAAGCATCACTAAATTCCAACCGATAGTGTCGCATCGAAGTTGAAACTTTTCGCAATGCCGTTCACGAATTTTGGAAAATTTGCAGACGACCAGGTCTGACACGGATTCGAGCTTACTAATTCTAGACAATTCGCATTTATTTTGTAAGATCATGTTCGGAACTAGCCCTGCTTTTTCATTTTATATTTACAACAATATTATAATACATTTCGTGTATGCGTCAGTATTTACTATTTTTTTCCCCCCTAAATTAATAAGCATTTATATATTCCAGATAATTCGTCTGTAATTAAGCACAATGATTTGGATCTATAAAATTTGGCAACTCATATGAGGTCAGAAATTTTTCCATGCTCGCACGATACTGTTCGGACAGATTCCCAGTATCGTTTCAAATCAGCCTTTCATTAATGAATATGTGCTGGAAATCTCAGTTTGTCAATTTTGCCTGACCCCCGCCTATAAAATTTTCGGGATAGTTTGAAACCGTTTAAATTACCAAACTCAAACGAAAATACTAATTTGGATGAGAACTACTCGGATCAATGTTTTTTTTACAAATATACATATCTGTTTTAATAATATATAGAAACGGACAAAAATACCTGGTAATAATTAATAGTAATAATTAATAGTAATAATTAATAGTAATAATAATAATAATAATAATAATAGAGAAACCTTTGAGAATTTTAATTTTAGTTGTTGAATAGGGATCTACGTCTAAATGTGTTACATTTTAAATGTTGTTTTATTAATAAACGACGACAAATGCGGTAATTACGACGGATTTCCTCGACTCTTCCGTTTCAACTTAAGCCTTTACAACAAAAAAACAGAATGTAATAGCGAACAAGTTCCATTTCTGAACATGGAAAAAAGAGGGGAAAAGAACTGCGATGGATATCGTTGCGTTCAGGCCGCCAAGCAATAGCGCTGTGCACCGAGCATTGTAGGGAACGAACAACAAAGAGCCGATGTGTGAATTTAAATTCCGCCTGTTCATTTAGAAGGGTAGGCGTGTTTTTATGAAAAAGCCGGTTCTTAGACAAAAGTAGTTCAAAAAGTGTGAACAGTAATTCGAGATGACGGCCACCGCACGTCATACGGCCAAATGAATAAAATGTGCAGGCAACAGCGATGAAGAGAGACAGCCTGAAACACAGTAGCTCAGCGCGATGAAACGAGCATACCTTTAGGCGAATATGTGTTTATGTGTGCGCCGATGATAGCGAGCAGAGCATATCTGGCTTAAAAACAAAGGCCCCAAAAAATAAAGGCTCAATCTTTTTCTGTTGCCCCGCGCTCCGAGCTGAACGTGCAAAGTAAAAACAAATAGCCGATCTGGTACGGAATAGAATAAAAAAAAAAAAACTCCGGCAACGTACAAAAAGCTGGCGAATGATTTTTCCGGAGGGAATAACGAAAAAAAAAAAAAAAAAAAGAAGAAGAAAATAATGAAAAAATAAATAAATACAAAAAAAAAGAAAAAAGAACCTTTCAAAGAAACACGGAGGTGGCTGTGAAAATGTAGTTTAACGGCAATAATCTCTACACCTTTTAACAATTACCATTTCCCGTCTGCTGGTGATAACATCTGACAGTAATCTAAACATAGACAGGTCGGCTTTCGGGTGCGTTGTTCGCGCAGGAAGTGAAAAATCATAATAAATTCTGACTAAACAAGTAAAAAACATTTTAATAAAGCCCCTGAAAATGCTTTTTATCCTAATGTAAATGCTACAGTCTATATACACATATAGAGAGGTATTACAAAAAAAAAACAAAAGCGTTAATGTATTTCAGTTTATTTAAATATAAAAGCTCCGGCAATATTCCACGTGTGAAGTATTTCATTTACCTCGACGATGAAATTTCAATTAATTCGCAAATGCGCGAAGGAAAATTTAAAAACAAATCACACACTCCTTATTATTCCGAATGTTCATGTTAGCAAAAAAATTATTGTTAGTACCTGGCGACCGAGCTTTGTTCGCATTCATATTCCGGGCTTGCAGATCGATCAAATTAATATATATATATACTCCTTAATACGTACGTAATACGTAAGTTACAATATTGCGTAACTCTTATCTTTCAATTTTGAAGGAATATTTTAATTTACATGATATTTAAAATCGCGCCAGGTAAATATCGTGAAAAAATTTCTTTCTTTGCGAAATTTCGGTAGAGCCTATTTTTAGCATGGTAAAAGTAACATACATCCTTGATAAGGTATCGTGGATTGTGAAACTAAACTTTTCATCATGTACTAAGCCTAATGGATCTAAGGAGAATACCGGTGGTAGGGTGGGGGTCAGTTCCTTCCCTCTTGGGATCTGCCTTTACTTTCCCCAGATATTTCTCTGGTATAACCAATATTCGATTTCAGGTATAAACCTGGGATCGACTTGGATCCGGAACGAGGTAACTCTTGAAAATCCATGATACTTCCGGTTTGGTAGCCAAGCGCCTTAACCACTAGACTACCACGCTGCTGCTGCTGCTGCTGATGGTGCCCTTTTAACATGGTAAATAAGCGAATTGTTAAAATTACTTTTTGTTAAACCCTAACAGTACCGATCTGATCACTGACACACACGAAAGCAGTTTCCCTCCATTTCCTAGAACAGTCGATTTCTATAATTCATGAATTTCATCAAAACCGTTTGGATTTTACATATGCAGATACGATAATTGCTCATTTAATAGTATACATATCGACTAAGCCTCGCTCTGAACTCTACTCTAAACTTGAAAATGAATCAATATGGACGTTTCAATTAAATCAAATCAAGTCAAATATTAAATCAACATAATTTTTATAAAATTCCACGCGTACGCAAAAAAAACGCGATTAGTGGAGTACAACAGATGTATACGAGAAGATAATTTTACATAAATTTCTAAACTTAAAATTATAATATCTTCTCTGGTATAAATTAAGTACTTAACTTATCGAACACAAAAAGAAACAAATTGTATATTAATTAATGAAAGTAACTTTGAAAATAACTGGAAAAAAAAGACAAGTATGCACAGCTTTATATCTGAACTCTTACATTTACATTTCATACATGCATTTAGCTATAATAATTAATATTCTCTTATATGTACATTCGTACTAAAAGTCACGGAAATATTCCACGTACACACTCGCATCCACACATATACTATAACAAGCAAAGTAAGTTTATTAGAACAGATGATTTTTCCAAAATTTTTATTTTTTTATCTATTTATAAATTTATTTGTTTTTATTTTAATGAATTTATTTATTTACTCGGTACTTGAACATAATTGTAAGGCCATTGATTTTCCACCTGTGTTTATGTAAAAATTTTTTCCGACTGCCGATAAAGAGTTATGCATAATAGCTCCAGCATATATTCTATTTGAATTCTTCTATGAAATTTATGGTATCTCGGAATCTGAGCATAGTAATCTTTAGAATGAACCAGATTTAAAAGCAATCCTAAATTTGCAATCACGTACATAAGTAATTGTTAAATCACTTAAACTTTAAACACAACATATATTATATGAAATTTTTAATCGCCAACTAATATTAATCCATATTCGAATACCGAATAAAATTAAAAATTAACAGTAATGATTCCGTCAACAATCGATATAAATGATATAAAAGTCGATAAATCATTTAAATAACGGTCGTAATTTGAAAATCGAATTGAATTTTAAAAAAAGTATAAATGTAAAATTTCATTAAAAGTTGATATATACATATACATACATACATAATATATATATGTATGTATGTATATATTGTGTATAAACTTTAGGTGTTTTATTTCTTTAATTCAATGTTAACACAATAAGTATGAATTATAATGGCATTAATGGATGTTTCGATGCAGTCAAACATTTAGCAGTACTATATACACGAAAGCTACATTTTCTTACAGATCGCATTATTCGTTTTATGCTGAAGCGAGCGTAGTTCGGCAAGTTCCGACGCCCACGTATAAGACTAACTTTATTCTTGCGTCACAAAAAATAAAAACAAATTCAAAATTCATACGGCAGAAATATTAGTAAAAATTTATCATCTTTACAAAACGACACAACTTATATATTTAAATTGGCATTTAAATCGGTTGGGTTAACTATGGCTTTACCATGGTAAATAAGCGTTTTTCCTAATGTTTAATAAACCCTAAAAACACGATGATTGCGAAAATCTGGAATTTCCCGCGTGGTAAGATTTTCCGGAACGTAGGACCTCACGACCAATGTGGATACGGGGCCTACACGGTGATGAATCCTTGTTCAGTAGACGTTTCGTCTGGAATTACTGGCCGCACAACTGCTTAGAAAAATTCCGTCAATTTATAACAGCAGGATTGTTTAGTGAATAATATAACGCTGTTCTTCTTGTATGAAAATAAATATATAGGACATGATCGGCAGTGTAAAAAGAATATGATCACAACCGATAATGTTGCGTATTTCGTTATTCACGCGCATTGTGCCAGTACTGCTTTTTTGGCACTATCAAAACGCAAAACGCATTTCACTGTTATCAGTTTACGAGCTGACAAAGAATAGGATAACTTAAGAACATCACAAGGAGCGCCCCCCCCCCCCCCCCCCCCGTCAGCGAATTTAATTACATCAGTGTGGCAGATACATCGAGAGGACCTAATCGTAAACGAGTAGGTTAATGCAGCTAAAAGTCATGAATACATACTGCAAAGGATAACTCCAACACATGTCCATACTGTGCAGAATTAAAATATCCATCAGTACATCATAATTGAATGCCGCAGTTTTAATGCAGTCAGCCCACAAGCACTTTCACATATCGTTAGCAATAATATTAAACAACAAATAATCGTATAAAACTTTTAAGAAGTACATTCAGGATGGCGGACTGCTGTTGGGTGTGGTCTAGGCAGCTCTCACCGTGATAACTTTAGTAGCTAAAAACGGTAATTCAGCGTAAAAAAAAAAAAAAGTAATAAATGGCAACATTGGAGAATTATAAAAAAAAAAAAAGAAAAGAAAAAAAAGTCAATAACTCAATAAAATGAACATAACAAGAAATACATATTACACATTTTACATTCTTCGCTGAAATAGACGGCGCACCTAACGGGACACTCCTTTCACTATCGAATTGAAATTATTTTCGTAAGTTTGTTCCTCCATTCGCAGTTAAAAAAACTCGGAAAAATTTTAACCGTGACGCACTAAAGACCATATTGGTTTACTGGGAAGTCCGCGAAATGGATTTAAATGCAAATCTACGTAGCGCACACTCGGCAGTAAAATAATTGTTCTCACTGCTGCACAATAATAGTTTTGTGTTGCAAATGTTGTCGAATTTTAGCCCTTTAGAAAAAAAAAATTTCAAAATACGGCGCGCTCTCAAGTCTGCCGGTGTAGATAAACTCTTAGAAGAATATTCGGCGGAAACAAAAAGCCAAAAAGAAAAAAATAAGTTATTTTAAGAAGAAAAAAATAAATTGTTTTAAGAAGAAGAAGAAAAAAAAGGTTCAAAAATTTAATCGAAGGATTCTTTCCGGAGCCGATCGATAAGTTTATACCTATTTTTGTAATTCAATAATAAAATATTTTTCTAACTTTTTTATTTCGGAGGAATAAATTATTCGAGGGACTCCACGGAACTTCACAGTTTACATTATTCAATATTCCTATAGGTCGCCGAGGGAAAAGAAAACCTAAATATAACGAAATTTCGACACGTATACAAAAAAATAAATAAATAAAACTGCAGGATATGCATATAAAAATATTTTTATTTATTTACTTTTTACTTTTTTTAAAATTAATCGGTTCATATATTTTTCTGTCAATTCATCTTGACGCAACAAAGTTGTTCCAGATTTTTTTTTTTTATTTAAAAAAGTTGTGGATCTCACAGGGCAACCGACACTCTTATTATCGTTTATTCAGTTTATACACATTATTACAAAATTATATTCATACTTCTTAAACGAAATCGAAATAAATACGCCTTAATTAATATAATATATATCTTATAAATATTTATAATAATATACGCTTTCATTCTAGATAAGCATACACACCAAACATAAAGGTTATTTATGTATTCAATACGCATACACTTATTCTTCTTTAAGTAATACAGCAGAAAAGTATCGGAAAAGGAAAGACGCAAGAGAATCACAGAAGAAAATATATACAGTCAAATTATTATATAACTGAATTATCTGAATGGAAAGAATTATGACGTAGTTTAGTTTTTTTTATTCCTTACACCATTCTTTCAGCCATGTTTCACTACTTCCTTTTTCCATACACTAATACTGTTTTCCTTTAAAAATGTGACTGGGAATATTGCTCATTATTTTAATTAAGACCGAATATCACCTGTATTATCGATTCGTAGATTAGACCCTCTAGGATAAATGTGTAATATATATTATACTTTGATTTCTTGTTATTCGAGTTTTTTTTTTACCTGGATGGTAACTTTATATTGTTGCTGTTACATTCAAGTAACCTGTAATAGCAGTAGTACATCTTAGGAGACATTTCATTATTTTCCTTCTATACATAATTGATCTCGAGTCGCTTCGCTTCCAGTAGGGTAGTGTATAAGTTTCAGACACCTTTTTTGAATTTTACCTGTTTTATTAATTTCAATTTTCTTAGCCTGATTCCATATACAATTCTAGACATAATTATTGAATTGTAGTATATACGTAGTGTTTTATAAGGCGACAGCACTTGCTTTAATTTATATAAAACTGGAATTGTCTGTTTTATTTTCGAATTTAAAACTTGTATTTGCTTTTTCCAGTCCTAAATATTTGAAATCTTTTACGTTTTCAAGAGGTAGGCGTAAACATGAAGGAGAGTTTTTCGTTTCATGAATTCCGTGTAAGCATTCGTAGTTTGTGAAGGATGATTATCGCGACTTTTATGTACTATTTCGTATATGTAAAGTAATTTAGATTTATTTGTATTTACACATAACCTCCTATCATGCGCCCATTTACTAAAAATATCTATATCCTCTTGCAGTAGTTTTTCTGCCGTCTCTAGCTTTTTATGTTCAATTAATGGAGCAATATCATCAGCAAAGTTTACCTTAGAAGGAAGGGATACTTGGCCGGAGTTGCTGGATATCGCGTTCAAGTGCAATTTTTCCAATCGAGAGCAGATGCACTGGAGGAGAAGGGAGGAGGGGGGGGGCTGCATTGGAAACGAAAAAAACTCAAAAGTCACCTGGATGGTGCAAAGTTCTTCTACGCAATAATACATTAACGATAAAATTGGACGGGCTCGCGTCTGCTCCACTAATTACTGACATCTGTTTGTGAAAGACCACGTTCGCTGTTGTCTCTGGAATATTATTATTTCGCTGAGACAGCATTTCGCCGTTACAGACGTTAATTGCTGACGACAAAATCAACCCCGTTCGTACGGGCCATGTTCAAACCAATTCTGCTGAGACCTTGTGCGCTTTCGCAGCTCCCACAGCTAGCCCCGACAACGAAACACACAGGCGCACACCGCTGAAACGGTCGGTTTTTGTTTTCGTTTTCAACGTCGTCACCGTAAATTCAAATGGGGTGTACGCGACAAAGAATCTCCACTGCGAACGTAAAGCGGCCAGCCAGAGCACATCGAATCAGCAAAATAAACGAACATCATTTCGATTTGCGTTCCACAATAGAGGAGACGTTTTTTCATGCTCTCGTAATTACATTTCTGCGACAAATCTCTCTCTGGCCGAGTGCTGGTGCGCGCAACTCACACCCAGCAACATCAGTGGAACGCCAGTCACCTTATTATCCTGCTTCATTCAATCAATTTGTCTTGGCGCATTCCACGCCACAACAATGAGAACACGGGCTGTTATTTTTGTTTTTTAAGGGTGCGACACAGACCTCATCACGGGCTGGTTTTTTTGTCGCCTACACTCGGACTTGCAATTAGAGTATCGCCAAACGATTATGCAATGGCGCGACATTCGCAGTGTTCCGGCTTTATCAGACAGGAAATGAGATAAGTCGTAATCGGATAAAATAGCCCTTTACGCAAGACTTACAGTTGCGAAACATCCTCCGAACAGGTTTTACCCGGCTTTTAATCAATTCGATATCCGCTTTTTTCAAAATCGCCCATTAGTTCGCTGAGCATTCCCGATTAATCACCTAAAAACGATGTCACTCACGGAAGTCTAATGCTCGCACGGTGGCAAGTCAACAAGGCGAGGTTTACTTAATTTACGTTCGTGATGTGGAGCGTCGTGTTTTCACTGAAGCGCAGTTTAAACGTATTTCACGATTACGATGTTAATTTCGCTCCTCCCTCCCCATGTATTGACCCCCCAGTCCGGGTGTAACAACGAGGTGTATCACCTTTTTTGGTCGCCAGCAGAACCTGAAAAATACGAGGGTAGCGTTCGAAACAACGAAAGGAAATTAAAAAGTGTAAATCTAGTGTAGTCCTAAGACTGCCTGCCGTCGTAATAATAAATAAATGTCCGGCGTTTCCGATCATCTGCAGCTGCAGCGTAGTTGTTTGGCCCGGTATCTTTTAATGCACTAGCTGCAAACGTATTTCCCCCGATCTCCTCCATGGTTTCCTTTTCCTTCCAAATTTGCTTTCAAGCCCCCCCCCCCCCAAATCATATCACACGACCAATCCAAAGTGTTCTGTGTTATCCATTAATGCACGCGACTTTTCATTTGACGCTGTTTCATTCTTAATTGTTCCGGTTTCGGCGAACAATTTACACTTTTCTCAAACCTACCTTTCGAATTTGTTGTAACTTCTTATGTTCGGCGACATACCGTAATTTCGCTACTGCCGAAATAATTTAAAATGAACGATAAGTCGCCTACAACAACTTCTATTGGATCCAGTCATTCCGTAACAGCTTCAATAGATTTGGATGTTCAAAAGTGTAGAATTAAACAACTCTCCATTATGAAGCTCGCCGAAAATTTTTAAGTTATAATTTATGCAACATAATTATCAACGTTTAACCCTGTTTTTCAAGAAAAACAAAAGAGTAAACTATTTTCTATTAGTTACTTAGAAACTAATATCTAAAACTATCGGGGGTTTGAATTTCTTTTTAGACCTACCGCTTTCAATTTCCGTGTAACTCCGGTGTGCTGATTCCCGCTCAATTTCAACGTAATCAAAAGACCAAAGTTATTTAAGATCCAAAACAGCCACCAAATATCGTATTCGTCGATTGAAATACACAACAGGGCGGTCAACTTCTGTCCAGACACGCACTACTAAGCAGCTACCTAAAGAAGACCGAACCTTGAAGAGGCTTTGGCCAGTAGACGATACACATTGCGGTCTCCCGTTCCGTTCTGGGGAGTTGTGTTAATATGCAATCATTTTCAAGGATTATAAAATTTCCAACACACAAGTAAAAATAATAACGTACTTTGATCGAGATACAAGGCGGTCAATAAAACATTAAAAAAAAATGCGGGATGCAATTTGAAGGATACATCACAGGAAAACGTATAAGAGGTAGGCTACGATTAAGCTGGGCAGATGAGCTGACAAAGGATTCCGGCTGCGCTAGTTTTACTCAGAAATGAAAAGGACGGCCAATAATCGATGCGAATGGAAAAGACGAATTATAGGGGCGAACCAGTTCACGGACTGCTGCACCAGATGATGATGAGTAAGCATTCATATTGAAAGGTTTTTTGTTTTAATCGTGTCATTGGGTCGCATTAAAATTCACTATTACATAAAACTGTATGACATTTTACTTAATATATTGTATAAAAAAAACAAAATAAATAAATAAATAAAGAAAATTTTTAAGAAACTCTTTAAGAAATCAAGAAACTACATTTATCAACTTAAATAATTTCAAAATTAGCGGAAAAATTTAATTGATAATATTTTATAGCAGATGATGGAACAGTGTTTTCTACGTCAACAGAGCTGATTAACATTTTCTTTTTTAATGAAGAATTTCGAGATTAACGATAGAAAAAGTTGCATAATAGGCGAGCTTCCTCCCAGTCGGTATTTCCGACTATTCTGACAACCGAATATGCATCGTGCATCTTCGACATTTCCGGACACTCTGCAACTAGCAATGTAACTTTTGCGTGGCAATTACCTTTGTCTGTTTTATTCGTTTTCTCGGCAAAAAATAATAATAAAATCTGCAAGATGTTCTCCGTTGTAAACTATTTCGTTACTGTGTAGTCTGGCCGACGAACGAAATAATTTGTTTACGAACGAGACTACCGAATTCCCTCGAAAAACATTTGCTACGACGCTATATCATGCGCAAACGGAGAGCTCCCGCAGCAGGGCAAACAGCAGCAGCCGACCGAGTTCAGCGAGTCACACGCGCCATATATCGCGCCAATTGTTGCTCCCCGAAGAATAATTTTTCTTCGCGAAAAACGTCAGGTAACAAAACCGCCATCTTGCGCCTAGAGCACTGTTTGCGCAGTGTTCCGCCGTGGAGTCCAAAAGTAAACAAATTCCGAGGCCGAGAACGCAGCAAGTCCGATTAACTTCAGCTGTCTATTTATCTACTCAATCTGGTAAACGGCATTTCTAAACGCTCTACATCTGTCCGACTCATTACCCATTTATTCTCGTCCGTACCACTCGTCAGCTTTAATGCCTGTCTATCTTTCTTCATTACACATCGCAACAGTTCCGGCCAACATTGCGAAAGCAATCAGTTTATCACTACGATTCAGCTGATAAAGTCCATACGTTGTTATCTCATATGAATTATTTCTTTCTACTTTTACCGCTGAAAAATGCACCAGCAGGTGCCTATTAGATAAAACGAGAAATGTTGTCTGCGAGAATTTACTTCGAGTGGCTCCGGTAATAGTTACGATTTAATCTGAGTTGGTTCGAAATTTATCACTTCCCTATTTATATGCTTTAATATTTTTTTTTTATTATTATTAACGCATTCACATAATTCCTTCATTTTTTCCTATCTCTGATCATATGCAGGTAATGCTTTATAAAGAATGTGGCGAGATTAATGCAGTTTAAAGACAATTGTCAAAAAAATATACATTCTGGCATATCATACTTTTTTTTTAAATTTTTAATTGTTTTATCACGTTTGATGAAGAAGCCCGCAAACAAAGATGAGTAAACGGCTAAAAAGGACGATTTTGTCGGTATTTCCGGTAACACTTGAGTGGCTACAGCGAAGAAGAAAAATAATTGCTCAACAAACAATTGCTGAAATCAATTGTCCCTTTATCGCCAGTTTCTTCACAACCATCTAAAAGAATCACATTACCCGAGAATCCGATATCATCTCTCCTCCTTTCGTTGCATTTATTAACTCCGCTACTACCTCATTTGTTAATAGTGTATTGATAATTGAGATACTAATAATAATACTTTTACTATACTATCACTAATATTATATAATAACAATAGCTCTTAATAATAATTTTAATAATATTATAAGTTATGTATTTTTAAACCTTAAATTACGTTACAAAGTTATAGTTTTAAATATTACACGGACACAAAGTACCTTTTAATTCGTTAAAACATACAACATTTATTTATATTAAATTATTACTTAAAATAAAAGTTACAGACATTATTATTCACAAAAAATATATATAAAAATCCGTCCTACCGGTTTCGTCTACTTGACATATTCATGGACTGAATTTTGTTGTATTATTTATTTACATGTTTGGTCATTATTAAAGATATAGATCGATATATTATAATTGTTGGTCTATGTAATATATCGATCTATATCTTTAATAATGACCAAACATGTAAATAAATAATACAACAAAATTCAGTCCATGAATATGTCAAGTAGACGAAACCGGTAGGACGGATTTTTATATATATTTTTTGTGAATAATAATGTCTGTAACTTTTATTTTAAGTAATAATTTAATATAAATAAATGTTGTATGTTTTAACGAATTAAAAGGTACTTTGTGTCCGTGTAATATTTAAAACTATAACTTTGTAACGTAATTTAAGGTTTAAAAATACATAACTTATAATATCATTGAAACAAACGTTTACAGGAAGAAATAATACATAATGAATAATTTTAATAATTCTAATACTATCACCAGTGATAACGACGCTATAATAGTAATATTTACACCAATCATCAAATCAAATCCCATCAAAGTTATTACTATTATTATTGTTATTATTATTATTATTATTTATTATTATTATTATTACTATTATTATTACAGTAAATCCATCTATGCGCAGAGTTACGCGAGTGATGACCCGTTTCTGAAAACAATAAAAAAAACTTCTAAAACAACAATAAAAAAGTCATTTAAAACGAAATTATATAAACTTACACAATATCACAATTTATACATAAAATACGAACTACAAACAAATACCTCATTCCCGCAAGGTGGTAGCACGAATGTAACAAATTTAATCTATATCTGAATCATTCTAACCCCTTCCATTTTTTAAGGAAAAGAACGACTTAAAATTATATAAACCTATAATCTTCCGAAAGTATAATCCAATAAACAATATAACATAAATAAATTCTGTAATAATAAACAAAAATAAGTATAAAATAATTTACTTCAATTAAAATAAATACCTCAATTTAAAGAAGCATTTTCGGACATAGCCCATCATCAGCTATAGACCACACTCAGTTAAATTGGCCAAACAAATCGAAGGTGGACTCATAGAAAAACACACGCACACATAGTTAAAAGGCACACCTGGAACGGACGCATTTATAATTTCTGGTATAAAAAACTCACCATTATAAGCATAAACATTTTTACATATTAAATAAATCAAATTATAAATTACTCAGAAATGCATTTCTTATCGAAGGCAAAAAACTTTTTCAAAAGGGTCGAGAAATAAAACATCGCTATATACCACAGTATGATATACATATGTATAATCTTCCTTTAAACTGCTTGAACGTATTGCATGACGATTACATTATCGCGATATGGTCAATTTTTCTCACGTAACTGTTTACAAATCACGCTAAACCATTTTTGGTGAGTGTAGAACTGATCAAAAAGATAAGTAGTTTGTCCGAATCGATGAAACCCGACTAGCATGACCACGACGAGATTTGTACTTTCTTATTAATTCAAAATCAGATAATAGTGATCGATATAATATTTAGGTAAAACTAAATTCTCGCTTTTAAGTTTAATTACAGAAAGGGTATTAATTAAGTAAGAATAACCGGTGTACTTCTGGTCCCGTCGATGTTCTGTTTTCTTCTTTAGTGGCCAAAAAGTAGGACGTTACCGGCCGAGACAAAAGAAACAATAATTAAATTTTTTTTTTACATTTCATTTCGATAAAATAAAATTAATTCCCCGCTGCGCTTCTACTTGTATAAAATAACTTTGCGTCTAATCGAGTGTGTTGATTTTCACATTTTTGTATCGCGCATTTTGTAAAGATACATGCACTACCGAGATTATTGTGAAGAATGTTCCTGGCTTGTTCTAAAAAAGGTGATTCACTTGATTCTACACGGTGAATGTTAATAATTCTCACAGTTTTAGTTTACCGCCTTTCATTCATCTAACTCTTTCCATCATGTAATCGGTGACGCTTTTTACGTTTACAAAGGACGATTTTCTTCGCAATTAATAAAACAGCAGTCAAAAAACACCCCATATCCTATTCCGTAGTCCGCGTTTAAACCGAGCTGCTTTACAACTAGCATAATACCGAAAAGCGATGCCGGAGGCGTAGTCTTGTACAGTTGTAGCCGAGATTTCAGATCTTTAGTCAACGGGGTACGTGTTTAGCAGCCATACTTACTTTCGAAATAATAATAAAGTCTGCAGAAGAATGAAATACTACACAGAAAGAGCGTGCACCGCGAAAACTAATTCAGCCAACCGTTCGAAATGGAGGTATTTCGTTACAAACAACTTGAACGTTCTGTCTAACGCGGAAAATTACTAAACTTATCTTACAAAACTGAACTCTCTTCGCCATCATGAAACAGGAAATATTTGTACCAAAAGTTGCTCCAAGATATTTCTACGTCTTGGTTGAATTTACATAAATGTGAGAAACTACACATATAATTATTTAAGGGCAAATTTAGATTAAAAAAAGAAATTCTCGTTTTTTCATTTTTTTTTTTTTTTTAAATACAGTTTTGCTGCCACTTGAACAAAAATAAAAATTAAATATAACGTTTTTTTAGATTTTTTCAGATTTTTTCATTTTTCAACATATTCACCGTACACGCATTTATACATTTAATAGAACGTAAGAAAGTTTTACTAAAGCCGGGATTATAGAGCTCTAGAAGTGTGTTGGCTACAATCTGTCCACGCCAACGATTAAAAATTTTTACAGTATAACCAGAAACTCGCGAGGGTGTAGCCTCTAGTCATTAAGGTGTTTGGTTACACAACCGAAGGTATCATGGATTCTCCAGAGTCGTCTCGTTGCGGATCTCAGTCGCTCCCGGGTTTACCCAGTCTGAAATAATATACCAGAAAAATTTAGGAAAGTAAAAACGAGCATATTCTGCGGTTGAATTCGGAGGTGTTTGGTCGCGTTCGTTTAGTGCGTTGTTCGTCGTCTTCGAATAATTCCTGAAGTATTTAACTTAAGCCTACACATACGGAACTACATTTACATTTACACGCATCTTCACACGCATCTTCACACGCATACACACACACTCAACTTTCAAATTTAATCCCGGTGCCTGGTATAACACCGATATATTGTTTATTTTATCTTAATGATGTCTGAGGAGGGGGCCGGTACAGACCGGCCGCCGGATGATATAATGGTCATAGATGATAATTCAAGTTTCTCTGTTATCTCGAGTAATCGTAATTATACTGATAAGCCTGATATAACAAACAAAGATGTTTCTATTGCTAATTCAATTTTCGAAACAGGTAACAATTCTAACAGTTGTGATAGTTCTAACTCTAGCAATCCCGATAAAGACAAAAATAACGTTAATGATAATTCTAACGCTGAAACAAGAGCAGCAGTTTTCTCAGAAAATAAAAATAATTATTCCCCGAGCAATTTCAGTAATGACAATTATAAAGTTTTTATAGAAAAAATAAATTCGGATAGTAATGTCAGAACATCGATTAGTGCATTAAAAATAGCTGAATTAATAAGAAAACAGCCTTTTTATAAAAACATAATCGAAATAAAAAAAGTAAGCCGTAATAGAGTAATAGTACAACTCTCTTCTTATATCACAGCTAATGAAATGGTGAATAGCTCTCTCTTTATAAATAATGGATACAAGGCATATATCCCCTCGTATCTCATCTCACGGGTGGGCGTTATTAAGGGTGTAGATTTAGATTATTCTGAAGACCAGCTGATCGAAATGATAAATTGCGATCCGTTCATTGTTAATAATATCAAACGTTTAAATAGAAAATGCTTCTCTAAAGGTGAGATAAGTTATGTCCCCAGTACCTCTGTACTTGTTTCCTTCGAAGGACAAAACCTTCCTTCTTATGTGTTTCTTTGGCACGTTAGATTTCAGTGTGACCCTTTTGTCAGAAGAATTCAGCAATGTTTCCGTTGTCTACGATATGGTCACGTGGCAAATCAATGTAAAGGAAGTGCCAGATGTGATAAATGCGGTGAGAATGATCATACGGCAGATACATGCAAAAATGAATTTGTATCATGCGTTCATTGCAGAAGTAGTCACAAATCGTCGGATAATAATTGTCCCGAAAAAAAGCGACAATCTTTAATTAACGAATTAATGGCCAATCACAATCTAGGTTATCATGAAGCAGCTATTGAAATACCCCAAACGTATAAACAGCAACATCTTTATTCTAATAAATTAAGTTATAATAGATTTTCATTGCTCCCGCATGATGACAGCTTCCCCGCTCTTGTTCATGATCCGCCTACACAGGATCATCCAGCAGGCGTCCCTGTCTTTAAGCCAAAACCGATTTCTAAACGCACAGGATTTCACGATTCCAATCAATTAGTAGACTCAAATTTAAAACGGTCTGTTTCATTCTTCTCTTCTGATGAAGACGGGAAAGCAACGAAAAGAAAGAATACGGCAAGGGTAACAATTCCGAAAAGCCAAACTGTTAAAATAATGGAGAAATCTGATCTAGATAAAACGATCAAACCAGGTCCGTCTGGATCTAAAACTAGTTCGATTAAAAGCAATATCGTAGACCCTAAGGGTAATAAACAGAGTATTCGGAAAAATCCTATGATCTCTAATAAAAAGTAAGTATTATATACCGTTAATATTGTATAATGGGAATTTTATTTTATTTTATTCTATTTTTCCATTAGTTATATAATAAACATTCATAACCCGTCATCCGTAGGATGCATACGGACAGTCTTCCAGATAATCCTCCAAGGCGACTTAGAAGGAAATGGTGTCGGGATGCTATCCCGATCACTTAATTCCTCACTTTAATTTACTTGCATAATAACATGTACTTATTCTTAATCACGGCACGCGTTCATTCCTATAATTGATCCTCTGAACATTCTTATCTTATTGTGTTACTCCTTTTCCCTTCTCACAACCTAATGTCTCGCTGGAGTCATTAGATTTTATTATTATTAGTTCCTCTTCCTACAATATCGCCGTTGTTTGCAGCAAGTTGTGCTGGTATGACGTATAAAAAAAAAAAAAAAAAAAAAAAAATAAGAAAATAAGGCTTACTTGGGCTCGTCACATCCAAATACTTCAAAGTCAAATCTTGAAAACACTGAACCCCCTGAAGGCTATTGGAAACGCTTCATGGGGATCCGACCCTGTAATTATAGCCTTGTTATATAAATCACTGATACTTTCCAGAATTGATTACGGCTCGATATTTTATGGCTCAGCCTCCAAATCGAACCTTAGGAAACTAGATACTCTACAGAATATCGGACTTAGACTTATAACAAGAAATGTTCGATCCGCTCCAGTAGCGGGTCTTGAAGCGGAGACGAAGATTGCCCCACTACAGTTAAGAAGAAATATGTTGGCGGATAGATTTTTATTAAAGTACTGTAATTATAGTTATCCGCATCTGCTTAATATTACTTATAGTATTAGTAATAACTGGAGATTTCTTTCCTCTAAACTACCGTTATTATCAGCCAGAATTCCTCAATACTATAAATATTGTCCGGCCCTAATTCCTAAATATTCATCTAAATATTTCAGAATTCCATACGAAATTAACCTTATTAACTTAAACATTAATACAACATTATTTGACAATATTAGACATAATCAGAATACTCTTCTCGGTCGGGAAGCAGATCTTACTACCGCATTAGAGACAGCATTTTCTGGATATTCCAAAATCTTCACTGATGGCTCCAAATCCGGTCGGAATTCCGATCCTGTTGGTGCTGCCTTTGTTGTTGACGAAGTTACTGTACAAAAATTTAAACTCCCACCTTTGGCATCTATCTTCTCAGCCGAGCTGTTGGCAATTGCCAAGGCCTGCGACTATATACTTAATGTACTTGGTAGCAGGGGCACATATGTTATATGCAGCGACAGCCTTAGCTCCCTTTTAGCGCTACAAAATTGCCTCTTTAAACCCAACTATCATCCCACTGTTTGGGAGATAAGGGAGAAATGTTCGATTATCATTTTACAGGGCGGTGTTGTGGAGTTTTGTTGGGTTCCAAGTCATGCGGGGATAGAACTAAATGAGGTGGCCGATAGGGCCGCCAAGGATGCGCCTTCAATGGGCATTGAATTTCCTTTTATTCCAGCTGGTGATTTAAATTCTGTAATTAACCGCAATCATTATACGTCCTGGAATAAGCATTGGCGATTGGCCAGGAAGGGTTCATACTTTAATATCGTTCAACCTTTAATTCCGACACACCCATGGTATCTCCACGTGTCAATTTCAATGCCTCCTCATCTCCTCCGCAGATATGTTACTATATTGTGTAGACTGCGTATGGGGCATTCTCGTGTGTCACATAATTTTATGCATGCTGATAACCAGCGACAATGCAATAACCCCATTCGTCTGTTAACTTTTTGGAGGACATAAATCATCTTTTGTTTAATTGCGAGAAATTTGAAGACAGTAGACATATTTTTTTTAATAAATTGATATCCCTCGGAAGGTATCCACCGTATTCCCTGCATCATTTGCTAGGATGCGGAGAGAAGGCTCAATTTTTGATTTTTAAGTTTATTTTTCAAAACAAGATTGTTATTTAACTTATTTGTATGGAGGACTATTTTATTTTTTATTTTTTTTTATTCTTTTATTTATTTATTTTTTTCCTTCGCTCCCGGAGTTTGTTTATCCTTACTATTCACAGGTATTTATAATAATAGTTCTGTCAAGTGCGTCCTATATTAATTGAATTCAACCACAAGATATGATCATCGCCGACCACGAAGATATGGTGTAATTTGTACCATCTTAATCTAACGAGCAAAATATTATGGCTGTTCAGTTGAGTCTGGAATTTCAAGTTCCCGGGTACTGACCAGAACAGTCAGGTTATTATATAAATGATTCCAGGCAGACAGGCTGTGAGTAATGTTAATTCATTTACGGCCATAGTTGTCCGGAAATTCAAAAAAAATATATTTATCTTACTCAGTTGGTCCGGATAGATGGCTGGTGAATTGTCCTTGTCATTAGATTTTCATTTGCTCATTTTTCCAATACGTTTTTCTTTATTCATATAAAAAAAAAGAGAAAAAAAAAGAAAAGAAAAAAAAAGAGAGAAAAAGAAGAGGAGAAGAGAAGAGAAGTGGAATAATTTAAACTTATTTTGAAAAAAAAACAAAAAAAAAAAAACGTCCGAGAGAAAAGGACTACTAAGTATTTTTATCAGATCCATTAAGTCCTTATGTACATTATGAAAAGATTAATTTCACAATCCATGATAATACTTTATCAAGGATATATAATTCTTTTTTAAATCGTAGTTCCGAGGGGGGAAGGGGGAGTCACTATTTCTGACAGTAATTTTTACGACTTCACCTTCGACGGACGGCGATTTTTCCCGTTTTTTTTTTTGACATCTACTTAATGTAAAACGATATTTATTTTATAGCTTAATATGTGTAACCTAATTAATAGTTTGAACTCATTTATGCTCTAACAAAAAAAAAAAAAAAAACTTCTAAACATAAGAATGCCAATAATGTGTTTCATAAAGTTTTATCCGGTTTAAAAACATTTTTATTTGAATTTAATTAGATAATTAAGAAACCCGTACGCGGATGGATCATTTTTCGCTGTGAAACTGCGACTATGTGATCGTTATTTTAACACAGCGAAATCACGTTTATAAATACGCTCGGCGGAATATACCGCTAAAGAAAATTAATAAATGAAAATGGACGCAGAATCGGTAGTGCAGCGAACCAATAATTATTATATCGACGACAATTTAGAAAAGTTTACTATTGTAGCAGACGTATTCACTTTTATTATAAATAGATCTCTCGATGTGTTTGCAATTTTCCTTTAAAATTCTACACTATTCCTTTTTGTCGTATTATTTCCTCTATTGAAATTAAAATATAAATTTTCTTTTAAAAACATTTAATTTTTTATTTCTTGAAATTTAAAATAAAAGTGGCTTTTCAATTCGGTTTTATTTGTGTACTTGTGCGTGCGATTGTATGTCGAGTTAATTTCGTTCTAACATTTTTCTGGCTTAGGGAAGCACTTGTGAAAAAATGAATGTAGATTTTACATATATATATATATTTATATATGTGTATGTACAAGTTACATCCCTGAATTATTGTAAATATTACTGATTACGCCTGTGTTATATTTCTTAAATTACTTACATAAGTTTATTGTATTGTAAATAATTTAGCTGCTTTCTCTAAATTTACCAATTTATATTAATGTAAATTACATACTAATTTAATATTCTAGGAGTATTTTTTGCGACGTTTTATATTGCTATTTCGCACTTTTTTTATACAATACATATTTTCACCCGAACTATTATTTATCAGTTAATGGTTTACATGCAAATTCATACTTCAACACTGCAAACAGGTTTATGAACTAAATTTTCAATATTACAAACATATTCTGTGCTCAAAGAAAATGTATGAAGATGCATACCTTTAATAAAGCAGCCACTAAAGAAAAACCGTTGGTGAAATCATTTAGTAATTCAGTAATTCAGTAATTCGGTAATATTATACGACTGTTTAAAGTCACATCATGTACTAATTTTAACCCAGGGCGTTCTCTGAATTGTTACTCGTTTCGGTGTGTTTTTACTTAAACTGAAAGAAAAAGAACCTATTATTATTCACCGTGTATGGAAACTTTAAAACCATTTATACTATCTATTCAGTTGTTTTTTTCCAATAAATGGGTAAAATGGGTAAAATGCGTCTCTTTCATTTTTAAATACCGGTGGTGCAGTAAATTACGCGTTTCTTTTTAATTATTTACATTTATTAAAGCTGAAATTGGATTTTCGCTACAGAAGAGAAAAACTAAACGCTCGTTTGGACAAAATAACATAAATCGGATCTGTTTGGTCAGCTCCAAGTTCTAAGGGCAAGTTGTTGTACGTATTTTAAGCCCGAGAAACAATTTCTGTTCAGCTAATGGCGTAGCGCTAATGTAAACGAATTAAACCAAAACACCGGAAAATAATGGAAATAAAATCGTTAGGTCATTCGACCAGCCGTATTATAGAATGCAACCGAGAATAAGTATGATGTAGAACATACAAAATGCATAATACTATGTTTTTTGTCTAACTGCAGATGTAACCTTTAATAACGGTGGAATGACCTAAATAGCTTACTCGAATCATGAACAGTAACTTGAAACAAGCCCATCATAAATGTATAACAAAAAGTTAAGCTAACTTATATGGATTACCTCAAGCAATACCATATTGAATTTATTGTTTTTGGTATAGTCTTATTTATTATCTTAATGTTGCTTATTCCGTTTACTCCAGCTATCACTAAAATATCGTTGGCGTAACTTATTAGTTTTATCCCTCTAATATCTTCGAAACGTTTTTGCGTACAGCTGATATGACAATGTTAAACAGTTTTATTAACATCTCAACATGTTTGTTTGTTTTCTTTTCTTTTTCTTGATGGGGGGCTCTTAATTATGGACATTTCTACTAAAAGAGAAATTTTTGCACATTTCTGATAAGCAGTAGCGAGTTTCGTACTGCCCAAATAACGAGAGAGCTGACTTTTCAATACCCAGTGTTGCCGAAAATCCTATATGGAAATTCAATATGGGAAGAAGCAAAAAGAACGATAATTAAAAGCATAAGAGTAAGCAGGAAAACGGTGTTGATAAAAATTTCAACAAAACAACGGGTCAGTTATTAGCTGCAGCGGAACGAAAGAAGTGAAATGTCTTCAGAGACAATGTTATACTATTATTTATTACCGTCTACTTGAATAGAAGACTGAAAATGAACCTATTATTATTATTACACATCGATGCCGAAAGGCAGAACAACTAAATATAAAAGGGAATTGCATTAGGTTGAAGCGAAAGGATAATAGTAAGATAGACAACGTTGATGATATAACATTAATCATACTGCTTAAATGTATATTCCAGAGGATACATAAAGACATCGGAAACCGGAAATTACGAATAAAACAACGGCTCACAAATAACACGAAGGAACGAATACATTAACGTTCATTTTAAATATGCAAATATGTAGAGTCAGATTGTAGAGGATTACGATCATCGTATGTGTATAACTTTTATAAGGACTCTTATATAAGATATTTATTTCTGAAATTGTCTTCATTTTCTTTTTTTCACTGTTTTACCCCGGAAGCGTCTTTTTTTCTTTTTTCTATTAAAAGGAATTTTTGAAATTTAAACGAATTGTTTAAGTATAAAATATCTGCTAAATTGAGCGGGGGTTACGTGACTTTGTTTGAAAACTATTTCATTTGAACATATATCCGTCTTAATTAAGGTACTCCCATTGTCTGATGGAGTCAAATATGAAACGGGATTTCATGTTTAAAAAGCACATAATGGAGTAAAATAATGCATTACGATCAGAGTTTCGGTTAAAGCTGAAGGTTCGGCTAATAACTCGAATCGAAAATAAACTTCGGTCGGGTTGTTTATCATTTCAAATTGTTTTCGAAAAGTATTGCGATCGTATTATGAGAAATAAACGACAAATAAGTGTTGAGAACGTACAGAGTGGCATCTTTTTGCCTTGCCGAGTGGCTTACAACCTATTTAAAAAACAAAAATTAACAGGGAGAGAGAAAGAGAGAAGAGTTATTATTTAGTTGCAGAGGCGGGGGGGCCCAAGTGGGGCAGGCTTTTTGAACGGAGAAAAGAAGAATAGAGCAGAGGTGATTATCAACAGCGTCGCCTGAAATTAAGTCTAGTTCGGTGATAAAGGGTTAAAAAAGGCGTAATTTCGCAGCGAAAGAGTTATTTATAAAGAGGACTGTGCTCGTCTTATCAGTATTAATAATTCCCTCGCTGCTCGGTGTAAATTCTATTTAATGGATTAATCAGTAAGAATCCGTTGTCAAGGGGAACTCGTTCCGTGCAGGTAACAACGTTCCGAATCGTTGTTACGGAACGTTACCGTTTCCCCAAATTCGCAGTTCCCTGCGTCACCCGATCTCTACTCTCTCTCATCCACACCTCCGGTGACAGCAGCAGCACCGGCTTACATCGCATTAAAACGTTTAATCTGCTGCCGGATATTTCGCACTAACGCCAGACTCGACTATGTCTATTCTCTCTTCAGCAGCAACCGTAGCCCTACGCATATTATCGTAATCGCGCACGTTGTTATTCTCGTTATTGCTTCTGTCTTCTACTACCTCTTCTCTCCTAATCTTGTTGTTTCGCCTTCTAAAAGAAGCGTCCGGCACCTTTTTCGTATTTTTTAAAATTCATTTTCGTTTATTCAAAAATTAACCGCCGCACCAAACGCAACCCCACCGCCGCACCGTCCGAACCTACAGAAGTTTCTACGCTCGAACGAACCCGGACAAAGGCGTTGTTTGGCCAGGGCGCGCGCGCGCGTAAGATATTCCCGCAAGAATTTGACCGGAAAATTTCTTTTCGACACAGGCTGTTGAGCGGAACAAGTCGCTTAATGCCCGATTAGGGAATAAAATTACCGCTGGACGCTGAAAAATTTCTCGTTGATGAGAATTAATAAATTTTCATAAAAATTTCATTAGTAGAACTTTATCTCGTGCGTACTATTTCCGAGAATTATTATTATGCCGCTTCCAGCAGCGAACCTAATCCAGGTCGATCTCCCACACGCGTTCTAGCATTCCTTTTCCGACTACGGAAAAACTTTTATAAATTATTACTCGAATTAAAACAACAACGTTTTGCGGCGAATTTCGGAAATAAATCAAATAAGTATAAACATTAAAAGAAACAAAAAAAAAAAAGAAAAAGAAAAAAAAACGTCATTGATATGATTTGTCTTTTAAAATTAAAAAACTGATCAGCGACTTACCCGAGAAATATCAAAAAAACCATATTAAAAATAAACAAATATTTCTAAAAAGTTAGTATACTTAGGGTCGTGGGTTTGCGAGTTTAAGAATTAGCGATAATAAATAAAAATTATTAAAAACGAAAAAATCATTAACAGTTGTGTGCAAAATAGTAACATATGTGTATATACGAAAATATCGATGCGCAAACTAATGCACGACTGAACTGCACTTGTACGACGATATAAAAAAAATTGTCCTTACACCAGCTCTTAGGAGTAGTCTTGCATTGACTTGAGATTATTAAATGTTAATAAACAATGTTAAAAAAATTAAACAATACAATTCTAACTATTTTTCCATATAATAACACATAAAATTCAAAATGATCACTATTTAAAAAATATACGTATATAATATATGTGTACACACACACACACATATATATATATATATATATATATATATATGTATATGATAAATCGAAAGGAAATAAATTTGATAAAAATCGTTACTGTTAAGTGTATCAATTGTTATAAGTTTCGATTTAAAATTTAACGTATTTTTAAGATTTAATACGAGAAAATCCGGAATGTTAGTATAAATTTATGGTGGAAGAAAATTTTATTTTACTTTTCTAACGTGTACTGTAGTTTTTAGTGTATATTTCAATCTTTCGGGCATATTTTTATGGTACATTTTGAAGTTTTCTAATTCACATAAATGCAAACCGTATTGATTACGGAGTACGTATGGCAGTTAATTTTTCTTTATTTACACTTTCTCGCATTATTATTGGCGTATTCGAATTGCAACATCGTCCAGATAAACGGGAAAACGATAAGCGAGTTTACTCCTAAAACTCACGTTACTCTGACACTTTCACCAAAATTACCTATCAATTAGCTGAATTCCCGTAACTACGTTAACAGTAGATCCTCCGATGATTTTTTTTTTTTTTTTTTTAAAACCGATTTCGAATTTAATGATTTCTTAAGTTAAATTTACTCGATGAAAAGTAAAATTTTTCCGAGGAATTTATCAAAAATATATTATCGCGTTTGTTTGCCGGAAATTCGTTGTAGCTTTTAAGGGGGCCATAGGTTCTTCCCTCTATAATCACTGTTGAAGGCTAAAATTATTTATCTATTTAGTGGCGAATTTTACCTATTTCAGTATCGTGTAAATTTTAATCTAACGGTGTTTGACAAAAATGTTCCGTAAAATTATTATTATTATTATTATTTTTTTTTTTTTTTTTTTTTTGTGGCCAAACTGACAAGGACTGTTACTTAAAGAAAAAAAAGTAAAACCGGAAAAAAAGTCGTTAGTACGATCAAATATTGACAATAGAAAGAAACCAATAAAGAACAAGGATAATAAATAGAAAAGGGAAACACAGGATGTAACATAATAAAAAGTAAAAAGCCAATGTGAAATTCGCCTGAAACGGATGAAAATTCAAAGAAGATATGCCTAGTGTCACAGGCTTCATTCGGTTGCAGAGTGTCGTATGTGAAGAGGAATTTATGGAGAGACAAAAAAGTGTCTACGGTTAAAATAACGCGAATGAATAATAAAAACGACAGAGCAGGGAGATAAAGAAAATTCAAACAAGAATCCCGACTTACAGACAGAAGAAGAAGAATTTTTTTTCACAAGCATCATAGAAAAATTAAAATATGCGTTTTAAAAAAACAAACAAAAATAAAAAACGAAAAAAAAAAAAAAGAAGAAAACTAGCAACGCAAATCGAAGAATCATTTAATTTACTTATTGAGAATATCCGAAGGAATTCCTGTAATAAATTTAATTAAAAAACGTGGATAGAACAGTGTTTACAAGAAAGGCGATAAAAAAATCCCAAGAGTGAACTGGAAAAATCGTGGTGAGAAATTAAATAATTTGTGGAAAATAAGTAATTTCAGGAAAGTAACGGAGGATGGTCGATTCATTTATAACGACAGAACAGTAAGAAGGTTTTCTCGGCGAAAAGAGCTAAAATCGGAAAAAATAAAAGTAGTTCCAACATCGGAGGGGTGTTTCCCTAGCCTACACATATCGACTATATTAACTCGAATAGAATAAAAATGGTACTGATGCTACTAACAACGATAACGAAACGACACTTAGGGATATGGAATTTTATTGAACAACATACCGGAAATTATTCCTTTCTACACAACTGATATTATCTCGATTACTATACGAAACATCTATTCACACGAATCGCTAACATATATAATCGGGGGAAAAATATTGATTTCTTTTAAATACCGTTTAAAACTATTCAATATTTTATAAAAAAAAATAAAAAATAAATAAAAAGCTATGCATTGTATAAAAGAGCCGGATTTTGCGTAGTTTCCCACAGTTTTACTAACGTTATTATATATACATATATATATATATATATATATATATATGTGTTTAGAAATTAAAGCAAATAAGTAAAAACGTTAAATAGAAAAGCGCAGAGAGAATGTGAGTGTGCGGGAACTTGGTTGTTGACTAGATGGCATAGCTTGCATCAAAGCCAAAAGACGAGGTAGTGCGGGAGATGGAAGAAGGTACAGGTGAAAAACCGCACAGCCGAAGAAGTGATAGCTATAAAAAATTTACTTGTTTTCCAAAGTCGGTTAGAACTGAATGCTCGCGGTTAACGGTCAGACCGTGGTTAATGTCTGGAATTTTACCTTGCTTATGTTGTCACAATGTTTACCAAAAAATTAACGTGACCGCGAAGTTAAAAGTATTTTTTCAGTTCGATTCGGCGTAATTATTTGAATTTCACTTATTTTACTATCGAAAACCCACGTTTGGGCCACCAGGCATCGGAGCTCTCAGCGATCCCTATTGTTTACCTATTTAATCTATAATTGGTGTAACAATTTACCCGTCGCAGGCATTGTTTTCAAGTGTTCGACCGATATTCGAAGATCCGTGCAGATCGAACCGATATACATACATAATCCACCAGAAAAAAAACAATTCGTCTCTCCGCCCTCGCTAATAATAACGATAATAACTATAACAAAAGATATAATAAATAAATAAGTAAATAAATAAATAAATAAATAAATAGAGACCGTGGCGATAAAGGCAAGTAAACCAGATTTAACAAGACTGCATGGACTTCCCGACACGAAATTAGACACTAGGGGTCTTCGGCGAAACAACAAAAAAGACAAGATTATTATAAATAAAAATCTAGGAAAGTTTTAGCCATTGGGTTAATTCTTTCATACCGTTATGTCGATCAACATTACGTTCTGTGTTGATGGATGTTTTTCACTTTAATGCAGTTACCGAATATCTGGTTATGTAACATTTAAATAAATAAATAAATACAAATATATACATATAAAACAATTAAAATATTGTTAAAGTAATTAATTGCGGTGACTTGTATAATTTAGTAATTCAATCCCCCCCCCCCCACCAGGTGCATAACCCCGTACAAGTTATCTTACCTTTGTGAAGATAGTATGTACGAAGCGAAATAGACATTAGAGTCGGTAATTAAATTAATATTAAATTCCCATTAATATACTTCGAAGTGAAAAACAAGCAATTCTTCAGTCACCAAGAAAATTGAAAATTGATGGTTTTATTGAGAAAAATTCTAATTGAGAACTTTTTTTTTTTTTTTCGTCTTCCTTTAAACGCGTCAACTATGGACATTAACAGAACGAAAATGAAATTGTTAAAAGTCACAATGTATGGGAGCGCGAGATATTCTAGCCGAACGAAACGCAACTAATCAACTTCGCCACGGTAGCTGCTTACAAATAACAAATATGTATTGTCACTTTTATACTTTTCTTAGGCTATGACGTAGCGGGAAAACCGGAAGCCAAAAGCGTTGGTGGAAATGAATAAAAAATTTCCCGACACTAAACGCTGGCCATTAAGCGGGTGCTGGTCGGGCGACAGGAAGCGCGGTGATAAAGTGCTCGTCAATTCCGAGAATTGAGAAGACTAAATGGCGCGAGCGGCATCTAGCGTGCAATTAGCGGGAAATATAAATAAGTTATCGTCAGAACGAGAGCGTCAATCGGGCGTCCGAGCTGGCGCACATGTACAGAGGAGTTTTCTAGGAAACTGAAAACGGAAAGTTTGAAATTACGATAACTACGTCTGCACACGAATATGGAAAGGGGAAAAAAAAAGTACGCCGGGCGGACGGTGGCACAGCGTCGTTCGATCGTTCTTCTTTTTAAACTGGATATGTCGAACGTGCTCGAGCAACTTTTTTCTTCCACCTTCGAAAGGGTCCGCTTCCCGACCTTCTTTAATTCCTCGAAATTCCGCACATATCTGGCGCGAACCGGGCCAGCAATAAATGAAATAAAACTTTAGCACGAGCAAAAAGCGCCGCAAGACGAGAAGCGAGATTTTTGTTTTTGCCGC
Source organism: Icerya purchasi (assembly GCA_039619475.1). Lineage (NCBI taxonomy): Eukaryota > Metazoa > Arthropoda > Insecta > Hemiptera > Monophlebidae > Icerya > Icerya purchasi. The sequence continues at coordinate 568,835,348 of CM077115.1, forward strand.
ACGGTCGTCGCAGACAAAAGGGAGGAATTTTCCGAGACTCGTACGAACGAGTTGTTAAAAAACAACAGGTAACACGATTTAACGGTTTTCCCAGCGGAGTCTATAAAAAACAAATAACATCGACCGGCTTCGGGGAGCAGTTGGCTAAAAAATTGCACACAATCGTCTCTCGACCGGCAGCAAACATTATTTTATCATAGGCGATGTTGGCCCGGTCCTACTTGGCTTTTTTAAGTGCAACAAGCCAATAAAATTCGACACTATCGCTAGTTAACTACTTTCGTTCGGGCAAGCCGCAGCATTTACAACTAACAGTCAAAGTCATTCGTTACCGACTGTAAAAGACTTCGTTGCCCACTAGTTCCTGTAGAAAAAGACAGAAAACACGTACTGAAAATCGTTAAAGAAAATCGTTAAAGAAAATCGTCTTCGGCTGATCCAGTAATCACGTATTACTGCATTTCTAGTAAATTTTTTAATACATCCCCCGATCAATTTTTCCATCAGTAAAAGCCTATAGGCGTAGTGGAAACTATTACCGGAAATTAATTCTCATATTCTTCGTATCTGTAAGAACACAATTATCAGAAAACTGCATTCCTGTAAAAGGATTCAAATTTGCCCCTTGACCCCTCTTGCATTCATTTCTGTCTCTTTCTCTTCTATACTTTGTATAAAATGATCAAAATTTACAACGTAATTCTTACTGGCATCGACACAAAAAAAAAATATATAACATAACCACAAAAATCCTATTATAACATTTAACTTTCATTATATAAAATTGAGACATTTTTTAAATAACAATAACAAAAATCCTATAAAATATAACAAACGTTACATAAATTGGGACATTTTTTGGGACATTTTGCATTACATAAAATTGGGACATTTTTCTGGGACATTTTTTGGGACATTTCTCCGAATGGAGGGTAGCCTAAAAATTACGTTGTAATTAATATATTTTGTAATTGCGCGCGCTGCATCTTGTTTATTGAGTCGAGTTGTATTCAGTGTATTGGCTGCACTGTCAGTAACGTACGTGTTAAATATCAGGCAGCTGCGATACTTAGTTTGTGCTTACCAAGCGAAAAAGCAACAGCTGTTTTAGTGTGTCTGGTCATTTTTTTTTTTTTTTTTTTTTTGTGGCAAAATAACGGATCAGAGAATTTAGGTAAAATTTTGTGTTTAAATGGAATTAAGTGCAGCGAAGCATTCGAAATGTTAAAGAAAGCCTTTGACGACGATACTAAGTCACAAAGACGAGTTTATGAATCGTACAAAAATGCTTTCAGGAAGGACAAGAAGACCCAGAAGATGGCGCGACCTAACACAAGTGACGAATACGTGGAAAAAATTAAACAGATTGTGCTTACTAATAGAATAATTATTATTGAAGAGGTTGTTGAAAAGACTGGAATTTCACATGGCTCATGCGAAGCAATTTTTACGAATATTTTGAGCATGAAACGAGTGGCAGAAAATTTTGTTCCGAAACTAATGAATTTTCAACAAAACCGACATCGGGTAACCATTGGTGAACAATTGCTTAATGACGTCGCTGACGATCAAGACTTACTCAAACGCGTTATAACACACGGGTATATGGCTACGACATCAAAACAAAGGCTCAGTCGTCTCAATGGAAGTTTTCTGAAAAGCCAAGATCAAAAAAAAAACACGTAAAGTTCGATCAAATGTGATGGTCCTTATAACCATTTTCTTTGACTGGAAATGAATAGTTCATTACGAATTTTTACCGACTGGTCGTACAGTCAATACGGAGTAACATCTGCAAGTTTTAGGCAATTTGCGTGAGGCAGTCCGGAAAAAACGACCTGAACTTTGGAGAAGCAACTCGTGGATTTTGCACCATGAAAACGCACCAGCGCACACTGCTTTGCTTGTCCAACAGTTCGTGACGAAACATAACATCGCTGTAATGCCGCAACCAGCCTATTCTCTAGACATGGCACTCTGCGACTTTTTCCTATTATTTCCCCAACTCAAGAAGGCACGCAAAGGACAACGTTTTTCAACAACAGATAAGATAAAGGCAAAATCGCAGAGCGAGCTCAAGACCATACCTAAAAGAGCATTCCAATAGTCTTTCGCAAACTGGAAACTAGAGCGGCATAAGTGCATAATATCAAAGGAAGAATACTTTGAAGGGGACGGAATAAACATTGAAGATTAGGTAAGTACTTTTTGAAAAAATTAAAAATTCCCATTACTTTTTGATCACACCTCATATATATATATATATATATATATATAGACAACTCGATTCTATGGGGAAACAGCCTTCGGACCATTAGATAATAGATCTTAGGAAAAAGTCAGTTGACCGGAGACATTTTTCAATTTTCCATTTTCGGGCAATTTTTAATTTACGTTCGTTGACAACGCTGTATGCTAGAAACGGTGAATTTTATCAGTAACTTCCACAAAATGCTTCTCTTATAACTTTCGTAAGATGATTTTTCAGATTGGCGCAAAGAAAAGGCATAAAGGTTTAAAACTTACATGGCTGATATAATTAGAAAAAAAATTTACGGTAGACATCACGTTGTTTAAAACATTAATGTAAAAACTTAAAATTCAGTCTTAAAACCTTAACGTTTCGGAAAGCTTACATCATCAGAAGGTAAGTGTAAACTTTGCGAAACATTACGGTTTTAAGATTAATTTTTTAAACGTGGTGTCTAGCGTAAATTGTTATTCTAAAAGCATAGAGTTCATTGATAATATGTATATTACGACACGTTTTTGTATCGATTAGATGTAAGGTTTTTCATATTACGTTTTTCTATACCGATCGTAATGTTTAAAAATGGCGTAGTTAATACTGACTTTTCTTTAAGAATTAAGGAAAACTATCATTCCAAAGGGTATCGCAAAGACAAGGTCCGAATGATTGAACTTTTTTACACATATATAAACGAGTATGAGATTTTTACGTTACGTGTTACAAGGAAGTCGCGTGACGAAAACTGTAACGTTTTATATCGCGCTAATTTCATATAGTCAATTAATTGGCCGCAATACACAACGCAAGTTGTACGCAAAAATACGGGGCGAAACTAATGTGAGAATCATTTGTTTTACCGTCATACAAGTGTAATAATCTGGGTGTGGGCGTGGTCTATACAAAAAAAAACCAACAAAAAAACAACTAAAAACGGAGCTACAAAAACTAGATAAAATGAAAATGGTTAGAGCAAAACAAAGGATAAAACGAATAGAAGAATAAACAAAAAGTAAAAAAGAAGGGAATAAAAAAATGTGTGGGAACAGTTGACAAGAACACGTGGATAAATTTTTATCGCGCAGCAGGGAAATTTGTAAAACTGAAACCCTTATAAAAGGTCAGTGAGAATAAAAATTACAGTAAAAGAAAGAAAATATTAAAAACTAATCTCAAGGGAGTTGCCAACTACGCATGCATAAAAAATTATCCCTATATTCAGACAATTAGCACTATATCGAACATTTCTTTCTACTGATTAATCCCTATACGCCCTCTCGGCCATAACATTTTCCTTTCTCACTCTATACAAGTTGACTACTTATTGTGAACTTCACGACACTCCGGAAGAACCTCGAAGGCCGATATACCGGACCGTTCATCTCTAGTTGTCGCTAGATCTCTCAGCGTATTTTTATTGCACAATATTACTTTTCTCAGTCCGTAGCTGCTCACTTCAAACTATGGTTTAATATTCTTCATTCGCCTCAAATCCTTCCTGGTCTTCGAGTTTTCCCTCTATGCGATCAACTCTTTCTGCAATCTGTCGTTTACGCTTTGACACAGTTTACTTCCCGCATCGTTTTTTCCCTCTGGTTTCCCCTTCATTTAAAAAAAAAAACTGGTTGCTACGACTAATGCAAGCGACCGTACACTGCGGTGGCCACTAATTAACGGCAAGCGAATATGCGACTATTAATCGATTAAGAATATGCCGTATATTACAGCAAAATGTCCATACTCGACTGAAACAAAACTCCAGCGTGTCGTAAATTTAACACTATAATTCCGAGTCGGATAAACTACACATTTTCCTAAAATACCATCCAATATTATCCCATATTGTGTTTAAATTCATTCATGATGGAGAAGAATTGAGAAATCCAAAGTAACTAGGTATCGTTCACAGCAGTCTTGGGAAAATACTCAATTTTATTATTTATTCTGAAAACGAAGAAATAAATATGCTCCATAGGTTTCGCAAATTTTTGTATATTTTCGGTCAGAATCGCGACCGTTCTCGAATACGAAATAATAAAACGTCAAAACTTTCTAAGATAGAGCGGTCATAAAGCGCAGATGAAAACATGTAATTTTTTCCATAATCACGAGAAGTAAAAATTGCCAGGCGGTAAACGAATTTTTTATCCGAAATTAATAAGTAACGTCTCTTACCTGGTGATAGTTTTTCCACCACTTCGCCGTCAACGTTGAAGCTGGAAACTAAAAATGCAACGAAAATCGTCGAAAAAATGGGGGCGAGTAAGCCGTTGACTCCCGTCATCTTGAAAGCTGACACACGATAGTTTTCGCAAAATCCACAGCGACTAACAATATATCGCTTTTCTTACCGCTTCCATTCCTATCTGCAACGGACAAACAAAAAAAAATGCGTCATTGCACAAGTTGTATGACATAAAAGGATTTTTTGCAACCGCGTCGATTTCATAATTACCACAGGATTCTTCAGAAGCGACTTTTGCTCGTACGTTTCGAATAAATCGCGACACGAATGTATACACATTAATTAGGAGTAATCGATTAAATTTTTTTTAGCTTGTATAGCTTAATTTGTGCAGGTTTGTTAGCGCTCAAAATTACAAACCTCGAAAGATACGAAAATTTAGTGATTTCTTACCGCGTTCTTTGAAATTCAAAAATAAAAATGGAAACTATCTCTTTTCCCCATTTAATTTTTCGCTAAAGCGGTAAGAGTCTTAAAAATCGGTTATAATGACTAATTTCATACAAGCTCACATCTCATACAGTAAAAATTCAGCCTTATTATATAGATGAGCTGATAAGCAATTGCAGATTCCTTAGAATGGATTATAAAAAGTAAAGTTATTAACGAGATAATTGTCGAATCTTAACTTAATTTCATGTACAAAGCTTAATATCGATATGAAAGAAATTTTGAAAATTTGTCCATCCGCTTTTACTCTGTGTGATAAACTTTTCCGGTATAATCATTTTTCAGATACTATACATAGGAGCAACGCTCTCTAATATATGTATTAGCGTTGAATTATTTAATATTATATCTAATATTAATGGCCAAAAATATGTACATATATAAAAATTTAGTAGTAACCTTTTATACATAGTAAGCGTGAATACTGTTTTCTTTTAAAAATTAGGAATTTGTTAATTTCCGGGCAATTGCTTACGCATCCACTGAAAAGTGACACAACTGAATCTAGTTACCTAATACAAATTATAATCAGAAAAACGGATCTAAAGAAACACATTTTGGGGGAGGGGGAATTATATAATTACGTAATATCTTACACGGTAGGCAGTAGATTTAAGAAATACCTTGTTTCATAAAGAAAACCAAATACCCCTTTAGAAATTTAAAAATGTTCTAAAAATTACATAATTATTACAATTTTTAATTTAAACTTTATTTTTAAGTGAAAAATAAAACGAAATTATAGCTAAAAAATGGTAGTTTAGAATTCGAATGGTAAATTACCGGAAAGAATCGAACGATAGTATTTTTATTAGATTTTACTTCTTTTTTTTTTTTTTTTTTGTTAATTGGAAAATTCATTGTCCGTGAGCAAGTAAAAAAATATCTATTTCTTATTGAACTATTTTTAATTAAAATTGTAAAATTAAAATTAAAAATAAATTCGAATAAAAACGAAGCATTAATAGTTTTTCTAGAAAATAATATTACAAAATATTAATTATAAATTAAATCTCCGTAGATAACATACAAAACTTTTTTATGGTATAAATTAAGTTTCTCTGCTGTTTTTCGGCGAGATTTTAGTTCTTTCGGAGGGAGAAATGTAAGATATCTCTCCCCAGGAGGTAGATCCGCCACTGAAATTACGTATATTTTAAGAATTTTTTAAACAATTATTTTCCTATTATATTCTCTGTATACAATTATAGGATGTAAATATATTTTCATTAGAAAATTTTTATTATATAATTATTTCGTGTAAAATTTTATTCAATTGAATTAGTTCGTTGATAATTTGTATACATATACTGGGGGGGGGGGGGGATTGAAGCGTATTTTACATTATTGTATACGTCGCGACAAATAGAACCGCGGGTGAATTTTCATGAAAGGTCGCGATATTTAATGATATATTTTTTTAAATAATGCATCGATTCGCTTGGCGCACAGTGTTAAAAAAATAAAAGAAAATAACCGGTGTGGCCAAGCACAATCCTTGTACGAGTGTGTCAAGAGCATCGCCCTGTAAGCACTGAAATCACAAACATTAAAAATAAACAGGTATTTCAAAGGGTAAATCGTAAAACATATAAAATCTACACGCGTGATATACAGCTGCAGCCTTGTAGGGGAAATACCTCTCAACCGATTCTACCCAAAAAGGGGGGGTCGGTGCATAACTAGATAAGTCCTACCTAGCAAATTTCAATCTCCTACGACCAGCAATTTTCGAGTTCTGTGTGATAGTGCATACGTACAGACGTCACGAAAAAACAAAAACAACTTAAAATGAATCCAGGCATGGTTAAAATGGATATTTTTGTTGAAACGTGAGATTCAAAAAATACTCCGCAAATACAGTACTTCCTTTTATCATCCGTGTAAGGGGCGAAGTAATCAGGGACGGTCGAAATATCCATTGAAATATGGCATTAAACAATACTTTCTTGTACGTACAAGGAAGTAAAAAACGTGTAGATTTTCCTTAAAATGAAATTTAAAATCAAATATAATTCTTATTTTACACCTGTTTTTTTGGGACACACATAAGAGAATTTCATAAGTAATATCGAATTATAGCCATTACACGATAGATCGGCAATTACTTTTTCGTAATTAATTTCAGTAATAATGACACAACACATTTAACGTTTACACACTACCGGGTGCTTAGATTTACGTTCGATACAATTAATCACGCAGTAGGTTCCGGGGAAGGAAAGATAGAATACGGCGGAAGAGCCGAAATTTACATAGACACACACACTTTTTTGAAAAAAGCGAAAAAGGCGATATTAAAAATCGGATATTCTTTCGCCGAGTTCTAAACGAGACATCATAATTCTCGGGCGAAGCGAGAGAGTTCAATTCTGCAAGATGGAAATCTGTTTTTTTTTTTTGTTTTTTTTGTTTTTTTCGCAATTTTTTTTTCTCTCCCAAGAACAGACTAACTATAGAGAGAGCGGAACTTTTAGAATAACGGCGAGGTTAAGTAAACGAAAAAATAAGATAGAAATGCGTTTCGCGTAAATTTTTCACTGTCAACCAGACGCGAAGATAGACAAAGAGAAGCCGACGCGAGCAGCTTTATGATGATAAATATAATGCTGTAAAAATATTTGCCGGAGCGGCTGAAAGGGCGCTGACTCTTCGTTGTTGTTGTACAGTTCAAGAGACGCCAGTAATAATTCGAACGAACGGTTGAACAAACAGAACGAAAGAAATAAATGCCGATTGAAGGAAAGATAAAAATCAAAGAAAACAAAATCAAATAAAAAGAGGGCGGGCGGGTGGGTGGGTTAGTGAATAGGCGGGTGGGGGAAAAAGAAGGTAATAAAACGAAAAACAAAAAACAGAACGCGACGGAAAATTTAGAAAAAGGGGATTTTGATTTTCCGAAACGAACCATAGTTAGTTGTTGCCGGCCGGATTGCTGCGGTGATCGTCGCTCAGATCCGAGGTAGCGTCAGAGGCCGCAAACGGAACCGTGCGGGAAACGGAACTGCGGGTAGTCGCGACACAGATTCCGGAATCCGGAAGGAGAAGTTTAAGAGAAGCTCGCACCACCGTTCAAAGGAACGAAAAATTACAATATGAATACCGGAAGAAGAGCAGCGAGTGCATATCGAATCGCGAGCGACGCGCCGAGCGAAATATCGCGCCTCGTAGCGCGTAAATAGATGCCTGCGCTGCTGCCATGATAAGGGATGACACGGGTGCTGCAGATTGCCGACAAGAGATAAGACTTCGGTGCCGCGAGCGATTCAGACAGCCACTTTTTTTTCCATCGAAGAACTGACTGCAAAAAACCATTCGTCATCGTCTCTAAACGTCTGCGCGGTTTATTTATTATATCGGCCGCACGGCAGACACATTGATTCCTTTCATCTGCTCTCTGATTGTCGAAAATTTATGTAAGAAAACAACCAGACCCCCCCTGCCCACTTCAAACGGTCCCGGCAAAAATTTTCAGCGGATGTAGCGCCGTCGCGCGACCTCCTAATTTGAATTTTCAATAATATCTTCTCGTATTTCAATTTGGCAAATAGACGACGAAGCTCTTGCCCTTATCAAATATTCCCGAATAATAAAAATGCCCATTTACGTTTATTACGATTTTTCAAAAGCTTCGGACGAGATGATTTTTAATGCGTGGCATCTGCGATGACAAATGGATCCGCCGGGCAATCTCCCCCCCCGGGGGGGGCGCTTCTTAGTGCCGCCGAAAACCGTTTGCATAATATCCCACGCAAAAGTCCAGCGGCAGACCTAAGCTAGCCCGTCCGACCTGCGGTTAATCAAGCGTAATTCCGATTTTTCGCCGCGAGATTCTCTGCTAACTAATAAATGTGCGCTTTCGAAAATTTTCGAAAATTTTTTTTTCGTTGTATTAAAAATTCCGCTCATTGTAAATTCAGGCGCAATTTCAACCACAGAACTGTGACACACCGACCGGTCTCGATTTCTCGTTGAAAATTTTTCCCGGGCGACACTTTCTCTTTTGAAGTTTTTATTAAAAAATATATAATTAAGTTTGGAACGTTTTAATTAATCGTCGGCTTGTGATTTTTTAGGCTTTTATCAAGTAAACAACTATTGTGTTACTTTTACACTATACAAAGCTGTTGGCGGCGGCTTTGAAACACACACGTACTTGTGTTTAAAAATCTTCACTTTGTTCGTTTTCTTTCTTAAACTACCCCCCCCCCACTAGATACTTATTTCCCCACTCTATCCAGTTTTTGTTTCAGACATACTATTTTACTAATGTGGTAATCAAAAACCAATTTCAAGCACAATCTAAAGCAGCTAAATAGTAATCGGCGAGCATTTTTAATACATATAGGTAAATAATATTTTCCGAATGAAAAATATTCAAACTGCTGTGTTACGGAGGATTTGCTAATAGAAAAATTTCTCCGCAATTCAAATTTCTAAAGCATTTTAATAAAATCATTTTTTTTCCCTTTAAGATTACGTAGAGTTTATCTAAATATATTTAAAAAAAAAGTAGTTTAAATAATACTATTGAAAACAAATTTGTTTCCAATAAATAAATGAATGTCCGAAAATTGCAGTTACTAATAATTATGAATTATGTCAAAAACCGAATTTAATACTTATAATTATTTAAATAACTTCGAAAATTTTTACATTCAATAATGTCTATAAAGCTGTTTCCCGAAACTCCCGCCCAGTTTTACCTTGTTTGCCGAAATACTTATTAAAGTCTCAACTGAGAATCGATCTAAATTTACGTATAGGTTGTTCCTTGATTATTTACATTCTGCAATTACCCGGTGCAAAGTCATTTCTCTTTTAATAAGTATCGTTATTTTCAGCGTAATTTTGTTACATTAATGCTATTATCCCTTACTGTTACTGTATTCTACTGCTCGTCCTTTTTTACACGTATAGTATAGAGGTATGAAAAAAGACTGGTACCAGTTGTCATCGACCCGTCATCCATATTTCGAAAACGACAAAGTTTTCGCATAATATCGATGGCTAAGAACCCACTGAGCTAATGATCTTAATTCTCCTTACAACCTTTTCTACTTCCTCTCTTAACGTTGTATGCTCCAGTTCGAAATTATCGTTAATCCACCTTAGAAATCTCAAAAATTTACCTGTATTCTTGCGACGGATTAAAAAAAATATTAACACTGGCGCTGCAGTGACACTGGAATATTCAAATTTCGTTTCTCGCATACATGCTCGTGTATTTTTCAAAATTTGATTGAATTTTAAAAATTTTGCACGACACCCATACTTTTCCTATATATTATGACGAAAACACATCGCCCAAAGGAAAAATCAACCTTCTGCAACCCCGCTACTGACACAGTTTGCGCATTATTTGATCGTAAAAGTCTTTTTTGTTTTCAAGCGTTTTAGGAATGCACACGTGACAAAAGTGTTGTAATTTTATTCACAACACGCAATTCTACATCGGACGAAACAGCATCAAATATCGACTCAGTGATGACATTCCCAATTGATTAAGTACTTTGACCGCGAATTCTAAACATAAATCTACAATTATTATCATCGCCATTTGTTTTTGTTTTTTTTGAATATTTCTACTGTGAAATCCATGTCTTTGTATTTGAATTTTCTTCTCGTATATTCGACGGAGAATCTTCAGCCATGTGCGATTTATATATTTCTCCTCCATGGAACATTGTTGGAGAAAAAGGAGAGTGAGCGGTTAATTTGCAAACACAATGGACGAATTTAATTTGCATGTATTTCCATTAGTACATACATCGTAGTGTCGGTCGTTCTACAATAAATTCAGAGCTTGACATGCACTGCGAAAGAAGTGGCATGTGTAACGCCGTTGTTGACAGACAATAGCTGTCAAAAAGCACACTGTTCGCCAAGAGCTTATGGTACTTTCACATTTAAAGTTAACATGTTATTAGCTAACATGTTCGTTAACGTGTTATGGAAATTGCGCAGAAAACGGAATGGAATGTACCTAGCAAAATCGAGCAAAGGTATGTGATAGCTAACATGTTAGCTCTAATTTGTGGAATCACCGTATTAGTTTTATGTCCAACAGATGGCGCTGCACTAGGCCAAATAGAATATTAACTGAAAATAATCACACCACTCTACTATTTTTAAGTGTGCGTTACCGACAGGTTACAAAAACACGCGCGTATTCAAGCGTAAGATTGTATCAAAATTTCGAACGAAGAACTTTTGAAGATTTAAGATTTCGGACCAGCGAACATTTATATTTTTATCTGCAAGATATCGTAAATAAAAAAAAATTCTACTCAATGACTTAACCGTTGATGAAACGAAATATTTACGTAGCATTATAACTGTTGTTTCGCTAATGAAGAAGCTTTAATATGACTAAATCCAATGTCGAACTTTTTAAAACATTATATTTACATTGGCTCATTTACAAAATTCCTATTATATACTCGTACTATTCATTAAAAGTTTAAACATTTACTCCTAACGCCGCATATTCCGCTTTAATTTTGCTACCGTTTGAATTTCAAAAAAAAAAATTACATTTACCAAATTACACAATTTAAATTCACAAACAAGCATTTTTTAATATTTACGTTTACAATGGAGCGTGTATTAAACGTCATCGGGCTTTCTCGCGTTGAGATGTTAGGAAATTTTTAATTTATATAATAAATCGCGTTTAATTCCTATACAATAATTTAAATTCTAATCAGTCATTAATGAGAGAAAAAAAAACGTAACAACGTATACAATTAAAAAGGAGTCCACAATGTACATTAAAATAGTAATAAACATATAGTGTGTAGTACGTCTACGTGTTATTAGCATTGGAATGTTGTAAAAAGGTGAACACCGTGATTATCCCTTTGAAAGCGGTACATACCGGAAAGTATTGTTTTTCCCTTACACCTACCCTCCCATATGGAGTAATAACTTTCATTGTACAAAAATGCGGCCTCATTCTGTTCCTGAATGGTGGTTTTTGTGGGATCGGTTAAAACCCAGTGAGCCCGAGAATGCTTGCAGTGCAAAAAAATTCAAACGTAAAACAACAGAGTCTTATATTGCATATCACTAGCTTCTGAAGACCATAAAAAAAGAGCAAAGAAAAGAAAAAAAAAAAGAGCTTAAGATAGTCGAAACACTTCATTTCACAAAATAAGCTTTTTTTCGTGTTAATAAAACTTACATACAGCGTGAATATTAAGAAAAACTCGTTAATTCTTACGAATGAAACTTCCGCAGATATCGATGACTTTCGAATAGTTTGAAATTGCATATATACTCCCAACTCACCGGACGTTGGCAGCCAGCTTCCACTTCCTTCTGAGCGCAGGAAATGCTCGAAGAAAGGCTAAGATGCAAAACAACTGTTTGGCCCGCGGGAAAGGACTAGTGGAAGTGCCGAAATGTAGGATCCTCGCTTCAAGCGTGGCGATGAAATTTCCTTCGTTCCGGAGGGCTCAGACCCCGGTGCGACTCTATGTCCGAAACCTTTTCTTCTACCGACGCGCAGTAGCGTAAACTAATTTAAAACGAACAAATGGAGGCAAATTAAAAATTACGCATAATTTTAAGAATCCTCCGGTACCCAGTACACGCTGCCCGGAGCACGAAGGGGGGAACAAACAGATACGACGCGGCGGGAATTAAATGAATATAGAATATTATAGCGGCGGGACTGAATTGAAGCAAATTTTAATTAAATATCTTCATCGGGAGTGCGATCTCTAATTCGCAACGGCCAATAAGGAGGCCAACTTTAAACTTTGATTTCCGTCTCATTATCGGCCATTTGTTGCCGGCAGCGAAACACAAAACCGGATTTATTAAGCAGGCCGCTTATCAACGTCCGCTTAATTTAATTAAAGCAGTTGTCCAGCCGGGCCGAGATTCTTTCCATACACTCGCACAGTAGTTCCACGCGATATTTCGGCCCTACGCGTTTTTTCTTACTAACACCGTGGAAACAATTTGCCCATTTGCACCCACTCAGCTGATAACTAAGAATTAATTAGAATGCCGAGACCCGTCGAATCGGCTGGCCCGGCGATAATTATGTTGCAGCGAAACTTTTTCAAGATGTGCCCGAAATGAATCAGACAACTTTCTAATTTCTGTTTTAGCTTTTAATAAAAAAACAACTAAATGCGCTGAAATAGGATAACGTCAGGCGTACTCCGCGGGAAATTCGTATAAAAATACCATGAATATGGGAGACTGTGTTCCCGAAATAATTAAGCATTGAATTTATAAAAAGGTTTTCCGAATAAAAGATTGATTTTCGGAAAAAGAACGAAAATGTATGATCATGTATCCGAAAATGTATGATCATGTATCCGAAAATGTATGATCATGGATCCGAAAATGTATGATCATGTATCCGAAAATGTATGATCATGTATCCGAAAATGTATGATCATGTATCCGAAAATGTTCATTTTCATTTTTTAAAAGAGTACGTAATAAACGTAGCTGTCTAGGTATTAATACTTACTTATAAGTATAACTTGAATCAGGTATATAATAACAAGACATGAGAGCTTTCCTTTCCTTTAAGGTATCATCCTGTATATTTTTTCGTCTACACATTTATTTCCCTTCGGACTGTTAATTGCACGAGTTCTAGTACCGATCTTTTTTGACTCCCTTGCTATCTCTCCATAGTGGTTTTGGCAGTCTCCACCTTCCCCGAATAACTTTCTTAGTGTCCTCAGTTTCCTTTTGTCTTACGTTCTTCCCTCTTGATGGGTAATCGTCCGTAGCTGACAAGCCCAATAAAAAAGTAAAAACGGAAAAAAAAACTGGACATGTCACGACACCAATATAGAGTTTTATAGATAAATATATTAATATATTTCCAGCAAAACAGTGTTTTATTATTATATAATGTTGATTAAACAGTTTGAGGAAACACGAATGATTACAAACGATATCGACATTTTTGAAAAATGCACTCGTACGAAAAAAATTTAATAAATCTCACGCTTTATATCCGTGACATCTTAGTAAATGAAAAAGTAACTGAACATTTTGAGGGTAAAGTTTGCTGCTTTCGTGCTTTTACATGGCTTACTAGTGTCTCAATTGCAAACTATTGCGATGTAATTCGTGTTTTTATTATCATCCCCGTTTGATTTTGTTCATACGCCTTTTTTATAAGCCGCGTTTTACCGCAATTTCGATATTATAAAATGATGTTAGCATAATAATAATTTTCTCGCATATTTCAATCAAACAGTAATCTAGATGAACGATACATCTTTAAATTTAAATATTATCGGTAAAATCCATTCCAATTACGTATGCCTTTCTTGTGAAATCTTGTACGCGCCGTGGATAATCGCTCACCTATGCAGATACACCCTTAATCCAGGAACAGTTTGTTTTTTTTCGAACTATCTTCCACAAAAAAAAGAAAAAAAACCCTTATCAAAACACGTGAATCACACTCAAATTCGTTCCACGAAACAAATGTTTGGTTTTTATGTTTACTTATACTACACATAGACGCATATGTTATATGCGGGAAAATACCGACTGGACAATTTTGAAACGTAATTATTTACCAGCGTAATACTAGTTGTACACCGAAACAACGGTAGTTATTGTGGATTTTTTAATACACGCCACGTACAGCAACTAGGCTAGCAGCGTGCAAGCTAATTTAATAACCGGTTATATTACATGGAAGAAACCAGTAAATTTTAGCAAAGAGCACGCAGAGGAAATTGTGTTACGATCATCCTGGAGGATGGTAGAAATGTTACTGCTGATGTTCAGTTTTTGCCGGAGGACGGAATAGGAAGAGATGTTTTACGGTCATGTTGGCATTGCATACGAGACAATGCCTGTGCGGAGTTTTGTCGAGGATGTGCTTGTAAGTCAGGCTAGTGCGCCCTAAACGCAGGCAGCACAAGACGACCTGCTCCCTGCGGCTATCTGGCTGGTGGTTCCATGCACATATTTGCTTTTTAATAGAGTGTACATGGGAAGGTTCCTCCGATTTACTTATCCAATCCTGCTGCCATGACTCCAGCAGAAGCTCTTTTAACCAGTTTTCCATGTCTTCAAACGGCGTTTTGATGTTCGGGGGGGGGGCAATTTTTAACAGCCTGAAAGCGCGCGAGTCTAGAATTACATATATTGAGTTTTTCGTTTGTGTATACTGCTTAAACATAAGCAAAATCTGGTGATATCAGGTAAAAGAGCGGCCCCACTAGCAATAAATACTTGTTCATTTACGCGCAATAATCAAAACAACGAAAACTGTCTTGTATTTTTAATGAAAACCACTAAACAGGTGGTGCCCTAATGCATTTTACATTTATAATCTAACAGCTGAACGCAAATGAAATTTTCAGAAGTTTCAATGTTCAGATTTGAACCAGCCGCTACCTCTCCTTGCGACAATTTTAGGTTTCGATGGTCGATTTGATACAATTTTGACCAGTCCCTCGTTCAATTTTTAAGATTTGGGGTACTCGTAAAAATCAGTTTTTTCTTATGGTCAATTTTAAACGAAAAATTCGGTAAATATTCTTATCTATATTTAAGATTTCGTTGCAGGCCGTAGGCTGAAATGAAGAAGTTCGAATTGGCATAGTGGATTATCAGATAGGACAAAAGCATCGACCTAACGATATCTATCTATATCTATATCTATATCTATATCTATATATCTATATAGATATATACATATATACATACATACATATATATATATATATATATATATATATATATATATATATATATATATAGATATATATATAGATATATATATATTCTTTATTCATTTTTACTCGGGTTGCAAAATAACTTTAGGGTACCACTTTGCACAAAAACACGCACATGTATGTTTGTCCGGGATGCTCTGTTTTAGTGTGAGATAAACTACAAATTTTAGAAGTAATAGTGGTATTGTCAGATTTTATAGGTATGACTTTTTACACTTAATTGCTATGATAAAGTTTTAAAATAAATGCTTGGAACTACGGTAAAAATTTTCTTGCTCAAAAGCAAAATTAAAAAATAACAATAATAATAACTTTTTTATTAAAAAACAATAGGTTCTTTCAAAATTTCAATATACACGCAAGATAGTTTGAATTTCTGCTTACGTTATTTTTATTCGTTTTATAAGAAAAGCCGAATTTTCGACATTTTTAACAACTAGGATAAACGCGGATTTAAAATGAAAAAGCTTGAAACATGCTGGTCCGAAAGGAAAAATAAAATCACCAGAGAACTTCCGCTGCCAGTGATGGTTTAATGTATTATACACTAAAACCTTCCTTAAGACTGTCGGATTTCTGTCACAGAAAGTTTTATCAAAATTTATTCAGCTGTTTTGGAGAAAACGCCGAATACAGTAAACACACATTATTTTTGCAGTGTGTTAACAAGTTTCAGTAGCCCGGCTACCGTGGCGCAGTTGGTGAGGCAGTGGTGTTTCGTTCGGCTAGAACCGGGTTCGAATCTAGCTGCGACACATTATAATTTGCAAAAATTTCACTTGTGCCGGATTAATGTTCATTGTTGATGAGCCCACAAAAAAAAAAAAAAAGTTATAAGTGGGACCTACTACGAGCCAAAAAAATAGATAGTTTTTCGAAACAAAAATAAAAAGTTACACAATGAAATATTTTGTTTCTCGCTATTTAATTACATTCGTACAGAAATATATAAATGGCAAGTGTATGTACGTAAAAACACACTTTTCTCCATGACCATCCTTGTGTCATTCGCTTATGGTTGTGATAATCCCCCTTGATCACATGATCTATCTTTTTTACGTTTTATAACAAATCGGTATTCCCACTCCATACTGTGCTTTATTTATTCTCTCCCTTCCTTCTCCATCTGTTATCCTAGCTCTTGATTCTTTCAATCGGTATCTTTGACGGTGTAAGGATCTAAGTATTTTTTTCCCCTCTGTTTCATTGTTCTTGGGCCGTTTTGATGAAGTCATAAAAAAAAAAAAAAAAAAAAAAAAAAATGTTTTGATTAGCACTTTGTATGCCAGTGAGAGATAGAGATGTATTCAGCATTTTCCAGGAAGTCTCAAAATTTTCTAAAATAATCCAGATTTTTCTAGAAAATACCAAAATGTTCTTGGATGTTCGAAAATAATCCAATATGTTCTAAATCGATCTAGAATGATCTGTAATGTTCCAGAATGCTCTAGAAACTTCGAGAATATTTTGAAATAATTTAGAAAGTTCTAGAATATTCTAAGTTGTTCAATAATAATCTTAAATGAGCCGAAATCAATGGAAATCAATACATTCGACGTGTGTTCAATGATTTATTATTAAATACAGAAAATCACAAAAAAGGGAAATTAATGATAAACGCACACACAAATATATAGCTTAATGACTACGATATTCTTAAAATACAGTGAACATGAAAGTTGCGAATTCGTACATGTTCTCTTATAAATCTGACATATTAAATCACTTAAAACAGCGGATTTATAAATAATTTTCAATTTAGCGATTTTCGCAACCACCAAAAAGAGCTTAAAAAAAGGTAAGAATAAGTAGACAATGAAAACAACTCATCTCTTAGTATTACAGATGAACTAGTATAGGGGATCCAGGGAACTCTTTCTTGGACTAGATTCAACAGCCCGTTTTCTTTTTTTTTTGTATATTCCTATATATATATATATATATATATATATATATATATATATATATATATTAATTACAACGTAATTCTTAGGCTACCCCCCATTCGAAAAAATGTCCCAAAAAAATGTCTCAGAAAAATGTCCCAAAAAAATGTCCCAATTTTATGTAACGCTAAATGTCTCAAAAAAATGTCCCAATTTTATGTAACGTTTGTTATATTTTGTAGGATTTTTGTTATTGTTATTTAAAAAATGTCACAATTTTATGTAATGAAATATGTAACGAAAAATGTAACGAAAAAATGTCTTAATTTTATATAACGGAAGGTAAATGTTAGAATAGGATTTCTGTGGTTATGTTATTTTTTGTGTGTGTTGATGCCAGTAAGAATTACGTTGTAAATTTTGATCATTTTATACAAAGTATAGAAGAGAAAGAGACAGAAATGAAATCAAAAGGGTTCAAGGGGCACGGCCCCTTGCGAGGCCAAAATGACCGAGTTATATATATACATATATATATATAATATGGATGCATATACATACGTTTTTTAATGCGTGTAGCCGCAATTTGGACTGCTGATAATATTTTCAAAGCACAAACTAGCGTTAGCAGTTTAAAATAAGTTGGAAAGAATTGTCATCATTATTATAATTTTTGAATTAGTTTTCTTTTAATTTCTTTACGTATCATAAAGTTTTTCAAATTCGCTATACTTTGTATATAAACGTAAAACAGCCATAATTCAAAATTCCATTAAAGCCACATCTTCATTCGATTCTTTTTGCTCCATTCACACGCCATAACCGCACGATCAAATTTTAATAACGCTGAAAAGTCGACTTTCAGAGACGAGGAAAGAAATTGAATGTTATAAAACAAAAGAAAACAGAAATTGAAAGGACCTCGAAGAAGAAATCGCCGCTCTCGCAATAATTTTCCCGCCGGGACAGCAGCCTTTTCGTTTAATATAAATTGTGTTTCGTCGAGTAATTAGAGATAAAAGGTCAGCGTTGTTACGCGGGAAATTCTCCGTAGCGAAAGATAAGAGGAGAACATTTTTTTCGTCATAATAGCGCAGCTCAGGGAGTTGGAAAATGATGCTCGCGTCTATTGACATTTATGTACAAAGTGAAATCTGGCTACGATAAAAATGTCACCGATTTTACGGGGAAGAAGCTTGCCTCCGACACGTTGCTAAGTTTGAAAAAAAACGAAAGAGAAACGACTGCCCGAGCTGGCATCTTGTGTAGCGCACGTCATTGGCTATCGGGTAAAAGCGAATAAAGGCAAATTCGGACTAGAACCTTTGTGCAGCGAGGTTTTCGCGTAAAAACTGTCCCGGCGTCTTATCAAAAAAAGCTACCTTTATCGCACTTGCACGCATACATACACGTACAAAAATTTCGAACCCGTTGAACATTTTTAATCCAATATCCCCGTTGACGCAGTTCAGTGGCAGACAGGTCTGCGAGCTTACTTTACGGCAATACCGTACATATCTGAGTAATTTTCCTGGAAAAAGGTCGACTGTGCTAAGCAAAAGCGCTGATATTATATACATGCATAGAGCGCTGCTGATGACCTTTACCGGCTAGTTCGGTTGCAAATGCGACGAGCTAAACAGTGTGTACGCTGCGAGCGCTACTCCATAATATTGTGTGCGCTGAATCAAAGGCTTCAAACGGTACTGCGTTCCCCCTTTCCGTGTGTATAGAAAAAAAAAAAGGGCGCGGACAATTTAAAAGAAACACACGTAAAAATGAGAAAATTATAACAACGTTAGATAGTAGCGCCTTTTAGGTTTCGCAGACAATAACTAAAGCCAGATTTCACATACATATACACCTATACTACATGTATGCGTTTGTACACATTTGGAGCCCTGAATATCGTGACCGGTTAGCGCACGCGACAGACAGTGCAGACGATAATCTCTTTATTTTTGCATACGAATCATGCAATAATGCAGACAAGCTCTACTATCTACATGCACTTCTACACATTTTCGAGCAGGTTCTCTTGAATTCAGTAGACCAAGTAGAGAGCTAGGAGCAGACACCTCGCCCAAAAACAAATCGAAAAGCCCGAAAATATGCGGCCATTGTAAAGATCTGTGGGAAAATGGTAGTGGAGTCGCATTCGAGGTGGTAAACATGACGACTCTTACTTCGAATTGTCAGTAAACCACCTTAGCGCTGACGAAATTACCTACGACATACTACTGTTGCACTGCAATTAATCAGCGTTCCGTGAGAAGCGAAAAAAACCTCACGCCGAAGCAGAAATTAGCGATCACGCCGAGCAAAAGCGAAAAAAAAAAGAGGTTAAAAAGGTTAAAGCGAATGCAGCGACAATAACACAATTTCCAGTTCGCTTTAATAGGATAGAAACGTAAACGCGCCTCTGGAAGAGTGTTGGTGGGGAAAAATTACCGGGCCAGCTTAATACCCATGGGGGACGAAGAGAACGCGGCTAAAATTTGAGAACGAGAACCGGGTTAAGAATAAGTGAAATTTATACGCGACGAGCGGGCATGGAAAATAAATCGGCAACATTTTTCTCAGTGCTGACCTGTCCGATGTAGCAACTGCACGAAGGTGTTTACACATATCGCGAATTCTTAACGGTTATTCGGGGAAACCGAAACAACCGTCAATCTAGGGAACTCTGCTGTCGGTGTAGCAGCAGCAGCAGGAGTCGCTCCACAATGCAGGGACACGCGCGCTGGAACAGTTTAAGCGAACTCTGCTATTGCTATATTCCGGTCACGATTAGAATTTGTCAAGAGGAAACTGTAAACTGAAATTTCTTCTTATTTTTGGCGCTTTTTTTTTCGGTTAAAAAATAAATAGAAGATTCGTAAAAGAAAAGAAAAAGAAAAAAATGAAGCCGGGAAAGCGGCTAAAAAACGCTGACTGAAAGGCAAAAGGAAGAGAAGAACGTTAAGCGGGAGAAAACTAAAAAGTGATATTGGCAAAACGTGCTACTATGTAAGCGTCGTTTCAGCAACCGCGTCATCGTCACACGAAAAGGTAGCAAAAATCTCTGGAGGTTTCCTGTGTATCAAACGATAATAAATGTTTGTTTCGGTATGCTAGGCGTTCGTACAATTTCGGACGAGGAAAATGTGAAAAAGGACCGCGCATTAGCAGAAGCGGTGTCTAGAACGGTTACGGAATGGAGTTCGATTATTTGAATAGACGGGTTCAGCGCTGAAGAATTAGGCGGAAAGCCCATCTCCTCAGCCACATGTAATAATAATTTGGGAAAGAGTACGAAAATTTACGCGACGTAATTTCCATTCTTTTCCAGTGAAACATGTCGCCTGTAACTGGAAGCCAATCGAGCATCACAATAGTTCAACAGAGTGCAGTAGCAGTGAAGTGAAAAGATTAATGCAGAGCCCCGAGTATGTGCTTTTTGCTGCACTGAGTGCCGCAGGAATGACAATCGGGCCTGTTCTTCATTTTTTTCTTCTGCCGTGTCTCTAATTGGAACTACGCAGATGGATGATATGTCTCCCCCGCAACGGGGTTGAATTTTTAACAATACTGTGTGATATACATGTATTTTACTGCTTATATAAATACTTTTATAAACATGTATGAAATTTAACCTCCCTCAGACACACATCTCCGTCAGAATATATTATTTTAGTCTTCTACAATTGCTCTATAGTAGTGTTGGTTTTAATTGATTGCGTTTTATTAATCTGAATGAAGAATGGTTTTCATGGTTGCTACACGTCTATTCGCTAGTAGAAACCTCATCGAAATAATTTGTATTTATCTCTGTACGTAAAATTTAAAAAATTAAAAAATTAACCTTTTTTTACAGAAAAATACGTAATATACTCACCGAATAACCGACATATTTCGCAGTAACTAAATGTTAAAGGTTAATATGACAATTAATGTTATTTGCAAATGTTAAAAAAAAAAATAAAAACGGACAATGTGATGATATGTCGATCTTCAAATTGATATGCCTATATAACACGTTGTAATATATAAATGTGTAAAATTTAATCAATATACGTACATTTATATTTATTTATATTTATACAACGTGTGGGCCGGTCAGTCAAATATAATTTTTAAATTACCGGTTTTTTTAATTCGATTTCCTGCGGATAATTGTATAAGAGCTTACGCGACCTTCTCCCGCTTGTATAATAACAAATGCAACGAATTAAAGAGAAGGCAAAACAACAACGATCAGTGTGGAAACAAAAATTAATTTTTTTAGTTTTTTGAAATTGTTTTGTTCACATTTTAAATACTTTTTTTGCAGTTACAATGACCATAGTTAATAATAAAGTTCACAACAAGGTGATTAACTCCTCCGTTATTTTTAGCGGTTGAATAAAGTTTGTGAGTCAGAACTATTTAAATGACGAAAGGGTTAATCAGCTTGTTGTGAACTTTATTATTAGCTACGGTCATTGTAACGGTAAAAAAAGTATTTAAAATGTGAACAAAACAACTTCAAAAAACTAAAAAAATTAATTTTTGTTTCCACACTGATCATTGTTGTTTTGCCTTCTCTTTAATTCGTTGCATTTGTTATTATACAAGCGGGAGGAGGTCGCGTAAGCTCTTATACAATTATCCGCAGGAAATCGAATTTAAAAAAACCGGTAATTTAAAAATTACATTTGACTGACCGGCCCACACGTTGTATAAATATAAATAAATATAAATGTACATATATTGATTAAATTTTACACATTTATATTACAACGTGTTACATGCGCATATCAATTTGAAAATCGACTTTTAATTGTCATTATCCTTGTGACCTTTTAGTTACTCCGAAACATGTCGGTTATTCGGTGAGTAGAATTACGTATTTTTCTGTAAAAAGAGGTTAATTTTTTAATTTTTTAATTTTTTAAATCTTACGTACAGAGAAAATGGAAAATGGAATTAAATAATGTTAATTTTAAAAAATGTCGCGATAGCCTAGTTGCCAGAGCGCTTGACTTCCGTTACGGGGGTTTCGATCCCGGGCGACGACAGAACTTATTACAAAGCATTAAATTAAATACTCGTCGCTAATAATCACGTGGAAGGCAATGGCAAACCACCACGTATACCATTCAACCGACCCAGTAATAGAATGCATAATAGAAAAAAATTTTACGCGTTTCGTCAAAATTTTAACTAAAATGTATATAAATATTGCTCCTCATCATGAAAATATACCTGCCGTTGTAGAAACAGTATTTTAATCGAAAATTAAAAGAAAACTGTAAGAATGAAATTGTTTTCTTACTGCCGATAATGTTTGACCGCCACAGCATATTTCATATGAATAAAACAGATTTTCGTAATTTATTTTCAGTAAAGCACATTAAAAAATGCATTTATTTTTTACTTCAAATGATTTTACCTTATTAAAAATATCATTTTTGGCTATTTTTACTTTCTGGGTTGGGTGGCCACCCTGCATATATATATATATGTATATATATATATATATGTTTGTGTTTATGTTTATGTATGTATGCGAATACTAAAGACTATGTCATCCTTGCGCCGAGAGTATTAAGAAAATCACGCAACAAAATTGATAATATTTTTACACTGCAATCATAAAATTCGACTTTAAAATGAAAAACGCGGTTTTAATTTAGCTCTTCTATAGAAGACCAGGCATCCGGGGAATCAGTTCTTTCGATGCGAAAATCCAAAGGATACATATATGTATATTAATGCCTATGACATTTTCAGAAGGCGGGTGGTAATATGGAAGATCATGTAAGGCCTTTATGTGACCAAAATTGTAACAAAAGTGTTTCGTGAAAGTTGCTAGCGTCTAGTTATCATAATGGTGACTTGCGCAGCAACTGCTTTTAAATAAAAATTTAAACGTTTAATGCACTTGATTGTTCTAACGAATACGTCGGAATTCGTATCCGTTGTAACCGTAGCCCCCCCCCCCCGTACATTAAGGAAAACAATTAAAATTTCAACAATTTCCATACCTTATCCATTCCCTTTTTTTTTCTACTCATAGACATTATGAGAGAAACACATAACAAGGAAGGGTATAATTCTAGTTCATTTTAAGTAAATCCAGGTCAGTTGATTCCATTAATTCTGAGCGTCTGAAAATATCGATTTCAGAGCACCTTGAAATTTTTCGTTGGACGTCCTGTCGATCATGAAACGACGACGGTAAAGTGGAGATTGAGTTTTCCAGCACCCTGACTGCCGCCAGGGGAAATGACGAGAGCTGTCCGTGCACAAGCAGCGGAGAACGTGTCGCGGACGATGTTGGAAATCGATATAGCACGCAGATCTGTTTGCTTAATGAAAAGCCCCGGCCGTTCGAAATGGATGCAGCTTATTTCCCAACTAGGGCCGACAGGGGCGAGTCCAACGGGCGGGAAAACTACTTAGCGACTGTGAACGTTTTCCCGAGAAATATTTTGACCACCCTGCCGCGGAAACAAACATTATAAACGATGAAAAAAACCCGATCTGGCACTTGCTGCTGTGCATTAACCAAACAGAAGAAACGCGCAATTAAGTAAATAAACTGTTTACAGTTGGCAAAAAGTCTATCGCTCGCCTGTACACACATAGCCGATTAATAATTTTGCTTAGTCATCATTCCAACAGCGGAAGGGTATTTCTTGGCCTCGGTTGTTCCCCTCCTTCCCGGCACCGGCGAAAAAACCGGAACATACGCGGTATGTATCTTTTTCGATTTGCAGCTTCGTTAAGGGAAAGCAAACAGACCGCGATACTCCGGCAGGAGGTTTTTTTATCAGAGCACCGCAGACAGAGCAAATATTCTCGTAATAATAATGGCGCTGATACGGAGACAAGATGACATTATTTTAACTGAGCCAGGGGACCTCCCCGATGAATCCGTTGCTCTCGTCTGTTGCAGCCAGTCACGGTTTAATCTCATATTCATTTTGGCCGAAAGCATAATGAAAGATTGTACTGGAAATTTTCCCCGCTCGCACTATATTAGCTGAGTTTTTAATAACTATATTTCGGATTAAAGGATTCTTCCGTCATTCCCGTTGCATAAATGTATATAAGGGTAATTTTCACTGCTTGATATCAGTGACCGCGAATATCTCACATCCGTACCAAACAGAAGCTTTTATACCAAATCCACGCTCAGTTAAACTTATTCATTTTTATAACGGTTTTTCAAAGTTTGTAATTTTTCCGAGCGAGAAAATTATTAACCTCAATGATATATCCGCAAAACACTAGATTAATTGATTTTCCTCAATCGATATTTCTCCGTGCAATAAATATTTTCACTTTGAATTCGCGATCTAGCTAGAAAATACCTCGCCTGGATCGCGGGGTCGGCAATTCTACCGATTCAACAGAATTCCTCAATATTCCGACCAATTAAGTAGCATAATTTTTGTAAATAGTTAATTTTTTTCTGAATTAATATTGAAGATATAGTATATTTATTTTTTTTATTTCATTTCATTTTATTTTATTTTATTTTATTTTGTAAGCGCGCCAGCGGCATTGTCCCAACAACGGGAAAAACTAAGCTAAAGAACTAAATAACTATATATATTCGATATTTAAATCGGATTCGTTTTTAAGGATTTTTTTTCTACGTAGTTTAATTCAACCCCCCCTTTTTTTTTTATCGACAATATTGATTAGAAATTGTTTTCCCTCTTTTTTCTGAACGGAGTTCTTTTACGCGGCTTGTCGCTTAGTAGAAATAGTTAGGTCACGAAAAAGCGTTATGAGTCCTCCAGGCGACTTTCTCTTTCACTCTGCCCTTTTCTATTATATATGTGTGTGTATTCTAGTATCAAGATTCGAACAGCAAGCATTATTCGCGGTGAGTCAAATCTAAACGCGTGTACATTTTATTGAATTTAAAAATTGGCGCGGTTCTTTTGCGCGACGTCAGCACATTTCAACCAGTCTGATGATTTATTTATTGTTTTTGTTTTAATTAATTCATACTCGTATTGTGCCATTATTGCAATTTTTTTATAATGGATAGTCCAGAAACAGAAACTGCAGTAAGTATAAATAAGGCAAACTTAAAAAAGAGTAAGTTAATAAATCATATAACTTAGTACAAGTATTTCCCGGTTACATACATTTTATATGTGATTCGAGTGTTCACTATTTACTATTTATATGCATTACAGAGAGATAATAGTGAAATCATATTATGCTCAGCGTCAAAAAGAGTATCGAAAGAGAAAAAAAAAATCACCTTAAGAGTTGAAAAAAAAACTTTGTTCCTGACGGAGGCCCCCCGACCGCACCGTCTTTTTTTTTTTTTTTTGTAAGTATTAAAATAAAAATACACCAAAAATTCGATAAGAGATAATATATTTTATAGTAATATACACACCTTTTAAAGGAGACGGTATTGTAACAATTCTTGACCAACATCAAATTTACAAATTTTACAACTGTACTTAGAATTTACTGACTATAACGAGACAATCGCTCACTTTTTATAAGGCAAACGCTGAGAAAATTGAAATGTTTAAACGTAGTTTCTAATATTTTTATTGTAGTAATGCATTTTCAAAAAATTTGCCATGATACCTTAGTTTTTTTTTTTTTTTTTTTTGGGCTCGTAAACCAAGGACCTTTAAAAGGTAAGGAAAGAAGTCGGTTATATTTTGATCCGATCAGAAATTTTATCTAAAAAGGAACAAATAGCAGGAATAATAATTAGTGGGGAAGGAAAAGACAGGATATAGGAAGCACAATAAGGGGTAGGAAGTCCAAGCATATCACTTACCCCACCTTAAGGCATATTACTCTGAAATGTTTTTTTTCTCCTAAAAATCATTATATTTTAATCTCATTTTTAGAGTAAATCTTAAATTCGGTATTGTTTTTCGTAAAAAAAAAACAACGTTTCATTTCACCATTTTTAGCGTAAATATTTTTAACTGATAATACGGCTAACGTAAAAAAATCAATGAAACTTTCGCTACTCCATAAACAGAGCTGCTGCTCAACACCAAATTAAGGATGACATAAAGGTTCAAATTCTACCTGTGTGATAAGCTACTTTTTTTTTTTTTTTGGCTAATTTTTCTTCCCTCCCGCGAATACTTCTTACATGAGACTCCTCTTTTTCTAAAGTTACTTGATTACTCTATTCATCACACCGACAAATCGATGTATTCATATGAACCCAACACACCACTGACACAGTTCATAACACAAATAAAGAGGGTATATCATTCGAATATATCATTCCCCATATATGTAGTTAAAAGTTATACGCAGTAATCGTAAGGTAGGTACACTACGTCAATCATTTGACTGCTCCATTTATCCGTACATTGATAATACTTTAATTTTTTGTCTGGCGAAAAATTACCAAAATGTAGAGATTTTTCAATGATGTTTGCTATATTACAAAGAAACCTACCTACATAATTTCTAGAGCGTTTGGCCTCCGCTACGGAAGAATCGCAGGCGAGGCAAAAATTATTACAAAAAAATTCAATTAAAATAATCGTTAACTATAATAGGTAGACACACGCATTCGTGTGTGTCGATAAATCAGACATTTGCAATTAGTTCCAAGTTCGTCTACACTGTCGCTGCATAATTGCCGTGTATGTGTGCCCGTATGTCTCTGTATACAAATTAGAATGCATAAATAGTTTTATTCACACTACGCTATAATAATGATAATAATACGAAAAGAAAGAAGGACGTTATAGTAGTCCTGTACTATAAGTTAATGAACGTAACGGGAAATTGTAAAAACTTAAAAATACTATTGAACATCACAATAATTGCGAGTAGATTTAAAGAAAAAAAATATATATATCACATTAGTACTTAATTATTACTATTTCCATTGTTATTAATAATGTTTACCGCTGGCATTTCCGATTAAAAATAGAAGTAAACGACAAAAATGTTCATATTTAATAGCGGTTTCTCTTCTGTTACGACAATTTATAGTGCGAATAGAGGAAATAGTCATCCCGTACCTTTAAAGTAAACATCACCACATTGTGCAATGTCACAAGTCATCGTGCAATGTCGCAAATGGCTTCTCGACCGAGTAAATAGCAAAGTGGTACACAATCGACTGGGGCAGTCTCGAGATCGAAAAAAATAGTCCCTGAGAAACTAAAACGATGCGGAATATTTTTAAAGCGGAAATTTTTTAAACGACCGCCTCTTTTATTCCGAATGATACACGAACGCGATGATAAAAAATCAGCGGCAATTTCGTTAATGACCGGGGCAATTTCGTCGACGCTGCGTCCAGAATAATAGGGAAGCGAAAAAAAAAAAAAACGAAAAAAAACCGGAAAAAAACGAAATAACACGAAAAACGGAAGAACACAAGAGTTACGTTTGATAGATATTTTTCAGGTACTGTGCTGGGAGAATGATGTAAGAACTGCAACACAGACGTTATTGCGACCATAAATAACGGCCAAAAAAAGCGGGGAATAGCGAGCGCTGGTTAGGCGAACGAGATGGGAGAAAAATGAAAAGCGAAAGTTTAAAGGAACTCGGGCGCGCAGTGCAGCAGGATGGGCGCAAAAGTCACAACGGGTTCAGAGCAAATATGGAAATGGATCGAAAGAGTAGTCAAGAATTGCTGTTGTCGATGAAAGATGATGCTAAATAACTCGAGACACGTCAAATAGGGTGCAAGAAATGAACTTTTCGACAAAAGCTCCGACGACTCGGCAAGACACATTGTACCGAAACAAGAACAAGAACAAGAGCAAGAAGAAATATGGCGCGGCACTTCATTCTTCGGAGCAGAAGAAGGGAGCGTTTTCGGCCGTGGGAGGAAGGGGCGGAATTGTTAAATTTATACGTACAAAGTGGAACGGCGGTCGGCGGCTAGGACGCGTGCGAGCGGATACAAGCTGAAAAGGAGATGTGCAACATTATTATTTCGTGTTTCAGCCAGAGAGATGAAGACAATGATAAATTCGCCTAGACAGCAACACAGCCCAATAACAACCTGCTTAAACGACAATTTTCCATCTGCCTGTGATGCGTCTCCAACACGGCGGCGACATGCGGCCGCGAAAACGCCGCGATTTTTCTCTTCACCTTTGGCTCTGCGAACGGTTCTGCTTTTTTCTTTCCTAGGCCGATCCGCAATTATAGCGACTGACACGCGCGCGAAATTTGTCGGCTGAAATTTTAATGTCGCGCTATCGCTAAACGTTAAACTTTCACGCGAACGAAACGTGTCTTTCGACCACTTTGCACATCCGCCTAAGCATGTGACAGGCGCGCTCGAACGTGTGTTCCGGCCGATCGATGATGAAAATCCGCTCCATAACGGCTTCGTAAACATTCTCAGCCCGACTGGCAAACATACCATGAAACACTGTCAGGAATTACCGGCAAATAAACAAGCCACCGTCGTCGACGCTTCAGCTATTTAATCATGCTGATGCCGTTGCCGATGATGATGCTGATCGTTCCGATACTTGGCTAACTTGCCGTCAACAACTCGCTTAATTAAACCGAGAGTCTGTGTGTAATGTTCTTGATGGGAGCCGGGCATCAATCTAGGTTCGCGGCAAGCCTACCACCAGCACAGCTCTCCTCCGAGACACCTGTAATTTCCGAGATTACTCAATTATCCCAAGCCCCCCCCTCCCCCCGGTAACTGTGTTCTCTTTGTAAGTTTCCCCGAGCTTTTTTTTTTCACCGGTAGATGAGATTCTATTGAACTTTTATAACGTTTACCAAGTAGAGTCGCGTTTACAACTTCAGCTAACAAAAGCGATTTGCGGCTTTGTTTCGAATTCGAAGTGTGCAGCTTATTTTAGCGCTCCTACTACACTGCTGTCACTTCATCGACCGAGAGTAAATGGTCAGCACCGACAGCTGTTTCGCGACTTACGATATTATTATTATTGTCTTAAATTTCACTCTTTTTCGTTTTTCCACCAAGTTCGTTTCCGTATCTGCTATAATGAAATTTTATAGCTTTTTTCATAAATACAAAACAAAGTGACACAATACTTGTCATTTTCTCGTACGGTAAAAATAATTATTAGTAGGTTTTCTTTTTTTGTTTTTTTTTTTTTTTTAATTTTATTTTTCCCGAGGTTTTCTTTGAGCGCATATGCAGTGTGGCAAATGCACAGAAAACCAAAAAAAAATCAAAAAAAAATCAAGAAAACTTCATAAAAACCGCGTTGATCCTCAGATTACAATTTGCTAAATTAACCGGCACACCATGCGTTCCAATAAATCTCCGTAGTCGCACCCATTAATTGAATCGTATTCCCAACATAGCCTTTAATTAAACGGCGAATTAATAACTCCGCCCCCGTGACTCGACTAACACGCCATCATTTTTTCCCATCTTTCCTTCCGCTGCCATATTCATCGTCACTTCTTTTCTTGTTCGCTTTCTTTACTTTTTTCTCGACTTGATCACGCATGTGCGTTTTAACGAGAGCAAATATCTCCGTACATATTTTCAAGCACGACACATGTACATCAGATATGCGTGTATTAGTAATATACAAAACTCCGTCCTTTAGGTCTCTCTAAAGCATGACATTAGTTTTATTTTTTATTTTTTTTATTTTTTGTGATATTTTGACGTGGTACCTACAAAAGCGATTTTCTAAGGCGACGAGTGAGTTAAATTAAAATAATGAAGCAACTAAGAACTCTGGGTTAATGGGCAAGGAGGGAAAGGATTAGTAAACCAAAAAGATTATAATAGAAAATGGCGCATAGGGAGGATAAGAAAATATTAAGCATTTCGGATAGTTTCATAATTAAGATGAAAACGGCTGTTTAGAAAGGCTATTAAATAAAAACGAAAATGTGAAAAAAGAATTAAAGCGTGAAAGAATAATAGTGATCGAAGCGAAACTGCCTGGTGAAGGGAAATCATTAAATCAGGGTAATAGGGCAAGAAGGCTTGGTTGGAGAAAAAGTTTTGTTGAGAAGAAAAAAAAAGGGAATCTAAACATATCTCTGGATAAAATTCAATATCAACTTTTTTTTTTTTTTTTCATTGAGTTAGAATCGGGAATTTTAGAATAATTTAGATAGCCCCCCCGAATGAATGAATCAGTTTTGAGTATAAATGAATTTATTATAAAAAAAAAGTCATATAATTTATTATTATAGATGTGTACACAACAGTAGGGTCATTCTAAAAAACGTCACATATTTCATGATTTTTAGAGGGAGGTGTTTATCATCACAAGAAGAACGCTGTGCGATTTGCGTTGGTATATATTTTCCCTTTAGACATCTTTTTATTTTATTTACTTATTTTTTTCCTAGCATGGGCGCCAGGCCAGCGGCCTTGACCAAAACAACATGAAAAATTAAGAGGTAGAACTAGCTAGGCGGTCAGAAATGGAAAAAACAAAGGACAGCAGCAATGGAATAACTGAAGGCAATGGGAAGGAAAGGATATAGGTGTAGCGTTAGGGAGCAAAAAGAAGAAGGAGACAAAACGAATCGAAAGCAAGAAGGGAAAATGATTGATTCTGAGTCTAATCATCTTTTTATTCTCGAAATGGTTTTATCGACGGTAGTATTACACTTATTTATCCTAAAGCAAATCCTAAATTTCGACTGTTAGCGACATCACAAGAACGCCCTGTTATAGTAATAATAACGCCACAATTTTAAGAGATACTAAAAAACCACATAATGTTCGCATTTTGAAATAGTTAACATTTCATCGAAAATTGCCAACAATCCAGGTAGCATGCTAAGTCTCGTTTACCGTCTAATTACAAAAGAAAAAGAAAAAAAAACAAAAAAACCCCGTTCTATATCATATGTTCATTTGGCGTGAACAAACAAAATATTTCATACGATTCTTTCAATAGTTTTTCCGACATCTTTTGGCGCCCGCGGAATCATACTAATGTACACACATTTTAATTCATTCTTTTAACAGGTATATCCGCGCAAAATTTTCAATAACGTAAACTAGCATCTTCGAAGAGAGAAGAACGCAAACGATCACACTCTTACTATATAACTGCTCCATTACGAAATACTCTAAATTCATTCGAAACCCTTTAAGCTCTTTTTAACCATACAAAACACTACTCGATTATAATAAATTCAAAATCCACCGCGTAATTCATTCCGAATGAAAATGTTTCGTTTTTCACGGATTTCTGAAACAATTCGTAAATCAATATTATACGAAAACATGCTTATTGCGTAATATTAGTTTAAATAAATAACTTCTTCTTCTTAACGGTGACATACTCGTTAGCAAGTGTAGGCGATCACTAGTCGCCGTCAAATTTTATGCTGTCGTGCGTCTGTAAGAATATTGCAGGAAATACGTAAACAAACAACACAAAGACAAAAAAAGAGGACAAGTTGTTAACCAAATCAATTAGGAAAATCATTCCGAAAAAGTGGCAAACCGAATGGCAACAAACCCAAAGTTCAGAAAAAATTATCTCTCATCAAAAACGAACTGCAACATTGGGAAACATCGTATCGAACCAATCGACAAGAAGAAATCTCGTTCTAGCACGTCTCCGAATTGGTCATTGTTCGATAACGCATAAATACATCTTGGAAAAAACACAAACTCCTCAATGCCATACTTGCAACGAAATCATTACCGTACAACATCTACTGTGCGAATGTAAAAAAAGTATGTGGAACATAGAAAAAACTGCAACCTCGAGGGGAAATCGCTCTGCGACATTTTGAGCGACGATGAATTGGTTTGTAAAAATCATCTCATGAAATATTTAAAGTCAACCTCTTTGTACTCTCTATAATATAAGATATAAATTAACTTAAATTTAAATTTGTTGTAAAATCGTATGAAATATTTAAAGTCAACCTCTTTGTACTCTCTATAATATAAGATATAAATTAACTTAAATTTAAATTTGTTGTAAAATCGTATGAAATATTTAAAATCAACCGCTTTGTACTCTATTTATAAGATGTAAACTTTATGTATTCGTCGCAAATAGCCAGAGTTGCTGAGCGACAATAACAAAAGGTATTACAAAAAAAAAAAAAAACTTCAAAACACATTAATATTAAAATTTTCAGCTCCAATCACAGCATATACAGGTCAGTCTTGTGTGGATACCGGCGCATACAGGAATCCAAGGAAATGAATTGGCGGACCAAGCTGTAAGAACCGCGACGACACAAGATTGCCCGCCTGATGTACTTATGACACCTCATGAAGCTAAAGTGGTGATAAGCAACACAGTCAAAAACTACTGGAACACCCTTTGGCTCCAAACGCCGAGCAAACTTCATGAGTTTAGAAAAGATACCTACGAAAACATACCAACTCTCAGTAGACACGAGCAGTGTGTCCTAACTCGTATCCGCATTGGACACACAAACTTGACTCATTCGTTCCTCATATCTAAAAAACCGCCCAACCTGTGTCAACGCTGCAACATGCCTATATCGGTGAGGCATCTTTTGATCGAGTGTAATCACTACCAGCAGGCCGGACAACAAGCGGGTATTACCAACGGCCTTCCAGAGATGTTTTCGGACGCCGAGAAGTGTAAAAAAATCGTAGCCTTCCTCAAAGACATCTCAGTATTCCAACTGATCTAACTTCCTCAGCCTTCAGCTAATTTTTTGATTATTTTTTGTTTCACGCATTTTCAAATATTCAATATAAAATTTTATAATTATCTGTAAAACCGTAGTCGCTAATGACCTTGTAGTCCAAAAGCGACTTGTAAATACAATAAATAAATAAAAATAAATAAATCTATAACGCCCGATTATAGTTTCGGAAATTTTCTACCGTGAATATGGAAGAAATTTCGGAAACTAGTCGGTGATTATTAATTACATTGTGTTTTGAAATTTGTGTTGTTTGTTTAAGCTAATTCGTAAATCGTCACACGCGTCATCGATTAAATAAAATAAAAATACAGGTAAAGCGAGTACAGCGAAAAATATATAAATTTGTACTTAAAAGCCGGTTGTGTTTAAGTGGGACCGGGTTTTTTTTTTATTTTTTTTATTTTTTTACCTTTGGCTAGCATTTACAAAAATGTTTTCAACCGCTTATTGATGAAAACTTTTAAACAATAATCTCGAAAAAGTTTGAAAGAGGACGATCGACTTTTTCAGGGCGTACTTTTTCACTTTTAGCTCGTGATGGAAACAAACGTACGAATCAGAATAATTCGAAAATTCTAAAGAGCTTCAGATGATGAATATTCTGCTGTACTTCAAAGGGCGATTCCGGAGTTCACCTTTTAAAATCATTTTACATTTCATTCGTTCAAATAATCTTTCAACTCGTAGACAATTCGATGTTTTTTTTGTTTTTTTTCATTTTCTCCAAAGCCCGAAATGAAATTTGCAATATTAACAAGAACCGACGTCATTAACGAAAAAAGAGAAAAAAAAAAAAAGCGTATATTTTAATAGTTACAATAAGTTTGAGATATAAAAAAGCACGAAGAAAGGGGAAAAAACGAATCTGCAAGAAATTCTCAACAGGGCAAGAAAAATTTTATACGTGTGTGCGCGTGTGTATCAGGTTAATGGGAAAAAAGTTTTTGATTACGTTTTTTTTCCTTTTTTTTTTTATCAAAAAAACTGTTTAAGCGAAGCGAACGACCGAAAAATTTTGGCCACTTTAGAAAATTAATGAACTTATCCGATTGTTCACGGCACATTTAATTGGACCGAAAGAGTGGAGGTGAAAGGAAAAAGAATCCGGGAAAAGAAAAACAATTTTAAAAATGCAGTCGAAAAACAGAAAAGGATGAAAAATATTAAACAAGGAAAATAGCTGAAAGTGCAGAAATGCAGAAAAATTAAAAGAGAAGCAGCGAAGCACACGCTGCAGAAAAAGGAGAATGTTAGAGTAAGTCGTAGAGTGAGAAAAAAAAACATGGAAACAATGTGAACGGATGAACGATAGTGTAAAATGAAGCGAGAAAGAAAGATAAAAGACGGACAAAAAAAAAAAAGATTGGAAAAGTAGGAAAAGGGTAAAGGAAAGAAGATAGGAACCAGCAGAAATGGGTGTAGAAAAAAAAAGGTTAATAGAACGGTACTAGTTCCGACAAAAAAATATGTAATAACAAGATTGATAATAAGCTTGCGACTGATGTTGAATGCCCCTTAAGAGCGTAAAATAACAAACAAATCTTTCGTAAAACGGAAAGAAAAAAGGGAGGAAGGAAAACAAAGTAAACTGGAAACGGGCGAAATAATAAAGGGGAAACAATATGGAAAAGAATTAATGAAAATGCGACGGAATCAAGAATATAAATAAGAATATAATAAATTCGGCGGATAAAGCGGACGGCAAATGAAACGAAATAAAAGAAAAAGTGAAAGAAGAAAATTGCGAAAAAAGCAAAACACAACGGGAAGCAGAATAGAAGACAAAAACAGAGAAAGAAGAGAACGGGGGAAAATTAGAAATAAGGATTTAGAAGAAAAGTTTGTGATTCTGGTGGCGGAGGCAACCGAAATGGTGAAAAAATTTGAAAAAAAATGAAGTGATATGAATGGGCAAAGCAAAAATAAAGAAGAAAAGGAATAAGATTAAAAAGTAGATGCAAAGGTGCAAAGGTCAGATGAGAAAAGGAAATAAAGGATATGAAAGAGTTTGTAATCGACGAAAAAGAGAACAGAAGTAATATTAAAGAAGAATGAGAGATTTGAAGAGAATTTGAGCAAAAACGGAAAAAATGTGGAAAAGAAATACCATAGATGATGCACCATAAAAATAAAGAAAAGAATTAATAAGTAGAATAAATAGTCCCTTTTTTTTTTTTTTTTTTTTTTTTTGAATTACCAATGTTCCAAAGTTTTGATAAAACTTCACAATAATGGATCCTCGCAGATGACCAGTTTGTGGAATCCGCAAATTATTTTTACGTTCAAAAATAAACAAAACTACAGAGCTATCTAATTAAAAAAAAAATATCAAACACTCCCCTTCTTTCGCTTTCGATTTGCTCTGTCGCCTTCTGCTTGTTGTTTCACGATTGTGATCCTCCTCGTATATGTGATGCTGATCACAATTTCTTCTTCGAGTATCCTGCTTTTCTTAATAAAACGGCCAGCTCTTGACATTAGGTTTCCCTACTCCCTATAATAACCCTTTCCTTCATCTTCTGTGGTGTCTGCACTGCTGTCCTTTGTTGTGTTCATTTCAGACCGCCTAGTTATTTAGTTCTTTAGCTTGGTTTTTCCTGTTGTTGGGCCAATGCCGCTAGTGCGCCCACAAAAAAAAAAAAAAAAAAAAAAAAAAAAACAAGATATTTTTTATACAAAGCCATCTTTGCTTAGATGGTTTTCCTTTTTATTTTTTTATTTTTCTACTCCGCAATTTGATTTAGCTCACAGTGGAAAAGTAGGAACTTTCCGAATTTGCATCGTATAAATTCGAACTATTAAATAAATATATTATTTAAAACGAAAAAAAAGCGAAAAAAAAAAAGTGTACCGTTTTCGGAACTTATTCTATAGGTGTATAATTATTTTACGAGTATAGTTTTTTCATTCACTTTTCGCCAACAAGAATCTGTTCCATATGCGCAGTTTTATTACTTTATTTTCTGATTTTTTTTTTTTCATCTATAAAATTACCTTACATAAACCCGTACACATTTCATTCATAATTTTTTTAAGCAATGTTAACGAACGAATAACGTACAAAGAATTGTTTTATAGTTAGTTCATGAAAGATCCACGAACGGACAATTTCTTCTTTAAGCATGTTTGTAATGGCAGGTATAACATATTACTGAAAATGAGAAATAAGACAAATAACATAATATAAAATTTAAAACATTTTAAAATTTATATTTATATTTATATTATTTAAATGTTTAATATAATGATTAGATATTTATTTTAGTCTATGTACCATACATCTCGTTATGATATATCGACTTTAAATTGTTCATTTAAACTATATAAATCGTTTTTACCTATTTGACCTCAGTGTGATTTAGAAGTTGTTTCTGATCACGTATATATTGAGTTGTGCTTTTAGCTGATGATCGGTTGTTATACCCGAAAACGTTTCTAAGTAAGCATTTAATTCTTAAATTTTTTTTTGTTATATTTGTATTTGTTATAACTTAATATATTCTATAATTAACAAACAGGATGTTAATAGATTGTTTCTCTTATTTGTTTGCTCCACCTTCACTCTCTATCCTTGGTTTTCATCTTTCTCTTATACTTTGTTCCATGACAACTTTCATTTGTCGGCTTACATTTAGACATACCCTCCTCTTCCTGGCTCTCATCATCGCGCTAGTTTCACTCCATTTTACTTCACTCCCCTCCCGACAAAAAAACTACATACGCAATGCAGATCACATTTTTTTTTTTTTTGAATACCCTTCTATATGCATTGAACAATCTTCTTAAAGTCAACTCCTGGCCGTTTCTTCTTATTGTGCTACATATGTATTTTCCTAATACTTTGATTATTCCTATTCGTGTGTCCTTTCCAGCCTCAAAAACACAGACATGTATTAAAAGTTAGTATATTAATCTGTTCGTCGATAGATTAACACCTTCTTTGCTGAGCGCGTAAAAAATATATATGATATATAACGAAGTATTTTTGTTGTTTTTATCTTTTTTTATTTATTTATTTTTTATTGCGGTTGTTGAAGTCACTCACGCGTCTGTTTTCGGTAGAAATTACGTTGAAATAATCCATATTGGATTCAAACGTTTTAGATTACACTGTCCATCGTCAGAGAAACAAATAATGAAATGGATAAAAAACCTACTGTATTTTTGTTGATCAGTTAATTGCGTTTGGTTCAGGTAGAAAATCCCGCTATCGCTCATTAAAACGAACAATAGAAGGAAACCGTATTAGTAACAAACAGTTGGCAGTGTTGTCCGAAACTGAACCAAACAAAGAAAACACAAGTAAAAATTCCATTAGTAGATATTATTATACGATTGGGTTTGTGCGGAATGACGTTACATAACGCGTATTTAATATTAAAATTGTTTTCTTTTTCATGATCACTAATCGTATTGCTAGGTTCCCGCTGTCCATTCACAAATTACTAGCAGTATGTTTAATAACAAAAAATAAAAGAATTCTAATATTAAATATGGGTTCAGATTTTGGTTCAGTTTTAAAGTAGCACTACAACCAGTTGTTTACTATTTATACAGAGTCCCTTTTTATTTATTTCATTACTTATCTCTCTCTCTCTCTCTCTCTCTCTCTCTGATGATGAACAGTGTAATCTAGGATTGTATAATGAACAGCCTAATTTGGAATTGTATAATGAACAGTGTTGTAATCTGGGATTGTATGATGAACAGTGTTGTAATCTGGGATTGTATGATGAACAGTGTTGTAACCTGGGATTGTATGACGAACAATGTATTTTGGGATTGTTCCAACACAGACTCTATCGAAAATAAACGTGTGGAATTTGTTTCGCTTTTTTTTTTCTTTTTTAAATGGAGGGTTACACTGTAAAACAGCCGTTATGTGAATACCCCAAGTTTATTAAAACCGAACACTCTTCAAATAGTTTGAAAATGCCAGCAGTATCACAGTGACGTTGTAACGCTGACCGTCGAAACATGCCCATGTGATAAACAGATGAATATCTTAACGGGACATTTGTTTAAGGGGAAAGTCCAGTTCTATGATGGTTAACTGCCGGGTAGCTTCTTGGAAGTTTCAAATGAATGCGATTTCATAGAAAGTCAGACCGTGAAAAAATTTAGTATGATATAGAATTGTACTAAGGCGGTTATCGGAGATGGTCGATCGAGGCAACCAAGACTGTACACCATTCTCATTCCTCCCAGGAACAGCAACCTGTGTAAAAACATCACTATCCTTTTCAGGTGGAGTTGGAATACGGCGGAATTCCAATGACTATCACTGTGTTGGAAGTATCAATTTGCAAGGCATGGAATGTAAGAAATCGGAGGAAAGGTAATATTAATGGAACCACTCTACCACGAGAGATTAAATAAAAACGTTATCCTAAATTGAGGACGCGAAGGAAAACATTTTTGTCGAAAAAAATGAAACCCCGTTTATCAAATATCGTTTTATTAAATAGAAGAAAAAAAAAAGAAAACGACGATTTTTGTTTTTTATTTTATTTATTTATTTATTATATTTACAAGTCGCTTTTGGACTACAAGGTCATTAGCGACTACGGTTTTACAGATAATTATAAAATTTTATATTGAATATTTGAAAATGCGTGAAACAAAAAATAATCAAAAAATTAGCTGAAGGCTGAGGAAGTTAGATCAGTTGGAATACTGAGATGTCTTTGAGGAAGGCTACGATTTTTTTACACTTCTCGGCGTCCGAAAACATCTCTGGAAGGCCGTTGGTAATACCCGCTTGTTGTCCGGCCTGCTGGTAGTGATTACACTCGATCAAAAGATGCCTCACCGATATAGGCATGTTGCAGCGTTGACACAGGTTGGGCGGTTTTTTAGATATGAGGAACGAATGAGTCAAGTTTGTGTGTCCAATGCGGATACGAGTTAGGACACACTGCTCGTGTCTACTGAGAGTTGGTATGTTTTCGTAGGTATCTTTTCTAAACTCGTGGAGTTTGCTCGGCGTTTGGAGCCAAAGGGTGTTCCAGTAGTTTTTGACTGTGTTGCTTATCACCATTTTAGCTTCATGAGGTGTCATAAGTACTTCAGGCGGGCAATCTTGTGTCGTCGCGGTTCTTGCAGCTTGGTCCGCCAATTCATTTCCTTGGATTCCTGCATGCGCCGGTGTCCACACAAGGCTGACCTGTATATGCTTTGATTGGAGCTGGTCCAATTTTAGGTGGATGCGTTGTATTTTCGGTAAACTGATTTTGGATGGCTCTTAAGCAGGACAACGAGTCAGTAAGTATGGTACAGTTTGTTACGTCTTTGGCGCAGTAGGATTAGTTCTAGAGTATGGAGAATCGCCTTAGCCTCACAGGTGAAGATTGAATTATTGTCGTGCGTTCTTTGTGCTGCTAACGTGATAGAGTCAGAGACTATAGCGTAACCTATTTTGCCGTTGAGAATTGAACCGTCTGTATAGTATTCCGTGCATGGCTGAAATTTTTCGCGTATTTCAAGGAAAAGTAATCTAAACGTCTCTGAGCTTGTGATTACTTTCTCGTGCTCACTTAGATCAATATTTATTGTCAGATTGGGTTGGCGCCACGGGGGTAGGAACCCCAGCGATCGTTCATAAACCGCTGGTAGTATTATTTCGAGTTCTGCTGTGTATCTGGCTATCCGCGATCTGAGTGGTTCTGCTGCCGAATAGTCGGGGTCGATATTGTGCACAGGGACCTTGAAGATACTGTCATAAGCTGGATTGTCCGGTGTCGAGGAGATTGTCACCGCATATTTTAAGCAGAGCTCTTTTCTTCTAATAACCAGTGGCAGTTCGTTGGGATTTTTGTTTTAGCGAACGAAATTTTTAGATAGAGCCTTTCACTAATTATGCGCTTTTCAACTTTCTTTAATTTCAGTATGTCGACAACGAACATATATCGGATAGGAAAAAAAGAATTCGGGTAAATTTTTAAAACTCCTCTAACTAGTATAACCGTGGCTATCTAAAGGACTTTTTTAGCCACGAAAATACTGCTACAGAGTTGGGGAAGGGAATTTAAATGTAAAGAAATAAAAAAAAAGAAAAAAACAAAGAAAAAACCACAGTAAAAGGAAGTTATTTCTACTCACCCAAAACATACACACTTACTTACTTACACACGCACACGTATAATGTGATACGATGAAAACTTCTAAAAGTAGAAGTTGTCCTCGTTTGCTGATGCAAATCACCGGATGCAGCGAAGCTGAATAATAAAACGCAGTACAGCAGAGAGTCGAGAAAGTGACGCTGCAATTATAAAGAATACCGCATTATCGGCGGCTAAATGAGATGATGTTGAATTAAGGTGGAAATTATAATTGCTTTTGTTCTAGAAAAAGCTGGACCGAGACACAGCGACGAACATGCGCGAACGCGACGAAGCTGACGTAAAGGACCGAAAGAGGCGGTCGCATCAAAAGAACGGCGAGAAATGAGGCATAAGAAGAACAAAGTTTATGGAAAAGTGCACAGGATTAAACTGCGGTTAAAGTTCCGTAAAGTGCAAAGAGGTCGCTTCAGCGGTAGAACCTTTACGCGAAAGCTCGGCTTCCGATGATTTCGTCACACGCTTGACGAAGCTGTAAAACACAGCGCTCTTGCAAGAGCCCCGGTCTTCTGACGTTGTTCAAAAGCCCCGATAATCTAGCGATAAGCTGGAAGAATCGCGCCCCGCACTCCTCTGAATTAGCTTTCGCAAACCATCAATCGATTTCGAATCGCGATCGGATAAAGATCAGAGCTGAACCGTGACGACCGTCCAAATCGACCGCGATTAATTCGGGAGGTAATTTTTAATTCATCGACGCGGGCGGGCGGGCGGGCGCGCGCGCCTCAAAACACCCTTTCACCTACAGTGTCGCGTCACCGTTGAAAATCGATGTTTATTCTATTGTCGTACGTATATTTTATAAGAGCATTCTTTCGAAAAGTTATTCGGAAAAATTTCACGTAAATGAATGGACGATCCAGCACGCAAACACAAATCATTTTTAAAAAAGAAAATTGCCGACTAGTTTCGGATAGTTCGATCCATAGCCCGAATAAACCAATCGGGGCTGTTTTAAATGCAACTCAGTTTTTTAAGGTTTTATAATTTTTTTTACTTAATTATATAAGTTGATTATTCTAGCTTCACTACGGGTATGAATAAAATGAAGATATACACTATCGTGGGGAACTGCACAAGAAAAACTCTAAACTCGGGGCATAGTATCACTTTTCTCGCATTAATTAATAGCGGCAGAGTGTGTTTTTAGACACGATATCATTATGTTATATGTTTTTTCGAATTTTCCCTAAACAGTTGGGAAATTATATCATCGGCAAATTTCCAATGTAAAAAGGTAAAACAATAATTAAAATCTTTAAATTTTGAGAAGCCGATACAAAGATGTAATTCCACTTTAAATTACTGAAAATAATAAGTATGGGTAATTTGAAATACATCTTTTTCAAAAGACAAAACAGTTTTAAGTATTATCTAGAGTACGGAGAAATTCAAAGAAGAAACAAAAATAATTTGGCGCTACATGCAAAAAAATTGAAACTTTTTCGCACAGTGAAAGGATTCGTGTAATAATCCTTTTAGATTATTTTTCTATCGGGCGTTGTTTTTTCTCTATAAACGCATTCTTCTTTAACATTTGTTTTCAGCGCGGAATTTTAAAAAATCATAATCTCCTTTCAACACGATGATTTTTTAAAGTTTTAATTAGACCAATCCGAAAGTGTAATAAATAGTCGGACATAATCCCGATCTCGGAGGGGGGGGGGGACTATATGTAATAGAGCCTTTTTTCTAGTCCTCTCATTATTGATAAAATGTTAGCACGTAAATTAGTTTCGATGCATCAAAGGAAACTGCAAAACGATATATTATAATAGCTCATTATTATTACCTGTGACATCTCGACTATTAATTAAATGGTAGAACCGAAATTTGCACTCCCTCTGTTCGGTCGAATTCTGTCAAATACAGAGCGACAAAAGCAAACGAACACACACCCGAGACGAATTTAATCAGATCCGTTAAATTTCATTTCGTTGTTAATTTAAAGGATTTGCCCCCCCCCCCCCCCCCATACACTCATTTATTTACTTTTTATTTCGAAAGACTTTTTTACAGCAACTTTTTCGCAATTCCCTCTGTGCACGTAAAATCTTTGTCGGTAACGAATTATAATAATTCGTAAGTCCGGGTAAAAAACGAAACGAAAAACCAAAAAAAAAACCCATCGAAAATCTCAAACGAAATTATAATCATCCGTAGCATAAAATCATCTCTGTGATCTCACGTACACAGCGTATTATATTTCGTTACATTTTTTCGGTTTCGGCGTTATGCTATTTCTTTTTTGTTGTTTAAATTTATTTATTCATTCTGTTCTTCGTTTGTGAATTTTCTATAATCCGACTTTGGACAAAGTTTGTTTAATATTAATTATGTTGTTCTTCTTCTTATACGCTTTCCGAGCAAATTTCAGCGGCGTCTAACAAATTTGTAATCATCGTTGCCGGGTAAATTACCTTTACTAATTAAGTAAAGTCCGACTCATTTTCAGACGTAATAATTACATTACTGTTGCGATGAATTTACACGTGCTGTTTATATTGAATTCGAAATTACCTGGCGGAAAATTATGCGCAAATAAATAAAAGGAAGAAAAATTTCCCAGACGCTGTGTTTCCTTATGAAATAATATCTTCTAATTTTATTACTCGAATAAATATCTATGAAATCACGCAGCAGCACGCGGAATTCGCTCACAAAACGCGTTCCGTTTTAAATTTTGCAGAACCGACATTTTTTGTTAGTTAATTGTTCTCCAATTAATATACTACCGGTACTTTAAAACAATAACTCGGTAAACGAAAAAAATATAACGAATATCTTATGTAAAATATATTTATTTATTTATTTATTTTTTTATCGTTATTATTATTTTTAAAAGTAGTTTTAAAATAGTTTTTACACCTACAATATATTTAACCGCTGAAACCGACGTTCAGTTGCGCTACCATATATACATTATATATAATAAATACGACACACAATTGTGCGCAGAAGTAATGTGGAAACATTTTCGCGCAACATTTTGTATCGATTTAATGTTTAAAAATAAAACGAATGCAATGATGGTATTATAGTTATTTTGGTGTACAACGATTCTGTTATTGTTATTGTAATCAACCTGTGCCATTCTGTTGCAATCGATTTAACTTATTTGGAATTTGGCAATATAACTAAAAATAACAACTGAATAATCTATATACCTACTTTTGAAGGATAATAGAAATTATATTTCGATTATTCTTTTTGTACGAATATATTTTTTTATATTATATACATATATACATATACATACATATACATACATATATATACATATATATATATATATATACATATATACATACATATATATACATATATATATATATATATATATATATATATATATATACATATATATTGTTATTTAAAACTTTTATTACGTTCTTGTAATCCATTTTACAACTTTTTTTGTGTGTTTTAGTTGAAGCTGATGCTATTAAAAATCTACATTTAAGTGATCCTTTTCCTTCGTGTCGTTTCTGGGCGAAGATCCGTTGCTGACGTGCCCAAAGGGGGGGGGTTTAAAAAAAAAATGCTATTAAAAGTATTATAGAACAACTGGAGCATCTGGCGGAGGCGGAGTGGGAGATGGGGGTTCAAGGAATTGGTCCATGATCGGGAGGACTGAGTTTATATAAATACGAGAGTTGTTCCAAAAGCAGGTTTCCCTAAAAATAATTCAATAATTATTCGAAAAATATATATTTACTTCATGGAGGTACTTAATAATCGCACAGGCACTGGATACACTTTTCCTAGTATAAAATCAATACACCTTATTGTGATTCGTATAATTTTTGAAGAAAAACGCGCGTAAATTAAGTAACACTTTTTTTTTTTAAATTAAATTGTCCGCCACACCGAAATTTTTAATCCGATGGTACAAGGTTTAGCAAGTAGGCAAATAA
Organism: Icerya purchasi; assembly: GCA_039619475.1. NCBI lineage: Eukaryota > Metazoa > Arthropoda > Insecta > Hemiptera > Monophlebidae > Icerya > Icerya purchasi. Next base: position 568,879,566 of record CM077115.1, read on the forward strand.
TGTTCCATCTCACACTGTGTGTACTGCGTTTAATACTTACCAAAAGGAATCGCGGAGAGAGTGTACACTGCTTGATTTATTTGTTGAATGTAATGTTTTGTTGTTTTTTGTTTTTTAATTGAATTTTACGATTAATAATGCTTAGACTTACAATATCGTGTGAAGTTTTTTGAAAAAAGAGAAATCAAAGTGAACTTATTATTAATATTTTTCTTGACTCGCGCGCATCTTTTACAATACAAAAAAAATATACGCACCACTTAAGAAAGAAAGAATGAAATACGTTTATTTGTACACCTTCGATATATTATAATACAATACAGAAATTTAATAGGAAATAAAATTATCCGTACCGAAAGAGAATTCTTACCGGATACATCGTCAGTTAATAATTTACATTAAACATTAGTTAACTTAACAGGATTTAATTTGCAGTAAAAATTACGAGAAATAACAAAACCCGCACGCGTGAACAAATAAATTTACAATAAAATGATTAATTAGTAATTTTTAATCTATGACAGTACATTAACCTGTACGCTGAAACAAAAACGCAGCTAACTACTTACGATTTTAGTTAAATACGAGGGAACTAAATTAATAATTTATAATAGCTTTAAATTTGCTAATTAAATAACGCTTATTTTCTTACAATGTCGCCAAGACCGTAAATAAATGCACCGTATTCTGCCTTTTACTGACTTACATATAGAGCGCATATACACGAGAGGTCTGCACAGAATGTATCCGGCCTTTGTTTATAACTCGGAGTTCAAGCAACTCCTTGAGGACTTGGGGTGAGCATCGCTTTCAAAGTACTTCCCTTGAGAGTCTAAAACCCGCTGCCAGCATTTCTACCATTTTTAGAAGCACTAACGCATTTTTCGGTATAGCCTTCGCTTGCCGCATTTTATTTCATCGACCCCCTCCACATCGCCGAATCTTTTTTCTTTGAACGGAATCTTCAACTTAGAGAAGAGCCAGGAACACAGGGTGAAGTCTCTCTAATACGATGTCGTGTTTAGTCAAATAATCTCGAACAAGATGCGACAAGTGAGCCGGCGCGATGTAATGATGAAACATTCGATCACCGCTTTTCCAATCAGACGGCATCTCGTAACCAAAACTGCAAGATTAAATTTTTTATGACCAGTTTGACTACTTTTTAGAATATATTCGTGGTAGCCCTCACAGTCAAAAAAAAAACAAAAAAACAATTAACAGCCTCCTTCCAGAATGAGGGTCAATTTCGACCAACTCCCGACCACTTTTAATTAAACCGCACTTTCATTTGCATGTCTTATGGAGATTGGTCTTCAAAACTTCTTTTAATTATTGCAATTTTTTCCGTCGTGGCCAAAATTAAAATTAGATGCAAATTCTTCGATTTTTGTAAAATGAGAAATGTGATGCGCTCAACTTCAGAGACGTATACAAAAATGAAACTTTTACTAAAACCGGTCTAGCGAGTTTCGCGATTGAAGGTCTTGCACAGTGATTTAAAAAAAGCTAGCATTTCAATTATTTTTATCTATAATACATTTATCAATAATATACTTTATTCCAAGTAAATTAAATTTTTTTATATATATTTAGCGTCAGTTTTTATTTTTCCTCTATTATATTTTTCCTTAGCACCTGCGTCTCTAAAATATCTTCATCGACAGCAATCAACTTCATCAGGATCACTTCCGTCGTCGTAACTACAATATCAAGATTTCCGCTAACAGTTTTCTAATTTTTTCACAGCTTCTTGAACGCAACGAATTAAATGTGTCTTCCGTTTTGGTAGCAAATGAAAATTATTTGCTCCGAAAGAATAAAAACTCACCAACCAAACAATCAATAATGTTGCGGTGAGAAAACGGAAAAAATAAAGTAACAGAATGTCCCTCGGTAGTAAGTAAAACGATTAATTTTGAAAAGAGAATGTAAAGAATGTGATCAAACAGAACAGATTCCGTATCGCCTGCTGTATACAGCATATACCGACGCTCAAATATTTCAACTTCCGGTGAACAAAGCTCCATGAAATTTTAACCGTTAAATAATGTAATAAAATCAGTGCGATGCGCAAAATATTATCGAAATGTAAGCAATAACAAGCAATTAGAAAAAATATGACGCGCTTGGTGAAATATTGTGTGCGCGCAGCACCGCGCGAATCCTCCAGTTTTAATGCTTGATACTGCTTCAGAAGGGTGCGAACACCTGTTTTCGAGTGATCGTTTAGTCTCTCAGTCGACCGTTTTGAGCTACATCGGCTCCCCTCTTCAAACTGGTTTCTCTAGACCATCTGAATATCCAACTAACACCGTCCACACACGTTCCGGTGACCGATCTCGCTTGTTTTCATTTTTCGGACACACAACGATCCTATCAGGGCACATATATTTCACAACTGGATTCACAGGAAGGGTGTTTCTATAGTTACCACTCTGTACATTGCGGCTATATTAGAACTTATATCATTGCGAAAAAGCTAGAAAAAGTCCTCCTTTGCAATCCTGGCAAAATTTATATCACATCGTCTAGATTGAAAAAATAAAGAAACCCCTACTTTCGGACAGCCGTCATATTAACAGGTTGTGTGTAAAGAAACATTCAAAGTAAATATTAAAATTCGAAGCCTTTACGTTCTAAAATGAATTTGATCCTAAAGAAATAATTACTTTTTTTTTTTTGTCTTATTTTTTTTGTCGGTGATTATCTCAATTTCCAATCCAAGTTTCAAGTTATTATCGTTTCCACGACACTATGATAGTATGTATACTATTTTTTTTAAATCATTTTCACCGGAAGTCGCATGATGCGTGTTTGTACTGGAGCGTGTGTTGCGGGTTTAAATGAGCGGACAAGCGCAAAAAACACAAAAAGGCGCGGTATAAAAAACTTGCGGAAGTAATTTAAGAAAAAAGAAAAAATTGTATTCGTTAATTTTATTATTTTAATGATATGATAGTGTGAAATTTTCAAATGCAGACAAAACATTTACACCATTTACCAATTAAACGAGTTTGTTTCGGTGATTAATATTCTGTGCCGCATCGAGCACTATCGGCTGCATACATTTTTATCGCACAGTGAAATCACGGTACACAGGTTTCCTTATTTGTAGGTTTCTTTATTTTCCTTATTTAACTGCGACTATAATTAATATTCGCTGATAAAATGACATCTGCAACCAATCCGTCGCATCTAACTTCTATTTCGTAAAAATCTAACGAAAAGCAAATCATCGTTCCGATTTTTTAATCACTCTTACCCCTCTGAAAAGTAATACCGAATATAGATAGGGTAAGAAACGTGCTGCCGCCCGAAGATAACCCTGATCAGCTAACTTATTTCCTAAAAATCCATAAGAGATCAATATGAATGCGAACGGAAGAGACCTTGAATCAAGGAACGTGTATAAGAAAGATTAACGTGTATAAGAAAGATTAACGTGTATAAGAAAGATTAACGTGTATAAGAAAGATTAACGTGTATAAGAAAGATTAACGTGTATAAGAAAGATTAACGTGTATAAGAAAGATTAACGTGTATAAGAAAGATTAACGTGTATAAGAAAGATTAACGTGTAGTCAGGAGGAGGAGTTGCGGTAATAGTCTGCAGCAGGCTATGGGGATTTGACGGAATAAGAATATTCCGGGAAACATCCGATAAAGAGAGAAGACGGGCATGCAAGATGTGAACAGGAGGACTGAAGTTCAAAGAGCTCAAATTTGAAGAAGGAAAAAAGAGGCTGCGCCAACTTCATTCAGTCCCTTGGAGCCGACGGTGACAGTTGGAATGTATATTTAAGAAAGCCGGAATTTAGATTGTGTAAAAATTCCGATCTAACGGAATGGTGTAGATCTAGGAAATGAAAGAATTTAATTGAATGAAAAAAATTGAAGGAAATATACTGGGAGTTTTTCGTGAGCGTGTAGAGATATATAGTGTGAAACTTGCAGGAAACTAGCAGAGATAATAAAATTGGTGTTTTAGCAGCGGAAAAGTAATCACGCGAAATAAGGGAATAAGAAGAAATATGTGAGCAAGAGGAAATAGGCAAACGTTTAATAATAAAAAAATAAAAAAAAAACGTAACCCAATTTAGGAAACTCAAAATCCAGATTGATTTTGCCTTTTTCAAACGTACTTCTACTAATTCGGCTTCATTCAATTTTTAATAATTATTAATTTATCACTTTTTTTACGAATATAAAAGAATTATTAAAAGACGCTTCGGTTTTTTTCAATGACAATTAAGTAGTACGGTATTAATTAAGGAGAAACTAAATTTACTTCGAAATAGGATGAAACCGATACGATACGCGCCCGGCATTGTTCAAACCTGAGAATGTCCATACTCTTGTACAGTACTCCTCTATAATAATCCTGTAAATTGTAATTTATGATAAAAAAAAAAAAAAAAAGATTAAAACAAAATGTTATTTTTGATTAATTTAAAATTATTGCACGATTTCAATTGTATAATCATTAATTTATCATCGATATTCAAACAGTATTTGAAGAAAATCCCTGTTCGCGTGTTCTTAGCTTTTTTTCTGGCCGTCCGATTAAAGTAATTTTCATTAAAAAAAAAAAAAACATACAAAAGAAAACGAAAACGTCTGGAATAGTCGACCGATCATTTTTTATTAATAAAAAAAAATATTTATTACTAAATTTAAAATTGCAAAAGATTAACCGTCGTCTTTTGTTTATAGTTCGCGGGACGGGTATTTCGGTAGTTTCCCGAAACCTTATGTGAATAGTATAGTCCGTTGTCGATAAATCTAGAGGGCCGCGATTGGTCGTTCAATAAAGGCCCTTTTTCTAATACGCAGACACACTAGAGGGAACAGTATTGGCCAATGATAGTTTTCATTGAAAGCAAAGTAATCATCGTCGAGGTAAGTGTATCATCGCAACAGCGCGTTATTGAACTTTCTCCGTTCTTTAGCGTTCACGGAACCGTTATTGTTAAAATTGTTAAATGTAAAATCGGAAAAAGCAATAGCGCCGGCGCGAATGGAAAAAAGCATTCAGCGAACGAACGTGTTTTCCCATTAAACGGATGAGGAGAGACAAAATTCCGAATTTCAGCTAAAACAGTTTTCTTCTAAAAACACCGAACACGAAATGTTCTTCACTCCCGAGGTACGCAGAACCGCGAGCGGTAAATAAAAATTGAAAGTTTTTAATTTTAACTGAAGTGCCCTCCCCCACCGACCTACCCCATTTTATTAGGCGAAATGTTCATCGTTGAAATATTGCACTGATAACGTTTGAAAAACGGAATAACGGAGTTTTAAAATTCCAAACGCGCACTGGATTTAGTAGTGTCGCACTTAGCGGTGTAAATTTGGAAAAATGTGTGAGCGCGAATTTTTTTCATTCAAAATGTAACCTGAAATTGGACGGGAAAAAAAGCAAAAAAACTTACATCTCAATTTCCTAATTCATAGGAACTTTAATCACAAAAATTAAATATTTAAGGTTTCCAGGTATAGAGTAAGGTGCTATTAATAAAAATGAATATTGTGTTATACCTTACGAAAGTGATTGCATTTCTATATGCAAATATTTCAGTAGATATTGTTATGAACCCACCATGAAATATTAATAAATCGTTTAATTATTTTAATTAAATTCTAATTTATACCTCTGTACGTGATTTTTTCTTCACGTGCGCGCCAAGTGCGTAAAATAATTGTGTTCGTTAGTTTTGTTATTGTAAAAAGTTTATATTTATTAAATAAAAACGATTCTTATTCGACTTTTTTTTTTCTTTTTTTTTTTTTTTTTTTTTTTTGGCCGACTGTGAATGCCACTTGGCCACTCTACTAACACTCGTTATTTAATATCATTCTATTTCTTATTAAATCTGTGTTTATTTCGAATTTTTTAAATTAGTCTATTTTCGTTTTTGCTGGCCGCTGGGAATCGAACTCTTGTGATGACCACTATATCTCAGCAATCAAGAGTTCATGGCTATCGCGACGGCCTATTTTATCCATCTTACCCCCGGGTACATCCTGGCAAAAATAACTTTTAATTAAAAAGAAAACTCCGTTTTACTTTATTTTTTTAAATTTTGCAATTCCAAGTTGTAACTTATTCGAAAAGTTAGAATACATTCGGGTTTGTTGTTTTTTTTTCAGTTTTTCAATAATTATTGTTTTTTTAATTCAATTTTGCCCGAGCTTTTTTCGCTTACTTTAAACTATTTTTTTTCATATTTATTATTAATATATACATTTTTATTGAACAATATAAAATCTTTATTAAACAGAAATTATTTTTAAATTAAAAATTAAAACGTGCCGACATGTTTCGGAGTCACTTGCTCCATCATATTCATCTAAATATTAAAAAGTATATATACATTTTTATTCTCATCCGTACTTTATCTTCTCCATATCCATCGTAATACATTCTTTTATTTATCCGTCGGCATGTGCTGATTCCGATTAATTTACAGAATGCATCAGAAGAAGAAAACTCTACTCATTGTTTCCTCGAATACTGTGTTACATTTATGATAATTTCTTGGAAACTCGATTCTTATATGAAAATTCAGCGACTGTATCCGAACATCAAAAATGAAATCTGGTAAAGCGAGTGCGATGGAATCTTAATCATTCTCGGTTTTCCAGAGATAACTTCACAACGAAGGATCTACATTAAATCCAGTGACCCCGTATATTATTAATTAACATTAACTATTTTAATATTGCACCACCATTGACTGAGTGACTTGGTCGGGAAAGCGGAGAAACTTGACCCCCCCCCGCCCCAGAAACAATTGTTACCATTATTTACGTTGTACGAATGACGCGAAGAGAAAAATAATCAAAGATTCCCGAAAACGCCGCACCGGCAAATATTGAGCGAGTTGCCGAGCGAAAGAATTTTTCGCACGGGCCAAAGATAGAATTACGGAAGGAAGTGGAAGTACGGAACGGGCTTGATAATTTGGTTTTTAAATGCTTTGAAGCACGAAAATTCATGTCATTTGGCCATAAATAATTTATGCGCTGCGAGATATCGCGTTTTGTTGGCGCCTTCAATATACGCCTCCAGGCAGCCGTTCAGCTTAGCGACGCACTAATGATAGGTTTCACTTTCTTGTCAATAACAGCACACACAACAACCACGTCCAGCACCACATTGCTCTTGCAACGGTCCGGAATTATTATTTCATAGCGAATTTACCGCTTTTCCGGGGGGGCATTAGAAAAAAAAATATGGTCGACCGGTGGAAAAAGGTTTTCCTTATTCCTTATTTTTAGGACTCGACGCGGATCTTACAATATTTTTATTTTTTCCCCGAAAAAATCGACTCACGATTGATTATTACACCTCGAAAGTGATCGATCAGCAATGTGTGTTTCGCGCATGTCGCAGAGTATCGCTTGCCCATTTTTAATTTCAACACCTGCTTCGCTCTGAATTTTGAAACGATTTTTCCGAGTCGATTTTCATTTTTGTCGTATCGAAAAAAAGAAAAAAACGGAAATTATTAATAACGTAAGTAATAACAAAATCGTTTCAGAATCGTGAAAAATGAATAACAATGACGAAGCACGTTTAGCGCAAGTTTCGATTTCATTACACTGTCTACATTTAAATTCTTAAATCACTATCCGTATAAAAGAAACCAAACTTCTATTACCGCACTGGCAATACAGTTTTCGGTAACATGCTCAGGCACCGCGGTAGAAGCTCTCTCTATACACATCCTCGATTATCACATTTTTATCGCGAAATTTCAATCAGTATGGTAAATGGACATCCCCGTACCTCTGTAAACTATTTTTCTTTTTCTTAAATTTCCTAAGAACACATTCGTTTTTTCCCCCTTCTTCTTCTTCCCCGTGCCATAAACTGCAACAAAGGCCAGAGACACGGAAAGTTAAGATTCTATAGTTTTGAGATTAGTAGTGGAAAGTTGAGGTAAGCGAATAATTTCTTTATATTTATTTCATTGTTACTCTTAGGGGAGTTCTTTCAAGGTAGACGGAAGGAAAAACGTGGCGTAAATGTGATTATATTTGCGGCAGTCTAATAGAATGTGTTGGACGGAGAGAAGGGAAGAGCAGGTTTCACATATATATATGTGGTAAGGATTTGTTTAGGAGGAATTCGAATCCGTGTGTAGCCAATGCGCCCTTCTTTTACAGTTTACACAAATACCGAACTGTATAATTAAACCGCTGTTTATTCGGAACAAAATATAAACCGCAAAAATATCGTTTTAAGAATTTAATAAAAAAATACGCAACCAGAGTTTAAAACAAACTCCATCGCAATAAAAATTAATTACTTTTAAAATTATTTTCAAAAAAATACTAACTGAGAAGAAATGTTATTTATATATGCCGTACACACAAACGTGTATATATATATATAATATATAATAGATATATATATATATATATATTTTAAATTTTTTTCAACAACACTAAAAACACATATTTCATAGTTGTGTCAGTGTTTCCATCGAGCAAAAATTTGCACATAAACGTAATTACACAGAAATGATTCGCGACCGCCCGGTGATGTTTAGTTCGTAACGGGAACGCTAACCTGAACTCTATTCGTAAAACCCCGCTCGGCGCTTAAAGAAAATGAACACAATAACTGTGAAATAGTTTATGGCTAATACTGTGCGGTACAGGACCTCTTACGACTCTGCCTCAGACTCGGTCATTATCTTTTTCGTTCTTAAATACGTTTGTAAAAGTTCTCTCAGTTCCGTTCTCGCGTAATTTGAACGAAATAGCTTTTTCTTCCCTTTTCATAATAGGAAATTGCCGAAGAACTGCTAATATCGCACATTAAAGAATCGTAAAAGTTTACTACGAACTAATGCATTCTGCAGTGAAAAAAATCATAAACGTGACGAACGCAGCCCTAATGAAATCATAAATAACGCTGTCCTGCATAAACCCGACACCGATGTATCCTCTCAAAGAACGACCGCAACCGTACTTTCCAGCGAAATAACGTCATCCGAAAATGTTTCATTTTTAAAAAAGCGACAACAACAAAAAATCTCTCAGCACATCATCATCCGATTTTGATCCTCCCTAAACACACACTTTCTGTACGGATTAACACATGTTCCAAGGAACAGCGTTACATTTTTTTCTTAAACCCAGCTTACTCATTTTCATCAAAAGTGTATGAAGTGAATATAACATTAAACGTCTAAGATATGGGGTAATAACGTATAAACATCGACACAGAAAGTGTGCTGTAAGAAAAAAGTGAACGTAATTACAAGTTTCTAAACTTGAACATATCACACGCGATACTTAATTATTGAACTCCAAAATTCGGTAATTGCGCTGATAAAGAAAACTCGCCAGAAACCGGAAAAGAAAAAATTATAGTGTTTGGCGGGGTGCCCCAGAGCTTTTGTGTCAGTCCAACCCTGTATCCCACAGAAACTGCTCCTCTGCCTCTAAATTCTTTCCTCTTTGTTTTTTTTTACTGACAGTAACCTCATTTATCTCATCTTTATCACAACATCTGCTAACTCACTACTCCGGAGTTTTTTTTTCGATAGATGCTTTCATTGTTTCCATATGTCTTAAAAGACTCTCAACTTAATTAAATGCCTCTGAAATACTCATTGCATTCATGTTTTGCACGAATTCCATATCCGTTCCAATTTGGATTATTTCTGTTTCATATATATATATATGTATATATGGTAACTCTTCCAAGTTTGCGCTTTCGAAATTCGACCTCGTCCGTAACACCTGCTTATGCCTTTGTCTCGGAGAAATCTTTTCCTAACCGTTCCAGCGGAAACCTATATTTCTCTTTTTTTTATTCATCCATTTTAACTCATGTTTTACGGTTTCCTCAATAAATGTTTGATTATTTCCCCTGTTCTGCATTTATTTCTTCTTATTTCTTCATCTTGCGTAATCGGCACTTATCCGCTACTAAAACAGCAAAATATATTATCTCTGCTAGTCTCCTGCAAGTTTCCATATATCTACACGCTCACGGAAAACTTCCGTACGTTTCCTTCAATTTTTTTCATTCAATTAAATTCTTTTATTTTTCTGCTCTTCCTAAATCTGCGCCATTCCGTTAGATTGGAATATTTACACAATCTAAACTCCAGCTTCCTTAAATACTTCACAATCTGAATTTCATCGAAATTTAAAATTACTCAGTTACCGATTTGTGTAACTTGAGTACTCGTCGCAGGAACAACAATCTCGCAAAAGTGTCTCACGGTGTTCAACTCGATTTTATTTCGTTTTAACATTTCTTTAAACAATTTTCAGCCTCATTAAAATCTGACGACTACTTATATACGTAAATACGGAATTTATCAATCCTTAAGATGTAAAGCATGCGATCCGTAATGCAGAAGATAGACGTGTTGAATTTAAGCACTAAAGAGAATGCAAAAGCTTTGACAAACGGCAATTAACTACGTCAGAATTGAGATTTATGGACTTTCTTTGATGACTGTTGGGTGAGGTCCGGGGTAAAATTCTGAAATTAAAATACCGAGTTTTATGAAATATTCGGTTTGCTTAGTCGTTAAAAGCGGTGAAGTCAAATTTTTTCCCGACATACGCAAACAAATATCGATAACAAATTGCTCTTATAAAAAAATGCTAATTGATGAGAACGCACGCACTACTTTAATATCGGAGCAGCGAATAAAGGTCGCTGGTAATAGAAAATGAACATCTCGGCTACATGTAGCTGTTCGCAAATAATTAATATATCCGCGTCGAAGTAATGACCATGACGTTCTTACATTGGGGATGACAAGAAAATCCAATAACGCTTTTTTCCATTACGGAAATAGCAACTATATGTATGGGTCCCCAGGGATTATACTTTATCTATCACAAAACTTTCGCCATAAAAATTATTCTTATTCATTTCATTTTTTTTTATTATATATTTGTTGTTAATTAACGTTTTACCAACACACGAAATAGTTTGAGAGACATGTGTAATCATCTCTGATATTATTAAAAGAAAATGTTTTTGGTAGTTAGAAAACACAGTGTTTAACCAGCGGAAAGATCTTTGGTAAACTTTAAGCTTAACGTAAAAGTGGAATACATCTAATTTCCTGCTAGGGTTAGGAGTTTTTTTCGATTAGATAAGCGTGTGTTATTCTAATCCTATTTTTTTTTTTTTTTTACAGATAACTACTTTGCCAATTTACGGAGTGTCAACTGAACCGGGTTTTTATTTATTGTGTTCACTCCTCTGCATACGACTGAGATTATCTCCGAAAACAGCCATCAGTGCCGAGCGCGTGGCTACATTTTATTTTCCTAATTACATCTTAAAATGGTAATTAGTCAAAATGGGAGTTTTCATGATAGTGTGTAATTGAACAAAATTATCAGTCTCGTATTGTCATAGAACGTTAACAATAAATCATCATTGCGCATAGAGATCTTTTTTCTTTTATATATTTAAAAAAAAAAAAAAAAAAAAGAAGTTTTTTAAATTACAAAATACTTAAAAAATTTAACCAACGTAAACGCAGCGGAAGAGAACGAATTAACACAAGTCAAAACAATTAGACCGAAACGTTGCGAATAGAAACGAATAATCTACCGTTTCAAATAATAAATGTGTTCTGTTCGGAATATTTCTGTTTACTTTACCAATGAAGATGGGAGCAAATGATACTTTCTAAATTCTGTTGTTGAAAGCAACAAGAGCTCTAAGCGTATTCTGGCGGACAATGCGATAACTAGTTCTACTGCAAATTACAGCGAAATCCCAAAGATGGCGCTAAAAGTGTTTAAAAATGCGATAAGCTCTTTTTAATTTTTTAACATTTTCCTATAAAATTTAATAAACGTCTAAAATTATAACCGATCGATTTTTCAATAATAATAGACAATGATAATTTCAATGATTCATTTTTAAAGAATAAATTACAGAAATCGAACGCAGGGATGTATTTATTGTATTTACGTTCTTTGAAATTTTCAAATGTTAAAGAAATTATTTAGAACGAAAAATTGATAAATTTCGAATTTATTAAAAAATTAGTGAACTATTCGCTGTTACTATTGATAAGTAATAAATCATTTTTTATATCTGCCTTTTTTTCTTTCGAATATGTCGCAACATTCAGATTATCGTATAAAAAATTAAAAGTACACGGTTTGCGTACGTGTTAAAATTGACCGTTAATCTCCATATTTAAAAAGGATTTTCCTTCGTAAGCAACGAAAATCTTGCGAAAATTCCATTAATTTACGTGGATGAATCTTTGTCGTTATTTATCTGGCGAAATATAATTTATGAAATAATTAATTCAATTTCTGAAATTAACAATACGCAGTTACTCTTTCTTGTTCGTCTAAGTTATCGGATAAAATCAAGTATATCGGCATACAATTTAAATGAAAACAATATTTCAGTATAACGGAAAACTAATTCGATATCGATGGCCGAGTTAAATCAAATTATCTAGCGACCGATTGTGAAAATTATTAAAGATATAAATAAATAGATTTGAGTGGAAAGCAAATTACAAATCAACAGGCATGCGCCATCTGCACGCGGACAGCTATGCAGAATGGACGAAGAAAAATTGTCGTAATCGAACAGCACCACGATTGAACTATATTAACTCACGAATTAATAACCGGAAATTAATAATAATACGCGAAAATGTGAAAGACCCCGTAATTTGATGACGGAGGAACGAGTATCGTTAGTGACATTTTGAAAATGATTACGTAAATTAAATATAAGACGGCGCGCAGAGTCACCGCAGGTTACATCTAGTAATGAATATTGCTGGCATATTTTAAACGATGCTCAAATAATTAATTCTAATCTTCTCCTATTTCTCCTTTAACTTCAGTGATCTCTGCCATCCTCCCAGAATCTTTATTTTGAGTGCACTTTCGAAATCTCCCCCTTCAGCAGTAATTAAACTGAACTGTACGGCAATGCCAATTCCCTCTTTCCTTCTTATGTAACCGTTTTCACTGATGATTCTAAAGGGCCTAGTTGGTGCTTCTTTTATTCTTCCAGTCTATAACTTCTCTGAGTCTTTTTGCCTTCCTTCTTTCTTGTCCATATTTACCGCCGAGTTGATGGATATTTTACGTTCCGTTATTTCTATCTTCTCTAACCTTTTTCCTTCCCAATTTCTTATCATTTCCAGCTCCATGAGTGCACTCTCCTCTTCCTGATCATAACTCCTGTGACTTTATTATTTACTGTATACGTTCTTTCATTCGGATTCTTTCTTCTGTCCGTGGGATCCATATTGACTTGCTGTGGGTTCCTGGCAATTCTGGAATCTCTGGTAATGAGATGGCTGATTCTTTGGTTCGGGTTGATGCTTCTCCTTCGTTCCTCTTCTTCAAAAAAATACCATTTTCTAATCACTTGTCGCTGTGTAAAAATTTCCATCTCAGATTTTGGTCGGATTGGATACCTTTCCTAATTTTCTATTGGTCACTCCTTTTATCTGTCTATTCAACCTAAGTCTTCTTTCCAATCCATGGTTCCTTCTGTTTCCTTCACTTCTTTGCTTCTCTGTTATCTCCATTATGCGTTTGCGTATTAATCATTCCTTGCTGCCTTCCTCCCGCTTTCGCTTCTCATTAGCCTCATCCCCGTGTTGTCCTCTCCATTTAAATGATGCGGTTGTTTACGATGCTGATCTCACGTGTTCACTAAGTGTTCATCTGTTTCAATGGAGCATTCGGCTCCGTATTCCCGTTTGCTTAGGCTTGGGCTTCCTGCTCCTCCTTTTTTTGTATCTGTTATGTCTTTTCCTTCTACACATATTATCCCTCCCATTATTACCTTCCTATTAATAATATCTGATTGTCTTATTATATGACTTTCCTTTTTTATTTCTAATTGTTTCTGGGCGACTTCGTCTTTGGTTGACGAGCCCAATTTTCTATTCTTTTAAAAAACTTAAAAAATAAAAAAATAATTATAACCAAGTTAAAAACGGTTTAATATTTGTTATATTGTTCCATCGCAAATATTTTGTTATCATAATGATGTAGGCTGCTTAATTTTAAAAAGAAAAACCGGTTTAGATATTGAACTATATAGTACATTCATAATATATATATATATATATATATATATATATATATATTTATGTACGTATGTATGGGTATATATGTATATATATAATACCTTCTTCTTTTTTTTTATTTTATTAGCAGCAGTGATTTGAATCGCCGTATAAATAAATGAATGGAATTTGATAGATTAATTCAGTATTGTTAGGGTACTGTTTGGAAAAATTTGTTATAATAAAATCGATCTGGAATTTTGAATATTCCAGAGTGCAGTGACATTCTGGCAAAACTTGTCAGCTAGAGAAATTTACTTTAAACATTTGCTTGATTTTCTCCTCTTTGGCACATCTGACATATGTTACAAACGTTTAATAAACGTCAAGTTATACGACGAATAGATCTCTATTCAAAATTTATTTTCACAATTGCACGCCTAAAGTTCAACTATCTGGTTATAAACTAGAGATAAAATCAACTTCATTTATCGAATCTGCTTGGTACTGATGCAACTAATCCAAGTGACTATGTTTCGGACACGTAATGAAAAAAACTAAACGATAGACTAGTCTTATCGTATACCACTCAGTCCTAATACTGCATTTTAGGCTGACGGAATTCATCCGAAAGTAGGCCGATTTTCATTGTACGAGTTACTGTTGGGCAGTGCGTCGTAATATGAAAAAGTATATACAACATTTTTGTGCGACGTTTTTGTATCGATGTTCGATCTGTAACATTTCTTTTTCTTTTATAAGAATTCCGGAAGATCATTGTTTTATCTATTTATTAATATTTCATATTTTTAATGCCCGTATATAGTTTTGTACGTTCATTTTCTAATGCTAAAAAAAGTATTTCGATAATTTCTCATTTTTTTAAAAGTAATTATTTGAATTAACCTCAATTTAAACATCACTCAATTACCGAATTCGTTACTATTACCTTTACACTTATCGCATTAGTTGTACTGTTAGCGCTGCTGCATTCTTGGCTTAGCACTGGCTTATGCATTTCTGTATGTGTGGACCGCACTTTAGACTGACGGAAATCTGAGGATCCCCTCAGCTGTATCACGATGGCGGAATCCGAAGAAATATATATAGTATGCATTTATTCATTTATTTATTTGCCTGTACTATTATTAATTTTCATTAAAATCAGTTGCACAAATTTTTAAAACTATACTCCCCTCGAATAAACAAAAATTTTTATTATTCTAATTAAACTGGCTCCACCTGTCGGTATATAATAATTACATCTCTCTAGTAAACATGTAAATTACGCGATTAAATCAAATAATATATAAATAGTCATCGAACGATTACCGATTGCTCCTTAAATTCTTCCCTAGTAAAAATCTCAGTTAAATGTTTGTTTCAAATTTTCACTTCTTATTTCATACCGTAAAAAATTAATTTTATTATTTTTTTTTTAAAAAATTTTTATCAGAATTTTAATATCGGTTAAGAAAGGTTCGCAGATCGGTTTTTTTCGAATATTTCTTCGTTACATTTTTGATCGCAACGTAGCAAGCGTAAAAACAAAAAGACAAATTTCGGTTTGTATATTTTCAACGTGGTTACCCTTTATCCGACCGCCGCGTTAATTATTATTTTAAAATTGTTAAATTTGTTTTATTTTGAAATTTTCGCTATAACTTTATACTCCGTAATTATCATCCATCTTCACAACTTTATTTCTTCTGACAGTTCACGGCACGCGCTTTTATACATTTCCTCCTATATTAAATTGTTACTAAATTCACGCCAAACTCACCCTCGCTTATACACATACATACATATACATATATATATATATATATATATATATATATATATATATATATATATATATATATATATATATAATGTTATTCGAACGGTTTTTTATTTCTTTGTTATTATTTTTAATAAACTACGCGTATATATCGCGCACACAACGGCTAATCAGTCATCATCATTAACGCCATTATTATGGAGAACATATGATTGATGACCGTATATAAAATTACCAGTATTTCGTTTAGAAGCACAACAGCTATCGCCGGTGAGCACTTTATTTTTTGATATTCACTCAAACATACGTTACATAATACGTATAGCAGCTGCCCGTTGGCCACTCTCCATTTTTATCAGTCATTAGCATACTATTAACACAACAACGGCAATCCAGCATTTTCCACTGCTGTGTGGGAAATTAATACCACATTATTAACCCTTCCGTACAGCAATGTTGCAGTGCAAATCGTAACTATTTTGTTTACAAAATTAGATACTTCGATATCATCAAGTTCCATTAAAAGCTAAATGGCACACTCGCAGTATGCAGCATATACTATCCTATACACGCAAAATTTAACTGCGAATGTAGTTAAAATAATAAAACCGTAACCACTGCTTCTGCAGTCTCATTCGCTGTTTATTTTACTGCTTGTATATTCCTTACCAGATTTGCCGGGTACTATGACTTTGAATTACTTTTAAGCACGCCAACGCATGGCGCTGCATGTAGCCTGTGAAAAATTAATTTACATCTTACCGTAATTTATTTTTCAAAATAAATGTAACAAGACTTAATCTTAAAGAAAGCGATATATTTCTTCTTAATTAATAGAATATAAACAATTTAAACGGAAACAATTTTTTCCCTTTGCTTAACACTGATATTTAATTTTTCTTTTTTGTGAATAAAAAAGGTTAGTTAAAGTTACACCGTTTGATTAAATTCCAATCCGATTGGTGTGATTTTTTGCTTGATAAACAATTAAAAAACTTTTAAATGATATTCGTATATAATTGAAACATTTTATAATAATAATAATAATAATAATAATAATAAGCAAAGGCATTTTTCAAGGCAACACGCTGAGTCCATTAAGGTTCTGTATTGCATTAAACCCTCTATCTACCATGCTGAAGAATATTAATGTTGCCTAAAAAAAAAACACTCAGTATATATTTAACCACCTCCTATATATAGATGATCTTAAATTGTACTCTGCCAATAGCGAACGTTTAAAAACACTTTTAAATATTATTGAGGTGTTTAGGTATAAAAATTAACTTTGGCTGAGGTAAAATAAACAATAAGTAAAATGAATATCGTTCCGGAGGGATATCAGCTAATAGAAAATGATAAAATAACAGAGTCCATACAAGAAAGCGATTATTATAAATATTTAGAGATGTTTCAAAAAATCTGTCCATAGATGAAAAACAAATCAAAGCAGATCTAGAAAAAAGATATGTAAATAGATTACAGAAAGCATTCGGCGTAGAATTAAATAGTTCGAATAAAGTTAAAGCTGCAAATACATTCGCTATAAGAATATTAACATATTCCTTTGGACTAATAAAGTGTAGTGAAACGGATTTAAATAACCTTAACATAATAACGAGAAAAACCACGCATAAATACAGAATAAACCACCCTCAGTCTGCGGTGGAACGCTTCTCGTTACTAGGAAAAGAAGACGGACATCAAAAACATGCACGTGAAACAGATAAAAACCCTTCGAGAATGTATGTCTACAGCAGGAGGAACAATAGGTCATGACATAAATTAAAACAAATGATCAAAAATTACACGGCGCATAGATTGAATGATCAAGAATACAAGCCGCAACACATGAAAGTAACAAACAAAATCCTTCATGGTGAGCGAAGATTACAACTACAAAACAAAAATACAGACAAGCGAGCATCGAATAAATGGATTGAGATTGGTCAATTGTATGCCGAAACAGGATTCATGTGTGCAATTCAGAATCAGGTGAAAGAGGAATTGTGTAAAGTAAAACTGAAGGATGGAAGTGCTAATAATGGCAGGAAGTGTCAACAAAAAAAAAAAAAAAAAGAAACTATTGATCATGTGGTGGATGTAAAATTCTAACGCCAACTGATACACACCTAGTCATAATAATGTTTGTAAAGAGATACAATTAAATTTGGCGAAAAAATACGTACAAAATCACGAAAAATTAAAGTGGTATAAGTACACACCTGATGCAGCACTAGAGAATTACACGATGAAGTTGTATCAGAATAGGGAAATAATTAGCGATAAAAAAGCAATTCATAAAGACAAATATAATAATAATAATAATAATAATAATAATAATAATAATAATGCATAAAGGCACCAAGGGCGTTGTTGACATTACTATTTCGTAATCTATTGAAAAGGTATCATATAAAAATAAATAAATATATTCCAATTTCGAAAAGATGAAGAAGAATTATAAACAAACTAACGTTGAGATTGTTCCGATCATAATTATCCACAACGGAAGTAGTAGTACCAAAAAGTCTCACAGAAAGCATAAGGAAATTATATCTGAAACCCGGCATATCAATTCAGTTCCAGAAAATTGCAATTTCAAATACAACGAAAATTTTTAGAAATCGAAACGTAGCTTTGAATAAACCCATCTGCGTTTGCCGAAATGGAAGTACCGTACGTGGCGAGAATTAATTAAATAAAAATAATAATAATAATAATAATAAAAATAGCAGTATAATAAATAAGTAAATCATATAATTGTTACAAAAAGGTTGGTTTTATTTATTACTTATTATAGGGGAGGGTAATAATGAAAACTTTTGTGTCCAACCATTAGAAAACGAAAAATAATTTACGAGTTGTATACGTTTAGGGGACGAAAAGAACCGTAGGAAGCGGGAAAAAAAGAAAAATAGTGGAAAGTTCACGGTTTAGACAAGAGAAATAGAAAGAGAATTGAACAATCGAAAATGATGGAGATTTGTACAAGATATGTGGCATGAAAAATAAAGAAGGGGAACAAATGAAAAAAACCGAACATACAAGATGCAGGTGGTATAAAGAAAGAGCGAAGACTGTGAATGTAGCAAAAAAAGGGGGAAAAAAGTTAAAAAAAACTGTACGTCGAGAAAAGATTGCTGATAAAAAAAAAAGTATTGAAGCTGGATAAGGGTGAGCAGAAAAAGAAGAGAAATAGGAAGCAAGCTAAGAGCCCACAAAAACGAGTCAATCATTGTCTTCAATTTACGAATTATAATCTATCCGCAATTAAAATAGGACGTACCTATACACGATTCTATACAGGTACGCAATAGAAGTTGTTATTTCTTCGTCGTTCACCTTTCAGGTAACGGCCGTGCGGCTCGGTTGACAGCCATGTACTTCAACTGCCACAATGGTAACGACCGCCAGCAACCGTCGCTGGTTTACGTTAATTATCTGAGATCAAATTTTGATGGCATCACTGAAAACGGGAAAGTTTTCAAACAGTAAGACGATCAAAAACGCATCTGTAAGAAGACTGTATTGGTGCGCTGCTGAAGATGATGGAACGGGTAGAATAATTTTACAAATGCTTATAAAACTTTACAAAAGGACAAGTTGGAAAGAGGAAAAAAGAAAATATTTATAAAAGAAAACTTTGACTTTTCGAAAAAGAGTAAACAGTGAATAATGCAACAAGCAATTTCGCGATGAAGATTTTTTTTCCCATAAAAAAAAAAAAAAAACAAAATCGGCGCACGTCTCAAATATTCAACGAGAAATAAAATTTAAATAACGAGACTATTAATGCAAGAAAAGACACAGTAATGACGCAATTGGGAAATCGTCATTCGGATCATCACAGATGCATTTGTATTAGCAGAAATGTCGGCATTTTATCTATAGACTTGTTTGTAATCAATGCACGTATGTTTTTCTAGCTGTTGCGCCTCGAAGGTATTATTTAAAAAGGCCATAACATCGACGTACAGTTTAATTGTGCGCATCACTTTCAACGAACGTCGAAATACGTTATAACAACCGTTGTTTAACTTCTATTAGCTAACATAATGCAACAACATTAAAATATTTAAAAATCGGATAAATAGAACACGGATTAAATATTTAAGGCGAGTAATGAACAGTTCTACAGATTTAAATTAGAGTGAAAATTTCCGCGGATAGTTAAATTACTGTACAATATAAAAATTAGTGCACAGATCCATCTTCTCTGTTCGTTAACTTACTATAATAGTAAATTATAACAAAGTAAACACCTTCTTATACATAGGTAACAAAAATGTCAAACAAATTTGAAACGAAAGCGTTTTCAGGCAAAGTTCATTTTCAGCTTAGCAATATAAGAAACAAAATAAATTTTGACAATAGAACCTTTTTTTTAAAACGAAATCCAGTAAACAATTCAATCGATTTTCAGAATACGAAACATAAATAAAAATCATTATCACAAAACGCAGCGTAATACTTACTTATATACCTGCATTCACAGGCGTCGGCTCAGAATTTCTTTCTCCATGCGGTCCAAATTGACTTTTCTCCTAGAGGCTTATCTAGTAGACGAAAAATGCTGCAAATTTGAGGAAATAGAAAGTTCTCTAAATAACGAGACACATTCCGAACTTTTACAGGAAAAGCAAATAAGAAATTATACAATGCTTATAAACTTGCAACATTAAAATTTCTGATTATCATATCCCACGTTTTCTAAGGTGAAATATTTTTTCATTTAAATAGTATTTCAGCTTCGTTTCTGCTTATTTCAATTTATTTCAATTACAAAAACCCGTACTATAAACTACTTCAAAAGGCAGTAGTACGGGGATAGATTAATTTACACATATTATAATAATAGTATAGTTATAGTTTCGGTGCTATACCGACGTCCTTTAAGAATTCGAAAAGGATATGATGAGGAGTGCAGAGCAAAAAGCAACTCAGCGTGTTGGTGGAAAAAGCAAGAAGAGATAAGCGGCGTTTGAGTATGCGGAATAGTGCAAGGCTAGTGGCAAAGAGAACACGGAGATTCCTTAAATAATAAGTGTCAGTGGATAGGCGAAGTATGCTTTGTAAGAAAACGAAGGAGTAGGACGCGTCCTTCCCCTCGTAAATATTCTGAATTTTAAAACTTTTTACGGCGCTAAATAATCTTAACGCTACGTCATTGAGAGCGTATTCTTCGATGGGGGGAAAGTGTTGGTTCTTTTAATTTTAAAAAAATTCCGAAGAAATTACCGTACATTTTGCTATATTTTTATATTTCATATTTGATAAATTAGACGTTTTAGGGTGCGTTTTATTCTGTTTTGGCAAGGGTGATTAGAATAAAGTTAAAAAAAGATCACGATTGAAATACACGTGTTTTTTTTTTTTTTTCGTATTAGAATGCGCATATACGAGTAATTGAGGATTACAAATGTTTTTCTTAGGAAAATAAAAAGTTATCGATTTGAATATCTTACAATAAGCTTCTATTTGCGTCTTTCTTGAATCGTTCATTATACCGAACATATTTAATCAATCGGGGTAATTAACATATTTTTAATAAAATACATTTATTTGAAAATCTCGCAAACATCACTATCAAAAAGGACAACACAAAAAAAAAAAAAAAAAAAAAAACCAAAGAAAAACCAAAAAACAAAAAACAACTGTTTCTAAATATTAACAATTGATTCTATTACTCAAAAACAGTTCTTCAGTTTGCTTCAAAAGTAATATTACTTTCGTTAAATTTTATTCTATTGAACATATTCAAATTTTTCGTGCCAAACATTAGTTTCTTTTAACATTAACATTTTCTGCTTTACCGGGTTTCTTTTCCTTTTTTGTCTTCTTCTTTTGTAGCTTTTTGTAATAATAATTGTTTCCGGCATATCTCATTATTTTTGCTGTCCTGTGATTAATTTACTTTGACCGCATTTAGAAACATTTAAATTAATTTCGATTTCTGGAAACAATAATATCGTTCAAGTTTCATTAAAAACTACACGCAGCATTACTGATTTCAATGATTCCCCGGCTACATCTTCGCTAATTTTATCGATAATAACGAAATATAATAATTTTACTTGTTAACTAGAGCACATATTAGATCAGAGTGCGGTTCAAATGTCGTGGAAACATCGTTGCGAACACTTGATCGAGAATAACATGTGCGACTTCAGTAAAATTTCAACCTAAAAAGTCTTGAAATTCGAGAACTGATATTAATTTCGACCGGCAATAACTCGTATAAGGTTTTTTGGATAGATAGTAGATATTTATTGACAGCGAAAACACAGTGTTCGAGTAAAAAGTACATCAGCTCTGTGTCACAGTGTCAGGTTACTATTTCGGTAGCTGAAATTTATGCATTTACAGACACGTACACAATATTGATCGGTGTAAAAAGCACTTCTGAAGAAATATCAAAAATCTCCACAAATGGAAGACGTGTAATGTGACAAAAAAAAAATATCAATATTCAACATCGATTCGATTATGTAATCTCTTTAAAGAAAGAAATAGAATCATGGCTATTCTTTCTGATCGTTGGTTCCTTCGATCGCGGGTTTTTCTCTAACATTTAAGACCTTAATTTTATTAACGGAGAGTAAAATATAAGCGTGCTTTGATCTTTCATCGCTATACTTTACAGGAATTTTAAGTAATAAAAAATAAATAAATTCTTATTGATTGGCGTCATTTGTAGAAAATGTGAATATATCTCCTAAAATGAAAAGTGAAAATTTTGAAAGGTTTTTTTTTCAAAATGACTGGCAAACACTGTGCCGACTCGCACCGAATTTTTTTTTCATTACTGAAATTTATAGAACTTCCCATCTATCAGTATTATCACTCCGATTTCATTTTTTCTTATATGTATTTTTTTTAAATTTTTACCAGATGTTGAAGTATTTCTTATTTTGTGCTTTTAAAATATTATTGTAATTATTGAATTTAATTATACACAAGTATATTCTGTCGGGACGTTTATTTTTCATGAATAAATCTTCGGAAAATATGCAAGCTGCGTGCCCTTATAATTCTCGAATAAAAAAAAATTACGCCTATTTTAACATTCGTCGACACTGAATATCGGCGTGTTATGTTCAGTAAAATCTGTAGCGAATCGTTCTTTCTTAAATCACGCCAAAAATTAGCCATTTAAAATTTTTAGCCAGGATTCTATAAAATTTTCTAACAGCGACTTAATAAGAAAAAAAATGTCAGTTTATTATTTTCGAATGAGTATCTTTACTAATAGATTAATATTAATTTTTACGAATACGTGCTCGGTGTAATTTAATATTCCCACATGTTTCTTTTTTAACGACTGATTTAGAGTAGTTTTTTGAACTACGAGCTCTCAGACCCCGTGTCGCATATACTTCAAGGTTAATGTCCGTAGTTGACGCAACCATAAAAAAAAGGTAAATAAATAAAGAGAAATCAATTAGAAAGAAGGAAATATTTCGCCGTCTCGGTGCTTATCCATTTTTGTAATTATGTAAAAAAGAAGATCTAACAAATTGATATTTAAATTTCGATGAAGGCGCAACTAACAAATGCACTATAAACAATTCACGCGAACCAACAAAAAGAAATAATGCAAAATGAATTGAAACAAAAATCAATAAATAAATAAATTAATTAATAAATAAATAAGTAAAAAGGGAATCATTAAAGCTATAAAGTGAAATATATAAGCAACCACTTCGTTCTATAATAAAAAAAAAAATAATTGAAATATAATATTATTTAAAGGATACTAAGGAACTTTTCTAAACATTTTAAGAGGCGTGCTAATTCTTTTTTCTACAGGGTAAAAATTGCCCATGTTGATCGAGATTGCTAATTCATATCAGCTGCTAGTTTATTCTGAATCATTCGTAATTTTCATTTTTCGACTCAACCAAGTCGAAAAATTAGTTATTTAAACGCATTAGAATGTGTTTAAACAAAAAAACTGCTCAGTTACAGATGAAGTTGTTTTAACTTTTTTTGATCGTGTAGTTAATTGGAAAAATTGTAACTTCCCTTCCGACCGGTTATGATCGCAATAATTTATGAATATAAGGGTCGATACGGGTCTTTAATTGTGGTGAAATGGACAATAAATGCGAGCCAGAGAAAGAGAGAAAAAAAAATGGATCACAATTGTACATTATAAGATTAACGTCGCTTATTTCATTCTAAATATAACCGAACCCGTTTTCCCCCTTTCCTACGAGAATATTTTTAAATTCTTAAATTTTTTCACCGCAAAACAGGGGGGAGTATCTTCACAAAACATTTTTGTTGTAATATCACATAAAGAAGCAAATAATTTTGAGTAAAAATATGTTATAGAGATTCGAATAAGAATTTTTAGCTTATTCTACCATCTTACATACTGGTTCATTTTCTATATGCTCCAAGAAAATTCCTCCATCTTTATTAATTAATATCCCTTTTTTTTTTCTTTTTTTTTTTGAACCAGATGAAAATGAGAGCAACTTCTTGAAGACAAGAGGACTTGACTTTTAAGAAGTACCGGAAGGTAGAATGCATCGCGAAAGTAGCAGTTACACTTCATTTTTGAACAAAAGAAACAAAAACCGTTGCATAGATCAACATTTAAAAAACACAGTGATTGAAATAGTACAACTATATCAAAAACACGTAACAAGCGACAAATAGGTGGATTATGAGTACTGTGCTACACACCTTGTATTATATTTAGGAAAAAGCTTCACAGCGATAAATAATGACGTGCAATTATTGCGCGAGCACTGTTATTTAATATAATATCACGGCTATTGGGAAATAGCAGCTACAGTTTCCGTAAGTGGCGCTAAACAGGCGAACAACAGGGGCGGAATTCTCAACGAAAAATGCGTAGATTAAAGCGAAGTCTAATTTCGTTAAGCTCGACAGATTTTCGTTAGTCAGTATTTTTTATAACGTTCGCCGAGTAGAGACGCAGAGCAAATTTTTAATTTCGTAATTTTCATAGCTGCGGATGGGGTAACAATGGTAAAATTGATGCAACCTGCAAGGGCAGTAACAGCTTCACGGGCTGAGAGACAGAATGGACAATTGCAATTCTTAAAAGCGCGGCGATATTATTTTTAATATTTTTCCGACAAAAATCCGATACATCAATACAATTTACGCAATCAGAGATACTTAATATTATTTCTATACCTTCTCTTAAAAGTATATTGCGGTAAATAGCGCATATTTCATTTTCATATTCTACCATTAGTACTACACCCACCCTCAATAGAAAATACACTTACGAGGAACGCCGCTCAAATTATAAAAAAATTATATATTAAAAAAGAGAGGAAAAATAAAATCGATTAGCGTGCAAAAATAATTCGACAATCACGATGGTAATCCCAGTTTTTTTTTTTTTTTTTTTTTTAAAATGATATTATACAGACAGTAGAAGACGAGAAGAAAATTCAAAAAACGAATTTCTCTGAAGTACATTAAAAACTGAACGAATGAAAATAAATCAAGGAAAATTACATATCCTTAAATAATTTGTCTTCTATATTTGCGGAAAATTCGGTTTCCGTTGACTATGTAATGGTTTTATTTGCAGTTTGCGTAGCTTCATGCCAACTAGTACAACTTTCGTTAAGAATGGCACAACGATTAAATATATAACGCGTGAAAAAAATATGTCACCGCCAGGGGAGGGGGGGATACTTTTTTAAAGATTTTTATAGTAAAAGTCGAACAGCTGTGTGGACTTAAATCATTACTAACCGTATATAATGGAATGGCGGTCGGTAGCAAAGACAGATTGCGCAGACTGCCGGTAGAGCGCGTTCCGGCGCGAGTGATAAATGAAAGTGCTGGATCAAATTGACTGCAGCAGCGATAAGAAAAATGGACGCGCTAAATTGAGATTAATAAACCTCCCCGGGGCTGGAAAAAGTGCGTACACGTTCAAACTCCAGCGGTGGACCGTTCTGTCGAAGATTTTGCTCGGCAGCCGTAGTCGGATTCCGGCGATTTTCATATTCGAAAGCGCGACGGGAAAAAGATTATCTCGGGGCTGTTCTCGTTCCGAAATAATTATTTCGCTTCCGAGGAAAATTTCGGTCATTCCGGCTTGCGGAATTTCAAAAAGAAAAAAGAAAAATTCTTACTCGAAGTCGCTTTCGCTCTGGAAGGCCGGGCGCAATTCCTCAACTAAGCGAATGACCGGTGTTGTATATCTGCATAATTTTTCGGCAATCGTTAAAATTATTAATATTCGCTTTTAATTAAACCGCGCTGCCGTTTTCGCTTATAAATTAATTTCGCGTTAGCGCTGCTGGTAAAAATTGAAATCGGAAAATTAATTTTACCGACAGCCGCGGCCCGCTTAAACGTTATTAATCGAGAGCGATAGATAACGACTTTTTTTTTTTTTTTATTATTTTTTTTTTATTATTTTTTTTTTTATTATTTTTTTTTTTTCGGTTGATTTTGCGGTCTATATGAAATATGGCGCCAAAATTAACTTTTTCGCAAAACCTCCATCAATGCGATTTTGCACATTTTCGCTAGTTCTTCTTTTTATCTCAGCGGTTACTTTCTTTTAGATTTCCGAAAGCCAGGGTGTTCTTGTTCATCGCGACCCCGTCGAGTATGTATTTCTCAGCCTATTGTATAATATGACCAAAGTTTTGAATATTAGTGCGACTGGGGTTTCCTGAGTATTCCGTTCGGTTTACCGATCCGACTTACTTTCAACAACCTACTACGGTCGAAAGCTGTTATTTTCTTCGATACCCGCGTGAATAATGTTACTCTACGCCCCATTTAATAACAGGGAAAGACGCAATTACCATTCTCATAAATGGAGATTAAGAAAACTGACGATTACGCAGAGCATCTGTTTACATCTTGCCGAACGTCGCAGCTCCTTCCTATTACGGATGTTTTATCTCCACTTCTAACGTAGTAATCAGTTAATTTCGAAAAACCGTTGTAATGTGACCATTACATGGTTCGACAAAAAATTAACAAAATAAAACCAAAATTATTAAACAAATAAATAAAATATTAAAAATTTAATTTAATAGACTATCGGGCAAATGGTGTGAGCGTAAGTGTGCGTATATGTGTAATCCTGTTGTCGGCAAGGGAGAAAGGAATTTTGCATCGCCACTCACGGAGGACTATTCGGAAAAAATGAGTATTACGAATCATAAAAAATAAAGCCCGAAAACATCGCAGGTTGTAAAGATTCCGGGAAGGCACGACCTTTTTGAATGCGTCAAAGGATCTCCGCGACCATAGGTTTTCGTTTGTCGCGATTCCGACGAGTCCGGCGGTCAGGTTGTAAAAAACATGCCGACGAAAAATAACGACTGGAATGAGCCGGAGTCGAGGGCAAGCAACACCGTCTAAAAAAGGTCGAAGTCACTCTAATTTTTGTCACGGTCGAAGTCGGCACGTTATAGTTTTCGGTCTTGGTCATCGGACCAGTAAAAAAGTGAAGAATCCGCTCAAGTTGGCCACTGGCTGTAATTCGACTGTTAAAAACGCGAACGCTCGTAATTCCGATTGTTATAATTAAAAAAGTGTACGGAGTATTATAATTCGTTAATTGTTCTTAAAATACCGCGGACCGAATTTCCTCTGCATACCAACCGATTTAAAGGACCAACGAGACACCGTCATTCAGGATCTTGCACCACCCGGCCGACAACAGAGATACGTATTGAATTATTTTATATTTATTAATCGTCGTAATATTATGTTCGTATCTAGTTTAATTAACGTGTGTTTTTAGCGGTCGACCGTCCCAGTAAAATAGTTGTGGATAAATTTTAAAATACAAACCGTTAAAACGAAACCCATTTCTTGGCTAATCTAATAATTAATAATAATAATAACTATCATGATAATAATTAATAAAATAATAATTAATAATTCCGCGGACTAAATCCGTGGTGGCATCCCTGGACGCGAGTCAGACGCTTTGCAGCGTAGTACCGTTACATCTGGCATCCCTGGTGGGGAGTCAGACGCTTTGCAGCGTAGTACCGTTGCACCGTGTAATTTTTCATCTTGTTAACATTACGTCATAATTTTAGGACTTGTTACGAACGAACAGTTACTAATTCCTCCGAAGCAAATCAGGACCACGCTAATAATATGAAAAAAGCGTATCTTTTTTGTTTCCCGCTTAAAAGTGCGGGTTCATTAAGAAGATTAATTTTAACTGCAAAACAAAAAAATTGTTATACATATACATATATTTATATTTAAATATATATATATATATATATATATATATATATATACGTATATGCATGGGCGTCACCAGGGAAGGGGCAGGGGAGAGTCGTTGCCCTGCACTGTAGCTTTGATACTTTTTACTGAACTGGTCATGATGAGTATTCATAGGCGCGTAATCACGGACAATTTGGAAGACTTTTATAATAAAGTAATAGAACAATTTGCAAGAAACCCACGAAAATTATGTTTTAATTAGGATTTTATTCTTGTTCAATAAAAAATATTAAGCTTTTACAAATTATAAATTTTATTTTTCCTATAACTCATATCCTCTTTCTGTTATCTTACCCCCCCCCCCGGCTCGTCTAGTGGCGACGCCCTTGTATATATTGTATATATTTATATATATATATATATACATATATATATTAATGGCTATGCCATTTTTACGCCAGGAATCATCAGGAAAAGTGTCCTGTTACGAAATTTGCCCCATACGTAAGACTTTTATAGCGCTCCTACATTCCCTAATGGTGAAAATTGGAACTCGTAAATAAAAGTGTCCTGTTACAAAAATTGATAAGACGGTTTTAATGGGATATTAGCGTTTCTACATCCACTGGTGATGAAAATTGGAACTGAAAGTATTATTTCTTCCTGTAATCGCTTGTCTCAATAATATGATAATTTATAAATATTATATTTTAAAAACCCTTAAATTACGTTACAAATGTTATATATTTTTATATATTGCACGGACACAGAGTACCTTCCAATTCATTAAAACATGCAACTTTATTTATATTAAATTATTAATTAAATTAAAATACAAGTTTAAAAAACATAATTAATTCACAAAATATATTTATAAAATTCGTTCTACCGGTTTCGTCTACTTGACATATTCATGGACTGAATTTTGTTGTATTATTTATTTTAAGAGTTTATTATCTGTAACTATTTTTAAAATTAGCATGTCTAAGAACATGTATACGCAATTAAATATAAGTATCTTGATAAATCAACATTTGCTGACCATATAATACAACAAAACCATACAATAACTTACAATATACAAACAGACATG
Source organism: Icerya purchasi (assembly GCA_039619475.1). Classification (NCBI taxonomy): domain Eukaryota; kingdom Metazoa; phylum Arthropoda; class Insecta; order Hemiptera; family Monophlebidae; genus Icerya; species Icerya purchasi. The sequence continues at coordinate 568,908,712 of CM077115.1, forward strand.
CTAATTTTAAAAATAGTTACAGATAATAAACTCTTAAATATAGCTGAAGAATATTACATTAATAAATACAAAGATAAAATATTAAATATACAATAAACAATACCACAAAACACTTTATATAATATAAAACTTTATGAAAACCAAAAATAAAATATTAATAGTTTTATGCAAATTCATACACATCATTTAATTATATTGTTCCATATTATTCAATTGTAACCATATATATTTACCTTTATTTTTATATTTAATTCATTATTATTTATTAAATTTTAAATTTTATATTACATAGACCAACAATTATAATATATCGATTTATATCTTTAATAATGACCAAACATGTAAATAAATAATACAAAAAAATTCAGTCCATGAATATGTCAAGTAGACGAAACCGGTAGGACGAATTTTATAAATATATTTTGAGAATTAATTATGTTTTTTAAACTTGTATTTTAATTTAATTAATAATTTAAGATAAATACAGTTACATGTTTTAATGAATTGAAAGGTACTCCTGTGTCCGTGCAATATACAAAAATATAGAACATTTGTAACGTAATTTAAGGGTTTTAAAATATAATATTTATAAATTATCATATTATTGGAACTGAAAGATTTTTTTTTGTCAAACGGCGAAGCCAATGGAAAAGTTTACTCTTCTATAGGTGAGGGGGCTTGCCTTATTCCGAAGCCCGAAGGGCAAGTTTTATATATATATATGTATATTAAATGGTTATGCCATTTTTATGCCAGGGGTCATCAGGCAAAGTGTCCTGTCACGAAATTTGTCGCCGTCACAATTTTATGTAACGAAATATGTAACGAAAAAAGGTAATGAAAAAATGTCTTAACTTTATGTAATGAAAGTTAAAAACGGCATAGACAATGAAAAAGTTTATTCTTCTATAAAAATTATAGAAGAACTAGACCTGCGGGTGAAGGGGATTCTCCCTTCCGAGTACCAAAGGGCCGAGTATTATATGTATATAATGTGCGCGTGTATGTGTGTTTGCGTGTGTGTGTGTGCGAAGGACAGTCAAAAAGTAAGTTGCGGTATGCTTTTTCTCAGCGTCAAAACACTGTAGCGTATTCAGATTTTGACAGAATAAAATACAGGCTTGTCTAATGAGGCTATAAAAATTTCATGAAGATAACAGCATGTATTGTGACATGATACAAGATTTTCAAGCCCGCATGAGTACCATTCTGCCGCCAAATTTGTTCAAGACGTTGAACTGCAACCTGCACTTCTTTTGCTATTGTACGCCTCTTATCGACAATTTCTAAATAGGGGAAAAGGTAAAAATGCGATGACGCTAAATCGGGAGAATATGTAGGCTGTTCAAATTCACAGCAGCGGAATGGGAACGAGCATTGTTGCGGATGAAGATTATCTTTCTTAACAGTTTTTTTTTGTTGTTTCTTTTGTTTTGAATGACCCTTCGAAGGGAATATAGTGCCATGCGAAATTTCAATGAGCTCGTTTTCTCCTGAACGACCTTGAATTTCATCGATCGAAAATCTACGATCTTTACCTAGCAATGGACGAACGCTGTTCACGTTATTGTCGTTGAAACTTGTCAGCATCAGCTGGTCGACCGGACCGCAGTAAATCATGCAGTTCCTCTCTGCCTTCAGCGAATTGTTTCATCCATCTTCTAATCGTTTCACTCATATTGTCACCGTAAACACGTGTAATTTCTTGACAGATTTCGGCGGCAGTTTTTGCCTTTTGCGTACAAAAAACCAGTGGCGGGACTAGTAATAATGGCACTTCCATCTTTGTTACACTGACGTTATCTTTATGAAATTGTTATAGCCTTACTAGACAAGCCTGTATTTCATTCTGTCAAAATCTAAATAGGCTACAGTGTTCCGGCACTGAGAAAAAGTATACCGAAACTTACTTTTTGACTGCCCCTCATATACGTGTACTTATTAGTATCATTTAAAAACCGATTTTAAGGAAAATTCTTTATTTAAATAAGTAAACTTGTTAAAAAAGGGAAAGCGTGATCGCAGCGCTTTTAATAATAATTTTACTCGACGTTTATAATATTCTTCGGAAATTTTCCGGTATTACAATATATGTATCATCCGGTACGTTATTTTTCTTACTATAATTTCCGGTCGGGTAAGCGTAATTAAAAAGAATTTTGTCGCAAAAACGTCCTTGATGCCGTGCCATTAATTGGGCAAGCTCTCTGCAGATACCACCGTTTTTGTCATAATAACAGACTCGCGTAAATTTATTCTACTTCCGCGTATGATACTTGCTGCTCCAAATATGGACACTCACGTTTTGTCTGGATGCCGTTTTCTATTTTTGAAACCGGTGCTACCATAAATACTACTAGTTGGTTTCCGGACTTTTTGTGAAAAAGTTTTTTTTCCGGAACCGATATCATTTTCGACGGATGACGTACAGAGTTGTATTTCGGGGGAGGGGGCAGCTAGTTCGATGTTAAGCGTTTTGAAAACCGCTTTCTTCGTATTTCCAAAAGAAATCCGAGACGATTAAAAAGAAGTACTCAACATTGTCGAATGTGAAAAAAATAGCTTACCGCGTAAGAACGAGTTACGAATCAACTGGAGACGTAGTCCTGGAATCATTTATCGGAATAAAATGCCCTTCTGCATCTGTTTTGTCAAACCGGCGACGAAACAACTGACGACAAATTTGAAACTGGGGTGAAGAAATAGGAAAAGAAAATACTATTGAGTATGTGTGCCTTTCAGCTTACATATCTCGTCGAAACGTAATGTAACATATACCACTTGACGTTTAAAAAAAAAAAATATATATATATATATATATATATTGTAATTGCCCGACTTCAGCATATGGGGACAGTAAAGGTCATACATGAAGAGGTAATAGCTTAATGGAAATGGCAGTGAAGGGAAGTGTGAGGGCACATATTAAAAATGGATGACGACTTACAGAACGGACGGCCGTATAAAGATATTTGGAGGCCGTCCTTCAAAAAAAAAAAAAAAAAAAAGGAAAGTCGAAACAAACATTGATGAATTTAAATTTCGGCCAGAACACGTTGAGACTCGCTTGTTAACGAAATAGGTGCGCGCTTCAACTAATTGAAAAGGGGGAAAAAACAAAAATTCTCAGCAATGCGGAATAGATATTTTTGGGTGGATACTAACACTGTATTTGTTGTTCTTACACATTGTTAACCTTTTTTTAGTTATGATAAAAATAAACTTTAACGCTTTTATAACAATTGTATAATTTTTAAAACCCCGACGCGTTTCGAAGCAAACACTTCATGTTCACGGGAGTAATACTAACACTATCGATAGGGATTGCATGGTAATAATAACTGAGAAAGGGACACAACAAATCTAAACCTGGCCAGAATTAAAATCGCAAAATGAGGGAAACTGCAGCGCAGTTACGAAATAGAAGGTATAACATATCGCATTGTGCAACAATCTTAAAAGGGAAATCCTCCCGGAGTTGACTGTGATCTACAAAGTAGAAGATCCAACTTCAGAGTTTTACTATAGTGTAATTTTACAAAACGGCACAAAATAGAAATGTATTAAAATCGGGAATCATTTACATGATGACAAATTACTAGGCGCAGGTTTGAATCATAAATAAAAAAAAGAAATAAAGTACTGATCAGAGCGGCGTGTATGGAAGTGATACAAAAAGTAACATCAAGGCATGCCTCTGGGAAGATGTTTTCGTTCTAATTCATCTTAGTTTATAAAATCGAAAAAAAAAAAAAAAACTTAAAAAATTGAACACACTAATTATAAAACAACAAAAAACAAAAACAAAAAACAACGGGGAACTAGGCCAGAGAATATACACATATGTGCGAAATAACAATGCGGCATGTCGAAGGAACGAATAAAATTTTAGATGTAGAAGGATGTTTCTACATTTTTCTTTAAATACCATCAGAAAACAGGAATGAAAAAGGCACAGCCGCAGCAGCTATCATTTCGAAACGGATGTGGAACAACCGGAAAGCACCTGAAAGAAGAAATTAGAGTCAAGAAGGGAAAAAACGACGAATTCGAAATAAATAACCCCGACGAAGCCGGACGAATTATGAAGAACCGTCCTAATTAGAATTCCCAAAAATTGTACTCCCGTAAGTCGCCGCGGAGGGGGAAAAACCGGGTAAATTAACTAACGGGAACATGTAGCGAAATGTTGTGACATTAATCTTTCCGCTAGAACAGAGCTAAAATAGAAGATAAAGTTGAAAGGAAAAAAAAAGAAAAAAACTTAAATAAATACGTAAAATAAAAATAAAAATAACAAAAAAAAAAAAAAAAAAAAAAAAAATAAAAACAGCGGGAAGAATAAAAGGGTTAGGCGAACGCAATTTATTATTTTTCTCATCGGCAATGTTAAATACTGAGAGATGGCGCTGCCTAGACGAAGTCGTCGCCTACAACGGAGATGGAAATATTATTTCGGAGACACATCCAGGCGGCTGTTCCCGGGAGCAAAAATGGCTTTCGCGTCATTTTTCCTGTTTTTTGCATTCCGACCACCTGAACTGCAGCCAACAGTAAGTCCACGAGGGAAAGGTGCAAAAGCGGTGTTGCTCCACTTAGACGCAGTCGAGAATCACTCCACTTCTCTTCCGAATGTAGATTGCCCTGGTACTGCATCCGTCCCGGAACGACCACGAGAACTCTGGCCGGTTTAAAAACGTCTTCGCAAATGGGGGAACAAGTCGATAGGAAAAGGAGACATATATATCATCCGAAGACGAGTTTTTGAATTCGCCGACGAGTCGCCTCGTTAAACTTAACCGGCAACGTCATTGTTCAGCGTAACGAGTGAAAAAATTCGGCCTATGCAATAATGACTAACGGCGGGGCCAAAAAAGATAAATTGTTTCACAAAGGCCCAACTTCGATGTGTAAGTCGACCGGAGTAATTGCCGCGACAACGCGAACAGCAACAAAAGGGCTGCGAGCTGCTCCCGGGGTAGCGAATTTTTAAGTGTCATGACAAATTTCATCGATACGGTAATAAAACCGGCGTAGCTCCTAACCTGTAGTACGATTAATAATTTTCGAATTCCGAGGATAATTTCACCAAGGAAGAGAAAAAAAGTCCGACGTTGTGCCACTACAAAGAGCAAAAATGACATAAAGAGCTTTTAAACTTTCTCTCTCGTAGCTTTCTTCGTTCGGCTATTTATGTTCATTATAGGGGATCTCCTTAATCTCCGTTTTTATCAACCTTTTCATTGGCCACTTCTTTTTCCCCACCTGTTTATCGACAGTCTTAAACCACCAGCTTATTGTAAGAAAAAAATGGTCGAAAACTTTGACACCTCCAAAACAGTTGCTTTATATATATCCTATATATCCTATATATCCTATATATCCTATATATATATATATATATATATCAATGTATAATATATATATATATATGTATGTACATATTAAACCTTTAGAAAACCATCGGCATCAAAATAATTATGACAGCATACAAAACCGTTACCGCAACATAATTTTAAAAAACATTAATTTTCCCAGCCACAAGTTTTACTTGTTAACAACTAATAAATCGATTAACGAATTAAAAAAGCCACCGGAAACAACTAAAATGTGAGAAGGTGAGGAGGAGACACGGTAATCGAAATTAATATATTTTACAATTTTTTCCAATTTGATCAAGTACAAAACTGAATTTCGAAGTGATCAACCCTAGTATTCGAACGTGTATGTTTTAGTTGCGAGACGATCTGGTTATTGGTTAAATATTACGAGAACTCTATTTCTATTTAGATGATTTTTTCATTTCAGTTTTTTACTTCGAGCTATGATGTCTCCTCTCCCGTAAATGATGTGCCAATCTGTTAATTCGCCGGCCAATCAGCGCACGCATTCCTGATAGGCGAAATCAATCTAAATTCGACCAGTCCTAGCCAGAAACTAGTCCTTATTTACACGCAATCTCTAAACACGTTCGACGTTTATTAATATTTTCATTTGTTTATTTATTTATTTTTCCTTTTAGTTTTATTTTAATGCACATATTACTACACAATTTATAACTAAAATTTAGAGAAATGTTTTCTTTTAAACATTTTTTTCCAAACTTCTGCCCGTCGAAATTCTAATTAAATTTCCTCTTCCGATGTGTTTAAATTATCTGTTAAAAAGAATTAATAATTTTCAAATACTTCCTGCGTACATGGGAAATAGTGATTACACTTTTCTTTTAATTTTAATTATCACTTATGTTTGTAATTTTAACCAGTTTACCCTTAGCTCGTATTTTTGAAAATGATGGAAACATATGATAACAATTATTTTTAACTCGGGTAAATCACAATGCATGTTTTTTAATGTTTACCCCGCGCACAAACAGACAAATTTCGTAAATGAAAATATGTCAGCTGGCAACTTTTGAAAGACACGCATTACTTTTGAAATATTTCCTTTCAACTTCTGATCATATAGAAAATATTTCATTATTAATAAAAAGAGACAAGGAAAAAAAAAAAAAAAAAGCCACGTTAATTAGATACAATGCTAAATATAAACTTGATTTGTAATTAAAAACATGTCAATCACATTCCGTGAATTTCTGTGAATTTACGAAAACCGATTGGAATAGACTACTAATTGGCTCTCGAATTTAAACATTTATTCGCTACAACGGCAGAAATGTATATTTTTTTTTCAATTCACGAAAAATATTAAATCTAAAATGAGGGTTGACGATTTCTCCGACGCCTTCCGCGATTAAACCTAATGATGGGTGGTCTCTGTTTTTGGCGAGCTTAATATAAACTATAGCCTACACTTTCTTCTGTTTTTTTTTTTTTTAATCCAGCGAATACTATTATGTATACTAGAACCGTTACAAATTTCCGGGAATCAAACATACTCTTTTTGCGCACTGCGGGTTTTGTATAATCAAGCAGCCGTGCACGCAAAGGCGATAAAATTTCATTTTTAAATTCATTTGTTTTACATCATCAAAGTTAGTTATTAAATTCAAATTATTATTTATTTGTATGTTTTTTGTTTTCTTTTAGAAAGTATTTAAACGAAACACTACTTGCTTCCTCTCGACCACTTGTAATCGGTGTGCGCGGGTTAAAAAATCAGCCATTCCTTTTCAAAAAATTTTCAAAAAGAAAATTTTAATTAAGAAAATCGAGTTGAACACTGCTTCTTCGCCAAGTAATGTTGCACATAGCTGGAGAAGCAAAAGTTATTTAAAAAAAACAAAACAAAAAACAAAAAAAAAAAAAACAGTTATTATTCGGCCGACTATTATTTGCGCGTATTAATTAAAAAGCTTTCGTTCGCTTATTTTTAAATAAAAGGTAGAGGTCGAGGAGATTGTGTCGATTTTATTAATATTTCCGACTTAAATACGCGGGAAAAAAATAATAATAATATTGCGAAAATGGGAGTAGTAAAAAATCTAGGACAGTATTGTTAGTGATTTTATAATTCAATTACCGAAACGAAAAACATCCCGATTAAATATATTGCACACGTTACAACTACAGTAATGTGCAGAAATAAAATTATAGTTAAAAAAAAAAAACCAAAAAAAAAACGCTTTTATAGCAATGTGAACGAAAAAGTGAAAAATAATTTTTAAATATAAAGATAATATTCAACAGTGATGAAAATCTCCCAAGTCACTATATATATTTTAAGTTTTTCTAATAAGCTCAAAATGAGAATAAAGCAATTCACGACTAATCAACTTTAATGTAAAAGAAAGCGTGGGGTAGAAATTTGATATCAATTGTGTTTATAGTTTTTCTTTTATTTTTTAACTATTTGTAGGTCGATTTAATTTATTAAATATAGTAAGCACCTCACGCTTTCTTTTACATTAAAGTTAACATTTGTTGTGAATTACTTTATTCTCATTTTGAGCTTCTCAGTATTATAAAAAGTGAAAAAAAAAACTTTAATTAATAAAGAAATGTATGACAGACTAATCAGAGGAGATACTTCGATAGAAACAAACAATTGTGTAAAACAGTGATTAGTTTCAGATTAAATAATCCGTATTGGCGATCAATGACCATATGAAAAATGACACAGCCAACCGAAAAATCGTACGTGGAGCGGACACAAGAACGTTCGATCTTTAATATGCTGTAAGAAACGACTACAGTCCAGTAGTGCTTACGCTCTGTGCACATAGCTACAACAGGTATTTAAAAAAATGCCGGTCAAAAATATTTCATTTTTACGAAATTTTCCCTATTTCGTAGATTTACTTTTCGACGTGAAGTACTTTAATACTTATTTTGTTATAAAGTAAGTTGGAGAAGTTTGCGTAAGGAAGAACGAAAAATATACGGGGTCGATTACACGTGTTAATGGAATCGGAGGTAATCTCGTCTGATTGCTACATCGATTAGAAAGATAAGGTTTATGTAGACTGCGGAGTTGTTTACCGCTCTGTTGCATCCGTTTGAGAATAGAAAAACTACATCCGGTTCAACATTCTCAATCGTAGGTAGATCAGAGTTTACAACAGACGGGCGGTTGCCTTGTGGGTTCTCTCCATATGGTATTTAATAATAAAAAAAAACAACGGGGAACTGGACAGCGGCAGAAAGATTCAAGAGTTCAGAATCTTTTGACAATTGTATATTTTTGAGTTTTGACCGATTATTCGAATTAAGTTATTTTCCGCACGAACTAGCTAATGAATAGGTTCAATCATTATTTCTTAAAAAGAGCGCGCTAACGAGGATATTTAAAATAGTTTTGTAAAGCCACCGGTAATAAAATTTTTTTCGAAGCACCTCCTCGAAATCGCAAAACAAGTTGTCGTGTCAAACTTTGATTATTCCGGAACGTTTTTCAGAAGTTAGAGCGAGTCAACAATCGAAGGAAGGTGGTGGAAGATTAAGAAAATCAACTGAAACGGGGAGAATGAAATTGAAACCCAAACGTGTGAAATTCCTTTAATAAAATTTTCGAATTTCCACTGAACAAGTTCGAATATTTAACGAAAACCAACCCCGTTCTTTTATATCTTAAAATTTTATTAATAATTATGAAATATTAATCTTCGCTGAAAATTAGCATATCGATAAAAATAAAAATCTATCATCATTAACCATAATATTCCTGATCATCACTTATTTATTAATTTATAGGACTTCTACATCATTTTATCATAAATAATCTGTCTGTAAATTTTATATCATTTATGTTCTACCATTTCGCGTATAGTTGTTGTGTTATAGTCGCTGTTTATTTACGTAAGGATTTTTAATTTTTTATGTCACTATTTCTATATTTTTTAATTACGACCAATAATAATAACAGCAGACTTCGTTTATTATAATTGACATTATTTTATATTTCTTCTTTTAACATATACGAACTATCCCCCCATTAATAAACATTCGAAACGTGTCGGAGTATGAAATAATTAAGTATTATTTTATTGAAAGTGTTTTTTATGCATTGTTGTCGTTGGATGTTTTGCTAATTGCCGAGACTGTTGATCACGATAATTTCGATGGACTAAGCGCTAGCATTTTAGAGTCGACATTACGAAATAATACGTTCACCGATTATTTACAATCGTGCATTTTAAATATCGGAAAATACGATAGTATTTTCGTGACGGGCGATTCGATTAGTCCGCCTAATGATAATTTCTTCTACCTTCTGAACTTATAGTGACACACCTGACGAACGACCGATACTTATCACTCGGCGATTACGCATAATGATCTATTGACCACAGCCGGATTTAAAACACGTTTTCAATTTCCCTTTCACCGCTTGCTCGTTCTTTTAATAATTAACGTTTGTTAAGATTTTATTTTATTTTTTATAATCCTATTAACTTGCGCATTTATTATAATATGCATATTCATTTATTAAGAAACTTTGTAAAACGTCGAAATATGAAATTCGGTATACCGGTCTTTTACATGTCAGAAATTTTAAAGATAAGATCTTCTTTTTTAATTAAAATTATTTTATTGATTTTCAAAATTTGCCTACTCTCATTTATATGTTTAAACTACTGACAATTTCGACCATCACCTCTTTTTATAATATTTTTCTGTTTGTAAACGTTAGGGTTGAAAACTCGAGCGTAGCGAGGGCTCAGATGCGAAACCCTTTTAGTTTCATATAAATTTTTAATTTTATCTAGTTCATTTTGCCTGCCTTTTTTTTTTTTCCTCTTCATTAATAAAAATCTTCATAGGATGGCTGAATTGCACTAAAAACTGCAATAAAACCTTCGCTCAGGAATAGATCTATTATTGACAAACGGAAAAATATCCTCACGATATTGCTGACATTAGCACGCACGACAGGCAGGCAGAAGGACAGACAGATGCAAAAAGCAAAACTATATTTTACACACATAGAAGGTGTATATGTAGGTTTTTATACGTAATTTTTTTTTTTTTTTTTCTTTACCTATAGAACTAGTAAAAAGTACCGCTGAAAATAAGTCTAAATGTTGACCAAAATACACAAATTTGGGGTCCGTACAGTTATTGAACAAAAATAACATCACAAATAAATAAAATTAGTTCATGAGTTGTCTTCTTGAGTTTATTCAAATACCGTACGAAATTTAATACACGATGATGCTGAAAAATTGTTTTTTTTTTTCCTACATATCCACATCCTAATGAGATTCGATTTTGTTTAGGGTGGCATTTGCGTGAAATGCGTCAAAAATCATGAAAGTGTAACTGTTGGAGCAGCTTTAGATGAGCGAACAGGAAAAACTGAAAATGCGTACGATACACAGCAGCCAGATTGTAGTTACGATGTAACCTTTGCGAAGTAAGAAAACTGAATAAAAAAAAAATAAACTTATAATTGAGAAGTGTTGTAAGTGATAAATTTTTTAAAGCGATGAATTGGTCAATTTTTTCCTTTCACGCTTTTTTTCATCCTCGAAATTGGAAATCGTTAAGAAGTTCCATTTTCCATTTTTTTTTTTATTTTTAACATGTATTTATATTATTAAATTTCCCGTTACAAACATTTCTGATGTGGACTACTAACTATAGCATAATTTTTAATTTTTATCAATAACAGATAACACAGCCTTTTTTTGCTCGCGAAATTTACATCAATTGAAAAATATTTTATACGCTTATTATAATTTAATAAACTTACATCTTCTGGACGTATTACACTTTACGTATTTTTTGGAAAACAGATTCTAACCGCTTTTTAACCCTTAAAATTCGAATTTACAAAAAATCATTCTTATCGTCTTCGTTATATGAGTTCGTCTGTAGCGAGATTTTAAGTTTTCTAAAAAGCAGTTGGTTGAGTCCCCACAAAATTTGAACTTTTTCATCGTCACTCTATAGCAACATTATATCGTTAAGCTGAGTGTAAATCTTTTGCTTCATAGGCTGAGTAGTTTCGACGATATTAATAACTGTGTCGGACTCGTATTAAACAGTGATAAGTGATAGTTCGGTCGTGTGTTCATGCGTTTATTGTAATAAACGTTTTCTCGTTAGTTGAATACACGGAATTACGTATTTTGTCTTTATCTTTATCTTTCGCGATAGTGTGTAGTTTTGTCTAGTGCGGGCTACGGACGTTAACAGTATTATGGCGGTAACACCGCCTGATACAGCCATCGACTTATCAACCCCTCAGCAACTTCCCACACCAACTTTACCAACACATCAACACCAATCGTCATCAATAATATTACCGTCACCACTATTATCAGAAGAAACATCTTCATATATAGGTAAACAAATCCAACAGAAATCAGGTAACAACAATTCACATACTAACTACACAAACAACAATGCTAACAGTTACGCTAAAACAGCATCAGCTTTTAATTTCCCATCAAAAGAACAAGCAATAGTTTTTAATATACCGAAAGGAATCAATCAAAAAGATTACATTATTAAAATAGGAGAAATCGTAGAACCTCAAAATTTAAAATATATATCACGAATGTCGCGCGACAGGTTTGCAATATTTTTATCCAGTAAACAATTCGTAGATTATTTAGTAGACACGCACAAAACAATCACAATAAATAACGACGTAATACATATAAGAAGACTAATAAACCCTAAAAAAAGAATAATAATTTCAAATGTCTGCCCTACTACACCACACTACATTATAGAAGAAATACTCAAAAAAGACTATAATGTAAACCCAGAAACCCCGATCTCTTTTATAAAGTACGGGATGGGAGAAACGAGAGGATACGAGCACTTATTAAATGCCAAACGGCAATTTTTTATAAACCCAGAGGAAATCAAAAAAATCCCTGAAACAGTACTCATACACTACGAAGAAATAACATACCGAATATTTCTATCCCCAGACACAGTTTCATGTTTTGTATGTAACGAGAAAGGACATACTAGTAAAAACTGTCCAAACACGATAGAAGACGAAGACATTTCAAACAACGTAAGTGATAAAATAAATGACAATAAAAATGTAAACACGTTGACATCAACTTCCCCACTCTTCCGTTAACGCAACTCTTAAATGGAGCTGCTAAAAGAGCACTATCAACAAATTCTTCCGAATCAATAATGTCAGGTAATAAATTAAAAAATGAAAAGAAACCCAAAATTAACAATGTATTATTAAACGACCAAAACGCTAAAACAGATGATGCAGCAGAAACAAAAGAACAGGCAACAATAACATACGACAGCGACCAGTCCATAAAAGCAGATAAAGAAGAAAATGAATCGATATTAAAAAAAGAAATATTCAAACCATTAGAAATAAATATCCGGAACAATGAAGATAAATATCCGCTTTCGTTAAATAATTTTATGTTATTTGTAGGAATGTGTAAGGGGAAAAAAGATATTCTTCAGACGGCAAAAGAATTTACGGAAGACATAAATGGCTTAATGAACATGCTAATTGAAAATAAACCTATCCTACATAGTAGATCAGCAAAAATTCAGTTCACAAAAATTATCAAAAAATTATCTTACCAATTAAACACTTCCAAAGAACAAAATAATCATATAAATAATACATGATGAAAGGTAATTTAAATATATTATTACTTAATGTGGGCAGAACCAAAATTCAACAGTACGAAATATTAACAAATAGTGAACAAGACTTAATAATAATACCGGAACCGTATATTTACAAAAACAAACTATATGGAATAAACAATGAACAGTATGAAATAACACAGCCGAATATTGCAATAGCCTATAATAAAAATATAAACTTGTCAATAATAGGAACAACTCAAAATATCATTTCAATTAAAATAGGAAATTATATTTTATTTGCGTCCTACTTTTCCCCTAATGAAAGTCTATAGATTCACACATTCTTATAATTAACCATTTAATCACACAATTTCAGGAATTAAAACCGATACTGTTAGGTGATTTTAATGTTAGATCAACGATATATGAAAATTTAAACAATATAAACTATAATACGAAAAGAGCAGAAAAATTCGAAGAATTCTTATTTGCCAATGATCTAAGCGTTTGTAATCCTTATAACATAAAAACTTTTAACAATCACAATTGGAGCAGTGTAATTGATCTTATAATTGTCCACGAAACAATCAGCCAGAACATTAGAAATATAAAAATATTACCTTCTTCAGTAACGCAACACTTAACAGTATGTCTGCAACTCGCAATAAGGAAAGATAGTAAATCACTAAATGAAAATACACTAACAGTTGACTATGAGATCTTTCAAAAACAAATTATCAATGCTCTACCTCAAATAAAACAAAAAATAGAACACATTGAAAAAGTAACTAAAAAAGGAAGATTTAGAGAACGAAATCATAGAATTTACAAACATAATAAAAGTACTAATCCACAATTCACTTACAAAAGCAAAAATTTGCGACACACCTTATTGGAATGGAAAATTAGAAAGCTTTAAAAAGATACTGAAAAAACTACAAAGGAGACTATACAAAAGCAAAAATAAAACAAATAATAAAGTGGAATCATTAAGGATTAAAATTAGAAAACTGAAAAAAGAATACAATGAAGAACTGCAGACATCAAAGCATGAAAAATGGAAAGAACTGATTAATTCTTCGACAATCTGGGGCAAGCCGTATAAAATCTGTATGGACAAAACCAAACAAAGAGTAGACATGCCTGCTTTTAATGTCGGTGGATGCATCGTACACGATAACATTGAAAAACATAAAATAATTTTTGCTGAATTATTTCCAAACCGAACACTTAAGTTGCAACCGACTCAGCCAGATAAAACTCTTCAAATATATGAAAACGAATTAACTACAATAATCAAAAAACTGAACAATAGGAAAGCCAATGGACACGATCAAATTTCTAACAAGATGATTAAACTTCTTCACAAAGTAGACGAAAAAATATTTAAATCTATTTACCAAAAATGTATCGAACTAAATTATTTCCCAAACGTCTGGAAATAAGGAAAAATTAAAATAATAAACAAACCTGGAAAAGATTTAACAAATCCGAAATCATACAGGCCTATAACGCTACTATCTAGTTTAAGTAAAATATACGAAAAAATAATAAAAAACTGTCTGGATACAGAAATAAAAGAAAAAGCGATTTTAAACGAAAATCAGTTTGGCTTTCTTAAAAACAAATCAACCGAGCTAGCAATAAAAAAGTTATGCAATTACATTGAAAAATATAAAAAACGAACAAGACATACGTTACTAATTAGCTTTGACATATCCGGAGCATTTGATCAAATAAAAATTGATGAAATCTTAAAAATTACGAATAGAAAAAATACATGTCCGGTACAATACAAACTATAATTCGTAACTACTTAACAGATAGAAGAATCGGTTTATTTAATCAAGAAAACAAAATCCTATACAACAGGAGTGTCAACTCAGGAGTACCACAAGGTTCGGTTCTAGGGCCAGTACTCTTCAACATAGCAATGAGCGAAGTTCATAATTTGCATTTCAGTCAACACTGCAATATGATAAGCTACGCAGACGATATAATGTTAGTAGCAGGAATTAATAAAAAGGACGAAGTTTACAATATAAATGAAACAATAAAAAAATTGAGTAAAAACATTCAAAACTTAGGCTTACAATTCAACATAAATAAAACCCAAGCACTACTAATAAGTAGAAAACAAGACAGGGAAGAAATGGTACATTGCATTGAACAGCACTTATGCATAAAGATAAAGATAAAATAAAAATAGTAAAAGAAATAAAATACTTGGGAATAATCATAGACACAAATTTAAATTTTGGAAAACACATCGAATTCATAATAGACAAGATTAAAAAAATTTATTTCAAATTAAGATCACTATATTCAAATATGTTCGGTTTCAAATATAAAGATAGAATAGTATTCTATAAAGAGTCATTTTTGGATCAATAACAGAATACTACAGTATATTTTCCAGTTTTACGAGAAAAAGACAAGAATAAGCTGTTAAAATTACAAAGGAAAATATTAATAGGAACAATCTGTGGTTATCGCACAATATCATATACTTCAGTCAACATCATAGCAGGAATAATAACACCTGTAGACTTAAAGTTAGAAACTGTAAACCAAATCAAAACATGAAAACAAAAAGAAAAAATTTTCGACAAAAAAACGTTACGAAAACAAATCAATAAAATTAGTTCAAGTAGTATACGACTTTGGCAACTCCGATGTGATAAATCAAAAACTGGAAGAGTAACACGGGAAATAGTACCAAACTTAGAAGAAAGACTACAAATGAAACATTTTTATACCGATTATAACTTCACTCAATTTTTAACCGGACATGGAAATAATGGTGTCTATATGAAACGATTTAAAATTGCTGAAACAGACATCTGTATAGACTGTAAAGAGAAAACAGACGATTGCTTTCATTCGATTTTCGAATGCAATAAGTTTAAAAACGAAAGAGAAAAACGGAAAATAATAAAAAAACCAATAACCGAAATACATAAAAAAAACTTTTTTAATTTGATCAGCTTTGTCAACGATGTAATGAATAACAAAACAAAACACATCAACAACAAATAATAACAGTAACAATCAGAAACTCTGGCTGAAAAACCGCAAGGTACAGCGGAGTAAATAAATAAATAAATAAATAAAAAAAAAAAAAAAAAAAAAAAAAACTGTGTCGGACTATTCAAATAATTATGGGTTTTCACTTTATAAGTATACATGGCTGTTACCCAATACCCGTTTAAATCTGTACTTGGAAATTAATAAAAAAAAATTTGTTTTATCTGGAATTATATTTATGTAAAGATTCTTTCTTTCTTTTGAGGGAAACATGTTTATCACCGTCCAATAAAAAATTGTTTTTATGTTTTACGTTTAATTAAAGATTATCGATCTTTCGGTAACCTGTCTGTCGTGATCTAACGAAAAGTATCGCTCAACTAAACAGCATGCACAAGTGATCTCCCATAATTACGTATTTAGGCGAATATCTTCCGTCATATCTTTCAAACTCTCGGTTTCGAGCACCTTGTTAAAATTAATTTATTACCACAACAGCAGACTACAGTAGTTGAGTAAGGATTTCAAATTTGAATATAAGTAACATTACCGGTAGCAAATTATTAAAAATTCCGTGTAGGAATTTTTATTTCACCGTAAAAAATTATAGAAAACACTTCTATTTTTTTTAACTCTCCGCAATGAGCACAGCGCCTAGGCTAGATGTGACCCACGGCTTCGCCCGTGTATTCTTCTTCTTCTTCTTCTTCTTCTTCTTCTTCGTGCAATCCGATTCGGCATAACTTAACCACTTTTCATGGACTTCACCATTTGACGAAATTCGTCTCGACTTCTTGCGACCTGGAATAATTCTCCTAATATTGTAACTCCAGTCAATGTCTTAATATTTTGGAGCCAAGAAATCCTTCTTCTTCCTCGTCCCCGTTTCCCTTCTACCGCTCCCATCATTACCGTTTGCAGAAGCTAATATGTTGGTCCTCACATAAAATGATCAAAGAAATTGGTTTTTCGTTTTCTAATTATGCCCGTTGGTACCGGATCCGTTTTCATCAATTGTAGCACATCCGAATTACTGTAGTTGCGTAAAGATTTCCAATTTGAGTAAAAATAACATTCCCGGCAGCAAATATTAAAAATTCCGTTGCAGGATTTTTTATTTCTCCGTAAAAAATAATCGAAAACGCTAACTTTTTTTTTAACTCTCCGCAATGAGTACAGCAGCTAGGCTAGGAGTGCAATTTATTAATTTAGATCATGGATCTCGATGATTTCAGTAACGCAAACAGAGAAGTAACGGACCGCGACGTATTTAATATACACTTACGCCAGAAATTAATAAAATGTTATTTAGAGTTTATTATTTATCATACGGTAATCGTTTTATTTAAATTTTAATTGAGGAATTTTACGGTTTTGAATGCGCTAAACATATGATCGCCGAACTATCGCTTTCAATTTAAGTCTTTTTCACAAAAAAATATCAATATTCAATGCGCAATTTGTTGTTGTTATGAAATCATGTGAGAGCAGAACTGTCAAACTGAACGTCACACATCGTGACGCCATTTTTGCCATTTTTTTTTAATGTTCTGACTTCTTCGATTGATTTTTCTAAAATTTTCTTTCATACAAACCTTGTCCTGTCAATTACGAACACAACAAAAAAAGCAGCCAAATCAGTCGAGCCGTTCTCAACTTGTGATCTTTTACACATGCGCAATTGATTGATATATATATATATATACCATTAAAGAAGCCCGACGAAATCCGATGAACGGCAGAATTCACGACCGCGATCGAACAACGAAAAGCAAAGAAGAGTACAGCGTTTTCTACGTTTATTTACATCATAACTGCATAAATAACGCACACCGGAATAATTTCTTTACTGTGGCGCCATCTGTCGGCAAAGTTGGTAATTGGTGTTTTAGCTAGAGTATCCTCTTCGAGGCAGGTGGCCACACTTCCGATCGATTTTTATTTATTTTATAATTTATGTATTTACTTATTTTTTTTTTTATTTTAAATAGCCAATATAGTACCCCATGAGCCCATAAACTGTTCAAATTTCATTAAAATCGGATGGATAATTTCGAAATCTATCGAGAACATACAGAACGACAGAACGACATACATTAATTTTTATATATATAGATAAATATATATATATATAATCTTATATGTAAAAGTTCGACTATTTGGACTTCACCAGAAGAAGGAGTTCTTCTGGACCCGCATTAACTAGTTTTTAATAATTCTGTAGAAAGAATTTTAATTTCAATCGACTATGTTATTCTCCCCAAAATAAAATAAATAACACTCGGTGATATCTTTGTTTAACTTTACAACAATTTTACTTAATGTGATCGTTGAACATCCTCAATAAGAAATGATAAATGAGAAATTAACTTTTGGTTTTGCACTTAATCACCGAAATGTCTTATGTCAACTATTGCCAAGCAAATTCTAGAACATATTCAAATTAGTCACGAAGTAAGAATGACTTTAAGCAGGACGCCAAAACTTTACAGATATCGTTTCGAAATTTTCATAATATCCCAGGCAGAAAAACAATATAGTCATCAATATATCCATTAATATATATATATATATATATATATCCATTAATATATACAGGGTGGTCCAAAAATCATTGCATAATTTTCGAAGAGGTGTGTAATAAACTAGCGCGTCTATGAGAAACGTAGTATGTACGCGTTATACTGATAAGTAACAAAAAGGAAACTCGTGGTCATTAGGACTTTTTTTTGAAACTTGTAACGTTTGTTCCATTCTTTTCTAATAAACGATTCGTGAACAGTAATCAATTTTGTGATGCGCAATGACTTTTGTACCATCCTGTATTATATACAAAAATAAATATACAGATTAATAATGTGATTCTTAGGTCGGAGACAAAAAGAAAAAAACCGTCATTAAATATGTAACGGTTTTGTAAAAATTGTATTAGGGCGCAAATTTAAATTTTTATTTTTTAATTTAGAGAACCACGTAGTTAATTAAAATTTACTCTTCCATAAGCATCGTAAAACTATCATCTTGGGGTCCAGATGAAGACCATGGCGAAGTTCAAAGGATCGAGTTTTTACGACATTTTATCAGACTACTTATAGTACCGGAAATTTTCGTAGTATTTACTGTAAAAGGAGAATTTTTTAAAATATCGCGCAAAAATATTCGGCAGCTAGCAGCGAAATGGACAAGAGAAATTTCGGAAACTGTTAAAACGGGCGAATCCGGGACTGGAGCGATATTTTCTTCAGTCGGCTGACGACTAGCGCGTGTCACAAAATCGTTTGCATAAAACAGCTGTTGCAAAATTAAGTGAAGAATGCCGGTAATCTTAGTGAGCTGTGACTTGAACGAGAGAGAAGGTACACATTAAATATCGTTTACTTCGCACGCATTTCCGAGAGGCACTTTCTGTCGATTAAATGAATTCATTTAGAGCGTGTCGTTGGCTTGTTGGCCCTAAAGACTAGTGTACACATTAGACTATGTTTTGAATCGGCCGGGGCTCCGACGCGAAGAGGTGGGCTATTTTTAAATCGGATTACTCTGCGACGGTGGCGGCGGCGGGGTGGAGGCAGCTTTTATTTCGAGCCGTTATCGATAAGGTCGAACGCGGAGAGGTGTAGGAAGTAGCGGCCAACTTTTCTTCGGCAAGTTATTACGTATTCGGAGCACGTTCTTTTGACTAAAGTCTTAAAAAGGTGCGCTGCCACGGAGTTGAACGCTATCAGTGAAACCGACAGCAGTATAAAGTGGACTAGAAGTAAGCCGTGATTTCGTTATCAGCGCTTCCTTCCTCGGGCTTATTCGCGAAATAAACAATGCGCGCTCGGGCAGAGACGACGACGTCTGCGGCGATCGCGAGAGAGAATAAAGACAAATATTGGATTGTCGAAGTCGGATTTGGAATTGGAATCGGCTGATTAAATTTAGTCAGGGGCCTCTGCTGCGTCGGTATGTCTTTTGGTTAATGTAAATCCCATCGGGAACAAATGCTGCTCCACCGTCGTCTGCTTCCAGAGAGCAACCCTTCCGCCGTGCCGCAAAACACTTACACCTATCTCTCGTGTCCTCCGTCTGCAACACTGCTCTTCGCCCCCCGCATAGGGTCCCCGTATCAGCCGGGGTCGGTCGTCTTACCTTGTTCCGCTCCGGAACCCGCTCCAACGGGCTTTGTTGTAAATTAAAAGTGTATCCATCGCTCTAACTCTACCAGTTATCTAGACTGCACAAAGCCCCCTTTTTAGCGCTCTATTATCTGCCGGACTTTCCGTTCTCTCCGCTTAATACTTATCTCGCTTTTAAATTATCCGCACTTCCATTATCAGCCGCAGGCTTACACCTATTTGAACGGATTTCCCCGAGCCACTCCTTTGTTGCTTTGTTTTCGTTTTTTTTTCCCGGTATTTCTCGCCGATTTCAGTTCATAGACACGTATACAATTTTAATTTTGCTCCTTAGCAACAACTGCTTGCTCTACCGAGAGCACAAACAACCGAAACGAATGGATAACTCAGACAGCGTTTAGTCGAGATCATCTCTCGTTCTACATCCGAGGTAGTCTGTCTCTGCCGAATCGCCGCATACGACAAAAGTATCTTTAGCTACCAAAAACAAAAAAAAAATCATCCGGATAAAAGCGAGGCTTATTCCGCGGATACGGCTGACAGAGTTGTACTTATATACCAGTGATTTCAAACTAGCACCTGATAGAAATGAAAGCAATTATCTCTGTGATCGTCAAAATATTTCGAAAGAGCCGATATACAATATTAAAAGTAACGACGCGACTTCGAAATTTTCGCAAACGTTGAGACGAATGAACTTTAATAGAAAAGAAAAAAACAACTTTTCCCTAAAGTTCAATGTGGTACAGGAATATTTTACAAGAGAAGAGGGTAGAGCGGAAACAAATGATCTAGTCCTTTCGGCTTTGTGGTATAACCTTTTCCACGTGGAATTCCGGGGCCGGGAAATATTGCTGAACTTTTAAGTATGAACATTTTCAGTCTTAATTACAGCACTGTACACACATCACTTATTCAGAACTATATGGCACGATAAGTAATGTGTCCTTGAACTCGACCTATGTCTCGGTACGAATTTTACGCGTCCCGGATGTATCTCGGTAAGAATTGCATTTTTCAGCCCGATCTGTGCTGTAGTGTTCCGTATAACAAGCTCAAATCGACTTGGAAAACATTACTTTTTTCTCCAAAGGTATCGATTTTTCATGTAATCGTTAATTCACCTGCGTTTAAATTAATGCCGTATTTCGATCGGTGGCAACTTAACGCCATCTCTCCAGTTCGCGTAATGTAGAAAATGCCTGTGATGATACCTTCCATTTGAAAAATATTCCAACAAAGCTGACACATTCCATCGCATCAGACGAAATCATCATGCACCCCCCCCCCGATGAACTAAATAGGCGATTTTTCTTAATACTTCATTCCGTGTTCATTAGCTTAACTGTGTTGATTCGGTTGCTAGGCGAATTTCACGTTGCTCGCGGAGAAAAATTGTTAAATGTTCTCGCTGAAATGTAATAATAACGGTGAAAATTGAACAGGAATTAATGATGCGAACACATTAGAGAATGGTATAGGCAAAACACTGGCTAATAAAATACGTAACGGTCCACAATGTGCTCATTAAAGTTATTACTCGAGCATCGTATGCAATTTGGCACAAGTTAGATATTTCACAGTCAGCAGAAAGTGACTCTCATTTGTTTAGTTCGATCACCGTTGTAACAGAGGCGGCTGCGCTGGAATTGGTATAACGGCAGACGCGAATTTCCCCTCTGATGACATACCTGGGAGGGGGGGAGTAAAATCTGTTTTTAATTTGGTGATATTTCCATTTACGTCGCAGTTTGAAAGCACTACTTATGATAGAAACAACATTTTGATGGGAAATTTTTTTTTGAAAATTTGTAATAATACATAATTTCAAAAAATGTTCAATCCTATCCTAGCAACAGCTGCTAACAGGGGGACGACGTAGTATTTCCGTTTTCTTTTCTTGTATTCTTTTTAAAAACCCCGAAAAATATAAAATTAAATCATCGACAGCTGTTTTATAATTTATGCAATACCGCACAGGATGCCCCTCGTTAAATAACCATTTGAAGGCGGCGAAAGGATTGAATTTTTTCTCTCCTTGTTGTTTTTGACAGTTAAAACTGCTGGTAGAAATGACCTCGCGGAAAAGCAACAGAAATTGCTACGCGAGACGGATATAAAACAAAACTTAAATCTTTTTGTTCCTATTTTGACTAACATGGTTAACCCTATTCTATAAAGGAAGCTATTACTCCTGATGGGCTTAAAAGAGGTATTGTTAGACCAATATTTAAAAAAGGAATGAAAAATCAGTTTGAAAACTACCGTCCAATAACAATAACATCTGTGATAACTAAAATTTTAGAACACTACATTGATAAACACTTAAGAAATTATCTGGAAAAAAACAATCTACTCTACGAAAACCAACACGGTTTTAGAGAAAAAAGATCCACGATAACACATTATTGAGAACAATTGTAAATAGGATAAATATGGGATTGTCGATGGGGAACCAATTTTTAATTTCATTTATTGACCTATCCAAAGCGTTTGATTTAGTTGATCATGAATTATTGATTAAAGACTTGGAAAATATGGGTATTAAAAATAATCAACTTAAGTGATTTAAGAATTATATATAACAAATAGAACAAACATGGTCAAAATTGCAGGGAATATAAGTAATGAAAAAAATATTCATTATGGAGTAGGTCAGGGTACCATATTGGCCCCGATTCTTTTTCTTATTTATACCAACTCGTTACACAAACATATTAAAAATGCAAAGGTATATGTTTTTGCTAATGATATTGCTTTGTTAATCGAGCACAACAATTTTGAGATGGCGGAAAAATTACTACAAGATGATGTAGATAATTTTAGTAAATGGGCACATGATAGGAAGTTATGTATAAACATTAATAAATCAAAAGTATTACACATTCGGAATAGTTCTAAATATAAAATACGCGATCCGCGAATTATCCTCCACAGTAACAATTGCATTCATGAGCTTCATGTAAATACCGAACACCCATTTATGTCCTTGTCCATCGTTGGAAAACGTAAATGACTTTAAATATTTAGCTGTATATATAGATAAATCCCTGAATTGGAAAAAACACATTTTAAGTTTAAACTCAAAAATAAGACAGACAATTCCTGCTTTATATAAAATAAAGCAGGTAGCATCATATCAAACACTACGTATATACTATAACTCAATTATAATGTCTAGAATTTTATATGGAATTCAAATATGGGGCGAGGCTAAGAAAACTGAAATAAATAAAATAAGTAAAATACAAAAGAGGTGTTTGAAACTCATACTCCCACATTGGAAGCAAAACGTCCCTGGATCAACAACATGGTGGAAGGAAAACAATGGAATGTCCCCCAAGATGTACTATTACTATTACAGACTACTAGAATTTAACGTCATAAACAACAAGCTACGTTCTGAATCTCTCTACCTTTTAATGCTCCTTTCTTTTTACGTTTTTGTTTTTGACTTCCTAGTGTCTTTACCGGACATTAAGTCGTAAAGAAGATTATGTTTCCCATTTTAAATATTGAGCTGTCGGCATGTAATAATTTACAGATACGTATTACGGGGCGTGTTACGTAGTTGCATGCGTATATATATTTATACTTAATCTTAACGCTAGAGTACTAATATTATGATTATAGAATAAGTTAAGATAAATTATAATTTTTATATTGTATATATTTTTTTTTGAATAAACGTTAATAAGAGTGCCGGGCACTCACACAACGGGCATATTTGCCCTGTGAGACCCACAACTTATTTCAAACAAAAAAAAAAAAAAAATTAATTTTTTAATAATTTCTTTTTAATATGTTAAACTATTTTCATTTCATTAGAAAGCTAGACAATTCCGGGATTTAATCACTGCCTAAAGTAGGAGACATCAAGAATGTCGAGCCGCAAGATTGAAAAAAAATGTGTCTGTTTATGTAAAGACTCTACAAACTATCATATTTCAGTGAAATATTACCGTTTATTTTCCTAGGTATCAAAATACTCATGCACCATAGACACTACAATTTTATTATGAACAATGCTGAAACTTTTAGCAAAACATGAGCAGGTGTGACAGAAAAACATGATGGATTTATGTTGATTTGCAAGAAAAATGATAAAATCGCGTCAAAGGCTCAAACACAATAATATATTTCTGAAAACAAGTCGAAAACTGTTTCAACTCCGCAATGTAATGAACGAATTAATCTACGACAATATGTACTCTGTTTTTGATATTTTCAAATACAAATGACTAACATACAACATAAAAACACGTATTACAGAAAATAATTATTATTTAGAACATATAAAATAGCCGACAACAGTTAAGAGATGAAACACATGTCGGCTGGTTTGTATTGTTTCTAAGTAATAATTATATTCTGTAATTAATAAAGAATAATACGGAAATGGACTCAAACATTTATAATTTAAATTTAACATACAACAGTTACACGTACCGCAATAATCTCGCACTTACATTAAAAATTTTGTATGTAAACGAATGTGTTTAATGATTTTGGCATAGATTTTAATAAAGATCGAAAGGAAAGCGTTGGAATTAATGCTCAACACGCACGTAGGTGAGATTGTTCGTGTAGAGTCATTAGGGTATTTTCGAGGAATTTTAGTGCATACTTTTCAACGCATCGGCCATTAACCAGAAGATAGACGTACGCGGTGGAGCAACGACCACCAGCAAAGGGGCGCTGTCCAAAACAATTCAGACTTTCAATTAATCATGTTGTATGTAAATTCTACAAACTTTTTATAGAAAATAAGTAATATAATTCACAAAATCGACACATGTTTCGGAGTAATTCCATATTCATGGTTAATGATGCTCTTTAACTTTATCACTAACCGTGAATATGGAATTATTCGGAAACATGTGCCGGTTTTATGAATTATATATTACGTATTTTCCGTGTAAAAAGGGTTAATTTATAAAATATATGTACGAGAAAACAGAAATAGAAATAATGTTATCATGTTGTTTTATCTTACATGTTGATTATAAAACAATATAAAACTAAATTGTTGTCTTTACAAGTTAAATCAAGTACATTTCCGATGTTCTATGCGTCGAAAGTGTAATTTTAAAGCGAGTGAATTTTTAAATGAATAAAGTTTAATAACAGTTTAGATATGTAGATGACACTGTCGTGACATCTAGCAGTTCGGTCGAGACAAATTGGGATTCTTTAAATGATATCAATAGCTTTCGTTCGAAAATTAATTTCACAATGAAATTAGAAGAAGATAATAAACTTCCGTGTTTCGATGTCTTGGTGAAAAGATGCGCTACTAGTAAGCTGATGACCACAGTAGTATAAGACGCACATAGAGGTAGATATGTTGATAAAGGTTCCCGTCATAATGTGTCGCAAAAATTGGGGCGCGTTCAGAACGCTTACCACGGCGAGAGAGCTATCCGCTTAATGGAATCAGGAAATCTTTAAGATCGATCAATGATGACTTACACCATGG
The DNA here is from genome assembly GCA_039619475.1 of Icerya purchasi. Lineage (NCBI taxonomy): Eukaryota > Metazoa > Arthropoda > Insecta > Hemiptera > Monophlebidae > Icerya > Icerya purchasi. The sequence continues at coordinate 568,934,331 of CM077115.1, forward strand.
GGATTTACAGCGGGAATTTATAAAATTAACCCTTGTTCATGTAGAGTGTAGTGTTCTTATATCGGACAAACTAGCGGGACCATTATTATCAAATTAAAAGAACACAAAGCGGATTACGCATATTCGCCAGCGGAAAAATCAGCATTAGCAAAATACACAGAAAGTAACTCGTGATACAATTTGACAGCACTAAGATTTTAGGTAAAATCGAACGTTGCAGTACACGGATTGTTAGAGAAGCTTTAGAACTGGAAAAATATCAAAATTTCAATAGAGAAGAGGTTGCAAACTGAGTTAAATTTGAAAAACAATTAGCAAACAGTTAAGAGATGAAACATCTGTTGAGACCAAGGATGGGTCTTCCCGGGGCTCGGCACAGTTGTTAGTTCACGTTGCCCTTCCAATTCGTTAACAATACGGTCAAAATGAAGACAGAAATTCTCATATTAAATGTTAAGAGGCGCTACTACTCTCCGAATTACTCAACGAGACAATATTGGTTAGTTCGGTTTGTTGTGTTTTTTTCTGGTTTTTTTTCCTTCTTTTTTTTTTTTTTTTTTTTTTTGTTCCTTGTTAGTTTAGAGGACGTTGCTGTGCTACCAGCTTACTATTTATACGGTTCAGCTTTCTTTCATTTCGTCAGTTGTTTCTCTGATGATGAACACAGTGTAATCCGTACCGAAACGTTAAGAGTTAATGATGAATTCTTCGAACGTAGTTTCAACCGAAACATGATCTGTGTTATTTCTTATGTTTTGTAGTTTTTGTTTTAAATCATTCAGAAAGGTGTTCTATGTTACATGTTAAAAAAGAATTTAATTAACCGAACTTTGCGGTCTTAAATTTTACAATATATACAATGAACTAAAAATAGTCCTATTGTAATTTTTACTAGTTCTAGGTGCAAATCGGCTAAACACACGGTATTTATCAAAATAAAAATTTAAAAAAAAAAAAACACAACAAAAAACAAATAAAACTTGGAAAATCATTCGTGAACACGATGCCCCAATGTTAATGTAACATATCAAACTCGGTGTTTCGAACATGTTATGGAGACTCACAGATAATAGTTATTTATAATTACTGCAAAAGAAATTATATCGTTTTCCGTAAAATGAAATGAGCATTCTACAAAGAGTCGATTTTAATTGACTATGTAATTTCTCGAATAGGGCATGTGAATTTAATTCGATTAAAAAAAAAGAGGATATTCCATAAAAAACGTTATGAGATTTTCTTATTATTTATTCCGCAAGTAAAAATAACGCAACCATTAATACACACATGTTGATCATTTAACAAATTTACTTATAGTATTTCCCAATCGGCTATCTTTAAATCTTCCGGAAAAATTGTGATTCTGGGAAATCCGGAAAAACAAAACTATCGAATAAAACTGCAATCAAAGTAGTAAAAAAAAAAATAAATAAATAAGACCAAAAGCAATCATATTCAGCGTAGGGGAAAGGGAAAAAAATTTCTTCCTAGGCGTGAAAACAAAAAGGACACGGAGCGCCAATTGGATTATTCCACCGAATGTGGGGAGAGATACACACTACATTAGCGGACGATACACATTACTTTGGATGGAATTAGCAATAACCTGAAAGTGTCGACTTTCCAATCAAGTCCGAATCCACCATTACGACAAAACTCACGAATTCCAGCCCGGCCGACCTTCGCTATCATTATTCTAGGCTCGTTTTTCTCATTTTTTCGCAATCATTTTTGCTTCTTCACCATCATTTTTTCCTGCTCCTCGCGTTCTTCTCTGAATTTTCATTCATCTGGAAACGGCGGAGGTCGCGAAAAGAAATTAATTTCTACGAATTCCGCCGAAAATGCCGGAGAAAATCTCTTCTGCAGGAGAAATTATTAAATTTAATTCTCGGTGAAAAGTTTTGGCACGGTGCGAGTGTGTGACAAAAGTCTGTGCCTCATCAGACCGTTCGGGCGAAGACTCGCAGCAACTCTACTGGACGAGAAGTGAAACCGTTTAAAGTATATGGAGCTCGTTAATGGAAACTGACATAGAGTGAGACGGTGAGAAGTGTCGGTCGAGGGTTGGGAGGTGAGCGACGACGCGCCATAGGGGGGACAAGTTAAATTTAACAAAGTTTACTGCATACGCCTTTGCCGAGTTTATCAGTTGTTAACTACCGCTGTAGCCAACACAGGACCTTATCAAAATTAGCTAAGTTGATAAAAAGCTCCAGTCGGAAGGCTTCCTGTTAAATTAGTTTCGACGCGTGCACACCAGCTGCCGAAGCTGGTGGGGATATCTCTATCGAATGGCGTGAAAAAGCTTTACACTCTGTCTCCTCGAGCTTTCGCACAGTGGAAAAACTTTTTCATTGCCACCTCTCTGCAATGTCAAAAGTCAGAGTAGACTAAATTAAAAACAAAAACAAAAACAAAAAAAATAAATAATAACAATAATATTAATAATAATAATAATAATAATAATAATAAACGAAGTAACAAAAGAAGCACAAAACCTTCACAGCTCCACATCCATTTAATAATATCGCGACTTGAAAACTTCATCCAGTACGAAGTCTGTTTCTTATTTACGACGCCATTACACTCAAGTCCGTGACACAGCTCCGGTGTGTAATTTGTTTACTTTTTCGCTGCTTTGTTTTCTTCTTTATGACTTTTTACTTTATTCTTGCAAAAATCGTTGCCAACTCTTTCCCGAACCGGTTTTCAAAAAAAATTTGGTAAACGTACGTGTCGCTCTTTTAATAAATGTGACTTTTTAGGTTGCAATTATTTATACTGCTCGTTTCTGTACACGTTATTATATCGAATAAACATGTTCGTTACTACGAAACATGTTGCTTAATTATGTGTAATATTTCAGTACATCCGCATTTTAAATATTTCATGGACGCAGAAGAAAACAAATAAAGAAATAATGGAAATGACAGAAGAAGAAAGGAAGCTGATAAAAATTTTGGAACAAAGAAGAGACAGATTTTTGGGACACATACTGCGCCACAACACATCTTCATAACGACAATAATAGAAGGGAAACTAGAGGGGAAGAGGGAACGAGACAGACCTCGACTTAAATGGATACAACAGACAAAAATCAAACTGAAAAAATGGATTATAATAATATTAAGAACAGAGCACAAGACAGAAAAAAATGGAAAAGGATAATCAAGCTACAAGATAAGAGCAAGGCTCTTAAAAAGAAGAAGAAGAAGAAGAAGAATTTCAGTACATATGCATGAAAATATGTCTCACCGTTTTTTCACCAATTTTGATAAACTTCGCCTATTATTATTTTTACATACGTCAATCATTATTTCTTTGTTTAATCACTAAATATTAAATAAAATCACCCTTTTTTACACGAAACAGCGTTATCTTACAAAAAAAGTTATACCTAGACTCGTTTCGAAGTCAAAAAAATTCATGATGACGGATGCTTGTAAAATTAAATATAACGACGAAAAAATATAAATAACAAATTAAAGTCAAATATAAAAAGTCGATTATTGGAATTACTTAAAAACAATTCGTAAACGAATGAAAAAATGTATTAATTGATGACACATAACGAATATTGGCAATATATGTATACATACATTTTTAAATATCCATATTTATCACTAATTGTCCCGTCAAGCTAAACGATTGTCAGCGAGTTTTCTTACATCTAATGATTTCTACACTAACTTATATACCGTACAAACTTATCGCTGCGCAAATATTTTATTACAAACTTATCCTATTTTTCCTTATTTCTAACTTAGCTATAACTAATACCTATTATTTATTTTATTCCGTCCCTTTTTCTTTCGCTTTGTCTTCACTTTTGTTTATCACTATTTTCATACCCTTTTCTCTTATTTAATGCTTATTATTATTATTCCTATATTTCCCTCTTTCCGTAACCATTCCCCTTTATTTTCCTTTTTTTCACCGCAATTTTTCCCCCTCTATTATTTCTTTAGGCATTTTATTTAACAACTCTGAGTTATTATAACGTTTTTTTTTTCTTCCCCCCTCTTTGTTTTAGCAAACGGCAGTTTGTACAAATAGTTTTCCCTCAGCATTCTGTTCTTCTTCTTTCCTCCAGTTCTATTTCCTTATCTGTCATTATGTATTCCCATATCTCTTTATGAGTAAGTACACTCCTCTTAAGCCTCAGTACGTTTTATTTTTGAATTATTTCACTTTCGGTCTCGTATTTATGATCTGACGTTAATTTGAAGCATTTTATTTGCGGTTTACTCATTTTCCCCACGTATGTTTTCCTGGCCATTCCCCATGCCTGAATTCCATATATGATTTTCGATTCCACTAGTGCATGATACACCACATTTTTAATGTTTCATTTGTTGCATATTTCTTTAACGTATATAATGCTGGTAATGTTGCCCTAATTTTCTTTGCAATGTATTTTATACGTACGTCCCATCTTAATTATTGATCCACCATTAGCCCCAAATATTTATATTGGGTCACTACTTCGTACCTTTTCACATTCATTTCTTTCGTCCCACTCATGTACACATTCCTTTGAGTACATTATTAAATTTTGACAGTATACATCATACCTATCATTTTTTATTCGTGCTTCAGTTTTTGATACATTAATTCTTTTATCGTGTGCCTATTTACTTTTGCGATTAGATCTTTTTGCATTTTAATTTCTGCCCTCTTAATATCTTTACGTGTTGTAACTATTGCTATATCATCCGCGAAGCGAGTATATGTCGCTAAGTTTTAATTCCTCGTATAAAAACCGTTTGTGTATATATATATATATATATATATATATATAATGAACAGTACTAGCTCTAAGTTACTACCTTGCGGAACCATTCAGCTTTTCTTTTTCACTTCGTGCATTTAATATATTTACACATGTTTGCCTTCGGTTTAGGTAGTTTTTGAACCACTTTTTAACACTGTGCACTATCTCCTCTAATTTGTTTATAAGTATTCTATGGTCAATCGTTTCGAATGCTCTAGTTAGATCTATGAATGTTATCAGTGTACCTTTTTCCCTTCTTCAAAAATTAACCTTATTTTTTCTGTAAACTCACTGAGATATCTAAAAAATACATACAGGACAAACTAGAAAAAGTTTTAAAACAAGTTACAAAGAACGCACTACAGTTGAACGTATTATTAATAATAAACATACACTTACATACGATATTAATAAAAATTTACACATTTTAAAATACATTAAAAATTACAAATCGGTAAATTTTGACGAGAATGTTATTAGCAAATACAGAAATAATTGTATTAATCGTAATTTTCTAATTCAAAATAATCCCCCCCCCCCCGGTGGTTTAATATTTAAATTAACTCGTAAAAATGCATTAATTATATTTCTTGATTTTGTTCGATTTACTCGTTATTTATCGATCTATAACATTAGTTATTCACTTTCAAATTGTTTTAAATTAATTTTACTAATCGACTTCTAATATCCGACCTAAAAATTTGGCAGTTTCTTGTTTATATTTTTCCGTGGTCGTACATCGTGCATAATTTAATTTTATATTGACTTCGAAAAAGTGTAAATGTTATTTTTCTACAAAAAAACTGTTTCCCGCAAAGAGTGATTCAATAATGTTTTGTTCTCTTTTTTCTTTATTGGGACGCGTCAACTGTAGACATTAATCCAACGTAAGTGAAATTTTTTGTAAGTTTCAATGTGCAGCAGCTGGGTTTAACGAAACACTAATGTTAACGAAATACTACTGTCTCACCAACTACGTCACAGTAGCTAAAGCTTTCATTAAGCCGATTTAATTGTGAATGGGTCCTTCGTAAGAGAATTAATGTCCGGATAGGGTAAGTAAAATTTCCAGGTGTACAGGTTACCTCGCTTATACTTATGCGCCGCAAATTGAATTTTAAAAAAAAGGAGGGGGGGGGGGGCAAAACCACTTTGGTAATCTAATATTCTGTGTTTAATTCCGGGTATATCTGTTTCGATAATTATTGATAATTTGATCGAATCCAAAACATAAACTAAAATAGACTGTAACCATTTCAGATTTTCGACGGTTACTGATTCTTTGTTCCTAATTGTATCTGTATCCCAGATAAATTTTCTTTTCAATCTACGAATAGGATATTTCAGTCGCAATGAATAAAATTCGGGGTATTTTCAGTTTACGGATAATTCAATGAGAGTAGTAAGTAGTAGTAATGGTAATAAGAGCAGTTGGCGATAGAAAGGTCTCGATGAAAGAGAAAAGCGTTAATTAGTCGGCATTTTTTCCCCACTAATCTACAATTAGTTTTGATTTATTTTTATATAAATTTAACATTTAAAAGCAAAACAATAATAAACTATAGGAATAAATTGGTACTTTTCAAGGTCTTTAACCAAATTTTGAAAACCGGGCGCGCACGTTTAAAATTAGGTTTTTGGAAAAAACCCCGAGAGAGTATTAACGTAATTTTAACATCGTCGAATGAGAATGCTCGAAAGTTTTTACCTTTGAGAAAATTTACTTATCACTCGGCGGCGGGTTCTCTGTCAAATGGCAAAACTGGTAATTTACTAGACTACGGTGTAACGGAATGTTTTTTCCCCTTAGCTCAGAATCTCGACAGCCCAAACAACAATTTATCAAACATCGCATATAAACTGTCACACCTCACGAGCGACAAAACGACTAATATGAATACTTCCTCGTTTCAGCGAACCATAGTAACAGTTGTAAACAAACATATGTGCTTAGTCTCTCTCTGCGTTTCTACGCAGCGAATGTAAGGAAAAGCGGGCACGCTTCTTCCCGTACGTACATGATCGATTTAAGAAAAGGTATAATAAATCAACTAATAAATAAAAAAATCGAAATTGTTAAACTTGTCAGAGCACAGCGGAGGCTTGTATTGCAGACAGCGGCGCAGTTTCTAAATAGAAATAAATATTTACTATTTTTAAATAATTTTTCCGAAACATTTTTATTCGGCTTACGCTATCGTCGTCCGAAGCCCGTAATTTCGCAAACACGGTAATAATGAGAATAGTGGCAAAAAAAAAAAAAGGATTACACATCGTAATTGATAAAAAAAAATCGTGGTAAATAAAACAGACGCAAATTTCAAGTTTTTCAGTTAAGAATGGATAAACTACACATTTTCGAATTTGTTATTCATATCCGTTCGCTACGTTTCTCCTTCCTTCCTAAAATCATCCTTAAAAGAAACTTCTTTGTTTTTGCCTTTCTAAATATCCACATGCTCCGCCATCCGCCCCTCTGTATCTTTCTCGTAATATAGCACTTCTCTTACTCCTTTGTTTTTTATAGTTTTCTCCTCTTTATTCGGTTAAAAGTCAAGTTTTCGCAATAGCCTTTATTTTTCTTTTTCCGGCGCGTCAAGTACGAAAATCAGCGAAACGCGAGTGAAATTTTCGAAAGATAGCCTCTAGTGTTTAAGGCGCTTGGTTACATCAAACCAGGGAGGTATCACGGATTTCCGAGAGTTGTGGAGTTCCGGATCCAAGTCGCTATCCCAGTGGTATATATCTGAAATTGAATATTGGTTATACCGGAGAATTATCTGGGGGAAAGTAAAGGCGGCTGGGAGAAAGAAACTGGCCCCAGTATTCTCATCAGATCAATTGGAACCCGAAGTACATTATGAAAAGTATAATTTCACAATCCGCGGTACCTTATCAAGGATGTCAGACTTGCTTTACTTTTTACTTACCATCTGCGGTAGTAGGATTCGAAGCTGGCCGAATAAACACCACTACTTAACCAAACTATTCCATGGTAGCTTGCTGCGCTCGACTTTTTACCATCTCCGTGGAATCCTCTTCATTCCAACAATTCTTAATCCATGCGGATTATGTTTGAACGTTCTTTTAACTCCGAGAACTCCTTCTTTTATTCTTACATCTTACCCTGCTGCATATGATCCTTCGTTTCCTTCCTTGTCTGTCGTTTCTGTTTCAGTCTCCCGCATTCCTTCTATCTCGCACCGAATTAAATTTTAATCCGCTGCGATCATTCTAATCTACATATAACTCTGACTGAACTGCTTCTCTTAACGCGCAAAGATAAATATACAATAGGTATACGTTTCATTTGTCGGCCTTTGCTAAAAAAAAAAAAAAAAAAAAACACAACTTATATGTCGGGCCGTTAAATTAAATTTCCCCCCCGTTACGAAAAATCTTACCCCGTCCAAGTTCGGACGCATAACCCACTCGGTTAGGGTGTAAAATTTACGGGCGCCTGCAGCATCCATTGAAGAAATACATATATTCTCGCGACTGATTTTAATCAGAACATGAACACCGCAGAAAGCCAAAATTCGGAGATATTAGAGCTGATTCATAATGCCCCGTAGCTTTTTCCCCCTCATCGCGTTTTTGATTCCGCTACTACTAAATAAAATTGCGGCCGTACGTAACGCTCCATTGCCGAAAGAAATTTCGATTCCATTAGACTTCGTAAAATGTTTTTTTTCCGAATTTTTCGCGTAAAAAATAAAAAAAAAAAAAAAAAAAAGATTTTATATACAGTTGTCGTTTTAATACTTTTGCCAAAAAGTTTAATTTGAATCGAAATATATAAATATGAAAATGTTAATGTAATTTGGGTAAAGTTTTGAAAAAAAAAAGGTACCGACTTCAAGATTTACTTTCAAAAATTAATAAACATTCGCTTAAACGAAAAACGTAATTTTTCGACAAAAAAGTAATATATTTTAATATATATATATATTCTTAAATAACATTAAATCTTTGTAGTCGGTACCAAATGTACAAAATTAAAACAGTACTTAGAAACAATTTAATGCGTATAACAATGCAATTTGTAAGCTCCGAGTATTGACAACGGTCCAAAAACAAATGTTTTTAGTGTGATTTTTAATTTTCTATTGCAATTTGTGAATTTGGTGCCGATTACAAAAAGTTAATGTCGTTCAAGAATCGTGTTAATATTATCATCTTTCCTTAAGGTGTATATTACTTTCAAATAATATCTTTTATCGAGTTTTTTGTAATTTTCAGCGTATTTTTATTAATTCTTTAAAAATAAATCCTAAATCGCTAATTTAAAAAAAAAAAAAAAGAAAACATTTTATTTCACCGTTTTTGGTTCAAATTTTTTTCTTAAACTGATAATACGGATAAACCAACCTAATATAATGCTACTTTTCGTACTTCATAAAAGGGAAAGAGAGAGAGAGCTGCTGGTTTAAGAATACGATGCTGAAATTCTGCCAGCGATGACCTGTTTTCAACTAATTCTTGTTTGATTATATTAGGAAAAAAAAAAAATACTCCTGTCTTTTTTTAACCATTATTATTTAAATGACTACCGAGGATCAGCAATACTTACCGATGATATACACATATAGGACCGTCACTGACCGGTACAATTTCCAAGAAACAAAGTGGGGATATCATTCGAACATCATTCGATATATTTGGCAAAAATTACAAGCAGTAATTCAAATTCATTTTCTTTATTCGACTGCGCTAATGAATTAATTTGTTTTTGTCTGGCTAAAGATTAACTTTTTCAAAAATGACGCTTCTACGCTTAATATTGATAATATTTTAAGTTTCACTGGCGGGTCTGTCGGATTCCTAAAAAATTATCTAAAGAAGCCGCATTTTTTTAACGTCTATTTGAATGACTACTAAATATCTTACCGATGATAATCACCGACATACATGATACTACACCGCTGACCGGTACACTTTCGAATAAAGCTCATTAAAATCGGTTTACATAGGTACAATGCGTACACAAACATAATGAGAAAACATACGCGACGAACATACATATACTAGTGGTAAAAAATGATTTCGCTTAAATATGTAATAATAGCCGCGTAGAGTTAACACTGAATAAAAATAGAAAAAAATTCGTTCAACTGACGTCCCAAATTTTCAGATAACTAACGATTAATCGCTTCCGAATATACAGCGTATGGTAAATTATCCGGGGAAAAAAAAGAAGATTACAATGACAAAAAAAAACCCGCTATAAACCGAATAAAAGTGAGATTTGACGATTCTATTTCAACCTGCGACGATGTTATGGAATCGGAATTGTGACGTCAATGGAGCCTGCTGAAGCGCTGTAATTACGATGTTAAAACCCCTTTGTGAATCGGTCTTTATTCGAAAATAATTCTATTTCGTTTTTTCGCAGGCACACGTCATATCGCATTGCCTAACCTAATTTTACATTTATCTCGGCGAACCCCGTCTGTCTATATGAAAAAAAAATATGTAATGTACACTCGCTTCTCTATGTTTTACAATTATCGACCGATATTTTTACATTTTACTTATTTTCAAATGTGTTACTTTTTACATGCAAAATTACACAGCTGAAAGTCCACATTGTGGAACAAAACCGGATGATATTGTGTCGTTAAATCGTGTTGGACTCCAGACTACGTCGAAGAATAGTGTAACCGACGTGCCACGATGCTTACCATTTTCTACCTTGAAATTTGACGGGTAATAAAAAAAAAAAAGGAAATAAATAAAAACCCCTTTCCGTTGCAGTCAATTAATTCATTCCACGGAAATTTCACACAGTCGTTCGCGCTCGGGAACATCAACGTTGATTTATAATCACACAATTCTGCCGAAGATGAAAACTTTAGAGTTTAAACCGATTTCGTGGATGACTTTGACATGATTTTCTGAAGGTCGTATGCCACGCAAAAGTGTTACCTACGAGTATATATACTTATAATATTTGCACTATGACAAAGATTTTTTATTCAATCTGTGATTGAGAGTACGAGTTCACCTTTTCGAAACGAAACACGCAGTCGTAACTTTACGTACCATCCGAAAGTAATATTGCGCAACGGAATGATGCTGCGCAAAAGTTACGTATTTCTATCGCTTACTTTTATTTAAAACTTCCGGAAAAGATAAAAAACAACGAAAAAGAATGGAAATTTTCATCAGAAATTGAAGTTAATATAAATTCAAAAGATCCACGTGTTTTGCGAAAGTCAGAACATGCAACTATACTGAATGCGAAAATTAATTTATTTAAAATGCATATAAACAGGTGTAACTGATCAACATGTTACCCAGATTATGAACCCTGGAACAAGTTTCCCTTTCATTGGTCAACTAATGATAAAAATGAAAACTGACAATATGCTTGACGACGCAATAATAAAAACGTCTTGGCATAAACGGGAAATTCTAGGTCTAGAATATTAATTTTTTTTTACTGCGTTTTTTGTTTTTTTCTTTATGGACAACAAAATAGAACAAGATATTAAGCAAGGGTAACATACAAGAATCATGCTAATATTATATGCTTCAATTTTTAAATAAAAAAATTTAATTAAAAATGTAAAACTTTAATGGTTAAAGTTTGAAATATTATCAATCAGGAATATTTTCCTTTTTTTTTTTGGCTCGTCAACGGTGGACCTTTACACCCAGAAACAATTAGAATAGGAAAGAGTTAATTATATCTCGATACGGTCAGATATTGATAGGAACAATCTGTGGAGAGGAAAAAGATAGGACATAAGAGGAGCAATATGGAGTAGGAAGACCGAGTATCAATGGAATAGAAAGCAGAGCACTCAGCAGAAAAAGATGAACACTTAATGATCAGCATCGCAAACATGTTCTTCGTTTGAGTGGAGGGGACAATATGCAGAGGTAACCAACGAAAAACGAAAACGGGAGGAAGATAATCAAATATGGCTTAAGAGCGCAAGCGAATAATGTAGACAACAACAGAACGACGAAGTGAAGGAAACAGAGAGAACCATAGGTTAGCAGCAAGACACTAGGTTGAACAGACAGATAAAAAAAAAAAACAATTGTTAGAGAAAGAGAAAACGTATACATCCGATAGCAAAGTCTGAGATGATAACCTTTGCACAGTGGATGGAGATTGGACGATGGGACTTTTTTAAAGAAAAAGTGAGAAGAGGCAGCAACCCGAGTACCAAAGAATATCAGCTACTTCATTACCGAAGATGCCCGAATGATTAGGAACCCGTAGTAAATATCAATATAAATGGAATAAAGGGAAGAAAGAGCGCGAATAAGTGAGCGTATGCGGAGTATGATAAAATCACAGGAATGATTAGGTAGGGGAGAATGAATTAAAAGGCAATCATAGAGTCAGGTATAATGAAGAATTTAGGGGAAATGCGATTGGAATAAATAAAAATAATGCAACATAGGATAGTCATTAAATCGTTTATGGATATCGAACAGAAAAGAGGCAGTCGGAAATATTCTGAAAAGCCAAAATCTGGGAGGATAAAAGAGGCATCGACACCACCCGGCGCCTCTTCAAACCATCTGTAAACACGGCTGCATGCGAAGGAAATTCAGAATTGATAAAACTATGGAATTCCTGTCCGATTAGGGCGTATAGAAGAAACTTAGAGAGCGTAGGTACAGCATACATATTCGGAGGATGGCAAAGATCCGAGTGAAATAAGGGAGATTGACAAAGGACACTATGTAAGGACAAAACTAACCGGGCCGAAGGAAGATCAGAGATAAAATGGGGGTTTTCCTAGGTACGAAACGCCAGTTCCTAGAAATGGAAAGATAGGAATGGATAAGAGTAGAGGATCTGAGTGGAGACACTTAGTAAGAAAACGATAGCTCAAATAAGATCTGCGAATAGAAAGGGGAGGTGTATTAGATTCGGCAAGTACTGCTGGAACGGGAGAGGATTTAAAAGCACCAAGGCATAGACGAAGGCAAGAGTTTTGGATTACATTAAATTTAGAGAGTTGGGACTTAGAGGCACAACCATAGAGAAATGAACAGTAATCAAACTTTGAGCGGATGATAGATTTATATAGAGAAATAAGGACATGAGAATCAGGACCTTCAGCAGGTTTAGCCTTTTGTTTGCTGAAGAGGAAAGATATTTGATAAGCTATCTTCAAAACATTCTAATCGTCTTTCGCCCGGACTAGGTCTTTTCCGCCCCGACTCTCGGTTTACTGAGAATTTAGGTTACGAAAAGAGAAGAAATAAAACGCGAACATATCTTAATGAAATGACAATCTTTCAAAATAGATTCCACTACTAAAACTATTTGTGTAATTTTTCGATCCGACCATAATCTTTCCAGGAAATGGAACATAATTCTTTCCTAAGAATAACCTTTTTTACGTGCAAAAAATTTCAAATTACCGGAAATTCATAATTTGTATTTTAAATTTATGTATTAATGTTTCAAAAAAGTCGGTCGCTACAATTCCTGAACATTGACCTTTTTTCATTTTTTGCTTGTTCGATCGGACGATAAAATTGCATTTTTAATCTACAGTGTAGAATTCGTCTTATTCGACGTTTGTTGTTTCGCCTAGCGTACGCCATATGTAGCACAACTGTTAACGACGCAGAGATGAATTAATACTGTGCTTCGCATGGGGAACTGTCTACGTGCTCATCCTCTGCCTCAGTTTTCAATTTCAACCGCGCATGAACAATTTTTACCTAATAGTTATTCCATTCTGAAATCATAAGGCCTCAGTACACTAATCTTACTAAAGAGATACGTACATAAGATTATTTATTTTTATTTTTTTCCTTCATCTATTCAGACTTATTTCAGCTCTCCGAAAATTTAGAGTAATTGGTTTCCTTTACATTCCTTTACATTCCTTTACATCGATGACTATACCAGCTTGGCATGAAAATCTATAAATATACATACAACTTGAAAATAAATAGCAACAAATTACTTTAAACTAAACATTATTCAGTTAAATCTAACCAAAATTTGTTTATTCCGAAGCATCATGTTTATTCGACAACTAATGCAAAAATAATGGAAAGAACAACACAGCTTTTCAGTATTTACAATTAGCGATCAAAATCACAAGCGAACCCTTCCTGTAATGGATATTAACAGTTTTGGAACTAACGTGACGTTACAAAATAAATAAACAGAAAATAAGAATAATACAAAAAAAAAATAATATATATATACATATACATATATTAATATGGATATATGTGATGTACATCTATAGCGAACTACACGCACACATACACATATAGATATATAAATGAAGTCGGAATATTTGTCTGTCCTTTTGTGCCGCTTAATCCCACGAACTACCAAGCGCATTTTGTTCCGATTTTTCCCAATTCCTGCAGAAGGTTTTGGTGTATGATTTATAAGTTTCTGGTGTGATGGGATTTTTGTCAATGAAATGGAGAAAATAGAGGTTAAATATACTCAACCAAATAAAAAAGAATTAGAATAAAATTTTTACAAATGTTTACTGTAGTAAGTATAAATTAAACTGAAAAATTTAAATAAAACAATTACTGCGGTAAATATACATATAAGCTCTACATATAACCTTTTACTAACTTCTAGCGTGATTAAGAACACCGTGTTCGGCATCTTTGCTGTTTTCGTTACTCAAATCATTAAATCTCTTTGACCTAAATATACAAATCGCACTTCTAACCCAGCTGTTGTACACGTCGCGGAAATTCAAAAAAAAAAAAAAAAAAGTATTTTTTTTATTAGTTATTACAGAGAAATAAATAGAATTCTAAATTTTTAATAGCCGCTACCGGGAATATCATTTAGGCACAAATTTTAAATCCTTGCACAAAACTATTATCGTTTGTTGTTGTAGTAATGAATTAATTTTTATAAAATGATCGATAGAGAGAAGAAGACGCAGAGAACAAAACGGGCAAAGGGTATGAGAAAAATCGAATGGTGAAGAAAAATTGAGAAGCAGCTGATTGTGGCGATGAAAGCAATATGTTTGAAATGAAGCTCAGTTTACCCTAATAAATATTTCTGCGAAAAACGTGAAATCACGGGAAGTAGCTCTCTATAACTTCGACAAAACACTGAATTAGTGCATAAAAGCAAGCATTTATTACGCGAAAATGTTAGATTATAAATAATTTCTTGTAATAACATCTTTTAACATTTTTTAAATATCTGTAATCGCAAATTTACTGCACACAATATCTTTTTGGATCGAACTTGTTGCAGTTACAAGACGGGCTCTGCTGGTTCTTTTTCGAAGGAGTCAATATTATTCCGCGACTTGACGAATACTTGGCAAAGACTGACTTTTTACTTCACCGATTTTTGTGTCATTTCGTTTTTTTCTTTCGAACAATTTCTCCTCCTACCACCAATGTGCCGATTCATTCCTTTGCTGACCGATGCGTGCATCCACCAAAGGCAAAATTGATCTGGATACAACAACCCCCAGCTAGCAACCGGTTCTCATTTAACTCTCTCATTCGAATTTTTATTAAACCTTTTTAAATTAATTAATTTTTATTTTATATATATATATATATTATATGTATATTTTTTTTTTTTTTTTATTAGGCCTACGTGATGTGCACATTGCAACATTATTATGCGGACAAGTTTCAGGTAACAGCTAGCGTATTAACTACGTCATTCTTCCGCCGAGGATAACTCGAAAATAGTGCAACAAAAAAGAAAAAATCCAATTACGAAATGTGCAAAATTTAGTGTGTTACACACACACTTATAAGACCTTTATTATAACATCTGCGACGCCAGGGGGTGTCAAAATGATCAAAATTCACAACGTAATTCTAAGACGGTCCATATGAATGTAATAACGTAATCACAAAAATCCTATGAAATATAACAAACGTTACATAAAATTGGGACATTTTTTGGGACATTCTTTTGAGACATTTTTCGTTACATAAAATTAGGACATTTTTCGTTACATAAAATTGGAACATTTTTCGATACATAAAATTGGGACATTTTTTCTAATGGGGGGTAGCCTTAGAATTCCGTTGTAATTAATATATATATATAGTCTCTTAAGCGAAAGTAGTCCGTTCAAGTTTGCCAAGCATGAATGTTGCTCAATGTAGTGTACTAGCAACAGGGCGCGTATTAACGCTTGACGCGTATTTCATTATTATTGAAAAAAATCACATTACCACCTCTTCTATTATTCCTTCCCCTCTCAGAAGCAGTTACCTTGTTTTTCTTTCATCTATATTATACGTTCATCCGTTCTTTGTTTCTGAACTGTTCTGATCCAGGCAGACTGCATGGAATAACTGTTATATCTGATATAGACTGAAGCGAGGTCCGCTGATTTCGTGAAGTCAGCACGTTTCGGTTGTTTTACGAACGGGGACTTTACTCGCTTGATAGACTGCACATAAATTTTATACGAACCGCGATGATAGTAATTTACGGTTTTAGTGATTTTTATTGAAAACGTTATTACACATAACTCAAGGAGCGTAAGAATGAAACTATCGTTAATCAAAGTTAATGAAAAATTCTTCGGAAAACAGTTACCTAAAGCGGACCCGTCACACAGAGATCTAAATTCGGATGGCAGGGGAACGAAAACTGTGCAGCCCAAGCGACTCGCACGAATTTTCCACAGACGAATAATCGCCATCGTCCGGCACCTACGACGATAACATATTCGTTTCGCTAGAAGATTGAAAGTACAGAACCACTAATGAAACCCTAAGAAGGTTTGACACAGAAGTATCAGCAAAAATTTTAGTCATTTGAAGGAATACTCCAACAGCAGTTACATTGATTTACGACTCGCCATATTTAAAAATTGAATTAACCTCATACGCCGTCGCGGAAAAATGTTGTTAAATTTCAATGTGACGGGTTGAACTTTTGCCGGACAATTGAGTATAGATTTTTCTGAAGGACGCTTTTAGACATCAGCTAAACCTTGCGATCAGAATAACCTGGAAGACTTGCATATTAGACGGTGTATGATGCAGCGTTCACTTGTACGACTGAAGCGCTAGCCGATAGGCAAACAAACTGTCGGGTAAAAAGTGGTCGCAGTATAAATGCGTCAGAGGCATCGTCGAATGCAGCGATGCCGCTCGAAACAATTATGAATAATGCAGGCGGCAGAAAAGAATTATTAGGTGCGGCGAAGAACGGTTCCTTAAATGAGCTTTCAAGTGCTGCAAGACGGAATGAAACGAGTTTCGGACACTTTTATCGGCAGGCAAACAAACGAAAAGGTCGCCGGAAATCGTTTATGTGGTGCGGCAGTGCGGCGTGCCGCATTAAAAATTAACGCAACGAACAGGCAAGCAAAAACTAGATAGGCAAACAAGCGAAAGTTGCTCGCCGCCGATGGTATTTTTCGCCGCTGCTATGTTGAGGTTTGCCGCGCTTCAGCGGCACCGAGAGCAAAATTGAACATGCCAACTTGGCCGTATATCCTCCAGTTCTTCTGCAGAAGATGGTTGGATATTCGACGCTGCAGCTTGGCCCGGTTTCCGACATATTTATGATACCCCGGAGAGTGAGAGGGAGCGAGCAAGAGAGAGCGCTAGACAGAGATAGAGAAGATCTGAGAGAGCAGGTCGGAGAGAGCCGGTCGTGAAGGGGAGACGGAGAGGAAGCCGAAGCTAAAAAGCCGTCTGCAGCGGTTCTATCCGCGACCCTTCCTATCGCATATCCCTAAATATTTATCTTCCGTGTTCAATTGTTCTTGTCTTACCGTTCTTCGAGGGTTAGCGCGCTGATAATAAAAAATTTAAACCTCGGGTCAGAAAATAAAACCGCGCGAATTCGAAAAAGAACGCCGTAAAAATAATTCGAAATTAACCGCCGCCCGCCTGTCCGCCGAGCGGATTCAACGGCGCCAATTTAAAATAGAAGCGATAAAACGTAAACGGCCCAGCCTAAATGGCTCGCAATTATCCCGAGATATCGCCGGCAATTAGAAAATATCCGCGAATTCAATCAAAATAAAGATCTGCGGTCGTCTCTGCTGTTGCCTAAAGCGCTTGTTAATAATAGGTTCGGGCGCGTCCAGGGAAGCCGCGTGCGTAACGTGGAACTTTCATTTCGCATTGACATTCGGCAGCTAGACCGCATTCGTCCTCCTGTTTTTGAAAATTTGGATGCACTCCCCCCCCCCATTTTTGTAAAAAACTAAAACACCCTCTGGAGGAGAGGCAAGCGTTTCAGCGAATAAAGAGTTCCTCTTCCTCCACAGTGGGTATGCTATTCATTACTGTCACCTGATGCGTCTATCAAGAGAGTATGCTCCGAAAATCTCTATAGGCGATATTTCTAATATTTTAATTTTGTAGTTTATAAAATTTTCCCCTAGAGCAATTTGCAATATGAAATTATTATTTATTTATTTTTATTTTTTTTTTTTTTGAATCGCAATAAAATGTAATACCGAATTTCTGAATTTTAAAAGCTATTCGCAATGCAAATAACGCAACAGCATAAATTAATGAAGAGAAAAAAAATATTCAGTGCGATATCACGAATTTTTTTGGAAAATTGAGTATCTATTCAACAGCAGCATTAATAGCCGGGTGTACTATTATGTTGCAATATATTACGAGCGAGCAATTCGATGCCAAATTTTTGAACCGTGTTACGGTATTCCATTTCGCGAAGCTGAAACTTGTTCGTAACGGTCGATACTTGTGATCTTTCCTTTAATATGTATTTCTCGGTTAAAATCGGTTAAACTGGTTGTGCCCTGCGAAGCTGTAGCAACTCTTTAGACGATTTCTACAATCTTTTCTTTCGTTTGACAAAAAGATTCCTTCCACAATTACCATCTTTTTCGATTCAAATTCGACATTATTATTGCGTTCATCTGCAAATAGTTGCTGGCGCCTATACACTAATAACATCATTAGCCTTCATGTAATAGACGCGCGCCTGATAAACTCGCTTTTCCATATTTTTAACCTGTCCCCGAGTTTATTACGACGAAGCGACTATATACGGAACAAGCCGGGGAATTCTCCAAATGGGTTTTCAACTATCACAAATCAACAGAAAAGTGCGAGGAACATATATGAAATAAGTTCGGCTTTTACTGATTATACAACACTTAAACTGTCGGATCACAATTATATAAATTGCAGAGTTTCGAAAAATTATTACAACGGGTTTTGATGATAGAAGATATGCGCGCGAATCTGGTGACTAATCTAGGACAGCGTCGTAGTAGACGGTTTTAGGAAACTCTAACGTAAGAGAACAAAGGAATGAGCGGAATTTGAGAAATTTTCATGACGATGCATAGCGGAAAATGTAAAAGTATTGCCCCCTCCCCCGGTCGATATCTCGTTGAATCAAACGAGCGAAAGAGGAGAAAGTTGGCTTACTTATAAAAATATCAACAAGAACAAAAATTAAAAACGAAAGTTAAAATGGTAGTTATTAAGTGGTAGAAAGTCTCTCTTTTGGGGTGTATCAATCATCATGCATCGAACAGAAAAAGAGATGTTCAAAAACCTCCCCGATGGTAATTGAAAAAAAATAAGTACAACCTTGTCTTGCTCATACTTGTCAAACACGAACGTCTGTATGAAAATTAATATAAAAAATATAAAACAGAAACATCTACAAAAATTAAAAAGATTACTCTAGATGTAATAAAGAGGCTGAATGCCTTCCCTTCCGCGAATGTAAACTTTTAATAATTTAAATAACTGTTAAATTTAGTTGCACTGTTATGTATTTTATTACACGAACAAATTAAGTATTCACTTTACACATGAAATACATGACATTATCTACATTAGATTTTTCGTTAAAACATAAATATAATAAAATTTAATTCACAATGTTTCCCCTGGATTCTTGACTTTCCTTCCATGCGTCGCTCCAACATCTCTGCTATCTGCCGCCTGCGCTTTGGGCACAGTTTCCTTCCTTCCTCGCTTTTCCGTTACTCTCTTGTGCCGTCTCCTTTTTGTCCATTGCACCCCTCCAATAACCAATTTGTGTGTGATCCCGATCACATAATGTTCGAGTGTTCGTCTCTTGTAACCGATCAAGCTGCTTTCTACTTCTTCCTTTTATTCCCACTCCATACAGTGCTTCGTTCATTCTCTCCCTTCCTTCTCCTTCTGTTGTCTAGACTCTCTTGATTATTTTTTGGCGGCTATCTCTAATCGTGTAAAGATCTGAGTCACTTGCGTCCTTTTTCCTTTGTTCTTGGGCCAATGTCGTTGTAGACGAACCCAAAAAAAAGAAAAAGAACAATCTTAGAAATTAGCAAAAACATTATCCTCACGTAATGTGACGACAAACTCAAGAGAAGATTGAGCGAGGCACTGAAAAATAAAAAGGACCGACTAAATAACCGGATAATATACTAGAAGAGGGAGGGGAAAAACTCGAATCAGAAAGGTGACGCTAAAAGATCGAAAGACATTCTTAAATGGGCAGATTTGAAACGACGTCCGTTCGCAATAATTAGTTTCAATATTAAATATTTCACATGTGTAAATTATATGAATTTTATTAATTATTTCGAACGGGGCAGATGCGTGCCATCGATAAAAGCGAACATTTTTTATTTTAAAGTTTTTCAGTGGTCTACGCAGATTGCCTTGGAAAATCTTCTAAGATGGACAAGTTTAAAGAATCGCGCATTATTGTAATTATCGAAAAAGTATAAAATAGAAAGAGGACTGAGTGATAAATTTAAAAGAAAACTACCATTTAATCTTAGAATCACGTTTGTTCGCACGAAATTTCGGCAAAAATCGTAGCAGACATGTTCTATCAAATCGCGGGATCTTAATACTCTTAGTCGTGTAATAAAACTCGTCGTTTTGGAGGTCAGTCAGCAGACCATCACATTAAAGCCCTTTCTCGCTGTTTCTGGAGAGATTATCGAGAAAAGCTCTTAAAAACACCTCACCGCCACTTTACAGATACCGACCGGAAAATGGGGATTGTTATTATTTACTGGTGAACAAATTACGACTAAGGTTCGTGTCGGGTTTATGTTTGTCAAAAAAATAAAAAAAATAAAATAAAAAAAAAAATAAAAAAAAAGCGTACTAAGATAAGCGCAATAAAAATTTCATAACAGATAAAAAAAAAAAAAATCGAAACGTCGAAGCAGGAAATACCGATACGCCGACCGGAATAACTGTTGAGCGACTTCGATCTGGGAATATAACTAAATTTAGTGTCAGTTGACTTATACTATTTTACATCCGCATAACGATTAAAACTATATTAATGGCTATGCCGTTTTTACGCCAGGGGTCATCAGGAAAAGTGTCCTGTCACGAAATTTGTCCCATATTAAGATTTAATGTGATATTAGCGCTCTTACGTCCCCTGGTAGTGAAAATTGGAACTCAACAGGGAAAGTGTCCTGTCACGAAAACTGATAAAATGGTTTTAATGCGATATTAGCGCTCCTACATCCTCTGGTGGTAAAAATTGGAACTGAAAGATTTCTTACTGTCGAACGGCGTAGCCAATGAAAAGTTTACTCTTCTATAACAATTATAGAAGAACTAGACCTGGGGGTGAAGGGGGCTTGCCCCATTCCGAGGCCCGAAGGAGCAAGTTATATATATATATATATATATATATATATATATATATTTATATCAGCTGTATACTTGTATAGGCATTGGTGAGGAAAAGCGGTTTACAACTTACAATAGACGACTTGTGTATTGCTGCCGGTCCGAATGGAACAACATGTTTTAAAATTAAAAACAAAATGAGCGCTTTTTTCTTTTTTTTTTTTTTTTTTGGGCTACTTTCAACACAAATTTACTTTAAAGAGAAACTAACCTTTTTATCTCAAATTAGGAATAAAATAAATAAATGAAGTAAAATAAAATAAAATAGAAGAAAAATGAATAAATAGACGAAATAGAAAATAAATAACTCTAAATAACTGTCATCTAAACCACAATGTTGCAATCGATTATGAACCTGAATAAGGCAACCAAATGCTGGTCCACACAACAAAGAAAATACTGCATGTTATAAGGAGGAAAAACCGGCAAGGAAATTAAGTCCCTGAAAATAATACTATTTCTGCGTCTGTCAAATAATTTGCAAGAAAATAACAGATACCCTCCGAGTAAGTAATTATCTCGTGATCGCTGCAAATATCAAATTTAAAGTTTGATTTTGAAAACTCTGTGAAACTCGTACAGATTAAAGTAAAACAGATTTCCTAATAAGCGTATTAGGAATAATTAGCGACACATGGTATAATATCATGGTCTTGACAAGATAGTTGGTTGGACAGTATTATAACATCTATACGTAGGTTTGAGTTGTTCTTTATATTTATCTAATTTTGTCGATTGTCTCTTTTAATTTTACGAAATAAATCAGCAGAAGTTAGTAGCTTCCTTGGCGAACATATCGACATTATGATTTCCCTCTATTCCAAATTAATTCGGAATCCAACAAAATTTTAAATTCATTCCTTTATTTATTATCTTAAGGCATTTATTTCTTATTTCATATACCAGCGGGTGTAATTTACAGTTAATTGTATCTCATTTTATTGCTGATAGTGAACTTATCACTGATAATTAAGTGTATCCCCTTTATCGACATCAAGTGTGATTGTTAACAATTCTAAAAACCCCTTATCGATAGCCAATAGTTCAGCACTATAGACCGTCGCCTCAGGCGGCAGCTTAAACTTCTGTAACGTTATTCCTTTGATAAAAAAAAAAAAAAAGCTACACCTAGTGCGCTACCACGTTCCTCGATTTATTAAATAACACAGTCGTGATAGTGGTTATTGATTAGATAATTAAATTGCAAATTAACGGTATGAGGCGGAAGGTTTTGGTTTTTCAGATCTTTAAACAAGCTCGTGTCAATGTCCGAAATCTAACATTTGTGTCATTTCGTAAATCTCTACGCTTCTAAAATTGGCTAATCGAAACCCGTCTAGGCAGTAAGTCGAGTTAAATGCGTCAAGAAAATTTCCCTCTATACGGGAGCGAGTATGAGTGTCAACGGTTTAAAAAGTACGCTACATATATATATATATATATATATATATATATATATATATATATATATATATATATATATATATAATTAGCGCTGAAGCAGAATCACGGTAATTTACGATACACGTTTAATGGTCCTTGCATATGCGTAAATCGCGGAGACAGTCTGCGAGCAGAAAGCCAAATGACCTCGATTACACAAATCCAAAAGCGAATCCACCGACTTCCGGAGTATGTTTAGGCAATTTTGCCCGTTCAGGCTGGCCGGCGGCAAAAACCACCGTTCGGAAAAGACAACACACTCCTTTAACTATAATAGACTTTGAGAAGCCCCACAGGGAGTTAAACGACGACAATGAAGACGAGGTGTGATATTTCAGAACTGCTATATTGTGTCGTGCCTCTGGTCAACAGCCGGCAGACGATTTAAACGATATACGGGGGAGGGGGGACTTCTGAAATTGGCGCGAATTTCCATTCGCCGTTCTGACATAAAGGTAACAGTAATTAAGAATTCCTTCATGGCTGTTGTTCCGCCGATAGAGGGAAAATGCCCACACCGCCAGGATTATTGTTCTCTCTCCTAATTGTTTTCCACTCGTCCGTCGCGATTTGAAAATGCCGGCCGCGCGCGCGTCAGCGTAATGTTATTCTCCTAATTGTTTCCCGTTTCACGGGGCTGCTACGACTTGAATGCGAAATTCTTCTCGCAGTAGCCGCATCGCGGCCTACGACATTTATCCGGAACAGAATAATGACATCCGCTTTTGCAACAGCGGGCGACAGCAGTTGGCGACATTGTCGTCTGGCAGCATTTTGCCGAATTAGCATACAGTGTGTATCTGTGAGCCGGATTTTTATTCGTCGAATAATGGACATGCACACAGCCACACATGTAGACGCGGAAAACGACGGCCGCAGAGCGAAAAGCCAAAGAGCCGTAATAAATTACGTCCGAAGCGAAAAAAAAAAGAAAAGAAAAAAGAAAAGAAAAAAAGGAAAAAAAAGGAAAAAAAGAAAAAAAAAGAAAAGGCGCGTATCGAAGTACAAAGAAACGGAGGAATAATGGCAAAAGGACTGTACAAGGCGATTTACATATCCAGCCGGAGCGAGTTGACATTAAAGTTATTTCTCTTTAAAAGGGGCGACCGGGCGAGTAAATGCCGGCCAGTAAGCGACACGAGCGAAAAAAGGCGATACGCATTTATGCGAATAGTGTGTAAAAGCCGCGGATAAGTCGTTCGAAGAGTGGCCGCTATTTGTTGTATTTCAACGGTGAAACATGTTCCTCGACGGTAGTTTTCGCGTCATGTGTCTCTTCATTCGACCCGCCAACCATCAACCGACAGCGTCGGCATTTACATTTTTATACGAGACGCGAAAACCGAGTCCGATCACCCGACAGCAGTCTGGTCCGCTACCATTCGAACGTACGTGTGGCACCGCGTCATCCGGAGACCTGGCGGCGAATTTTCCGCGCGTTTTTCCTTACCGGCTATCGCACCGGTAAACCGTAAATCGGCTACCGGCAAACCGCTATTATTATCTACGACGACTCGAGTGTGGCGGCGTGCGATGTCCGGACCATCGGCCAGTTCGCACAGCGTACGTACCCCATAGCGACCGCGCGGTTCTACTTTTCTTATTTTCCATTCTCTTCGCGTCTGCTTTCCGCCATTTCTTCTTCGTCTATCGTCTTCGTCTTCGTCTTCGTCTTCATCTCGGTTCGGAGAAATTTATGAACGTAAGTACGCGTACGTAGTTGCGCCAAAAATGGAGCTGGTTATCTCCCGGGGATGGCCGCGCCAGTCGCACAAGTGAGAACAAATTCCTGCTCGCTATCTAAAGGTTGAGCACTCGGAGTGGTGGTTCCCTGGATTCCACTTAAACTATTTCGTTATTTATTAGCGTCCTCGTCGTGCTCCGCAACACTTCCATATCTTCGCTAATACAGAGACGGTCTTCTCTATATTTTCCGACTGGTTTGTCCGGAAAAACGAAATTTATTTCTTTCCCTTTATTTTATCTCGGCCGTACCGAGCAATATAAAACCGCCTCAGGTATTAAAACACGTCCGCGGCCGCTATCACCGCGAGAAGCTCCTTTCCGACTCCTAACGGACGAATAAAGTGTGCCATCAGGGCCGTTTAATTACGATCAAACTGTTTCTGCGAATTGGCGGAGGTGAAAAATCCCTACCGCTAGAGTTATTTGCAGCAGTCGCGAGTTCCGATTTCTTGTTTATTAATTTAATTAATTGTCTTTCTTTTTTTTATGATTTTACCGAATTTGGCGAAAAATTTTCGAGATACTTGCGGTCTAATTTTTGTATGTATGCGGAATAAAACCAAAAAAAAAAAAAAAAAAAAAAAGGTTCTCGGACGGATTTAATGATTTTTATAAAATTCTTCTTTGTTTTTTCTTTTTCAACTGATTAATCCAACGCTGCAGTATCTTGATACTGGAAGAAACATCTTAATGTCATAAATTAGCGGAAGGAAAGTGATACACAGGTATCCAGAGAGACATTTTGGGAAGGGAAATTATATAATTATGTAATAATATCTTATACGTGTTAGAGAATTGAGAAATACCCCTTGTGTTTCATGAAGAGAAAATCAAATAGCGCGACCAGCTCTTTAGGAAAGTCTTCTCCAAAATACATAATTATTAGAATTTTTTATTTAAGTTTTATATTTAGCGGTGAAAAATAAAACGAAATTATAAAATTATACCTTAAATATGGTATAGTTTAGAATTTGAATAATAAGTTACTAGAAAAATCAGAAAGACTTCGCACTTCTTTTTCATTTTTGTTAGTAATCCGATCCGAAAATTCTCTTTGTCCCCGTGAGCACGTTTAAATATATATATATATATATATTTCTCATCGAACTATTTTTAATTAAAATTGCAAAATAAAAAACACAGTTGAGTTTTTTAAAAGGGAATAAAAAAGCTAACATTAATAGTTTTATTAGAAAACGGTATTAAATATTAATTATAATTAAATCCATATAAGTAACATTTATATAAATCGTGTTTATAGCATTTCTCTGTTCTGACAAATTTTTTCATCGAGGTTTCGGTTCTTTTTGAGGGCCGGGAATGTCCCCTATATCCCCCCTCCGTGGATCCGCCACCGATGATATGGATAAAAGTGTGTACGAATGAATGATACAGAAAGAGACAGGTGACAAACCTGAAAGTTAGAAACACGCAAACGTTCAGCGAAAAAAACAGAACGTTCAGAGAAAATTTAATTAACCTTGCAAATTAAACCGATAGGTAATGTGTTTTACGAATTGAATCTTTTTTAGCCGGTTCCGGAACGAAAATTACGAATAATTTCTCTTAATCCCCCCCCCCCCTCCCCACATAGTTCACTCTTCGACCTTGCTACTTACTACTTGTTGTTATAGTTCATATTCACACATTCCTGGAATTTCAGTTGAGGACGAGCATCCAAAACTCGCTTGTACGTGTTTAATCTGCGCGCTAAGTGTAATTTTGCTCAACGTACCAAACTAATTCACTATAAAAAAAATTAAAACATACGAATTTAAGTTATTATTACTATTTTATTATATTGTGTTTTCGTAACACGGTTTCAAATTTAATTTATTGAGCAATTTATAATTTCAAATATACCGGGGAGGGGTATTAGTTTCTGTTAATGTTGATTTTTAATTATATTTATATTTCACGTTTGCATTGTAAATTATGTAATGTTATAATTTATTATATTAATTTCATATTCCGTAAAATTGTTCATATAGAAACAGAGTTCCATTTATACTAACAATAAAGTAAAATAGAAAAATTATTTACAACATGCAACATTTTAAAAAAATGATTTTTGTTTTACATTAATATTTTTCATATACATATATTTTATTATTAGTAATATTAATTTAGTGCGAGAAATTAATACAAAAGAAAAAGCAGTTAAATTTTCTCAAGAAAGGGGGAAATTTCATTTATAAAAAAAAATTGTGCAAGAATGTGCATGAAATGGCACTTTCTTTAAGTGATATAAAAACGATTAATTCTCGTAAAATATTTTTATAATCAATACTTATTTATAATCAATACTTTTTTATAATACACTGATTAATATCATTTTTGTAAATTGTTTTAATAAGCTATTTAATAAGAAAAATTATTTTTATAATTAATACTATTTATAAGTACTCTCGCATGAATTCGAAAACGAATTCAACCAAAAATAAACTATGTGGAGGAATAAGAGAAAAGACCTACAAACAATTTGCCCCGAATTTTAGTTGAGTCCCTGCTCGCAGAGCCAATTATTATCTAACGCATCTTCTCTATTCAGATTCGGTTGAGTGATTTTGATACGTTGTTCTTTTTACGACAGTTCTTTTTTAACAAAACGAATTAACGTAAAATTCTTTAACTTCTGCGTACGATTCAAGTCCGAAAAAGCAATTAAATGAAAACAATAACGGCTTTTTCGCGAAAACAAAAATTTCGACCGATTGATAGAAATCGAATGCTTTAAACGAGCGCGGTATTCAACATTCTACATGCCACTAAAACACACTGGAATTTTTTTGTTTCTTAAGAACTCGTGTCGACACAGCAGAAACAGTTACTCCGATATCCGGATTACATAGATTGAAGCAAAATCGCATACCGTCAAGCCACACTAGTTAATCGGAATTACCCGAGGCGCTTGGCTACCAAACCAAAGACGCCGTAATCGGGACTTGTCTCGTTCCGGATCCAAATCGCGCCCAGGTATATATCCAATCTGAAATTGAATTGGTTATACCAAAGAAATCTGGCAAAGTAAAGGCGGATCCGAAGTAGAAAGGAACTGGACTCTCATTAGTACCACACATTGTGCTTAGTACATTGTGAACCTTTACAATTCATAATATCTCATTAAGGATATGGGATTTATTTCACTTTAATTTTTATGCAGGAGGAAGTGTAAGACCATAGAAAAAATTTTCTGTCACAATTACACTTGAATAAATGGCACACTGTGTATACATCTGACATTAATGTGTAATCGAGACCGTTTTAGGAAAATTTAGTTTTTAGAAATTTAGAAATAAACGAATAGTTCAGTTATTTTGTAAAAATATCAATTGAGTTTCGGTGTAGAATATTGCGAAATCCAATTATACTATTGAAAAAAAAAAAAAAAAAAAAAAAACTAGTTAAAGACAAAGCCGATAAGGCAACATTGATATCTCCCTGAGTCTGATCACAAAATTCAACGTGCACTAGAAATACATTAAACGGGCATACTGTAAACAATTTTTTAAAAAGGGATTTTTTTCTCTCGTTTTTTAACATCAAAACCCGTTTTAAATTTTTTTAAATTATTCACGTTATTTCCTCGAATTGCTAAAAACGTCTAGACTAAATTGGTTCAAAACCGAATGATTACAGTTTCAACGATGATGTATGTATCGAATTTTAAGATAAACAGTATGATTCGTTCAAGTGCAAAATGTCGCAAAATTCTGTGCCTGCCGCCCATGTCATAGTTACAAAAATACATACTCGCGCGATATCGTAAAAAAAAAAGGAGACAAACAGAAGACGGGTAGTTTTTTTTTTTTTTTAAATTTATTTTATCTCGTCTACTATAAACCAGCGGAAGTGATGATTTGAATAGATTGGATCAGTGTAAAAACTTAAGCAGTTACGGTAGAATATACTATTACATTATAAAAGGATTACTAGAAGAACCTGATTTAATGAAATAGTAAGGTTTAGCCTTACAGACTCCGAATTGTGAACAAGTGGGCCGTAGTGAACACGTTATGTATTACTAGCGACTTGGTAACGAAATTGTTAAAAAATATGATACGCACTCCGAGAGAGCGTTAGATTACAACGCGCTGGATATCAGGTATCTAGGATTTTGACGAAAATTTTGAAGAATAAGTTACATTATCAGATAAACCAAAATCAGGTGTAACTGACTAAGGGGATAAACTGCAAAGGCAAAAAATTAAAAAAAATAAAAATCCAGCGTGTTTCGACCCGAACACAAACTAAGGTAGACATTTAAGTAGTGATTTTTGCTGCATTTCCCATATTCGAAGATACGAATATGACAACATTAGCAATTTATCATTTGGTAAATAAACCGAATTTTACATGAAAAACAAAATTACTCTTAAAGAATAAAATAATACGGTGCGAATGAAGCACCGTTGAAAGAAATATTCCGCGTTATTTAGAAAAATTTTATACAAAATGATAGGAACTTAGTACCATTTATACCGGAAAAGAAAAAAGAAAAGAAAGAAAAGGAAAATTTGCTAAACGGGGTAGAAACTTTGAACAGATTACGTAGTCGTAAGCTTTTATCCCGGACTATCCGAATGAATTCAATTGAATGGCGGAAAATTTAAATGAAAAATAAAAAAATCCGAAACAATTACTTAAGAACCGAAAAATGTAACTAATTAATTAAATAACGAAAATTATTAAAATTAAAAAGCTCGATAAAATACGTAACGCGGAATGGTGTAAAAAATGCATTATCGATTTAGTGTAATCTGCTGCAGCTCTTCTAATTAAAATCATCTAATTACATATGCTCAAGCAGCGTGAAAATCGTTCAGGTGGGTGTGCATAAGCCGTATTCATCATACATATATAATTGGGCCACCGGAGTCAGACATTCGGCAAGGGATTAACAACGCATTGTTGGTTTGAAATTCCCCCGTCGCGATTAATAGGCTTAGGCTGTAAAAAATTTAACAAATAAAAAATATTTACTTTAAATGCAACACCATTCGAGAGCGATGATTTATAAAAGAAAAAAATTATAAATTTCAAATTGCTCGTAATACGCGTTTCATTAATTGTCTACACATCACAAAAAATTCTTTTTATCGCCTTTTTCTTCTCTCTCGCCGCGTTTTTATCAAATAAAACAGATAGAACGAAATTAAAATCAATAAATACTTCATTATTATTATTATTATTAGCCAAAGCTGTTTAAATAATTAGAAGCGTTTTAACTTTGACTTGGAGTCCTGAGATCCGGCTCAAACTCCCCGGCTATTCTTGCTGACACACACCTCCTCTTCATTCACAGATGCCCCTGTTTGGGTTAAGCGTCTGTCTATTAAATCCTTTTCACTTGTTTCTTCTTACTCCTCTATGATTTCTCTAATAAAACTTCCATTTTGTCGCTTATTTCTCTGTTCGGACAGGTTTGTTTTGAACCTACTTCTCTAATCGTCAGAAGAAGAAAAGAAAAAAGAAAGGAGATGTATCTCCCGAACTAGTTTGACGGATCCGTGCGAGATCTTTTAACCCGGCGGCGACAGAATCTTTTTTCGTCTACATTCAAGACTCCGCGATTCGCAGCTATCGCAGAACACATTTTTCGCCATGCCCTAATCTTCCCCGACTGTGATACAAACATTCTTCCTATTCGTTCACGAATGATGTAAAATTTCGACCATCGTTCTGAAGATGGCCCTCAACAAATCTCGAAAAGAAAGTGAACGGGAGGCTGTCGTGGTCTTCGCGTGCGGCCGATGGTTGGGACGGTAAACAGAACCGATTAAACCGACGCACCGCTTCTAAACTCTCATATCGTACGCTATTAATACAATTTGTATTAGCGACATAGTGTGTCGACGGGGACGGGGGAGGGGGCAGTTGTGTATATTTTGGCAAGCCCTCAAAAGCCGAATTAAGCCGAAATAGAGCAACCTAATTTTCGGCAAGCGCTGCTCGGGCCGGTCTGCCGTGCATATTTGCAGTAGATTTCGGCGCGAACGAAAAAGCTCGGTAAAACAAAATGGAAAAGAAGGAGGGCCAGAGAAGGACGATAACTACATTAGGCAAGTAGCGGAGTGAACGAAATCGTCAAATAAACAGCGAAAGTAAAAACAAAGTTCGACTTAAAAGCTTCCAAAATCGACTGGCGGCGGCCGTATTCTATCGGGAAGCAGTAGCCCCCCCCCCGCTTACAGCTTTCGCTGTTTGCATTTCAGCCTCGGCATTCCGAGTTCATTTAGCGCGGTTGACTTTGAAAAGGCGGTAACAACTCGCCCGGCCCGGTAATATTACTCTAAGAGTAAATTTCAGTCTTTCAAAGAAAAATCATCATGCGCCGACTATTTCATCTGTGCCCGCATTCGTCTGTCTCCGTCCGGTCGACCGATAGCGACCGGGGCTCTATTACCCGACAATGCGCAGTTCCCTGAAAGGGAACGCTCAACTTTCGTTTGTTTACCTTTCAAATTATCCAACGCGGTAACGTAATACTAGCGGAATGTTTTGTAACGCGATACATGCAATTCTCCGCACTGAAAATGGTTCGCAACTTGCTGTAACGAAAATTCCGTTAAATTCTTTTTTCCCCCTTTTGCTGCTTTATTTATTTTTTTTTTATCGTTGCCCAGGCAGGGTCTTTTATCCGAATCCCCGGTTTATATATCGCCTTTGCAGAGTGAAGCATTTGAAGTAAAATTCTGCAAACGGCTTAGTTTTAATATGATCCTTATACAAAGCCATTGATTGCCGGTGATAATTAAGTACAGAGAAATTTACTTTCATCGGCATATTTGTCGGAGACGATGATAAAATGGTAAACGAAAAATGATCCTGCGTAGATTATTGAAAATAGACTGCCCCCCCCGGGGGGGGGGTATAAATAAATCCGACATATTTTTCGAAAATTATTGTTAAGATGCGGAAGAACAAAAGCTGAAAACTCCCATCTAGCCTTACCGAAGAGTGACTTTACTGGTCATCTTCGTCGACTGATAATAAATTTCGGACACTGCCAATGGAGTTTTCATCGAGAAACGTCTGCAAGCTTTAAAGATGCACGATGGAAGACACCGCGCGCGCACAGGAACCTCTTTAATGCGGGAAAAATTGATTTTTATCTTTCGACATTAGCTCAAGAAATGAGAAAAAGGAGAAAATAATGTTATATTCTTACACATCTAAGGATAAGAGATAAAAACAATTCGTAGGCAAGAATAACTCAAAATAAAAGAGGAAATGAGAGAATATAAGAAACGCCGACAGGGGCAGTAAGGATAATACCAAGTTACAGTAGAAATAGCAGAAGGACGATTGTTCAGCAGAAAATTTCGAATAATTAAAACCAGGGTCATAAAGAAAGTAATTAAAAGGGGGGGTGGGGATGAGAAGAACAGAGTGGAGTAGAAGCAGATGAAAGGCAAGAAAATTATGCAGGAAGGAGACCGTGTTTAAAGCGAAGGCGACAAATAGCCGAGATTGTGGAGCGTTCAAAGTGAGGGCAAGTATCTAGAAAACCGTAGGTAAAGAATGAAACGTTAAATTTAGATTTCTACCAGGGATGCCAGATGAAACGTTAAATTCGTTAGAGGTTTTAAATTTCAAAGCTCAGGGATGCAACTGAGGGTTTTACCGCAGGCGTAAAATTTACTCATTAATTTTCTTTAATATCTAAATAAGTTTTTCTTTTTCCTTTTAATACAGACACGGAATTTAAAATACTTCAACCCAACTATTACGTTACGAATATAATGTAATCTTCGCTAAAGACAACACAATTATTAACGAATAATACAAAATCACAATTTACGACGATTACGGTAAAAACAAAAAATGCATATCTCAGTTGTCGGTCAGCGGAGATTCGGTGTTCCCCTATAGGTTGGTGCTTGATGAATGGTTAGAATCTGCTTATGATCGAATAGGGTAAAACGTAGTATATAAATTTATAGCGCTTAGAATAGATTCTGCATAGAAAATTCAGCGAAAGGAGGGCCGAAATCTAATTTAATGCAAGACAAAAAGGAGGCAGACCAACTTCACGTGGCTCTTTGGAACCGTAGTAGTGTGTGTGCAGGAAGGAGAAAACTAACAGTACTGGAAAATTCAACTCTGGCGACATGTTGACGAACAGATTAGCAATTATTGCGCCGATGAAAAGAAGTGAATAGAGGATTAAATCTTAAAAATCCTCGAAAAAGTAACAAAACTATTTTATTAAATATATATATATATATAAACACGTATTAATAATTGTTATAAAAAATATAAAATACAGCTGACACGTTTCGGAGTTACATACCCCAAACCATGACAATATATATTTTTTTTTTTTTTATGGGTACGCCAACGAAGAGCAACAGCCCAATCAGCCAAGGAATCTAAGTAATAGTTCAAAAGGAGAATAACATATTACATTTCAATCTGGTGCGAGATTAAATGAATGAAAGAAGCTAGAATAGGAACAACTGACAAGGAAGGAAATGAGAGAACATAAGAGTCATCGTATGGAGTAGGAAGACGAAGATTCAAAAGCCTAGAACAGAAGAGAGAACGTTCTGAAGAAAGTGAGGAACATTCGAAGAAGACGTGAACCATGACAATAATAAAATAAAATTAATAATGCCGGCTGTATTTTACAAGTATATTTTTCATAACACAATTGTTATTTTCTGTAATACGCGTTTATATATATATATATATTTAATAAAGTGATAAAACAGAAAATGGATTCGAACATTTATAATTCAAATTTAAACATAATCATTATTTATCCAGATGAATAATGCCCCCCCCCCGCACGCAAAAAAAAACACGATGGAATCGGTTTTTTTATTCTACAGCGGCTTATGCAGCTAAATTAAATGACCAAAAAGTACCGGTCGGTTTTATAGGAGGGCGAATAAACAACAACGTGTCGCTCGTAATGAAGTACAATGTGTGTTTGCAAAGTAACAGGCAATTTAGGCCCCCGTGCAATGCGTAAGCAGTTGCCAGGCTCGTCAGATAAGCTCTGAAGTGTAATAGTCATTTACGCGTACGGTAAAATAAATTGCTGACTTCAAATACAAAGACGATTCCGTGGTACCAAATGGGGCTTTGAAATCATGACTAAAAAATGTTCATTGAATTCGAATTCGCACACAGTCACTGCATATCTGAAAAACAAAAATCCCGATTGAGGAGGAAAGTTTAAGCCGTCACGCTAGTGAAGAGAACAAGATTTTTCTTCAAAGCGAATCCGAGCATTATGCTGAATCTCAAAACATGTTCTTTAAGAACATTTTGAACTCGAAAATTCTCAATATTCTCTCAAGTTCGTATTAAGAAAAAATTAATATATATATATATGTATAACTTGTGCCGGAATATGAAAAAAACGTTATGATTTTATATATATCTTCAGGTAACTTGGGAAAAAATGTCTTTTGTATATTTTTTTTTAAAATTAACCAGGTAATTTACACTGAATGAAATAAATGTCGTACATAAAAAGATATTGGCCCGGACGTAAAAATTACGCGGTCATTAATATATCTAAAATTTAACCCGAAAAAAGTTCATCGATCCAAGAGCTCGAAATTCAGTATACGAAAATCACCCGACTTTATCG
Source organism: Icerya purchasi (assembly GCA_039619475.1). Taxonomy (NCBI): domain Eukaryota; kingdom Metazoa; phylum Arthropoda; class Insecta; order Hemiptera; family Monophlebidae; genus Icerya; species Icerya purchasi. The sequence goes on from CM077115.1 coordinate 568,968,515, forward strand.
AATTAATAAACAAATCTATGTTATTTAAATCGATATGGCGCAATAAATTGTTTCGATGCATAATTTATTACTGCGGAACGTGTTTCGGTAAATTAATTAAACATATTTACTGTTCGAGCGGATTTATTATAACAACAGAGATGGATAATCATATCAGTTTCCATTGAGAAGTCAACGAAATATCCCCGATGATCCTTTCTCAGTGTTCGTCACGTCTATTCCATTTGCTTTACTCGTAATTATTCCTTAAATTTAATATTTCCACTGTTTGCAGTGCTGTCTTCTTTCACTTCCATCTATCACTGTTATTCCCTTCTCTCGATTCTTTCATTGCCTTCAATGATGATCGTTTTCTCGCAATCTAACTGGCCAAATTGGAAATTCTATTGGTACCCTTGTTGGCGAACTGAAAAAAATAAATAACATTTAAAAAATTTAAAGAACGGCTTTTATTTATTAATGCAATAAAAATAAGGAAAACAAGTTTTGCGGGTCCACCAAACTAAGACCACTTAAACGAATGAGATAGACACCAATATGAAATGTGTTATTTTTTAGACCAACGCTTTTATTCCATTTTTTTTTAATTGTCTCAATTTTCAATTTAATCCAAAAAAATTAATTTATTTATTTTTATTGTGCTTTTTTTTTTTTTAATTTTTTAAGTACTATTTTACAATTTCTGGTTACATATTCTTAAACGAATGAGAGCGTAAAAAAGAGACAAAAATTTACGAATGATATTCGAATAGGAAAGTAACGGAAAATGAAATTTATAACGATTTTAGAAATAACAGCCGCGAGCAGGATATTAATTGGTTGAAGTTTGATTTTTATTTGCACCTTTTTTTTTTTTATCAGAGCGTCTTTTCCAACCTAAAAAACAACCCTACATATCTATAACGAAATGATCCGAAGTAACGTCACCGACTCCAGAGGAAGGTACGAATTTGCATTAAACGTGGTACTTCCGAGATAGTAGCGTTCCAACATTTGCAAAAATATAAGAATACCATCACGAAAGTCAAGTTAAGTAGAAGCCTTCAAAATTAAAAACGAATGCTCGACAAAACTTAAAATATTCTCGTACAGGGTCGTCGACTGTCATTTGAAATTAATAATCTTTCAATTTAATCGCAAACGGTAACATATTTGAAAAAAAGAAATTTATAACTCGGATTTTCTTCCTTTTTTTTTTCAATAATCGATAAAGATTTAAAACAATTTTTAGGGTAAAAAAAAAAAAAAAATAATAAAAACGAAAATAACAGCTTTAAAACTGGAAAAGCAGAGTGAAACCGACAAAAATTTAAACCGATTATAATAAGTCACGGAAGTTTAAGCTAAAGGTGTTAGTACGAGAAGTTTTTTGCAGTTTCAGATAATTTGCCTTTCGGAGCGAATGGAAATAGCTGGCGCCCCGAGAAAGCGAATAAAAACAAACCAACACGTAGCAAAAGAAATATCGGGAAAAATAGAATGCGTCGGAACATAAAGTAGAAGAAAAAAGAAAAGGGGAAAACAGGAAAGGCCATCTCGGATGGAACGGTTCCGAGGCGAACAGAGTCTACCTCTAAACCCCAACCCGATACACTTGGCCGCAATCTGCCGTCGCCGTGTAAAAAGTTATTCCATTAGAAAAGTCTGCTTTGATTTTATTGGTTTATACAGGTGCGCTGTGTCTAATAATAAGGAAATTTATAGAGAAGAGAGAAAAACTCCGAACTAGTGCCTACTAAACCGTTAAACAACCGCCACGTACACCGGCGAATCCGGTCGCACACAGTCGCAAATAACGACCAGCCTTGTTTCCAGATAATTTTGAGCGCGGTTTATACAGCACGGCGAATTCCGGTATTCCGGTTACCCAGTAGCCGAACTGGCGACGAAGAATATTAGTAAGTTCTCGACTGAAACTTCTTCCTTAAAAACACGTTACATCTCAAAAGCCAGACAATTGCAATTTCGTTTGCTGACATAACGATGAAACTTTTCGGGGCCAAACACTTTTTCGTCACAATTTTCAAGACGCATTCGAAGACGGATATATATAGAAACGGAGAAGAGAGGGGACAAGCCGAAGAAGAGCATCTCATTAGTTTCAAGATATTCGCCGGAGGGCTGCCGTGTCGCTAGTTAGGAAAGCAACTCGCTCTCTCGCGTCCACGCCGTCCGGAGCAGAAACTCCTTTCGGCTAATTCAGAAATGGCCGGTTCTGTGTGAAAGAGGCTGAGCGGCGTTGATGATTGAAGCTGCCGATCGTTGCGCAGCAAGCCGCTGACCGAATCGTAGTAGCTTGCCGAATTTCGTGTAACATGGGCCTTTAGGTCGTTCACGTTGAGAACACAAAAGTGCCCCCCCCCCTAACAAGACATCCGATACTACTTCCATATCTTCATCTCTGATGGTAGACTTGTCCCGGGGTTGATATCTGCTGGTCACAGAATTCGGCGCTACACTGGAAATCTTGATGTATCAGGTACGGGAGCATAGCGCATTGTCTTTTTCGAAGTAAATGGTGTCACATCGCTGCTGCGTAATTTGTACGGAATCTTTTGAGACGTAGAGGAAGATGTTCGAAACTGAGAGGTATAGATATGAAACTTGCAGAAGTGAGCAGAACCTACAAGACAGCATTGGATAGCGAAGGAATAAAAATAACAAACGAAGCGAGGAAATTAACTAGAACATAAACCTGGAAACCAATTGTTGAAATCTCTCTCTATATATATCTATCTATATCTATATATATATATATATATATAGATATAGATAGATAGATGGATAGATATATATACGGTATATCAAAGAATAGAACACACCTCAAAACTAGAATAGAAGAATTTTTAGTAAATTAGGAAAATTAACTGGAACATAAACCTGAAAACCAATTGTTGATATATATATCATATATATAAACATATGTATCCGAATGCTATGACCAGCTGATATCAACCCTGGAACAAGCTTTCTCTACCATCAGAGATGAAGATATGGAAGTATTGATATATATATTAAAAAAATCAGCCATTTTGGTCTTGCAAGGAGCTCTGCTCCTTAATCCCTCTTGCTTACATTTCTATCTTTTTTTCTTCTATACTTTGTATGAAATTATCAAAATTTACAACGTCAATTATACTAACAACCCCGATCGAGGTTCATAGAAAAAATGTATTTTAGAAGGAACAACGTAATAATAAATAGGGGCAATCGTTTTTTGGGAGCCTTTTAGTTTACCGATCTAAGGAGAGAACAAGGCACGTCGATAAACCGTACACAGGTGTAGTAGTAATGGTCGACACTAATAAAAATAGTAAATTGCAAAATTGAGCGAATACCAATAAGTGCTTAGTATAAAAAGGGCAATCGGACAAGGACAGTTCTATTTACGGAATGTTAGTATTAGCCGAGTTGATTAGTTTGAAAATAGAATTTGAATGCCTAGATCATTTCTTAAATTTGTGGGCAGTTCTAATATCAGATTAACAAGATGTCAAAAATCGGATATAATGGGAATTGTTACCGAATCGAAATTTGGAAGAATTAATATAAATAAAGAGCAAAATATGAACGAGTTTAGAAGGAAAAAATACGACAACGTTATAGAGAAGAACAGTTAACGAACACATAGGACCAGATGTTCGGCTTTTAGAAATGAATAAAGTTGGACCATATTCAAATTTCCTGTTTGTAGATATGTGCGTGTGAAGACCTTGACAGAAAAATAGAAAATATATCATTTAAAGAGGAGAATATGTTAACAAGAACAGAGATAATATAACCGTAAAAATTCGAGATGAACAAAAGCTCCGGATTTGGCAGATAAAATTTCATCAAAGTGCAAATCAGCATCATGATGATAGATGGATACTGCGCGAGAGTTATTAATTGGTAACCGGGACAACATAAGATTACAAAGTGAAAAGGAAATCAGAAACGACAAGCGTATGGAAATTGAAAAGAAACTGGCTAAACTTCGCTACTGAATAAGGGCGAAGAGGCTGCGTCGTGAAAAATTGCCCCCATTTTTATTAAATGTTTCTCTCATTTTGGAATTATGCGGTAAACTTTTTAAATTGCTCGAAAATTTCTAAGCACAGCTTTTAAAATCAACACTCTCTCCTCTCTGAACTTTTTACAAACTTTAAATGTTCCTATAAGGAACCGAAATAATAATATTGAACGAGAACTCTATAAACAATGTTTAAAAAACAATTTATATACATATTTTTGAAATTGCGGGGCTTTTTCGCCTCTGAAAGTGAATTTTACAATATCGACTACATTTTCACCGCAAATACCGCTTTTCTATATATTCACTCCTGATTGAAATGCGCATTTTGGCGTTTTCACGGTAAACCTACCATTTACCAGGGTGATATAGAGTGCTATTCACCTCAAAGGAAGAAAAAGGAAGGAGGGACGTGGAGAATTGTTACCTTTGATATATGCGTTTAATTTGAATCGCCATAAAATCAGTTTATTCGCGCGTCAAATCAAAGATGCCGAATTATTTTATTTTTTGAAAACAATCTTAACAAAAGTACACGTGTAGTACGCTGTGCCGCTGAATGCCATTTTGTCGGTAAACCGTCGACGCTAGCGTCTCATGCGCTTCGAGTGCAATTTTTTCTTCCGATATATCGAAAATTAAACATCGATAATTTCACACACAATAGACGAGAGAGTACGCGATGTCATAATACGATACTCATTGGGTGAGGCTTGCGGTGGAAGTCGATTGGATTATTCAACAAACACTATTTGATAAACCCGAACTTGTAAAGTAAATGCATCGGAATTTTTACATTTACATATCCTATTACACAATATGTTAGACTGCGGTCTAAAGTCATTTTGTTCGTGAAACAGGCCACAATTAAATAGAATTACTGTAGAACATCGATGGAATTTATTCTCAAAAAGAATTTTTTATCATTTATAAATCACGAATTGCGGAATTCGTATGTTCATAGTGCCCCTAATATGAATTCGAAGACAATTATTTTTTCGCCCCCGATGATCTTAAGTTCAAGTTCGGGATTAAGTAAACACACACACGTAATGAACATTCGCAATCCTAGAAGGAAAATTGAAAAGTCCGACGGGCTCCTAATTATATATTATTAATAGGAACGCGAGAATCCATGAAAACCGGGAGATTCCGATCGTCTATTTCACCAGCGCTGGCAAAGGCAATAGCAAGGACTGACCGGTATATAGTGACGATTGTATTTATTAAAGGCACTCCGATTTTTTTTGCATTTCTCACTTTATCAGAGGTCACTCGAGACTTGTCTCGTTCCGAATTCAAATCGCTATCAGTTTTATACCTAATCCGAAATTGAATATTGGTTATATCAGAGAATTACCGGGGGGGGGGGGGAGTTAGAAAGGAACTTGCCCCAGTATTCTCATCAGATCCCCATTAGGGATCTTTAAGTACATTATGAAAAGCTTAACTTCATACCTTATCAAGGATTACTTTACTTTTACTTTACTGTTTTTCCTGTTCCTGCACACATGCGCGTCTTCGTCCTAGTCGCACTGGCAATGCATAACAAACTAAAGAGCGCAGTAAGAAAACTTCTGCAGTTCAGGAGCGGCTATTTTTTTTTTTTTTTTTTTTTTTTTCGAATTCCTACAGATATCCAAATGCAAAACAACCTGCTCAGAATATCGTCAGGATTACGCTGAAAATTTTGTCAGATTTCAGCGCAATATCTATAATGGCGAATGATTTTCGGCAGGAAAGGATCATTGCACTGTTTAGAGAAACTTTCTCGGAGAAAATAATCTCGACACCGAGATCAAAGGAGGCCTACCTACTACGCAGAAAGATTGGCAAAACTGATTTTTCGCATCTTTCAGAAGAGGAAGAAGCGCAAATTATACAGCATACTATATTAATAATTCTATCGGACGCGGCATCTTTGGCCGATCGAAGTTTGACGCATCATCGTTGCAACGCAACAGGCCGGAAAATTAACTTTTAAAACGGAAATAACTCTTGATAAAAGAAAGCGAGATGTGAAGTGGCGATGCGCAAGGCCGGGCTAAAGGAATTAGGCGAATTAATTATCCGTTGCTGTGCAGTTATTAAAAGCGCAGATTGAAAGTGAGAGAAAAAAAAGAAGACAAAAGAAAAAAGGAAAGAAAAAAGCGAAGAAGGAATAAAGGAAGCGGGAAGAATTCGAAAACGGTGCTTTCCTTGTCTGTCTGCATCAACCACTTGCTTCTTTCCGCGTACTACTAATGATGTTCATTGTTGCCGAAAAATATCCGGCATTATTGCGAAGATTTTTCTTCAAAGATTTCCGCTGTCGCTGTTGTTGTTGAAAATGGGAATAACTTTCAAACATTTACACAGACGACTGTTCTCCCCTCCGCGCTGCAATAACATTTGCCGCTCTTGTTTGTTATTTTCCTTTCGCAGGACGTAGCATCCAGGAAAGCGCATTCCTGTAGACAGGCGCGCGCGCGCACACACACACAGTCGCGCAGTCGGAGAGTAAAAAAATAAGCTGGCACACTCGAGCGGAGATGGCCCGGATCGGCCAGGCGCGAGCGGGGCAGCTGTTCATTATTTTCGGATCATAAACTCCAACTTGGAGTTCACCCGAGGGATGGAATTTTCGGAATTACGTTGCGTCTCTCGCAGACGGGACACAGGCAAGCGGCAGCGTCAATTCTAAAACTCTCTATAAACTTATTTGATTTCTTTTAACGGAATACTCTGCACGATCTTACGTCGCGCCCGTAATAAACACCGCAACCTGCCTCCGCGCCACCCCTCCTACCAGTACGAAAATAGCGCAGTCAGCTCGAATGCTCGTTTCCGATTGCACCGAATCAGCCGCATTCTCACAACCGAAAAAGAATTTAACTTTTTAATTACGAAAACCGTTTCCGGATAATATCACCGCCACCGCCGCCGCCACCGCCGCTGACCACCGCATCCCCCCCCCCGCGGCCCAGCGGTTCCTAAGCAATCGCTAAATCTGCCCAAGCGACCGCAACAATGCTAATCTTATCTCGACGCCGTCTTCGTTTTCCTTCGGAATCCGTTCGGTTTTTTCGTTTATCGCAAACGAATCGCACGCTACGATTTTAATTTGCGAGCGCGATCGCAGCGCCGTCCCTTTGTCGTTCATTACGTCCGAATATTTCGCACATCCGGGAACTTCTTCTCTTTGTCCTCCTATGCCACAGTCGCGTGCTTTAACCGCAATTGTCAGCTAACCGGTTCTTCGCCGCATCTCTTCCACTCCAGATAATGTGTTCCTCTTTTCCTACAGATCCTTACATTCCATGCACGTTCTCGCATCTTCGATCCTTTAAATCACGCATGTAACTCGCAGGTTCCTCTTCGACGTGTTCTCTCGCGATTTTACACCCTTTTCACCCCTTTATTCGGTAGTTCGCGACGCGTCTCGATTACTAAGGTCCCCCGGTTTTTGTCATTTCTTTCCGCTCCACTTTAAAATCCGGCAGCTCTTTCCCGTTTCCTTTCGATCCCTTCTCCACTTTCGTACCGAAAATATATTCGATTTTAATTATTTTCGCGATCGTTCGAAATATTTCTGTTCTTATAACGGGCATTAAACAATCCCCTTACTTTTTGGTTCGTACATTTCGCGCTAATCACTCGGAATTTTATTTCTGACTTCGAATAGTCTTCCTTTTCCTTTTCTGGACTTTATCGTTTTCCGCGTTCTCGTTCAATTCGCCATTTTCCAGCCATTTAGAAAGTGGCTTTCCACTTCCTTTAGTTTCTCCATTTCAAAAAAAATCCCATCTGCTAATCGACCTTATTTACACATTAGATTTTATTAATGCCGTTATTATAATAAATTAATATTTTTTAGTAAATTACCCGAAGTTTTGGGGAAAGGGAAAGAAAAAACTTACTGCCGATGGGCCAGGGAGGGGCAAGATGATAGAAAGAGAACATGAGTTATAAGAAAAATAAAATGTATAATTTGTAAAGGCTTAATATTTTATTAAACAAGAATGAATAATTTCCGTGGGTTTCTGCCAAATTGTTTTTCTACTTTACTATAAAAGTCTTTCAAATTGTCCATGACTACGCGCCTGTGAATACTAAAGTTTCGAGGCTCCAAGGGGGCGACGCCCATGCTTGCAGTTTTTTTTTCCTTTCGTAATCTCTTTTCTATCGAAAATTCTCCTAATTTCTGCAGTTCCTCTTCGAGTATAAAAAACGAAATAACTTGTTTTTGGATCACAAGAAAAGAAAAAAAAATAATTAGAAAAAAAAAATTGGAAAAAAAACAGCTATCGAACACGATAAATAGATGACAAAAGTATAAGCAATTTAGGAAAAACCATAATTCAAAATACCAGAAAAATAAAGTGAAAAGTGGTCAAAATTCTTAAAATTATTTCAGTATCCGTTCAAAATTACCATTATTTATTTATTAACCCTGCGTGGTGTTCCTTTATATTAATCCAATGGAATCCAAATTTAACAGTTCTTCCCGTTCTTTTTGTTTCTGAGGGTAGGTTACCCAAAAGAAAAATGAGAAGAGATAGAGAGAGAGTATTTAAAAAGAAAACTATAATAATATATAATAAAATAAACTTTAATAACAAACAATATAGATCAATAAATTAGATAAATACCTATTTAGAAACGTTTTCGGGCATAACCCATCATCAGCTAACACTAACTTAAAGGAAACTTAAAACGTATGTTTTAAGTTTCCTTTAAGTTAGTGTTAGCTGATGATGGGTTATGCCCGAAAACGTTTCTAAATAGGTATTTATCTAATTTATTGATCTATATTGTTTGTTATTAAAGTTTATTTTATTATACCATTTTAACAAACAGGATGTATTCACCTACATTTAACTATAATAATACTGAAAAAAACAAAATAATACATACTTTTACGGTAGTAATAATAATCTCGAGGCGTATCCAAAGAAGTCGCCCCATTAATCCGTATTAATTGAAACGAGTCGCAATTAATCGGTATATTATTTCCATATGAACTAATCGTGTGAGTGATGTCAGTGGAAATATAACAAGAAATCAAAATATTCGACCATGCTCGCTGCCGAAATGTGAGGAAAAGTATATAAGTTTTTTTTTTTTTGTTTTTCGTTTTTAATTTCATCGAACTCGACACCAGGGGGTGGTGGTAGTAATTCGAGTTGTTTGGTTGCAGAAAATTCTTCGGAAAAACCGGGCATAATAAAATAAACAAGCAGGGTACGGATGATAAATGTAAAACAATTTATTCGCGGTCGACTTCTCTAGCTGCAGCAGCGTCCAAAAAGTGAAATTAAATTTTGAAGAGGATACGAAAACAAGTCTCCAGTTTTTGACAGAATAATGGAGGTGCTCAATGACAAAGCGTGTTGAGGCAACGCGTGTCGGCCAATAACGAGGACGATGCCGGGGTACAGTCTCATCTCCGGCTACGTCAGCGTGGAGTAGAACAACTTCGAACTTAATAAATAGGAGAGCGGCAACGCCCGATGGTCTAAATACGTCGACAAGTTGAGCTTTTAATGAAAACCACACGTCGGCCGCGTCTTATCTTCCCTCTAACAATATGCGTCTGTTTAAAAACGTGACCTCAAACCTGACCTATTTACTTCTTCTTCATCTTTACCTCAACGACTGCGATACTCTTTCCGGGCACGCCGCGCACACCTCTGCAGCCCCGTACCGCGCCACAATGAAGCTTCAACGTTGAACGATAATAACTGCTGAGACAAACGAACGCAGGCCGAAATATTTTCCGCATCTACACTAATTCTCGAGTTATTCGACTAACCGATATGTATAGCAAAAAGTTCAGTCTAATGGAAAAGCGTGTAGAAGCTTTTGAACGCGCGATGAAATTTAACACAAAAGCGAACTTTAACTTCAATTAATTCGAGGCCGAAACCCCGCAATTACGGACACCTCTCCTCCACGCATACCAGAGCAACTTTCTATTACGAACGTCAAGAAGAAAATATCCGACTTACTCTCTTCGTCCGAATGTGTCCGTAAGAACTTTCCGAGCATATTCCGATAAAGAAGCGGTGTCCCCCCACTGCCCATTCTCCGAGCGTGACCGAAAACATTGTAACGCATCTAAAAAACGCAAATTTTTCACTTCGAACAGAGTTTCAAGATAGGCGTTCTACACTAATAAATATTTATAATACTTAATAGAAGTTTCTAAGTTTAAATGAAAAATGAGAAAACGCGTACAAAATATTTTTGAAAGATCGTAATTAAAAAAAAAAACAAAAAACGACCGATTTAGAATTTTTTTAAAACACGACATCAAAGAATATAAAAACAAATACCTGATATCAAATTCAACAGCAATCCGCGGCTATACAGAATATCAATAAGTCGCATTACACTAATATTTAACACTCGTTTATTGTAATCAAGGCACAAGACGAATCAGCTGAGCAGAACCGTCAATTACGAAAAGCGTACACGATTTAATAGAACAGGAAACGAACTCTACCATTTAGATCTATACTTCCCACAACTATTAAAGGAAAAATTCCGGTAAGATTGTAAATTTTTTGACTTTTGGCTAAATGAATTACGATGTGAACGGTTTCAGCAACCACGATCGGAAAATGATAACTTTATTCGGAAGGTTTCATGAAAAACGGTCTTAATTGTAAGTTGTTTTTTTTACCTTTCCATAATGGACGATAGTTGGCCTTTATCACAACGGCACTGTCAGATATAGTCCAGAAGTATTTTTCGTACGTATTATGCGAAACGAAGATAAAGACGACGATCGGCAGGTCCACCATTTCGCTAAAAACAAAATTTTCAGTCCTCTGTGTCGCCAAGCTTTTCTTCGTGGAAATTCGGAGTGGCGTTCGAACGTTCAAGGAATAACTTCCGAGAAGCTAATCCAAAATTAATCGATTAAAATTTAAAGGAGAAAATAACACATATTTCGACTGAATGAAGATTTTTCAAAAAATATTTCACTCATCGTCGGCTTTAATAAATCAGCGCATCTAACGGAATTTAATAATAAACGTGCTGTACCAAGCAATGCGTAATAAATATTTTCAGGCTACATCTCGTCAACAGCCAAAGAACATTTTGTTCAAGATCTAAATGACTGATTATGGAATTTCGTTATTTTCCATTAGCATTTATAATATTTGTTAAGTAATCGATACATGCATAAACATACGTATGTTATTATTTAATCGAATATCGGCAAACGTATCCTCCTTATATCATATCATCCCCGGATTATAGTCTATAAAATGTACTGTCGTCCAAATCAAAACACCGATCTTAATTCTAGCAAAAAAAAAACAAAAAACACAATTCATTCAATATGTACACGGTAATAAATCATTTCGTGTTTATAAAGAATACTATCAGCTCTTAGAAACTGTCGGGAGGAATTGGCTGAAATTCAAAATAAACTATAAAATGCTGGTAAAAGGCCGTATGTTGTAAGAAATAAAAGTGTCTTAATCGGGACTCCGAATACATCGAGCGGTATCACTGATTTATGTATTAAACAAGGTTCGCTGAAAAGTTTTTTATGCTTATCTCGATGCTAATAGCATCAGAGAATTACAAATCTCACCTTTTCATAGTTGAAGCTGCTAAGAAGAAATTTCGGATTAATCCCATCATCCTGCCAGAGCTACCTGCCCCTTTTTTCGGAATATGTTTATAAGGCCTTTATATCGGAGAAAAATGTTTTATCGGATGATGCCAGTCACATTGAAAATTCGATAAAAAATTTGCTCGCATCAGGTGACACAACGCACGAGATTTAAACTTACGAACTACCCTGGCTTATATCGGCTGAAACAGATTATTTAATCGACGACAAAGGGAAAATGTTTAACACTTTTTCCTTTTTTTTCTAGTATTCTAGCTTAGCGAAGAGATAGGCCGGTAGCCGCTGAACGACTTTCATCTCCTTGTTTTGTTTCCAGGATGAGAGTTTGTGAAGACAACCGGGCCTCGGACATTCGAAAAGGAATTTCAAAATTAACGAATAGATGAAGTGCGCACCGCCTTCAATTTATTTTTTAATATCAAATTTTGCTCGAACATAGGGAATGAAGGATCTCATTAATCCCCACAAACAAAAAAGATGAGGAATACGTTAAGGATACTTCAGAGAAATGATCTATAAATACGGTCGAGAAAAGCTTTTAGCTATTTCGATCAAATAATCTCCATACTTTTTAAATTCTATTCGTATCAGATTTCGGTCCGATTTTTCCGTTTCTAATAGAATCCCTTACCTCATTACATTACACACCGGAAGACCTCGAGTAGTTGCGGTGTAATGATTTCAGAACTGATTACTTTGATGCTGTAAATATTCATTTAGATTTCTGAATTCTCAGCTGCGGTTCAATCGAATTGAGTTTAATATGTATCAAACGATTTAAATTGGACAAAAAGTCCTGTTGTTGTCACCTAAAATGATGATAGGAAAATGCTCAATGGGATGAAGATAATTTAAAGCTCGGAAGGAAATTATAATTTGAAGCAGAGGACTAGATCAAGTGACGAGGACGTGAAACCATTTTTTAAAACTATTCGTTATTCCTGTTTCCTTTAATGCGTTTATGAGTGTATTTTACGATCATTATCTACAAAGGTTATCACAATATACTTTCTTTGCCTCTTCAAAAGTACCGCTTATTTTTCCTGTAAGTGGATCTTTCCTTCTTTCCCTTTGAAAACCGCATTACATTTTGCCGATTATCCTATTTTCTTACAGAGATACTTTTCGTTAAATTCTTTGCAACATATCTTTTTTAATATTGTTACAATTAGGTTAATTGAAGTAACTCTGACTTATAATTTTCATATTCACTATGCTTATCTTTTTTATATATTGGTCTTGTTTTCAATATTTTTATTTCCTTCCTTTCATGTATGATTTATTAGTTTCGACATTTCCTCTACTATATATTAATTACGGAGGCCGGCCTAAGAATTACGTTGGAAATTTTGATCATTTTATACAAAGTATAGAAGAGAAAGAAACCGAAATGTAAGCAAGAGGGTTCAAGGGCCACAGTCTCTTGCGAGGTCAAAATGCCCGACGAATTATTTTTATATCTTTTATTCGTATTTCATTGAATCCGGTGGCCTTTGTTTCTCTCATCTCCCACAACTATTTTCTCCAATGTTCTACGTTTGCTTTGGTTTCCTCTTCTCTGTTTTCTAATAGCACTTTATTACTTTTGTGTTCTAGTTTTTTATGCCATTTTTAAATTCTGTACTAAATTCGTCAGCAATTACTCCTTGTCCCTCGCAAAAACGCTATTTTCATTTTCCGTGTATTTCTCTTTAATCCATTTTTATGCACACCTCTGTCTTTCCTGATGGCAATCTAACGTCTAAAAGAAAAATTTTCTCCTCGTAGCGTGTTATTTAAATTATTACACATTCGTCATTTTTCATACTTTCGCTTTTAATTTGAGTTTGCATTTTGTTTTTTTTGTCCCGCTTCATATATGTATATATATATATATCGCAATCCCGTGTTTACTACCCCTTCTACATCTAAATGCTGACATTTCTCACAACCTTCCAGATTAAACTTATTTTATTTTCTTTTACATTTATTTCTCCGAAGATTATGTCATATTCTTGTCATGCCTCCAGTATCGCTGTTTTCTCCTATTTTTGCCCTAATTGATCTATATGTACGCTGCGTTTAATGTTTCATTCTTTTTTCACACTTTTTTGTTTGTTTTATTATCCTGTTATTTCATCTAATTTATATTTCTTCATTCCTTCATATGGTTCTATTTTTTTTTTTTTTTTTTCTTTTATCCGTCTGTTCAGTTATTTATAACGAAAAATTAACGGCAATTTTAAACGATAGCTTACATTACAATATAAACATAACTTATAACTTTGAAATCGGTAAGGAGAAACCAAATGGATCTTATACTGTCTATTTGTTTGCTATGCCACCATCTCCTGTTTCTTTCTGCACTTCCTATCCAACTGTTTCTTTCTCCTTTTCCCTGCGATTCCTTGCTCCTTAATTTTTTTACTATCTATTTTTTTCCCACTTTCCTCTTTGCTTTCATTTTATTTCCTTTCCTTTTATCTCCCCCGAGCTGTCCTCTCTATTTCCACCTCGCTATTGTATTTCCTGCAACCAACCGCCGCCATATCAGTGAACCTCGCAAACCCAGAACACACTCATGAACATGCTTACACACACACACACACACACACACTTGTTCTCGCACGATGATTCTAATGTTCCTGTAAACACGCACGCATCAAACGCCATATCATGCTAATATTTCCCACACTCAAACACATATTCTCGATCCCATCTAGACCATTCTAAGCTTTATTGCTACAACCTAAGACAAATTATATAATTTACCCTCTTAACGTTCCTTTATTTTACTTATTCTCTTCTTACTTAAGTCTGCGTTTTTCGTAATACTCAATTTCTTCTTATATTAATGTTTGTTTAAATCGTCCTAATCTTTTATGTTCCTGCGGATTTTTTAAGTGGTGCAGTTAGGATGATGGGATTGTGAAATGATGAAAAGTGTGCCTCTTGAAAGTAAGTGGTAGCTGCATTGTAAAACGAGATGTCCGGACCGATTATTGTAAAAGCCTCGGCAATTTCAACGGAGTTATAGATATGCTTCTTTGTAACGCCTGTCTAGGGAGCGTGAGCATTAAAAACAGATGCACGCGCATAATGAAGAAGTTAAAATCTACACCCTCCTACTCAGAGACCATGATTAGCAGTTGCAACAGCGGGTCGTATAATTCCGTACTAAATGTTGTTTCAAATTGCGTCACAAATCCATGCAGATGTGGCTAATGTAAGAGAAAACATTCGTTAGGAGTTACCGGTTAAACGTTTTTATTAAGGACGCATTTCGGATGCAGCCGCAACTGCCATGAAAAATTTGTCTCTGAACAGAAGTACACGTACACCCCCATACGTTTTATTTATTATCCATTTTCGATAGTACTCGGAAATTTTCGAATTTTCAACGATACTTCCGATTGTGTTCTTATTCTCAACACTCGATGGTTTCGTATGCGGGAAATTTTTGTCTATGCTATTTTCAGCCGTAGGAAGCATTTCCGGACATAGGACTAGATAAGGTCGGTCCACTGGTTCGCAGCCACTACAGCGCGTACGGAAAATGACAGCCGAGTTCAAACGAACGAAAGTTGTCAGGTATTCTTTTACTTTCCCGGGAAAATAAAGGTCTTTAATAATGAAAATGAATTCTTTAATGAAAACACGGTACCGTTTGACCGAAAGAAAGAAACGCACTATATCCTGCAATAGAAGAGAATCTGGTTGCAAAGTGGCATTAACTTCACTCTCGTGTAAGTGCAACTATTAGTCGAAAAAGAAGATTAAGGAAGTTCCAGCATCTCACCGCTATATAAATGACTACCGTTACCGAAGCAGAAAATAATCCTTTCCGCTACTATCCGAACCGTTGAAATTATACAGTTTATATCCTAGAATACCGAAGTGAAAATGTATGTTTCCTGTTTGTGACGCAATGCGGTTTATTTAACTCTTTTTTTTTTTTTTTTTTTTTTTACTTTCGGGATCGAAATAAATGTTTAATGGACACCAGTTGCCCGTTAAACCAAAATTTTAAATGCGCCGGGCACCACTACTAATTATGAAATTGCAGCTTTTTTTTTGCTTTATTTATTTATTGAACTTTGGCAAAACCAATCATATAAAAAAATTACAAACTACTAATTCTACAGTCTATAATAAACTTATACGAGCAGCAGGAGTACACTTTCGGATCAGCCGAGTAAAGCAGAGATCATAAACTAAATAAATAATCAGTCTAGTAATGCTGCACCGCATACTGGGAACAAATGACTCGAATCCATCTGCATATCAAAAATGTCTGCATGAGAACAGATCGAATCTAGTGCGAGATCAACCAGTGGGCTGTTAGGCAGTAATGATTCAAATGAAAATACGGATGATCTCATACGGCCGGATATTGAACGTATCTGAACAAAACCACGGTGGTTCCTTAGAAAGAACTGGGTTAATATCACCGTAAAACTCGCTAGCTCTACTAACACGGAGGAAAGATCTCTCTATTAGGAATGAAAGAATACAAAAATTGCTCTTGCGGCTTTTGCCGCTCGATCGCACGGTATAATATTCCTCGAAATTCCAGCGTAGCCAGGAATCCGATAAAAATTAACAGTAACATTTCGTGTGTCCCGCTGGTATAGTTCTTGAAAAATTGAATAAAACGCGTGTCTAATAGGAAAATTCGATATTGCATTGCTTAAACGACACCTATAAAATGTGCGTCATCCATGGGAAAGAACCAAACGAAATCTGAAAGTTTCAGGAACAAAAAATTAAAAACAGCAAACGATCTATTGAAAGAATCAACTATTTCGCCACTTGGGAAAATTTATAGAAATTAAATTAGTAAATGATGCTAAAATTGTTAGTTATAAAGATTATTATTGGTAAACAAATCTGAACTATATTTAGTGAATAAAATGGATTAATAAAATTAAAATATTTTTACGAGATTATAATTTACATACGAGATTAATGAATCAAAAAACTTAGATATATATTGACGTTTTTAAGAAATTAAAATTCAAACGCGAAACAACTTCGATAGACCCTAAATATTTAATAATCAATTTGTTTTTGTATGTAAAAGATAAATTACATTAATACTAAATAAACTTCAGCGAAGCGATAATATAAACAAAAGTTTTTTAATGGTAATGACTAGCATAAAAACATCGCGATATTAATCAAATAAATTCCCTAGGTGTGTTTAACTGTTTTCATTGTATTATTGTGCTATTATTATTTGTACGAGTTTAAAAAAATTGGAAGATTTATTAAAATGCTACATAAATATGACAGATTATTATGCTTAAAAATGCACGGCAGAAATAACGACAAAATTAGCTAAACAAAAATGTATATTTTTATATTAAAAATAATATTAATAACGATTTTAATTATATGAAATACGCTAATATACTAATATTAAGGCAGAAACGATAACAATTATTACACGGAACAATATAGCGAAATATATTTTAAATTCTTTAAGTAATTTTCGTAATTACATTCCAGTCGTAAACAAGCAACGGAACTTAATTATTTTATAAATAACGAGTCAATGTTTTCATAAATTTTACAATAATTTTAGTATTAAAGCTATAGGATAACTTGCAGTTTAAAAATCGAAGAAATTAATTAACCTTAAATTTTAATTATTGTACACAATATTCGCTTTTAAATTATACTCATCATCAGTTACACCAAAAAAAAAAAAAAAAAAAACCTAAATGTTGCAAAAACTCTTAATTATAAGAGGCAAATTTAAAACTTGAAAAAATCTGAATAATAAATTTATTACATTGCCAACGTGAATTCATTTCCTTTTTTCTAAATATAATAATAATCAAATGTAATTTTATATCGTATAAATATATACATTTACCTCACCCGTTCGGGATGACTGAAAATGTAAAAAGCAAGTTGTTCTCTACGGACAATAAACAGTGGCAGAGTTTATTTAGAAAATACTTTAGTAAAAACAAATAAAACATTGCACACTTTCGCTGCGAACAATTGAGCAAAGCGGAAGAAATAATGGAGGTTGAAGATGTTAAACCGAAATAATTCGAAAATACAAGAAGAATACAGTAGAAGAAGAACCGTCGTGATGGTCATGCCAGTTTGCTGAGTAAACGAAGCAGCACTGAAGAAATTCTACATTGCCTAATCGACACGTTATTCTACGATAAAAGTTAAATCGCGCTGAAAACAGTTGACGCCGAAATTTAAGCAAAAACAACTCGCGAAGCTAATTCGCGTCTGCTGAAATAATCGCAGTAACACACGTGTGTTTCGACGATAGAAATTTGAATAAGCGAACAAAAGTACAGATAATAAATTTACAATGACCTCTACATTAAATCCGACCGATAAAAGTAATTTCCAACTGTTCGCAATGATAAAAAAGCTACGCGCAAAACCCCACACCGATCCGTATGTTAAAAGTTGGTCACGTTCAACTCGCATTCATCAGCCAAAAATGGTCCTAATTATTTTCGAAAGAAATCCGCTTATCCGCTACATATGAACAGGCAATAAAGAGATAATCTTGCGCAATAAATAAAGGTTTTATACGGAAGATTAGAAAGCGAAAATTCAACGATCGCCTAATACTCCTCAGAGAGGGAAGACTAATTATTTTTTTACTTTTCCCGACCGCATTTGCAAAAGGCGGTTTTTTATGCAGCTATTTCAACAGTATTGGGAATGTTGCATTTTTTTTAGTGAAATAAGGAGGCACGGGAAACAGAAGAAAGTTGACAGATAAAGATTGTTACGAAAAAGGTCCTCTGCGATTCCGGTGGTTTTTGCTGAATCTAATGCGCTGTCTCCCTGCGACTAATAAAAGATCTTATTTAAACTATTGTTTTCGTGCTAAGCGCCTTCCGTTCGCAGCCGGCAAGATCCCCCTTATCTCTTATTTCTTTTTGGCTCAGTTCATACATATATATATATATATATATATATATATATATATATATATATACATTTTGTTTTTAATTTTTTCAAATTAAACATCAAATATTAAGCGTTCATTTTTTATTAATAATATTGTTATAAGATGGTTTTCATTTCTAAATGAAAACGCGTAACTTTTATTTTCTACAGATTCTAAATATTTCAGTCGAAAATTGCCGAGCGCTCCTGAAAATTCAACAACACATACACCCACTTCATTTCACTACTTCTTTATAAAACACTGGTACTTTCAAAAATTAGATTACGGATGCATATTATATATATATACAATAGTGCAAATCCCAACACGCTCAAAAAACTAGACTTAATTCAAAACATCGTGATGCGACTCGTCACAGGAGCTTTAAGAACCAGCCCCACAACAGTTAGCCTACTAGTGGAAACGGACTGATTCCAACTCAGCGATCGGAGAAATCTACTTTCACTGAAGTACTTTTTTTTGAAATCTGGCATCTTCCTCATAATCCTGTCTACGGTAAAATTATAAATTCAATAACTTACACCTCGCTTTATAAATCAAGAGTACGTTCATCAAGACCACTCTAGCAGTGCACTGTAGATTGCTCTGCAGCAAATTTGATATCGAAATTCGGAGCTTTACTCATGTGAAGGACAACATGTGACCAATATGTGAAATCAGCATTAAAAAATATAGCTGATAAATTTTATGTGAAATACCATAAAGTTATCGAGGCAGTCCGAATGGGAACAGCGTTTTAACGGAAACAAACTATATACAATAAAACCGATCCTTTCCGAATGGCATACATGTTACCGCCGAAATCACCGGGAAGAAGTTATATTGGCACGCCTAAGAATCGGACACGGACGACGAACCACTAATACGTACTGCATGCTCTAGTGTCAGCTATCCATAACCCACATATTGTCTGAATGCGCGAGGTATACTACACAGCGACAAACATGCTTTGGAAATACAACTTTGGACATTATCTTAAATAACGATATCAATAATATTAATAATTTATTTTCCTTTTAAAAATTAACAAATCTTTATAATACTTTATAATACTTTATAATGCTTTATAATACTTTATAATACTTTATAATAATTAGCATATGTAATACATAAAAGATGCAAATGACCATGCAGTAGTCGAGCATCTTTCAAATAAATAAATAAAAAAAAATTAATCAGATAATTCCATCGTACTATTAATAATTTTTATATACATGTTTTTTTTAACTTTTTAAGTTATATAAAAAAGAGGAGGGTTAATTTTTAATAATATCCTTCGATTTTCATATTTTTAAATGAACATAATTTCTTCTGCAGACTGCTGCAAATATTTCGTATTAAATCTATTAATACAGTTTCCTTTCTAGTTCTAGTGCTTTTGAAAATATTGGAAGTTGCCCGGGGATTTTGGTATGCATTAATTAATATTCAGTCTGAAGATGTTTATTACAGTCGTTATTTATTATTTTATCGGACAAGGAGTGTATGAATATACACGCTACACTTCGATGTTATAATTAAAACCTTTTTTGAAATCGTCTTAACGAAAGGAGGAAAGAACGCCGTGTTGCAAAATGGCACCTGTTACGGTGAAATTGTCAAAGAAAAAGGACAGAAGCAACGCACGATTGGAGTAGTAGAGAAAAAATTGATATTTTTTGTTCGGAAAATTGGCGAATCATTAGAAATGTTCATATTTGAAAGAGCGAACTAAGAGAGAAGAAATAAAAGGAGAATTTTGAAAACGTGAGGCCGCGGGCAACGAACGTGTCGTCGGCACAGGCAAAATGATGACGCCACGCTAAGACAGACGCTGTTCTCGGCTAGGACGATTCGGTCGAAAAATAATTACTTAAACGATTCGAAAGTTGCATTCAACTCGAAAACCACTCGAAACTTTAATTAACGAAGCGTGCAGCAACCAGAGACGCTTTTTTGTTCGTTATTGCTTTTTAAAAAATCTTTCCAGCGCCGCGCGCAAAGATTAATTTTTCTTCTTCTTCTGCTCGCTATGCGAACGATGGGAAAAAGATAAAGGAGGAAAACTGAGCGAAGAAAAGGAGCAAAACAAAAAAAAAAAAAAAAAAAAAAACACTCGGAAAGATGATGAGGTTAATTTCGAAATTAAATGGTTAGAAAATTAATCGGCGGCGAACTATTAGACCGGCAAATCAGGTCATCTGCCGTTTCGGTTCGGCGGGCGACGAGGGCGGGGGTCTGGTTTTCCTGTTTAAACGAACCAATCAGCCGGAAAACGGATTCGGGAAAATTTTTCGCAGGTCATTAGTAAATTGAAATATATATATAGAGAGAGAGAGTGTAGTTTGTTCAAAGGAAAATTTAAGAGAAGCAGAGGAGAGATTGGAGGAATCAACGCGATGGCGAAGATGACGCGCGCGCGAATGCAGGAGGTGATAACGTTACCTGACGCGCTGTCGTCGAACCGGAGGCCAAACTGTACTAATACCGCATCAGACGAAGACTGGTCCGTTGTTCCTCGTCTTAATTAAGGAAATAGCCGAGCAAATGCCGCCTCGCCCGACACGCGATACCCGGCAAAAGACGACGGACGAACGGTACACCGACAGCGGAATTGCACGCTGCTTGCGAGTCGCCGGATTTGTAGCGTCGACCTAATTAGAAGGTACAAGAGAAGTTTAGGTACGACTAACTCTAACGGCCGATAACCATCTCGGGTGGTAACTTGGGCCGCACTTTTCCCAGGACGACGACGACGACGACGACGAAAGAAAGAAAGAAAGAAAAACGAATGTGACAAAAACGAGCCGAGTAGGCTGGAATAAAAAGAAAAGATAAATAAATTAAAAAGGAAAATAAGGAAAAGTTGGAGCCGACAAAGATTAGTGTTAGCCGGTGTGTTTACGGAAGAGAATTCCACTCACGTACCGGAATACATCTCTGTCTGGCACAGCGTGCGATGGGAGTTTGCGGGTTTTTGCGGATTTGCGGGGGGCTACGAAGGCTACGAAGACTACGAGAGCGGTATGGGGCTACGAAAGCTATGGGGCTACGAGCGTCGGAATATAATAATAACAAACAAGAAATTCAGCGAAGAGTAACAAATTTCTCCGAATCAATCCCCCTCTGCAAATGAACTTCTAAACAAGAGACAGTTCATTATACAGTTTTGCAGCAGACAAATTCGTCGCCCGACATGAATAAATTAGCCGATGCGCATTAATTCAAAATTGCCAACATTAATTTCACTCCTATTGCGCCTAATTGTGTACTACTAGTGGCAGCGCTGCAAGCGGCATCACGTCTAGGCCACCTTCGCTGACTGCCGCTGAGAATTCTTTTATCAGACTCGAAACTTTCCTGACGATAATAATAATCGCGCTAATAAGCGACTGTTGTTTTGTTTCTCCCTTTTTCCATCAATAACAGACTTTTCTCGTAACAACATTTCTTTCTGGGCGGCATTTTTAAAAAACGCAACCGACGAACAAAAAGATAATTAAAAATAACGAGATCCGACTGATGAAATTTATACCACTACCATTACGGAAGCTATAAACGTTGCCAACTGCACGACACCGAACCTTTCCAGTGCCCCCCATCCCTTCACCCTTAAGCGCGCAGTCGTTGGAAATTCGAAAAAATTGATTTTTTGCAATTAGTTTTACATGCCCTATCTGAAAACTTTCAATGACGAATTGGACGGGAAACTGTGAACAAAATCAAGATATACTATGTCCTATCGCTCTCTTCGCAAATCGCATAGTCTTCACCGATAGCACAAATGCCAGACATTAAAGCACCCCCTCGTACAACGACCCTGGAATTCGTTTTAGGTGTGTATAATTTTGTAAATACTCTTATCCACAGAGGTGTTTAAGTGTGCTGCTATTTTCTTATGCATTTGTACAAGACTGACGAACATAATACTCACACCGGCTCAAGTTTTATTCTGCTCGATTGTTTTTAATTTTTTTTTTTCCCAAATACTATTACAAACAATACTAGCTGTCGCACAATTTTTATCTTGCATTAATTTCGAAAGAGGCCACATACGAGTAATACAAAATTGCCAGCAACATTACATCAAATTATTTTTGTTTTTTATTCATTTTATATTCCTTTACTTCATCGTGACTTAACAGTAATTACTTATTTTTTCCTCTAATTCAGAGGGATAGCGTGCTAAATTTTTCATTTTTGCTCTCATAAATTCTACCATTAGTTGAAATCAGTGATAAACATTATTATTATTATGAACACACCACACCCGCTCTCGCGATTAACCTAGAATAATAAAAAGAAGATTTTAGTAACAACAGCGTGTTCGACTGCAACGAAATTTTAATTATCGATCGATTTTGAATTAGACATAAATCAGTAGTCCGTTTTGGGGTCTTCTCAAAAGTAAAAATTGAAATTTCCACATTAACTCTTTACGATATTACACACTCAGGTACAGATTTCAGTTAGTCAATAATAATTTTTTGGATTTTATGACATCAGACTTCCTCCCGGTTTATCCAAAAACAGACTACTTTTGTAATCGTTCACATTTCTTCTTCTTCTTGCAGTCCCGACCGATCTCGATCATGGGTGACCCCATCTAGTGAAGTCTTAATGATATTCTGGTACCGCTCTCTGTCGTGCGCGGAGTGTACCAACCACTCTCTGTATTTAATCCCGTTCACGTTTAATATTTCAGAATAGCGAAAAATACTTTTCAAGGGGTGGTGTCAGATAACTTAAATTCCAACTTTTCTTTCTTTTTAATTTTTGCCATAAATGAAAACGGACGAAAATTTTAAAAATGCCTCTCGGTTTTCTATAACGGAAATCTTCACTTTACCCTATATAGATTCGAGAAACTTTTTTTTTTTTTTTTTGAGCACAATGGATCGTGATAATACATGTCAGACAGATACTGGACTATTGAAAGACAACGCATTACTGAAATTACCCTAATTCAATGTAATAATCAACCAAAGCAGAGTCACACCTGCATGTATTTAATGATGGATAATCTAATTTTTCAACGGTAATATTAACTACATAACAGAAGCAATAGAACATATAAACAGTTTGTTGATCTAATAGAACTGACGAATTAAGCCTCGTCCATTTTATTCGATGCCGCTTACTGATGCCAGTTTAAAATGTTTAACATCAAAAATCGAAAACTGCTGCACCATTTTTTTCAAATCGTCTTAACGTAGTCAAAGCACCGTTATGATCTGCAGTGCAAGTCGATTACATGTTACGCTTTTTCTCCGTCACGATCCAGTATATCATTAGTTTTTTTTTTGTTTTTTTTATGCATTCGTCAACCAGGAACTTTTACTCAGAAATAATTAGAAAGGGAAGTAAATGTTATCAGTAGGAAGTAATCCATATAGAGGGGGAACAATGCGTGGAGAAGGAAAAGGCACAGAATATAAGAGGCGCAATAAAGGAAGACCAAGTTGCAGCAAACTGGAATACAAGTTAGAACAAAAACACATGATATCAGACAAATACGATCTTTGTTTGAGCGGAAAATACGGAGAGGAAAAGAACGAAAAACGAAAACAGGAGAAAGATAACAGAGTGTGGCTTAAGAACGCAGACAAATAATAGAGAGAACAATAGAACGACAAAGTGAGGGGAACAAAAAGAACCATAGATTAACAGAGAAAGACACTATAGCTTGAACAACAGATAAAACGAACAGTGTCAGAAAAGAAGGAAGCGTAAACATTCTGATACCATAAGCTAAGATGAAAACTTTTATACGGCGGAAGGAGGTTAGAGGATGGAATCTTTTTTAAGAAAAGAAATGGGAAGAAGCAGCAACCCGAGTACCAAAGAATCAGCTACACTTCGTCATCAAAGAAATCCGAATAGCTAGGAACCCACAACAGTAAATATCAGAGTGAATGAAATGGCGGGAAGAACGTGGATAAGTGAACGTATACGGAGAATGATTAAAATCACGGAGAATTATCATGTAGGCGGAAATAAATTGAAGGGCGGTCACGACGTCAGATGTAATCACAAATTTAGGGGAAAAGCGATTAGAAGATATGGAAATATCAGAAAAGAGCGTTGGATAGTCATTAATTGGTTTACGAATATGGAACAGAAAGGAGGCACATGAAATCATTCTGAGAAGTCAAAATCCGGAAGGATAAAAGAGGCACTGACACCACTCCTCGAACAGTACGAACCATCCGTAAACATTGGTAAACATGGGTAAACATGGGTAAACATGGGTAAACACGAGTAAACATGGATAAACATGGGTAAACATGGGCAAACATGGGAGACGGAAATTGTGATCTGATAGTGCCGTGCAATTCCCGTTTAATTAGTGCACGTGGAAGAAATTCGGAAAGCGTAGGTATAGTAAACATTTTAGGAAGATGGCAGAGTTCGGCGAAATTAAAAGAAAAATAAGAAAGATGTTTTTTTAACGCAACAATTTGAATTACTGAGACTGTAATTAAGGAATGAATGCTGTTTAAAGAATAATCATAATATATACACATTACGGGCATATTTTACTGTGTAAAATCATATTTTATCGAGTGAAATTATTGTTTATTTTTCAGGTCATTTTTATTAAATTTTCAAGTGTCGGTATTTTTTTTTTTTTTGACTATTTTATTTCACAATTTTTCATGTAAACATTTCTAATAATATGGATATCCTAAAATGCTGTTCAAAGCTGAGGGTATTGCTTTAAAATGTTCAAATTCCATCAGTGATGAGCTTGCGATTCGGAGGTGTTTTATTTATTTTTTTTATTTTTTTTTTTACCCCCCGTGGGTTTGCTACCAAAGAGCATTAGCCCAGCAAAAAGGAATAGATACATGGAATTGAATAGAAACTATATTTTTATTCTGTCAACAATGGAATCAAGGACCACCCCTAGGACAGGAACAACAGAGAGAATAGGTAGAAAAAGAACATAATTCACTATACTTTTCCAATCTACCTTTCTATGTATGATAAATAGCCAATAATGCTTTAAGAAACTCGCATTCACAGCCCCTTTAATTTTCACATTTTATTACAGTTGTTCATATTGCTCCTATATTCCGATTATTTGATCAACTTCGTCCAATTATATGAAACAAAAAAGTATATATACAAGGAGATTGTTTTTTCTTTTTTTAACGCTTATTTCATTGACTACCAGTGACTATTACTGGTACTTATCAAGATATATGGGGCATTTTCTGATAAACAAAGCGTACCATTACAGTACATTGTCAAAGGTTATACGCATTAATGTTAAACCATGTTCTAGTTCCGTCAGTGATGAGAGACAATTGACACACTAAGGGGGATTCGAATTTATTTATTAGAATCCAAATTTTCCTTCAGCATTTTAAAATTAATAATATTTTAATTCTTTTTGTTAGAGACTATAATAAAAAATCGTTTTTTTCCCCTTAATTTACGTTTTTACGGTCAATATTGATGAAAATTTTCTTAAATGGGGTCTCCATTTTTTTTAACGTTCATTTTAATGACTCTGTGTTACCGACAATTACCGATATATTCACACGGTATCACTACACTTCCGAACAAACACAATTTAAATCGATCTAAATAATCAAAAGCTTTGCATGACAAACATACACATATATATATATATATGTATATATAGAAACAAAGAATTTAGTTTGAGTCAACTATCATGCATTGTAGATGTAGAAAATTATCATTACCACGCTCGGTTGTTGTGTTGACGAAAATCCGAATATAAATTAACCCAAAATGAAAAGACTTGAATTTCAGAACAATTTGAAGGAGCTGTTATTTCGGCTAGAATATCACATTCCTTTTAAATGGTGATTTAGATAAACGTATCAACTGGTATGAACACGGATATCGAGGATGCATTTAATTTTATTTCGTTCGTGATTTTCCTCGCGACTAAAACGCTGAAATTTTCACACACACACACCATGCCGCGGCTTTTAATCGGTCAGGATTAAAGCCGCAAAAGTCAGGGGAAAAATTAATAAAACTGCGTATTTTACTAAAACGTTTGCGAGCTGCGTCACAACCGTCGAATTTTGAGGAAAGTTCAGTGCACATTTTCAAAGCAGTCACTCTTATCGATGTGTGATTTGGTTGTTAAATTCAGCTACACTCGATGTTGCGGAGAAATTAAAACTTTCCCACTTGGCCAACGTGTAAACTGATCGCCGACAAAACCGTTCAAGTGCAGTTCAATAGTACTCCGACAACATTACGAATGCGACAATTTCAGCAAGTTCACGCTTAGCCATTAAAGTCCAGTAACGAAAAACCTGTCAGAGTAAAAAAAAAAAAAAAAACGACTTTTTCGACGCATTTTCAGTACATTCAGAGGTCGCTGACCGGAGGAGTGATCGCATTTCAGCGGTTTTACGTACACATCTTAAATTTCATATCGGGTCTGCTTGAAAATTTACGGATCCAAATGTATCCAAATGTATCAGGTTTTTCTGTAAGTTTTCGTTAATTTCGCGTTATTTTAAGCGATTAGCGAATACTTAAGAAAAGGATAAATTTGAATTTAGCGAGAACTGAACGATTCGTTTTAACAGAAAACCTACACGATCTGAATATACAAAGATTTCAATTTTGAAATCAGTTTAGATAGATTTAAATATCCGAAACTAGTCGGTGTTGTATTTTATATTATAAATTATATATATATATATATATATATTATTTTATTTACAGAAAAAAAAAAAAATGTTTAAATAGCAATTTAAGAAGTAAAAAAAAAAAAACACACATTGATAACCGATCACTGAATTAAACGAAGTTCGACAGTTAAAATTGAATCGGATTCAACGGGGTAAGTGAAGTGTAGGCGTAGTAACATGCAGTTCACTCTTAAAATAGACATTTCTAAAAGTGCAATTTCGTTTTCCGATAGTAGGCGTATGTAAAGCGCTTTCTGAAATGCTTCTCAGTGTTAAATAGAAAAGGCAAAACTGACATAACGTTTACAAAAGAGTGTCATTTTTTTAAAAAATAAATTCCTTCTTTCTTCGCTTCATATTTTTGTAATATATATAATCATATAAGTAAGCGTAAATAGCGTTAGCAGAAATATATTGTTTCACGGTAAAGCAATCGGCATGTTTCATGGAAGTCTCAGATAATATAGAGTGGCCGAAAAGTCGGTTCCCGCGGCGAATGTGAATTACATTTAAATAAAAATAACTTTACGACAAATATTCAATATTAATACGGTTTTGTAGGCGTTAAAAAAGTGGCAACTGACTCTTGAGCCATCCTACATAACCTCCGTGAAACATATCGATTGCTTTACGGCGAAACAAGATATTTCTGATTTCACGTGTCTACACGATTTACACTTATTTGTATGATTATATATATCAAAAAATATGAAGCGAGGAAAGAAGAAATTTATTTTTAAAAAAACATTATCGTAAGCGTTATGTACGCAGCGCGATAACCTAGTGGTTAAGGTGCACCTTTGGCTGCCAAATCAGAAGTCGAGACTCGTTGCCCACCTACTTTTATTAGTGTCGTTCGACTTAGTACATTGTTAACCTTAACTTTACAATTGATGATACCGTATCATAAACATGTTTCCCCCAAAAGAGAGAAAGAATCTTTACATAAATATAATTCTAGGTAAAACAAAAATTTTTAAGACATGAATATGTTTTATGACTGGGGGTCATTCCAAAAATTTGTCCACAAAATGTCACGCGAAATTTTACCATAAAATGTTACCGTAGAAACAAAAAAAAAGTATTATTTGTATCTGTTTTTCGTATCAGGAACCTGCAAATGATGACGGGTCTCCGAGTGGAGAAGCACCGAACGCGTTTGATACAAAGCTAGCCTAATGACGGTTCAACGAAACAACCTAGATATAATTCTTATGTCGAGCGAAAGACAATAAAGGAAAGCCAGAGCTGCCCATAAGATATATTCATGCATTAATGTACCTGCGTGAAGCGCAGACACTCGTTAAATTTTTTATATAAAAGCTTATAACTATTTTATTAATTTCCAAGTTCAGCCTTAAACGGGCATTAATAGACACGAGTAAGACCATGACAGATAATATTATTATAAAACAGAAATATTTTAAATTTAACAGTAACATTAAATTAAGTGGCTCGAATTTATCTCCCCCTTCATTTTAAAATTTCGAGTGTTCATATTTTCCCCCTATATTCTGATGCCAATTTTTATCCGGCGCAGTATTAAGTAAATAAAGTATATCTCCTAAGGAGTTCCGATTTTCCAACGTTTACTTTAAAATGAACATTGAGTATCAGCACTAAATATAATTTTTAAAAATTTTGAAAATGCCAATCCTAAAAATGGTATGAATTAATGTTAAGAATACTTGTTAAAAATTTTGCGTAATAAATCTACGACGTTGCTAGGCTCATATGTATGTTTCTACATGTTCCAAGGGTCGCAATTTTTTTTTTTTTTTTTTTTTTTGGCGCTCTACTATTAAGCCGGAGTAAGCAAAATTTTTTTTGTACATTTTCAATACGCGTCAGTAGGATTCTAAACGGTTTTTACTCGAAGAAAACACTAATTAACTATGCCAAGGTAGCTGGCGGCTACGAATCCCATTAAATTCTATCAAACATCCTCCTTGAAACTGACCTATTGTATATATTTTCCGTTTGTTAGGGAATATTGTTTATTCAATAAAATAACAAACTGCACTAAAATATCTTGTAAATATGTCGAATAGTTTCGGTTACATCGTATTTAAACATTATTAATTTTGCGTTCTTCTATTAAATAAATAATATTGTAGTTTAACCGAATTGCTTTTAAATATGGAACATCAGATAAATAAGTGAATAATTATGAAAAACAATTAATATTAATACAAATATAATTGCAACAAACGTATTGCAGAAAATATTTCATCTTGAACAGTAAAAGAAAATAATATTTTTCATGTAGGTCTATATGATATTTTTGTTCTGTTTCTATAACCGAAAGGGCGATGTTCTTGGAAACGTTTTTAATTCGTATTCCTTCTAATCGTTCAATATTAATGATTGATTATTTTATCATATTTGATTTTATGTTACATGAAAGTTGTAATTGAAAGTATAAAATCATAGATAATAGCAGAAATATGTTCGCGAATTTACAAAAAAAAAGTGAAATAGATCGAAACGTTTTGAAGTATGTCAAATATAAAATTAAAGTTGTTCTAAGTGATATTTACATACACGAAATGAAAAATCGGTAGTTAAAAACGCTAAGTAAACCGATAAATTACGCGATTTTACCTTGTCGACTTTTTATTTTTCTTCTTACAACGTCTAAAATAATTGCAATATATAGATACATATATATATTTTTTAAATTACATTTTAATTACATGCATATATTTATATGACAAAAATGAATGTGCTCATTCCAATTAATTCTGCTTTACAATTCGTAAATGTAGTTTTCACGATTTTTAATATCTTGAATTACAGATTTATTAAAGTTTTTGAAATAATTGCAATATAGTACCGTGATTGATATCCAATTTACG
Source organism: Icerya purchasi (assembly GCA_039619475.1). Taxonomy (NCBI): domain Eukaryota; kingdom Metazoa; phylum Arthropoda; class Insecta; order Hemiptera; family Monophlebidae; genus Icerya; species Icerya purchasi. Next base: position 568,998,621 of record CM077115.1, read on the forward strand.
TCAATTTTATTTTTTGTCAAATTTTGCGAATATATTTCTGTTTTTTGTAATTTTATATTTTCAGTCGTAATAAGCCGCAAAAATGAAATATAAAACTTTTTTTTTTTTTTTAAACAAAAAAAAAAATAAGATCATATCAAAACTATTTTTCGTTTTTCTCGCAAGTTCAAATAGAAATATGAAAAATTACGTTTCAATTTAACCACCAACTCCAAACATATTATCGCTAATTAATTACGGGAATACTTTCAACAACTCCTTCAACATAGTAAATTATACTGAGTTTAATTAATAATATCCATTTTATACTCGATATGTAGCATAAGCGATGGAAAAAAAAAGTTGCCTCGTTTAAATACGCACATTGCCGAGGCTGATTGGCTGTAATTATCACGACAACCCCTAAAGATATCGGTAGTGCGCGAGTCTTTAAAACAGGAAGAAGCGGAAGAAATAATAAAAGCACGCAATTTGGCGAAAATTTTGGAGAAAAACTTATTAGCACCGGTCGCAGTTGCCTTTATCCGCATTCTACTGTGAATATCAATTATTCACGCTTAGCCGATCAAAAGAGCCGGGGTTAGGGGTGGGCAAGCATAAAGGCGAAAAGTGGCGGTGGTATAAAAGGAAAAAAACCCGAACTGCTAGCATACTATAGAAAGCTAATGTCACGCTTGATGGAATAAAGGCAGGTTAGCAGGAAGCATCCCTCGGGTAATGAATCATTCGCGGTACGTACACGGGGCGATCACCTCGTTGGATGCCTGATGAGCGCTATGCGCGGTCCAAATTTGGCGGGAAACGAAATTATACTTTAATATCGTTAATAGTAAACAGCTTCGATCAGACAAAACTTGACTCATCATCACGAATTTCCTGTCGCATGTCGCGACATGTTTCCATCTCGGGTCATGATTATATTTCTTTGTATTAGGGTTAATAAAAGTAGCGGACAAAATGGTTACTAACCACTTTCACCGTATAATATAAGACGGGGCCCAATTACGAAATTAAATTCGGTTTCCCCAAAACAAAAACCTTCTATTTCGAATTGCGTACATTCGCTCGAAACCATTTTGCGCATCCCAACTGCTTATCTGAGAGCACATGTTAATTTCAACCGACACAATTAAGTAAGAATGCTGCACGGATTAAATACACGAATGATCTTAAGCACAACAGTCGACCACCTATGAAGAACTCGATCGTCTTCAAATATAACGCGGTAATCATTTCTCAGGGAAAAGCATATCTATTCGTAATCTGATTAAGTTGAAATTACTAGAATAGCAATGGTAAGGAAAAATAATGAAATCGCAATTCTACTCTAAAACATTAATAGCGAAATTTGCCCAATAAGACATTCGGTAAGTAAATTATACAGCTGTACTTCATTTGGTGTATTATTACATTCTCAGACGTGTACATTATATATTGTTTGATTACATTCCAGTTTAGTTGTGTTGAATAATGTAAATTTCATTACTAATTTTTAACTACAGCGGCAGTGGCAGTTGGTGTGTCTAGAAGGGCGCATAAATCGATTTCTGAAGTTATCTGGCACATAAATTTGTCTTCCAATATTGCGCAGTAGCGCTATCGAAGCGAAATGAATATTTTTAAATTGAACTTCTCCGGCTTTATGACCCCGCATACTGTTTTCCACATTATATGGATAAAATTAAAAAATAGTTATCAGCACCAAAATGGTTTTATTCTTCATCATTTTGAATCTTTCAGAATCTCTTCTTCCTTTCATAGCTGAGTCAGTCACCATTTTGCGTGCAATATCCATCATTTCTACAACTAGTGGAATCTTCAAATTCCTCTCATTGTTTCTAATATAAAAAAGCGTCCTTCAAGCAATTTCTTCTCCTCCCACTCATTCCTCTAACAGTACTTATCAATTTGTTCCCTTACTTCCAATTCTATTAGACTTTTTATGAATTTCCAGTAACTCTGATATTGACGGCAATGTCATGGTGGATTTTTTAGCTCGGTCGGCCGCCCTCGAATAGTCTAGTCGTTTTCCAGCTTCTGACTAACTCCTTTCTTCGATCAATCATTCCAGACTTTGGTTCAGATACCCTTCCTTATTCTCTGATTCCGCTTCCTCCTATCTTCTCACACAGCCCGAATAGCCTTGGTTTCCTTTTGTTCCGTTCAGTTGTCGTTCTACTGTTGTCTTCTTAATCAGATTAAGAATTAATCATTCTCTTCTTCTAACGTTTCGCTTTTGTTTTTCTCTATCTCCTTCTCCTTACCCCCGCCTCACAATGAATTTTGATTCCCCTTCTAAATACGTCGCAAACCATATTTTCTTCGAATGTTCGATTCTGGTTGGCGAACGTTCCGTTTTGTATTCGAAAATCTGGGCTCTTAGCCTTCCGGCTCTTTACAGTGCTCCCTCCATCATTTCATTCCCCACTCCATCAATAATTTTCTACTCTTTCCATATCCTATCGCCTGTTCAGAATCTAATTCCCTAGCAAAATACATTCAAGTGGTTAGGTCTAAAGGGCGAGCCTATATATATATATATATATATATAAATAAAAATCTCCATCATTGAAATTAGACTTTTTAAAGTCATTCTGTCAGCCATTGTGCGATTCTTTATATGCAAAAGCGGAACGAATGATTAATGAACTTTGGAAATGAGTGCTCAAACCATTCACAATCATACAACGCTTTTTTCCTTGTTTGTTTTTTAAATTGCCGATTAATTTCGATGGACTGCATTTTTCTATAAAAACAGAAGGGCATCTCTTAATCACTTAACTTAAAACTGAAGAATACTAATCAAATGATTTCTATTTTTTTTCCAATTTTCGAATTCACCTATTAAGTTTTTTTTTGTAAAAACTGAACAACTGACTCCGCCAAATGTCAAGATTGAGGACTCTACCAGCGACTTACAAATGATTTGCAAAATCATTGTGCACGATTTCTATGTTAATTTTTTTTCAAGTACTGATTTCAGCCACTTTGTTGGCTAAATTTTTACGTTTTTCTATAAAAATTGAATGGCCAACAGCTACACTAAATTTTTTTAAGACTGAGGCCTACCGACACAACTGGGTAGTTAATCTCATTCTGCACCCGTGCTAGAACTAAACTTTCAAATTTTCCTATAAACAATTTTTCAGAAATAAAAAAAAAAAATGTATTCCGTAGTACGTTGATTCGTTTTATTTTTTCGTTTAATATAAAGTGAGCATATAACTATTAAACAATTAATTAGGAAAAGTGAAAAAAGTTAGCGGAATAATATTTCTTAATTTTATTTTTTTTTTTGGGAAGTTTTGAGGGCCTCTATTTTGTACCGTTTATATTAAATTTTTTTTTTGAGAATTTCCAATTTCAGTTTTTCGTTGACTACTTTTAGGTGTTTTTTTTTTCTTTATCCGAGGTTTACGAAAGCCGAGCGCACATTTTATACGATATGACTACCAATTCTTGATTTTTCGTATTCATTTTCCATTACCCAAAAAAACAAACCGCACCACAGGTTTCAACGAAACAGTATTTAGAATCTATTTTATATCGTCAGGCGAGGATCCAGAAGTTCACAGGTTCTCTTTGTCAATATAGTTTTGCTGATGTAAAAATTTAGTGTTTAAAATGATTGCACTTTAACGGTTCCGAAAATTTTTAAAATATTTCTTTTCTTAAAATATAACTGGAAATGGCGGTTTGTTGGTTCTCTACACACACCATTGTAATACCTAATTTTATTGCATTAATAAAAATTTTGTAAACGCACGGAAAAAGGCGGGAAAATTGGAAAACATTATAAATATAAGAAAGATCGAAAATGCTTTTTTTAACGGAAAAATCTTTTTCGCGGAAAGAATTTAAGCCGTTTTTTGGGGTTTTTCTTTTCAATTTTCAATTTAAAGTGTTATTAAAAGAACGCTACGGAGGAACGCTTAAAGAGTATTTCGGGAAAAAGCTTTTATCAACATGGAAAGTTCAACGGACACTTCAGTGCTGTCGATTATTTTTTGGGATATTTAAAGCAAGAAATTTTTTAAATCGTGTTAATTTGAATATTAAAATTATTCCAGATTCGAAACGCCGACGACTATACAACCAGACTAATTAGTATTATAGAGAACGTAACATTTTCAGTTGCAAATGTTACATCGCTTATCATTGAAAAACTCTCGTCTACGAAAAAGAAGAATAGCGTTAAAATTTAATAAAAATTCGGCTATTCATTTTACCGGCGGTTAAAACATTTTACACGGAGGATACGTCGCCTACTTCGGGCGATCGGCATAATTTTGGACCAGGTAGCTCTTCCGAAAAACTGCAAGTTTTTCTTTTGAAAACGAGAAGGCTTATTATATCTACGAAAGAAGATTAGCGGAAATACTCGGCGTAACGCAGTCGACACAACAAAGTCACTAGATAAAACACGATTTACACACACATATTTGTGCACTGTTTTAATATCAAATTATAAAACGAATACAAGTATCAAGAGGGCACAAACTAGTTACTGATAACATTTGTCAATTTCTTTCTTTTTTTCTAACACACGCAATATCTAGCCTATTACACCGGGTAATGCTGATAACCAGTGCAAACTAGTGCCAGAGCACTGAGTTAAACATATAGATACGTATCCGAAGAAGTAACGTATACGAATTACGTCACGGATGTGTAATTGTTTCAGCTTGTGCATGCTTAAATTATTTTGAAAGCGTTTATTTTGAAATTAAATCATCTATTTAACTCAATATGGAAAGAAGGCACATTCCCCAAGATCTGGAGCAAGGCCATCACTATACCTATCTTGAAACCAGGAAAGGACCGCTTCCTACCAACATCATATCGACCCATTTCTCTTACCTGTGTCATGTGCAAACTACTGGAAAAAATAGTCACCATCAGACTGACCTGGTATCTCGATAAACAAAAAATTCTATCAAAAAACCAATGTGGATTCAGAAAGCAATGAAGCACTACCGACCACCTACTGGGACTGCAAAACGAAATCCTGCAATCGTTTAAATACAGTGAGTACCTAGTAGCCATCTTCTTCGATATAGAAAAGGCGTACGACACCACCTGGCGATTCGGAATCCTGAAAGAACTCACGAGTTTTGGAATCAGAGGGCGTCTGGCAAAATTTATCAATAACTTCTTAAATAATCGCACGTTTATGGTCAGAGTAGGAAATACTCTTTCAAATGAATACCAACAAGAAAACGGAGTCCCTCAAGGCAGTGTCCTTAGTATCTACTGCTTCCTAATCCTGATAAACACTATCTCCGCAATCATTCCACTTCCTATTAACCACAGACTTTTCGCTGACGACTTAAACATAACTGTTAAAACTACAAACCTACAGTTCGCAGAGAGCCTTCTCCAAGCATGCTTGGACAATCTAGCGAACTGGAGTGAACGCACGGGACTCAAATTCTCTGTCGAAAAAACGAAAGGCGTCATCTTCACGAGAAACCCAGACACCGACCCGTAAGTCTAACATTCAACGATCAACAACTAAAGTTTTCGGAAGAAGCTCGTTTTCTCGGATTAATCTTTAACAAAAAAACTTCGATGGAGAAACCACATCCTATCCTTGAAAAACCGAAGCCTTTCTGCACTGAACATACTGAAGATGCTGAACAACAGGAAATTCGGACCCAGCTGTTCCACATTACTAAAAGTATACAAAAGTTTAATCTGACCAAAACTCGACTACGGCTGCATCGTCTACTCATCCGCCTCCAAAGGCCTGCTCCAAAGTCTTGACACGATCCAAAATTCGGGCCTCCGTATAGCTCTAAGAGCTTTCCGAACTACGCCTGCCTCCAGTATGCACGTGCTCGTCGGTATTCCTCCCCTGAAATACCGCCGGCAAACATTATCGGTCGATTACGCCCTATCAATCTTAAGTTACCCGAACCATCCAAACCACAGCATTTACAGTCCATCAAACCCATTATACAGAGACGGTACCCTCGCTGCCCAAGGCTACTTCAAATGTCATGACGAATTTACGCTGGACATCCCGAATTATCTACTTAAGCGCATGCCTTCCGCCGATCCACCGTGGAGTCCAAACCACCATGAAGGCACCATTTGCATCATGATCTTTGATCACCTTCCCACGCTATCGACCAACGCCGCCGTACCAGTGTTACACCCAAGCGAACTGAAGAAATACGCAAAATACAAAATAATGTCTGATTGGGAGGTTGAGTGGAACAGCAGCTATTCGAACAAACTACTGGCAATTAAACGGACGATTACTGACTGGACTTACGTTATAGGCAAAGCTGCATCAAACCGGGATATCGAATCAACCTTGAACAGAATCTATCTAGGCCATACTCTAACCACCCATGCATACCTGCTGGACCACCAGGAGCCTCCAGCCTGTACTCAATGCAATTGCCAGATCACAGTCAAACACATCATCTTTGAATGCCCCATCTACAGTGCCGAACGCCAACAATCCACACTTACAGACGATCACTCCGCGAATTTAAACATAAATAACCTGTACAGACTTATTAAATTTATAAATATTACAAACCTTAAAATAATGTAAATAACCTCGCCCAAGGTGATAGCCCCCTCCCTGGCAATATGTACCTCGTAAATAATAAAATAAATAAATAGATTGAATCATCTCTTGCACTGTTTGAAAAATGCGCGCTATTTGTAGTCTGATTCGATAAAAGTTTGCTTTTTTCAAAAGAACGTATCCGGTCAAGGAGATTAAAGAATGAGGCTGATGAAGAGAAATAGAGGTATATGCTGCATTTAATCAAGCGAGATCCCTTATTTTTTTGTAATTTAGCAAAAAAAAAAAAAAACAAACAAACTTCACTTTTTTTATTTATTAAACTTTTGGAGTAAAGTTCGAAATATACATTTTTTTTTTTTTTCATTGAAAACGTACGACAATCCTCCTTCTCTACAGTTTATTTTTTCTTGGTATAGTGTTCTTTGTTAGATTCCATTCCTTGTGACTCCTAATTGCTGCTATTTACACGTGTTGATGTAATCGTCTATTATTGGCAAGCCCAGGGAAAAAGCCAAACAAAGGGGAAAAAAAAACACGGTTCATTTTGGTGTTTTATTTCTCAATTTATAACAGTTCATCTTTAGTCGTGCCCTTTTCAAGAGGTTGTGGCTAGCTGTCTAGTACATCTAGGCAGAAGTAATGGGTACATGTAACCGTCAAAACAATTTCAAAGAAGACCAAAGTATAGGTCACATATAAGAGCTCGACTTCGCTTATTACGTGAATTAATAATTGTGTTAATAATAGTTACTTTTGAATTTTAGAATCACTAATGAAAACAATCCTCGGATTGATGTTATTGATGATGATGGTTTAATGCGAAATAACTTCGCAGAAGTATGGTTAAATAATTAAAAGTAACATTAGCACCGTTAGTTTAAAATTATGTAATTCTACTGCAATTTTTTTTTTGTTAAAAAATGGTTTGTTCGTTCTCCAAGGAAATTAATAAAATTTTCTTTAAAAAAAAAATTATACATTTCAATTGAAATCAATTTAATCTTTTTTTTTGATAATGACGACATTCGTGAATATAAGATAAACCTACAGCATTGTTATTGTATCACTGGTTAAACAGAATCGTGTCGTAAGAAATTTCTGTAGAACATTGTGTCAGAAAATGAATAAATAAAACACATAAATTCACACGAGGGAAAAGATTAGGAATTCTACTTACATACGAATGCGAGCATATCAGGATTTATGACAAATAGCCTCTTCTAGTGGTTAAGGTGCTTGGTTACCAAACCGAGGACGTATCACGGATTTTCGAGAGTTGTCTCGTTCCGTATCCAAGTCACTGTCCCAGTGCTATATAGCTAATTTGAAAATGAATATTGGTTATACCAGAGAATTATCTGGAGAAAAGTAAAGACGGATCATCCCAAAAGTAGAAAGGAACTGGCCCCAGTATTCTTATCAGATCCATTAGAACCTTAAGTACACTGTTAGCCTTCACAATCCATGATACCTTATCAAGGATATGAGGAACTTAATTTACTTTCTTACTTAGTCAGAAACAACTAAACTAATCGCTGATACAGTACCGCTTATTACAAATACCAATACCGATGATGCTAAAATGCTTCCTTAAATTCGTTAAGCAGCATTTCAGTTAGACTACTCGTGAACGAACCTGTTAATAAAAGCAAGGTAGAATAATTTTTTTTTTCTTTTTTAAATTGTTATTGTATTACAAACTGGCCATCTAGGCCATTTAGCAATATTCTTAACAAGGAAATATTTAGCATGAAGGGAGAAGTACTCAATAGTACCTACCCGATAAAATTTACCTTAAACAAGGTAATGAGGTTTCTAAGGTAGACTAATGGCAACGGGAAAAATTCGCAACGAACGATTTTTATGTAAAAACTAATCGGAAATTCCCATTTTATTTTATTTATTTTTCCTATATAACATAAGGAACTTCATCGACTGATACCGCTGATGTTTTTAACCTTACAAACCACGTTACTTACCGTTCCTTCAGGAGTAGTAAACCGTGCGTTTTTCTTTTTAAAAAAGTAACCCCCTCCCGCCACTACGATGTTTAATTTCAAAATGGAGGCTCTATTTACATCGAAATCCGATTCAATGGTACTGAGAACGCATCGGGAAACCCGGTAACAGAAATCTTGAAACTTCACACGAGCAGCGAAGTTCGCACTCTCGCATTATGAAAATTCTAGCGAGAAACATATATTGCGGCCCAGAAGTACTCCCCGGGAAAAGGATAAAAACGGTCGCCCAGGACGGATGTTTCTCGGTATGTTGTCAGTTAAATGAAAAGCAGCGATGTTTGCAGCTGTCATGCGTATGTATCTGATGAAATATGGCCCCGGCTTACATGGCGGCTGCATTTCGGAAACGTTTAGACATTCGAGTGACAATGAAGGCAAAAATGCTTAACAAGCGGCCGCATCTCAAAACTGTTCCGTCAGATTTAATTTTCATTAGGAAAACAACGCGAACAGTGCACCTTAGCGTTTTCCCGAAATTGGCGAAAAAGAAAAATAACCGGGCCACAAGACTCTTTTACCCCGTTTTAATAGGCTGGACGAACGTGATCTGAAATTTCAGCCTAAAATGTACGTAATCGACGATGATAATCGCCGCATCTATTTAAATAGCGCTGCATTGATAGCTCTTCTGGGAAGTTCATTGTTATTGTCGGAAATCGGATTATCGTACATAATTGTACCGAAATTTTTTAACACAGTCTGCCTAGACATTTGCAATTTTTTTTTCTTATACGTTTAATTTGCGATTTTCATTTTCACGACACCAGTTCCTTCAATTTCAAAATTCGACATCGTCAATTCTTTTCAAAGATCTGATTCCTCGAGCCTATACACGGAATCGGATTATATACCAAAATTTCTCCATTAAAAATACAACAATAAAAACAATTTACAATTAAATCCTCGACTAAGGCGCTTAACGTTTCTATCGAATGCAGTCTTTTTGGTGCAAAAGCACCCAATTCACCGGCGATTCTTTTTCAACTGACCATTTTCTATAATTACCCGTGTGAATCGTTCTTAATCTCACCTCTGCGGCATAAATTTAGATGCGCAAGCGAGACCGTAAATCCCGTCGCAAAAGCAAAAGTTTATTGCGTTTTTGTAAACGTACCGGTTCCTCAAAATCCTATTGGCTAACATTGGGACCTCGCATTGAAGGATAATTTACTTTCTGAAAAAACGAAAATCGCTCAGCCCGAAATTTGCGAGGTTACTGATATACATAGTTCTGACCGAAAAAGTAAATAAAATAAAATATCTTTTCTTTTTCTTTTTTTTTTTTTTTTTGAAAACTTTTTCTAAACGAATCTTGTGGCTCTGGTCTAATCAAAAAATAAGTGCTTTTTTTTGTATATAAATGTAAAACGATATTAGATCAAATGAATTATTAAATTGGCTTAATTAATTAAAATCAGATGATAAATCAAAAAAAAAAAAAAAAAAATGTACCTAATATGGTTCAGTAAATTCTGTTGAAGAACATGGAAAACTTTACAATCGACGATTTTTTTGTATTTTGAATTTAAGAAAAAAAACAAAACAAACAAAACAAACAAAACAGCTTATTTCGCATTATTCATAATTAAAATCTTAATCACAGTAGTACAATGAATTCCTTTAAAATACGCGGAAGTCAGGAAACAACGATCGATCGCATATCAGCGGCCGGAAATATTACATTTACTCGTCAAGTCGAGATAAAAGAAATTCCATGTTCTTTTCGAATCTCATAATCTTTAACCGTGTGCTTCCTCCTACGTCAAGCGCGTATAAAAAAACACTATTCGATTGAAAAAAATCGATTTTAACCTTCAGATTTTGTTACATCGAGCGTAAAAATATTCTGTATTACTAAAAGTATAGAAACAGGTGAATATTCTTAGGCGATACTTAAATGATCCGATAAAAATTGTTCGTTATTCGAACGCCTCAATAATATGCGAATAAACCGCGGGGTACTGATTCGATTTTTTTCCCATCAAGGAAGAACTATTTTCAATTATTCATCAATTGTGGTAATTTTACAGGCCTAATCAAAAAAAAAAAAAAAAAAAAAAACAAAAAAAAACACACGCAGCACAACAACCGGTGGCTTTTGGAAAAAACTTGGCAATAGAATGTGGGGAAAAAACAAATTTGCATACTGCATGTAATTTTACAGCTTTTAAAAGTGTGGAGGGCGTTTGCCTACTCAAGTTGGTAATTTTTAAATCAAACTATCGCTCGAGTCGAGAAAAATTTGATACATTTCGTTAACAGTTCAGTTTCTGAAATGATTGATGCGACGGCAGTGCGAAATCTTCCATAAGTTTGGCAGGGCACGTCGCGTCTAGCGTAATAGCCCCATTTATTTTCGCCTTTTTGTTAAGACGTTCAGAGTGTAAACATGGCAAAGCGCCGGTAACGGTCAAAAGGGAACATCTAAGAAATGATCGCTTCGGCGCCCTTCAACTACGACCAGTCGAAAGAAATCCAGCGGACCCCTTTTCTGGCTCGTCGATATCAATAAAGAATAATCTGCAAAAGACAAAATTAATATCCTAGTGTCGGATTTTTAAAAGACGTTCAGAATAAATGATATAAATAGAAAAAAAAAAAAAAAATGAATGGTCTCGGAGCACAGGGCAGAAGTGAAACTTCAAAGGCATTTTCCCCGACTTCGATTTAAAGTTATAGTATTAGTACCGAAATTATCAAGAGTAAGAACGAAATGGGCAGATCTACGATTCTCATAAACACATTGATTGTTGGATCCTATGAAAGACGCTCTTATCGGAACTAAAATATGAAATATAAGTTTTTGATGTAATTTTATCAATACAATACCTAGAAAATACTGCATCAATGGTAGTTCCGTACTTTGTCCGTCGATTCATCTGAATTATTATTAATATTTAATTGAAGTTCGGTTTGAAGAAATTCTATTAAATGCAAAGAATCGTCTCTAATGCAAAATTGACTTGAAGTCCTCACAACTAATATAGGAAGCAGTGGCGGATCCACGCAGGGCGGGTATGAGGGACATTTTCCACCTTAAAGAGCCTTTATGAAAACATTTGTTATTAATAGAGAAACTAAATTTACACTATAAAAGAACCAAAGCCTTTAATGACAAAAATTTGTTATAATAGAGAAACTTAATTTATGCTATAAAAGATTTGTATAAATTTTACCCATGGATTTTAATAATTAATATTTAATACTATTTTCTAGTAAAATTATTAATGTTCCTTTTTTATTCTGTTTTAAACACAATACTGTCGTCGATCTTTTTTGCCTTCTTTTATTTATTTTTAATTTTTATTTTGTAATTTTAATTAAAAATAGAGTTCAATGAAAAATATACATGTATTTAAACTTGATCATGAACAAAAAGAATTCGCACCGGATTACTAACAAAAATAAAGAAGTAAAGTGTCTAATAAAAATACTATCCTTCTTACTATTTCTAAACTACCATATTTAAGGTATAATTTTATAATTTCGTTTTATTTTTTTCATAACTAAATATAGAACAGAAGTTAAAATAAAAATTGAATTAATTATGTACTTTTAAGAAACATTTTTAAATTTCTATAAAGGTCGCTATTTGATATTCTTTGTGAAACAAGGGGTATTTCTCAAATCTACTGCCTACCGTAGAAAATTTCACGTAATTATATAATAAAATCTCCAAATGTCCCTCTGGATCCGCCCCTGATTGGAAGTGTATGTAAATTTGCTTTAAATAAAACCATCGGGAGTGAAATGGAGTAATCTTCTATGTATAAATTTAATTATATCATGGACCTTTGATTTGGAGAAATATAAATGGCGATAATAATTATTTCTTTTCCATCTTCTGTCTCCACTGAACAGTCTCCTGCTCGAACTTCTAGTGTTTAAATTTCACGATGCAATCGAAATTCGGTATGTGTCGATATTATCGTCATTATTCATCCACGTTTCTGTTAAGATTAAAATTCGGGTTGCTTCAGCTTTCCTTTAAGATCATTGGCATTCTCTCTCTGTATTCTCGATGTCTTTCTTTTTCCGATGCTTTATATCCTCTTTGAGAACCTTCATGTTCATTTTCATTCTTTTTTCTTCTCTATATGCTCTTTTTCCGATTCTATTTTAAGTTCTAATAAATTTATTTTCTTTTTCTCTCTTTTTTTTTTTTTTTTTTTTTTTTTTGATATATATATATATATGTATCTCGAAGTGGTATAAAATGCAATAACATGCAACATAAACTTTAATGCCATATATCACTGGCTAATTACGAATTGTTAGATGTATTATGAACTATTAATTATTCATAACGTACGCTCGGTCGCTTGTTTTTCGTGTTAACTCCTAATTTAATAAATTTATTTATATAAATTTAAGGCACACCTAAAGAAGTTTCACTTCGAAAAGCTTAAACAAGTATCGATAATGCGAAAAAGAGCTCACAATTGATATGTTAGAGTGATTTGATTCAGTTCAGACAACCTCAAAAGTTGGGTGCGTTTAGTTCGCTTTTGTAGAATTATAATGGCGGCGATACTTAACGTAACCGCGTTTAGATTAGAGTATAGCCGAGATTCTAATACGACACAGATTTTCCCATACATTAAATTTGGAAATGCAAAATTTGTAAATGCCATTTTTACATGGCACTTCGTGTTCAATACTGAATCGACTTTTGCACAAAAACGCTTCCTCCAACAAAAGGCACACCTTGCATACGACTGGCAAAAGTTTGGATCTGCTGTAATGTAATTTTTCAACTTTTACTAAGAGAAGTAAACTTTACCGATGCATATCTAGATTGCACTCTACTTTTCATGCGACGTAAACACGGCCCCACCCGTATGAAAAGACGCGAATGAAGGAAAATAAAAATCAAAACTTCTTTTCAAACTTTAAAAGGATTTCCTCGATACGAAAGAGAATTGAATAATTACGAATTTTTGAACTCCTACGTCAGAACCGGCAATAAAGTGACATCGAATCGTGGCACGTTTCACGTCTAAGCAAACATGGCGTTACACAATTTTAGATTTAAAACCTGGCACGGGAACACACCGTCCGTTGTGTTATCGCTCCTGGAATTTATTAGAAATATTGGAAATTTTACAGTATCTGACTGAAAAAAAAAAAAAACTTTTTAAACAAATGTTCCCAAGCGTGTGTGCTAGACCAAAAATTTTAAGGCAACATTTGTTAATAGTCGATTTGCATAATGTCGAACGATGTTTTTCTCGATTTCCTTTTAATATTTCTTAAATACCGTATCCGCTTAACGATTTCGCTTTTAGTATTATTTTCTTGCAAAAGACACGTTTTTCAATTTTACATCTGGTCAGTGATTTTTATTTACCGCTGCGCAACACCAAAAAAAAAAAAAAAAAAAAAGGACCAAATATGACCGGCTCGTCAACCATTCGCGATCTAGTCCTTTTTAACTGAGTTATTGTTGTCCGTCCGTTATTGTAGTAAGTTCGTTCTTTGTTGTTGTTCGTTTAACACCTGTATTTGTTTTTCCCGTCGTCAACTTTGTTGTGCATCCCGTATTTTAACATTTTTTAAAATCGAATTTCGTAATTATTTTGTTGAAATAGTCCTTTTCAGGGCTCCGACGATGTTTTTGTAAAAGTTCACATAGACTTACATAGTAGTTATCACCAAGTACTTTTTCGATATTACAATTTATATATATCCGGAATTTTTTAATATTTGAAATTTAACTAAATAAGATTCAGAAAATGTCGAGTAATTTTAGAAGAAACGTGGAAAAAAAAATTGCTCAGTTGTTTCGTGAAAGTTTAAGCGCTATTGTATCAGTTGATAGAATTACTATAGTTGATTTGTTTACCGCGAGACAGAATGAGGCAGTGATCAAAATGCCGAACTATGTAAATGAGCAGCGATACTTTCGCTAATTCAAATATATAGGCGTACGCATTATGCAGAAATTCTTCTGTATCGGGGGCTAAATGGAGCGTTAGTTTTCAAGAAAATTGGTTGCTGCGGGCGTCTCACCTCTATAAGGCGTAAAATTTTTTGAAAAATTTTTCCGTTTAATAACAAATTATTGACTGCTAGTGGTCTTTATAGACTTACCACTCGTAATACTGATTCATTCTTCTCCGTTTCGTTGCGATGTGCAGGACATTTTCTGTTTTTTTTTGTTTTTTTTTTTACTTTTTGTATTAAAAAGACACTACACTCTGGTGGACGTTGATCCAGATATAATATAATAGTTTACAAGGAAATTCGAGCTCTCGTTGTAAAAAATGAAAAAAGAATAGAGAGTAGGATAAAAACTTTCAAAAAGATAACTAATGAAAATGTTCGCAGCCAGCACCGCCTAAAACTCGTTAATGTTGCGCATTAAAATTGGGGTGGTGCGCTAAAGATTGAACGATTTGACGGTTCGAGACTAGCGGGAAAACGTAGGGTTATAATTGTTGTTTAAGAACACACGGCGGCGAAGAAGAAACAAAAGGGAAGAAAGGGAAAAGCCGGAAAACAATTCGTTTCGCGTCAATCGACATTTTTCGAATCGGATGTTTTTTTAATGAGAGCGGCCTAGGGGCCGACGTGATCATCAATTAATTTGCAATCGCCAGACAGGTGCTCGGACGACGGCACGCGCAATCGCTCGCCGAAAACGAAGAATGGTGAATTTCGGGCCGTTTACCTAACGCGCTTGAATAAGGGGGATTAACCGAGAACGGCGCCGGCGGGGTAGTGGGCCCGGCGCGTTGCTGTAAAAAAATGGTAGTGTAAGAAATCTGACAGCTGGCCGACTGTGATGGGCAGGTTGGTGCGTTAGCGACTATCAATAAAAGATAACGGCATAATAGTAGCGTATGATAAGGAAGAGTGAAAGAATCGAGGAAAAATTAAATAAAAGCAATTTATCATCATCAATACTCTGTCAACTGTTAAATTTTCCCTTTAGAACGTCTAACCGAAATCTAGGTTAAAAATTTCCCTTCACTACTCCTCATGGTGATGATGGTAATACTATTTTATATAATGCTTATTATTATTATTATTATATTATTATTATTACGGAAAATATAATGAAAATCACTTACACTTCCGCAAAATCCCTTATAAAAAGAACTCTGCATATAGTATATATAATAATACACAACATCGCGATACACATTCTAGCAACATGGCGACAAAAAGTGATTCGGGGTAAGTGTATTCTCTAGCGTTCGTCCAACGATTAAAAATAACATATGAGTGGATACGGCCAACTAGAGTGCAATTTATATAGCCAAGAGTTTAGTATTACTGATCGTTACGTTCATTATAGATAAGAGACTACCGGTTAAGGTTTTTACCTGCCTATCCAAAGATGTCACAAGTGCGATATCATCTCGCTCTTCAAAAGTCCTTATACACCTAATACATAAAATTTAATATTGGTTATAAAGTCGTGTGCAACCGAAAGAAAGGCATTCTTACATTGTTCTCATCAGGTCGATTAAGCTTCTTGTAACACTATGAAAAAATTTGAACGAGTTTATACACTCATTTTACTTTCTTTTATTATGTTAATTGGTATTATATAATTCGGAATTCTTATTCGGCCTTTGTCTCGTAATATACAAAAGAGAGCATAGAGGAGGCCTTTAAGAATAACGTCGTCACGCTATTGCTTTGCAGTGATCAGAAACAAGTTTCAACAGTTTTCAAAAACAACAGCGCTATGCCATACGCAACTACATACTCTTCTTTTGCACATACATGGGAAATTGGACGCTCTTCATGTTTGAAATACCCTCCTAGCAATTATTCTACGAGACCAAGTGTGCTTGTTTCATTTTTTCCTTTCTTCATGTTTGATTTTGTGTGAACGAAATACGACTGGATTATAAGGATAGAAAAGTAATAAAGACGAATTATAAATAGAACAAATGTCTGAAATGAAATGCGGCGATATAAAAGGGAAAGCGAAAATACAATTAGAGGTAAGACAAGGGGATGCCGATTATCTGCTAATAGAAAGATCAATTATGAAAATGAAAGAAAGCGTTCTAGAGGACATAAAAATAATAAATAGAGAAAAAATACGTTGCATAAGAATCGCAGATGATACAGCCTTATGAGCGGAAAATGAACAACAATTATAATACGAAATATCAGCATTATAAAAATTGCTGGAACAAATTAAACAAAAATATAGGCGAAAAAAAAACAATCAGTGGCTGCAAGCGGTGGAAAAAAACACAGAAAATACAGATGAAATTAGATGATAATATTTTAAAAGCTTTTATGAAAAGAAATTCGTTCGCAACAAAAACAAAAAAAAAAAAAAAAAAACGTAGGGAAAAAATTAAGGGTATCTTATTATACGGCTTGGAAACACGGATGATAACAAAAAATCTAAAAGAACGAATCGAAAGGCCTTTGAAATGTGGAAATGGCGCCACATGATGAACATCTTATGGACACAGAAGAACATATCGGCAATGGTGGATGAAGAAAAGAAGCCAGTGAAATAATAATAGAACAAAAAAGTACTTTAGGGGCATATACTACGAACACCTTCGTGACTGCAATAACTGAAACTGGAAGGAAAGTGGAAGAGAGGAACCATTAAATTATACGGGTACATCAAATGAAACTAAAAGCGTAAATGTCATGTAGAGAAATCAAGAACACAAGGTAGAAAAGAAAGCGACAAAATCAAACTTTTAATACAGATGATTCTTCACTTACCGCGATATGCTTCCATGGGCTGCGGAGAATCACAGTAACGTAATTTGACTTTCCCAAAGATAATCTAGCTGAAGTCAATGCAATTTCTAACTTTACACCCAGAATGGACTATTCAAAACTACCTTTTTTCAGGTAGAAGCTATTACAACCCTCACCGATAACAATCGCCCACCAGCACTGCGAGATGGCGCTAGGCATTATTAATAAATATACCACATTTTCGAGAGCATACACTGATGGCTCCAAAGCTAAAAAGTTCAAGGTTGCCCCAGCTGCATGCGATTTCGAAATAGTCGGAATCAATACGGTTCAACAACGTTGCATCGGAAGGCGAAATGTATGCTGTGTTGTTTTGTCTTCGGGCATATTTAGAACTGAAACCCCAACCGCTCGGAATTTTACTGGTGACTGATTCATTGCAGTCCATACGTGCTTTGCAGTCGGATCAGCCTGAATCACCAATGGTCCTAGAAGTTCTAGCAACCTTATACCAGCTGAGCCGAAAAGGATGCAGAGTTGTTTCGTTATGGGTCTCCAGTCATGCCGGAATTCCAGGGAATCAGCGGGTGGACCTGGTCGCTCGATCATCCATGATGCGCCCAATGCCGCTATTTGCTCACGGTCCATTATCCTTGAGAGGTTTCCTATACAGTCTTCGCACAGTTGAATTATGACTGGCCGTCTCAATCAATCTTTCTCAGAGAATTGGAGCCTATGCGAAGCCGTAGTGGCCTTCAGTCGGAACGGAACGCAGAAGGTTCTCGGCAGTCAATCGCCTGAGAACGGGGGACATACGTCTTTTTCCCGATTTGATCGTCTTCACCCGGTCGAGCGCATTGCAAGCTACCCGTTTTTCTCTTGATCGCTTCTGCAGCTAAGTCATTGTTCGCGCGAATTATTCTCTACATTCCGTTCGAAATTGGTTTTCCTTTGAATTTCAACATTACCGCTTTTAATTATTATTTGATGTAAAAAGTTGCAGAAACAAAAACAAAAAATATAAAATCCGAATTCCCTTTTTATAAATTAATTAAAAATACGCTTTCATTTCAAAAAATGCTTAAAATTAAATACTAGGCTAGAAGAAGAAAATTAATTTCTCGACAAGAAACAATTTCATAGAATACCGAGATGTTAACTTTTAGAAAGTGATGCTTCCATGTAATAGGGTTTTTTTTTTATATGGGTACGCCAACGCAGGGCAACAGCCCAATCAGCCAAGGAATCTAAGTAATAGCTCAAAAGGAGAATAAAATATTAGATTTCAATCTGGTGCGAGATTGAATGAATGAAAGAAACTAGAATAGGAACAGCTGACAAGGAACGAAATGAAAGAACATAAGAGTCATTGTATGGAGTAGGAAGACGAAGATCCAAAAGCCGAGAATAGAAGAGAGAACGTTCTGAAGAGAGTGAGGAACATTCGAAGAAGACGTGATTGATATCACACAGAAAAAAGGAATCCACTGTCTTTTGAACCTTTCATTCTCCTTATTCGCAATCTAATTCACGAATTATGTAATAGGCAAAAAAAAGAATACAGAAGATAAAACTATATAATAGAGATATTCATGTTTACAGTCGTTGGGTCAATGTCTCTTGCTGGCGAGTCTAAAGAAAAAAAGGGAGAAAAAAATATTCATGTTTAAATTTCCGCGACATACGGGAAGGTTTAATCATTTTTTTCTTCAAAGTCTGCGATTATTATTATTATTATTATTATTATATTATAGCACGAATATAATATATATATATATATATATATGTATGTAATCTCCCCATAGTAGGAACGCCACAGGCTTATATATATATATATAATCGCAAAGATGTTAAAAAACTACTGAACTTGTAAAAAACTAGCACGTTCACATTGTACATACAACATGGAATTATCATCGACCATAGATTAATTTTCTCGTTTTATTAGTTTATAATGAAATTTTAAGAATTTTTTGTTTAACATTTTTAATTCGTTCTAATTTAATTTTATTTATCCATCTCATTTTCACATTGAATCGATTACGATCGGATGCATCTTTTGTATATCATGAAGGAGGAAAAAAAATTATTAGCCTATAGTTAGCAGATTGAAATTTCGATTATTTTTGATTAATAAGCATATAACACGGATGCGAGAAAAAAAAATGAAAATAAAATAAAATAGGCAAATAAAGCGCAGCTAGTTTGTAAAACGGAACAAATCAAAATTTTTACGTTTCCATTGTATTACCGTCATCCCATTTTTTTTTTAATTACGCACGATCTTTGTATTTTTAAAATTGGTAATATCGCATTTTAGAGAATAGTAGTTTTCTACCGTTATTAAAAATTCCCGAAATGCAACTTTTTCCGCGGGAACAATAATAAAGGAAATCGAATACGGCCGTGCATAAGGTATAAAGGAGCAAAAACTGCAGGAAAAAAGAGGCGATGATAAAAACATAAAAAAAATAAAAATAAAAAAAAAGAAAGCAACAACAGAGGAAACGGAAGAAAAAAAGAGGATACCATATGACATCGGGAGTGAAGATAAAGTCAGTACCGTGAAATAGTGTAATTTAAAGAATTCGCAAAAGCCGGAGAGCTGTGTTTATAGACAAACATCAACCACCATTACGGCATTATCTGCGACAGAGACGAAAAGCGACAAATAAAAAATGTTCCCGCCAAAAAAATCGGCAAACAGCTAGAAGAAGACCTTCAGGGTAGAAGGAATTTTCAAGGCTTCATCATTTTCGATTCGTCCTGCTGTTTAACTTTTTCTATACATATTTTTTATATTTCTTATTTTCGTCCTTTTTTTTCATTTGCTCCCTATACCCCTCGCACGGGTTTCCAGTGAAGATAGGATGATACGCGATCGACCAAACGGAAAATATCCGGGAAATTACGGGGGCTGTGTTAAAGAAATTCCGAAAAATGCTGCAAAACTCATTTTCCGCTTCGAAGAATTCCATTCAAATGTTGTAATGCCGACTACGACGAAATTCCTGCTCCACCACGACGACCAAGCATAACATTTCGCTAACGCCGCTCTCTTGTGTCTACATGCGTGAGGAATTTATAAGAAGAAAAAAATCGAGTGAAAGAAGAAAAAAAAAAAAGCCCCAAGTTGGGCACACTCGGTTCACATTATTAAACGCTAGTCGTCTAGAGACTGCAAGAAAAGAAAAGAAAAAAAAAAAAAGCCCAATAATAATCAAGGTAAATAGAGTGAAAAATAGCAGTCGCCTACAAATTCATCAAATTTTCATTCATATTCAACGCTCGGTGGTCGCTTCTCAGCGTGTACCGCGCATAACTCTCCTTGTAGCAACTCGGCAAGGTACATACACACACATATACACGCGCACAAACCGCTATTTTGCTCGCAGCGAAGAAAATTCTGGAAAAGCCGAATTTTCTGAATTTTAGCGAACTAACGAAAACAATCGCCGCTGTTAATAAATTACAGCGCCAAGCGCGTATATTTTCGTTTAATTCGTAATACGCTTAATTAAATTAAAATTAAAAACTTATCGGTAACTATGACGTCATTCTGAAACAGCTGGAATGAAAAATATCTCGTAACGTTTTTTCTCTACCGAGACTCTACACCTCTGTATGGGCAATGTATGAAAATAATTAAATCCGACTCTTCTATAATTCCTATAGAGAGACTATTGTTTATACAGCGAGGTCTAGCGAGTTGTTTTCATAAGTGATCGGTAAATTCGTTATATTACTGAACTGCAGGTTCGAGAATCGCATCGCAAATATTTATCTGGCACTAGTTCGCATTGATTATGCAGTGTGTACTACTCCCTTTAATCTTTCCTTCCCATTGCCTTCAGTTATTCCATTGCTGCTGTCCTTTGTCTTTTCCATTTCTGACCGCCTGGCTATTTAGTTATAACTCTTAATTTTTCATGTTGTTGGGTCAAGGCCGCTGGCGCGCCCAGGGTAGGGGAAAAAAAGTGTTAGGCTAGATTACGTGTGTTAAAAAGAGAGAAGGGAACTGCAAAATAGCTAATTTAAGAGTATACTCGTACAAAGACTACAGAAATAACGTTAAAAAGTTTCCTTCTAATTCCGATGTTGTCATTTTTCACTCTTTTAATTAGTCTGGCACATTTCTGTTCTTCGATATTGATTGCAAATGAAAACAAAAAAAAAAAAAAAAAAAAAGGACAGGCGGCCTATTTTTCTTTATTTAAGGTCTATATTTTAGCTTTCATAGCGAAATGAACCTGAATCTATATAATTTTCATCGGTTCAGTGCTGGGCCGGAGTTGTGGATAATACGCGTGTCTGGATCTATAGCCGGAATTACATCGTCAATGCCTATCTTCCAAGCCTATTCATCACTCGACCGTAATTAATTATTACAACCGAATACAGAAGAACACTTTTAAAACTCGGAAGAACGTAAATTTTTATTAAAAATATAAGACAGATTATCAAATTAATTTAGGCGGTAAAATGCTACTTCGCCGTGTAGGAACTATTCCGAGTCTGAAGGTGGAATGTACACGAGATTTCTGTTGTGTAAGCCCTTATTATAAATATCACATAACCAGTTTGTGCCTTCTTGATACTTGTATTCCGTTTTATAATTTGATATTAAAACAGTACACAAATATGCGTGTAAATCGTGTTTTATCAAGTAACTAAAAAAAAAAAAATATACGTAGATGTAAATAAATAATTGAGTAATAATCTGTATTTTAGATACATCGGGAAAATTTTTAAATAAAATTATTCCTAAAATACTGTTATTACGCCCGCAATTAATGAGGGTGTACACTTTTCGACGTCGTTAGTTTTAAAAAGTATTTCCAGAATTATTAAAATAGAAAAATTATTCACCTAAAGCAGCCCGGTTGTATATATTAATACCCTACGAGCTTCTGGGGAAAAAGGAAGATAGGTTTGTTTGATCAAGATAATAAATTAATCCTTGAGCGTAACGTCTCAGCAGGAGTTCCGCAAAAGATCAGCGCTCTCGCCGACGCTGTTTAACACGGCCAGCTGCATACGAGAATAAGTTGAAGAAATTAGAGAGATAAAATTAATAAGTTATGCAGACGACATTCTAGTGATAGCTGGGGAGTAAATGAGATTAGCAACAACATTAAGATAATAAATAAAACTATAGAAACAATAAATTCAACACTAAAAGAACTGGGTCAGACACATTTCCTACTTACCTCGAGAAAACGTAATAAGAAGGAATTCCGAAAAAAATATTAGAAGAAAAACTAAAATACCTGATCAACAAAATAATATAATTTTCAGCACAGAAATCGGAATTATAATTAAAACGTGAACTATAACAAGCATATGCTAAAATATAACTCTAAAAGTTAAAAAGCTCCGTAATAAATTGCGATCGCTTTAAAACAGAGAATATGGATATGACACACAAAAAAAAAAAGAAAAAGAAAAACAACTATAAATATAACGCTCTATTCCGATCAATCACAGAATACAGAACATTAATATACTTTACACTAAACTGAAAAAAGTAGACGTCAAAGGCTACTACCTGCAGAACATGGATCGTGTCGCAATTATAAAAATAACTCGCTATCGCATGAATTAATGGAAGCCAATAAAGTATGTCCGATGGTGAAAACAGTTTAGGGCGACGATGAATTATATTAATGAGATCATATGAAAATGAAATGCGCTTCATCCAAAGCTCGATCGGCTGCCGCAAGAATTCCGTTATTATTATTACGTAGTTCGTGTAACATGATTATCGCGTCTTCTGCATGACCAATATTTAATGGTCGTTTATTGCGTAATAATAACTTGAACGTTCTCGGTACTGCAAATTGGATTACCGTGTCTAGGCTAGTCGATAAAATTTATCGCGGCGACAACTTCAGCCCCCGAATTAACAGGGGGCTACATATAAGCATTTCGCGACAGCCGCTTTAGAAAGTAACATAAACAATTACTCGTAAAAACATTATTTGAAAACTCACCTCCGTCCGTTATGGTTAAATTTCATTTCCTGCAAGAAAAATAAAAAAGCCCAATTAATACCGGTAATATAACATGTATTTTGTATTGAAGCAAGGCCGTGTCCACGGTCAGGGGGAGGTTAATCAACGGTTCCATTAGAACTGAAATAGTTATTATAAATAGACAACAATTTTTTAAAAAACCAAAAATTTAAAATAAATATTGATGATTTTTTAGGGTGTTCTTATATTTAATATAAAAAAAAAAAAAAAGAAAAAAATATGCTCCATATTTTTAGGTACTTCATTAATATCTTAAGGAAAAATTTTTTATTACAAGAATCAATAACGTATGTAATTTGTATTAATGTGTTTATAGAGTAATTCATTTATGTAAATTATTTATATATAAATCAAAATGATGGCAATTATTAATTAATAGTATGAATATTAGTGAAAAACGTATTGTTATTTATAACAATAAATATACAAAAAAAAAAAGTCCCCCCCGAAACTTTTCAAAAATTCTGGGCGCGGCCCTGATTGAAGGTTAGCTTAGCGAACAAAGCGTAAAACCGCATACGGCCTTTGCGGGTGCAAATAATATTTTAGGAAAGTTTTGAACGAAGCCGATTCGAGTGATTTTAAAATCAACCATACGTGGTACATCATTTCAGTATTAGAGTACGATGCGTACACGTTTTTATGTATAACCTAAATTTAATATTTTATCGATGACTGTAATGTTCCAGTATTAATGTATAAATATATATATTTTTTTAGCCAATGCACTCGACTTATTAAGGATTTTTTACAGGTAGCCTAATAATGTAAAACGTAAATAAATAAATCCTCGGATAAATTAAGGTAACGTTTCATGTGGAAGAGACTCCGCCTAGGTTACTCCAAAATCATTCATAGTCACCTCCTGTCCAGACAACATATTCCACTGTGTTCCAATTGCAATTCTCCTGTCACAGTCCAACATTTACTCGTCAGCTATCCACTCTATAATTCATACCGAGCACAAATTCTCCATTCGTCCAACCTTTCCGAAATCCTGTCTGATCACCACGACAAAATTGAACGCCTCCTAAGTTTTCTCAAGACCACTAACGCATTCTACTCCATCTAACTCTTACCTTATCCGTGCCTCTGGCCTGGGCGGCAGTACACGGCACGCTAATCAAAGAAGAAGAAAAATCAGAAGCCTCTGAATTCAAATTCAAATTTCGAATTTATTTATTTTTTAAATTTTACAATGAAATTATTATTAAAATTAACGTAATCTTCTTGAGCCGCAAGTGCGCTCGATTAGCGCGAATAGCGGAACTATTATTAATTACGCACACCTGTGTGTGCACGAAACGGACTAACTGTGTGACATAACTTTAGTAGACAATGTTTACAAATTGTAATTGTGTTCTTAATTATAACGCTCGGTCAGTATAAATTATCAATATCCGTACATGGGCCACACATATATGTTCGAATTCGTAAAAATTTAATTAAACAGCTTTATTAAGACCGCTAATTACGTAGCCCATGTTTACAATCTACAAGTTTATTCTTAAACGATAAGATATTTAAATTCTGAAATATATAAACTTACGAATCGTTACGACTAAAACTGGTAAATAAACTTTACGTATGTCGATGATGTAAATACGATTTTGTTTTTTTTCTTACTCATTTTCCTAATTATTTTCCTTAAATAGCACAAATCGGAATTTGTTCTAATTTAATATCAAAACATATCGGAAAACGTATCGATTTCGGACATTTCGTACGCTGTTAATATTTAATCGCAATAGTAAAATTCTGCGTGGTCGTTAAAATTTTTCATAGCCTTTTTCTGTCTTTGTCATTTTGCAATTAATTCGCTTAACCAATTTTTTTTTTTTTTTTTTTTTGTTTCCGTTCTATTTCAATATTTATTCATTATTTTACTCTTCTTTCGTTTAAAAAAGTCCAATTTTGAGATATTCCCCAATTTATACTTTTAATTACTTCTCGTTATATCAACTAAAAAATAAGGTAATTATTTCCTGTTGCGTAAAAATGCTTTCCGGTCCTCACTGGCTATTACTGTTACGTTTTACTTTCGACATGTTAAACGATTACTTTAAATCTAAATCTTTTCCAAAAACTTTAATAAAAAAAAAAAATCATCGAGATTACGTGCATACAATATATACATTTTTCTATATAATATCCAAATATTCAATATTATTTGTAAAGGGGTTTTTGAACGGAAAAAACGAACAATTACCAGCTTTTAAAAGAAAGAACAGTACTTTTATTTTTAGTCCATTAAAAACATAATACCTTTGCGCCATTCTTAACTTCAATTTCGTTGCTTATTCATTTTTCCGAAATTGTTTTTGTCGAAGCCGAAATCAGCTAAAGGGCCTTGTACTAACACCATTTAGGCTAGTGCGTAATCTACAGGCTGTTAGTGAAACAGCAGAAGGTCATAAAGAACGCGGCACAGGTAAAAGACGACGTGCTTATTAGTTGAAAGTACGTAATCGGAATAGATAGTCGCAGTTAAGTCTCGAAGGTACCTTTCCCGAAGGCGATTATAATAACACCTATCTGAGCTGTTTTAAGTGCTGGAGAATAAACGCTTTTCAAGATCATCGGAAATGTACCGTTCTGAGAAGTATGTAAAATTTCGATCAAACCGTTGAGACACCTCTGTAATGTTGAAATGCTCTGAATCGATAGCAGCTTTTGTGCGTCAGGCGACTAAAGCGGATTCGTATTGCGGCTTTTTAATCTTTTTCGTGTTTTCTCTGTCCGGGCCTTATCAGCTGCGCATAATTTAAACACAACGCAAAAATTGTCTTATCTGTCGTGCGTCTAATCTGCAGACGTAAGTCACTTTCACGATCTGGTCTCAATGGAAATTCAAGGCAGCAATGAAAATACTACTTCAATTTAATGGGCTAGATTTTTTTTTCTCGAAAGTTCTGTCCCTAAGTACGTGATGAAGTGAAAAGAAAGTTCTTCGGAATGAGCGCAAATGCAGCTTTACCAATTTGGTTATACAGTCCCGACGTCGACGACCCTATCTCAAAATTAACGCTCAAAAGGAAGCAATTTTTTTTTTTAAGTAAAATTTTTTAAAAGATTCGTCTCATAAATTCGAAAATTAAAATTCCCGTAAATATTCTCCTGTTCGCAACTCTACAATTTGTGCAAAATTCCCGTGTAATAAAAATTTCAAGAATTTTTTTTTTTTTTCTCAATTAAATACAGTTCTATAGTGCGAACTTGTAGAATGTTCAGTTACATAACGTCAGAGTACGTTAAGAAAGTATAAAAAAGAACAACTCGTTGTAATAACTTTTAACAAAGTAGCTTATTACTGTTGTATGATTTCAATGGAGCGCTTTATAAATTTATTAAACGGGAAGCATATAATTGAAAAGAAAATGATTTCATGAATGTCGATTAAAAAATAACAAAAAATCGCGTATATTGACTAGAAGCATTTTACAGAATACCTTTCTGCCAGCGTAATAGATCCGTTTAAAATATCAGAATTGTGCGACATTAATACTATCAGATTGCGTATATCCTTAGGATAGGTTAGACTCACCGGGGCGCTGCTTAATTAGTCAGCGCAAGTTCGGCTGGGATGAACAGATTTAAAAAAAATGCTGGAAATCTTCTGCAATTAAGACTGACATCAATAACGAGGAGCTATGTATTGTAGTTGACGGCGGAACACGCAAACATACATAATTATGCGAACGTTGGGTGAGGTCCACTATTAAGAGTTCAAAATTCCGTTTAAGTTGAATAAGCGACCATTATTTAAAGATCAGGGGTGCACGACCGAAATGAGAATTTCACAGGGGCAAACTATCTCAAGAGATCGAAAATCATATCGAAATAAAAATGCTTCGTAGGTCCGACCGAATGGCTTTGGTGCACAAAATTAACTGCACTCCAACACTTAGAATCTTTTCGGTCTCGATCTTGCGCTCCCCTGTCGTCACAATTGACTAGAAATTTTTATGTTAATATCCGTCAGCTGATTTAGTGTCGAATGACCAAACCTAATTCGGTGTTGATATTATTTCGGTGTTATCGACGTAAATTACCTTTATCGTAAATTCATTTGTTAAAATATTCACATTCTATTCATCGACGGAATATCACATTTTTGATAACATTTGCAGATTAGTTTCTTTTTTTTTTTTTAGCCGGACAATATACAATTTGACCACCACCATCGCCATCGAATGCCGATATAAGAATGAAGTGAATAAAGAAAAAGAACAGAGCTAGATTTTAGATTTTTCCTCCCAAAAAAGATTTCATATGGTAGCGTGTATTTTCCTTCTTACAATTTCCTGAGCTTGTTTTTAATTACTTATCGAGGTTTAAATAACACACATTTTTTAAATTGCGCAAATTAAAATTCAAACTTCAATGCTGAAAAAGGCGCTCGCTGATTTAAGCAAGATGAAACAATTTTAATAGACTATGTTAAACTAATCGAACTGAAAATGTAGTACATTTACCATAGTTTAAGTTTATTTTCCCGTCGACAAACATTGATCTATTGTTTAGTGTTACATTTTTATTTCTCATAAACTGTTTTATATAATGCAATCGTCGCTGTTCTAAAATAACTTGGAACAACCGCGTTTTTCAACGTTGACTTACATAATTAGTGACGCAAAAATTAAATTAATAAAATTTAATCTTTTTATGTCATGATAAAACATACAATTTCAACAAAATATCGGTTCTTTTATCGACTAAACAAGTAAACACACTATGCGTAATCAGGTAAACTACCGCGAAACAACGTGAAAATCTGAAAGGTTGACCACTTTCTTGCAGAATGGTTTAATGTAACAAAAAATAAATTATAAAAAAAAAAAAAAAAAAAAAAAAATTATTTGTTTTTTAAAGTTTTTGTAAAATATAATGATCTCCAAGTTGGAAATAAATTCCGGCAATCCCCTCCTTCAAGAGTATATTATTAATTAATTAACTAATAAAATAGACACCGCGCATTTCAAGCGAGCCGAAATTTCAATTCGTCGATAAAATCATCAAATCCTCGAACGATCAACTTACTTTTAGTCGAGCGTCCGATAAACTGACCAACAAAATGGCGTCATTTATCATCGGACAACGATCTACGTGAATAATGCTTACAGGTCTGAAAAAACAGAAAAAAAAACAAAAACAAAAACAAAAAAAAACAGGAACTCCTTTGCACAATTTAGAAAAGTTTATACTCCCTTCATGAGCAATCTTTCGCAAGAATCTTTGCTATTCAAACAAATGATGACCATCGCAGCAACAGGATTTATTGAAATAAAAATAAGTTCCGTGTAATTCGGCCGGATCCTGTTGATTTTCGCTCCCACATTCGGCACGATGTGCAAGGAAAAAGGGGTGTCGGCTAGCAAGGGAAATAAATCTACATTAGAGGGTCTAGAACGCTAAGTAAACTGTAATAGACGTGCACATGGCCTGTTAGCGGCCCCTTAATGAGAGAACAAAAAGTTACCAGCAGCGAGCAAAGGAGTACGCGGTTAAAGGAAAGAAGTGACGACGAAGGAATAATGAAAAAGTAAAATAGAGAGTTTTTCGCATTTGACAAGACGCTAGGTTAGGTTGCGCGCCGGAAAAAATTTAAAAGCCCGCCATAAGATAGAAAGAAGAAGTAGGCGACGAGAAGGAGCAGCGGCAAAAATGTAAAGAAAGCGTAGAGAAAGGAAAGGGAAAAAAACTCGATGGAAAACTTTCATAAAGCTGCCACGTATTAAGGAAGAAATAGTTTAAAACCGGGCGCTGCCGGCTGTGTGTTTACCTGGCGGCGGGAAAAACGTTAGCCAGTAATATTTTATATGAAATGGCTCCATTGAGAATTTTCCAGCGAGCCGTTCGGAGTCGAGCGCAGAGAAGGAGAGCCGCGCGCGCCCGGACCAAGCACAAATGTATATTAGAGTAAGGTAAGAAAAGGTGTGTAACACTTGGTTTTCGGCTCCATCAATTTTCTTTTCCACTAACAAAAAGAAGAATTGCCGTCGCGGAGCATGCGGGACATTGCAACAACACTTTAAAATAGCATTTCCCGGGCGGTCGGCCGGTGTAATTCAAAAAATTTCAGCCTTTTTATGTGAGCGCCAGCAACAAAAACAGCGATTTATTTTTTCTGGCCTATGAGGCGCGTTAAATTGAATACGCGGGTCAATTTAAGAGCCGGCTGCCACGCTCGAGCTGCTGCTGACGATAGCGCTATTTTAAAATAATGTGCCAACAACATTTTGCACCCCCCCCGCCCCCACCTATGGGCACAACCCGGAAAAACCTTAAAACCCCCCTGTCCTTCCACGCAGGAATATAATACACGACGCGAAATTGTTTCCTATGCCGCGACCGACTCAATTCCGATCTTGCTGCGAATGCCACCTTTTATTAGATTTCCGTCCGTCTTTAATGATCTTGGAAGCTGCGACGTCAAACGAGAAAAAAGACGCGGAAAAACTCGACCGTTAAAAAATCCTTGTCCCACGTTTTCAGTTCGTTCGTGGTAGCAGATTAATTAGTGCCGCATTAATTCAACGAA
The DNA here is from genome assembly GCA_039619475.1 of Icerya purchasi. NCBI lineage: Eukaryota > Metazoa > Arthropoda > Insecta > Hemiptera > Monophlebidae > Icerya > Icerya purchasi. The sequence continues at coordinate 569,028,456 of CM077115.1, forward strand.
GGAAAAAGGCCTTGCCAAAAGACTAGCCCTATTGGCACTGTTATCATAGCCGAACACTAAAAATCGAAAACCTCTACAGACAGCAGCTCGTCCGCTACCTGTGTGTATGTGTTCATAACTGGGTCGATTTCCGTTTCCGCGCCGAATGCTTATTTTCAGGTCTGCAGAAAACAATAACAAAGCAGCAGGTTTGTAGGCAGTGTCTCAAAAAATGTCAAGCCAACATTCGTAATACTAATCCATTCTCAAAAATAAGTATATATATACATACTATATGTATGTATGTATATATATATTATGGAAATTTATATTTCTCGAAACTTTTAGTTTCTCAGATTTTACGTTTACAGTGCAATAAATTTCATTTTCTTCCTTTTGCTTTCCGTAAGGATGGAAAGATAGATCAAAGAGTTATTGAAAACAGAATTTTTCTTCTATCGAATTGTGGTCAGGAAGCTCTTGTTATATACCACTAATTTCAATTAATATTTTTCATTTTATCCATGACGCAGTCATCATGATTAATAAAATTAATGATTTCATCTATGTATTTCAACTTATACGTTACATTGGATATCGTATATATATACACAACGTAATTCTTAGGCTACCCCCCATTAGAAAAAATATCCCAATTTTATGTAACGTTTGTTATATTTTATAGGATTCCTGTGATTATGTTATTATATATACATATGGCTGATCTAAAATTACGTTGTAAATTTTGATCATTTTATACAAAGTATAGAAGAGAAAGAGATAAAAATGTAAGTAAGAGGGGTCAAGGAGCCCAGCCCCTGGCGAGGCCAAAATGGCCGAGTTCCCCGAGTAATTACTCTGTCCGCTATTAGAATCATTACAACATATTTATATACACATATATATATATATATATATATATATATATATATATATATATATATATATCAGTCCCGTGCCCAGAATTTTGGAGGGGGGGATGAAAATTTTCTTTTCATATTTATTTTATAAATAACAATACATTTTGCACTAATATTTGTACTAAATTATGCTCGTAATAAAAAATTTTGCATAACATATTAATGAAGTACCTGAAAATATAGGGCATATTTTTTCTCTTTTCTTTTAAAGGTGGGTAAAAACACCCTAAAAAATCATCAATATTTATTTTAAATTTGTGATTTTTTTCAGATTTTTGTGTATTTATAATAATTATTTCAGTTCTCACGGGAGGTCCCCCCCCATGGTCACTGCCTTGATATATATATATATATATATGTGTGTATATAAATATGTTGTAATGATTCTAATGGCTGACAGAGTAATTACTCGGGGAATCGTGTTGATCAATGATAAAATGATAAGATGTTCGGTGTACCGTCACTGGGGTAATTTATACGTGTCATGTACATACTTATTATTCTGGCTGTCCGGTTGAGGTCGCTGTCGATAAGAGGCTACCTGTTAGCAACCGCGGCGCAATTGTTTTGTTTTCGGTCCGTTTTGTTGTTCGAACGTAAAAAACACATTAAGTTGAACCGCGAAGCTGCGCTCCTGTGATGATTATTTTCGATCGGAGAATTCGTATAATTATTTGTAAAATCGGAAATAAATACGCAGAATCACGATCGGCAGAATTGAATTTTGTTAGCTGGCGCATGACCAGAGCAAATTCAGCGGCCATGCAGCTGCAACAGCTTCCGGGCATGATAAAGGCTCTCGTTGCAAGCAAGTCAAAGTCATTTATTTACTTCTGCACACGTTACTAAATTAATTTTAATTCTTGTTATATACATATATCGTATAATATTTGTGAATGTATCAATAAGTAAATTTCGCTAAAAAACTCGACAAGTCAAAATCGTTACCATTTTTTGTTTCTGTGTCCATGTATTCGTCTATTTATATGTGTGTACGTGCGGCAGTCAGCCCCGGATCTACGATTTTTTCGAACCGGGGCAAGAACTTGATAGTGTGGCGTCCCTCTCTCTAGCGTTTGAGATAAATTGTTAAAAAAAATTCACAAATATAGAATGGGTGGCATTTTTTGTGATCGCTAGAAGAAGTACCCTTTAATAGATTCGCACTCTTTATTTTCTATTAGCTAATAACTTTTTCATTTGTGTGACATAAAATTAAATATAGAAAACATATAACCAGGAAAGACAACAGACAATCAAGACATCTTTAGGTCTCAGCATTTTTTTCTCTCTAATCTTGCTACAGCTTTACACGGCGTACTTTCTTTTCTGCGAAAGAATCTATTTTAGCTCATCAAAGTCCGTCTCAAAGGCAGTTTTATTTTCAATGGCTAGGATCGCGAGATAAACGTTCCTGCTCATTGTTGAACGTAGATCGGTTTTAATTATTTTCAGTCTGCTAAAGCTTCGTTCGCAACTTGTAGATGTTGTCGATAATGTGCATCCTTAAAACTGTACTAACATTAGGAAACGCTTCTTGCTAGTCATCCTTACTCAGATGTTGTAACAAGTCGAATGCACTCGATTTTTCATTAATTTCGGTTACTAGCTCTTTGAATACGGCAAGTTCCTGGCAAAAATCAACTGCATTCAAGTCTTTTGAATAATTTCACGCTAGACAGGCTCCATTTTTCTACAAATCCACAGTCGACATATTTAAAAACGCATGGAGGAAGTCGAAATTTTCATGTAGACTCTTTGCGCTCTCTAACCTTGTTTCTATTTCCGTTAAAATGATGTGTCAAACACTAATTCCATATCTTTGGAAAATAGCCCAGTCGGATCTAGCATCCTTGATTCGTTTTCGCAGATTTCGTCGTGTTGCCTTTTCTTTTTGGAAATTCGTTTGTTTTTAAGGACTGGCTCGATTTCCAACTTTTCTGATACAGGTACAGCTTCTTTGTTCCATTGTGTTCTATTGGGTTTTCGGTCATTCCTTGCAAGATCTTAACAAAATGTTGCATTATCGTCACAGAACGCGAAATGATAATACCCTTTTTTTTGTATTTCAACGTTCACTCTATTAATTACTTGCACACGCAATGAACCACATAAACAAACAATGATCGTCGCTTTCGATCGTTCGGGTTTATTCGGCTTAGCTCGTGTAGCCCCTAGTTCTAGATGCGACGGGGATTCCCGTGGCAAAGACATCACGTATACTACGTACGCGTTCAAAAATCGACTTAGGATACGTTCATAAATCAACTTAGGATGTGCTCAAAAACCAACTGGACGTTTTAAAATCAAATGAATAATCTATAGAACAGTGTCGAGCTGGATGCTGGATGCTAGACGCTTTAAGAAACAAGTTATTTTTTTGAAATGAAACTTCTTTAAGCGCGATATGAGAGCGATATATAAATTAAAAATGTCATTTGTAAATATCTCAATAATAAAATAGATTCCATTAAAAACGAATAAAAATTTTCTTTTGTTGATGTCTCTCTTATCCTATGTATTTCAAGCATCGAATAAAATACATGAAAAAGTGTGCATAACTTGTAGAAGTTCACACTGATACACGCACTCGTATTTTTTTCCAAACATATTATATTATGATTTTGGAGCCCTCTGAAACTGCCGCCCGGGGCACGTGCCCTGGTTTGCCCCCCTAGATCCGGTGCTGGCGATAATGAGGGGCCCCGCTAGTCAAAAATAGTTATATCGTGTGAATTAAATATTATTTATGTATAGTTTTTAATGCAAGGAAATTATTTGAATATATATAATTATACATATTTTTTAAATTCTTCATTATTCATTTATAGTTTTTTGGGCGTACTTCATGTACGTTACAATTCACATATATATACATACGCATATACTTATATTTATACACATATTGTAAAAATGCCAAATAAAATTATACGTTGTTGAGAGAGGATAAGTGTAAAAGTATATAAGAACCAGTCACTGGCTAGGGATTAACGGATCGAGAGAACCGATTTGTATTGGGGAAAAAAACATAGGACAGAAACGTCAATTTAAAAAGCACGGAAGATAAGCGAAGACAATATTCACCAAATCGCCGAGAAATAATCACTCATTTCCAATAACAAGGATATCCGAAGTTACTCGTAAATTCCGCGTAAATTAAAATAAATATTCCGGGAATTTTCTTACTGAGGTCGATTTATATTAAAATATTTCATTACCACTTTCAGTTAATACAGACTATAAAAAATTTACCCCCATCACGTAATTAACAGGATAATAATAATAATATAAATAAATAATTAATGATTATAAAATAAACAGAATTCTTAAGGGCTTAATCGTAAACAACTATACAGTACACTTGGCATCCCTGGTGGGAATAGTAAACTAAATAAATAGGAGATCAAATGATATCCTTACAGTATATACGTAATTATTTAATTTTCTTAATTGTTCAATTTTAGTTCTTTTTCTATTCCATTTTTGAATTTGTTTTTGATTACAACATAATTTAAGTACTTACTTTTGAAGTTTGTTTATACTGAAATTCTGATTACAGTTGGAACATACAAGCATACATACTTGCACACGCGCGCGCGCGCACACACGTACCCCAGGATATATATATATATATATATAGAGAGAGAGAGAGAGAGAGAGAGAGAGAGAGAGTGATGCGTAGAGAATTATTAATAAGCGTTTCCTTTTTCTTCTAACCGAAGTAATTGAAGACTGGGACGAACATACCACTATTGTGCAATCGCACGTAATATAGCGGTACGATACAAAATTTAATCAAGGGACAAAACAATATCAAACGGAAAATGAAATACAACCCAGCTTTCCGGAAACGACAAAATTTAATCGGTTTCTAAAGGACCATCCAATACTCAAAAACTGCTTCGGATACCGAGGACATTTAAAATAGAATCCACCCGAGATACGTGTGTAAATAGTTTCGAGACGCATTTTCTCTGCTCCTTCGATAACTACGTTAATACCTTAAATGTGGAAAATTGAAATAATTTTCCAGCAATAAATTAATAATTTTTGCGTTTTATACATGCGAATTAAGGAACCTCTCACACGGGATTCCGAATTTTAATCGATTCTAGGTGCCTCTCACCTTCCGTTTTTTTTTTCTTCTTATAAATCCAACTTTAAATTTTTTCATTCGATTCTGAGTCACCGATTTGGCGTAAATTTTTAAAAAATTCGAATCGAACAAAAAAAATTTAAAAATCTCACACACATACATAATTAAAATGTCTGTACATAGTACACGTCGATCAATATCGGTGTTAGTAAATATTTAAATACGTTACCGGGCTTACATGAAACGTCTCATTTGCTACTAGTGAAATAATTAAGCTAAACCTTCTTGTATTCCACTGTACAGTTCATTAATATTTTCCATATAATACCGTGAACCTTGAAAGAGGAAAAAAATCGGAAATATTACTTATCAATAAAGAATACCGCGTTCAAAGTAAACATTTTTAAATTTCTATAAAGGTCGCTATTTGATTTTCTTCATGAAACAAGGAGTATTTCTCAAATCTACTGCCTACCGTAGAAAATTTCACGTAATTATATAATAAAATCACCAAATGAGATATAGAAATTTAATAATTTATCAAAAGAACTAACCACAAAAATTACTTCTACAATCTTCTTCTTCTTATCGTATAATCTTCGGTTATATAAGAAATGCGGTAAATAATAATACCTATAATTCTTAATTATAATTCTAATTCCGATTTTGTTAACCAGGCTCTATGGCTGCGTCTTTTAGTTCATTTATATACTTCTACAATAATAGCATAAATGTGCTTTCCCTAAATCGGCTCGAAACCTTTTAGCACCCTTATGCGCGCAGTAATTAAATAAATTTTAAACATTGTGCCGAATATTGGACTATTCCTAACAGTTTGTTGACAATGGCTCCTCGAGAGGCACTTAACTGTTTTTCCATTTATATTATTTTGATTTTAGGTGACAATACCAAGCAGGCAACTAAAATAAAATAAAATAAAATACAGAGGAAAGAAAAGCACAATAGGATTTTAAAATTACTGTTGATATATATATATATATAAGTAGTATTTGCAAAAAAGAACGCTTTAGAGCATTATTAAAATACCATTAAGTTTAACAATGGAAAGAGCTCGTATACGGTAGCGATGTAATATTGTTATGATATATAAACGAGCTCAAAGGAAAAATATAATTCGATAAAAAGCAAAATTTCAAAGGAACATACTCGACGGTGTCGAAGCATTGCAGTAATGAAAATGGCAGTAGCCTGCTAACGTGGACCACCCAACCAACCAAGTTTTCCTTTGTAAAGTACCCTGCACCCGTCCTCAAACGGCGTCGGGGAAAGGGGTCAAACCAAAAAATACAGACATGCGATATGAAATATTTTTAATTTAGCTTTTATTTACCCCTGCACCCACTGTACAGGTCGATTTCATCTGCGCGAGCCGGTGTTGGGACTTTTGAATAAACCTAACATCCGGAAAATGGAAGCGAAACAAAATTTGGTCGGTCCTTCATTCATTCTTTTCTCATAATCGAATAATTTCATGCCGGGCTCGCCTGCCGCGCTTCCGACCTGTGTTTTATATGTTGCGACGACAATGCCAGGTAGCGAACGCAAACGGTCTACTTTTAGCTACACGTAATAACGGTAGTTGCTTTAATATATATTATATACATATAAATATTATATAAATATATGTATATATATATATATATATAATATAAATATATGTATATATATATATATATAATATAAATATATGTATATATATATATAATATAAATATATGTATATATATATATAATATAAATATATATATAATAAAAATTTTTTATGCAACTTGGACGACAAACTTCATTTTCTCATCGAACGAGGTCTCTCTTTCAGTGGCAGAGGCGAAAGATTCGCTTTCAACGTTTCTAACGGCCCGGTGAACGGGAAATATCGAACATGAATGCGTTCCGGAAAAATGATTTACAGAGAATAATGAACGTTGTCGATGATTTTGATAATAAAGGGCTAAAGGCAGATAAGCAAATGAAAAACTGGTTAAGGGCATTTATTATACATATATTCTATTATTTACAGCATTTCCATTTAAATTTTCTTCACGATGTTGTTATATTTTCGTATAAGCTGGATAACGTACAAAAGCCCTCACCGGCAGTACGTGTGTGCACGAGAACAACTTAGAATTCAAAAAAACTAATTTGAAGTTGTGAAAATATCAAAGCGCCATAAGGCATTTTATTTAAATGCCTTCTTCAGTGAAAATCGTCATTATTATTGCTGTTATTATTGTTAATAAGAAAAAAACAAAAATATTGTCAGCGTTAAATTCAGTTTTGCATTATTAAAAGAAGGTTATTCATTTATTTTTATTCCGATTAAACTTGTTTTATTCGTTTTATTACCGTTTAATTGCATTTTCATATTTTTCATTTATTTTCATAATTTACTTTCAGTTACTTATTTTGATCATTTTAAAAATGTTGATCTTTTTCGTTTATTTATTGTTTGTGACGATTATTTATCGATTATCGGCGCCGATCGGCATTTAACTGTTACAGTACCAAAACACATGTCCGTCATCGTTCTTGGCAGTTCTGTCCGTTTTCAAAAAATTCCCCGTTTTTGATAATTTTGTACCAAATTTTAATTATTCGTTTTCATTTCTCTTTAAAATTCGTTCTTCAAATTGTTTTTTGAACTTTTCCCAGTTTCACAAGTTTCTTTCCCGTCTTCTGCTCTTTATCGATCGTTTTGATGATCTGTACTTTTTGAGAACAGTCCCTTTCAGGGCTACGCGTTTACGATAAAAATTTTTTAAATTTACCACGATAAAATATGGTTTTCCATTTTTATTCTTGCAACTTTAAATAAACATTTTTTGCGCCAAATAATTGGATTATTTTTTTTTTTTATTAATTTTGAATGTTTATAAGCAGTTAAAGTTTAACATGCCTCGTGGTGGTCTGCATAGTATAACACTTTATAAAAAAAGGTGAGGGAGAAAAACAAGATAAAACGAAATATTTTTACATGTCTTCAAATAAAAAACTGGTAGTATGAAATACAGGAATAAAGTCAAATAAAAACATAATTGTATTATGTGAAATCGTGAGTGCATATTTTTCGCATTTCTGTTAGAAGGTTGAAATTGTTAAATATTTGAAATCGAATGCTTAAAATCTACTTTACATAATTCATTTATTTCTTTTTTTTAATTTTTCTTAATTTTAACTACTTTTTTTTTTCATGCTAATCATATTATTGTAATGGAAAAAACTTACTTGATTGTTGTACGAAAATAAATAAATATTTCATTTCCATTTATTTTATAATTTTATTTGTTTAGGTTACGCATATTTTTTGTTTTTAAATATATATTTTTAATTAATATTATTATTATTAACAAAAATAATAATAATAATAATAACAAAGTTACCAAAATAGAAAACAGAAACATTTATTTTTGACTTGGTTTTTTTTTTATCGTTTATTTACATCACAATCCGGTCAACAAAGCCATTAACCGAAATTTTTAATTTTCAGCTGTCACGAAAGGAAAAGTACTCACCGGGGGGACACTCACCTAATATCCGTGACCCTACAAAATGTCTAATGGTTTATACTTCATCTGCGCACATTAAAAGAAGTGTCCAACAATTGTGCAATCAAACTGTTCGAATGACCTTCCAGTCAGTCTGCGTGTCACCCGGAACATAATGTTTAACAGTGTCAGTGACATATGGAACACTTAAATTTTTATGCAAGCCATCATTGGTTATATAGCAAGGTGCGCCCGTTAGCGCCCTCATGATTTTATTCTGGATTGTTTGGATTATTTTTATATTTGTTGTTTTAACACAGCCCTAAACGCTGCACTACATATGTCTAAATTGGTCTAATGACAGTAATATGTGGCAAGCGTTTATTACTCATTGACAATACGCTATAAGTTAATACATAAGTAGGATCTTGACTATTTAAATTTGTAAGCCATGGAGTTAGTGATGTAAAACAATCAGCGGTTCTATTTGTAACAAGAAGGATTACCGGCTACAAAAACTTGCCACTTTATATTTACAGCAATTCAAAAATCGCAATTGATCAACAGAAAATGGATTAATCAACCTCGTCATTTTGTAGATCTTCCATCAGATCCTGCGCGCAACCAGTTGAAACGTGCGGTCACACAATTAGTTCACCAACTTGCTCCGAATTTTGCTGCGCTTTTATTCTTCAATCGTACAAAACACTGAAACACTTCATCATATCCACGATAATAACTGCTCGTTGCCCCACGCAGACCACATCCTCATACGAAATTCTCAAGTTTGTTACGTTCCGCTTTCCACCATTAATCTTGCCAATCTGCCGCGTAACTATGAAAACAAAAAAAAAACATCATCTATTCCTACTTTACTAGACAATTGTTCGACCTCCATTTTCTGGGCAGTATATCGGGCACACGAATGCGAAGTAAACGCTAATAAAATTTTATAAGGTAAATTCCCCTTTCAAACGTGTCTATCAAATTGGTATGCGCAGAATTCGTTTCATGCGGCATTACTTCGTGTCTTAAAGTGACTAATCTAAGAGCAACACGCAAGGTTAAATTGAAATTAATCGGCTTCCTTGAAATTGGTGTAGAAGCTAATGTAACCATTACACCTGTTTGAATACACGTAAGTTTCTATATGCTGATACAAAATTCTCGCGTGCTTTCTCTGGTAGCATTAGACAGACTAAAACGATTAAAGAGGTCATAAAGTAGGCGCGAAGACACAATGTTGAAGTAGTAATATGACGGCGGAAAACAAGCTAATCGAATAGCTTGAAAGCTGCATAGTGGAGAATGCAACAAAACAACTTCGGAAAACTTTATTGTAAAAATGTTCTTCGACTTCACAAAGTTTCCGGCTGATTCGAAGAGAAAAGTTATTAGGTGGCAGATTTAGGAAAGCGAATAAAACGCTCAGAAATGATCATGCACGATTTACGTGACGTGCAAAGTTAAAATTCAGTTTGGAACTAGAAAGTTTGTTTTTCTTTTTTTATGAAATACTAGAAGCCTCCTCCGCCTTTCTGCTTCAATTGCACCCACGCAACATTGTTACTTGTTAAACTAGGTTATAATCGAGTATTCACACATTTTAATTATTTCCGGCCATTCTCAGTCAGTATTGGAATACTTTTTTATAATTTCAAAGAAAAATAAGACACCGAAAAATGTGTTTCTTTTCAAAAAATATAGAACGATTATTATTTACGGATGTTTTCAATTTTTAAAAATTCAACAATAATTTTAAGAAACTTTCGATAAATCGTTTTTAAAGAACTTGCCAGAATCAAACTAATTACAAGAATAACTCTTTCGTCGACAACATTCAAGAATATAAAAATAAAGAACTAATTCGCAATGCGCTAAGACCAGTGAATCCTTTACATGCGAAGCACGTGCATTATTTTAAACGTACGGGATAAATAAAAAAGCATTAGCCAAATCTTTTTTGCTACGCCACACTGTACTTTTCTCTGGTGCTTTGCAATTCAAGTATAGATTTAGAACGACTTCTGATGATTTGCGGTTCACTAACCGACAGCTTAATCAAAAATACCAACAATCCGTAATTGCTATGGCGTAGCAAAGTTGGTGGTATCGAATAAATTGAAACGTCCGCTTACAAGAAGATTATTTATTAGCGACCGGGGAACGTAAGGGGTCTTATACAAAAACAAGACACCGATACTAAAATATAAACAGAATTCCTTGCGTTGTCTCATTTTGAATTAAACAATACACATATACTATATTTATATATTGCATACAAAAATATATATTCTTCTACAAATATTTTTCAATTGAACTTATTGATGTTTCAATTTAAATTATATATCTTGTAATCATTTATTAATTAGAATTATCCGTAATAAGAGAAGTGGATAACAACATTAACTATTTAACTTAAAATGTTTGCGTAACATTTATAACATTATTTAAACGCTATCAGAGCTTTAATCGAAAAATCATGGTAAGATCTCTTAATTCATGTACATCATGGATAGAACTGGTGTTCGGTTATATTATTAATACTATGGTATTTTATACTTTGATGTCGCGCTACAGTAGGGGTACCCCCTTATGTTATTGTATTTTTTTTTTTTTTTTTTTTATTTATTTACCTCTCAACCCTGGTTAGACTCCGGGCCGTGTATAATATCTAGACTATTACGGCCCAAGAGTCTCCGGTTACAGGACTGCTCTTAATCCATTGTTCCTGACACAAATTGAAACACTGCGCTCTGGTTCACTTCTGAATTCGGGAGGACATGGCTGAGATTATTAAATCCGTGTCTCATTCTGGAGGATTGGAACGTTGTGTGGCAATTTATGAGAATGTGATCAACCGCCGGTGACTCTTGTGCGCGACAGAAAGGACAAGCGGTTGGAGGGTGACCGCCCTCCAACAAATATTCGTCGGATAGTCGCGTGTGGCCTAAGCGTAAGCGGTTGAGCGCACGATAATAAACTCGTAAGATACATTGGAAGGGGGGCACCATGGACTCTGGACGTGGGACGAAGCGGAGACGTGTTCTTGGTTCCAGTGTTCCATTATTTGACTTTGAATTACATCTGATATTTGAGAGGGTCCAAGGATGTTTTCTGGACGGGGGGCTGTAATAATGGTCGAGTGAGCTGCTGTGTTTGCCCTTTCATTTCCTGGGATTCCAGCATGACTTGGGACCCACAACAATTATAACCCTTTGATGCAGCTCCATGATGAGTGTCAGGACATGGTTTGTTATCCCCATCCCCGGGGTTCCACCTCCTATCATCTTAGCCGCCACTAATGAGTCTGTTATCAATAGTAAGTCACAGATTAGCTCTGCGGATGCCAAGATCATTTCCAGACATAAGCGTATTGCGTATAATTCGGCATCAAGAATTGAGCAGTAATCGCTCAGACGGATGGTTGTTATTGCTCCAATCACTTCGAAGGCGCAAGCTGTTGGTGACATCCCTTTGACGGGTACTGCTTTTGCTCCGTCTGTATAACATTGGATGGCGTTGCCGTACTGTCTTACTGTTTTACACGCGTCTTGGGTAAGTTACTCTGACATGCCGTTGGACTTATACTTTTGCAGAACCGATAGGTTAACTTTTCCACAGACGTAACGAACTGGTGGCTGCTGCCCGGCATTCTGTGTAGTCATTGACATTGACATTTGGGAGTAGCTTGGTGAGACCCGGTAGCGGTTGTCGTTAGTGAACACTGCGAGTGAGGGGGTTTCGGAATGGGTATAAGGCTGCTTTAGGAATGGAATATTGCACTGCAGGGTATGCAGGGAACGATAGAATTTCAGTGGAGGAGTGCCCGTTAGTGCGTAGATAATGTAAACATTGTTTTTATTATTCTCCATTTTCCTTTACCGTCCTTTAGCGTTACAAATATTATTCATAATTTCGCCGTTTCAATCACATTTTCATTCGCTAAATTATCTTTAAAATGCCGTAGTATATGGAAAAATGAGAAAGATCGATAAAATCGCAACAGTTAGTGTCCGGACATCTATCTCGTCTTCAAAACCATCCTGTACTGTTTTTTCTCTTTGTCCTTATAGTCCTGTTTTAGTTAACTTATTCCTAAAATACTATACCAGTCCTCTAAAGATTGCTTCCGCTATCTCGGGGTACTCCTTGATAATTATTATTATTTTTATTTTTTTTTGAACATATTAACTATTTTTTTCTCCTACTTTTGAAAGACTAAACTTACTGAACGCCCGGTATCTCTTACAAAATGAAGGAGGCGATTCGCATATACTTATTTCGCTTTTTAATTTTTTGTATACAACGAAAGTTTCGCTAAGGGAATCAAAATAAAGGTTCGTTAAATAGAGAGCTTTCCATCGAAGTACAACACGCCCGAAAAAAATTATTTTTTCTGAATTCCACGTTGCCCCGAAGCTCCAAATAGAATGTTGGAATATCGACTAAATTTTCCCATCTTTAAAACTTCCTTTTATATGTACATATGTTTTAGATATATTCTGACTTTTTAAACATCTATGCTCGAGCTACAAGGGCTAACTAAAGGTACTACCTTTTTATCCAAAAACGGGACGGTTAAATTTTTTTACTAAAATTATTTTTATTTTAAATTTTTTTTTTCCTATTAATGTATATTTTAAATTTCACGTTTAATCGAGTTAAGTGCAATTTTTTATGGGTAGTTTTAAATTTCATTCAATATATATTCTTGACGGTTTTTTTTTTCATATATATATATACATATATATATATATATATATATCTGCATATCTATATATCTATCTATCTATCTATATATGTGTATATACATATATATTCACATATGTATATACTTTTCCTTAGGGTGATATTATCCAGAACAGCTATACATTGTCTTGAAGAGCGTTTTAATTAAAATATATTTATGGGCGCGCAATTTCAAGTGTTCCTGAATTATTGAATTTTAATATTTTTGACATTTCTTACCCATTTTAACAGCATTCCGTACATCTTATCATCATTTCATCTCCAGAGAACCCGGGGTTTAAATATGTTATTTCACCTGCTACTGCATTCCATCAGTCGTTTCTCCCCTTTTTCATTCTTCTTTATCACTCCATTGCACGGTCACTTTAAAACTACTTGGCAGAATTCAGTAATAGAAAACAAAAACCACACCACATCGGCTATCAGCCAAGAACAGCATCGTGCCTAAAAATGATAATCTAAAAAAACTAATTAAGCGGCAGTACTAAAAAAATGAAAATTTAAATTTAAATATTATCCCTTCTTCGGATCGGCTTGTGCAACATAAATGTCTACGGACCGAGAATGTTAAATTCGGCAAAGTGTTAAACTAACGCATTAGAGTAAAACATAAAAAAAGATAACAACGAAAAAAAACTAAAACATACGATTCTCCTCTTTTAACTGTAACTACCTTCCCCGTCTTCTTATTTCTGTCACAAAGCACGGGTTAGAGGGTACGAAAATTCCTCGTCGATGTAAAGAAGGAATCACGGACGTAGACTTTTATACGCCTAAGAAATAGGACTCGTACAGATCTCTGTCGTCTACGACGCTAATACAAACACGCTATTGACTGATTTTATTGAACCTGCAGATCTGCCCTTTTGGACTAGGTTACAGAACCGACCCAAAGGCTTTTCTTGCATACGGTGAATGTGCACGCTGAACTTTTAACTCGTGTTTCCAACTTCTGCGAATACAAAAAATCTGTACGTAATACTGCTATGTTGTTTTTTCGATGTACATTTCGATTGTTTCACAGATCGTAATTCGTGAATGTCCGCTGGCGAAACATTTGTTCGATCATATCGATACAGCGCGTAAACAAAATCGACACTTACGACCGGTGGAAATCTAAGAAAAGCACCACCGTCCAGGGCTCGGATCAAAGTCTATCGAGCGTTCCGCTCGAGCTAAATAAAATATTTAAACGGTTCAGTGGGGCATGTCCGGACGGAGAGTTCGGTACAGGGGCAAAGGCTGTTTGGTTCAACAAAAGAAAAAATAGAATAGGAGGAAGAAGCTGAAAAAGAAAAGAGGAGAATGAAGGAAATTTTATCTGGAAATGCTTTTAAGCGGTTTTCTGCCGGGCGATTATTCAAACTAGGCAGAATTTATTCGCGATGTATTTGAATAATGTAGAACGCGCTCGTTGAATTTCAAATTACTATCGACGCGGTTACAAATTCTCGTGCACCAGTCGAATAATTTCGGTCAATCGGAACATCCGAAATGAATAAATGCCGGAGACCAGCTGCTGCTGAAAAACCAAAAAAAAAAAACACAATTTTTCTTAACGAAACAACAAAGCAAAGTAAACAACAATATCCGCAGAGACAACAAGTAATAACGATTTGCTCGGTACTGAGCTGCGCAAAAGGCTTAATAAAAAAACAAAAAGGAGTATAAAAAAAATCAAAAACGATAATCACCTCATTAAAATTCTTTAAACCGGAACCTGAACTAGAAGACAAAAAAGCGGGCTCCGAAATCGCAATCCTCTGTGATTCGACGCAAATGTATTCGCAACGAGATACGCTCACGTTTTTAATTTATTGAAATTTCCTTCTTCATTCGAATTCATTAATCAAGCTAAAATACTTATTGATATAGTTTTTCATTAAAACTGGAGAAAAATAACAATTTCCCTCTTGCAAAGCTAATCTGCCTAATTAGATATCATTCATTTTACGCGGATATATGTGTACATTCCTAAGGAATGTTCATTTTTAAGAGTAAACATGTTCACACAAGCACATATACCTTTTTTTACCCCGAGTGCATATATATATATATATATATGTATATACAATAGGTCAGCCTATCGGGTGCTGCCAAAAGTACCTTGGACTACCAGGTACTAGATCTTCTATAATATTTATAGAGGAGTTGGCTACGCCAATCTTATCTTTTTTATTTTGTATTTGTCAAAAAAAAAAAGCTGCGACAGCAACGCTAGATCATTATTGCTCCATAGACACAAATCCCCTCGACACGGCAATTGTCCAATAGGCATAGATAGTTGACATAAATGGCGTAAAGCTGAATGCATCAATCAATTACGATCTTTTGAGCGTCCTGCTCGTATGGTTGAAGAAAAAATTGAGAAAAACGTTTGCCCCATTCATGAAGTTTATGAAGAACTAGCGACCTTTTAATAAGATGTTTAGGCGATCACACGCAAAATTCAAAGGAGTCGTTCAACTCAGTGGTCTGACGCATCAGTCCGAAGCACTTGCATTCCGGCCAAAAAGTCGTTGAAGTAGCCACGCCTACTTGGCTGCAGCCATGCTCAAGGAAGGATATTCAGCGATTTCGAATACCGTGCGCAGCTGTTGCATTTGACTACTGACCAGAAATGCAAAATGTTTGCTGTGATACCACCGACGCACAACGGATCGAAAGGGAGAACAGGCGTCAATCACTTAGCCGCAATGGGGCTCGTATAGATCGCACACTCGAACAAATGCATGAGAATGAGTTATTTAAGGAAGCAGAAGGACTACTGTATGGAACAGGAACAGCTGATTAGCCGATAATTAGCGTAAGAAACAAATATTTATATTTTCCCTCATTGAAAAACACGTTTTCTCGAATTTTCATTTCTTCGATTCTTTTGAATTGGCGGGCATAATAGCAAAAAAAAAAACAACTAAATGACCTATTGAACTAAAATGTTTATTCTCTTCAGTATTGAATTCGGTTCTATGTGAACTAACAAAATCGTTAAAAAAGTATTTTTAGAGATCTTTTACACAACATAAAATGATTTTTTTTTTTTTTTTTTTTTTGTTGAAAAAATACCTTTTCCTTTTTAAACCTGAAAAAGTCATAATTTCTCGATTGTTTTTAATCTTTTTTTAGTTCGCCCAGAAGAAAAATGTATGATAATTGGAAATTGATGTGGTTTCTATGTTTCTGACATGAATTACGAACAGCACCTTTCCCGCCAATTGCGAACTACAGTAGCAAGACGTTCTAGGAAAATGCTAATTGCTTTGCGGTTTATTATTATTTCTACTCAATAAAAATTATTTACACATTTCAAATACGTAAAAAAATATACCCTAAAGAGATCCCTGGGCTAAGTTGTTTTTCTCTATTACAAAAAAACAAATTTTATCTGTCTACCTTTTTAATTTACTGTTGCGAGGTTCGGATTTTAATAGAAATATTTAAAAATTTGGACTCGTTTAGAATTTAGCTAAGAAGTTTTTTGGGTTTCATATTTTATTGTGACATACAACGTTTACATTCTAAATGTCCGCTTTTTATTTTAAACAAACGTTACGCTGTAACTTTTATTTCTAATGTATCATTTAAAAATTTGACAATTTTGAGTTCATTTAGAGATCTGTATTGAAAATTTTTCGATTTTCTAACTTTTTCTGTTCATCATGTGCAAGGCCAGTAGATATTACTGTGCATTATTTTGCTCATCTTAAATGTCTATCTATCTACATCTATTTATGAATGAAAGTTGAAAAGTCTATCTCTCTGTCTATCTGTCTGTCCGAGATAAACTCAAAAACTATTAAATAGATTTTGATGCAGGTTTTGAAGTTAATTAGTTATTTCCGGTCAGATTTTATTATACGATTCAACGTGTTATGTTAAAACGGGGGTGGAGGCGAACAATATTAGTTTTAGTGATTACAAAGTTGTAAAAAAAAGGGGTTTTTAAATTCACTTTTTTTATATACGTTCATTTTCCAATTAGTATTTAATGATTTAATTTAAATTGCTACCCGCGCGGGAGAAGTGAAGACAAATGGTTAACCAACTCTTTCATCTATAGTATCGAAACCGTTTGTAAGTAAATATTTTTTCTATGTTTGATTACTTCATTTTCGATTATTTTTATAATTTTTACACTTTGAGTTTCCATTACGATTATTTATTTCATTTGCATAAAGGTACTCCACAAGGAAATTCGAAGAACTAGAATAAAACGGGCATGTGAGTGGACAAAATATTCTCCGGGAGATTATTGTGTGACCCCAACTCGCATCCGATTTATAACGAAGCACATTATGAACGTAAGTTAAAGAAGTGAAAGCTATTGCATCAGTTTGTTGATTATAAATATTTTTGTGCCAAAAAAAAAAAAAAAAAAAAAAAGATGGCTGCGTGTACTTGTTAAAATTACATGGAAATTATTGAACGATTATGTGACGGTATTCACAGTTTACATAGTTCCTACCAGAAATATTATTTACATTCAAATCTTAGTAAAATGTGACACATTGGTTCATCGCAATTTTAATTTGTCCATGTTTGCTGTTATTCATGGTGTGTGAACTAACACAAAATGAATAATGGTAAAAATGGGCCACTAATTGTTACCAAAAATGAATATACCGCTAACACAAATGAATTTTAGAGGTAACGTTAAAATAATAGAAAATAAATAGAAAATCTAGTGATTTCAAAAAACACGGTCTATTAAATAGACTAAATTTACAAAACTTATAAGCCGGATACATTTCTGCGGTGCTGTTGAAAAGTTCATTTATCCATTGAAAATACGGTGTGTAAAGTAGCATATTTTGAAATTTTTATTCTGATCTTCACACCATAAACATTCGATCATATATTGATATAAACTCTAGTAACCAGATTAACATACGCTTAGGAATGATAGCCCTATAGTGAAGGTATACGACAAGAATTATTCAGTTTCATATTTGGCATCGAATTTGTCGCGCATTTCAGGTTAAATTCATTTTTACGGATTTTACAATGATGTCAAGTTAGCTCCACCTTTAGGGATTTTGTTTAATTTAAATTTAATTTTAATATAATTTTACATTTCGATGATGATCGTAAATGTTAAGAACCTAAATTTTAAAAGTAAAAGTTTTAATTAATAATTTAATATTTGCGACTTTTTGTGCTTTCCACTCAGTGTGACCCCCCCGTATTTCAGATGATAGAAAACTTTACAATTAATTTTAAATAGCTAAATTAAAGTTTTAAAAAGTGTCCGTTTGTTATATCGGCGTATAAAGAATTTATGTACCAAATTACACATTTCCACGTTTTACACTCACAATGTAGTTCTATGCACAAAATCTGGGACACGCATACGTTTAGCCTTTTATTTATATAGATTAAAGGGGTAATAAGAAATGTCGATTATGGCCGGGTTTGTGACAACAAAAAAAGTAAAAGTCCATAATATTCAGCGGAACTTGAAATATTTTACGCCAAGAAAAAAAAAAACTGCCTTGTGAACTGCAGACGAAGCTTTGAAAAATCTTGAAAACACTGATTAAATTTAAGGATATTTGCTTATAGGGAATTTTAATAAATTGTACGCCTTCAAAAAATAAAAAATTAGGTCCTACAGATATTCCTTCTGGTTCTATCCTAATTAGTATTGATATACAATGTTGTCACTTTTTAGTTCATTCCCCGTTAATCGATTAACAAATATAATTGTTGCTGAACTTTTAATTTTTGTATTTTGCATAGAATTAAATAGAAACAAAAAATAATTTAATATTGAATTTACAGTTTGCAATTTAAAATTGTTTGAAAATATTTAATTAAGTAATTTTTAAAATTGTTTGCAATTTAAAATCAGTTTTTCAATTTAAAAAAAAAAAACTGAGCGCCATCTGTTACTATGTCGTCCAACTACTATTATATTCTGCTCGTTGTCATTTATGGGGTTATTACCACGTTCCAGTTGTTTTTTTATTTTATTTTATTTTTTTTTTTATTTTTCTATTCCACAAACTGCAAAACAGTTGACGAGATTGAATTTTGACACGCTGTGCAGCCTCTTGCTTTTCGAATGTATGCCATGTACGGACGAAGAAATAAAGCAATTTTATATCCGCCATCGCATTCTACCAAATTTTAAGTTTGTTTTACACGTATCCGGCTTATTAAGGTATGCCACCTTTATTTATTATGCCTATTTTTAAAATTATTGCGCTTCTGGTTTATTCTGTTGTTTTATCGCAATTTTTAAAATTTCCAATTTCAATTTTTTTTTTTTTTCGCGCAATTTTCAATATATTATAAAACTCCCTCTTTACGTTACTTTCTTTACTATTTCCCATGTGTTGTAAACAAAATTATAGTTCGTTCGCTGTTATTCACGGTTTATGTTTATTCACACACATAACAACAATAAGCAGAACGAACTAAAATTTCGACCAAAAACGAACTAGTGTCGACAATCTACCAAAAAGAAAAATTACATACTTTTCAGTTTTGCTCACCGCCGAATTCAATCGGTAGCTGAAGCCTGAAATAAATCCAGAATTTATTCACGAGAGAACCGTGCGAAAGAAATTCGACAACGACTGAACGCTGTTTTGCGATAAATTTCCGCGCAAAATTTTACGAATAAATGGTAAGGAATCCTGCTTTTTTCTTCCGGGACCGGCAATGAACCAGTTGGCCACTGACAAACAGAACGTCACGTTCTATACTTTCATCTGCTGAAGCTCGAACTTCCTACTGCTTATTGCGCATCTTACATCCTGTCCTTTCCTTCTTCTTCCGTCATACCAGAGCTATTAGTTTATATTGTATCTGATCTAATAAAAATTTAATTGACGACTCTTTTCCTGCTCCTTGTTTCTCGGTAAAGGCCCCCTTGGTCGACGCGCGCAAAACAAGCAGATGCACCTGTGCAAAGGGTTATGCTGAATTTTTTTTTCTTACAAACAATACTATAAATAAAAGAAAATGACACGGTGCATCATAATGTATAGGGGAAAGACGTTACTAGACGTTATTAACTATTTGGCGGCGGAAGGTAATTAATTTTTATTTTCCCTTTCTTCGATACAAAAATAAAAAAACTATTTTTTATCTAGAAGTTTTTTTTTTTCTTTTCAAGTAGAAATCCTATCATTCGCGTAAACGAACGCGATGAAACTTTTTTTTTTTTTTTTTTTTTATAAAACGAATAACTCCTGAACTTTATACTAACGAGAATCTTGCTTACTGATAAGATGCCCCGTGAAGGTGGTGGCGCCTTAGTTTTTAATCTACAGATTGTGAATCTCACTTATGATGCCGGCCTCCGACATAGCACGCTTTAGAAGCAGTCCCGATGCGGGCATGCAACGTCCGGGCAAAAACTTTAGGTAGGCAGAATATTTATTTTTTTCTCAAAATTCAAAACCAACTATCGGGCATCCGTAATATAGAATATTATTCAAGATAGGCGGTTAAATTTATAAAGTCTAAAATATGGCAGAGAAAGAAGAAACATTGCAAATGCGAAAGAATAAGCAACAACATGAAACGCGGCAAATTGGCTAATAACTGAATACACGTTGGAATTTATTTGCAATGCTGGAAATTTTCGATACTGTCCGAAAAATCGTAGGCAGTAATGCTTACACGAAAATACTGAAAATTTAGTGAATTATATATCTTATCACCGATTTCAGTCAGTCCGCCTATACACTCTTCTGATGCCATCAAGTAGGCTCCTGGATAGTATTCTAAAATATTACTGCCAGAAGTTGATTTTTTTTCTTCTTTATTTTTTGGACAAGATCATAATATTTTAAATTGTTTCAAAATCAAATGTTATCATTATATCTTTATTTAAGCGCTACACATATAGTTTCCATAACCTATTTCCGTAAGACATATATAATTATATATATATATATATATATATATGGATTTGCTGTTTTCAAACATTAGTACGTATATAAAATAAATAGAAATATTTAAAAAAATAAAATCAAATGTTAAATATCAGAGTACCAAAAATAATCGGAACGCCGAGTTTGAGAATCAACGACAGCAGATAGAAGTTGGAAAAATCAATATACTCGTTAGTAGTAGTATTGAAAGTAACGCGGACACCAAAAAGCGTATACCATCCAAATGATATCGGTATGTGTGTAAACACATGCGCGCGCCTACCTGCACTGCATTTCTACGAGGATAAAATAAATGATTACAGTCGAATGTAATAAGTGCATACGCATTCGTACTCTGGCAAATAACAGACAAAATTCGGTACAGCAAAAGTGTGCGAATAAATGGTATCATCATCCATTTTAATGGGGACTTTATCGTTATTCGTTAAAAACTAATTGCTATAAAAATGTTACAAATTTCGTTTCACGATATTAATAATATATTACCGTAAGAAGAATGTGAGGATAGCAACTACAGTAGACATAAACTAAAAGTCACAACAGCGATAATAAATAACTTTTAATGTTTACATTAGTAATAAACAAAAACATAAATGCAGAGTACTTACGATGTGAAACAGCGATGATTATAAAAAAATAATTAATAGCGCAAAATTACCAGGTAATAACAAGTCGAAACTTTTTTATGTGACAACATTTTTGGAAAAAATTTCAGAAATAGTTTAAAGTGTGTCCAAGATCAGTGCCATCAACATCCCCCTTCTTTAATGTAACATTTCCAAACTTATTCACTCAAATGATAAATTGGTAATACTTTTAAATTATCGAAATATATTAAAAAAAAGTTACAGGACTTTCGCATAATATCAAAAATCTATCGAAATAACCAAAAATACACTCAACATAAACCAAATATTGCATGAAAAATGCGTATCAAAGCAAAATTATTGAAAGATTTCACGAATTATTTAACCATTCATTATTCGTTTAAACAAGATTAAAATTGGCGAAACGGCTGGTATTATTAAATACAATAATTACGAACAAAGCAATAAATGATGCACATTTGTTGTTCGGCAATTCAACGATGAATGAAGGAGAAAGTGCGGAGGTACATTCTGTGCAGAGGTTGAAGATGCTTTTATAGTGATGAAAATGATGAAATGAATTATTCCATCAGTTCGCTATTTTTAGCAGCGTTTTTTCCTCTGCGCGTAACTTCTTAGTGTGCGTGTAGCGCTTCCATTTTCCATTTCCATTCATACTATTCGCATTTTTTAGGCTTTTAACATACTTCGGCGGGAAAGCAGCAGGACGACGATTTAAAGCATTATATTCGGCGCAAAAAACAAATTCTATAAATGTCATTTCTAATTCCCGCATTTCTATTCTGCGAAAAAAGCGAAATTGCTACGAAACCCTTTTAGCTTTTTCAAAAGAAAGAATTTTCCATTTTTAGTCCTGTCGTTTCATTTTACACGGCGCCTTAAGCTAAATTTGCGTTACACACGTATATACGTACACAACAAACACATATGCATACATATAATATTTACATGTATATACATATATATACATGCATACGGATATATATATATATATGTATGCATATGTGTATTCACGGACAAGCCTTGAACTAAATTGCTTCGTTGGTGATTAAAATTTTCTGGTTAAAATCCGTTTTACGCCGGTTGCTTATAATTACGAAAACTGCACGTCCAATTTGTAGTCCATTTTCGGAGCAGTCGTAAGGAAGTTATTAAAATGAATGCATTTAAGGTTTTCGAAAAGGTAACATATCGCTTAAAATAATCCACCGGACAGGTAACGGAACTCGATTACGAATGTTAAAATTCTGTCTAGGAAAATGATATTTAGCGCAACCGATGAACTTAAAATAAGGTCAAGCTAATATTCCTAACGTTCCTTGGTTCAACCACATTACGACTGTTTCGATGAGTACCAGATCGTACATTGTTACCTTATGTCGCCTCCGACTGGGGTTAAACCGTCTCCCCGCTTCTTTGTACAACATGGGTTTAATCTCTTCTCCCTATTGCCAACATCCACTAGACTCGGACAAAGTAGCGGACGCTGACCATCTCATCTTCGAATGTAATTTTCACACGGCGCAAAGAATTATTTTGTATAACTCAATAATAAATTTCCAGATCCTTCTGTGCCATGTAGTGTCAATTTTCTCCTGTGGCCACCGGGAATGCTGCAGTATACAAGTTATTATATAATTATACAGTACAATGTAATATTAATGTGTAGCGTTAATTAGTTAATTAATTATATTACATTGTCGATGGGTTGAATTTTCGACGCCCCCCCCCAAAAAAAAAAAAAAAAAAAAAAAAAAGTTATTAAGTGCCATGTGCAACAAGAACACTTTTCCTACGAAATTATAAAAATTTGTACAAACTTCCATTGAATTTTTACATGAAAACTCCTAGTCCCTTACAGTTTTCATTATTACATCAAACGAGGTAAAAAATTTTTCAAACCGATATCGTAAATTATGCTAGTTCGATAAGTTAAGCAAATGACAGGTAATTTTTACGGTTTTCTTTTATTTACACGCAAAACCCTATCACCCTTAATATTTTATTTTTCAAAATGAATTCGCCCGACCATCTTTTTAATTTGTCTTCCTGCTAATGATTTTGATTCAGTCAGATATTAATAACGTGAATATACAACGAATAGCGCCGATGATGGTCAAGGCAAGGACGGAAGCATAAAAAAAATTGGGATCTGTTTTAAGCGAAAGCATGAGAACCGCCCGGAAAAGTGTGATATTGTAATTTTTCACAATCTAGCTCAGTGCGTTTAACCTAACGACAAATAAAATAATATCAACCTGGCGATGAATAAAATAATATCAACCTGGCGATGAATAAAATAATATCAACCTGGCGATGAATAAAATAATATCATTGGAAATATCAATCGAAAAAAATTGTAACATGTTCTTTTTTTTTTTGCCGAAAATAATAGACGAACGGTAAATATTGTAAACACTGTGAACCATATTATCGCTACTTCTTTTTTTTAACTGTTCTCAAGTGCGGATCATGTAGAATGAAATTTCCTTCTCTGCCTTTTATTCCTTTTTTTCTGTTACTATTAATTTTTCATATCTATTCATAGTGTAGCTTGTTAGCCAAATGAACTGTATTTGTTCAGGCCAATTTCCAAGATGCGCGAATTTAACATCTAGTGACTGATCGTGTTTTGACATTTGCAAACAGTAACAACGGCAACAGCAAGTGGCCCGGCGTAATTTTTTTTTTTTTTTTTTTTTTGCACCGAATATGTTGCAATGCATTCGACCAATCAGGAACGAGTAAAAATGATTCGTAAATTCTGACTCTTTTAAAAAGAATCATTATGAAGATTTATATGTTTTCCGAGTAAAATATTATTGCCGATTTACAAAACCAAATCCCTCGTTCACCGACTCGTTCAAGTTACGATGACCATAGTGGTCGCTTGCCAATTTAGCCCTACTACCTTCAAATTACCTCACCCCGGCACAGTGAAATGTAGAATTTTCTTTTATTTTTTATTAATCATTGTTTCCCTTTATATTTTTTTGTATAGGGTGGTCAACGGTCGACCGTTAAAGAAAAATTGGTACAGATGTGTAAAATTAATAATAAATAAATGAAAATAAAAATTATAACGATTAGTAAATTTTCATTTTTCACGGAACTCGTAAATACTCAGGTGGCTGAGCGACGAATAACAACGATCTGTGTAAAAATGTTTCAATATATAATAACCGCGCGAACACGTTCAAGTGAAAAAACTGATTTCGCTTAAAAATTAGTCGACGAGTATTCTCTCTTTTCGATGATTCATGATTTAAATACCTTTTCGACGGAAAGGGGGAATGTTTATGATTTTTAAAGAGAACACCCGAGTGGCTTTTGTCAAAAAAAAACAAAAAAAAAACAGTGATCTAGGGAGTTGCTGCTTAACGAAAAAAAGTCAACGTTATCATCAGAAAATTTGCTTTAGAAATTCGGAAGAAAGGAAGAAACTCCAACATTGGCGGGATAAACGAAATTTCAACTAATTTCGGCGGATAAAAGAAAGATCGAACGGAGAAAAGGTAAAAGAAAATAAAATGGACTAAGAAGAAGTAAAATAAAATAAAATTGACTAAGTCGCTCGAAACGGCGAAATACATCGACGGCAGCGACTTGTGGGAGGGAAATGGTAAAAAGCGGTGCACAATAGCGAATGTCAGGTACTACGGAAAGCTGAAAAACTGACTAAAGTTAAATCAAAGAGCTACAAAGAGAGAAGAGAAAGTTCTTTTTCCAGTGAACACGACGTCTTTGACAAATGACCAAAATTTCGCATTTTACGGCAAATCGAACAAAACGGAACTGTTGCTTGCCCCCCGTCCACCCCCTCCCGTTCGTTTTTCACATTGTCAATCTTACGACGACGTCTCCGACTTAAATATATAAAAAAGCGTCTTACAGTAAAAGAAAATTTCCAAAAAATCTCCTCTCCTCTCTTTTAAATTGTTTCTTTTCTGCCAATTTAAACGGAATCTTCCATATAATACAGAGCAAACAAGTAAATAAGCAACGTTAACTAAAACCGGATAAAAAAGTTAAAAACAGAATGGAATAAAATTAAATAAAATTAAATCAAATTAAATCAAATTAAATGGAAAAAAAAACAAACGAATATACTGAAATAAATCGGAACACTTATAAAGTCTTAATGAATAAAGTCTAATAGGAAAAATTGAATATGCACGTAGCAGTAGGAGTTCAACGTGGTAATTATAACGATTACTCCGATATTCGCTTTATTATCATTTTTCTGCGTTGAATTCCGAAAATTCTTCTCAAATTTATCCCATTCGCGATTAAAATTAGTGTAAAAAATCAGCATGCTTATTATATCGCATACGCGTGCTCTGCTATCGATCTGCCGCCTAAGGTAAATATGGAGCCTGACTGTGTTTCTGTACAAAAGGAACATGAAATTTTCCGCGAAAACTACTTCTACACGTGTCACCTGTTTTATTTTACTTTATTTACGGATACATCATTTATAATTAACCAGCTTAAGTAAACTAAAACTACGTGAGCACGAACAAAGTCTCTAGAATTCGAGCGAACAAGGAAAATGACCAAAATAAGAGAAAACGAACGAATAATATACGATAATAGGAGGAATAAAAACGTCGTTACGAAAATTGCAAACAGGAGATAGAGCAAAAATTTCCTAAAAAACGTACATTATTATTCGTCTAATTGGCTGACGGTTTTTTTTAACTCGTGACGAAACATTCAACTCGCATGATTAAATTTCTTCCACCTCCTACATATTCGCTTCCAGCTGAAATTCTAGGAAAACAGATTCCGACAGAAAAAAGGAAAAAAGGCAAAAAGGAAAACACATACCTTATAAACACTATTGAAAATCATTACGGTAATTCTCAATTTTCAGGAAAGCTCCTTTAAATCTTGAGTGATGAATGACCAGCGCATCAATAAATAAATATATACGTATAAAGTTTTAATGGCCTTTGCCATGGGCACACCCGGTGGACCGGCAAATGATTAATTCTATAATACTTATAGAAGAGTAATAAATTTCGACTGACTATTGTTTTAAAATAAAAAAAAAATAAAAAAATCGAATTACTTTCGCTCTGCGAAAGTACACGGGAACATCGAGTATTTACACACGCACAAGATAACGAAATATACAACATTACGGTCAGTCCTTCTCCATTTTTAACATGTGTATTAATAAGTAAAATGATGACTGAAGTTAAATTAGGTGCTTTCAAGGTGTCAACATGATGGTGTCTAAAAATGACATCGATGATATAAGTATTGTTGCGCGTAGCTGAAATGCCCCCCCCCATTCCGTTATTCATTTCTAAATTCCGATTTTCTCCTCGTAGATATTTGAAATAATTCTATTCTTTTTACCGAGTGTAAATCCTTGTTGAAATCGCCACGTATCATCATCATCATCATCATCAGTGTATCGTACAAGAATAAATATGACGTGTCTAAGCAGTTCCTTTAATTTGCGAACTGCAAGCGAACAGATTTAGTTCAAAGAATTGTCCGATGTTCTTCTAAGGGAGTAGTAGTAATACTTGTTTTTGTCATTAATAGTTGTCTGGATCGAACTCGTACCTGCAGTACTATCGTCCGAGGCATTCGTTCAATTTTCCCTTCCTTTTCATTGGGCTTCATCAGTTCGAGTTCGTTCCATACATTCTTATTAAGTAAATAACGAAGTGTGTTATTACTTGCAGGGCTACACAATTCGAGGAATTCATTAGGAACATTCGCCGGAGAAACTTTCGTTATGTAGAGAAAAAAGGAAAAAGAAACATGTCTCACACACAAAACATAACAGGATTTTCTTGTTACCCTTAATGTAAGAATGGTAGATAGTTATTGGTTTTTTATGTGCTGAAAAATAATGATGGAGATATACATTCGGTTGTAATTGAAAACCATTATAAAAAAATATGTGACATTTATTCGTCATCCACACAGTTTTCCTTAACTAATAAAATTAAATTGATATAGATTTTGTGACATTTCACTATCGCACTTTTTTCATGAGATCTTCGTTACCGAAAAAAGTTTTAGATTGCGCCCACACGAAAAACTTATGTCAAAAAAAGTCAATTCCCCGAGGTAATGTCTATTACAAGTTTGAATCCGCACGTACACTCTATCTGAGTGTCTATAATGAAGCAAAACGCCATCAGAAATGAAAATACCCACCATAACAAAGCACGCGGCAAAACACACGGTCGTCGCAGAAGTTAAAAAACTGTTCGTAATATGAAATAAATTTATACAAAACAATTTTAAATTAGTTTTCAAGTACAGACAAGTTAAAATTTCGAAACAATTTGGCTTATTTTTACCGACTTCAAAAAAAGAAGAGGTTGTACTTCGTGGCGTGGGTTTTTTTTTGTTTTTTTTTGTTTTTTTTTTTTTTTTTATGTTTGTTTACGCATAACTTTTATCTGTTTAGACCGATTTTAATAGTTCTGTGTTCATTCGAAGGTGCGCCACCATTTAGCGGAGGTACCGTGTGAGTATAGCGATAAGCAGAGGCGTAGCTACCGCCGTATCAATGATACGGAACCCCCGGGGTACAGGGACCCCGAACGTGTGTGAGCAAACATTAGTAAAAATGTAGTATGACTTTCAGAAAGCTAGTATTTTACTAAGTAATCTTTTAAATAGACTGAACGAAATAAGAAATCAAAATTCGTTCCATGCCTTATTAAACGAGTCATACAGATTTAGCAAAAGAGAGTGGGGGGGGGGGGGTAGCTAATGCTTTGAAAAATAAAAGACGGAAGATAACGAAGCGTTTTTTTGATGAGCTGGCAGAAGATGCGAGAATTTCAGACCCGAAATCGTACTTCAAAGTCAATGTGTACTATTTTGCTCTTTAGATATGTTAATTTCTCTGAGAACTAAGCAAAGATCTCAGAGCCTCTGTGACCTGAGTAATACGTTCGTAGTGTTACAACCGGAGAAACTCTTATCTTTTTCAAACGAAGTGATAAAATAAAGAATGCCGGAAAACTATAATTTATGCTCACAATTAATTGCTTTAAAAACATGCTTAAAATCTGAAATTAAGAAAATTCACTCCGTTAAAGAACTCGCGGATTATTACTGATTAAGCCTTCCATCCCCAGTTTTCCGAAGGTAATAACAGCATGCTGTCTAATTTTAACCCTTTCGGTTACAACTGCCACAGCTGAATTAAGTTTCTCGAAATTAAAACTGATAAAAAATTATCTTACGACTTCAATAGGAACTTCAGACTTGCCTTTATTTGAACTCCATAGTGATAGGAAATCTAGAAAAGCTGAAATCGTCTTCATCTATGGATGATTTAATAAATAAGTTTGCCGAAAAAAAATGGCGAGAAAAGTGTGTATATTTCATTGAAGTGGAATTGTTTGGATTGAATTGTAACTTGGCTCCCAGGAGCATTTATTCTAAGTAATAACTTATAATTAATAAATAATTATTTTAATTTAATACGAGCGTTTTTGTTTTGTTTTTTTTTTTTGTGAAAAATCTGTACACTTTATTAGGGCCCCCCGACAAATTTTGATACAGGGCCCGTCTAAGGCAAACTACGCCACTGGCGATAAATATTGGTCCACATACTCAGTGGTCATATCAATAAACATGAAAAAAAGTAATAGTCCCTTTAGGTAACTCTTTTTTATTCATTAATATAACATTATCAAAATTAAGTATAGAAACGTAATTTTAAAAAAGAAAAAAATATTACCAACATTAATTAACATGCAAAGATTCGAATAAAGGAAACCAATTATTTTACAGCGTCACTTACAGGCTCGTAATTTTTAGTCAAAGTACTAGGTTAAAAATTGTGAAATAAAATGTTACAACTTCAAGATTTCATATCAAAATTTTTAATCGAAATGCACTAAAAGGTAAAAAATAATTATTATTCGATAAAAAACGATATATTTCACTGCAATTTAAAGGGTTACACACTATGATAATTCTTAAACATTGATAACTATCGGGGTGTCGCGGCACGCCAAATTAAAATTGCAATAGTAATTAAAAACAGCATTAAATATTAATTATGTTTGCAGTAATCGGATTATAGAAAATCACAGCAACTGCGCTGTTATACTCGTTAAATCGTATTTCTAGATATTGTTATTTTAATTTGGTGCCTATTCTAATAAGTATTAATGTATAATAATTATTATTATGTCACCTTAAGATGTGTGTATCATTGTGAAATACATGATTTTTTATCGAATAAAATTTTTAGTTCGTTTTTAATAAATTTTTATAATTGAAGTCGGTGTTTTTTTTTCTTTTTTTTTAACGCGTTGTTTAAATAAATTAATAAATAAATTAATAAACAATTTAAAATTATTTGCAATTACAGATAAGTTAAAATTTGAAAGCAATAAGTTTTTGGTTAGCTCTTTCCATCGACGGATTAAAGATAATTTAAAAAATTATCTGAAAAATCGTCTACGGGGGGTGGGGGGGAGTGTTGATTGTGTTCCGTTGCAAATGTTCCAACTTTCGTAACGGTTTTTGTAATGTTTTTTTTTTTTTCTCCTTTCATACTACCCCCTTCAGGCACTAGAGTGACGTTACCGTAAACACTATATTAAAGCCTTAACAACTTATCGTAAATGTAACACACGCTGTAATAAAGATAATATTTATTTCAAACGCCATTAAAAACATCTAATAGGTCGCTGCAACAAGTTCAGATTTTTATATTTTACAGGATGGTCGCGTAAAATCGTTATCGATTCGAATCCAGTCAAAAACACCAGAAACCGCACTTGTACTTATTCCAGCGCTGTAAAAAATAATGAATTCTCCAAAACTATCGTAAAAATCAAAGAAAACTATTACGCATTAAGCTAATATTAAGTACAATTCTTCAATAGTGAAATGACAAAAAACTAGACGTAGAAATTCTAATAAAACTTATTACATAAATTAAATCATACTTGCCTAATATTGTAATGTCTCTTCGCATACATCTGCCAGTTGCCAGAGATAAAAATCGTAATTCGTAAAAGTTGTTAACATTTTTGGGTGCGAAGATACAAGACAAGTTACGATTTTCGACGATACCGATCAAAGACAGCACTTCGCATTACCGAAGTGCACGTATTAATAGAGTTCGAAGGCGAAAGTTTACCCGTTTTATACGAAACTTCCGAAACATACGACATTTAATAGTGCAAAGGTCAGAAGAAGAACCTAATGAAAGTGGATATAATACCGAAAAATCGGCTCAGATGTGGTTCATTCCCCTAGAGTCCAGTTTATTTGGATGCGTTCCGGCGCCAGCTAGTTCCATCGTATCTCCTCTACTGATAGAGTATCTTTTAAATTGCTCGCCATTATCTTTCGTAAAAAAAAATTAAATAAATTAATCCCCAGTTTCATTCTGTAATAACAAATTAACGATTCAGGTCAATGCGTAATACGCAGTGCGGGGAAAATAGAATACACGGTGTGACTTTATTCTTTTTTCTTTCTTATTAACCCAGGGCAAGAGGAATTTTTCGATATTCTTAGTTTAAGGATCCGAACCAGAATAAAACGCTAATCAACAAAGCGATGATAACTACTGGAGCTTTTACCATTTCTTTTTTTCGTCTGCTACTTAGATCACATTTATTTGAATTACCTTTTACGCGTTATCGTTTTTGTCTTATTTTTTTTTGGAATTGTATAAAAAGAATATTTAACGATTTCCCGTAAGTTTTAATCTCGTTTAATGATTTTTACAGATTCCTTCAGACATAGAACACTTATAAACCGCTTATGTATCGTTTCGGTTTTGTTCTTTTTTTTTTTTTTTTTTTGATTTATTGAAAAATGGGTCAATCCAGCAGACTTAAGAGATTATAAAAGAAAGTAAAGTATATTAGAACCTAATTCGATTGGATACGAGGGAGAAATAAAGGAAGCAAGAACAAGAAGGACAGGAAACAAGGAAAGGGAGGATATAAAAGGAACATTGTGCGGGGTGGAGATTTTTAACAGTTCGGGAGAGCATAAACGTTCGGGTAAAAGGGAAGAAGAACACTGAAATAGGATATGATTGAGCGCACGTACTAAATGGCAGTTACGAGAGTGTAACAGGCAATAAAGGAAGATATAGCTGGAAAGAATCTATGCAGAGCGGAAGGCAATAGAGAGTTTCCAGTACGTAGACGGCAAATATTTCGGCAGAATATTTAAAAAAGAGATTATAAATCATAGAATGAATTTGGATAATAAGGAGGAATCACATAAAAGTAGCAAAGAGAAGGGAAGCAGATAGCCGCTATCGCGGTTAAATATATAATTTTGGCACGTGAAACAGCTCATCGCGATTCCAACATTTAAAAATACTTTTAAAAAATTCAACATTTCAATATGCGCACAAGCTGAAGCATCTTCAAATCAAATTTGATTTGTCGCTTGCCTTTTTAAACGAACCTTTCCAATCGTTCGTCCAGGGTTTTAAGGGGCACATAAGCGAACACCGATTTTAATCAACAATCGGTTCTAAATAATAATTGAAGTAATGAAGAGACGTGCCACTCTCCGACCGGATATGCTTTAAAGGTCAAAACGAAAGAGATCGAGCAATATAAAACCTCAATCTTCCGCGGGTCTCACTGGGTCGGTGAAAAGAATAGCCTATCATTTATCGGCATCAATTCAGTGGGGACTTTTTTTTTCATCCTACAATAACGAACACATCGTTTATCGTGATATTTTGAGAATTAAAAAAATAAATAAATACATAATAATTCCGTTGTAAAAAATACTTTTTAGTAACTGAATGACGACAAGGAAATAAACATTTAAACGGACCATTGCTAAATACTAGAAGCGAAAAGCTAATCAGTGTCTGGCTACTCTATAGGTTTTATCAGTATCCCGAACATTCTAGACACCAAACTAAAGGTCTGCTCAACATTATTCGCTCACAATCATGTTTGAAAGACATCCAACAGCATCACCTAAGATTCACGAACGCATACGAAAAACATAGAATAGGCAAAAGAAATAAGACTAAGATTGAGAGAATGAAAACTGTGAAAGAATATAATAGACTCGAAAACTTCGAACATAAATACAACAATGTTTTTTAGGAACTATATTAATGAATTTTATTATACAACGATATGTTTCGGTGCCATAGTTCTAATATAATATTTCTCTAAAAAACATATTGTTGAATTACTATTTAAAGTTGTCACTGGAAATAGATTTGCCAAATAATGTCAACATAGACTAGTTAAAAATGAAAGCGAAAACGTCAAAAGTAAATCAAATAAACAGTTTCGCTAGTTTTCGACATTTATTTAAAATCTCCTTCAAGAAATAAACAACTCACCTGATGGTGACAAGTAATAATCGAATATTAACAAATTATACTATCAAATTAAATATATATTTATAGAATATATATATATCTTTCACAGGCTAATACAGTTCGCGTTAAAAAGAGACGTCAGGCAGAAGATACCGGCTAAAATGTTGAATTGCTCAATATTAAACTAAATGAAAAACGAGGTCTAAAATAAACCTGCAAAAGTTAATGATAATGAGTTTAAAAAGTCGATAAAACAACAATAACAATAAATGACCAAACAACAAAAAGAATACGGCTATATATATATATATATATATATATTGTAACGGTTCTAGACGTTAACTTGGTAGTCAGGGATGCCAACCACGAGGTTTTCCGCTCGTGGGTTTGATTTGTTTAGATTTTATTTAAGCTTATCAGAGAATGTTTTACTTTTTCTTTATATGATTACGAACGGAAAACTATTTAATTGAAATTACTGAAAAATATATTAAGCAAAACTCACACCTATCTTTCGGGACCGGTCGACCGCTGAAAAAACAATATTTAGTCCGAAAATAGCGCAATTATAAATACACAACAATATATATGTAAAGTGAATATGAATGATACGTATCACCGTTGTCGGTGATCCTGGATCTATTGATGGCGATTCGGCGGTCGGTTGCGTTGCAGAAATCGGAATCGGTCGAGGAAGATTTATCGAACACTTTCGATGAGGGCCAGTTGCATATCCGAATCCAAACTTTGCCGAACAGCAAGAATCACTACTCGCGTCACTTCGATATTTACAATAAATTTAACGAATGTCGAACGTAGTAACAAGACGGCGACTTTTCCACGAGAAATCAAAAACGGAAGTCCTTCTACAAAATTAAAAACCGGAGCCTCCTCTACCGGTAAAACGGGACTTGACTCACTGACTTGGCCGACGATCAAACTGAGGCTGACTGCTCGAAGGTAAAACTGAAACCGCTTGCTCGAAGGTAAAAACTGAGACTCTATCAGGCTGCCACTGCCTTTTTCGCTAAAATCTTCATCTCGCCTTTTTTTTAAATTATCGAACGCCTACTCGACCGTGACCGCTGGATTTTGCCGAATCAGGTAGATCCTTTTTGTTTCCAGCAGGATGCTGATTGGCTGGTCCCACCGACAACAGTTCCATGCACGCGCACACTCGCACCCGCACCACACATTCCAAATTATTTTTATACAAATATATATGACTAATGTAATGGACACATTACAATATATATATATATATATATATATATATATATATATATATATATATATATAAAAATAAATATATATATATATATATATAAATATATAAAAATATATATATATATAAATATATATATACACATATATATATATATATATATATATATATATATATATATATATATATATATATATATATATATATAGTACAACTTGAGAAGCTGTCTACTAAAAGTCTGCAAAAGTCCTAGGACTGTCTCACCCTGAGCGAGTTTAGGTCGCTGTCAAAGCCTTACCCCGCTACCATCTAAGTAGCAGCCCGCTACCTTGCGGTCAGGATTTTTATCCAAAGACTAGGGTGTCACCCCGACATAGTGGCAATCCCTCCCTCTCCTTTATTATCCCCTATCCTTCTCTTCTATATCTTATATTATCTTCCTAGTCGTCTCGGTTTGTCTTGCCACTGGAGTACCTAATTGGATTGAATGGGCAACATAAGAGATTGAAGCGCTACAGCTCCTATGATTTTCCCTTTAAGGTCGCTAGGTCGTCGCTGTCTTTGTGTCTAACTCTGTTTTTAAATCTATCATTTCCTGTTATCTTTTTCCTATTGTTCTAACTTCATTCTTTCCTATATCCTATAACAGACATAAGCATAAATAGAGACGGCAGCTAAACTCGGCCACGAGTATGCTAGATGATGATATATACATATAGGACAGACAATTCAAGATGTAAAAGATGAAATATCAAGATTAGTAAATTTATCGTGGTTAGCATTTAATAAATTGAATAAAATCTTCACGCTAATAACATATACGAATTAGCTTAAAAAAGAGAATACAATGCGAGGTAGTTTACCAGTTTTAACTTATTGTGTACTGAAACTTGAAATCTCACAAATGATGAACTATTGAGGAAATCGGAAAAAGTGCGACATCACAAGAGAGGATAATGTTCGGATATCAGATTAAAAGGACAACGAAGCCGGACAGGAAATTCTAAATTGGCAGATGCACTAGAATATATAGTCGAAGCAAACGAAAGAACTGAATTGAATACATTTATCGTGCAGAATCAGTTTAATGGATGTTGCGCGCGGAATAAAATTTTTCATTTATCGGAAGCGACGAAATAGCGTTTGTTAAATTAGATGCGGATTAAAAAGTAAGCCGCTGACAAGGCTAACTGATTGGTCGACCGAGATTAGTGTACGATAAAAAATCCACAGGTCGTTTAGGCGCTTTACTACCTTGCTACGAAAACATTTTGTTGCTAATGCGTCCTACTTTAATTAATTGATTTCGCTAATTTAAAAAAATACGTTTGCGGTTAAAAATTAAACTGATAAAAACGATGGATCAAACGCGATGGAAAGTGGTTATATAGGAGAAGTCGTTAATTTTGTAAAAAATTCGAAATACACCTATCGTCGCCGTTATTTAAAAAAACAAAAAAAACTACTAAAATAAATTTGACAACATTAAAAAAGAAAATCGAAATACGACAATGGGAAAACGAAAATTAAAATCCCACTTGTATGCGTTTTTCTTACAATTAGTCGCATACAACAGATCGGGAAAAATTTCGTATTTCAAGACCTTAACGGCGGAATCTGCAAAATCACATTATAGCCTTCCACCTACCTCTGAACATTACGTTAATTGTAAAAAAATGTTCACAACTGGCCTGCTGTCGAAAATTGTATACGGTAACTTCTGCCGAGGGCATACTGAATTTGTGCATTTTCTATACTCCATTGCGAAACTTATACAAACATCATCTCGCGTTCAAGTATAACAAAAAAAGAAGATAATTGCCAGTATAATTACGCACACCTAAAACATCACTTTTAAGTTTCCCAAGCGAAACCGAAATCCGCCCACTCCACCCAATAAGAACCTGTAACAGTAACCTTTCTGGACAAACGTAAACACACATACATGCAACATATAAATATGTATTGATATGAATCAGGGTTTGTGGTGCTATTTTTTCGATTAAATAACTAAATATACTGCACTGTTTTTCGTTGTAACAAAAGTTCATTTCGTCCGCTGTTTGCGCTACACACTAACTGACGAAGCTTTATCAGGAAAACTTAGTGTGTGTGTGTGTGTGTGTGTGTGTGTGTGTGTATGTTGTGGGAAGATATCGCTGTAAGCCCAAGTACACTGCTCTCGGCGAAATAGGCTATGCGTGCGTACAGAAAATGCACATAGTACACATCAGATGTGCCAGTATAAAAGCATAGGTAGCGAAAAGTTCGCCTTATCGCAATTAACGATCGGAATAACGTCGATAAGGGATAGTGAGCAAACGACGGTTGATTAAATATATACGCCAGTTTCCGCGTCGTTCAAGATTGTATCTAGTTTTTAGTCATCTTGAAAGACTCGATGCGTAATGTACGAATCAGTACACGCCGTATAACACCGGAGTTGATGTCGTATAAAAATACGAATTTTGTTAGATTTATTTTGTTTTGTTTTGTTTATTGTCATTAATACATTTTCCAAAGGTTTATCGGTTAAGGTCGTTGAGTGTCAAAGAGAAAAAAAATCGCTTTTTCGAAGGATAGAAATTTGTTCGATTTGGGAGGGAAAAAATATATTGTTGAGCTAACTGTTTAGCTTTGGCGCCCGGGCGTATTAATAAGCGCAAATGATAGGAAGCTGAAAATGAACCTTCGATCAAACTACAACTGAAAGTCGCTGAAAGAGGAATCCTGAAAACGCTGAAGTCCGGAGAAGAACTTGCAGTCGTTTCGGAGCTAAAGAGACAACTATATGAATTCTTATAATACGTTCTAGGGTCAGTCTGGACCTTCCAGTTTGTATTAATATATATATATATATATAACTCGGTCATTTTGATCCAAGGAGCTGTGCCTCTTGACCCTTCTTGCTTTCATTTCTGTCTCTTTCTCTTCTATACTTTGTATAAAATGATCAAAATTTACAACGTAATTCTTACTGGCATCAACACAAAAAAAAAAATAACATAACCACAAAAATCCTATCCTAACATTTAAGTTTCACTATATAAAATTAAGACATTTTTTCGTTACATATTTCATTACATAAAATTGTAACATTTTTTCTAATGGGGAGTATCCTAAGAATTATGTTGTCTATACTAATATTATAAAGAGGAAAGATTTGTTTGTTTGTTTGTTTACATTGAATAGGCTCCGAAACTACTGGACCGATTTGAAAAATTCTTTCACCGTTGGGAGGCTAAACTATCTCCGGGTGACATAGGCTATATTATATTTTCAAAAAAATTAGCGATCCTTACTAAAACTCCAATAATGTAACTCAAGGTGTAAAAAAATGGCCTAAACAATTCCTTACATCGCGTGCGCTACAGAAACTTTTTTTATAAAACATTAAAATATCAATGTTAATTACCATGGGGAAATGGAAATTCGGATAAAGATCACCTTAGAGCATCGTTTACAAGCTCACCACCAATGGAAATAGTGTGTTAACGTAAGGAATGAAAATTTTCGAGCGTTACCGTTATCTTTTGTAAAAGGTACAAAATGCCCAAAAGATTAAGATCACAACTTTCTAGAAATAGTTCCCAGGCGAGGGCATCAAAAATACGTCTTAATGGAGAATCTTCATCAGAAACTGAAAATCGTCTTGCAAGTCAGAGAGAATACGCGTCGCAATCGCGTGCCAGAGAGTCGAGTATCGAGCGGTCGCAGCGGCTTGCTGAACAAAATTTGAGAACCTCTCAAGTACGTGCGCGAGAGTCGAGTATCAAGCGTTCGCAGCGGCTGGAAGAGCAAAATATTAGAAATATACATGCTCGCACTAGGGAATCGAGCTCTGAGCGTTCCCAACGCCTTCGAAATCAGAGAGAAAGACAACAGACGTCAACGACTAGAGTTCGTAAACGAGTTTTAGCTCACAGTAACAGATCGGTTTTCAGATACGATCCACAGATTGATTATGCTCGACAGTCTTCCGTCCAAATCGGAGCCATGAATAAGATCTGCTCCAAGTGTTCTACCAAAAAATGGGCCAATGAACCTAATGGTATGTGCTGTGCTTCTGGAAAAGTTAGTCTCCCCAATATTCATGAGCCGCCACGGTCAATAAAAAATCTTTTGACAAATAATCATTTACTGATACTCTTACACAGTCATGAACTGAATTCCGCGCGGGTGTAATTTAACAAATAAAGTAATTTTTTAGAATCATAATTCACGCGAGCAACGCCGCGGGCACAGCTAGTAATTAATATATATATATATATATTTTAAATACAACGTAATTCTTAGGCCGGCCCCCATTAGAAAAAATGTCTCAATTATAAGTAACGAAAAAAATGTCTCAACTGTATGTAACGTTTGTTATATTTTAATTTTTATCGACTTCCAAAAAGAAGGAGGTTATACGTTAAACGTATGTTTTCTTTTTTTTTTTTTTTATGTTTGTTCGCGCATAACTCATATTTATATAGACCGATTTGACTGATTCCTTGCCCATTAGAAAGAGTAACATTCAACTTAGGTATATCATGTGAGTAATGAAGAAAATCGGTAAACATAAATTGACTATTCGCCAAAAAACGTGAAAAAACGCGGTCCCTTCGGATAACTTTTATTTCTTATTACAATTTTTTATTTGTACAACAGAGGCGGTTGACTTATCATCAAACGCTTCGAACTTTTCTACAGCTGTTGTTTTCGAATCGAAAGAAGTATCACGTATAAATTTTTCAAATTCTTCGCTATTGTACAGTTCGTCGTACCGTTTGCGTTTCCGCAATTCGCGTTTGCGTTTGATGGCGGTTTTCGTTTTTGGAAACGTAATAAATACACCTCTTATCACTATGTAAATGAATAAAAAGTCCCACCATAACAGGGAGAATCATGTAAAAACGATGTTGTTAATTTAATAATACCATAGAAACGTAAAAAAAGTATTATTTATATGTATTATAGTTAAGTTGTTTCGGTAGTTTAATAAAATTTATGGTTATTGGTTATAATTTTTTGTTTATTATATAAAATTGGGACATTTTTACGTTATAAAATCTAATGGGACCGGCCTAAGAAGTACGTTGTAAGTTTTGATCATTTTATACAAAGTATAGAACAGAAAGAGACAGAAATGTAAGCAAGAGGAGCCAAGGGTCGAAGCCCCTTGCGAGGCCAAAAAGACCTAATTTCAGTTTATTTCAAAACGGTAATTATATAATCGGTTCCGTATCTTTTAAAGTTTGCTACAGAAAGGACCAAAATGAATTTGTTCATTTCATCGATGATCCAGTCAATTCGTCTACTTTTACTCAAAAAAACACAGATGGAATATGACACTAACGTCGCGCAATCGCATAAGGAATGTAAGTATTATTTTGACCCTTCCAGCACCGACGAAGTTTGATCTGCTCTTGCAAGTGATCAATTGCTGATCAAAACGCGTTATGAGCCTCAACGACACGAGCGAATCAGAAAGTGCCTTTATTCCCCGTGAAGTTGGTGTGACAGGCAGAATTCGTAACTGAAAATACTAGCGTTAGGTCACTAAAACTAACTCTGAAATTCCTATAAAATCATCTCTCCACAGATATCTTAAAATTTCTGTAATCTCGTTCAAACATACTTCCTGTGAAGAAACTTTCATTGCTATTACTACAACGCGCTAAGCTCTAACGAGCTTTAAAATGGTTCCAGATTTTCGTGTTTTTTTTTTTTTTTTCTTTTTCCATTAAACGTTCCATTTATGGCTAAAACCATGTAACAGTTGTGTATCATCGGCCCAACTAAAACATAATCTGTTTTTAATTGTGATGATGAATAATGTATTATAGTAAAAACATTAGCGGATGTTAATTGTAACGCGGTGTAGATGTATGTTAATTTTTCAAATGTAAATTAAACGATAAACTTGTTTTGAAAAATCAACAGCTTTTCCAAAATATGCGACAAAGAAATATCAACTGAAATTAAAAGTGTCTTAAAAAATGCTATTCAGATTGTAAATTTTAGTTATAGACTAATGTTACATAGTCGGGAACAATTTCCATTCTTCGAGTATTTCCTATATGGACTACAACTTATGTCGACAAAGAATCTTCTTGCTAATTATTACTTCCTATGAAAATACGCCGAATTCGACACTCTGCACTGAGGTTGAGTAAGAATAGATGCGAAATGTTGTTTATCTCTGGATTCTCGATCATAATGCGGTAGCCAGAAATGTTAGAGCCGACCTTGCTGCTCGAATTCTCTGCCATCACTGTTTCACTTAACTATCCCAAGCTGTAAACAGAGCTTTTACTCGATGGTGTTTAAAATGTTCCGGTGGCGCTCAAAGCGCTAAATCAATATAACGAAAAAACTTATTTTTTCTAAACAAACGAATTCAGTTATGAAGTTAAAATTAATGCACAAAGATTAATTCACATTTCTTCGAGAAAATATAAGATTAGTTAAGATTTTTCAATGCTTTATGAATTCAGTTCGTTCCGTAACTATTGCTACCATCTTTCTGTTCATCTGGAATAGTATTTATATTTGCCAAAAAAATAATAAAACATTTTTAGTCTGAATAAGAAAAAGTAACCCATAAACGGTTAAAGATAGAATATTATTAAATGAACCCGACAGAGCTCAGCCATACGAATGTGTATTGGAGCTCTAACAACCTCACCAATAGATAGTATATTTTGCGAAGCAGCTGAACTTTCCCCACAATTTAGGAAAAATTTGATCACAAGCAGGTTCCTCCTATCTGCTGTAACTAACCCAACAAATCCAACACAAAACTTGATAAATTCGTACATTAAAAACCCTTCGCGGCAGGCTGAAAAACCAATCACCAATTTTCTGTCTTTTCTAAAAAATAATGAGCTCAATTTTTCAAACCTGAACCAAGAATATCCAAAATTTCCATTCTGGTTATTATAGATTTTTCTTTAATAAACTACAGTAAATCCGAAGTCCCACACCATATAATTAAAAATCGTTATCAAGAAAAAGTTACTAATTTTCCAAAAATGATGTGCCATGCTTTACAGATGGGTCAAAAATCGGAAATCAATATACTGCATACGCTTTTTCCATCAATGGAAAGGTTAAAAACTTCAAACTTCATAAATGCTCTTCTAATTATATAGCCGAAATAATAGAAAATTTTCACTGTTTGAAAAGCATAAAAACGAAAGGAAAAAGCACAAAAATTATCTAATCCAAAGCGACTACTCAGTAAGCTCACTAACATCCATCCTGCGAACATTTTTTCAACTGACAAATTTGTCCAAGATATTCACCAAAACAACTAAACAAGCTAAAATCTCGAAACATTCAATATCAAATTAATGTATATACCCAGTCATATCGGAATCCAGAGAAACGAAATAGTAGATAACCTGGCCAAAACCGCCTCTACACCCTCTCCTGTAACCGCCACCACAGTCACGAACATCAAACATTTACTAAATCAAACCGAAATATCTAATTGGCAAGCATCATGAAACGCAAAATCCCATAACAAATTATTTCAATACAAAAAATCCGTACAACCTTGGAAAAACCTCTCCCAACTAAATCTCGTGAAGAAGAATTAATAATCACCAGACTTAGAATTGGACATACGAAACTCACCCATAATTACACCTCTTTCTAAAAGTCGATGAACCCCCTTGTCAGTTCTGCAACTCCACCGCCATCACAGTCAAACACCTTCTTTACGAATGCCCTAACATTAATCAAATCCGTCTAGAACCAAAAAATCCCCTTAAATAATACAACCAAGACGAAATTAAAAAAATTCTTACCCTGATTAGAAAACTAAACTTAACAACTAGCATTTAAAATACCTACCTGACACACTTGGTGTAATAATCATAGCAATTAAAAACACCCAGTATAAAAATAATAATAATAAAAAAAGAAAAAGCTACATACTAGAAGAGAATTAATTCTTAATTCTCGGAAAAATAAAATAAAATCAAACAATCCTTCAGCGTTCCGCTGACAACATAATTTTATAAATGAGAATATTTTACTGGGTAACATTTACGAAATCCCGATTATCGTATTATTGTAGCTGAGCATATTTCGCCTTCTGATAAAAAACATCTTTTTTTTTTTTTTTTTTTTTTTTTATGTAGAATTTTTATTATACTTTTTATAGCGGAAAATTTTCTTTCTTCACATATCGTTCAAAAATACTTTTTATATTCGATATTCGTAAGAAATCACTACTGAACATCGATGTTTTTATTTAGTTTCTACGCCTTAGGCGAATAAATACACATCGTCAATTCTGAGGAATCGTTTACGAGAATACTGTTTAAAGTTAACTAGAAACGCAAAACGGAGTTAACAAGTAAGGTAAATAGAAGCAATTGTGCGTAGCGAAAAGGCAATAGTTTATTTTTACACGTTATTTCTTTTATTATTATTATTGTTATTACTATTATTATTATTTTGTATTTTTGTTGACACAAGCTACCAGCTATCGAAATATCCCGTTTCTGATTTTCACTTTTGAAAATGACGAATTGAAAAAGCACACCATAAAAAAAAAAAAAAAAAAAAAAATAAAAATGAAGATAAACATTTTTATTAACGTAGCGAAATACCTTTTTCGGAAAATGACAAATTTTTTTCATGGTTAAGTGCTCTCCTCTCTGAGTTCCGAGTGTTTTCGGAAAAGTAATCGAAGCCATTTGCACTTTTCCGGACAATTTCTTATTCGCAGTATAATGTGCGTGGTTTTTATTATTAACGGACGTTCAATTTTCATCGAGTTACTCAGCTGTAATATCGTGAAATAGATTATCAAACACTAATGAAGAGACCCTACGGCCTTGCGCAGAAACAAATTTCAGTGATTTATGGTGTACTGGTCGTATATGTAAAATATTAAGGTGCAATACTCAAATATAATTGAGAAAAACGAATTTAAAATTTCTCCACATTTTATGTATAGGTTATATATATATATATTATATAAGTTATGAAACATTCCACTTGAAGTTACCGTGGCCTAGATGGTAATATTTGTGACCGGTACACTGGATATGCAGGTTCAAATCTAGCTGTGCGCATTTCTACTTTTTCCTTTTTTTTTTTTGCTATATGTATATAAATACTTATAAATAATTCCTTTATTAGAGAAGTAAATAGATAATTTATTTATTTACTCATTCGATTATTTTTTCATTACTTATTTTTTTCAATGATTTTTTATTACTTATTTCATTAAAAAATTAATTTCTACTATTCCAATAGAAATTAAACTTGAATAAATACTAAAAAAACATTCAAAAAAATCAATAAGTAATAAAAAAAATAAATGTACGAGTAAATTAATAAATTATAAGATATTAAATGTATAAATAAAAAAAAAAAGTGTTCACAGCTAGAACAAATAATACTTAAATTACAAAAATTTTTCATTTTTAATAACAAGTAAAAGTATAAAAATATTACACGTGGGATAATAGAATAAAATTTGTAATAAAAAATCATTGAAAAAAACAATAAGTAAAAAAAAATAAATGAATGCGTAAATAAATAAGTAATTTATTTACTTTTCTAATAAAGGAATTAATTATAAATATTTATACAT
Source organism: Icerya purchasi (assembly GCA_039619475.1). NCBI lineage: Eukaryota > Metazoa > Arthropoda > Insecta > Hemiptera > Monophlebidae > Icerya > Icerya purchasi. Next base: position 569,072,366 of record CM077115.1, read on the forward strand.
AAATAAAAAAAAAAAAGGAAAAAAACGTATGCGCACAGCTAGATTTGAACCCGCGTATCAAGTCTCCATGTCACGAATGTTACCACTTACACTACGTAATTTTCGAGCTAAATGTTCTATAACTTCTATATAACCTATACATAAAGTGTGGGAAATTTTAAATTCGTTTTTCTCGATTATATTTGAGTATTTCACACCTTAATATTTTACACATAGTATACTATCACCACAACGAAAATCATTGAAATATCCTTGTAAGTGAAATAAAAAATGTCTCTCAGTGCGCTAAGAATCAAAGTTACTCTAGTCCAATTAAATCATCATAGAACTCGGATAAATATCCCACCTCACAAAGTCACGTAGTAAATTCGTGAAATAAAAAAAAAAAAAAAAAAAAAATCAAAAACAAAGTTATTTTTTTTATTTGAAGGAAAAAACTTTCATCGTAGATTAAGGGAGAGCGCTCACTAAAACAACACGATAAACGATAGCAATAGCATATCGAAACATTTACGATAAGACTGCATATTAATAGACTAAACAATTCACTTTTGTTTTATGATTTCAAAGTTGTATGTGAAAATCACATGCACTAAACTTTCGAAGCTTTTATACTCAGGGTGACCTATCATAAGGTAATCTAATTATTTCCGTTTTATATTAATCAATCAGTAATTACACAATGTAAATAAACATTAACTCGAGCATCAAAGATGCGCTACAACTATTGCGATAACTACATATATTGACTCATATAGATTACTATCACATCGTTTTGGTGACACATACATGGAGTGACGTGATTTAATTTCTGAACTACATATTTTAATCGCACCGGGGAATCGTATGAGTTTGCTCACTCTAAGAAATCTTCACAGCAGCTGTCGCAAAACTACCAACATACTAAGAATAATAAAGACGAAATAATAGTGTTTTCCCGCTCGAACAGGTAAAAAAAAGTACCAGCATCTATTTTCGACTATTCAATGTCTAAATTAGATACTTGATGAATATGGTTCTTAAACAAAACTGACATTTTATACTACATATCTTAATCCAACGGTTTAATACATCGTCATTGCATTTCAGTTCCACAACATGACCACCATTCTCGAACTAAACATTATAACCCCTTAAAAAAAACCTTTGTGAAAACACATACATCTAGGCTATTCTCTAATAGACACACTGACCTGATATTGCTGCTTTCATTGTCTTTAAAAAAGTAAAAAAGAAATCCGTATTTAAAGGATGTGTATTATTTAATAAGTAATTACGTACATAATATACACATATTTTTTAAATGTAACAATTTTAAAAACAGGAAAATTAAACCATCGAATATAGAGGGATGCAATTATTGTTTTTCTTTTCCATTATTAGCTTTTGGGTTCGTTAAGTAAAGATTTTGATTTTCCGAATTTAATACGCTTATTTATCCGTGTAAATTTATTCGTTTTGAAGACATGAACACGTAAATCATATCAGCAAAAAAAAAAACAAAAAAACCCAGAAAGTATCATGAAAAAAAAAGGAATATTAAAAAAGAAAATTATTTTATTTGACTTTTTAAATTTTTAAATAATTTATTTATTTGTCAAATTTCAATAATAATTATTTTAAAAAATTACATATATTTACTGTTGGAATTTGTAAATTAAATTCTATTTCAATTTAAGCATATTTTCTTTTATTATCTTTTATATTTTTATATGTTTATATATTTTTAAATGTTTATATATTTTTATTTCATTGTTATCTCATATATATTTATGCGTTTTTATTGTGAACATACCTTTACTTGTTTTCAACCTTTCAGTCAGTTTTCATTATTTCGGTGATATGCCAAATAGATAATGGGTTTTTCCTTATTTTTAGATTAAATACTTATAATTTTATTAATATGTAAAAGGATAAATACATGTAGTATTCTTTTCGGTTTTGTACTTATGTTTGTCTTCTAAATATATGTATATAAAACTCAACAGGTTATGCATAAAACTCAACATTCCTTGTGCGGGCAGAACAACTGTCGTATCTCTTGTGATTTGAAATTATCGTTTATTTCAATCGTTACATATTTTGGACTACTGGCATTACTTTCGTCGGCCGAAAATATGTAATTCTTTTAAATTTATCGCAAGCTCTTCGCTAACCGATGAGTTTTTAGTTCTATTTCCGTGTACTCTGAATAGTGAGCTGATGATATAGCGCGAAAACGTTTCTTTAAATTGAAGTATTTATTTTAATTTATTAAAGTTAATTTATATTTATAAATATTTTTCTTTGTTATTAAGGAATTTATTTATTTTATGTTTAAAAAAATTTTCCCTTATAGTTTAACTTAACGACCACAATCTTTGCTTAATGGAAAAAATAACAAATAATCGCACGCACATGAAAACAAAATACCGAGTAAACACGAATAGAAATGCCGAGGAAGTTGTTTTCGACAATGCATTTTGTGAACAGTTAGAAACGAAGTATAATATGATCATTTTTGATTGTATTTCGTGTCTAGTTGAAGATGGGATAAAAGACGTTTCTAAATGTTTAGAATTATTCGTTATTTTATTCCATCAATTAACGAACGAAATGTTTATATATTTAATCTTAAATCGCAAATGATACCAAAGTTATTAATAAAGATCGTATGCCCGTGTAAACCAAAAAATGTCTAATGGGCACTAGAGGTTTTTGATAACGTTTTTTTTTTTCTTTTTTATTTCGTCGATTAAAAATTTATGATTTTTATATTTTACATAATTGGGCATTTGGAGTCCAAAGCTTCGCTCAAATTAGTGTTTTATTTTTTGGACTCGTCAACCGGGACCTTCACTTAGAAACAATTAGCAAAGGAAGGAGTCAATTATATCATGATACGGTCAGATATTGTTAGGAGAAAGGTGATTCGCTATTGTTAAGCGTTCACGATTTTACGTTATAATTCAGCAATATTTTTTAATGGTTTTCTCAAAATCGTTCTTCTTTTTTTTTTTTTTTTTTAATGCGACTTTAACACAACAATGAAGTTATTAAGCCGTGCTTATGTTGTTAATTATAAAGTATAATATAAATTACAGTTTTTGAGGAATAGGAAGAGATCATTTATATATGGACTATTATTACAATGGGATAGGTTTGAGGACAGATTAAATTTTTGGCGGGATTCGGATAAATTATTGCAACTTGTTAGGATATGTCGAAGAGTAAGCTGAGGAGTGTTACAAAAGGGACAGGATGGTGGTGGTGTGTTATTGAAAAGGTATGAACGGGTAACATTGGTATGGCCGAGAGTCTTAATCTAGATAAGATTATTTCTTCTTTTCGTGATTTTCGATCAGATGACTCCCATTCTTCGATCTTTTCTTTTATGCTTCTGAGATGGTTTGTAGATGAGGTCGAACTCCATTCTGCATTCCACAAAAATTTATAATTTTCTCTTTATATGTTTTTTTTAGATCATCTGTGGTTATTATGGTTTCAGTAATCCAGGGACGGCGAATTCGATCTCTTTGCTAATTTATCTGCGATTTCGTTGCCCTTTATTCCTTTATGACTCGGGATCCATACGAATAGAATATCCAGTCCATTGCAAAGTAATTCTGTTATTATTTTTTGGATTCTTTGCACTATCGGGTTGGTGTTATATATTAATCGAATATTTGCAAGGGCGCTAGCCGAGTCAGTATTATGAACTGGTGCTCAGTATGTATTCGCGATATTTCTTGCAATGCAAGGTATATTACATATAGTTCAGCAGTTTTAGCTGAGCTCCATGATGGTAGTTTTTCAGCTTTGCTTATTGTGTTAGGAATGAAGAAAGCTGCTCCGGCTGCCATTGCTGTTTTTGAACCATCGGTGTAACAGTGTACTCTGTTTGGATATTGTCCTAAAATACTATTCAATTTTGACTGCATGTTTACGGTACTTGCGGAGTTTTTTGATAATTTTAACAGCTCGCCGATGATTTGGATTGTCGGTATCGACCATGGTGCAGGACGTACGGCGATCTGTGGAAGCGAGCGGTATGTTTTCGGGGTATAGAAGATTCGGATATTTTCCTCAAATTTGAATGCAATATGTTGATCTTCCTTTTGGGTTGATTTGTACTTATTTCGATAATAGTTGTTAAATAGAAGATTTCCTGTTGGTAAATCTCGTATAGCTGCTGCGGCGATTAGGAGATTTGCGGTTTGGATCATTCTTCGATATTTTAGAGAGGATTCGTTGGCTTCTTCACAGAGGCTTATCGTAGGTGTGGTTCAGAACGCTAATCTAATGCCTTGCTGATGAATACTAATTTTCCTAAGGTTGTGCGGCTTGCTGAATTATAAAGTTGAGCGCCATAGTCCAATTTTGTTCGGATGAGGGATCGATATAGATGTAACAGTGTTCTTCCGCTGCATCCTACATCAGAATGGTTGAGCAACTTCAGAATTCCTAGAGAGCGGATGCATTTCGAGCGTATATACACGTTATATGGTCCTTCCATGATAGTTTTTTATCAAGCAGGATTCCTAAAAACTTAACTGTTTGTACTTCTGGAATTGGTTTGGAACGCAGTGTCAAAACTATATTTTTTTGTTTGCTTATTTGAGAAGATTATGCAGTTTGTTTTCTCGGCGGATATTAGAAAACCATGGTCGTGGCTCCAGGTATTTATGTTGTCTATCGTTGGCTGTATTATTTGTTTATCTTCTACTATTTGTTTAACATATATAATAAATGTTCGTCCGTTTACATATAATGAAAGTCATTGCTTTTCTTACTGTTCGTCACTTTCGCTACTTAAAACGCACTAGTGTTTCTAAAGAAAAAAATTGACAGCAGTTAAAAATCGTTTCTAAAAGTGCACGTTAGTGTTTGCATGACACGTGTCAAAATAACACAGCTATTTGAAAAATTACAGTTTCTTTCTATAATATATTTATCTTTAATGTTATATACTCCTGAACACATATTTCGTTTAATGTTTATACATTTTTCGTGTACGTTTATCTTTTTGGACATCAAGAAAATTTCACCCTCCCCCCAAATGTTTCACGAGATATTATTACGTTATAGTAATTTATCTTTCGTCCCTTCTATATAATATATCATTAATAGTATATATTCCTCAAAACATCAGTGACATACTTTATTTAACGTTTACGCTTTTTTACTATTTTTAATGTACATATATACACCTATATATATGTATATATATATATATATATATATATATATATATATATATTTGGACGCCGAAAAAATTTCACTCCAAAATTGTTAGATACTATTACGATAAGCGTTACGGTAATTACGAAACATCTTTCGCTCTAGTTGATTTTTATTATTATCCAACACGTCCGATGATGATTCCTTTATGATCTTCAGAGTTATGATGGTTTTTTTTTTCGTTTTTTTTTTTTTTCGAAAAAAAGTTATAGCGTCTTTCCGAAAATCGGGTTACTAGAAAGATCCGCCAACCGTATAACAAACTCGAATAAACATAGTGAGAATCTACGATGAGTTCCCGAATCTTAAAACTTGCGAGTCGCCCCTCCCGTTTCGGCGATAAACGTAAAAATTATTAAAAGCGATAAAAGTTTGATTCTCTGGCCGGCTAATATTAGAAAAAAGAGAAAGAACGAGACGAGCTCCGAAAGATCTCTCGCGAAGTACCACGCATTTATTATTCGAGCCAATTTTTTTATTTCTGTTCCGGCATTTTCGTATTTTTATTTCTTCAAATAAAGGCACGCTCCTGCGACAACGAGAGCGCGCATACATAGATGCACTGGTCGTCGTAAATTCGTCGTTCGAGTCAGTCTTATCGGTAAAACACGTTTATTTTTTATAGCTTATTACCGGAATAATCGGCCTTTTATTATTGCTGCATTATTATATTTGCGCGAGAGATGTTCTTCTCTCGTCGTCGAAGAGGCCCCATCTATTATTTACCGATTCCATTTTCCGCGAAATTTCTGCTCGCACCAGCATTTCTGGATGCAGTTCGCAAGCGAAGTTTAATGGGATACTCGAGCAGCATATATAGTTAGTTCCCTTTCGTCAGAGCTCGAATCGTTGGCAGCCACTGTTATCATAGGCGACGATAGTATTAGGCGGTTATCGCCGGCGTTTCATACTTAATCTCTGACGCGTATGATTTCCCACGCACTTGATAACAACAATTTCCAGAGTTCGTGGCGCTATACAAATGAGGAGAACTTCCGCGCAATCCACTAAAGACTATAAATCGCAGTTTCGGTTTAGCGTGAAAACCCACTTTCCCGTCAGTCGCAAGTTGTTCTCGTGTTTTCCGAAAAGTAGCCCCGTATTGCAGTGTCTAGAGCAGGAGTTCCCAACCAGGGGGGCATAATAGAGAGATGTCAAGGGAGGCGCAAAAGAAAAATTAATTTAACGCGTAAATTAAACATCGGACGGGGGGTGTTCAATAAATAATGCGACATGCCTTCGAAAATGACCTTTTCGAGGCATCTGAAAATTTTCACAAATAATCAACAAAGTAAAATTATCACCATTTTTTGCATTAGTTGCGATGAATCCATCGACATCGTTAATTGCGCGCAGTTAATAGTTTATGTTCATTACGTCAGTGGAGATCACATTGAAGAAGAGATTTTGTACTGCCAATCTTTAACAGCAAGCACTGAATCTGAAGATATATTTAATTCATTATCTGATTTCATTGAAAAAAATGATTTGGATTAGAATAAACTCATTGCACTTTGCACAGATGGCGCCCCTGCAATGATAGGTGTACGATCAGGCTTAGCTCAAAAGCTCAAGAAAAAATAATTCCGCGATAGTGTGTACTAATTGTTTTATTCATGGACAAGCTTTGGCTTCCAAAACATTGCCACAGAAATTACGCCAGACTTTGGACTTCGCTATAAATATCGTAAACTACATCAAGAGTAGCGCTTTGAACAGTCGATTATTTAGTTTACTTTGCGAGGATCTTGATTCTGACCACAGAGTCATTCTATTTCACACAGAAGTACGCTGGTTGTTGGCTCGCCTTTATGAATTGAAAGAGAAGGGGTCATCTTCTTTCTTGAGTTCAAAAAAAAGAAAGAGATTTTTTGCAAATGTTCAACAATGAACAATTTCAATGGAGGTTGTTGACCTACTTAACTGATATATTTGATGCCTTTAGTCAGCTAAACTTGAAGCTTCAAGGCAGAAACGGCTCTGTAATAAGTAACTATGATCCATATTCAAGAGTTCATATCTAACCTTCAACTTCGGAATTATAAGGTATCTGCTGAAAATGTAATAATATCTTTTTCTCAACTATTCAAAGCAATTAAAAACAAAAAACTGGACGAAGATTTCAAAGTTGAAATATAAACTCATTTGCAAGCGCTGGAAAACGAATTTCACCGATATTATCGAGACACTAACTCACAGTCACCAATATGTCACATGACCAGAAACTCATTTGTTGTTGATGTCTTATAATTACCAGAACAAGTACAGAAAGAATTTCTAGAAATGAAGGTTGATTCGACAACGAAAGATAACTTTCATCTCTTGACATTGGAGAAATTTTGGATCAAACGATTCCTTGTTAATTCCAAAGTTGCCCCTCTTGCTTTGTGAATACTTTTGTTCCTTTTTCTTTGACTTACTTATGTGAAACAGGGTTTTCAGCTCTGGTTTTAATTAAAACTAAGCAGCGAAATCGTCTTGCCATTGATAGCGACCCGACGATAGCTTTGGCAGAAACTGAACTTAGAATCAACCAACTGGTGTAGAACATGCAAGCTCAAGTATCTCATTAGTACTTTAATTATAATAAATTATTTCGATAAAAACGTTTTAAAGTTCGTTAAAGTTTAATTTCTACAACTTAGAATTAAAATAAATAAGTGTCATTAAAACAATGTGCGTTTTTTTTTTTAATAAAAAATTAAGGGGGCATAAAAATATTATTTATAATTCGGGGAGGCGCGATGAAAAAAAGGTTGGGAAACTCTGGTCTAGAGGTTCTGCGTGCAGCTATGATTGCGCCGACACGTTAACGAGAAGTGTTTTTGCGGAATCCGAAATGTACTGAAGCCGAAGGTTCTTTTTTTCCCCGGCTCGCCTCTAAAACTGTTACAGATTTCTCTCTGATTAGGTTTTAGGTCAAAAATGACCCTTTCGATGATATTAATAAAGCCTACATAAACACGGAAAGCTTCGGTTCTCGACAACTTGGCAGTATGGTCAGCAACTCAGATGAAACTGGATGCGCAGATTCAGTCACCAACGGCAATACTAAAGCGAATTCTCGTTGAATTCTGAACCGGAAATCTCGGAATCTACATTCGCGGTTCGTTCGTCACCTAGCAGCTAATTGCTGACCATACCGCGCTTACAGTTCCCGAAAGATTTCTGCTGGTCGATCAAATGTCAGATACTTTTCCAATTTTTTTAAACCCTAATCTCCTTAAGAAATCGGAGTTTTCTATACCGGATAGTGATGGTGCGACATGCTTTGTTAAATCTTTTCTAAAGTTGTCCGATGTTGTATCCATAACATCTAAATACGATATTGCACTTTAACAGAAATAATGCTTGAAGTATACGATTTATTTTTCCGGCCATTACCGTTTGTTACTTTTTATTTCAATTTTCTAATAACTTTCCTCTTTTTTTTTCCTTTTCGTTTCGTTTCTTTTTTTTTTTTTTTTTTTTTTGTTTTTCAATCTCTACCCGTTTAAAACATTATAGAAGGGGAAAAGAAAGATCGATTTTCAACGAGTTTCCGTTTACCGAATTAAAAAAAAAAAACAAACGCTTATAAAAATCAATAAAAGAAAGTGTAGCATATCACACAATGTGCCGTATAATCTGGTCAAAAGACGAGAACAGAAAAAAAATGTTGTTGGTTATTTTTAAAACATGAGGTTTCTTCTCAAAAAAGAAAAGGACGTGTTAATACCAAAAAAATTATAATTTCCCGTTTGTTAGATATAAAATCAATGAAAAGAAAAGAAGTGTGTCAACTTCGGTTTTAATGTAAATTTTTTAAAAAATTACAGACAAATAGTCAAAAAATATGTCAATATTCCGAAGATTCTCTAAAAATTTTCTATAATGTTTATACATGAAATTTCTTAACACGTCTTTATTCTTAACACATCTTTATTCTGAAGTTTTTGACAAATATGATTCTGTTATGAAGGAGCTAATTATGTGACCTAAAGGGGGGGCCGTAAATTATTTAAGTTTTACAATTCAAACTATATTAATTTACATTACGAACATATTTAGCATTAAAAATTGAAAAAAATCTGAATATAAAGAAAGATGCCATTGCATTAATTAAATATCTTAAAATATACTGACAGTATAAAAATGAAAATTAATAGCGCATTATAAATAACTTTTGAAAACATCACAGTTATGTTTCTCTTTAATCTCACTCATTGAAATCTTATTAAATAATATAATTTTGTCTGTAGCATTCTTGCACAACTGAAAGATTTGTTGAAACTTCCAGGTACCCCCCGCATCGAAAATTGTGTTGGGGTCACAATCTCCAAACTTAAACAACGCCAAGTCATTAAGTCACGAATTAACCCGCTGCTCATGTTTTCGTGATTCCAATTTATCGCGTGCCGAAATACTTAATACCGGTTTTTCAAGAATAAACGAAGTATCCGGAAGACGATAAATCGGTGGTGCGATTCAGAAATTGTAGCAAAGGTGAAATATAGAGAACTTACTGCTTCGCTCTGCGGGGCGTAAATATGCATGTTACAACAGTAAAGAATTCAAATAAGTTATTACTACCGAGGAGACAGTTTAAAAGTCCAATTTCTTTCTTCAAAAAAAAAAAAAAAAAAAAAACGAAAAAGGAAATATTTGAAAAGTAAATCGATGTACGTAATGCGTCAAACGCGGATAATAAATTCCGAAGTAAATATATGCATCGTTGTAGTTTAAATTTCCCTTCTCTAACGTATATTATTTGTTAAATGTCACACACTGCGCGATATTTGAATAATTCACGCATCTACAATGCCCGACTTGTTCACCTGAGATGTTAAGAGCGCCGATGAGGCTACAATTTCTGCCGAAGCAAAGAATTTATTTTACCGTCGCACGCATAAATGAGTAACATCAGACACAGCCGGTTAAATTACATCGTTTGTTAAATTATCCTGTTTTTGTAATAATAATCATTCTGTTGGTTAGATCAGTCTGTTTTGTTTTTTTTTTAAATATCCAATTTGTTGCAGAAGCTACGAAAGGAACAGATCGGAATAATTTAATCCGCGTTTAGAATAGCGATTTTTACCGTTCGGAAATAGTAATACAAGCCCAAAATATTAAAAAACCACTTTAAAACAAGTGTTCAGTCAAGCATGATATTTCATGCGCTAAGCATTCCGTATATTAACATCAACCGTAATATTTATGCGTACATAATACTCAATTCAAACAAAGAAATCTGATTTTTTGTGCCACAGGAGGGTCACGTCATTTTTCGCGCTTTCTGGAATTTTTCGTCAACTTCGATAGTTTCGGTGCGGAAATGAAATACGAGTTCATTGCCGACATCGATATATCACATGTCCGGTAAAGAAAAACATTTTTTTTTTAAACTTTCGAGCTTTCGGATAAAGTTGTAAGCTTGGCTATAGAAGTCCTGTAAAGCGATTCATTATGCATATGTTTGAGATACGTTTTGGTTTCCTCAACTTTTTTACTCGGGCTATTGCTTACGTGAACATCCTTTTTTTACTGTTTTTAGCCCTAAAGGGTAGGAGCTGTAAATAATTTTTTAGCCATAATTTTTTGCTTTTACGAAGAGCTTTTGCGTTTTGTTCTATATTTTGAATTTCATTTTTAAAAAGAGTATTTGGTAATGAGTTATGAATCGTTTAAGGGTGATTTCTGAGGTCCGATTTTAAATTCCATATTATATATTCTGGACGGTTTTTCGCGTTTTTTTGCCACCCAAGGTCATCGATTAAATTGAAGTTATAGATATGGTTTTAAAGAGAATTTTAATTTTAATTTATGATACAATTTTGAAGTTTATAAGTGAAACTGTTCGTCAGTTATGGATTTTTATTTGATATTTTTGTCCTTTCTGAACCATCTTATTAGGATTTCGTACATTTAATATGTAAAGGACCCCCCCCCCTCTTTTTTTGATACTTATAGCGTTAAAAATTATGAGAAAAAAAGTTGTATTTTAGTATGAATAGAAATAGAAACAATGAAAGTGACTAGGAATAACAGCTAGCAATGAGGAAAAGGAAAGAATGTTTGTCGCACAATAAGGGATGTAAATAGTTGAGCTTAAAAGTTGTAAATAAAAATCCGAGCGTTTCTGCGAAGAAAGGAAGCAATCGAAAAGATTGTAGTCCGCGTCTCGAATACAGTTTTCCCTTTGGAAGATTGTGATTGAGGCGCAGACGAGCAGCAGTGGAAGTGATGACACAACAACGCAAGGGGGAAAAGCAGTTGCCGTGAAAAAAAATAAGATTATAAAAGGAGTGTGAGGCTTGGAAAAAGAACAGGAATAAACCTTAGATATCATGTTTCAAAAGTTTCGCGATAAATTAAGAATACATTGGGGGCCAGGAATTTATTAATAAATCGGCCGCAACAAATCGGATGTTCCAAGAGGTAAACTGAATTAATGCCGAATATCGACAAAAAAAATCGATTTGGATAGATCGAGAGCTAGGAATAAGCGGACTATGGAAACTTTCGAATTCCATATGTACAAAAAACTATTAAGAATAGAAAAGCACGCATAATCTGCGAAACCATGAATAATTATTGATTTTCTGGATAATTCAAGGAAAGTCTAAAAGACCGACAAAAAAAAAAAAAAAAAAAAATCGTTCGATTCATTTAATTTAATTAATGCGCTTTTGGGATATGGAGCGAAATCTTTTTACGTACTAAGTCTTTTATTTAATTTATAGGTTATGTACGAAAGAAAAAAAAAGGTAAGAAATATTAACAACGACCGGGCAGCCAATAACCTTATCTTCCCCTAAAAATTGAAACGGTACTTTTCACAAACAAATCCAACTTTACCACTTTTGCACTGAAATCATTGAAAAGCAAGATGGAAAACGTACAAAACACATTCCCCGCAGTTGATTTTGGAAATAAACAATTCCCGAAATAAAAGGGTTTTTCGATAAAATAGTATCACGTGCTTTTGAGTGTTTGCCCCAGCATAAGTAAGAAAAAATATATACCGATATATAAGCACGTGGTGGAACATCGGATGTCAAAAGGCGGCAGAAGATAAGATTTAAGAACTGAAGGGAAAAAACAGCAAATAAAACAAATCATTTAACCCCTGCAAGAAAATAAACACCAGAGGCAGCACAGGAAAAATACTGATGAAACGAGCTAAGAAAAATTTCTCGCTTTTATTCCTCCGTAAATTCTACATCTGTATCGTAAGTATGGAAAAAATAAACGAATAAGACAGAAAAAAAAAAGAAATAGAAGCGAAGCACGTGCTACCCCATCCGACACTAATATCACATACACACGAATGTAAGCGAAATAGCAAACGTATATGCAAAATTGTTTGTCGATATTTTTAGCGGACTTTTTACAGATCAAACTTAAATTGTCTTTCACAGGTATTGAAGGTTATAACAACCGTTCATTTACTAAACACGAACTGATATTCGCATAATTCAAAAGTGCAACAATACCAGACCGTATCTACAACTTCAGTCGAAATTTAGACCAAGTTTTACGCATTCGAAATACCATTCGAGAAAGCTTCTCGATGAAACATACGCTTTCGATACCACCTAATATATACTAAAAAAAGCCTACATATAATTTCAGCTTCAAAGAAGTCATCGCATGAACTTTACACACAGAATTTTTTTTAACTGGCTGTTCTCTCAAAGTACAAATCTCTATTGCAGTATAATTACAGTATTGCAAATCACTGGAAAGATCAGTATTGAATTTAACATTCTTAGTATAGGCCCCTAAATGGCATAATTGAGATGAGATTAAAAAGAATGGGCGACAATTTCGCCGGTTTCCCAACTCGCTCAAACGTCTTACAAGGAGAGGTCACGATCTGCGGGTCACCGATTTTGATGAAACTTTGATTAGCGATAGAAGACCACGACGAGTAGTATATAAACTGCCGTGTAAAATACTTTCAGAATGAAACTTTTTGATTTACGCGAGAAATTTAAATTTTTACAAGCCGAATTTAACAGATAATATACATAGCCGTTTAGACAAAAATATATGCAATAAATTCCAGGTCGTGTTTATATTTATTTTATGCAAATGGTTCGGAAGACTGATTATTCCCCAAAATGAGGTATATTAAACAAAAATATTATTAAAAAACACATAAAACAGTTTTAAAAAATTCAATTTTTAATTTAATAAAAATTTAAAATTTAAACATGTCATTTATTACATTTATATACTATAAAAACACAAGTTACAATGTATATGTTTTGTGGTGTAGTGGTAAAAGTGACGTATATTTGTACATACTTGGAAGTAAGGTATCCGGGTTCGAATCCTCCCCCCCCCCTGCGGTGCCCCGTAAAATTTTTAATTCTTATATTTTAAATTACTAATTTTTAACTAATTATTTCAATTCTTTATACATAACTATGTAAATATAATAATTTTTAAACATTTAAATTATTTAACGACTGTTTTTGTGCGTGGCTTCCCTCTAAACATTCAGATAAACGTGATATATTTTTAAATGTAAGTTAAATTTGTTTTTCAAATGAAAAATTAAAAAAACTTTGCACTTGTAGTAATAATTCATTTATATGTTGCCGTAAATGTCGCAGGAACTGCTGTTTTATTTTTTTTTATGATCTATGTCACCCCAAATTATGTAAATAAAAATTAAGTTTGTAGCATTTTAATTATAACTGATATTCATCAACTCTCTTATTTTATATGTAGATAAGTATATTCTTTTATTTATATTTATATACATATGTATATAATGAATTCGTTGTGTATAAAACATATTTATCTTACGCTTTATTATATTTATGTAGTTATGTATAAAGAATTGAAATAATTAGTTAAAAATTAGTAAATTAAAATATAAGAATCAAAAATTTTTCCGCGACATCGCAGAGGGGGGGGGGGGAATCGAACCCGGATACCTTACTTCCAAGTATGTACAAATATACGTCACTTTTACCACTACACCACAAAACATATACATTGTAACTTGTGTTTTTATAGTATATAAATGTAATAAATGACATGTTTAAATTTTAAATTTTTATTAAATTAAAAATTGAATTTTTTAAAACTGTTTTATGTGTTTCTTAATAATATTTTTGTTTAATATACCTCATTTTGGGGAATAATCAGTCTTCCGAACCATTTGCATAAAATAAATATAAACACGACCTGGAATTTATTGCATATATTTTTGTCTAAACGGCTATGTATATTATCTGTTAAATTCGGCTTGTAAAAATTTAAATTTCTCGCGTAAATCAAAAAGTTTCATTCTGAAAGTATTTTACACGGCAGTTTATATACTACTCGTCGTGGTCTTCTATCGCTAATCAAAGTTTCATCAAAATCGGTGACCCGCAGATCGTGACCTCTCCTTGTTAGACGCAAAAATTCTGCAACTAACAATATGAAAATTCGAAAATTGATTATTGAAAAGTGATTTTCGATTTTCTACGAGTGAAATCCATTTTCTCAAACAACTCACCTATATCAGTGCTTATTAATACTCATACCACTCTAAACGAAGCGGAAAAAATAAAAATTAAATATCTCGCAATAATCTAGGGTAGTCGCACTGAAAACTCAATGAAATCATATGTATCGGAGAACTGAATATCCAAAAAACAAAAACATCACTTCTGATGATGGTCCGTGTAAGCTGTTCGAAACGTTGAGCTTTGAAATAAAAGAATTTTGTGTATCTACCGTAAATTATTTTTAAGTTATACCGATCGAACCATTCAACACCCAGTGCCGATTCGCTCGAAATCAGAGCCAGTAATTTATTTACTACCAAATGGAAAAATAGTGAACAAATTCAATATCACTTTATAACTCTGGTCAGAACAAGCTATCATCAGTTTTATTTGTAAACCAAATGAACTGTGTCACCACTACTGTGTTGGAGAGAAAATGTTATCGCAAATATGTTAAAATACGTATTAAATCGAGTAACAATTTTGCCGCAGCTAAATAAATAAAAATCATGAGCGAATAGATTACACGGATACAGACAAATCATTATAATACAAAAATATTACATTTCCAAATATTAAATGCCTAAAACCAGCCGCTATTCTATGAACAATTTCTTACAGACAAACGATTCATCATTACATTATACCAGGTGCGGATCCAGAAAAACATTGGGAGGGAAGGATTATGTAATTACGCAAAATCTTCTTCGTTAGGCAGTAGATTTGAGAAATACCTCTTGTTTCGTAAAGAAAATCAAAAAGCGGCCTTTATAAAAATTTTAAAATGTTTCTTAAAAGTACATAATTATTTCAATTTTTATTTTAACTTTTGTCCTATATTTAGTTATGAAAAAAATAAAACGAAATTATAAAATTATACCTTAAATATGGTAGTTTAGAAATAGTAAGAAGGATAGTATTTTTATTAGACACTTTACTTCTTTATTTTTGTTAGTAATCCGGTGCGAATTCTTTTTGTTCATGATCAAGTTTAAATACATGTATATTTTTCATTGAACTCTATTTTTAATTAAAATTACAAAATAAAAATTAAAAATAAATAAAAGAAGGCAAAAAAGATCGACGACAGTATTGTGTTTAAAACAGAATAAAAAAGGAACATTAATAGTTTTACTAGAAAATAGTGTTAAATATTAATTATCAAAATCCGTAAGTAAAATTCGTAAAAATCTTTTATAGCATAAATTAAGTTTCTCCGTTATAACAAATGTTTTCATAGAGGGTTTGGTTTTTCGGGAGGGGGCTCCTATCCCCCTCGTGGATCCGCCACTGATTATACGTAAAAAAACATACTTCTTTTGGCCCAACCATAACCGTACTTCACTTATTGATTTATAATACGATACAGGATGTGGAGTGTAGCAGACGAACATAAAATCGAACATCTCCCTTTTTATTAAAAAACGATTAACTTCCTAACTACTTAACTTGCCACAAATTAATACGCCGAATCCAAAGAAACACCGACCGCTAATTAATCTTCGAGAATTATAATAAAATAAACATTTTTTGACAATCGAAATCTTTGAAGTATTGCAAAACCGACTAAATGGGCAATATCTTTTATACGGATACCGAGGGGACGTCAAAGGAAATAAAATCAAATGGGGAAAAAAACGATGCACTTTTACTCGTCGCGCTAATTCGAGCCAGAAACTACAAAAAAAAAAAAAGAAAAAACAAAAATCCTGGAAAAATGGAAAATCATTTGAACCGGAATTCCATTAACACTAATCTGCGAGCCACTCTACAAAAATCCAGTTCATTAAAACTATCTGAAAGGAAAAAACAGCAGTTCGAAGACGAAAAATAGGGGATGCAGTAGATTTTTTCGTATACCTTTTATAGGGAAAACCTCGTATAGCCAATATGCGAAATACGCCATTCTGCACTTACCATCCAGCATGAATCTTGCAAACGTGCAAAACATATGCATGCATTCATCAAATTTCTCTGGAATGTTCAACAACAATCAAGAAGTAGAAAACCATCCCGATCAAGCTTGTCAGCGGCTTAATAAGCCTCGTGCAGCTTCACACGGAAGGAAAATAACTAATTGCTCTTGCGACTCGAAAGACTGTAAAAGACACGTTTATATGAAAACGTAAGTTAAATTGGAAACTGAAAGAGAAAAATTAAAAAGATCATTTGGATTTTATTTTTTTGCTAAACTTTATATTTTAAAATATCATTCGAGCGTTCAAGTATTACGTAAGCCAGCTTTCAATTAAACCTCCACCCCCTGAATAAGCAACAATAAGAAAATCATGAACTCACCCCTCTCCCAAAAGGATAAGACGTAAGAATTTTTTTTTAATTTTTAATAAATATCAAAATTTAAATTTAAACAACTAAATTATTTTTAAATTTCGCAAGTATATTAGTATTTGAAGAAAATCAAAAAATTAAGAATTATTTATATTTTCCAAGGACTCCATATCCAAGTTTCTACGTCACTAATAATTGGTAGCTCATCTTCACAATTTAGACTTAAACCACTATGTGCTTAGCCTAACGGCGACTCTCGACTGTATTTGTTTTAAGTCGACCACCTAGTACATCGGGAATTCCCCGAATTGAACATACATCGGTACATTAAAAAGAAAACTCTATACATTATAATGTAGAATTAAGTCATTTTTCGGAAAATGAATTAATTTATTTTCGGTGTATGAAATATGAAAAGAGAACTTCGGGGTATACCGTAATAAAATAATAAAAATAGAATTACTAATTTAAATTATAAAAATTGTTTCAGGAACATTTTTATTATTTTATAACATTTTTTAACTTACGTAAGATTTATACATATATATATCCCGCTCCCTTTGTCAGCAAAAGTAAGAAAAAATTGAACCCCTAAGCCTGCTTACGTAATACTAGAATGCCGCCAAATCCAGAAACACATTCCGTTATAGAACTCCATTTATTACCAATAAAAACATTTTTAATACGTTTTTAGCATTGTTACGCGGTACATTAATAAATATTAAAAAATAAAATAAAATAAAATTAAATTAAATAAAATTAAATAAAAGATACATAAAATTAGTTTTAGTTTTGGTATATATTTCCTTCGATATAAATTTATCGTACACATTTGGATGCCCTTGGTTTCAAGATATATATGCGCATTTCCGTAACTTTATTATTTATATGGAATTACAAAATTGAATGAAACCGCAAAAAATTAATATTATATAATATGTAAAATAATCGAACTTTATTTACCTTTTTGGTTATTTTTCATTGAAAAAAAATAATCGAATGACGAACTAATAATTCCGAAATAATAGTAAATAAAATATTCACATCATCGGTCGATTAACAAATACCATTCGGATACGGGGAAAGAGCATCGAAAAAGCGAATACTTAATGGCAGAAGCAGCTTGATATTGCACGATAACACCATAACTGTACGTATTTAATGCTGATTTAGGCTTAATGCACAACAGTTGTACCAGCGAAATGGAATAATAACAACATCGAACCAGTGTAGTAGCAGCGCCCTACGATAGGCCGTCATAAAAAATTATGGGAACTGCTTATGAACGAGTTCTCCAAGCTGAACTACTTCCAGCGGTAAAGTTAATTTTATAAAAGGTCTGGACGAACATCGCGTCCAAGAACGGGGGGGGGAGGGGGATAATTTCGTAAAATTTCAGATCGTGACAAAAATTGCCAATACATATTCGCATCAGTGCATCTAATTTCGGCAGCACGTTTGAGCATCTGAAATAGAATTAACCCTGAACGACTGCCGGAACTGGCCGAAAAAAACTTGCAAATTCCATTGTTGTTTTTATATGTCGATGCATTCTCCCATCTCACACGCGCATAATCAGATGCGCAATTTTCGAAAGGCTGCTTCACCGTTTTTTTACACACATTTCCGAAACAAAAAATCTATAATTCCCTTTTTCATCCTTCCCCATCTTGACATTTGACCACGAAAAATGATGAGTTACCCAGCAATGTCTCAATCGGTGCTTGCTTTATTTTGCTAATTTTAAAACTTATTCGCATTGATTTTTTTCTGTTTTTTTTTTTTCCCCCGGTAATAAATTATTTTGAAAATTAATTATTATTGAAAACGTTAAAAGTAAAAACACGATTTTTTTTTCATAATATTCATTACTCGCGTAATTATAATTTATAAAAAAAATCGTAAAGCGATGTCGGGGAAATATATTTAACAATTTAAATAATCGCAAAAACGACGATACATTTTGAAATTCAAAGTTCCGTATATTCGATACTGTATTGAAAATTTTTCGCTCAGGAACCACTTGACGAAAGATACTGAATTAAGAATCTTTTTTCATACTGTTTGTTAAATATATAAAAATAGTAAGTTAATAATAACAAATATAATAAACAATTATAACAAACTAATAAGATAAATTTTCTTACTTAGTAACGTTTTCGGGCATTATCAGCTAAACCAATATGTGAACAGATACGATTTAGAATTTGTATCTGTTCACATATTGGTTTAGCTGATAATGCCCGAAAACGTTACTAAGTAAGACAATTTATCTTAATTAATTTGTTATAATTGTTTATTATATTTGTTATTATTAACTTACTATTTTTACGAAAGATACTGTTAGCAAAAATCTATCAACTGTGATAAACAAAACATGGTACAAAATCAGTACTGCATTAAACCAGCGAAACTAGATGACCGGCAGTTTAGAAAGAGTTTGTTAACGCGAGCAGATGCATTTCACTTTTAAATAGATTTCCTAATGCGGTCGTATTTTCCTATAATATATTTCATTTTCCGTATTATAAGACAAAAACACTTCTTATATATTTCACTTTATATATCATAAATTAAGTTACTTAATTATCTTTTTGGTCCCCTTTCCTCTCTGTCCGCTACACTCTTCCTCTCACAACTTTATAGGTAACACAAATCACATTTTGTTTGAGTGCACCTGTGTCGCTTCCGAACGTTCTTCCTTTTACTCTTCTCTTCTGTCAATTGGCCTTGCAACTCCGTATTGTGCATCTTTTGTTCTCTTCTTGCCATCACCAACACCTGAGTCTTTCCTATCCTCCATATCTGATCGCATAAACATCTGATTGCGCTTCTCATCCTTTTCCCTTTTCTTGGGCCAATGTCTTTTTTTTTTTTTTTTTTTTTTTTGACGAACCCAACAAAATAATAGTAAAAAAAATAAAAAAAAAAAAAAAATGCATAATTGTTATTTTAGATTTGGCCAGAATGCAAATTTTTTTTCTTTCTTATAGCTATCACTTTGGTAGTTAAGGTACGTGGCTAGCAAACCAGAGATATCATGGGATTTAGGCAGTTGTTTCGTTCCGGAACCAAATTGTTCCCGGTTATATATACCTAATCTGAAATGGAATTGGCTACCAGAGAAATTCGGGAAAATAAAGGCGGTCGAGAGAAAGGAATATTCTCTTTAGGTGCACTCACTAGGCTTAGTACATTATGAAAAGTTTAACTTCACAATCCCCGATGTCCTGTCAATGTTACTTTACATACTTTTATTGAACGTTCTGACTCAAAACATTAAATTTAATGTGCATAGTAGTACACAGCTCATGTTCTGCGACACAGATCCAATTTTTCCCATTGAAGAAGAACCTAGATGTGCACGGGTGTCGTGGCGGTGTTGTGGTAGTATAATCTCTGTAAAGGAGATAATACCTTTGAGTAAGTGAGTACATTGCAAATTTTTACAGTGCTATACTTGAGACACAGATCCTTCATAAATCTTTGGCACAACAATAGTGTGCGGATGTTTAGTGTAAGAAGAACTATAACCACAATTTCTGTGTCTGCTTGTTTTGTTCTTTTTTTTTTGAAAACACTTTCACGTGAATGTGCTCAGTTAGCAATAGCACTCAACTCTATACACTACAGGGATTACGGAGGCTTTAACTAACCAATTTCAATAATTCCCTGACCCACACTAAATTGTTTAATATGTTTGTATGTTTGGTGTAGATAGGGAGCTTGAGGAACTTCCTGTAAAAGTCTGCTAAAATCCTAAAACTGTTTCACCCTCGGCGGGGCTAGGTCGCCGTAAAAGCCTTAAATGTTGACTGCTCAACAGCAACTCAAACCCAGAAGCGTCTGCCTCCAGTGGAGCGGCTACCTGGTCAGCGTCTCTACTCCATGTTAGGAGCGGCTGAAATATTATGTGCCGTCTTGTGCGAACCAGTCGTCTCGGCTTGCCTTGCCACTGGGAAAATTCGTTCGGACGGAAATGGCAGCATGGTTGTTAGTTGCGCTCCAACTTCCGTGTCCTTCTTTGCGCTGCTATATCTCCGAAATCCTATTCTATGTAAATGTTCCCTTCTTCGTTCCTCACTGTTTTTCCTTAATCGTTTTATTCCCTCCTGTTCTACCAACCTCTTCTTAAAAACTCTCTTCTATTATCATCTCATCGAATTGGTCTAATCTCACATCTGAGACATAAACATGGATGCTGATTTACGGAGAGCCCATACTCGGTTTCGAGTGGGAGCTGATGATGATGTTTGGCTTGTGCATTTTTTATTGCGTAATCAACATAATAATTCGCTAAACTCTATCAGTAGTCTATTCACGTTTGTATAATATGCTTTTGAGATGTGTGTACTTCGTTGTTGATTCAAAAACACTTTCCGAACGACTAGTTTGTTCATATATACGCTTTAAGGGAAAGTGTTTTGTTGTATTACTAACCAATGAGCTTACTGGTATTTCTTAGCAATTCTTGTTCAAGTATATAGTTTGACGCATGTTTCACTTCTGTTTGAAGTATCTACTCTATGTTTAAAGATGTACAGATGTATGTCCAACACCGTAATAATTGTACTATTAACCCATGCGAGGGAAACGCTTAAAATTTATACATGTATTACACAAATGGAATAAATCGTTTTCGTTTATATTGCCCGAGCTTCACTTATTCTCTTCCACTGACAAAACAACTGCAACCGGAGAATTCCTGGAGCAGCGGTGCATGCGATTTAGGTATTTGTCGTCGTAGCAGCCATAGACCATATTATATACAAGCAATGGCACAGTCCTTGTTGATTTGGTTTTTCAAAAGTCGTTCTAAATTGTTTATTCGACAGTAGCAACTCGCATCAATGTGCATTATTAATAATAAATCTGTGAGGTCATTTCGCAGAGAGGCAAACAGTATATCATTTCATCGTAGACAAGAGCTTATTAATCATCCATTATGCGGAAAAAAAAACCCTCACCGATTCAGTTTGTTAAGCAATGACTCGTCTGTAAAATAACTAGAAACAGTCCCCCCAGGTGCGCCGAATTTTCTCAGCCTGTCACCACTTTTGATCCATATTTTTCACGGTAATAACGACTTTTTTTCTTTGATGCTGCATTAGATGGCAACATATTATTAAAGCACGCGACAAAACTTTATGTCATGGTGATTGACTAGAATTTCCAAATATTTACTCAAAAAAGATATTAGACTATAAATATACCGGCAGTTTTTAACTGTCAACACCTTTATTCGGAGGCGTTAAATAACGTTGGAGCAACAGACACCGTTCTAAAATTTGAAGAAAAAAAATATACATACATATATACACGTTGAAAATACTGAGAAGATGCTAGCAAAGTCATTCGAATGCGCAATACGGAACAAAGCTTAAATTTAATTTTAAGACGAACACTTCCATCACCACTATTATTATCGTAACAAAATCCGTTGTATAATTTCGTCGGCTTTCCTTTTCATCTTCTTCTTAAAAAAGGGAAAGTCGCTATTGCAAAAGTAAGAATAAGGAGTAACAGCAGGTTCCGTTAAAATTGTTTAAAACATACGCGGAATCTTAGCCCATCTTATTAAGACAAAAGGATGAAAATCAGCCATAAGGCACGCTGGCGCTAATACCATCCGGTGAGATCAATCACACGACTTTTATACTGCCGACTGCCACTGAGTAGTAAGTAGCGGCACGGAAAAATACCTTTTAAGGGAAATTTCGAGTTGGAAAGAAATGTCACCTAAAGTACCTGGGTATGTTGTGAAGGTTACGAACTAGAGCACAAAATTAAAACCTACGACGATATCGGAAAATGGTATAGTAGCAATTTAAATGGACCCCGTGAAAACATACAAGCTTATAATAAAGAACAAGTGCATTTCCAAATGAAGAGGAATCACCGTTCAAATGCTAAAAGCGATGGTTTGCTGGTAGCAATGTTTGGGCAAAGTAATAAAAACTTATAGTATAAAAGCAACGACACACACAATGTAGCCCTCCCCGGGCTTTTATAGAAAAACCGCGCTGTTCGTAATTTTCTTTAGAGTGCGGTTGAGAAAAATTAGGCAAACTGCTCTGAATAGTCAGGAAGGAAGAAAAATATACGCATTTATAAATATTTAAATATCGATTAAAATTCAGCGACAGATTTTCAGGGGGTGGGGCAAGTAGCATACGGAGAACTGCAAGAAAAAGATATGCAAGCCTCCGGAACAATATGAAAATATAATATTTTCCTCTGGTAAAGAAGGCAGCTCTTAACGATAAAGCGTCTAGCTGCACCGATAAAAAAAAAAAAAAGGCCAGTACACAGCACTTTAATGCCCGGATTTGTCGATAAAAATTAAAATGAATAATATACTAACCGTAATAATAGGACCACAATGCCTAATATGTAGTTTTTAAATTACGCTGCTCGTCGTGACAAAAGTCCACTTTTACATAACAATTTCTTCGTCAGACGAGGGCTATTAGCTGAAATTTCAGCAAATGCTCGCTGAAGT
The DNA here is from genome assembly GCA_039619475.1 of Icerya purchasi. Lineage (NCBI taxonomy): Eukaryota > Metazoa > Arthropoda > Insecta > Hemiptera > Monophlebidae > Icerya > Icerya purchasi. The sequence goes on from CM077115.1 coordinate 569,095,871, forward strand.
GTTATCAAAAATACTTCTAAAAGTATGATACGTCTAGTGAACATTTTTTCAATGGGGACTTGAACAACTCGACCTACGATATTTATGTATACGCAGAATAATGTATTTTTCTGTCCTAAAACTCCAACACCACGCAAACAAATTAGAAAATTCCTTTTGCTCTGTGAACCGCCATAATCTTGCGCAAAAATTTCGCTGCTCTGTCGTTCGTCGGCACATTTCAGTAGAAATTTTTAACAGGAGATGATTAAGTGAAATTTAGGTTAAACGAACCGTGGTCGCAGTAATGGTCATCCACAATGGAACGGCGGAATGAAAAGGGGAAAAAAACAGCAAAAAGGGAAGAAAGCCCGAACAGAGTAAATGAATAGGGCAAATAAAACAAGAGCGAAAAAGTAGGAAGAAAAAGAGAGAACTGAGAGGAAAAAATAAACAATAATTACAAAAATACAAAATCACAGCATAAATTCCACCTTTTTTTTTTTTTTTTTTTTTTTTTTAGTTCTTCCTTTCGACGGGTTTTGTTCTATTTATTATTATTTTTATTTACATTTTTTTAACGGGCGAAAAAGAAAAAGAAAAAAAAACAAAACAGAGAAGCAACAAAACGGAACAAAAGAAAATAAAAGCAAAACCGGACGAGAAGCGATTTATACCGTTCAGGGAAAAAAGCGGGGGAGCGGCTCGGCTAACATCGGCGCAAGAGTATAATAGCCCCTGCCAGTAGTGTCGCTACAAAACCTGCGAACCCGTTAATTATTATCCCGAGCAACAACGGACAACCGCTTCCCGCGAAAAGGTATAACAGTCGACACCTAGCCAAAACTTGCCCAAGTGCCTACATCCCGCACACAATTTGGTTGCCCCGACGTGAAAGCCAAAAAAGCCAAAAAGGAAAAAAAGCCGCTGCAAGACGACTACAAAAGCTGCCATCAACACGCTGCGCGACATTACCACCTTCATCGAATTCGCCGTTGTTAAAGCGCCGGCGCGATTCAAAAACCGCAAAATCATCCACACATGCTGCTTTCTTCACCGGCCTCATAATGCTCCGCACCCATTCCTTTATCGCACCTACACATGCACAGAGCCCCCTCGCCCACCGTTTTGCGCGCTGTTTTATGCATGCCAGCAGTAGTCGACATATACCATCTCTATAAGCTGTTATGTTTATCTATCGTATATGCGGTACCTCACCACCGTCCCCGCTGGTAGTACTAATTCGCCGAATGGTTTACGTGTAGTTATTTCGCGTCCAGCACAGCAGCTTATGGTATAGATTATAATACGGAGATACGAAAGCCGGTTAAATATCGATTTTTGCACCTTACAGGTGCGTAACATTGGGGAACCAGCGTAAACGATACTAAAACGGTCGTCTCGCTGTTCTTCTTCCGAAGTAGCAGGTCTACACAGGCGTGTAATTTTGCAAGCTGAAATTTCTCATTGGCTCTGTATTGTTATTTTATGAGGAAGATCACGCGATAAATTCCTCGACGGATTTTTTAACTCCGTGCTATCCCCCCTGATATATCCTGCCTCGCGCACTTTTGCAGATTTCTTGGGACTTGATTTCTTTAATGGTTTCATCTTTGTTTAATTTCTTCGTGTTTTTTTTTTTTCTTTTTCATCAAAACTTATCGTTTCTATCTAAAATATTTCTCGTAATCACGCTAATTGTTCTAAATTTTATTTTACCGCGCCGCGCTTTTTTCCCTGTCCTCCTCTCTCGATTGTCTCCTTCATAGTTCCATCTTTACTCCACTATATATATATTGCAAACCACATCTTCTTTCAATGCCCCGCCCTTGATTCTGAACGCTAGACTTTCTCCTCCAAAATCATAATCCTGGTTCTTTCTGCTCCTTATAATTCTTCCTTTGTCCTATTTCCTTCCCATCTGCAGCCATAATCCCCCTGTACTTCAATCTTTCCTAAGCTCTATTTCTGATCGTCCCTATGTTTATCCCTCTCTATAATTTCTGTAGTTGTTGGGTCAAAGCCGCTGGTGCGCCCAAAAGAAAATATATAAAATAATATTATTATTTTATATTAAAAAAAAAAACAAAAAAACATGATGCTGCTTCGCCCTATTTCTCTGTGGCGTTATAGACAGATAATGAATTCACTTCTCTTCTCTTAAGTGTAAGCCTGTTAATCCGATTTTTTTTTTTTTTTTTTTACCCCCCCTTGGGTTTGCTAGCAAAGAGCATTAGCCCAGCAAAAAGGAATAGATACATGGAATAGACTAGAAATTATATTTTAATTCTGTCGACAATGGAATCAAAGAACACCTCTAGGACAGGAACAACAGAGATAGTAGGTAGAGAAAGAACATAAGAGGCGTTGAAAGGAGCAGGAAGACCAAGCTTTAAAAGATGACAATAAAGTAACTCACGCTCGCGAGATATACCGGAGCACTCGAAGAGCATGTGATTCGCATGGCAAACATACTGGGAACCTTCAGGATCCAATGGATAATTATGAGAAGCAGCCAAAGAGAAGCGATTTAGTGAAGAAGGAAGGAGACTATGCGAGAAACGGAAGCGAGATAATTTAGTAATTATGGACCGACGCAAACTGGGAAACTCATAGAACCAAGGACGAGAAGAAGAAATACAGAGTTAATCAAGAGATAAAAGGAATTAGGATTAGCGAAAAGAGATACATAAACAGAATGCCAAAGTCTAAGATGGCAGGATTTAGTTGGAAGAAGAATATTGTGTGCTGGAACCCTACTAATAAAATTCCCATTGGAAACAGCAGCTTTAGCAAGGAGGTCGACGGCTACATTTCCACCAATGCCTGCATGTCCTGGAATCCAAAGAAAGTCAATCTGGGTACACGTCGATGAGGATAGATCATGAAGAAGAGAACGAATAGAAAGGATAATTGCATCAGTGGAAGGAGAAGGGGAAGGTGGAGAAAGCGCTAGAAGAACACTTAAAGAATTAGAAACAATAAGGAATTTAGAAGAACTTGCAGAAGAGGAAATATAAATAATGGCTTGTAGAATGGCAACAGATTCTGCAGTAAAGACAGAACAAAAGGACGGAAGTCTAAAAGACCGAGAATGAAAGAACTGAGGGCACAAGAATGCCGCCCCAACTCCGATCGGGCTCTTCGATCCGTCAGCAAAAATTAAAGAATGATCACGGAATAGAGAGTTTATTGTATTATTAAATTCCATACTGACGATATGAGAGGGAGAGGATTTAAGGAAGCATGGCATGAAGATGATATTTGGTGGCTTTAACAATTTGGAATAGACGTAAGAAAAAAATGGAAGCTTGTGATGAGGAACGACAAAAGGGGAAAATTTAGAAAGGCGAAACGATATATGAGATAGTATAGGAATTTTATTGGAGGAAAAACGCCAGTGACGAAGGATAAAAGAATAAGAGGTACTGATATTTGACGAGGAAGTGGAAAAACGTTTAATGAGAAAGCGATAACCCAAATTAGATCTTCGGATGAACAGAGGACAGATATTGGATTCAGATAGAATGGCTGGGATAGAAGATGACCTCAGAGCTCCGAGACAAAGCCGAAGGCAACTGTTTTGAAGACGATCTAATTTGTAGAGAACGGATTTGGAAGCGTTGCCATATAAGAAGCTGCAATAATCCAATCTAGAGCGTATGAGAGATTTATACAACATTATTAACACAGAAGGATCGCCTCCCCATCTCGTAGGTGAGAGAGCTTTAAGAAGGTTTAAGACTTTAAGCGAGCAAGCATATAAATGGCTGATATGTTCATGGAAAGACAGACGAGGGGATAAAATGATACCCAGATAACGAAAAGAACTGACTATTGGAATGGAATGATTTTTAAGGTTTATTTCAAATGAGCCCGGGTTGTAAGGTCGAAGGGTGAAGACTACAGCTGCTGATTTTGGAGCGGAAATGAAGAGATGAATGTTAGAAAGGGCCTCTTCTAGAGTACTTAAGGAGCTGTTTAGTTCCTCATTGGCAACTAGAAGATTACGGGAAGAGGAGTAAACAAGGATATCATCTGCAAAAAATAAAGTTTTGAATTTTAAGGAGAGAAAACCAATTTTGGAAACATATAAATTAAATAAAGTAGGGCTAAGGCAAGAACCTTGCGGAAGGCCCTGGAAGACCTTCCTTGAGGCGAAAAAGGAAGGAGCAGAAAGGAGGAGAGTTCTACTTTGAAAAAGATTGATAATTAGGAAGGATATGGATGCAGGGATATTTAAAAACATCATAACGTTTTTGAGCGTGGGAAGATGGACGCTTTCGTATGCACTGGCTACATCAATAAAAGCTGCAATTGTGAATTCTTTGGAAATAAATGATTTGTAAATGTCAGCAAGGAAAAGACTGATACAATCTGGAGGGCCTAAGCCAGGACGAAAACCAAACTGGTTGTCTGGAAGCAAGTTATTATGTTCCAGCCACCAGACCAGCCGTTTGTTAAGCATGCTCTCAAAGAGTTTTCTTAGGCAAGAAGCTAAAGAAATGGGCCGAAAGGCAGAGGAATTATTCTTGGGAATTGGGATAACAACGAAGGTGTTCCATGAATCAGGAATAGAACCAGATTGCAGAAAGGAATTAAAAATGATTAAAAGAATTTGGAGAGACTTTACAGATAGGTTTTTGAGGATGGAGTAAGAAATTTTATCATGGCCCGGACAGGAGTTGGAGGAGTTTTTCAGGGAAGAAAGAAGTTCAGAGAGGGAAAAGTTAGAGGAAAGGAAATGAGGTGATAATTGGTAAGGAGGAATTAAAGAATCCACTTCATCATAGTTAGGGACATAATCAGGAGCTATGGAGTCAAAGAAAGAAGAAAGAGTATCCTTAGGAAGACTGGAGCTAGACGGGCGTTCGGAAATAGAATTTCTAAAAGCTTTAGCCAACTTCCACACTTTGGAAATAGGAGTCAATCGAGAAAAGGAAGAGCAAAAGGATTTCCAAGCATTTTTCTTGGCGTTTTTGAGAATATATCTGGCTCTAGCGTTCGAACTCTTGTAAGTCAAGAAATTATTAAAAGTAGGTTGAGAGCGGAATGATTTAAAGTTAGACAAACTTTGATTGACAGCAGCTGTGCAGTCCCCATTCCACCACAATGATGAAGCCCTTAAAGAATGACTTTTCCGGGCTTGAGGATAGAGTGGGAAAGACAGTGTTAGAGCAGAGGAGATAGAATTAGTAAAGGATGAATATTGTGAAATAGCATCGTTTTCTACTTGTATTGCAGGAAGGTCTGAGTCCACAATAAACCGAAATCTATTCCAATCAGTTTTATGCAGGTTCCAATCAGCATAATGCAAAGGCGTAAATGAAGACGAAAGAGAAGGGAGATGGAAGTCATTAAGAACAATGAGGATCGGAACGTGGTCACTGCCAAAGGTACCATCTAGAGTTTTCCACGAGGATTTAAGAGCTGTGTCGGAGGAAACAAAAGATAGATCAATAGAACTAGAAGTAGACGATGATTTGAAGAAGGTGTGAGAACCATCATTTAGTAGAACTAAATTATAATTGAAAATTACTTCCTCTATAATTGTGCCATTCCTGTTATAACTGGAACAACCCCATAGTGGCGAGTGGGAGTTCCAGTCGCCGCCGACCATGAAAGGGCGAGGAATAGAATTCAAAAACAAGTCAAATGGGAAATCGCGTAAGTTATAGGACGGTGGGATGTAGGAGGAGACAAAATTAAAACTTTTACCATGACACAATGGGATTGAGACGTGAACTAAATTCGGATTAAGAGGACTGGAAGAAAGGAAGGAAAAACTATCATGATGAATGAAATGTACATCTTTTCTTATAAGAATAGCAGCTCCGCCATAGCCGTCGTCCCGATTCGAACTGACTAAGGAGTAACCTCGAATTCGAATATTGGAAGATTGTTTGAGCCAAGTTTCTGACAAGAGAGCAACCTGAATGTTATATTGATCCAACAAACCTTCGAAAGAGCATTTATTGACATTAAGACTTCTACAGTTCCATTGAAGAATATTTAGCCTGTTTGACATCATTTAAAGTACAGAAAAATAGTTGGAGGGGACGGAACCATGTAAGTGTAGAAGAGGAAGGGAAATAATACCTTACAGCCTGCAGATTTGGAAGAGAGAGGAAAATCGGAGAAGGAATGAGTGTAGGCTCGAGTAGTCCACGCAAAGCCAGTTGAAAGTATTGAATAAAGACAAGGAAAGATACGGCAGAAGAAGGGATGCAAAAAAAGACAATGGAGAGACATCTGTTTTCCCAGATAACTTACGAATGAGGAATATGAAAACTTATTGCGATGCTCACTGAGGAAAAACCACTTTCTCTCTCGCTTGCTTACCAACTTAATTAGGTATGGAATGATGAGGAAAGGGCTGCGGGTCAAAGTGAAGAAATTAAGATTAAGCAAGGAATAATTAGAGATTAAATTCGCTTTAAAAAGGGTCATAACTGGAACGAAAAGGACTTTGAAAATGATTAAATTGAAACAGACTAACCGTCTTTCTTTACCGTAGCCCAGCGTGTTTGAAAGAAGACCGAAGGAAAGATGAAAAAAGGAAAAAGTCAGATATTTGAGGATGAGAATAATGCATCTAATAATTAGTATTGATTTGCACGGTTTAAAAACCGAAGAAAAAAGAAGTTTTATACAATTGTGCATTACAATCAACCATACACCGTCCTCGACTACTGTCGAACCCAATCGAAGTTCGCAGAAAGAGGCAATGGTCATAAAAATAATGCAAAGCATATAGATCAGAACAGAAACATCTGTAGGTGAATACATCCTGTTTGTTAAAACTGTATAATAAAACAAACTTTAATAACAAACAATGTAAAACAATAAAAGATAAATACCTATTTAGAAACGTTTTCGGGCATAACCCATCATCAGCTAAAACTAACTTAAAGGAAACTTAAAACATACTGAAGTGAATATGGGGAATACATGTGTATATATAGTAGATGTAAAGAGGAATAAACATAGCAGGTATAAAAATCAATAGGTTGAAAATGCTAATAATTAATATAAAATATAAAATAAAACAAGAAGACAAAAAGTTAAATTTTTATATTAAACAGTGGATTATTATTATTAGGTGTTTGGTCATTTAAAATATTATTTTTATATTTATTTATATAATAATTTTCTGCAATGTTCATATTATTACCTTTGTGATAAGTGGCCAGGATGGTTACAGTATTTTCTATTGAATTTGGTTTATGTTTATTTTTAATTAGATGTTCTGCATAGGTTGATTTTTCTATTTCATTATTATTAAATGCTTTTATATGTTCTTTATATCTGCAATTAATTTTTCGCCCTGTTTGACCAATGTATGATTTCTCACAATCAGTACAATTTATTTTATATATACCGCTATTTTCGTAAATATTATTATTTTTTAAATTTAAGGTGTTTATTTTATATCTTAAATTATTTTTAGTTTTGAATGCTATATTTAAACCTTGTTTTTTGAATAAATTGGTTAATTTGTATATGTTATTGTTTATAAATGTGAATGTTATCCATCCTTTATTGTTAGTAGCATTATTAACTCTTAATTTTTGTATATATTTTGATTTTGATTTTATTTTGTGAATTAGTTTATCTATTATTTGTTCGTCATAACCGTTATTTCTTGCCAAAGTCTTTAATATATTAATTTCTATTTGTTTTTTATTTATATTCATGGGTGTAGTTAATAATCTATTTATTGCAGTCATGAAGTAAGCATATTTATGTTGGTTTGGGTGATTTGATGTTTTATGAATTATATTATCAGTGGTGGTTTGTTTTCTATAAATATTATATGTTAACTTATCCTTTGATTTTATTATTGTTATATCTACGAAATTTATTTTGTTATTTTCTTCTTTTTCCATAGTATAATGAATAATTTTGTGAATTTTATTTAAATCATTTAGAATGTCATTTTCAGTATTACTATTATTTTCATCAAAAATTAGTAGTGTATCATCTACATATCTAATATAAGATTTAATATTGTATTTTTGTATTATATTTTCCATGTATATTTCTTCTAAATTTTGTAAAAAGATTTCACTTAAAATACCTGACAAAGGTGAGCCCATAGCTAAACCATTATTTTGTATATACATGGAGTTATTAAAATTAAAGTAATTTTGTTCTGTAATAGTTTTAATTATTTGGATTAATTGATTACAAAAAATATTATTCTTTAACTTATTTACAGATTTTTTAATTATATCTATGGTTTCATTTATAGGTATATTTGTATAAAGGTTTGTTATATCATAAGAAATTAGTTTAGTTTTGTTATTAATTTTTATATTTTTTAATTTATCAAAAACATCCAATCTGTTTCTAATAGTATATTTATTATTAATTGATATATTAGTTTTTAATATTTTAGTTATTAATTTTCAGATTTTATAAGAAGGTGCACTAGTATAATTTATTAGTGGTCTTATAGGAGCATTATTTTTATGTATTTTTATTAAAGGGTTAAGAGTTGGTGCTTTTGGGTTCATATTTATTAAATATTTAGCTTCATTATTATGTTTTATTATACAGAAACATCTGTTAACTTTTCTCGCTTTTAACAGTATAGCTGAGAAAAGAAAATTGATCCAAACAAAAATTATGAACAATTCTCCACCGCTCTCATCACCCGCAAGTTTCAAGTTGCGAGACGAGACATTGGTGATAATAGGAATAGGAAACATATATTTTTGGAATAAGGCGTATGATGTCTGTATTCTCAGTAATGCAATCCGGGAGAAACATAAGATTACAGAAGGAAATGTGAAAAACAAGCTCGGCATTGGATGGGAGGTCTTACGCTGGGTTCCACTGCACAACGAAGATGAAAAAAATGAACATAACTGGGAAGGAAAGGTGATTTGAATTTAATTTCAATTAGAGGAATTGGACGAAATTTATCGCCATCTCTTTTCTTGAGTCGTCGAATTGAAACTACCGGCACTTCCGCTGAAATATCTTCCAACAATTCTTCTTCGGTAATATCTACAGGTACATTACGAATAATGCCAAAAGAGAACAATAGATTATTAGGAATAAAGGCCTTAAAGTCATTTTTATTAAGGAAGTCAGAATCAAGAAGAAAATTATTTGCTGAGCTAATATCCCTAAAAAAAAGTCTAAGTCTATTACTGCCCGCTCGGAGGATTTCTGTGATTGATTTAGTTCTATTATAGAGAATTTTAGCAGCAGCAAATGGATGTAAATTTCCTATATTAAGCTCAGAGAGCGATTGCAGTATAATGTGTATAGAACCATTATACTCTACAGGGAAAAGAATTACCTCATTTTTATTATTAATTTTTGTACTATTATCGATAATGTCGTGGGAAGTTTTTATATTGAAATTTTTAATAGCTTCGATAGCATTATCATTAGAATTATTTTTACTAAGATTATTATTATTATCCGATTATTTTATAGACCGTTATGGAAAAAAACCTGCGCACTGGTGAACAGAAATAAATGCGTAAAACAGGAACTGATAAACTGCGGCATACTTAACTTCAACTAACGATATCCCAGTGCAAATTATTAAGTAGATATGCGTGTCTTTCGAAGACGAGGGCTTCTTTCTCGTTGTCCGATCAAAGTCACAGACGTCTGCAAGCGCGTAAGTTTGTTATTAAGTTTTTGTGACATTTTTATGTCTTTACTTTGGCACATAAACTCGAAAAATGTTACGAAATGGAGCGTCACAGAAAAGCGTTGCGAAAATTTCATGCCTTTACTTTGATACGACTGATTACAAATATTTCCATGTCTTTACTCTGGCATATAAACTCGAAAAGCGTCACGAAATGGAGAAGTGTTCGCTATAACGACTATAAATATCGAATTCGAATTAACACAATTTACTTTGGCACATAAACTCGAAAAGCGTTACGAAAATGAGCGTCACGAAATTGAGCCTTACGAAATGGAGCGTCACGAAATAGAATGGCGCGCCATAAATATCGAATCCGAATTGATACATTGTGCTTACGAGGGTCACGCAGAAAGTAAGGTTCCAAAAGTCGTTGCGTTGGCATAATAATGAACGAAAATTAAATTTAAAACTTACATTTTATTGCTTTTTACAAATTTTTTGATATAAGAACCAACAACTTTTCAACACGTACCCTATAACATTTTCCGACCGGTCCTTTGAAGATTCCAGCGACTCGATATTTTTAAACAGTTCGTCATCCACTGGATATATATATATATATATATACATATATATTTTTTTTGTTTTAATTGAAAAAATAAAGCGTTATCACTTGGACAAGGCCCGAACTGTAGGGTGCATTCAATTGACAACTCGGCGATAAGTTCGTGCATTGTCATGCAACAGTTGAATTGCTTTCTAAATTTTTATCTCTTTCCTTAAATTGATGAGTGTTGCCACTAGTTCAAGCCGCTAATAGTCTGTCTACGCTCCATGAATTCCACTAAAATAATGTGATCCCTTTGTTATCTCAAAACAACAACATTATACGGATTTTCTATAAGATTAAACTAATAACGGCGCACTAACCAAACTAGTCTCGTTTTAAAGATAAAACTATTACATTTAATAAAGATTTATTTTTATTTATTTGTTTATTTATTTTTTTGTTGCACAGTCGGAAAGAATGACGTTTTTTCATGTCTTTACTTTGGCACATAAACTCGAAAAGCGTTACGAAAATTTCATGCATTTACTTAGATACGACGGAGCATTTCATGAGACCGATTTCCCACATACGCGAGTATGCATTCAACAGAAGTAGATTAAAGTGTTTCCTATAACGACTTGTAAAGACCTGTGAAGATCGTAGGTTTGTGTATTTTTCAAAAGTCATTTCCTCAATATTACCACCGTTAACGATAATGATGTAAATAAGGGGAACCTTGTACTAGCGGTAGTTAGTTGTTAAATGGATACATTTTTGCCCATACGTTGCGATATAATATGTATAAAGGAAATCACAGGTTGCACGGCGACATTCTAATGTCGGCGGATGCCTGAATGGCTGTACAAAGCCTACTTTTAAGGGAAAACATGAAAATATCTCACTGTGTGGCGGACTTGTACTAAAACTGATTTTTTTTTTTTTTTTTCATTTTTTGTCGCTAGTCTGGGTAAATAATTAAGCCATGGTGGCCACCGATATCCATGTGTACGGCAGAGAGCGTTTGCAGCACTCACCAGACTCCGCATAAGACACACAGCAGTATAATTATTTGTTAGGAGCATCTTCTCCCTCTGCCTGCCCCATATGTTTCACCAACTGCTAAACACATTCTGAAACACTGCCTTCGTGCAGGAATCTTCCCAAGTTACCGTCGGTTGCATTGTCAAACGAACCAAAACAAGTCCAGGATATGCTACAATTAAAATAGCCCTAAGCCTGCACTTATCCATGTGCTGTAATAATCCTGGAATTTACACTATAGACCATATATAAAATAAAAATTAAAAAAAAAAAAAAATCGCTCTAGTTTTCTTCTTTTTTTTTTTTCTTTTAATAATACACACATTTTATTTCTCATTTGATATCATTTCGTTGCCATTTTGAGTATTTTTTTACCTGTGTGATCTACTTATCGTATTCTTTTTGTTCAATACTTCTTATATAGTAGTGTGAAACGAAACGCCTGTTCGATAAAAATCGAATAAAAATAATTTAAAACATAATTTCTCTTTTTCGTTCTCTCTTAACTTTCTCCGTAAGTAGTTTAAGGTTTTTTCTCTTATAAGCTTAGCTAGTGTTTTAGAATCTTTGAAATCACTCGAAATTACATCCGACCGAACAGAGAATAAACCGTAAAAATATTCCTTTTCTTTTTTTAGTTAGCGTCAAAAAAAAAAAAAAAAAACTGTAGTTTTCACCATTATTATTATTATTTTTTTTTTTTTTATAATACATATATTGTGGTTTGTAAAAATTTTGATTACTAATGTAAAGTGAAAAGAAAATTAAGCGGGGGCTTTATGCTACCGATCATTTCGATTCTATAATATTTAGAATGTTAATTTAAAGATTTTATAAGACAACAGCTTAAGTTAATTTCTAAATCTTATACAGTTTCGAAAAAAAAAAGAAGCTATGCCCAGTTCAATAAATAAAATTCAACTCAATCGGTATTTTCTAAGTTCAGAAAGAAACAGTTCATCATTTTCAGTGGCTATTCTAAATTTCGACCCCGCGTATTTATCATGTCATTTTGTTTTTTTATTATTTATTTACTTATTTATTTATTTATTTATTTATTTATTTATTTTTTTTGTAAATCAACTTTTAGACTGGTTAAAGAGAATTTCACGTTCCACTGATAAATTTTCAATTTCGAAGATGTTTAATACGACGACCATATATTATGTAGTTATTATTATTATTCGAAGGAAATTCCGTCAAAAATCTCGTTAAAAGCCGTTTATAGGAAAAGACGCGACGCCGAATTGTGGAAAATCGCTCGGTTTCGGGTAAGAAGTAAAAATACGGAATGAATAAAAACGATTGCAGCGGAAGAGGGGTAGGTAACGGCGTAATTCAAGCGAGTCGTATATTAGCGGGCTATGCAAAGTGGGCACATAAGGGGCTCCTCTCGATAAAAGGCCAATATATTTTCATGAGAACAAGTCTAATAAAATTATCTTTTCCAGGTGCCGGGAAAGACGCAGTCGAAACACTATCCACTCTGCCGGCATATTAGCGTCAACCGCGCCATAACCACCGTAATTTCTCAGAAATACTCCTTTATCTTTCCACCTTTCCTCGTTCCCTCTCTGCCCATTGTACTTAGCAACGGCATTTTTATACGTAATCCGGACACTCGGAATTTCGGTCGCTTGCTCCGGGAAATATTTATCGAGCAGCAATAACGTTACCAGCTCATATACATGTATATACAGACGCTCGTTTATTCTTATCGCGCATCGGCCGATGCCGTCTTCCTAAACTATAAAACAATTGTTTGTTTCATTCGGTGCTTTGCGCAAAGGCGCTGCGACGTAGAAATGAGAAAGTAACAAACACAAAACAACGAATAAACTGGAAAAAACAATAATAATAATAATAACAATAATAACAATAATAATAATAATAATAGTAATAATAATAATAATAATAATAATAATAATAATTGTAATAATAATAATAATAGTAATAATAAAAAAAGCACGGAAAAAGAAGAGAAACAATTGTAAATCGAAACGAAAACAAAATAACGCATTTATTACTTACGGAAGAGAAGGGAGAAGAAAAAGAAGCTGGAACATGCGAAATCAAACAGTCGACGATGGTCGCGCTGGAACGGTTTACTGGTGCGCAGAGACGGTCACCGTGGCAGCAGAAGTGGCCGATAAATCTGGAATTCGAACAAGCAAATCCGTTAAATTCGTACGTGCGTGGTAATAAAAAATTTGCATGTGTACGCGCGGCAGGCAATTTATGCGTGTGCGCTTCCCGTTGGACGTATTTATGTTGAAAGTATGCAAACAAACAGTGGTCAAAGGGCACCGGTGGTAATATCTCAAAGGCTAAAGGATCAAACATCGGCGAGGTAATTTATTTCGTCTGCGAATCCGGCCTGCTTGCCTTATTCTTATCTTTATTGGCCACTCGATGAATCCCATTTCCCTATATCCGCACTAAACTTCAAGTTGACTAACTGCGTTTCCTTCGGCGCACTCCCCGACTACGTTGCAGTTTCGCTTCTTAAAAACTTTTCGTCCAACGCAAACATTTCTCCACTCTCTGCCGTCATCGCAACCTTCTCTAAAGACAAACAGGATAAACACGTTACTACTCCCTGTAGAGCATGCCACTACGCGCCCGTTCGACAAAGGTTGCCGCCGCCGCCGCCGCCGCGGTGTGCTATTCCTTTTATGTCGTCATCTACTAGCATTCGTGATGACCGGTTAAAAGTTCATTAGCCGGAGATAAATTGCGAGGAAGCGTTTCAAGACTACTGCAGATCGGAGTTTCATAACTCCGCCGGTCCTGATGATGTTTATCTTTACTTCGATATCGGACGAATTTCGTCCGCTTTTTAGACGAATTTGTGGTTTTTCTTTTACAGCGTCGACTCCCACTCTCCTGCCAGGACGGTTTGTCCAGTTTTCGAAACTATCTAAATTAAACGGAAACTTCTTTTACTGCAATGCCGCCGGATTTCAAAGTGATTTAATCGATAACCTGGCAAACGCCGAAATCGAAAGAATACACGCTAGAGCGAAGAACAAAAGATGAAAGCGAAAAAACCGTGGAACAGATACGGTACTTCGGTAATAGGAGGAAACAGTAGACGTATTATAGAGATAGTAGCGCTAAAGACACGGAGAGGTGGAAGTGTGAAAAACTGGTTTAGAAGACCCGACGAAGACGAGGCCACATCAATCGGTAAAATAGCAAGCAGATTGTATGAGACGCAGTTAACAAGAGTAAGCACGCATTGCATTTGCTTTGATACAAAGTGAAGTTTTCGATAACGTTAGATGTCATCTATGTTCAGAATTTATTCGGCGTCATTTATTAATCTGTGCAAAATTTTTATCAATATTCTCCTTAAATATACTTGCGAATCAAACCTTTAGGGATTATTTAATGATGGTCTTACTGATAATTAATTTACCGAAAGCGATAGTTTTTGCTATTTAAAAGAAAGAAAAAAACAACATAAAAGTAAAATGTGCATTAGGATAATTTTAGTAAATATGTAAATATCTTGTAATAGAATTCACGATCTTTAAAAAACAACATTTAACCCATCTGTGCATACTCAAAATCACCTACATACTAACAAAGTCGACTGATTTTTTTTTTTTGTTTATACGGAAGAAAACAATCTTACACACAAATATTTAGACTTTATTTGTGAGTGTTAACAACATTTTGGCCAGGTAGACAATTTTAATTAGTCTCTTTTAATCCAGAGGACCCGAGTTCGAGATTTGTCTCATTCCAAATCCGAATCGCTGCCAGGTATATATCCGATCTGAAATTGAATTGGGTACCAGAGAATTATCTGGGGGAAAGTAAAGGCGGATCATCCCAAAAGTAGAAAGGAACTGGCCCCAGTATTCTCATTAGATCCCCATTAGGCTTAGAGTTCATTATGAACATTAACTTCACGATCCGTGAAACCTTATCAAGGGTATGGGACTACTTTTACTTACTTTAAGTAGTTTTTATTTTGAAATTATATCCGTAACTGACGCTAGCGATAACTAAGAGGATTGAAGAAGAAACTCAGCTCTGCTCCGAAATGTAGAAGCGGAGAAAGAAAGAGAAGCCTACACAGCTATCTGCTGAATGTGTGCGTCGGAGTATCTCAGGAATTTTGATTTGCGCTGGGGCTAACAGTCATCATCACGTATCTGAGATGTGTAAAACCCTGTTTCATATGTATCACGTCGCTGTGGGGAATAATCGATTTCGTGCTATCATGCGCTTTTATATCATTATTTTAACACGCGTCAGCAACGCTTGCTTAATGACAAAATACCTCCTACGTCCAGTATATTGAACATGCTCGATACGAATTTATCTAGCAATTGACAAGCCCGCAATCGATGAACAACTCTATCCCTATCGAGGCGGAACTAGATTTACTCAGTACATTCCTTCTAAACCTGCAAAAGACGGTATCAAGGAGCAGAATAATTGATAAGAAATTCTTCAGTTAACTGTGAAAAATGCCGGATGAATAATAAAAACCGAATGGAGAAAGTTAAACATATTTGTTGCAAGATTGTATTACTTTTTTTTCCATAATTTTTTAAAACGGAAATAATTCTTACCGATAGAGTACATTAATTGGGTTACATGTGATTTGGCGACTATGTCGGCGGGACTCCTGTTAAAAATTCACAGTCATCCTTGTTACTGTGATAATTTTGTTCCATAGTGATTACGATTAAATAATATACCGGTATAGGTTGTGATCTCAAATTAAAAAGAACAGACCGAAATGATATACCTAAATCAAACCTTGTGTGAAAATGATGGATCGACTAGGTTGATTTTGATCTTCAACCTGTCCAAATATATTTTTTCTTACAAAATAATTTACTGTACACATCGTGAATAACCGAAAAAAACAACAAATTGCTTCGGACTTGCAAAGGCATTAGTGTACACGTAACTTCGTTGGTACAAATTTAGAATTACCGATTTTTTCGAAAACATCTCGGCCCGTACAACATAATAAAACTATATTCCGCGTTAAAATCCAGATGCCCTATCGAATTTCCTCGCTATAAATATCATTCGGTATCTACCAGTCGTCCGGCTTAAAAAAACCCCGCGGGCCAATTTTAACGGACAAAACGATATTGAGAATTTTCTCTAACATGCAATGCGTGATCATTCTGGTTAGTATTCATTTTTCAGCACTTTTTTCTTTTTCTTTTTTTATAGTCTAAACTATCATCCATTTAGCCATCCGTCATACTTTAGAAATTAAACTAGTACGTTAGTATTAATTATAAAGCGAACGCCATGGCAAAATTCGCAGTATGGCCAGAACAATAATGGAAGAGAAAACTCCTCATGAAATTAATTCTTCGTAGAACGTTATTTTTCTATTGTGTTCGTGTCGATCGCAATTGAAAAGCAAGTGATTAATGTCATTAAATAAGGGATGGAACCGTAATGTAGTTACACCCAGTGGAGTCCGCGAAATTTAAAGTGCCGCATGGTAGTGCCCCATACGCAATCTAAAATCTATCGGTAACATACCTACGAATAAGACAACTAAGAGAATAGACGGTGGAACACCAAAGTACCAAAGAAACGGAGGCATGTCAGATCGAACCATATCATAGTGTTTACCAGTAGCCTATCTATCATCTCAATAATATAATCCTCTAGGGCTGTTTAGCAATTCTATCAGTATGTCCAAAGGTAATTCTTTGTACTCTGTGCAAGTACCGAGATAGTTTTAGAGAAAACTTTTTTCATTTATTTGTTTCTAATGAAAATGGCCAAATATTGTCGTCATTACAGAATTAATATTTTATTAAATATATATATATATATATATATTAATTACAACGTAATTCTTAGGCTACCCCCCATTCGAAAAAATGTCCTAAAAAAATGTCCCTGAAAATTGTCCCAATTTTATGTAACGTTTGTTATATTTTACAGGATTTTTGTTATTGTTATTTAAAAAATGTCACAATTTTATGTAATGAAATATGTAACAAAAAATGTAACGAAAAAATGTCTTAATTTTATATAATGAAAGTTGAATGTTAGAATAGGATTTTTGTGGTTAGGTTACTTTTTTTTGTGTTGATGCCAGTAAAAATTACGTTGTAAATTTTGATCATTTTATACAAAATATAGAAGAGAAAAAGACAAAAATGAAAGCAAAAGGGGTCAAGGGGCACAGCCCCTTGCGAGGCCAAAATGGCTGAGTATATACATATATATATATATATATATATATATATATATATATATATATATATATATTAAAAAAACACGTATTACAGAAAATAATAATTGTTATAAAAAATATAAAATACAGTATTTTTTATTTTTTATAACAATTATTATTTTATATAATACGTGTTTTATATGGATTTAATAAAATGATAAAACAGAAAATGGATTCGAACATTTATAATTCAAGTTTAATTAATATTTGTTATCGTTGATAAATACGCTGTGTATCAGGTGTCCGACTACTGAATGTTTCAGTTTTCCATATGTTTTATGCCGCTTTTTTAAAATATTCTGCAGCTATTATTATTAGGATCCGGTTTAAGCTTGTTACGTCTGAAATGGATAATTTCGATTACGCTGCAACTGTTAATTCTTATTTGACCTTTGATAAAAGATAATTAAAAGCAAAGACCGTTTAAACGTACGTAATATGATGAAAAATGCCGATTTCATTGTGTGAAAAAGGAAATTTATTAGAGAGTTTTCAGTTTGCGAAAAAAAAAAAAAAAGGAAAAACAAACAAATTGAGACCATCCAAAATATTAAGGGTAAATTTTGTTAAGTTGATAAAAGTCGTTTGCAAGCGAGGGGCGCTTTCCATTTTCCATTGTGTACAGCGGCTTTTCACTTTCCATTGTGCTCGGTGGCTTTCCAGCCGGCACGCTAATGCCGTAGATTTCGTATCGCACACAATCCGCCTACGAATCTATTACCGAAAATGTGCAAAGTTAATGTTAAACTGACGCGCGCTTACACATCTTCGAGCGAATAATGTGAAATGTAAGGGGAAAAAAAAGAGAAATCATCGCTCGATGCAAAATAGGAAATGTCGTTACCGATTAAATTAAATAATTTCACAGAATAGACTGAAAACCCCCGTAAGTACATAATAGACTATACCGTTTCTGAAAAGAAATAATTCGCATGTTATTACATCGGCGTAATAATAACATTTTCGTTGTTTTCATAACCATCATCAATGAGAACTATCTCTAGCCGGTAAAAAGGAATCGATTACTAGTGCCGCGCGGAAAAACTTCGATCGAAGACTTTTTGTGAAAGTCGTGGAAAACAGAGTGGTTTGTAAGGCGCAAACTAATTGCGCTTTTCCTACTCTCATCTCTCGGAAATAGAAGAATTAGAGGGGCATCATCAGAATTCACCTAGGCTACAAAACTTCCTTAATGCAGGGTTATCCCTCTTTAATAAATTCCAGCAACGAGTCACATTTTCCTACTTATAATACTTTGACCCTCACAGAGACAAATTATTCTCGGTTGGTCTTGAACATTTCCGTTATCCGACCTTTTCCCGGTAACATTTAAAGACTCTCCCTCAAATATACAAAAATAATCTCTTTCATATATATATATATATTAAAATACCTTATACCTTTCGCGTTAGGGGCGGCGCGCATGGCAAAAACAGAGAAAGCGAGAGAAATAAGCAAGTAAAAATCCATCTCCACAGCGGAAAAATTAAATAGGTGAGAAAGTTTAGAAACGAATTTTTTTTTTGAAAAGTACACGAATTCAATAAATCTCAAAAGCGAATCTTATTAGAACGGAGAAGAGGATCACCGCGCGCAACTTCGATAAACCGAAAAGGATTAAAAGGCGTCCGGAGGAAAACTGAAATTCGGGGTATAATTAGCGCGTAATGTGTTAAGAGGGTTTGATGGTAATTCGAACGGCGAAATGAAAGGAGAAGAAAAACTCTAACAGGGGAAGGAGAACAAGGTAGATGGAAAAAGAAAAGCGAAATGTCTGCAGCGAGACGAGATATTAAGATCTGCTTAAAATTCCTGACAAGTATTTCATAGGAAACGGCTGCATAATGAGGCTTACGAGAAAGAGGAGATGTACGTCACTGTTGACTGTGAAACGGGTGAGAGGCTGTAAAAATGTGACAAAAATAACAAAGCTGTCTTTCGGAGCTCTATGTTAATGGAAGAGAGTGACTAGTTCGCCAGACACGCGCGCGCACCAGCCAGCGCCGACAAAATATTACTCTATATAGATATCACATACGAGCAGACACCTATCTCTCGGATAGAGTAGGCTCTACATCGCCGGCGAAGAATATGCGACATGGGTCGAACGGTAATATGGAAATAGCGACGGCGGCGACGATCAGTGAAGGATAAAATGAACGTGTTTTTGAGCAGATAAGAAAATGGCCTAGAAACGAACAGAGCTGCCTTCAACAGGAAAAATGAACAGGTCGCGTCTACTTTCGGTGCACTCGGCGGCGCAGTTTACAGATTCCGCTAAAACGGCTAGCGCGCCAATTCAAACTTCTGTCGAATCCTAGCTGCCCCCGCGATATTTATCATGCTATCAAAGTTTTCTCGGACTGCAATGTATGCGCTTGCATTTTTCTAGAACGCACTACAAAACGGTGCTTCCAAACAGTTGCGCAAGCACACATTGTGCCCGCACACACACAAGCGTACAAGCGTACAAGCCTATAAGCGTAGAAGCGTACAAACGCCTTTATTATTATAATAGGATGGAGGCATATCCAGCGGAGCGACTTTTTCCAACTGTGTTTAAAAATCGCCATTTGAGCCAGTCCCCTGGTCGTTCGCGATATACCGCTCTATTTATTTACCTCAAGAATATCTTATCGTCCTAAATCGGAGAATTTTCCCTACCGTCAGAACATTTCTAATCTAGAAGCCTACGGCCAACGTTATCATCAACAGCATAGTTTTGCCACCGCGCAGTCTAGAAATAAAACCGTACTGCATTACTAGCATCTTCAATCGAGCAGAGGACCCGTTAAAATATCTTCCCCTCTATATCCAATTTCGAGAAAGCAACCGCTAGCAAATTTAAACAGCAACTCCGTTCCGGTTCGCTTCGTGAAATTTTACACTTACACGTTCGCAACAATCTCTTCTCTCAAACTAGCGCCGTCAGGTGTGTAATTGTAACGCGAATTCTACTTCTTTCACCGTCTGTTTGTCTGCTAGACTTCTTCCGGATATTAGACGCAAACACGGTTTTCTATATCTAATCGCTGCCGTAATTCTTACCTGCTCCATATGGGAAGACAAACGATGCGGTATGATCAGACACTTCAGTTTTTATATTCAATAAATCTTGCGATTGCACAGCCGGATCAATTGCTAACAATAATAGAGCTTCCTTTATTTACAATCGCTAATCGGGCTGGTCGTATCTTTTTTTCCCATTTAAAAATTGCAGATCCGAAGATCATTGCTGTAGATTTTCGTCGACACAACATTTAATTATTCAAATCGAAACCGGGTGAAATGAAAATTCAGTGACTAAGCGAATGATCGCAAAATGAGAAAGAAACTAACCCTCAATATAATCTCCATTTCAGTGCGTTGCGATAAGCGCAATTCCACCATGTCTGAAACACTACCATCATGAGTTTCGGACCCCCTCACTATATATTACTGTACTTTTACTTTGACCAACCCCGCACATTTCAGAAACGTACCGCCTCAACAGTATCTCTCACTCTGAGCTCGACTTGCGAGAAATGGACTCCATTTTCCACCGCTCACAATGACCTGATACAATCCGTTTTATAAGAAATTCTTTCGGATATATCAAAAAATAAATCAATAAAACAATGAAAAGCGGAAACCTATTTTAAAAATGTTGTAATAACCCGCAATCGCTTAAAATACTTCGTTTACGAATTATTTTCGCTGAAACTTTTACAGATACACGTTGACAGAATTTATTTTATTTTGTTTTTTTTTTTTTTTAAATTTTATAAACACTTTTGGTATAAGCTCGAACGAATTTACATGCATGTAAAAAGTAGCTAAACTGAACGGAAACTTTTATTTCACTACCAATGTAAAATACAAAATGTATGTGTGTGTGCATTAACTCACTGCGACTGTAAAACATTAAAACTTCGATATATAAAAAATCCTATTTGTAACAAGAAGATTTGCACGACGAAGCCATTTTTTAAAATTCTATTAAACTATTTAAAATTAATTTTTAAAATTTTCCATTCGTATGAAGTAGTGTTGCTTTTATACTAGATATGGAAGTATTAACAATTTAAACATTTTTAAAATTATTCGAGTCTTCGAAATTCGATTAGTCGCAGAATTTAGGCGTTTCACAATATGTGTTATTACAATACCTGCTATTACCAACGGCTCACCCCCGTATACACCCCCGTTTAAATCTGGTCAAGTTGAGAATTTCTATTAGAATAGTGGAAATTAAACTAATGAAATAAATAATAAAAAAGCATTGAAAAAACCCCAATAATAAATGAATAAGTAAAGAAATAAATTATTTATTTACTTTTCTAATAAATTAAATAATTATAAGCATATTTATATAAGAAAAAAAAAGGAAAAAAAAGATATGGGTATAGCTAGATTCGAACCCACATATCGGGTGTACACGTCATGAACGTTACCACTTTGGCCACGACAACTTCAAGTGAAATATTCTATGACTTATATATAAAGTGTGGAGAAATTTTAAATTCGTTTTTCTCAATTATATTTAAGTATTGCACCTTAATATTTTACCCATAGTATACCCACATGGTATCCTACCATTACACCAAAAATCATTGAAATTCGTTTCCGGCCTCCTCCCTGTGAGAAATTTGTTTATACTGTCAGACAAAAAACAACCTCCATGCATAACTAGAGATTCTCGGCCTTCTCTATAACTTGGCTGGCATAATCTAACAAAAAGTTCTAACTAGTTAAAAAGCACTCCTCACAGCCAATTTCTATGCAAGAAAAATCATATACTTTCTGCAAAATTCCATACTGGTATGATCGGGCTGTCTAGAGGTGCATGAGGTGGATGGGGGTTGCTGTGACACATCGGGGCGGTAGGGCAGTTAAAGAATAATAACGTTGCCCACATAAAGGTGTGGGCATGGGTGACACCATACCACAGCCTGGCGGCATGGTGCTTAATGATTGCATGAAACAAGTTTTCGTTTTAGGAACGTTTTAACTAGGCATGTTAAAAATTCTTGTAGTATAAAACATTTTAGGCAATTACATCCTAATTATATAGAATGATATTACAAAAACGATTTTTAGCGTCATTTTTGGGAAAGCGACATGGAAACATCAAAATTCGGAATTGATAACGATGAGTTCATTTTATTTTTAAATTAAAATTTAACCGTACTGTCACTTGGAATTAACTTGAGCAAACTAAATAAATACATCATTTTTATAAAAATTAATCTAATTTCAGCTAATAATTTTAGTCAGCAAATTTTTAAATGTTATTACTTTATTAATATAAAATAGTAAACAAAAAATAATTACTTAATGTATTTAATAAGAAATATATTATATTATAAATTAAAACAAGAAAATAAAATAAAAATTAATTTTTGAATATTTCCGATACCAGTTGTGTTATACAAATGGTAATGAATAGTTTTTCCGATGACAAAGACTATAAAAAATGAAGTAGCAAGTTGTATCTTGAAAGTATTCATATATATATATATATATATATATATATATATATATATATATATATATATATATAATTCCGGTGACAACAAGATAAATGGTTTCCCTAAAAGCTCCGATCAAGGACAAGAACCAAGTCAAAAAGTAAATAAATAAAACATTAAAAGGCCCCTGGTCAGGAACCTAACACTTAAACTCGGAACATGCCATTAATATCTGAATTTGGTTTTATTCTTCTTTCTTTTCCGTTAATACTTTACTGACGTTTTTGTATTTAACCTTTACGTTGGTTACATTCAGTTTTCAAACCGAATTTTCTTTAAGACCTTCTTCACTGTTCAAAACTGTCGTCCAGTATGCTCGAATTATTATATTCAATCATTTCCATCGAATCTGAATTTTTAAAACAATTAAAGACTTATTACGAATAGTTTTTTTGTTTGTTTTTTTTTTTTTTTCCTATGTAATAATAAGATTTAACCGCGTAAACGCTGAGAATTCTGTAGCCGACGTGAGAAGAGACGAAACAGAAAAGGGAAAATAACAAAGCCCTAGAGGGTTTTCTAAAGAGCGCGACAGCAAGATAGAGACGACGATGGCCCATTTAAAGCTGTAAAGTAGGGGCTTCGTGCCCGTAACGGAACGTCAGAAGTATAGTCTTCACCGGAATGTGTTAAGAACGCGATGGTAGTGAAAAGAATAAGGGTACTGATTAATCTCTTTCGGCCATCATTCCTTTGTTACCCGATTCAATTCCATACGTACATCTTAGAAGAAGCGACTTGAATCTATGACATCCTCTATGACGTTTCTTGTCCATTTCGACATCATCCATTCTGAAGTGAGTTTAGCTGCTGGTGAAATATCAGTTGCTTTTTTTTCTTTAAACAATACAAATTTCAGATAAAATAATCGTGGTGTCGCGAAAACACCTGTGAAATTAATTAAAAAGTAATGAATTAATTAATTTCAAGATAACCTTTGGTTATATATCGCTTAAAAAATAACCATAAAAGGTACGTCATCGTTTTCCAAAAGAGTAATTAAGTCAAATGAAATGCTGTTACACATTTATTTAGGTTATAATTTTTTCTGATAATAATAACTTAAACGCCAAAATCGCTGAAAGAAAGAAGAATAACCTAAACATCAAGACATGTACGTCAGCCAAAAGTTAACAATTATTCAATACAATTAATTTAGCTAAATAATAAATAGGATTGTTTTACAAACATAAAAGTCCGCATAGGTATCCGAATCGAAAATGATAATAGAAAACGAAACGGTAAACAAAGCAGCAAAAGAAGCAGCTCTCGCTCCACTACCGGCCCAGCTACTTCCGGTCCTTTTGAAGAGGACCTTCAATGCAATCATGGAAATGCGACAAACCTTCGGTTTTAGTTACACCAGCATTCCGGCTTTAGAACATTTTTTTCTTCTATAAAACCGTGTTAATAGACCTCACTAAGCCAGCGGCCTATCCACCGGGTCCTAATTAAGCAGATATCTTAAGGATTCTTCGCCATACTCAATCTTTAAAAATACGAAAATCACAGCTATTGCTAACTTGGAGATCAAAATAATAAAAGCTTTTATCTAGTAATTCTGAATCCTCTTCTTGTTGATCATCTTAAAAATACATTGCCTAGGTGTTTAAACTGAAACGTTTAGATCCATTTTCTAAAACTGGAACACGGCGATACATCTTCTCTTCCATTGCGCAACACTTTTCCAAATTACCGCGTTAGGCAGCTAACTTATATCGCGTCTGCATTACAACCTCTCGAAGTCCGACTAAAAATTCAATCAGCTACTGCAGTTTCTCAAAACCGTTTAAATTCTTTTTAAAAACGATATGCGCCTCTCGAAGTTGCTTATTGATAAGTAAGAAGTCTAACAAGGAGAGGTCACGACCCGCGGGTCACCAATTTTTATGAAATTTTGCAGATCGATAGAAGACCATGAGCATATGAACTGTGTAAAATAAAACTTTTTGATTTACGCGAGAAATTAAAATTTTTAGAAGCCGCATTTAACAGATAATGTATGTGCAATAAATTCCAGATTATGTTTATTCACTTTATGCCGATGGTTCGGAAGACTGGTTAGTATATTGAATAAAAAAATTATTAAAAAACAATAAAATAGTTTAAAAAATTTAAACGCGTCATTTATTACATTTATATAGTATAAAAACACAAACTGTAACAAGTTTGCTTTATAGTGAAGTGGTAAAAGTAATGTCTATTTGTACAACTTGAAAATAAGGTGCGGGTTCGAATCCCCCCATGTCACGTAATATTTTTGATCTTATATTTTTAATTATTAATCATTATTATCTAATTCTTTTAATTCTTTATACATAACTATATGCACGCGATAATATAAAAAATCATTAATAAACATTAAATTCAGCTGTACCGTTAATCTCTCCGGTGATGGTTTCCAGCAAAATCTTTTTGCAAAAAAAACAAAAAAAAAACCAACTATAATTTCGGCAGAAGCTAAATTAATCGGAAAGCATTTTTTTAATTAATCCATCCACTTGGACACCATCAGTTATCATCACCTACTTGCTAGCGATGCTAAACTAAGCGTGGTTTTCCGCTAAATCTTTACATAAACGTGAAATATTTTCAGATTTAAACGAAATTTGTTTTTCAAATGAAAAATTAAAAAAACCTTGCACTTGTGATAATAATTAATTTATATGTCGTAGTAATTGTCGCGGAAATCGCTGTTTGATTTGTTTTTATGATTCATATCACTCCAAATTATGTAATTAAAGATTAAGTTTGTGAGCATTTTAATTATAATTAATATTCGATAATACTATTATCTTATATGTAGATGAGTACCTCTGTTTATACAAATATTTTTTTATTTATATTTATATTTATATATATATATATATATATATATATATATATATATATATATATATATATATATATATATACATATATACATATATACATATATACATATATACATACACACCCACACCACATGTTTATCGTTTATAGAAATGTAAATAATAAAAAATCGAAAATATTTATTGTATTTATATTTTATTATTTTATTTACCTTGCTTTCGCCTTATTATATTTATATAGTTACGTATAAAGAATTAAAATAATTGGATAATAAGAATTAATAATTAAAAAATAAGATCGAAAATTTTGCACGACATCGGCTGGTTCGAACCCACACCTTATTTTCAAGTTGTACAAATAGACATCACTTTTACCACTTCACCGCGAAACAAGTTCGTTATAATTTATGTTTTTATACTATATCAATATAATAAATGACGTGTTTAAATGTTTAATTAAATTAAAAATTGATTTTTTTAAAACTATTTTATTGTTTTTCAATAATATTTTTGTTTAATATACTTCATACTAGAATAATCAGTCTTCCCAACCATGCGCACATGATACGTAATCTGGAATATTTTGCCTACATTTTTGTCTAAATAACTATATGTATATTATCCGTTAAATGCGGCTTCTAAAAATTTAAATTCCTCGCGTAAGTCAAAAAGTTTCATTCTAATAGTATTTTACACGGTTCATATCATCATCATTAAAATGCTGTACACTGTTAAGCGATCATAGGGGATGTTGATCATATATCCCTATTTCTGGCAGCTTGAACTAATCTCTCTATAGACGTTATTCCGGTCCATTGCCGAATGTCCTGGGTCCAAGATAGTCTTCTGCGTCCCACTCCTCTTTTTCCTTCAATTTTCCCTTGAAGAAGAAGCCGGATGATTTCATATCTTTCTCCTCCGATTATCCAAAGTATCTTATTTTCCTTTCTTCGATTATTCGACGGATCATCCTTTCTTCTTGGACAGATTTTAGTACATCTTCGTTTCTCATGCGCGCTGTCCAAGGAATCATCTTAAGCATGCGACGATAAAGCCACAACAGTTCATATGCCTATGATCTTCTATCGATCTACAAAATTTCATCAAAATCGGTGACCCGCAGATTATGACCTCTGTTTGTGAGTCCATTTTTAGAACATAATGAAAACCTGGGACAGCCGGTGATGTACAGGGTACTATTACGGGGAGGAGGGTGGAAAAAAAAACAGAAACGAAAAAAAAATATTTTTTTTCGTCACGCAACATTTTCGTCTAGAGTAAGGTATAAGTGGAATTTAATGAATAGGAATTTTATTGGGAAATTTATAACGGAAGTAAGAGTTATTTAACGTAGAGAGAGAGAGAGAGAGAGAGCGAGAGAGAAAAGAGAACAGCTCCGCATCTAGAGTGTGGACAAGTAGTAATATGCCGTCTGTTGAAGGCGTTGTTGGTGCAGAACGGCTTTTGGGTAACGACCATCCATCGCTAAACGCTAACGGTATGCAGTGACCGGGTAACGCGACGTCGTTTTTACGAGAGGAGAAATTCTCATTAACCTTTGTCTCACCTTTATTATATGCTGCAAATAAATGCCGGCTGAAAAGGAAAACGGCGGCATACCAAAAAGTCGTCAACTACTGCGAACAGCACAAAGGCGAAGATACCAGATGATGCTGGGATATCTGTTGGATTCGCCGCCGACGCGGTAGCTAAACTACTCCGGAGAGGGTTGAGGCCACCATAAAAAAGGTGTAACTCTGGCTAGTCTGCAGCGTAAAATAATCCCGAGTACCGATGGGCCACCGCGACGAAGAAGAAGCAGTGACGGTAGCGAAACGAGGAACGTATGTGCGCGAGCAGGCTCTCTGACGGAAGGCTCCAGCGGTTTCCTCTGCTAACGGAGAAGATAACAAAAAATGATAAGTTACGAATTTGTATTGCAACTCACGATCTCATTTCAGATTAAATTTAAAATACGATGATGTATACGTGGAAACAAATAAGCGACATTCAGTGCATTCAGACCAACCGACACAGACGACAACGCCGCACTCTACATATAAGCGCTCTGCATCAACATAGTCTTTCGAGAATACGGTTCTGCGAGGACGGTGCTTGCGGATTTGTTCGAGACGAGATTATTTTCAAACCGGAAAACTTCAAAAAGTGGGTCAACGAGATGCACCCAGATCATTATTTGTTGCGGTAAAGCCACGAATGTCGCTAAGTATGCGCCAATAATAAGTGATCCAACCGTACCGGAAGACGATATTTAGTGTGGTAGATTTTTTTAAATTTTTCTATTTATCTATTCTTTTATCTATTTGTTAATGTGTAAATGGTTAGGACGAGTATGAAATCTTCTGACGATTAGTTACGAAAAGAATTAGAATGTTCTATCGTCAGGAAAGCGTTTCGCAAATTGAAAATTCCAGAATCCCGTTGAGTTCGTAAATGTACGTATATATATATATACAGTAGAATCCGCTTAATGTGAAGCCGGATATTGTTATCAATCGGTTAATGTTATCAAAATGCTTCGGTCCCGATTTCTTGTCCTTTTTACACACAAATTTCCCCCTTTTATGTGATCAAGACGTCGTTTATTGTTATCGCAATCAGAGCACGTAATGTAGTAGGTTTTTCAATAAATCTCGTTTCTTATCTTCTTTCATTGAATGTGTACCTACAATTATGCATATAACGAAGTTGATAACAAATCGTCTTCGTATACAGTTGTTTCATCGCTTTCCTTATGATAATGTCGTCGAAACCAAAACGTCGCGATTGCAGTGTTTCGGAAAAAGTAAACATTTTACGAAAGTATGACGCGCTTGTACCCATATCCCAACGTGAAGCAGCATCAAAATTAGGAATTTCGCAACCGCTATTATGTAAAATTTTGAAGTCGAGAGAAGAATTGGAAACTGCGACGATATGCAACGGGAACACTTCGCGTAAAAGAAAACGATTCGGTAAAGATGAACAAGTTGAAACAGCTTTGGTTGGATGGTTCGATCAGGTACGTGACAAGAACGCGTCAGTTAACGGTCCGATTTTACGTGCAAAAGCGGAAAGTTTAGCGAAACAGTTAGGCAAAGAAGATTTCGTTGCTACAGAAGGCTGGTTTCGTAGATTTACGAATCGGCACAACTTAGTTTATAGAAAGCCATATGAAAATAGTGTACCCTCTCACAAAGAAGTTATAGATGCCCTCGCAACCATTCGACGATTTGTGCAGTGCAGAGGCACTGTTGATAATTTCAATGATACTTATGCGTCAGAAAAACTTGTTAAAAATTTACTCGTTCAGAATTTGAAACAAAGTTCTTTGACACGTTACCTTCCGAAGGGTAAGTAATGCCTAATGATATTAACCGACGTATCTATTTTATCAAACGCACTTTGTGGTATGTACTTCAAAGCTAGAATCAAGTATGTGATATACATATGTACGTGCAATAAAAAAAAATTTTTCAACTCGATTTTTTTTCGCTTAATGTTATCAGCCGCTTAATGTTATCGATATTCCCTCGGACATTTGCGATCACATTAAGCGGATTTTACTGTATATAGCTTTAGCACCCCTGGAGATTAATGAGAGTCGAATAATTTTTCGTGAAAAAACAAAGGGCAAAATCGCGGTGCCTTTTAACGAAATTTACACGTAAACCCCTTCTCGTTATGGGAGTCATTTCATCTCTCAGACGATCTTCCGGTACATGTAGAAAGAGTTTGAAGTACACTACGTTTCTAATTTTCCGGGTTCGTGTGAAGAGGGGGTCAAAAAACATCGACTAGGTGGAACTCATTTTCTAAAACGCTGCACGATGTAACGAAAGAGCAACTACTCGTAACAATTCGTGAAATTTTGTTTTTCAGTAACTTTATGAGAAATTTCATTCCGACTGTATACTAATTTGTTTTAATTTTTAAACGTTAAAATCATAAATTCCGGCAGCACTTTTACCTGTCATTCAGTGTCAAAAGTGTAAACTTTACAACTTCCATAAATAATTACAATTTGTTTAAATTGAACTCGGTGTTTCTTTCGGGAAAAAATAACTGCTTATTAAAATTGGAGTTATTCAGAAAAAAAGAATGATAATTGTTTCCTTGAAAGCATTTCTAATTTCGGCCCGATATTTTAAAAAGCTTCTTATCTGTTTATTAATTTGAAATCGCGAAAATTATTTTTTCGTATTATTAGTAATTGTAAATTTACATCGTTTTAAATTATGCAATTCATAATTAGTATATTACAAGCTTCTAAAGCTGAGAGATTAAAAATAGCCATAACCTCAAGTAATAAATAATAAATGAATAATATATATATATATTAATTACAACGTAATTCTTAGACTACCCCCTATTAGAAAAAAATGTCCCAATTTTATGTAACGTTTTTTATATTTTATAGGATTTTTGTGATTATGTTATTATACTTAAATGGACCTATTTAGAATTACGTTGTAAATTTTGATCATTTTATACAAAGTATAGAAGAGAAAGAGACAGAAATGTATGCAAGAGGGGTCAAGGGGCACAGCTCCTTGCGAGGCCAAAATGACCGAGTTATATATATATATATATATATATATATATATATATATATATATATATATATATATATATATATGTATGTATATACACAAATTAATCCGTTTAACGAAAATATTAAAAAGATCCTAACGGCTCAGTAAACTGGCACACTCAGACAAGGATACCACGCGAATGGGCGACCGTCAATTTAAATACTAAATATAGAATTAAAACAATAATAATTTCTTATAAACTCAGAAAAAAAAAAAAAAAAAAAGAAATCAAAAAACATTTTCGGAACTACTCATCAGCCAAAAGGTCACAAGAATCCAAAAAAAGGCTTGAAATCAGCGTGTCTTCTTTACATTCACATTTATTATTTTTTGGCTAGTGGCGAAATAGCGAAGACAAAGTTTACCATTACGATTGACATTTTTTAAAAGCTCCTTATAAAGTGTATATTATAAATTTTAATGTTAAATTCGATTTAAATACGAAGTTTAATAAATCAAATTTTTTCTGCACACTCTGTTTTTTAACGATTAATAAGTAAACAAATTTGTTCGCCGTAAAAGTATCTACACGGTTGAATTGGCTTCTCAGCCATTAAGGATAATATGCAACGCTTATTCGTTACTTGCTGACGCAGCAGTTTTCTCACTTCGTGAACAGACTGTCTGGCAGACGACCGTCAGTTTGAAACCAAATTACAGATATATAAGCTGCTAAACGCTATCTAGGACGAGTATAATCAATAGGCAGTGCAATCATAAATTTAATTCCTAAAAGACTTCAGGCACATTCTTCTAGCTCCCGGTTTTGTCCTACTGAAAACAAAATGGCCGATAAGTGAAGGAAGCAGCTGTAGCTTCTCTCGTCTTGAGAATATCCCAGTACTAGCTACAGATTTCGAGAAGTACGATTAGGTCACCATTAATATAGCTATTGCAGTCGGAATCTCAAAGATCCGACAAATTCAGTCTAGTTAAACTGTTAGTTCCCCTAAAAAGTCGCCCAGGACTTCGGACGATGCAGCTAGCAGCTTACTTCGACTTGGTCATGATCCCCTATTAACACACTGCGGTCGTAAGATTGATGATATTAGTCTTTCTTTCTCGTGACGAAACCATAAACGGAATTTTTATTTACTTCAAGAGGCACCTGTTACTATTATCCACAGTGACAATGCCCGTATACTAGACAGATTCGACATTTTGTAAATATCGGACACGGGTCTCGTTTGCATACCTGAATCAGCGTCTTTGAACTGTACAATTCAAGGCTTCCTCTCTATCATTCCGTGGAAAAAAGTTATCGACACCTGGACAGTATGTTTCTCAACTCTTTCTCTGCCCTTACGCCGGACACCGGGTGAACAACGGGTAGACTCTTGTTTATTTTCTCCCGAGCCGGTAAAAACTCTTAATAATACGTACAAACTATAGATGTCAAATTTCATTGGGCTCTGTTAAAAAACATGAATTATTATTCACTTAGACAGGCGAAAATATTAAATTATTAACCGCATCATCGCTACTATTTTATTTATATTTAAACAATTAAGAATGAAAACAAAAAAGAAAAAACCATTACGGAAGTTATGCCTAATCATGTGTTATTTTCAAACTGTCCTCGTATATGATTAAACGAGAAACATTAAACGATCATTTATTGTGATTTCGATTGTTTCTTTTCACTTTTCTCTGAGAAAGGTAAAGAGAAAGGTCTGCAAATCTATTCATTCGTATTCTTTTAGAACAGAGGGTGTTTAGCATCCGGTTTCAGAACGATTGAAAGGGTCTTTCCACTTTCAAATAAAATGAAATTCGGCTGAATATCGAAAATACGGCAAAAATTTAAAATTTCTAAATGACAAAATAGAGTCTTGATATTGTACTAGTTGACAACAAATATTTTTGCGGATTATTTGTCCGTAAAATATCTGTATGGAACAAAATGACACTTTTAACGACGAGTAGTTCGACGAATAAAAATAAAATAAGAAATCGTTAATCTGTTAACTAAGAAAACAACAAAGATCATACCGGATTCTGATCCAGATATGAATATCATTTACTATAGCTAGAGATTTCCTTCGGATCTACCGTTTCTTTTAAAATTGCGCTCAAAAATAAAAAGATACTATCTAATATTAACTTTTATTTCTTCAACAGTTTAATGCGATTGTAGGAAATTTAGTATACCATAAAATGTTGCTGGGCAACAATATGCGACATTACATTATAAAATTACTTTTGTCGCGTAGGTTTTCTTATTTCTTAAAATTAATACTGGTCCTCGTTTACCGACTCATGGTCGGAGCATGATAAAAGAAACATTGAAAAGCACTGGTCCGGAGATCGTCAGGCCATCGTCGATGATGAGTTAGACTACATATTAGGGGGTTGCAAAGAAATTACCTGATTTTTTTCGGTTACGAGTTAACGTGTCTCCCTCTTAATTACCTTTGATATTCAGTTACCAGTTGGCCAATTCCGCTCAGTAGTACTTCCTCTAAACTTTATAATGGTCTTATTTCGCCCTAGTCTGCGTGTTTCACCGGGGAATTATCCAGCAAATTGATAGCAAGTGGATTCATATGAGTGTTCAGTCGGGCGATATGTTTATTTGCTTGTCTTTTAATTTCATCCTCCACCAAACATGTCGTTTAGGTCATTATGGAGGGTTTAATTTGAGACATACCAAAGGGGGCTATAATATTCTCAGTAGTCTGTTTTGATATCGCTGTATTTTCGGTAAGTTAGATGTTTTTTTTTTTTTTTTTTTGTACAGCCAGATCGGTTTTAGAGCTACTATTCTATATAATAGAGTTTTTTTTTTTTTTTTTTTTCTAACGACAACCTCAATCTCTCAGCCAACAACCACGACATGGTTTTCAAAACCTCAAATGCTCAATTTTTTTCTGAATAAGCCAGCCTAGCGTCTAAGAGCATACCTAAATATTTTACGTTATTAGCATTTGGTGTTACGCAATTTTTCGATTTATGAATGAAATATACGTGGTCGACTTTGCTGCATATGACGGAAAATTTAAAATAATAATAATGATCGCGCGGAATGTTTAAAGTTGCATAGATGAAAGGGTGTAAACTTTGATGTTAGATTAAATATTTAACTTTATCTGTTTTTTATTACTTTTCAAACTACTTTACACCATTCTGGTAACATGACATATTTTCCTAATGCAGCGTTTTCGAAATGACGATTCAGCCAAAAGATCAAAAATTGCCGCTGACATAACTTTTTTTTTAAAATACAAAAAATGTAGCCGTACGAAGTAACTCTAGCCGCATTAATATCCCACAACTATTTGCTGGAAGGAACATCTCCTCCCTCTGCCTGTTCCATATGCAATTCCCCAATTTCCCCAACCGCTGAACACGTTCTGGAACATTGCCTGCCTGCAGGCACCTCCAACTTGCCGACGGTTGCGTTGTCAAACGAACCAAAACAGGTCGAGGATATACTAAACTATATTAGAGCAGCTAACATATTAAAACACTTCTGATCCTGCACTGATCCATGTGCTGTAATAATCCCGGCAATTACACACAGCACATGGACCATATATAAATTTAAGGAAAAAAAAAAAAAAAAAAAAAATATATATATAGATAACGTAGAAACGATCCCGTTTAATTTATTTTTTCTTAATTGTAAAAACAAATTTTTAAAATTATTTTATACACTTTTTTTCCTTTTACGAACGAAATGTTTTTTCGTGTACATTTCGCCTGAAATTTTATTTAATTTAACTTTTCTTTGCCAGCACTACATTTTCAATCCTAAACATTTTCAATTCTAAACATTTTCAATTCTAAACATTTTCAATTCTAAACATTTTCAATCCTAAACATTTTCAATTCTAAACATTTTCAATTCTAAACATTTTCAATTCTAAACATTTTCAATTCTAAACATTTTCAATTCTAAACATTTTCAATTCTAAACATTTTCAATTCTAAACATTTTCAATTCTAAACATTTTCAATTCTAAACATTTTCAATTCTAAACATTTTCAATCCTAAACATTTTCAATTCTAAACATTTTCAATTCTAAACATTTTCAATTCTAAACATTTTCAATCCTAAACATTTTCAATTCTAAACATTTTTTCTACACTATACGCCGTCATATTTTCCTCGTACTATTATAATAGTTGTGATAAGTGTTTTTCTTCGCTATTTACCATCGGCAATGGGGTAATAACAGTATACGTTTGTTACATTGCTCATGATCTCACAC
Organism: Icerya purchasi; assembly: GCA_039619475.1. Taxonomy (NCBI): domain Eukaryota; kingdom Metazoa; phylum Arthropoda; class Insecta; order Hemiptera; family Monophlebidae; genus Icerya; species Icerya purchasi. The sequence goes on from CM077115.1 coordinate 569,130,446, forward strand.
GTATATATTCGATATTTCAATTGTTCTCGCTACGTGCATATAATTCAATTCCGCTTAAAAAACATCAGTAACTTCGCTCAGTATGAACATCAGATTAACCTGAAAACCCCTTATGCGATAAAATTAAAAGTGCAATGCCTTCAATCCTTAAACATACAATGTAATTCACTTCAAACCCTAAATTTAACATCTAACATCTCAATTAAATATATATAAAAAAAGCATTAGTCCCCGGTAAAATCTGCTACGGTCGTCCAATGTGCACTCTTCTGCGAGTGACTCCGTACTACTTGAACACAACGCGGATTTCTGTTTTATCTTCGATCCTTATACCGCCTATCCTATTCGGAAGAAGTTTACGTTCTTCTTTTGATCTGCGCAAAGTCACAATGATACAAAATCATAAAGTCCGAATAAAGGCTATTTAACAGAAATTAATGCCGTTTTCCTCTAGTGCACAGTATAAGACCAAAGGCATTATGAAAAAACCGTAAAACCGCCACGAAATATGTAACTAAAGTTGTAACAAAAATGGAAACTGTAACGTAGTCGCTTCGAATTTGCTATTCTATAAGTATTATTATGAAAGAACTTAAATTCGGGAGTCTAAGAATATATCCATCCACGGCGAGGCCCGAAAAACAGAGTTTACATTCGACTTCACTATATAAGGTGGTCACATTCCTCCTAGATCACAAGACGGCAATCATCTGTAATTCTCACAGATGAGCCGGTTTTAATTATCAATGTTATTGTTCGCAAAATAATAATGTTCTTTTTTCACGACTATAAAACAAAAAAGGAAAAAGAGAAATGGATAAATTTAATTTAAGTCGCCTTGGACATTTCTATTATAACTTCGGCGATATAAAATGTAAAAAAAATTCAACAATGACGTATATATCGATACAGAGAATGTGATATTTCGGTATTCGTGGAAATGCTAAGAAATAACTATTACACCGCTGTAAAAATTAAAATTTTTGCAGCCCTATTTCGTTTTTAACGGTACCCGATCGATTTAATTTACCGCAGAAAAAAGAATCATCGCCAACACCCTCGGGATCGTATTTAATTTAGTTACTTTCAGAACGAAAAAAAATAAAAAAAAAAAAATAAATAAAAATCAAATTTCTCCCAGAAAAAAAAAAAAAAAAAAAAAGGTAAAAAACGACGATTTTAATACAAAGACTACATTAAAAAAAAAAATCCTTTTTAACGAAAGATGTCAAGAATATTTACTAAAAGTCGCCATTAAATTAAAAATACGCTTATCGAAAAATATAAATAGCAACAGAGAGTAACTTTGAATATCCACTGCGCTTCGTGTCTGAATGGCTCGAAGAAAAATTAATCACCGAACCGGCTCTTTCATCACGGCCAGATGAAGGAGCTTCACCCAGTACATTTTAGCGGCCGTCATAGAAAATGCAGTTCATCTTTTTCGACTTATTTCAACAACTATTTTTAAGGAGAATTGAAAACCCGCCGGCAAAACTAAACTAAGAAAATCTCGCTCGCATTTTACAGTGTAACCACTTATTATAATCGCTTCAATTGCACAAATGGCGCAGTGCACACATACAAAAAGTTTCCTAAATCGTCCCTTCAGAAAACTTAAAAAAAAACGTGAAATATCAACTTGATATTATTCAACTTCTAGATAATAAATTTACAGTACGAAAAACCGTTTTTATTGAAGTAGTAGTAGTAGTAAAAATGTAAATTGCAAGTCTTTTTAATATGCTCCGAAAACTTGAGAAAGCCCTTAAAATCACTAAAAAAAAATAATAAAAGAATTAACGCGTTGTTTTCAGTTTTTGTCGAGGATATGCAATTGACTGCAACGGAAAAAATTTCCTCTTAGAAGTAACAATTAAAAATATACACGTGTCAATGACGAACTCTGATTTTTTCCTCGACAAATTTTCCGAAAGCGGAAAAACATTTAAACAGAATTTATCACATGGTATAGTAGCGCAAATAAAAAATAACAATTAAGAAGCCATTTATTTTTACATTTCAAAAACTAATAAAAAATTAAATTTAAGAGAAAATGGCTATCCAAATTCAGATAAAATCAAAAAATCTACACCATATGCAATCAATTTTTTTTTATGTAATATTCGTTAGAAAAGCTAAAAATGTTCTAAATTTTGAATTTGGCCATACTTGCGAGTAATTTTAAACACTGTTTTACGTAAAATTACATTACACTAGGAAGAAGGAATAGAAAAATAAAGATACCGAGAATTGAGGTAATACTTTTTATAAGCAGACACAAATTTCAAACTGCTGTGTAAACCTTCGAACCAGTATTACTAGTCTGTTCGAGGTAGAGTACTCTTTATTGTCACCAGACGGCGTGCTGAAACGTCGTCATCAAGTATGACAGATAGAGTCTAGTAGCTGGCTTTTTCTGGATCAAAAAAAAAAAAAGCGAAAGGCGCTTGTCTTCTGCAAAAATAGAGAAGTACTTGATTACTTAAACGCTCGATCTGATTGGCCCCTTTCCATTGCTGCTGTATGTGTATGCTTTTCAACGTGCTCCTCCGAATTACTCACTAATGTCAGAGAAGTACTGACAGAGCTTGGCGAAAAAGCGAGCAAATCATCAAATCGGAATTCAACTATTTACTCAACACCGACAGAGCAACTAGCAAATGTTGCAAATTACGCATTTCTCTTCGCATGCTAAAACAGCAACTTCCTACGTTTTCACGGCAACCTAAAATCTGTCCCTTTTAGCTGAATTAATTTCTCTGCTGCTCACGAAGTACAACGGGATTTCTTTCTTTTTCAATTTCCTTCGGTACCTTACCGACCCGAATACTCGGCCATTGATATACACATACATAAATTTAATAAAGAATCTTTCAACATCCTGTTTGTTAATTAATAAAATACAGTAATTTATTACAAATACAAATATAACAAACAAATTTAAAAATAAAATTTATATTATTTAAATGTTTAATATAATCCTTAGAGATTCATTTCTTGTCTATGTACATCATCTTATTCTAATAATTATGATATATCAACTTTAAATTGTTGATTTATACTATATAAACCGTTTTATTTCCTATTTGACCTCAGTGTGATTTAAAATTTGTTTCTGATCACATATATTGTGTTCTTAGCTGATGATGGGTTATAACCGAAAACGTTTCTAAGTAAGCCTTCATTTTATTCTTAAATTCGTTTGTTAAATTTGTATTTGTAATCAATTAATACATATATATATATATATGTGACCTGGCGTGACAAAAGGTACCACAAGTCGGAAAAGAAGTTTTCGAGTTCGAGCGAAAAACATGAACGAAAGTCAAAAATATCAAAAATCTTTTTTTTGCGAATTCTGGTGGTTAAACATGTGGACTACACGGTGACAAACAAACAGAGCCCGGAAGTGGGAGAAAAACGGATTTGAGGTTGCCGACTTTGGACTTGAAAATGGTACCACAAGTCGCTGGTGTTTTTTCTGCGTGCCTAATCACTTAATTTCTATCTGTGCTCAACATTTCGTGATAATAATGCTGTTTTCATGAATATTTCGATGAATGCGATGCTGAATGCATTCAAAAACTGGTAGAAGAGTATTTCGAAAGAGAAGAAGAAACCTATGGAATAGAAGATTCAGATACTGCGAGTGATAGTAATGAACAAGATAATTTGAATTTCGATTCGGTAAGACGAACTTCTGTTGTTCAATTACTCTACTCCTTCATTCTTTCATGAAATCATTAATTTTGAAAATGTTATGAGAATTTTATGTAAATAATAGATTGGAAAAAAATTTACTTTTATATAAGCAATTATTCAGTAGCATTTTTTAAAAGTTTTGTTTTTTCTTTAAACTCATTACCATCGAAGATATTTTCACCTCTTGATCAATTTATTTTATTGATAGGGGAATCAAAAACAATATATTAGTCACGGTTTTCAACTTTTTTTTTGGAAATTGATAGAAAAAAAATAATAATTGTAGTGAATTTTCTTTGTTTTTTTTTTTTTTAAACTTGATTTTCTCAAAATTTGATTTTTCACTACTGAAAATTCAAATGCCTACAAAATCGTGTACTTTAGAGAGAGAGAGAGAGGGTTCGGATTGGTCTCATTTTGATCAGGAAGGTCTCTCTAGTTTTCAAAATGCGAAAGAACAAAAAAAAAAAAAAATTCCGACTTTTGTCGCGCCAGGTCACATATATTATCACAAGGTTTTTTTAACACCTCCCTCTCCGTGTGAGTATGAATACTTTATTAAATCGATAGTATGGAAAAACTGTTTTGAAAAAAAAAAAAAAATCAAGATCAAAATGAGTAATTCACACGCTTTCGAAAGTTTCATTCCGACAAACGATCATAAGGGTTTATAGAAAATGCACATGCTTGAGAACTGATCATCAAATCAAAGTGAAAATAATTTCGATAATTTCTTATACATCCCGGTTACTACTGATAATGTATCCAATGCATCAGTACGGTCGAAAGCATAGCTTTTTGTTCCGGTAATTTTGCAACTCGGGAATGGAGAACAATTACTATACCTAATTATGGTGACACTACTATTGCATTTTTTTTTTTTATTTATTGTAATGGAACTGGAAAAAAACGGTATTGTGCTAATAAAGTAAAATTGTCATCTTTCTTTCAACATTTCCCACTGACATGGTAAATTCATGTTAGAGACTTACGGCCATGTCCCAAAGCCTATCAATTGATTGTGTAGAAAATAGAAAAAAAAAATTTTCCCGGTCATTCGTAAACTGATGTGCGTGAAAAAAACCTTTTACTACAAAAAAAAAAAAACAAAAACAAAAAACAAACGAATTTACGATATGTAAACTAACTTTCTAAAAAACTGCGTTACAGCTTTTATATCGACACATTATAACTGATTATTTATTTATCTACTGTTATTATCGCAATTTATGTTAACACAGTCAACATTTATGCTTCTTATTGGCATGAAAATGGAATCGAAAAATGAATAAATTAGGCTTAATATTTAACTAATACTGAAGAGTGCAATGAAATAAATAGAATAGATCAAAACGAAATAAATTAAGGAATATTGTAATTTCGTTTGGTTTCATTTGTATAGAAAAAATATTGGGAAATTGAAAAAGAAAAAAGCCAATCACCATTGATTCCTTTTTCAAAATAAATTTCACCGATTTTCCAGATTTTTCAGAAAAAACGGAAAAAAAATTTACCTAGTATTTTGCAATTATTATGTTTTGTTTTTTTTTTATCGTTCTCCGATACGGTTTTATTCCAATGATTAAGTATCATCAAATCGTTTAAAATGTTTACTTCTCGTTAACAAAAGGAACAAACTTCGTCGTCCTCTACTTTCGATTAACGGCAAAATCTAATGTCCCGAATGTTTTTTACCTGTACGGAATAAATGCGCATTTACCGGTGTTTTGAAATTGTTTTTAATACTTCCGAGTGTATCTTCTATAGAACTCACTGTGTATTTCTGTGTCTTCTTCAAATTCTCTGATTTTCAACAAATTTCTCTACGTTTTGCTGACTTTTCTTCGTTTAATGAAAAATCGACTGACTGAAAGCGGCCACTCTGTAATGGAATTGTGGCATAGGCTAAAATAACTCGCAGAAAAGAAGTTTTGGATATTAAAGGAAAACGAACAACCGTCGTGACAGGAACCTGCAGGCGAACACAATTAATTTTAAACAAATTTCCGAATAGTCAACATTTATACTTTGCAATGTAAAAATGTAATATTTCCGTTAGTGTTGAACTTGTAAGTGTCACGATGACCTTTCAAATTCGTTTTATTTATTTGAATCTTTACTTTTCTGTGATAATTAACATTGTTGATATTTTAAGTTTTCGTCTTATGTTCCGCGCGGGATAAATTGACAATATTTTCAGTCCAATCTATTTTTCAATTTGCCCTCTACACGGCGTTCAACTCTTCCTGCAATCTGTCTCTATGCTTTGGACACAGTTTGCGCCCTGCAACGCTTTTCCGTTTCCCTCTGGTTTCCTCACCACTCTGTCCCCTCCGCCCTTCCTCTTGCAACTTTATGTGCGATGCAGATTGCATGCTATTCGAATGCTCCTTTATCGCTCTCTTTCTGCTCTTCGCTTTCATCAGTGTCGGCCTTTCGAGTTTTTATTGTGCGTCTTTTATTTTCCCTTTACCGTCTTTATCTTCTTTACTGCCTTTACTGCCTTTACTGTCTTTACCGTCTCCCTCGGTTATTCAGGCACTCAAGTCCTTTTTATCCTCCGTACATGACCGCGTAAATATCTGATACTACCTCTTTACCTTTTCACACTTCTTGTGCTAATGCCTATTTTGACGACCCCCTCCCTCTCATCAAAAAAAAGATTAAGTCAATCGCGTTTATTTTATATCAGTAAAATTTCATCTAAAGAGACCCTCCTTTTAGCATTTATAATGACTGCCGAGTATCTGTGTTCACCGCTACTTGTCGACATACTCACACGGGGTACCACACCACTTAACGGAACACTTTCGAAAAATCATTGAAACCGGTCCACATGGACATAAATTATGTGCGAAAAAAACACAAAAACGAAAAAAAAAAAAAAATGTACCTAACGAACACATAAACTCCTTCGATAGTATATTAATTCTTGCATATAAAAAAGACGTTTGCGGAGCGTGTAACTTTTTTTTTTTTTTTTTTTTTTGGCTAAATTTCCAACTTGTTTGTTTTATACTTTTAGCCTCTATATACGTCTAATTCATTATTCTCCATTGAAGAAGATACTTGCATTCTAAACTGCGCATTATAAAAACCGCTCTTTGTCATATTTTTTTCATACTATCGCACTACGTGCTCTCCTACACTTTCAGCAGGTACAACTTTTTTAACCTAGAACAAATAAGGAGGAAGAGATAATCGTTTTTCGATAAACATTTTCTCTTTTTTTTTTTTCACTCACTAAAGAAAAAGAAAAAATAAATACATGCTCAAAATTAAACTCGATCGTAGCTGGAAAGGGAAATTTTTGAACACATTCTTTTTAATACTGTTCTGTAGTTCAATCTTGAAAGTTCCACCATAATCGAGAAAAACTGACTTAAGCGTTTCAAAATTAGACTAATGTTTCTATATTCCGTATAATTTTAAGTAAGAGGCAAAACTAATTTAAGCTTCAATTTATTTTCAAACTTTTAACGCAACCATTTCAGAAATAAAATCCTAATGCTTTTTTTTCATCGTATCTCGAGTATCCTAGCCAGAGCTAGGGTGACAAACTGCCTAAGAAGTTAATCACAGTTTAATTCTAAGGGATATTCATAGGAAAAGTAGAGAAATCATTCGTAATGAATGGAAGAAAGAGGAAAGGTTTTACTGTTCCAATTGATGAATGGATATACTTCATTTTAAAAAATTACAAAAAAAATTCTGTGTCGTTCTGTTTTTCATTAATGATAGAAAAAACAGCTCGTTTTTTTCAGAAATATATATAAAAGAACCGTGTACACTGTTCCGAAACTCGACTATTTTTTTCCAGTTCCCCGAGATACCAAATAAATATTAAAAGTCCAAATCCAATTAGATTTCATTTTAATTGTGAAATGTCCTGTATATTATTTTTTCTTTAGCTCATCAGTCGAGTTCCCGGTATTGAAAGAGAATGAAAAATAAATTCTTAGAACTGAATATTTTTTAGATCGAAATGCAACTCAAAAAAAAGTTGTGTAAAATTACAATTTCTTTTTTTTAAATTATTATTATTATTATCTAATTAATGAGCCGCAAGCTACACAGAAGGCTTCACAGCGCAATTAGGAATAACATAGGATTAAATGGGATGGAAAAATTTGGCTTGTATAAGGAAATTTACTGTTTTATCTATGTTGTTGGAGAAATCATTAATAGCTAGAACGCGGCTTGAAGGAGATTTTTGAATATTTTAATTTTACGAGAAGCATTGGTACATTTTAATATATATATATATTAATTACAACGTAATTCTTAGGCCACCAAAGCTAAATGTTAGGATAGGATTTTTGTGATTATGTTATTATATTCACATGGACCGATTTAGAATTACGTTGTAAATTTTGATAATTTTATACAAAGTATAGAAAAGAAAGAGACAGAAATGTAAGCAAGAGAGGTCAAGGGGCGTAGCCCTTTGCGAAGCCAGAACGGTCGAGTTATATATATATATATATATATATATATATATATATATATATATGTATATGTATATATATGTATATGTATATGTATATAAATACAATAGTGAATTGGATCAGTATGGCTACAGTTTTGAAAAGGAATTATAGTATCGAAGTACTCGTAATTATAGTGATTTAAAAAATTATTTTGTTTTCATTTTCTTTGAAAATAAAATTACATTAATTAATCAATTAAAACATGTTTACAAAAACACTTAAGTAATAAGAACAACGAGGTAGTTTTATTTGCGTATTATAATTAGAGTTAAATATCGTTTCGCTCGAAAAATTAGAAAAATATTAAGTGCATAGAGATTTTTACGAGCGTCGATAATCGTTTAATTTTTTTTTTAAATTCTTTCATATTAACATAGTCGTCACACTATATCGTATTTTTCTTTTAACAATTTGCTTACGTTCCTCACTTTTATAATTTCGTGTTTAATAATAAAACGTACTTTTTCGACACTTTGTCCATTTATAAGGTTCTTTTTTGAAAAGTTTTTCAGATGGCTTTAAAGCGGACAATATACGTAATCAAACTAGATTTTACAAAGATGTCCCGCTGGTTAAGGCGACGGTTTTGAGAACTCGAAAAAGTACATCTATGAAAATTTCGAAATATTTCTATGCAGGCAAGCGAAGAGAAATACCTGTTAATGACGAAAAAGCTCAATGAATTTTTCAAATGCTTTGCAGTCAAATAAAAAAATTACCGGACGTTTTAACGGTAAACTACGTTAAAATTTACATAGAAAAATTTCAATTTTTCTTTCTATCCTGATGACCTAGTTATTGAAAGGTAGTGCGTTAATTTAACACGAAAAGTAAAATGGCGTAAATAAAAACATCGTTACGTCATTGTTCGGGCCAAACGCGGACTTTGATGAATGAGAAGCACATACACGTCACTGTATAAACACTTCCTGTTAATTGTGACGTTTTTATCGCGTCAATTTAGTCATTTAAGAGACATCATTTAATCTACCCTGGCAGCCGGCTGACTGTATCACGCGTATTATATCGTAGGCTTAAACTTGCTCCGTAGTTCGTGCTTCACGACGACCAAGTTCGCGTCAAATTTCCATTTTCACGCCGCCACTATTATCCTATGCCGATATGCACGCGTTCTGTACCGCGCTCCATGCCGCGGTGTTTGCCCTGATCCGCTCTATGCGCCTCGGATATTAATTAAACCTGCGAATTACAATTAATAAATTCCGAGATAGTCTGTCGGCGCCTACCTTCTGCCATTGGCTTGACGGGATGTTAGGGTGATAATTTTATATCGTTGTCTACATGCTCGCCAGACTAATACGGCACGCGCTGATAGTAGTCATAATAATAACCGCACCTTCTCAGAGATAGGCTCGTTTAATTTGCGTCTGACTTCTAAATGAGGCCGATGAAATATGAATTCGACGGCTTCTGCCAGAGTCGTAATAACCGCATAAACGGCAGCAATGAAAAACTAATGATAGCAACAATGACCGGCAAACTTGACGATAATAATGATGCAGAAGACGCCTTGCGAATGACGATAAATAATGAGGGGATGAGAACTGTGTGCAGCAGGAAAAGAGAATAATAAAAGAGTTACAGAAACTTGTCAAACCCCTAATAATAATAAAAAGGAACGAGAGAGGCGCGATATAAAGCAGACTAGGAATAAGTGAATCTTAAAAAGCGGGAACGAATTACAGAATAAAGAACAAAAACGAAAAAAAAAAAAGAAAAAAAAAGACTATCCAGCTTAATTCTCATTACACAACGGATAAAGAGAGACATATTTTCATATGTAATGGTTATTTGACGGAGTTTTTGAGGAAATATAGATATCCCAACTAAACCCCATCTCACCCGAGTTGTTGGGGGATTAACAGCGTACTTTATTTTTTTTGCTGATGTACGTACATCAAAATAGATGGCAGAAAACTATTTGCAAAGTTAATGAGAAAAAAATACGAGCGAAAATGAATTAAACATTTTCCACCCTTCCTGTTCAACCTCAACAATTCTAATAAACCACTTTGCAAAAGCATTTATTGCTTTTTAATTTTTTATCACAACTAAATTTCTCCCCCACATGACACTGATATTCACAAAAAAAAAAAAAAAAAAAAAAAAAATGACTGATTCATTTCCTCTTCACATTGTACATAATCGATTCATTATAGAGGCTATAAACTTTTCATCGTCTTACAATCTGTATTCATTTTGATTTGTTTTATAGCCAAACACGGTAGATTTAAAGTGTATCCTTTTTTTTTTTTTTTCGTTATTTATCGAAATCTTTATATTTTTATCTTTAAATTCCACGATACACATTATTAAATGATACTCCGAATTTAATTGAATTTGTCACTTTTTCCCCCCTCTTTATTCGTTATCTTTCTTTGCTGCATTCTATCCGTTATATAGGCAAAAAAATTTACTTTCCTCGCTGTTGAATCCTATTTCTACAATACATCGCAACATCTGCCCTCTTTTATCGTCGATTTCATTACGAAATCGATAATATTCAGCTTTATTCAGTTTGAGAGCGCTCCGAATTGATGGCAATAAAAAGGAAAAAAAAAAATCATTATCTCACAAATATCACAACGGAATTATCCATTCGTATGTAATTGTTTTAAAATCTTTAAAGGTAGAACGTGGTTAATGGGGGAGCTTCACTGCCAAACCGAAGGTGTCACAGGTTTTCGGGAGTTGTTTCTCGTAATTCCAGTCGCTGCTCCCAGCAGTATATACGGCCGATGCCTGAAATCGAACATTAATCAAAGGAACTATCTGCCGTGAAACTAAGACACCAAAGGAGAACATTCCCTTCAGATTCCCATCATTAAGTACATTATGAAAAGAGCTTAATACCTTTTCAAGAACATACGGGGAATTACTTGAAATCATACAGGAAACACACTTACACTTAAAAATACAATAGTGTAGTTTTCTCGAGAACTGCCAGATAAAAATTCCATGTTTTCGTTTATGCTTATCTCTTGAATTTTTAGAATACAGCGAGGATATATCGCGTGAATATACTTCCGGAAAGATATTTCTTCCAATAGTTCATTTGACGTGTTTAAAGCAGCCCCCTCTATATGTTTTCCTAAGAGAACGAGGCTAATTTCTCAGCATGTTCACACCATCATGTCTGCTCTATTTCTGCGGAGATTCAATGTAATTCGTGGTGAAGAAAAATATCTTTCCGGTCAGCCACAAAAACATAAATAATTGATAAAACGTAAACATAATTAACGATTGTATATGAAATTCGCCGACCATTTTGCTGAACCATAATCAGTGTCCCATATTGATTATGTAAAACCGAAACATATAAGTAACTCGCGTTTAAGCATTATCGATTATAACTACCTCGAACTTTTTCTTTTCTAGATAATGTTATCGGAACCCCCTCCAAAAAAAAGAAGAAAAAAAATCCTTCCTTTCTACTTTAATTTTTTGTTTAATTAACACTTTATAAAATGTTTCAAAATCGATTACGCACACGAATTTAATAAGTTGTTATTAAACCAACCAACCTCCTATGCGGTATTGCAACCAATTATCGTTATACGTTTAATCTGTAAGGTGATTTTTTTTGATTTTTTTTTTTTTTGGGCTCGTCTAGCAGGGACTTCACCCAGAAAAGGTGACAATTGCTTCCGTCGTCTAATATTAGCGTCATTCTATTCCGGGAGTAATACGAAAAAACCGGGTTTTTCGTTGTATTTTAAAATAAATGTGCAATAAAAACCGAAATAAAATTAAAACCACTACGCAAACCGTAAATTAATTCTTCACAAACTTCTAAAAGAAGAGGTATTTATTATGTTTGTCGCGTATGTTTTTTGCTTTTTTTTCTTTACGTTCGTTCGCGCGTAACTTGCAATCATTATTCCGATGATATCTTTTGTTGTACTGGCGATTAGTGAATAGCGATAACTATCCGGGAATATGGATACCCGGTAGTCATTCAAATAAATGTGGAGGAAACGACTTTATTATCAGTTTATCCTGGGAACTAACTAAGTTGGAAAAAAAATTAATAAGACAAAAAATAAATTTCGAATGAAACACGCCATTATTATAAGCCCACCACCGACGGAAATATTTTACGTCTTAATATTACTACGTACAACTTTTTACCATACCAGGTTACCATGGTTTGACAATTTAAAAAATTTCAATTGCACTTTCCTAACGACGCGCCTAACTCCAAATGATGGCCTTTGTATATTCCAAGGTGTACGGATCAAGGGTGGTCCCACATACAATTTGAACTATACCTTTTTCTTTTTGCTAAATATAATCGGACAAAAATAGACAAAAAGTTTTCATTGCTACTATAAAAGAAGAAAAATTTCCAAATTAAACATGCGATGTTACCTACCATATGAAAAGATAAATTTGAATAAAGATGAATTTGAAACCTCCAAGGGGCACTTTACGAGCTCATCACCGATAGAATTTATCCTCTTTAGCAATACTAAATTTCGAACATCACCGAAAATAGCATTGTTTTTTTTGTTTTTTTTTTTTTTTTTTGGAGCGAAGTTCTTCTTGTCGGTAAGAGTAAACTGGCAGAAAAGGCGAGGTAACGAAAATCGCGTTATACGTCGTCCAAGTGACCTTCACCTTGTCCCTTTCTATTATACACAGGTGTATGTGTGTGTGTGCGTGCGATCGAGCTAGTATCGAGATTCAGGCAGCAAGCATCGTATGCGGTCAGCTGTATAAGTCCAATTCTAAACACATGTACATTTTATTGGATTTAAAAATTGCAGCGGTTTTTTTGTGCGACGTTAGCACATTTCAACGAGTCTGATAATTTATTTATTGTTTTGTTTTAATTAATTCATACGGGATTTATATATCGTGTGTCATTTTTTATCGTATACTTTATGAATGACTTTATACTTGTATATCTACCAAAAAGTAAAGGAACTTGGTTCCTATCGGGTGTCGTCCACCTCTAGACACCACTTCTCTTTTTTTTTTTTTTGGATTTAGTTTCGTAAATGTAATTGACATATTCTTTATTCGCTATTTAGTTTAAAGGGGCCCACATAACAGCTAAGTAGCCAATTACAGCATTACCACTCAAAAACATTCGCATTATAAAAGGTAAAGTAAAATAGTTTTAAAAAAAAAGAAAAGAAAAATAGAAATGTTAACTTAGATTTCCTCTAAAAAATGTAATAAAAATGCACTTCTTTTTCTTCTTCGATTAACGTGCCGTGTACTGCCGCCTAGGCCAGAGGCACGGATAAGATAAGAATTGGATGTAGTGGAATAAGTTAGTGATCTTGAGCAAACGTAGGAGGCGTTCAATTTTGTCATCATGGCGATCTTCGGAACGGTTGGACGACTGGAGAACTTGTGCTCGGTATGAATTGTAGGTGGGACAACTAACGAGTAAATGTTGAATTGTAACAGGAGAATTGCAATCGGAACAGTGTGGAATAGATTGTCTGGACAGGAGGTGACTATGAGTGATTTTGGAGTGACCTAGGCGGAGTGTTGTGACAACGATTTTATTCCTCCGATTATTGCTGAATAATGAGGTTTTCCATGGTCGAATGTTCGCGTTTGAGATGTTGGTCCACTGTTTTTACCATGTTTGAAGTGAATTTTGCACTATACGAGCTTTCAGATCCATTGAGGGGAGTTTCGATGTTCGGTACCAGAAAGAACAATGAACCTTCTTTTGCCGCAGTATCCGCGAATGAATTCCCCTTGATGGTCCCAACGTGTGATGGGATCCATGCGAACGAGACACGGATACCTGTACTACAAAGAGTGCGTATAATTTCCTTGGCTCATGGGTGTTGGTGAAGAGAGTTGTATTTCTGAATGGACGTAGTCGCGTTTAATGAGTGTCTGTACGCATGAGGTGTGGGGAGTGAGGATCAGAAATTATTATATTTTCAATCGAAAGTTTTATAGTTCCGCCGGAAGAGAGTAGCGGAGAATAACTTTTTTTGTCAAATGCTATTCCACAACCTGTTCCTTGAGGTGTTTTGGAGCCGTCAGTAAGAGCTATTTCGCAACTGTCATATTTGCTGATCGTGCAAGAAGTAATTACTCAATAAAGGGGGTAGTACATCTTTTAACTTCGCTTATCTACTGCCGAGAAGGTTTCTCCACCGGCCTGCTCAATTACAGTCACGTAGCATATTTAATTATTGACATTTCAGTTATTGGCACTTTAATTATTTCCGGCTATTTGATTAATATTGGAATATTTCACAATTTCTATAATTCGAAATAACGTATATAGACGAATACCTAAAAACTTCTGAATTACTGAAAATTTATAAAAAGCATCCGAAGTAATAGAAATAATGAAAAATTATAAACGTAAATAACAATAATATTAAATAGAATTTGCCAGCAATGTTTTCGGAGAAGATTCCGGAAAAGGGAAGATAAAAACGCCTTATAAAATATACATTTCCCTATTTTCGTGGTTCATATCAGTGGATTATTTATTTTTTTTTTTTTTTTTTTTTCGGTGAAAACCACGTCTGAATTATTACGCGTTAACATTTCGGATAGATATAATCCATCTTCGCAACACACTGAACACAATGGGGTAAAGGAAAAGGGGTTATGTATTAACGAAAAACATAAAGGAAATCCCCTTCTGATTGGTTAACAGTGTTATCGTAAGTTTTGAATTTTAACCGCTTTTCCATTTTACCTCTCGTTCATTTTTGTCCCGAAGGTGGACCATATCTATCCAAAAGGTTAGCATATAATAATTCCGGCGCGCTTTAAAAAATAACGCCAATATATTAGAAAAGATAAAAAAAAAGTACTTTTTTTTTTATTTCTCTTTCTTCATTTTTTGGGTAGTACGCTAACGAAGAGCAACAGCCCAATCAACCAAGGAATCTAAGTAATAGCTCAAAAGGAGCGTAACAACATATCAGTTTTTAATCTGGTGCGAGATAGAATGAATGAAAGAAGCTAGAATAGAAACAACTGTGTGACAAGGAAGAAAATAAGAGAGCATAAAAGTGTCATTGTATGGAGTAGGAAGGATCCAAAAAAGTAATACATACATATTATGAAAGTATCTGAATATCGCCTGCCTGCTCGAATCATGTACACTTTTACTTCTTTTTTTTTTTTTTTTTTTTTTTTTTTGAGCGAGAAGGAACTCATCAGGTATTCGCTCTCATTCACACTCTTTTCTCACTTCATGCTATCTGGGTCCCCAGTCATATATGGATAGAGGGTAACGAAATATTTTGCTGCATCCTCACGTTTTTATTTCACTAAAATTCCTAACTTACTCCGATCGTGTAAAAAGTTCCATGTTAGATTTTGGTCAGATTTTTACGTTTCATCCTTTTCTAATTTTTCATCCAACCTAATCTTCCTACCCGGCCTTGGTTTTACGATTTTCCCTCATTTCGCCGCTCCGTTATTGTCCCTATTACCCCCGTTTACGTCTCAATCATACTCTTCTTCCTTCCTTACGTTTTCGTTTTCGTCTTGCGCTGTTCTCTTATTATCCTCTCCAATCAATGACGAAGTCGTCTGTGACTTTGACCACATCTTCTTTGAATGTCCACCCCTCGTGAACGAACGCGCTTCTTTGTACTCCGATCTGTTATCACTCAAACTTAATCCTTATTGCAGTTCGTATATCTTTTTCCGTCGATCTCGGTTGTTCCGATCGTCAGTTCTCTTATTTTTTCAATATCTGACACCGAATCTACATCGAATTGATCCTATTCCTTCGTGTCGCTTCTGGGCGAAGATCCGTTGCTGACATGCCCAAAGAGGCGGTTAAAGAAAAAAAAAAAAAGCCTTGGATGTTAACCCAGCGCGAGTGAAATTTTTAATAATATATTTTCATTCAATGTACGGTAACGGGATTGGAACGAGGTCTTGCTGGAACAAAACACCATCGCTTATCCAACCACTCCACGATAGCTGGTAACACTATATCATATATTCATAAATTTACTTTCGTTTTATCGGTTTTCTTTTCTAGCTGAAGATTAGCGAATTATCTTTAGATTCATACAGTATAATCTGCATATCTATAGTAAGATTTTTTTTCTCTTCTCCGCTACTAATGATGGTGTATGATATACCGCTCGAATATTTACATTTTCGAGTGGTTAATTATTCACGTTTATAGGGTGCTAATTATTTTTATTAACTAAATAATAACTAATAGGCCGTCGTAAGGTAAATTTTTTCGAAATTGATCAATTAACGCATCGAATTTTACTATACCCCTCATCTGACATATTGGTCTACGATGTTAGGGTTCTTAAATAATTCCCGAAAAACCGTCTGACCTGGCCGATATATTATTTACATTAAGCGGGCAATTTGAAACCGGTAATTTTGACGATATATTTAAATTTGCTCTAATCCAAGAATGCATTCGCGAGATAAGGCGGTTAAAATATTCGAAAAGCTTCGCGCGAAACGTAATTTATCGGTCTGGAGAGTTTAAAAGTAAATTAGCCGTGCACAAGGACCGGGAGAGCTAACTCAAATGCTGCAGTGCATGTCATGACAAAAAGTTACTCTTCCCTCATGGGCGCGTTAGGATTAGAAGAGTAAAATAATTATATAGTCTACCGCTCGACTCTGTTTTCTGCACCTCCTTGGCCACAGCCCCATTTTAAAATAATCCTTTGACGGGGCGAACCACTTCCGTTGGCAGCCAGCAGATAATTTGTAAACTGTAAAATGTAAAATGCAAAATGTAAAATGCAAAATGCAAAATGCGAAATGCAAAATGCGAAATGCGAAATGCAAAATGCAAAATGGGGGCTGAACACTCATCGAATTTGTGCAGATAGCGATGAAGAATGAAGAAACGATCTTCATGCCAGGGTTAGCAAGACCACCCTCCAGACGCGTAGAAAACACTTATACTTAATTGTAATACTGCACACATATACTTTATATATATATATATATATATATATATATATATATATGTGTGTGTGTGTATGTGTATGTATGCATATGTATACATGTATATTTTATATATGTATTATATAGTATGTACATAATCTAGGATTACAAGTAATAATAATTAATCGAGCTGCAGTCGTTGTCGAGTGCTCGCCCCAAAAGGTGTTACGCGCAGATATCAGAGCACAAGCAAGTTCCCGAGAATGCAGAATAGAGTATCCCCCCGCTCACTTCGCTGCTACGTTGCACCATAGTGACACCTGGAATGCCGGCAACCAAGAAAGGTCGCAAAATATAAATCATTACGCGAACGTGCAGAACACTGTTACGACGAGAGCGGGCAAGCGGCACGCGTAATGCATGTGCAAAGCAACGAACGCAACAATGACATATGACTGTAAAACGGAATTAAAGGGAGTTAAAGGACTTTAGTGTGAAAAAAAACATCTTCGGCGGACGACATTAATTTTCAATTTAAAACGGTTGCCTAGCTGTGTAATGGTAGGCGACCATTCGTGAAAAATACCACAGCCAAGAGCAATACGGAAGGGTTTCATCGATTCTCCGGTAAATTTTGTATCAACCGCACCGCGGAAATATATATCTGATGAAAATAATTTCCCACTATGCCCCCAAGTACATAAAGTAAAGTAATATAAATTTATACTTTCGAACGATGCATTTGAGGGGTGTCCACCCTTATTGCAAAATTGTATTATATACATATGATATCGATATTATGATATCGATATTATGATATCATATACATATATATGTATATACGAAATATGTTGCGTGTGAATAACTTGTGTGGTTTAAGGCACACTTGATTTGATAATGCGCGAAGCATTTAAGTCGCATCTACCACCTAGAGAGAAAGCCCCTAGAGCAACGTAATTATAGAGGCGGTAGAAGGTAAAAAAGTATTATTCGTATTTTTAAAAAATTAAGTAATTTCAACGGTAATCTATTCCAGTTCGGTGACAGCATGTCAAAGTGATTCTCACTTTGAACGAGGTTATTTTGCTGCTTCCGCGCTAACTAACGTAAAAAAAATTGAATCTTAAAATAACTGATAATCGCAGGTCAGCTGATTCTGATTTTAAGATAGAGCTAGCAGAGCAGTGCACCGAACTTTGAAAACTCCCTCAAAAAGCTCACTCGTAATAATTGTAAGGATGTTTCGCGCCGAGAGAAATAATTAACGTTGAAATTCGAATGGAAAAAGTTTTTTCACAAACGTATTTTACTTGACAACTTTAAAAAGAATAATAATAATAATAATAATAATAATAATAATAATAATAATAATAATAATAATAATAATAATAATAATAATAATAATAATAATAATAATAATAATAATAATAATAATAATAATATTACAAATTACAAATTGCATCGGCAAATCTAAATCGGAAAAGACTGAAAAAGGACAGTAAGCGAAATATATTCAAGAGCATTCTCGAAAAATTCTTCGCATTTCGATGGACACAAAGAAAATCCACTCCTAACTCACGGTAGATTATACTAATTGAGTGCAATTATATTTTATTCATCAGTGTCTGTAATAAACTTTCAGTTTTTGTTAAAATTTAATTTGGTTCAATTTTTTAACCTAATTAAACGCACTGTCGTTTCAGTGTACGTACAAGCAAGCCTCCGATTACACACGTTGGTAAGTTGATATTAATATCGATTTTTATCGCACCAATTATTATTTATAGTGATAGTTCGAATGCTCCGAAAGCAGAAATTATGTTTACTACTTTAATTTATTTATTTTTTAACATTTTCGAGTTTAGGAAAACCGGAGGAAAAAAATGTTGGGAGGGAAATTTTAAACGGACAAAGAAGAGTGTAATATGGAATTTCGTTATTATGGCTTTGAACGAATGCGACTTTATTCGCTAACAGTCTTTTGATACACATATTCATTCGGAATCATGGACGTTATAAAATTTTAAACAAATGTGATTAATTAAAAAAAGCGTAAAAAAAACAACAACAACTTCGTTGTTTTATTCATTCAACAATGAGTAGTCGTGAAACCCTCGTGGAGATGATATCGTGATTATGTGAATCTGATGTATAAGATGTCGCCACTGATCCCAGTCGAACAAATTCTGCGAAAATTTCTCCTACCGCTGTTCGGATCATGTCTGAACATCTGATTGGAACGCGGCCACATCTTCTTTTTCTTTCTACTCTTTTCCTTCCAGAATTATCGTCTCAAATCCATTTTCTCCTATCGCAAAAGAGTATTTTATTATAGTATTCTTCTAATTACTTCCGACACGATATTCTTCTAATTTTTGTTACGTCTATTTCTTGTAACACCGGGAGAGAGCTGTTCGTTCTTTTTTCCGTCCATGTTACTCATAATATAAGTACATCTCCAACAGTGTAATATTTCTAACGCATCCCCATCTTCTGTCCATATCGGATTTACGTAGAGTCTCCGTGTTTCTGCGTCTTATAGAAATACTGAGAACACCAGAGAGACTATTCACTAGTTTTATTTTTACTTTTTTTGATACCGCGGGATATATAGGTTTTAGCCGACACATAACGCTTTTTATTATAGTTGTTCTGTGTGTCTAATTTCCGCTTCAGCTACTATCGAACCTAGATATCTATACATATATATATATAAAAATATCGTTTCACAATTTCCACGCCGTTAACATCATGCAATTCCGGGCGATTGTCGTTTTGTCTGACACTATAATCGTAATTTTCGTCTCTTATCTTTATCAATTATTAACCCATATTTGGCGCTGCATTTTTCAAGACGACTTAAAGTTTCTTAAGCTGCCGGTTAATAGTGTTGTGTCGTCTGCATATCTGAGATTTGAAACTCCTCCGACTAAAAATAGTCTGCAGAAATTTACGCATGATGTATATTCTCCTTTCCTAAAAATTGATTAAAAACGTGGCGCCAATCGATCAGCTACACACTGTCCGATGTTGAAACGAAAAAATGAAGTGATTGGTTTAATATTTTTTTTATTTTATAAGATTTTTTTTTAAAAATTCTACGCATCTATGTTGATGTATCATCATAGAGATTATACAATCTCTATGATGTATATAGACGATTTTAATGTGCGCGGACAATTAAGAATTTAATGCGGCCTATTTACCAGTCGTAATACATTCATCCTGTTTAGATTATCTGTACATTTCAAAGAACGCCCAACGACCCCGCCTTCATTACTTTAAGAAAGTTTCATTTATGATTATGATTTATTTATTATTTTCATTAATATTAAACACGTTGTTCAGTACACTAATTTAATACAATTTCGGTGGTCGCGTTCTGTAATTCACCAGACGCCGATCATTATGAGAAATTAAATTAATTAGAAATTGGCCAAAAATCATACTAGTTTCAGGTGACGACGATCGTATGCGTATTATAAAACGAACTAAAACCTTACGACTAAATGATTTAGGTAGGGAAAGAGTATTTCCAACGTGAGCACATAAAAAACATAAAAGGGGAAGAGCCGAATAGTACGTTTACGTCAGCTACGTCAAGTCATCCGTAAAATGATAGAGACCGTAAAGAAATTCTCCTCGAATTCTCACATTCTTGCGCTGTTTCAACCTTGAAATGCCCGTCGAACCGGAATCGTAACTGAACCGGAAAAGGAAAAGGTTTTAAGACTCCATTAATAATAATAACGTTAACGCAAAAAAGAAGTCATAATTACGAGGTACAAAATTCTGGACAATGGGAATCGCGAGTCGAGTCACAAGCGGCTTTTCTAGTCGAATTACTACGGAACGATGACACTATATTAGTAGTGTTTGGGTTTTAAATGGTATAACAGTTCCAATACATCCTGTCAATTTTCATAACATTTTGGACTTGTTGGAAGCAATCTATGACTAAATCTGTGGTTAAATATGCGATTAAATGTGTACGTCAACGTGTCACCGATATTTTCCGATTTTTCTATCACATCGGAACTTTTTCAACATCGATATTTCGAACGTAATTAAAAAATAATTCTACATTCTCGCTTTCGTTAAATATGCCATTCATTTTAAGTCACGAAAATCATCGCATATAAAAGCGCAAACTTCTTTTTCTTCTTCTTTTTCCCGGGTTCGTCAACTTTAGCACTTTATTAACCCTGTAAACAGTATATTTTTCTTTTCTTTTTTTAAATGTAGGAGGGTTACGAAATTCGAGTGCCAGTCTTGAACGCAGACGCCGTTATATTTGCTAAGAACTTGGAAAAACTATGGGGAACGACAAAAACAGTGAAAAATATTCAAAAATATTCAAAAATATGCCTACAAATGAACATTCAATACACGTGTAATTTGTAATAGATAAAAGCAGTAAGGTACGTATAAATAAACAAGAAGTGAGAAAAGTGTGTAAACAAAGTATTAAAGTAAAAACTAAAAATCGAGAAGAATACAATTAATTAGCATTCTGAAAACTACGAGATTTTAAGAACGCTAAGACTTAAAAACCTTAGAAAATAGACACGAGTGTTCGACTAGTCTGCCAATCTTCCGGCTAGAGATAAAACACGGATTAACGAAGAGACCGGAATTGAAAATAAGCGAAAATCAACGAAAAATCGAACGATCCGTGCCGAGTAACAATTTGAAGAGAAAATGGCAGATAAAGTAACAGACGCAATTGCTATCGTTAAAAATAATACACGAAGATGGTGGTCCCTCTGGTCTTCTGCAAATAATCACGGTTAAGTTTATCGATATTATGGAAAGCTGGTGGAAAGCGAACTAGAAGCGCTGGGCAGATGAAATTCAAAAAATGATGGCAAAAACGAGGCATAAGGCAGATCTATCGGAAGCGTTGTTTATTTCTTTCGAACAGCCGGACGACTTGGGAGAATTTCGAAGGGTCCGTTAGAGTGAAGAGGTTGTTAGTATTCTGCCTGGATGTATGACCCAGACATGATGGAATATTCGCCAAACAAAAGAGGCAGGTTTTTGTGCAAGTCACATTATCCTGAAATACAGAAAAATTAATACATCAGTTTTTAGCGCTAAGAAAATCTGATTTATCATTTAGAAAATACGAGAAGTTTTTCGGTAATTTTATTAGTTAACTCGATTCGTGTAAATTTTTTTTTTTTTTTTTTTTTTTTTTTTTTAAGGACAGACCAGTGAAAAACTACAACTTAATCTTAACGGTTCGAACATGGAATGAAATTATTACTGGACGTATGAGATAAATAGACGACGGCCGGTAATAATAGTTTCTAGGTGTCTATATATCTAAAATACGCAATTTGACTGGCTTATAAATGAAATTATCGACGTTCCGAGGTGGTCCAGATTAAATGTTTCGATACCGCGTACCTCAACTTCACTTCCAGAGTTAATTCTTTTATCAGGAGGTCTTTTTCTTCGCTACCAAAACAAACCTATAATGGAAAGGGAACTTTTAGTGCTCGAAGAAGGCGCAAAGAATGTGTCATCTAGAAAAATGCGTAAGAAAATGCGATCCAACTTTTTTTTGTTTCGGCTCTAGCTAGAACTCGAAAACCAAAATCGTCGAATTTTCAATTTCGAGAGCAATCTCTCGGTAACTTGCTCCTTCGGGCAGAATAGAAATGGTAGTTATATAAATTTGAATTATTCGAATATTAGTCAGAAAATTTACAATAATTGTATTTTTTCCAATATTTGTGATCATGACGCAGCATCTTAGATATTCTAAGTTTGGTGCGAGTGGTCACGATTCTCTTAGTAAGTCTAGTTGGCTCTATCATTTCTAGACCGCGCGCTGATCACAAAAACATAGACTGAACTTTAAAAAAATTACAATTATAATAAAAAAAATGCACTCTCGTTGTTCGATGATTAGAACTAATGTCATATATCTCGAAATGTTTTTTTTTCTATACAGTAAAACTGCAATTATCCGAATCAATTGGGACCGGACCCCATTCGGATAATCCAAAATTCGGATAATTGGATTTTTTCCGAAAAAAAGGGTCTATGTATTTTAATTAATTACCGTATGCGTGTTGAAAATGGAAGAAAAAAAAATGTTTCAAAAAAAAAAAGGGCTTTTAATTAACTAAATAAAAAGGCAACACAATAATAATACTGTAAATGAATGTCACTGCTTGCTGAACATCCCAGTCAAAGTAAGCTGTTTGACTGTCTTCGTCCGTTTTCGGGCAGCCAAGTCGCGCATCCGCTTGACAGTGAAAAGTTGCATGTGGTCACACTCGGGCTGACGCTTCATCCACTTCAACGCAAGTTCAAGGCCAGCAAATCTGCTTCAACTTCGACATTAAGGTCATCTTCTTCCTCGACACTTTCTTCTCTCACACTTTCAATAAGTTCATCATCATTTAGAATTTGAAACCCAGGGTTTGACGAATCACACTTCATCACTAACTTCTGAACATCCAGAAATTTACAAAAGAATGTTTTTGCGTTCCTCAAGTGGCACGTCATCCTCATCTTCTCCTGTCTCTTCCCTTTCCTTTTCTTGATCTTCTTTTTCCTTTTTCTCCTTTTCCTTCTATAGAATCATTATTTTGCGAATCGTAGTACGTTTCCGTCTTAATTTTTTTTCTAAAATTCTGAAAGCGATTCCGATAGTTGGAGTTCGGATAATAATTGGAGTTCTACTGTACTTTTATTTTTAGAATCGTTTAGTCGTGGAGCTTTAAAATTATTCGTTTTTTTTTTTATATATATATATATATATATATACATATTCAGTCACCGATAATGACGATAAAACTCCGGCAGGACATTGATTAACAAAAATCCAATATAGCAACTGTCCGAATTTCTCGCGATAAATTTTATTTTCTGTAAGACGCAGAATATTTGAAAGTGTTGTAATCTAATCAACCGTAAAGATAACTGTACATTTTTTTTTAAACAGAAATTTTATTATTACTATTATTAGTCTTTGGGAACAGTTTTTTTTTTTTTTTTTTTTTTTGTTTTTCTTTAAAGATCTTGTCTTCGGAGGCGTTTCTCTCTATATTCAAAACAATATAAAAAAAAAAAAAAATAACCACTATCTTTATTCTTAATGACAATCACACCATTCGGGAAGGGGGACAGAGAACTTTATCCGCTCGAACCAAAATTAATCCCATTTTTAACACTTTCGTTTAGCAAAATACCTGTCAATTAAAATATGTTACAGATCCCCAGATGTTAACAATTCAAGCACCATGTTCTTCATAAATTATCGTATTCGCGATTATTTTCGAAGACTATGAATTTTTCAGGGTGCCCCTGAGTTTGAAAACGTGCATAAAAGATACGCCAAAAAAACAGTATTAAGGGCACATTTAATATATTATTTATCGTTACTTACCGTTTCTCGGGCTATAGAGAGACGCCTGATAGACACACGCTTAATTAATACGATCAGTTAGAACAGGCCTGACCGACGGGCGATTTTGTATTTCTATTGAAACTTCTGTTTCTAATTTTGTATGTATACAAAAAATATGAAATGAAAATTTGCACATTGTTGCAACGCGCAAGTGCGACTGCAAACTGCAATTCCACAACTGCTACCCAATAATATAATAAAATGTTCAGTCGATAATAACTTAAATTTTGAGGCTCTTTCCGGATTGAGGACAGCCGCTTTGGTGGCCAAAAAAGTAAGGAATCTATTATAAAATTACTTACGGATAAACGCTAGATCGCAGAGGCATTTAAATAATCAGTGATATTTGCATTATTCGATACATCAACAAAACTTATGTGCTCAAGTATTATCCATGAATCACACGTAGAGCTATAAAGATGGTAAATTACATTCGTTCACGTGATCTTCAGCATAGTTCAAAGAATTGCTTAGCGAATTATCTTCCGAATATGATGGATATCGTATATATTTTATCAATGTTATTCGGGTTAAGTTGTGGAAAAAAGGTTTCCAAAGATCTTTTCAGTTTACCGGAGGAATAGATATGTTTTCGAACGAGAAACAAGAATCTGTTCCTAAATTAAGTGATGACGATTGGAGTTACATGTGTTTTTAGTGGATCAAACAGAATAACTTAAACAGCTAAGTACGGACTTGTAGGGCCGGGATAATTTAATAATCGATTCTTATAATTTCATCAAAGTCCCCTTAGTAGTAACGCTCGACATTTTCCACTGTTAAATAACTTCACAAAAGCCTTAAGAATTTCTCGAAATATACTAAAGCAAAATAAAGAAATGTAGAAATAGTCGTTTCTCAGAATTAGGAAAGTGTGATAAAATGTTTGAAATATATTTTCATACCCACCACCTCATGTCGACGTGAACAGCGTTCTAGTTCTTTCAAATCTGCAAGTGGAGTTAATTTACAGCGTAACAATGAACAAAAGCAGATTTTTGCGTCTGCATCGAAATCGAATTTTCACAATACTCGCATTAACATCCGAGATGAAATTCACAAAGAATTTTCTACGTGCTTCATTAACTGATGCCAAATTAGAAAATCAGTTCAGACGTGCAACGTCGAACATAAATACAGTGAGAGAGAAAGGACAAAGAAATATCTCATTAATTAAGACTATTAATATGACAATAAAATTGCATTCGTTTTGTAGTTGTGTACTAGATGTTTTAAAAGCATGTTTACCTGAAGTGCGGCTTATAAATGCGTTATCAAAATGGCCCCAGTGAACAGTATGGGTTGACCAGGCCTGAGTTAGAATATTGTAAAAAGAGCTTAACATCTCACGTTGGATTCTTTAGTGCGAGCTTTAATCGAATACAGCTGAATATATCCTAACATGACGGCGGTAAGTGTGTGAATTTCCCGACAGCTAGTAATATTGTGATGTTCAACGTGATGTACGATTTAGGCATTTTTAATTTTAAAAGATGTAAACATAAAATACCCGTACGAGGGAGGAACTTGGATTAAAATGTTATAAAATAATTCGAAATGTAAGCCGCAAAGCCATCAGCATAAATGCGAAAAGTGCTATTATTAGCAAAGTGATATATTTGTATTATCGGAGAGCTTTTAAGTAGTAGACAGTATTCAAGATATAAGGCTGAGAACGGAGCTTGACTGCGGAAAAATTTTGACTACTAGAAGAACTATGTATAAATGGGAACGATCTTTCAAAGTCGAAGGAAATTAAGAAATGCCGGAAGGTAAAAGTTGTTAAATCGTTCGAACTTCTTGATGATCGTCAAAGACATTTATGTAATTATATCGGATTTTTGAATAATGTTTAATATTTTTATCGAATCGACATAAAAACTTATTCAGTACGTTCAACTATTTCGATCGAGAAAACCAGAGCTGAATGAATATCAAAGCGAAAACATAATTTATGTGACTTTGTTTCTTTAAAGCCGAATTTGGTAATTGTAGAATGGCCTCTGTAAATATAATTAACCGCAACAACAGTATCTTTTTTATGAAAATCTTACGACACTAGAACATATCATTTCGGTTTAATTTACGCCGTAAAAATTAATTTCGTTGCCGTTTAAATAATAATGCTTCGATAAAAATGATGAGCACTTCTTTGCTCTTTTTTTTGTTTTTCTTTTTGTCGTATTTTGAATTTTTGAAAAATTTCACCGGCGACGAATTACCGGACTGTACCAATTTACTAATTTCAAATTTATATCGCTTGTAGAGATTGAATACGCGAGAAGGAAGAATTTTTTTGTAATCGATGAATTTTTTCTGCTCATTTTCTGTCCCTCGCCTACATATACGTGCGACAAACTATTAAGAAGAATTTTCGAAAATTTTTTGCCAGCGACAGCCTTTTTATACAGGAAGACCCACTTTTTCGTTCGTGCCGAGCATTTTGAATTTTTCATTACAAAGACCTTAACATCTCCACTTCCGTAAATATTTTCATACTTTTCTAAAGCTATTTTTTTTTTTCTTCTTTCGGCAAAAAGTTTTTAGTGCAGTTCGCTTTTGTGAACCGCGCGCAATATATCAGTTAAGACTAGGACAACGCCGACAAAAGTTAGTTCACAAGTGTAACGAATTTTAAATTTCAATTACTCCGATAACGATTATGTCGCTCGGTGAACTCCGATTTTCCTTAACATTCTCAACACTGCTGGCTGGTCGCATTTTCAGAAGGAAAAAGAAAAACCAATCATTCTAGAACAGTAATTCTTTTTATTACCCCCCCCCCCCTTCTCGGGGAGATATTGCAATTCGTGTAATATTTTCCATTATCCATTTTTTATTCATAGATTTTCTCAGAACACATTTAAGTTTCCGCAACATTTTCTCTATTACCGCATTGAATGTTTACTGAAGTTCTATTTGAGCGTACTCTGCGTAGTTAGCCTTGCCGATCCTCCCATTTACAAATCGGTATCATCTACATTCAGTGTAGTGCTTCCTTCATTCTCTCCCTTCCTTCTCCGTCTGTTATCCATGCTACTCTTGATTCTTTTTTGTCAGCTATCTCTGATCGTGTAAAGATTTCGGTCTCTTGCCCCTCTTTTCCTTTGCTCTTGGTCCAATTTCCGTGTTGACAAACCGACATGGAAAAAGAAAAAAAAAAAAAAAAAATAACGATAATATAGTCCGAAAACATTTTTTTTTTAAATCGAGGTCTTTTAATCTGAATTTATTAAAGTTAAATTAATAAATATGTTTGTTTATTGATAAGGGGAATTTATTTATCGTATAAGAAAATCAAGTTCATGGTGGCCTCAAGACAACTAATTACAGATAAAAAACTATTCCTTAACGGTAGGGAAATCGAACGGGTAGGAAAATACAAGTGTATCTAGATTGTTGGATAACGGAAAATAATGACCCGGACGTAGAAATAAGAACGCGCATCGAGATAGCCCGAGATGTATTTATGAAGATGAAGAATCTACTTTGCGGCAGAAAGTTAAATCTGGAAATCAAGAAGAAGGTGCTAAAATGATACATATGGTCCGTGGACAGTAAAAGCACATATGAAAAGCGCATTTCATCATTTGAAAAGTGTTGTTATCGTCGGATCTGGAAGATACCATGGACTAGAAAAATGAAAGATGCCGAAGTATAATAATTGATGAAGACGAATCTGATATTAATGGATATAATTAAAAAACGCAAAATTAATTTCTTTGGACATTTCATGAGAGGATCAACATATATCACCTTCTGCGCACAATTATGATTGGAGCGGTAGAGGGGACGAGGGGACGAGGAAGAAAAAGGATTTCTTGGCTCCAAACTATATTAAGAAATGGACTGGAGTTACAAAAGTAGGAGAATTGTTCCAGATTGCAAGAAATCGAGATGCATTTCGTCATATGGTTGAATCAATGAAAAGTGGTTAAGCTATACCCGAATCGGGTTGCACGAAGGAAGATATTTATAAATATTAACAAATAGATTTTGGATTTATTTTATTTATTTTTTTTTTGTGGGCGCGCCGGCGGCATTGACCCAACAACAGGAAAACTAAGCTAAAAAAACTAAATAGCTAGGCGGTCCGAAATGGACGCAACAAAGGACTGCAGTTTAGGCACCACAGAAGATGAAGGAACGGAGAGGATAAAGAAAAATTTGTAGTAGGGAGACCTAATGTCAAGAGCTGGCCGTTTTAAAGTGGAACGTTCATTAAGAAGAGTAGAACACTCGAAGAAGAAAATGTGATCAGCATCACATATACGAGGCGAGGATCACAGTCGTGAAGAGAACAATAAGGAGATGGCGACAGAGCAAATCAAAAAGCGAGAGGAGGGGAGTAGACAATGATTTGGAGACGAATTAGGGAGACAATAGAAGAGCGACGACCGAAAGGAATATAGAATGAAACCAAGACAGGGAACGAGGAATCGGCTGAATAAAACGGTAATGCGAATGGCGATTAGAAAATAGGGAGGGATAAATGTCCCGACAAAGTAGTCTGATGTGACTGAAGGTGGATAAGGAAAGCATATCTGAAGAAGGGAAATGATATGAATCAAGGCGACCAGCGGAACGAGCCGAAAAATCGGCTGCGTCATTCCCATCAATTCCGGAATGACTGGGGATCCATAAAAATCAATACGAATAGAACGGGATGACTGCAGAGTGGAGGTAAAAGAACGAATTTTTTAATTTAATATCGTTATTGGTTTTTTTTTCCTTCTATTTCTTAGAGTAGCTAATGTCTCTCGGTTATTACTGGGTAATACACATTTATCAAATTTTGGATCATAAAGTGTTTTTTCATATTTTAGAATAGTAGTCGATCTGAACTGGTTCGTACAATGTGCATTCTGTGTAATTGCCAAACCTTGGAGAAAATTTTAAAACACGCTCTTTTTGTTTGAGCAGAAAACATCATATTTTTTGGCCAATGCACACACATCTTCTTCTTCTTCTCCTTTGATTAACGTGCCGTATACCGCCGCCTAAGCCACAGGCACGGATAAGATCAGAGTTAGATGTAGTGGAATAGGTTAGTGATCTTGAAGAAACGTAGGAGGCGTTCAATTTTGTCGTCATGGCGATCAAACAGGATCTTGAAATAATTGTTGCATGTGTTTTTTTAAATGTTCAACAACTTTTTTTTTTTTTTTTTTTTAACCCCCCTTTGGGCATTTCAACAACTTAGTTTTCACGAAAAAGGCGCGAAGAATATTCCAGTACTATTTAGTTTAATAATGCAGATAAAAAAAAGGGTAATATTCCGTTTCTTCTGGTGCGCTCTTTTAATTGATATCTTTAACGGTCCGTCCCCTATAGTCGTCTATTTTGAATCCTTTCTCCTATCGGTAGGAATTCTTTTCTCGGTAACTAATTTCCTATATACTATTTCTATATTCGCTTTATTATTTTTTTACACGTATTTAATAATACAGAAATTTTTTATGTATAGAAACAATAGTAATACAAGAAAAAAAATAAGGCGTTAGCCGAGAATGAATGTGCGTTGCAGTTTATCTACCGGTTTTATTTTTAGCTATTACGAGTTTTTATGCAGTTTTTTTTAAAAAAAAGAGCACGGAATTCATTGATGAACATTATATAATACATCAAAAAATCAGTTAAGAATAATACAAAACATTTTTTTTTTGTTTTCTTTTGGTCTCGGTGTTTAAATCGCAATCGAAACAATTCAACGGGGTGAATATAATTGATTTTACACGTTAATATTATTGAAAAATTTGTATAATTTTATTCTACAGCAGTACATTGGATACACCTTGAATATTGATAGCGTGTTATTCGAATAATTTCCCTATTACACTTTTCCTTCCTGTAAATTTGCAATCGCAGGCACCCTTCATATTCACATACATTTCTCGGAAGTCATCCTTAATTTTATTTGAGGTTTTTAATATACAACTAATTTTTGTAAGTTTTCCAAGAATCGCCGATATATCATTTTGAACGAATTTAATTGAAATCGGCATTACAGTATCCCGGGGAAAAAAAAAACATTCAATAGTTTGCTCGAATATAGAGATATTATTTCGATTCGTTATAATTTTTCCTCCTATTTAATATGTACCATTTCAAAGTTATATCTGTATGTAACAGAAAATTCTACACCATATTAGACCATTTTCAGAAAATTTCCATGAAGTTCGCTAGTTGCAAAAATTTTATAGTTTTAAAAAGTGATGTGATAAGCGCATAAATTAATAATTAATAATTTCAAAAACGCCAACAACCACATTGAGATCCGATGTGCCGGGAGGCAAAATGACGCATGATGGAACATACTTTTCCGTTTGCAATAATATAATGATATATGTATATGAAATTAATAGTATATGCGGATGATGATGGTATATTCGTTATCTTCACAAGAGCTGACGAAACTTCATCCAATAAAACGATTACCAACGGTGTGGATGATACTTTTAAAAATTGTAAAAATAAAGCGGAAGCAATTTTTTTTTGAGAAGTGGCCGATACAGATTATTTCGTTAATAAAAACGAATCGTGGGCAGCAATAAACTTTTAACAATCGGTAAAAAAGACCTAACAATATTTGTCGAAAATAAAAACGCGAAAAGCAATTTTTCAATTACATACTTGTTTTTATTATTAATATTATTATTATTATCACCATTATCACCATTATCACCATTATTATTATTATTATTATTATTATTATTATTATTATTATTATTATTATTATTATCATTATTAATATTATTATTATTATGGGTTTGTCGGCGAGGACATTAGCCCAAGAAATGGAAAGGAGGAGAAAATTAAATATTCTTATACGTTTAAGGACGGAGGATGAAAATAATTCAAAGACAGGAATAATAAAAGCGGAAAGAAATGAAAGAATATATAAGCATAAGCAGTAGAAATATCAAAATAGAGAAGAATAGAACGATTGCTCAGTATAATATCAAAGTCACAAGAAAAGTATGTGGAAAGGGGTGAAAAGGACAAGATAAAGAGTAGATGAGATGAAAACCGGAAAAAAGATACAGGAAGGAATTGAAGAAATTAATAATTAACCGCTCAGAGTAGACTAGTGGAAATTATTATCCGTTGCGCGCATTTGGTCTTCTCTGCGCCAGCAGTAGAAAACCGACCTCAAAAACAGGAGAAAACAAAAAAACATAAACAAAAGGCGCCTCGCAAGGATTATTTACAGGGACCATATGTTTGAAAGTATAGAACATGATGCATGCTACGTTAATAATTACCTAACTATAATACATAGCTTTGGTGATACATCGATATTAATTTTAAAAAGAACTCTATGGTAAAGCTTTCGAGTCCCCGCTCAAAACTTAAAGAGCCGAAAATATTTATAAACTTTAATCGCCGGATCGCGAAGTTAATGATTATGACATTTGTAGAGCGGGGAGTTGTTGATTAACTGACGGTGTCATGTGGGAATGCTCAAAGGCATTATCGATGCGCCAACGGGGGAGAGGAAAGACCGGTGAGCGTTGGTTTTACGAAGAGAGCCAGCCAAAAGAAAGTCAATCGCCCGTAAATTCGGAATTGATAATTACGAGCGATAAATGAACATTCTCCGAACACGATTGATTAATAGCGTGAACCTAGTCAATTTATCGACCTTCGTAACGACTTTTTTCAATTTCGCGACGTTGTTTCCGACCGGTGAATAACCGCAAAAGCACCGATTATATACTAGGAATACGAAATCGCAAGAATAATTAAGGAATTGAAAGCGCACACGATAAGTGTGCGCTTTAGCACTTGTTTTTAAAAGAAACAGTAAACAATCTCGTATATTTGAAAAATTCGTTTTTTTACGCGCGCATTTACCTATAATAAACAATAGGTTTTTTCTTCTTTAACAAAATCGCGGTACTGAATGCAGACACCGTTTTTCATCGCAATATATTTAAAGATAATCCCGGCTTTATAGAAAGTTGTTCACTCCATATCAACCTTCTGATTTTTATTCTGTATGATTTTGCCGCCGCTGAAACAGCAATGTGGAGATTACATTTCCCAGATCTCTGGATCAAGTTTCTCGATACGTTTAGTAAATGATGTTGTAAGTTTTCTCGTTTTTTTTTTTTTTTCGGATATAGGTTAAATCATAAATACACGCTTGAACTACGCTTGCGATATAACCGAAAATCAAATGATTCTAATGAGTGAGTGAACCATGTAGAACAAGAATGTGGTAGTACCACCAACCATTCTCAGCTGCCGCGATGAAAATCAGAGCTTCGTCCCTTGGTAGTATTACTGTTTTCTTCGAACATATGGTATATTTATTTTTAATTACACGGGTTTTCGTTCGTTAAGACGCTTGTTGACGAATTATATTTATACATATACACGCGCAGCTTCGCGTAATATCTGCTACCTACATCTTAGATACTTATCGGTATAGCTGTAATCTCTATGTTTAGTGATCTATATATTTCTTTTTACCTTTTTTGTTGCGGATTCGTCAGCTTGCTTCCTCCCATCTTTGCCAACGGCAGTTAATACGTATATTTTTTCCTCAGCCCGTATTCTGTTTTTAATTTTTCCTTCAATTCCATTTTCTTTACTGTTATTACGTATTCTCGCATCTCTTTACAAATAAGATTCTATTTCAGAATCTCTATCCCCCTGGCCGACTCATCCGTAAATAAATTACGGGTCATTCTTGAGTCTGAATTTTTCAAGCCACAGTAACAGAACGCAAAGCAGAGATCATTGCATTTCAAACATCTCAGAAGGCATTAATTTTATTTGACTACAATGATACAAACACCATCGAAATGCGTCTTTTGAATTAATGTCTCTCGTGATCTTTCCTCCTTATACTATTTATGGAGTTTTGTCGTTTTTCTTTTTTTTTTCTTTTTCAATAAAACGTTCTTGTTATTTTAAATTTATTTCATTAAACGGCATCAAAGTCTCTAACTGTAAAGGTTAATTTTCTTTTAACAACCTACCATCCTAAACAACACTCGATGTTCGCGCATTAACTTCTATTGCTCTTTAAAGTCCCCCCCCCCCTTCAAAAAAAAAACTTGCTCAGTAAAACGGAATTCGATCTGGACAGCATTTTTCTTCTAATTATTTTGCATAGACACTCGGTACATTTACGGACACATCTGTTTGATACATTCGCTATACTGTAGTTTCAAATCGAACATTCATCTTCCTTAGTTCGCATCATTTTCCCCTAAAAAAGGAAAAATAAAAAAACGAACATTAATCGTTTCCTTCTTTTCGGAGTCGGAACGAAATACCGCCAAAATGGAAACAAACTGAAATTGAATATTACCGAATAAGAATAGAAAATAATAGTACCAAATCTACACGGACACTAATTAGTATCAGCGAGTTGATGAATAATGATAGAAAAATAACTATAAGCATTTTCACACAAGAAAGAAGACGTAGAATTAATTTTTTTTAGGGAGCACTTCACTCGGAGGCGCATGCAGTTTATAGTTATTAAAGAAAAATTTTCAAAATACGGCTTGGATATCGGAGACAAGAACGAATTCGTAACAGAGGCGCTCATGAAAATGGTTAAAAACTTATTAAAGATAAAAATTTAAAAATCCTAACTCCGATATTGACAAACGTTTCGTTGAAGAAAGAATATGTTCTCGGAGCTGAAAACCGAATCAACATACTACTACTGGAAGATTGAATGTGTGCGAAAACAATCGTCTTAGCCAGCTACCGCGTGCCGTAGTTGATTGGTTAATTGTGATTCGCTTAATTAGGACCTGGTTCGATTTCCGATGCCGCACATTGACACTTTCAAAAAATTTCACTTACGCTGGCTTAATGTCCGTAGATGACGGGCTCAAAAATTTAAAAAAAAAAACAAAAAACAAAAAAAACATAGTCTTCTGTAATGATAATTAACAAAATTTATAAAACGCGTTATATGGGAAAACCATTAAGAAGCGACTTAGAACACTACCCAGTTCGGGACAGAACATCTACGATAGCACTGCTAAAAACAAAAAAATGTTGAACGAAATATTACCAATACAAACATTAGATCTAAAGCATAAATACAGGAAAAAAAAAAAAAAAGAGATACTATTTCAAAAACTGTTTAACCAAAGGAACAATTAAAACCGATCTGGAAAAAATTTCGTCGCTGATATTATTTTTTATTTGCACGAATTCGTAATCAACCAATATGACCATTTCTATACACGAAGGTAGCCGATAATGATACGCTGCTTAACCGTGAAAGGGTTGCTGCTCTTTTCAGGAACGCATTACATAAATCACACTTTAGATTTCGTTTCTGAACACGTATATATTGATTATTGTTTTTAGCTGATGATGGGTTATGTCTGAAAGTGTTTCTAAGTGTAAGCACTCGTTTTATACTTAATTTGTTCGTTATATTTGTATATTGGTTTTAAATCACTCTTCTTTTTCTTGAGCATTTTCCCGCGAGCGGGGTCTGCTATTTTTAGTGGTTTTAAATCACTATATTCTATAATTAACAAATAGGATGGTAAACGATTCTTTAATAAACAAAATTACCCTTGCTCGTTTCCAGAAACGGTTGTGAGATAATTAATCGGAAAGTTAACACAAATTGTTCACTTGCAGAAAACACGTGCAAAAGTTACCCGAAGAAATGCGGGCAGACATTTTAATGGTGATGTATGAAACAAACTTTACCGCACGACACTATGTTCTGATGCGATAATTACGAAAACAACATAATACACGAATTAATGGTTAAGCTAAACGAACAAAAATTGAAATAGGCATTTTCAAGTTAATCGTGACAAATGCTTTAAAACTGATTCGACTCGAAGCAATGAATATTATCATTATTATCGTTTTCAGTACGGAATACGAACTTACCGTCTAAACAGGTACACTTTATTCACATCGTAAAATGACACAAATCATAAGTGACGCTAATAAGAATAAATTGCCTCTGAAAATAGGAGTAAATGGTGAGAAAAAGGCGGATCTCGGCAAGACTGGCCCACAAAATCACACTCTTGAAAGAGAAAAGGATGAAAAATTTAACATTTCTTCAAGTATAGTTTACGCAAAATGCTAAAGCGGATAAAAAAAAGAAATTATATGTATAACATACTTCAAAATTAATAATTTACGCAGCGATCATATAATGCAATATTAACTAATATATATACATATATATATATATAAATGTATTGTTTTTTTTAAAAATAAGCTGCGGGTCTCACAAGGCAAATACTTGTCTACTGGTTCGCAGCACTCTTATTATCATTTATTGTATAATATAATCAGTAGCGGATCCATGGGAGCGGAAATAGGGTACATTTCTCCCGAAAAGAACCAAAACCTCGATGAAAAAATTTGTTACAACAGAGAAACTTAATTTATACTATAAAAGTTTTGTATAAATGTTATAACATATGGATTTAATTATAACTAATATTTATTACTGTTTTCTAGTAAAACTGTTAATGGTACATTTTCATTCTGTTTTAAAAATGTTGTCGATCTTTTGTCTTTTTTTGACTTATTTTTACTTTTCAATAAGAAATATATATATATATATATATATATATATATATTTACTCGCTCACGGATAAAGAGAATTCGGATCGGATTACTAACAAAAATTTAAAAAAGAGTAAAGTGCAATAAAAATATTTAAAAGCTCATCCGAAGATCCAAGTTTGAAGCGACTTACGCTTGTTTACGTTACAAAATAAGCGCTGAACCGGAGTTCGAATCCCGCATTGAAAATACGACAGAAAAAAATCAACTAACATAAGAAAACGCGGGCCCAAAGATGTATCGCCAAAAGTGAAGTGCGATACAGTGGGGCAACAAGAATAAAGCAAGATGCGGAATTCGTCGCTCTACGAGTGCTAAATAAAATCTAACAAACTGTCGATTTCCGAAAGTACTTCCCCCGGGGGGCAAGGGGAGAGCGGTCGGGTGGCAGCCAGGCAACGTAAAATCTGTTAGATTTAAAGAATCGCTAATTAACGACAAGAGTTGTTTACAAATTCGCTGAAGAGCGAGTGGAGCCGGAAAAGCGAGATCATAAAAAAAAAAAAAAAAGAAGAAGAAGAAAAAAGAAAAAAGGCTGATATTAAAGCTTACCTTTTCAATTGGTAAAAGTCAGCTCGGTGTGGCTCATTGTGAGAACACGGCTGAAACTCGACAACATCGTCACTCGGCCGGTCGCCGTAAATTTTGCAGTCAACCTCTCCTATTTGCTCTGATATAATAAGTCATCGAAATGCGCTACGAAACTAGAAGCATCCAGCGGTACTGGTGTGTGTCATGATTTCGGGGCAACGGTGATATTACGGGTGGCTTACGAATTCCACTCGAATAGGTGCGTGCGCACGTGCACTAGATAAAGGTGTCTATATGATTATGAATATTATAGGTAATTTAATAAGAGAAAACAATTTCGAGCCAAAACGGATGGGTACGCGCCCTGGGGCCGTACTTCGCTGTTAATAAATTTGTCAAAATTACCGGCAGCAGCAGCAGGAGAACCCACACTGCAGCGTCACTGGCACCGCCGTTGTTCAACGATACGCATGAATTATTTCCTTCGTTCCCCATATCGACGTTACATTCAAAACCCATCCCTCCGACCCGACTATTACACTATGTGGATTCGCACATCCTCCGAAATTTGCGCATATTAAACGCGATTCGTCGGCAATTCGTGTTCGTCCTGTGCCCGGGTATTATATTAAAATTCCGTTTCACATTTGACGCGTTTTTCAAATTATACTCCGAAAATTCAATTCTTTTCTACGTACACGCAGACGGAGCGAGCGTAAAATACCGAACGATAAAATTGATTTAAATTTTTGCTTTCCCAGTTGACGACGGTAGCGTTGGAGGTGCGGTCGCCAATAGCCGAAATTCGAACGCATAAATTAATATAGT
This sequence comes from Icerya purchasi, assembly GCA_039619475.1. Classification (NCBI taxonomy): domain Eukaryota; kingdom Metazoa; phylum Arthropoda; class Insecta; order Hemiptera; family Monophlebidae; genus Icerya; species Icerya purchasi. The sequence goes on from CM077115.1 coordinate 569,167,907, forward strand.
ACGATGGAATTGAAGAAATCGATGATAACCATCCCATATATATATATATATATATATATATATACACATAGATAATATATATAATATATACAAATAGATTTTTTATATATATATATTTTATATAATAAACTAATGATAATGTTTTTTTCGGTAGCTAAGTCTGTTTACAAGTCGCTTATACCAGAAGAATTTCTCGACAGTTGTCTGCACAGCTTCGATTATGCACTTTGTGTGGCATTTATAAATTTAAAAGTAATTCACCTGTTTTTTTTTTGTTTTTTTTTTTTTTTGTAAAACAACCAAATAGAACAGACTTCAAAATTAACAATCAAAACTTAGCAGAATTAACCGAGATTAAATATAAAAATTGTCAAAACTAATTTAAAATAACTTTAAGTTAGCGTGAATTAATGACACTTACAAAAAAATCAACACTTCACACTACTATAGTATTCGAAATTTGGGACCGAAATATAAAAACTGATTTTCCAAAAAGGAGTGGATAATATGATATCCTGGTTGCCTGTTTTGTATTAACTTAATAATCATTTTGATCTAGGAAAACAAATCAAATCTCACCGAAAGAGAAGTGAACCGGCTTTCTTGCTTCCACACATTATGAACAGCCTAATTTGTAACTATGTAACAGCCGTATCTTTAACGTATACGGCGACACAATGATAAATAGTAAAGGATTTAATTCAACGAAATGCAAATTCGGAAAATGGCGCAAATTTTGTTAATATTGGAAGCAATTGCAGGCGGGTATAATTTTTTTTTTTCTTTCTTCTTCGGAACGGTCAAAACCACTGCTGAACTGAACGGGAATTATGATTAAAAGCGTCGACCGGGAGCAATTAAAAAAAAAAAATAGCTGGATCGTTTAAATTATCATCCGGGCATAAACTGAAATGGAATGATAGTTTTCGAGCGGGGAAAACCGTGTAGGATTAAATAAACGAGCGCGAAATGCAATAGCGACAAATGTAGGTATTAAAATCGAAGCTGATGGAATACGGCTGGGTTAGCAATTAAAAGATAAGGTCGGGAGCTGGCTAAGAGCTGCAAACGAAGTCACACATGTAACAGACTAAACAGCGTTTCGAACGAACAAGATGTGATACGCATTTATCTGCGCGCGTTGCCTCCTTTACACCGAAATTACGGCTACAACGTACACGATTTTGCAATAAAGGTACGATAAAACCCGCCAAACCGCATAATAAACTGAAAGAAGGAAATTCAGTCGAGCGTGACATATTATGCGCTCAGCATTATGCCCTTTCGACGTTAACGTGACATCAATTTGCATAAAAGTACTCCTTTCTTCGTCTCGCTTTTTCTATTTCATCGTTTTTCCTCATAAAACTTCATACGGAATTTTTCTATGCCGTATTTTTTTTTTTTTTTTTTTTTTTTTTTTTTGGAATACCCCAAAACATTCGGTTCTTCAAAATGATGACATTTTTTCGACAAAAAATATTAATTTCGATGCGTATGCTTTCCGTTTTTCTGAACTTTTACCGATAGTGACCGATATACGTATCTGAATCCTTGACGCGACTCCAAAACGATGTATATACATCCCAACCAGTACCGCAAATCCCTTAAGAAATAAGTTCCGTAATCCTTTTTCTGACTACGTTCCTGTTCGCGATTGATCTTAGTTGCTCATACTTATTTCCGCACATGATATATACATATATGTGTATATATACTGCGCGGCAAAAGTCTTTCCGCACTGTAAAAATTTGAATAAAAGACACTAAAAATGTAGGAAGATTATTATACCAGCACAAGCGGTAAGAGAAACAAAACGTAAATTGCGTAAAACAATGAAAATAATTAATTAATAGAGAACACATCTTAAAACAGCAAGAAGAAAATTATAAACAAGTCAAAGAACAATAAAAACTGTTTGATTTATTATCTCGCATTGCCGCCTCGAGCTTCAATCACCAAAGCGCATCGTGCTGGCATCGATTCAATAAAAGTACGAATAGTGTCCTGCGAAATTGAATCTCACTCCTCTAAAAGAGCATTACCCAGCTGCAACAATGAAAATTTGATGGTGGACTACGACTTCAAATACATCATCTGAGGGAATATAAGTGCCCTATCAGATTGAGGTCCGGGCTGCATGCTGGCTAATCCAATGTAAAAATTCCAACTTGCTGCAAAAATGTTTTTGTAGCTTTAGCAACGTGAAGGCGGGCGTTGTCCTGCTGTGGAGGAATTCTTAACTCACAAGGGCTCCGAAAACACAAATTTCATCTCGTATAGAGTGCAACGACGATTACGGCAGCATGATTTGTATAGTTCGAAGCCGGCAACAGGTGCGGTATTAGCCACACAACATAAGATTGCTCGTTTAAATTTTCCTCGTAATCATACGCATTGGAGTGTGAATGACTGGAGTCATGTATTGTTTACTGACGAGTCACATTTTACTTTGTAAGCACCAGATGGACGTCAGTCTAGCGACGCAAAAGAGGACGATATAGTCAAAAAAATTTCGCCTGACGTGCTAATTTTTTCAGGAGCTCTGAATTCAATGCGGTGCCAAAACTGAACTCCACATTTATCAAGGGCCGTCGCTAAACACTCATTTGTACATTAATAACATTCTCCAGACCAATGTCGTGCCATCTGCACCATTTGTGGGTCGAAAATTCCTCCTACAGCAGGACAACGTCCGCCCTCAGGTTGCTAAAGCTACAAAAACATTTTTGCAACAAGTTGGAATTCCTACAACAGATTACTCAGCATGCCTCAATCTGATACAGCACTTATGGGATATCCTCGGATGATGTATTTGAAATCGTACTCCACCATCAAATTTTCATTGTTGCAGCTGGGTAATGTTCTTTTAGAGGAGTGGGATTCAATTTCACGGGACACTATTTGCACTTTTATTGAATCGATGTCAGAGCACGATGCGCTGCGGTGATTGAAGCTCGACGTGGCAATAAAAGGTATTAAATCAAACGGTTTTTATTGTTTTTTTGAACAGGCAGCGTGAGCGATGAAAAATTAATATAGTATAAACGGTTAAGTGCACTGAACACAACTTCGAAAGGTAATTAACCGCGCCTGATTTGAGGCGATTGTCGCCAATTTGCCGCGAGAATTCGTAAATGAACCGACTAATAAAGTGAAAACAATCGAAACTAATTTTGTAAAAAAATTGTTAAAAAAACAAACAACGAAGGAAACAACAAAGATTCGTAAAAATTCAGAGCAATCGAAAAACATTTAAAAAAAAAAAAAAGAAAAAAGAGCGAACCTCTCATTATTCTGATGACACGCTATTCAAGAGTTAATTCAACAACGTAATCGGTTCAGAAAGAATTATAAGGAAGACTCGGAAGTGAGCAGAAAATGAAAAAAAGACTCAGTGTTTTAATTGCTGCAGTAAGATACATTCTGAAACCTGTAAAAACAAGTCGATTACCTCTTTTTAAAAAATTGTTCTCCTCGTGATTTTTTTAATGTGGAACAAGCAAAATATGAAAAAAAAAAAAAAGTGAATGGGGGCCAAGAAACCTTTGTTGATCATGACGGCAACCTTTTGACGATTCTTGCAATGGTAAAAATTCACCCGAGAATAGTAAAGTCGTTCTTCCAGTAGCCTGCGTTCAGAGTGATATACATACACAACTCTGTTGATATAGCAAATTTCATATTTTATCGAAAATATTTCAATGTGTTCTCATATTTGTTTTTATTATTATAAAACAAACAAGTTTTATCATTTGAAATTTTTTCAAACCAATATAAGTGTCCAAACTTTTTTGAGACCAACGAAAGAAGCATCGCAACCGAAAAATTCGAAAAACCTATTATTCTACGGATACTCCTTTGAGAGTAAGGTGGTTATTTAAAACAATATACTCTAGTTTCGAAATATTTCACAAAAATTTAAACTTTTACCCACAGTGTAGTAATCTTTTTCTAATATCAACGCCAATTTTTACTCCTTATTAGAAAAAAATGATTTCGCAAACTCCAAATTTCGCTCCAACCGAAGTTTAAGGGATACAAAAAGGGCACGAATTGGCACATTATACATCACAAAAGCAATAAGAATGAAGAATGTAAACACGTTTTGAAACTATCTTGATCAACGATTCGTCGTTTTGATCGACACATATTATTAACGATGGAAGAAAAGTTTGAAATAAGGTGGAACCGAATAAAATATGTCATCCGGAAAAACGAAATGTTACAGCGGCATGCAAAACAAGCGAGTCTCGTTTCACAGAGTGAACCGCCAAAATTGCAGTGATCGAAATCGGTCGCTGAAAACTAACGAGAATGTAAACGTTTCGAGTCAGTTCGTGATTTTTCCGATCAACAGGGGGTCGTTCGTGAAAATCGGACGCAGTTCGATTCCGATCGTCGCGATATATTTTTTACAGGATGAAGCAAAGATAACGAGGTATTTGTGAAAAGCATATTGCTATAACCATTTCAAAGCAACGTTATAATAAAAACAGAGACTAGCCGGTGTGGTGGAACAAAAAATCTGGTGAATATTACACACAATCGACTGGTCTCCTAAAAGTAAGGATGAAGGAAAAAAAAGAACGCGGGGTACGAAGCTAACCGACCGCATGATCTGCAAGAAAAATTGGAATGGCAATGCTCGACGCGGTCGTCAAATTAAAACACGTTAAACTGCGAATTTATTATATCGGAGAAAGCGGAGAGCAGCCGGCACGGAGGTGTAAGCTGGGTTATTAAAAGGAGGACATTTGTTTATCGCGAGGAAACAAAAGTTATATTAACCCGAGAGACAAGCGTTGTCGCGTTTTATTCAATAACGAACATCACGCGACGACGCTATAAATAACTGGAAAAAGGCCATAATTCAAAAGGCCCGTCTCGGTTCAAAAAACTAGCCCTATAACAAAAACGCGAAAGAAAAGTTAAAAATTTAAAAATAAAATGATTAAACAAAAAACGAAACGTACACTAGGATATGATTAAAATTCTGATAAAGCCGGTGCCACACACAAACAGAGAAAGATATATATATATATATAGAATAAGAGTGACTAAGAGAGATAGGGTGAGGGGGCGAAAATAGACGAGCGAGATGGACAACGAAACGGACAGGGAAAGGGAGGAAAAGAATCTCGAGCCATCCCCTTTGAAGCGTTTTTCCTTTTTATTAGTAGTTCAGCGCTTGAACGATACTTAAAAGCGCTCCCCGCCCGGCCCACGTCACAGTCATATTTTATATCAGGAGGCGGTTATGATAATGCGAGCGCGCAAAATATACTCGCTCGATTTTCATTTTGCGATCTTCTTTCGGCGAGGAAATAAATTAGAAAAAGAACTGCTCACCCTAGCAACTGGCGATGAGAAAAAAACATAATGTAATAATACAATCGTGATATATTTGCCGGCGCGCTGGGTTCCAGTGCCAATTCCTGATAGGGATAATCCTGCCAATCTCGTGTCGGACATCTGTCAACTTCAAAAATTAGACTCCAGTTATGATTGGGGTCGAAAAGTAAGAAAATTATCACCATGCGCACCCACACAGAAACACCGGCGTTGCAGCTGCAGCGTCCCATTTCGCATCTTTCTAGAGAGGAGCCCGCAGCGAAATATCGTCCAACACGTATATGCGTGTATACTCATTCGCGCCTCGGTAATCATATTTTACATTATTCATTCTTTTACATTATCTTCTGCTCCGCGTCAACCGTCTCTCCCGAAAAAGCAAAGAAAGGAAGGAAAAGAAAGAAAAAGAGAAAAAAGAAAGGAACGAAAACAGGAAAAAAAAAGAGAAAAAAGAAAGGAAGGAGAAAGATTGAGAGGGATAAGCTAAAATATATGCGTAATTGATAAATGATGGGGCACTTGAGATTTAAATTGAACCATCCGTGTAAAAGGCAGCAACGAAACTCTCTCTATACACGACGAGTCGCTGCAACAGCGGGTGGCGAGCTGGTATAATTTAAATAAAAATAATGAAAATCCATTACAAATGATCCGAGGCCTTCACGCATACCGCAAGTTGCACCATTCGTTCGAAGACTATTTTTCATCAATTTACCAATGAATGAACACGCTACGATGACGTTATTAAAATTTCAAACGCGAAATTGACAACGTATTCCGACGCACAAAGATAAATCTAGTCGAATTTAGTTAGTGACATGTATATCATACAATTACATTACACATATGACTTAGAAATCGAAAAAAAAAATACTTCTCTTCAAAATATATCACTTATATTCATTAAATTGATCCGGCTTTTAAACCATTTTTACAACGCGATTTTTACTTACACATCGGTGTACAAGTGTAGAATACAAAAAACACACGAAAAAAAACAACGAATTTAATAATTATTGAAAATTTTTCATTTGCAGCCAAATTATCGATATAATGCATCAGAACTTACATGTTGATGAAATTGAAAAAAGGAGAAAAAATCATTCGCAAAAAAATACCAATTCACTTTTTTTTATTGACAGGTGTATTCTCTTTGAACTTGAAAAATCCGTGGATAACGAGAGAGCATTGTTCAGAATCAGCATTGCAATTGGATCGAGCTTATATTTACCGGTCATTTACCAAAGTGAAACGTAAAACTTAACTGAAGCCGGCCACTTTGAAAATAAAATTATTCATACGGAAAAATTGGCGTTAATAGTCAACGAAAGTTTTTGTTAATTAAATTAGAAAATGTAAAAAGTTATGTAATTATCGGTAATCATCGTTTGTTATTCGAACGTACCACGCATTAATTTCCCGACCGCGGAAATACTCCCTGAGGTCAAAGTTTAAAAATTACCTCCGCCAGAATGATCGGAATCCAACTGCGTTCTTTTTCATGTTGATTGAAAAAATCATGAACTAGATCCAAACGTTTACATTCTCGTTATTTTTCAGCGACGAATTTCGACACCACTCCAATATTGGCCATCGACTCTGTCAGACGATCATTCCCTTGCTTTGCATACCGCTGTTACACGAATTTTATTCGGTTCCACCTTATTTTCTTTCAAAGTCTAACCGTTCGTGAGTTATTGCATATTTTTATTTGATATTAATACAGATTTGTAAAAGGGAAGAGTAGAAAGAAGCTTGTTCAGTTACAAGAGACACGAACAACCGAACATCATTTTTAGATTCACAATATTCTCCAGTTTGTACATTTATAAGTAATTCTAAATAACAATAATGATAATTGCACGTTCCGATTTATTCCTTTCATCCGCTTTGGATATTCTCCTCGTGTTTACGTTTGATCATAAAAGCTTCCACATATTTCTTAATATTGCTAGTAACTTCCACTCCATCAAACCAATTTTTGCGATCACTGCAGATATTGCACTTCTTCCTATTATGATGAAAAATATTACAGTGTAAAAAGGTACGATCCGGAGAATCGGAACTCTTATTGCAGATGCAAATGTTGTTGTTAATGATTTGAAATTTTTTAAAGTATTCTCTGAAGTTTCCATGACTAGTTAAGAATTGAGTTAAATGGAAGTTCGGAATTATTAAGTTCGAGATTAGATGAAATGTTCTTCTGTCTGTTTGTTCGCTAGAATATAGTTCATGCTATTTCCTGATGTATTTTGTGTGTATGTCCTTTATTTTTTTATTTATTAGCTCTTTATTTAACTTTATTTTTTTCTCATTCTTTATATCATTAATTTTTTCAATCTGAAGATCTACTAGCATAACTCCTGCTATTACATTAGTTGCGCCATAGAACAACATCGCTTTATATGCCGAAATAATACCTATGAGTATTTTCCTCTGTTCTTTTTTGATCTTATTTAGCACTTGTTTTTGGTTATACTCGGGAAATATGTATACCGTTCTCCCGAATTCAATAATAGATCGAAATAATGCATTGTATAGTATTATCCTTTTATCGTACGATAGTCCAAAAGTGTATAGTTGTATAACGCGTTTATTTTATAGCAGTATGTTTTAATTTTGTTCAGCATGTAATCGACATGCGAAACTGAATTTTAGATTCTCATCTAGTATAATCCCGAGATATTTCAGTTCTCTTTTAAATGTTATTTTTTCTTTATTTAAATTTAACATATGTTCTATTTTTCGTTTGATTCTTTCTTTATGTGACTTTTTTGTAATCAATATTGCATCGGCTTTTGTGCTGTTTACATCGAGACCCTGAAGAGAATTAGAATTACATTAAGAAACTTACTCAAAATACTTAAAAGTGAATACGTCTGCTCGCATGAATAAACTTTTCCGAATTACCGACCGAATAATCACTGGTTCGCTGCACTACCACTTTGTATCGTTTTCCGTTTATCACAGCCACCAGATTTTTGCCAAGAATATTAATAAATTAGGTTATGAACGTTATTTCGCTATTAAAAAACAATGGTAGCGTAGTCACAGTATCGTATCGATCAAATTAAAGAAGTACCTGGCTCGTTAAAATACTTTTATTCATTTGTCTCATACTGTTCTATCAGTGTGCACTTCTCTACGAGCTCTTAGTGACTCGCTAATTTACGCAGAAGTACTCATAGATTAGCCACCTATCGTGGCGTAGTTGGTTAGGCAGCGGTATTTCGTTCGGCTAGAATATCCCGGCTAGCTCATACTGAAAATACACGGAAATTTCACTTGCGCTGATGCCCATAGTTGATGAAGCCAAAAAAAAAAAAAAAAAAAAAAGTAAGAAAGTGAGCAGATCATCAAATTTTAATTCAACCATTGCGACTAGCGGTTCACACATTAAGAATTTTTCTTCGCAATCACTTCTCAAGTTCCTCCTATAAGTTGAAAATAGTCCTTTTAGTCAAGTTAACTTCTGCTGTTAAAGAAATAGTGGCAATTTCTCTTTATTTTTCAATTTACATTGCTACTTCCCCGAATGACTAGAAGTACCAGTGGATTCGCCCTGATCTTGTGTATACATAATATATATATATATATATATATATATATATATATATATATATATATATTTATATATACATATATATGTACATATAAACTCGGCCATTTTGGCCTCGCAAGAAGCTGTGCCCCTTGACCCCTATTGCTTACATTTTTGACTCTTTCTCTCCTTCAATTTGTATAAAATGATCAAAATTTACAATGTAATTCTTACTGGCATTAACACAAAAAAAAATAACAATCACAAAAATCCTATAAAATATAACCAACGTTACATAAAATTGGGACATTTTTTTCTAATGGGGGATAGTCTAAGAATTACGTCGTAATTAATATAAGGGTCGAATCTAGACCAAAATTTCGAAAGGGGCTACGAAAATATTTTTATAATTATATATATATATATATATGTGCATGTCTGTGTGTGAGTGTGTTATGATAAAATATATTTATTTATAAATGGTACACTAAAGCCTTTTAGTCAATTATTGTATATGCAATATTTAAACACTACAATAAAAACAAATAAACAATCGTTTCCATAGAATTCGTAAAAATTTGAATTTTCTTTTCTTTTGTCAAAAATTGAAAAGAAATAATTTATTCTGAATTTCGGTCCATTTAATTCAAGCAGTTATGATTTCGCAGACATTTCGGGGGGTGACCCGGAAAGCCCCCCTCAGGTAGACCCTGTATATATACATTATATAAATACATATATATATATATATATATATATATATATATATATATATATATATATATATATATATATATATATATATGTACATATACACATGTATGTGCTTGCGTTGCGCACGTGCGTTTATTAAATTCTGAAAAAATATCTGCTATTTGGTAGAAAGTTTAAAGTGTACTAAAATGGACAAAAATAAGGTAATTAAAAATCTTTACAGCCCAGCTTATCGTTGAAGGATCTAAATGATCTGAGCATGATCGATGTAACTGTTAGCGAATTATAGGAATTATGAAATGAAAAACGACGAATTAAAATAAAATTATAATTTGGACAGCTGCAATCTCGTGCGCTTACTTGTATACATAGCACCACAGCTGGGAAGTATTTTTCGATGTTTTTGCCGTGAGTGAACGTACGGAATTTCAATTTGTTTTTATCGATTTTTTATTCGATTATTTCAATTTCGTCGTTTTATTTGCCTTATTCAATTTATAATTAATGTTTAATTTTTTTCTCGCATCGAATTATTTGACGATTCGATATTAGTTAAAAACTCGCTGTGCCGCAATTTCCGATTATTGTTTTTCGTCTTGTAGCCTATTACCACGCATTTTTTCTTTCTGTTCTTTATTTATCTTTTGTTGGTTTCTGCTGTTCGTTTTGTCTATGTTTTTTTCTATTTTCTGCGCCTATTTTTTAATAATGCAGTAGTCCGTTTCCATATTTTTCCAGGACTAAACCGATTGTATTGTAACCAATTATAAATTAATTTTGTACGTATTTTCCTTCCTTTATGGTTTACCTAAGTCGTAATTTTAACAAACATCATTCAAACAGAAATATTTCACATATCAGAAGTAACATATCAAGCCTTACAAACTGAACCTATATACATATAATACTAAAGATGATCGGTGATAGTTTTAAATAAATCCGATAATTAAAAATATATAAAAAAAAGTTAATTTTCTTAAAAATATTAAAACATGCCGAGTAGAGTTCCGTTGCCTTTTCATATGTTCGTTGTTATATTAAGATGAATTCGATAAATTTCCGTTTTGTGTTTGCGCGGGCTATTTATCGAGCTGATCACAGAAATAGAGTATGTGTGCGTGTGCGTTTATTAATAATAATTTCTATCGGGAGTAGGCAATTTTATTTAGATACACACGTGTTTACTGTTTAAGTAACGAATTTTTTCCGCTATTTTTATTTATCATTGGTTTCCTAAAACAGAAAATAGTCGGCAACCAGTAAAACTGTGTATTTTAAAGATTTTTAATTATTATTTAAATTATATTTAAATTTAACGCATATCAAGTGGTGTAGAGTTATTGAAAAAACAGCAGATATGATGATAACGATAAACTGCATCTCTTCAGAATTTTTCGCGACCGACAGAGTTACAGAATTGTACTTGTGGTGGTGGGTCTTTAGTATTACCTAATCTTCCGCCAAGTATCATGAGCCGAAATTATCACTTACGTCCTACTCAAGACCAATCAGTCGCTATGGTTCGGCGACTGCTGGAATATTCAAAAATACCTTCTAGGCAGCAGCAGAAACCAAAACTACGCAGACTCTTCATTAAAAGTTCGATTACAAGTCGAACATCTTCAATGAGAAACAGGTATAATAAACCATTTATCCACAGCCTCTCTCTCTCAAGCAGTATGTTAGAAAATTTCCCTTGTAGTTTTTTCTTAAATTCCCAATTAAATTTTGCCCTTTCAAAAAATTGTACAATAAAAAAGGTTATTAGTGGCTCGGAAAGAGAAATTGCTATAGAGAAATAAAAAATTTGGTTACAAATACATACCGTATATGTAATAATAGCTCACCGGCGGTGTTGCGATTACAAAGTCGTCAACAAAAGAATGATTTTTTTGTATTACACTAATTTCGTCACATTATCATCGGAGTGAGTCTTGATAGCCCGGAAGGTGAAAACAGCAATTAATGAAAATGACAAAAATCTCCAGGAATGAAAGTAGCACCCTGGAAGAGTTAGGACCAGCGACCGAGTGACGATTAGACAACGGGAGAAAAACTAACGCGTATGAAACTGTAGAGAAAAAGTTATTTTACGAAGCGAAGATGAATCGGGAATAGGCGAAAAATTTCGCCCCCGCTTGTTATGCAAAATTGAAAGATACGGAGAATTATTTTACCGAAAAAAAAAGTTAAAGCAGAGAGTGGACTTTGTAAAAATACGAAAAGGTATTTCAAGATGTGAAAACTGGAGTAAAACTTGGAGGCGATTCCTGGGATAAAAAAAGAACCTAATCATTCACGCAGTCCATCGAAAGAAACAGAGCCGATACAGAAGACACCATCAACATCTTATTTGTGGATACTTCTTCAAAAGCCTTTGTAATAATTCGAGGCAAATGAAAAAAACCATGCGAAAGAATTCCGACACAGTGGCGAATATGGCAATATTTCGGAAAAAACAAAATAGTTTGCAGAATTTATTTCAAAAAATAGAACTTTTTTCACGTGAAATCAAACAGAATTTTTTTCTTTTTCTAATAAATAGGCAATAGTGGTGTTTATTTTTTTTTTTTTGTTTTTTTTTATCCCGAACGATTACAGTTTATTTAGCCAGCAAACTAAAGTTATAAACGGATTTAATAATGAACACAATAATTGCTAGAGAAATAAAGAAATGAGTGGAACGCGAGGAAAGGAAACTTTATCCTACAATATGGCCGCAACTACAGAGCAATGCCCACAATGCCTGATGGAATGGTATATTTGTTTTTCAAGTGTCAGGCTATTTCTAAACGTTAAAAAAAAAGTTAACAAGCATAATTTTTCGATTGCAATAAAAAAAGAAAGTTTTTTTTTCAAAAAATTTATTTTCCTAGTTATTTTTTTGCAACAAAAACTTCAAGATTGATCAGCTACCGTAAAACATTAGGCAGTGCTGCTTCGTACTCGAGGACAGTTCGAAACCTGCTACTGTGCAATGAAAATATCGAAAATTACCAGTGAGCTCCTGGGTTAATATTTCGGTCCTTGGCGAGCTCAAATTTTAAAAAATACAGCATTATACGACTCTAATTACACGAGTTTTCTTTGAAATGTAATGAATTTAAAATTTCCTCCTGATCTACAGCGGATAAAATATTTTCGATGCAAATTTGAAAGAATTATTTATTATTTAGTATTATATCATTATTATTATTATTATTATTAATAATAATAATTGTAATAATTAAAACACCAAACAAGTAACAAAATTTATAGATTATTTACAGTTGTCTTAAGCTGCAATAACTGAACAAAACGTCTTTGTTATCGGCATATTATCTTTACCGGCCGGTATTTCGTTAGCAACAAATTATAACCTTCAAAACTACACCAGCGTTGCCAAATAGTAGTATATCCCGCATTGCAACTTTCGTTTTATCCCAGATTAAATAGTTGTCTTATATTAAATAATTAAATAAATTCTTAAATGTGTAAATTACTTATAGCATTTATAACAAATTTAGAAATTAAATAAAAATAACGTTAAATTTTAGTAGTTCTCGAATAATTTAATATTATATACTGAAATCTCATTTCCCCCAACAAATTCTTTCTAACCTATTGTTAAGCTGTTATCAGCTATTATATTATATTATTAATGGTTAAATTCGCTATGTTATATTTGTTTATTGATAATAATAGTATTAAGATGACATTGAACATTGCAACTGTTTTAGTTAATAGTATTACTTTTTGTTTTATTTATTATTACTATTCTTTCCTATTAGTTTTATGATTATTTCGATACAGTTGCTGATGAAGTTCTTACAAGACTCACAGGGTTTTTGGGTGGATGTGTGAATGGTGTTATACATGTAGCTATGAGCTTCATTGTAAACATAAGCCAACGGTGTCACTTACATTTTGCTTACATATTCAAAATTTGAAATTGGTTAATAGTGGATTATTGGCTTATGTATGTAAGTTCATTCGTTTCGCACGAATTCTTCATTTATAACAGATTTATAGGAATATATTAAAAAAATTAGACTATAATTACAATTAACTAACATGACTATCTTTACGTAACTGTTAGTCTTATTTTTAGTTTGTATAAATAAGGGATTTAATTGAGCTAATTGTAACAGAGTAGGTAGTACATAGTATCAAATGTTCCAGCTAATTACTTATAACACTATATATCGTTATGTCTATGTAAGCCGTATGAGTGGGCATAGGTGTGGTGTAAATGGTAGGATGCCTGATTTATTATACGAGCACTTATTTGTAAATGCATGACTACTAGCAATTGTATGATAAACTTAAAATTATTTTTCGCAGTACAACAACCAACATTATGTAATTTCATTTAATATTACATATAGATGTTTTCTTTCTTTGTTTGTAATAATAATCGCCGCAGCTCGCGCAATTATGCATATATGCGGTGTAAATGTAGGTTATATAATATAAAAAATTGTAATTATTATTTATTAAGAAATAAATTGAATTGAATTGAATTATTATTATTATTATCATTTTTCTTTTCTTTTCTAACGCGTAAAGTGCTAAACGAATATAAAATGATTTCCTCCTTAGCTCACAATAAAAATAATAATAATAATAATAATAATAATAATAAGATTAACGAAGATGAAAAAAAGTAACAATAGAAAGGAAAACATACAGAAGGCTGAAAATGTTAAAGACACCGCCTTTGTATAGTTCTTGGCAAGGAACAGAACACGCCGGTAGACGGTCTGAAATTATATTAGGAATTTTCAAAGCGCAGTCACACATACAAAGTCAACAGAAGAGCATGCATGCGGAAGCACGCTACAATCGTTCGGGCTTGCATTTCCACTTCGACCTTTTATACACATTTCCCATTTAAACGGAAAAACGAATTCTTTCAAATTTGGTGGGCTTCCAAATTCTTTACTTACATTTTCCATTAGAACGGAATGCAAATGTGTGTACTTGATTCGAAGAAAAATATAAATACTTACTACTGCGAACCGTTATCGAAAGTTAATAAAATCGACCCCCCACCAAATGGTTTTTTTCTCGGGAAACAACGTGTTCCCGGAAAAACATTTTCTCGCTATAACAAGATTTTTCTGATAAAGCTAAATAAATTCCGTCGCTCTAACCCTAAATGGTGAATTTTCATCTTTATCTAAATAAATTTTACTTTTACCTAAATTCACACATATATATATATATGTATGTATATAAACCTTGTCTTTTGGACCTGCCAGATACCAGTTCTTCTATAACGTTTGTAGAAGTATCATTCTGATTGATTACGACTTTCTTATCTTTATTATTTTGAGTTTTCCAAAAAAAATAAAGGCAGTTTCCCGAGCACTGCATCACTGCTGATAAATTTATTACATTAAAATATTTTCCTTAATCAGTAAAATCGTACGTTATTATTACCAAAATGTAAAATGCAGTCTTTTTGAAATATAATGGAAAAATGTTCGACGTTTTCATTCATGTATTTACGTGTTTCACTTTAAACAATGCTTATTAATTATTAGAAAAAGAGAAGGGACTTTTTTTAATGTTTTTCTATTTCATGTTGTTTTCTACATTTGTAATTAAATTTATTTTAGTAAATTTCACAAACAACATCAAAACGTAACTATTCAAATTAATGGAAAAAGCATAGAAGTTAAACAGTTTTAGTACTTCGGATATTACGGACAAGCTTGATCCAAATACTGAAGCCAAAAGAAGATGCGGGGGCAGGCCAAAACAACACTTGAAAAGTTTAAAAAATCATTAACAGACCAATCACTGCATCTCCGCAAAAGACAAGACTTCATCAAATACTACACATATCCGAGTGTGGGAGAGTCGAAGAAATGACTTATACCGTAAAAAAACTTACAATATTTCGAGACGTGCGAAATATGGTTACATAGGAAAGGAGCTCGGAAGATATCTTGGGTACAACAAATATCTAATGAAGACGTGCTAAAGAGAGCTAGAACGGAAAGGAAGATAATTCAAGAAATAAAAACAAGAAAAGTTACGTATTTTGGTCATATTATACGCAGACAAAAATATGAAATATTGCGTTGGATTATTATTCAGGGAAAAATAGAAGGGAAACGAAGAAGGATATTATAATTTCTGGCAGTGGACTAGAAAATCATCAATGGAACATCTGATGCAGGCAGAAAAAAGCCATAATATATGATCGTCTACGCGCAGAACATTGCGTACGACACGGTGAAGAAAAAGAAGAAAATTTTAAAAATCTGCTAATAACTAAAATCCCCAATCTACAATTAGCGAAAAAAAAAAACAAAAAACAAATAGTAAGTAATAAATTAGGCCAACTATTATTTTTAAGATTAAATATTTTACTTTTAGCATGCAGCGAATGTCCGTGAGGGAAACATGAATTTTCTATAAATTTATTCTCATCAGCGATTCCATCTTTTTCGTGCCTTGCGAGAAATAAAACTGCAAAGTTTTTCAGCGGTTCTTCTCAAATGCTATTCGAATAAATTACATGCAGAGAAACAAAAATCGATTTATACATACATATATATATATATATATATATATATATACAAATATTTTGTAATGTATGCATTACGTGGCCAATAAAAGAGATGTAAAAATGAAATAAAGTTAGAGTAAAATAAAATAAAATTTAAAATAAAAAAAACTGGAAACGAACGAGAATGTGCGTGTGCCTGTAATCCTGTTGTCGGTTAGGAGCGAACGGACCGTCGTGCACGACACTAAAAGGAATGTGCATGACCATTTGAAATGTTGATTTCGCTAGAGGGAAGCCGTGGAAATCAAGAAAAAAGGCTAAGACCAGAAGTTTCGAAGTCAACGTCGATCTTTCCTCAAGTTACAATTTGAATCACTTACCCGCTCTCCTCAAGATTGGAAACAGTAAAAATTGCGATGGTTACAAGGTAAAAAGTATATTGCTCGCGGTTAATAAACATTTTGTTCGCAGTTACGACTTAAATTGAAATAATAAAACTGTAGAGGATAGAAAAGACTCTCTAGTGCCGGAATAACCAAAGGTAATGACAAAGAGAGAGCAAAAGATGCACAATAAGGAGTTAGAAGACCAATTAATAGGAGCGAAAAGCAGAAAGAGAAACGTTCGGAAGCGATACAGGTGTACTCGAATAAAATGTGATTGTTGATAGTTTTTTCAGTTTAGTGTTTTTGCAAGAAAGTGGGGTTACTGACTATTATCGGTTTTAGAAAAGGTAAGGATGACGTAATCAATGGGAACAACTTATAAACATTATAAGTAAACTAATTACGGGGAAACTCTTGACAGGGCTCGAAAAACCAAGTTGATTCTTCAGACCCCGCCGTGGGGTCATGTTCTGGAGCTAGATAAAATTCTATCATTTTTATAGAATAGTCGATGATTTTTTAATAGACTATACGTAATTTTTAAACGTCATAATAAGGGAAGACAAAAAAAAAAAAAAAAGAAAGTCACACAAAAGTATTAATATATCACTTTCCGCGTAAAAATAACGCAGTCGTTAATAATATTAATTTGATCCTTCGGACCTTACCACGGGGGGGACCCTCTGGAGATGATAGTCTTTTATAATTCTTGCGGGAGAATCGGTTTTGATTGTCTAAGCCATTTATAGGAACCGGAAAATAAATAAGTAACTAAATTCCTATTTCATATAAAAACATGTAAATCTTACCGGAAAAGAATACGTGATTTTTCATGCTAGCCCCTGGAGAAAAATTATATAGTTATTAAATATATATTTTTTTCATTTTATTATATCTAGAAAAAAAACAAAAAAACTTTATAATTTTTTAATTCCTATACCGCCCTGTTCATTTCATAATACGATGTGTGAGGTAGAGTCTAGCATGGAAGTAATGTCCACCGGTTGTAATTGGTGTTATTCCATTACCGTAGAAATGATAATTTAATCAATTTCATTCGAGCCGTGAGAAACAGTTTGGGCAAATCAGCAGATATGAAAAGAAAATTCCAAAAATCGATACCGAGAATGAACGGAAACGATAGCCTGCCGAACGGTGAAAAAGGCGGGAAAAGTACTTGCGTTATCTGTTTAGAACGGATTCGATCAACTGCGATCCTAAGTAACTGTTTCCATTCATTCTGTTTTTCGTGCATTATACGCTGGGTTCGCGACCGACAGCACCACTGCCCAATTTGCAGGAAAGCGTCCGATAGAATTTTCCACGGTATCAAGTCGGATTCGAAATATAAAATACGACGGCTCAGGAGAGGATGGCCAGCGATTAAAGCCAGCCACGCTTCGATGCAACCACTATACCGACCCGGAGCTGCTAATGCTTCACAACAGATCAACGGGCAAATACCGACTCGGTCGAATATTCCTTCGCTGGCCGATATAATGCTTCTAGTCGGCGCTTTAATCGCCAAGACTATACTAGACTGTATGTACGAATGAACGATCGCAGTTTCGACTTTTAGCTAATGCGTTTCTACAAAACGTACGCATCCAAGTGAATTTTTCAAAAAAATTAATTTCAACGCTCCACACGTTCGTCAACGCTCAACTAGTAAAATCATTTATCGGTCTGCAAATAACGAAACTTTTATTTTTATTCCTCTGATTAAACTTAACATGATATAGTAATTTCTTCCGAATTTTGCGAAACATTTTCTAAACTCCCTTTAGAACAATTTTCGTTCTGATATTGATCAAGCGGTAGAATCGCATACACACGTTCCGAAAGAAAACAAAAAGGGAAAGACGGACGAATTTATACAATTATTTAATAGACGCATTATTAATTTAATCTAAAATTAAACCGTTTAAAAATAATGTACTTTAAATTAAAAAATGTATTACTTTTTAAAGATTCAGACATAGGAATTTAACACCTTCGAGTTAAAAATATTACTTCGAATTTATACACAAGGAATTAGAGCTTTTTTTTTTTTTTGTTTTATTTTTTTATTTTTTTTTTGTAGCACAATATATATGATCTTTCCGTCAAAATTTACCGGCAGTAAAAAAAAAAGAAGCAAATACAGGCGTAAAATGACGAAAGTAAGAAAAAGAGGATAATCGTGAGTCGACACGAGAATCGAAAAGAGGATAAATATATATTCAGGATTACAAATGAATTAAGCTTCAAAGCGAAAAAGACAGAGCAGACAGGATGGAGGAATAGAATAAAAACACTACTAAAACAGAGGAGAAACGTACGGTATAAACGAAAGCGATTAAGGAACGTAACGTAAAAGCGGCAAAGTGAAGGTAAAAGACCCAACGATTAGAAAACAAAGGAGTTGAAGGAAAAGATAACGTAATGATCAGAAAAGAACTTTAAATACTCTACTGAAACCTAGAAGAAAAAATGGTTAAATTAATAATGAACAAGAAAAACAGAATTTATGAAGAAAATTAAAGAACTCAATGGCTTCAATAAAATCAAAAGAAAGAGAACAGGGCAGAAATGGACAGATGATCGGAAGAAAAAGCACAGTGAAATAATGAAGAAATACTGGGAAGAACGAAAAAGGAAAAGTTTGCTGTTTTCACGCGGTCCATAGATGGCCAAATTCGAAGAGAAGAAGAACAAGAAAACTGTTAAAAATTGGATGAGAATTCATTACAAAAAGAAAACCCAACCACAGAAAACAACGCTGGCATGCTGGGTCATCTGATCTGGATGTCTTATTAAGTTTAAAAAAAAAAAAAAGAAGCTGAAATGGAAAATGTAGAAGCAGAGAAGACAAATGGAGAAAAAAAGAATGGATTTGAAATGTATTTACACCGATGAATCATAAACAAAAAAATTAACACGGATACAAAAATAATATATTCGAAAATTGTAGCTATAGATGAATTAAAAAAATAACTAATTAACAATTACTAGACAAAAAAGTAGCCGAAATGCATATATTTTTAATGATAAATATAAAAATAAATAAAAGGCCCAGAATGGAGGAAAAAATTCTTTAGACTCAATATGAACCCCAAAAAAAAAAATAATAAAAAAAAAACCCTTAATAATGCGATTTATTAAAAATACAGATAAAAACGAAATATAACACAACCATTACAAAAAAACTCGTTTCAGTTACATATACGTCTATTATTATATAAACGCAGAACGTACGCAAAAACGTAAATGATGCAATTCCAAATTAAAATTAATAAAATCAAAAAAGAAGTACACATAAATTTTCCTAAAAATGATTTTAATTTAATGAATCCTTGTAAATACAATACAATGAAAATTATTGTAAAGCAATTGCAGAGAAATTCTATTAATATTATTGAAAATAGGCGTAACCTCTTTTTGCGATAAATATAACATAATATTTATAAAACGCCATAAACTAATAATAATATTCTGCATCGGTACACACCTGCTGGTACCGTATTCGGGAATGATATATTTAATATTATGTGGTAACTAAAAATATTTCATCACAACCAACGGAGTAGCGCAGTTGATTAGCTAATGGTATTTCGTTCTAACGGACGCGTCGGTTCAAATCCCGCAACTGAAAATATCGGCGGCACGAGCCTAAACAATAAAAAAAACAGAAAAAAAAAAAAAACAAAAAGAAAACAACTTAGCCTATATACCGCCTAACACAAAAAACTATCGCTTATATACAAAATATGAATATTAATAAAGTAGCATGAAAAAAAAAAAAAATTAAAGGAAGTCTTTTATTTTTAAAATAGATCTAGTCCCCATCTATACGAAATGTGAACCTTTAACGAGTCTAAAAATGTATACAACTTTGAAGAAAAATCCGTAATTTTAATAAACAATCCTACGCAAAAAGATATAGCACATTAAGTAATCAACTCTGTAGTAAAAATGACATTTCTTAAAAGAAAAAAGAAAAAATCGAATTGGAATTTGTTGATATGTACCACTCGATAAACAAAAGATATTTAGAGTTCGTAGAACTTTAAATTAAATTAAAAATCAAAATATATCGATGTCCTTATCACTATATTATTTGATAATTACACTGTGAAGATTGATCGAAGAAATTGATAACCTGTCGCTAGTTAAAATAAGCGCGTTACCGATTAGCGAAGTTTAATCCGGTCTCTCATTCTCGTTTTGAAAGAAAAAGCTAACAGTCGACCGAGTTCTCTAGGTCTTAACTCGGTCTCCTCCGAAATAAATTAGCTACAAGTTTCTCGACTGGAGTTTACCAAAAAAGAGTCAAAAACCCGAGCCAGCTCTAGTGGGGATTTTTTTGGTTTTATTTCTTTCCAGTTTAAATAGACACGACAAGTAGCTGGAAGTTTCTTACCCGAAGCGAGCACCCAGTCGCGAGAAATCTCTATCTACGCTAATTACAAAAAAGCCGTTAAAGGCGTTCCATCCACGGATATCAGTCTCGATGGAAAATCTCTTTTCCTTTTCCAGGCCAAACCTTTAGTATTGCGTAAAGAATTTATATAAGTTTCAATTTTATTTCGCAAATTATTCGTCATTATAATGTACACATTATTTTCTGCCGCCATCATCCGGATGCTATTTGTGTCGTTTACACGATATTCACATTTTCCTCGTTTTTATTAAGGAAAAGTAAATAAAATAAATTTAAATAAAATAAAATGATACAAAAACGCGGCAGCGGGAAAAAAATTAAAAATATAAAGCAAGACCGGAAAAGCGGGAAAAACGGAATTCAGTTTTCATTATGCCGAATTAATTTGCATAATAACCGGAACAGAAAGACGAATTTTTCCAGCTACAATAATATTCCGCGCCGCCTCGTACAGTCGACGCTTGAATTAAGCGCGGAAGTATAAGGGGACACCCTGTCGGGCAGGGGAATTGAAATAAAATAAAAAATCAGCCAAATACCATGAGATTGTACCATATATTCAAAAGATATATTTATTGCAAGCGCACTGGTTGTTGTTACTATTATTATTTTTATCATTATCGTTATTTTTATTATTATACGCAAGGAAGAAAATTCAACAACAATAGGAAAAAGAAAAGAAAAAAAATAGAAAGAAAACTCAATGTCAATTTGAAAATGGAAAATTTCAAACGGAAAGAAAAGAAATTTCGGACGATAAAGGAAAATAAAAGACACTTCAAGATGGAGAAGGTGGAAGGAATATGAAGATGTATAGAATAAAAATCCCCATGAGACCGAAATACAAACGAATTTTAGCTAACAGTCGCTCTAATAACGATACTAGAGAGTTGAATGGGGAGACCAGCACGCAATATTGCTACGATACTCGTTAATTTCCTATTCTCGCACCAACTGCGTCTTTTTTCAATAAAATTCTGTTCGCTCCCATTATTCCAGCCAGCTCTGGAACGGAAATTAAAAAAATTACCTTAGCACCAAAACGTCTCCTCCTCCTCCTTAGGGGGCTGCTGGTAATCTCGCTTTATTCCATAATCGATTAATAGTCGTCCCGCGCTCCAGCTAAAAATTCATATCGCCGCTTCCAACCATCGCAATTACAGAGACCTCTGCTATTCGAAAGCAGCGCCAAAAACGACATTGTGTTAACACATTCGGCAATCTAGAATTGTATCAGCCGCGATAATATTTTAAAGGAGTGTCATTTAACCTTTCTTTCGGTCGCTCGATTGAAACGACGTTAGATTTCTTCGTTTATTTGAAAATGTACTATGTATTATTACGCTGCTCCCCCTGACGACGAGAGGCACTGACAATGTGAGTAGTCATCAGATTAAAAAGAAAAAAAAAAAAAATAGCTTCGTAGCAGAAATCGTTTTTATGGTGTTCTTTTTTGTTTATGTTAAAACTCGATTTACTCAAAATATTATCAACGTTCATCATTATAAAAAGTCGCGCTAAAAATTGCCCCGAAACTAGCTCAAAAATATATACCGAATGTGGAAAATTTCAAAAATATCGCCGAAAAAACTGCTCGGAAACTCGGCTAATTCGCATTATCAAAATGCGAATAAAAAATGAACGTTTTCAGGCAGCTATAATTTCAACAACCTACTACTCTGTTTCCGGGCAAAAGAACAGAAAAAAATCTGCGTGTCTTCATAATAGACTGTAGAAGTTGAAAAGAAAATAAAAACTACAACTTCACATTTTGATCTTTGAGTGTTTGTCAAAACTACATCGATGAAAACTTAGTAAGATTGCCCTTAACAAAAATTCCTACGAATCGTTCAAAAATAAAGCACTCCCCCTTCTCTTAACAACAAAGCGAGCACATTATTAATTAGTTCGAAATAAACGCTTATGCAGTCCGAAGTCGTAACTTTCACCCGTTGAAGTTCGACACATTCATTACGGCAGACGGTCTTGGGCATAAGAAAAATAATCCACCTCCGGTACGCAATAAAACCGATTTCTGATAATCAGCTAGACTTGCTTTCTACCTCTACGCCATTATGTTTTGGAAGTGTAGCGTCCAACACACATTGTTTTCCACAAAATCTTGAACGCAGTGCACCCTTGTTAAATGTCGCATACCGATATAGTTATTATAATGACGCACGTTATCGCCACAAGTTACGCTAAGTAAACAGTGGAGTTTCTACATGTTAAAAACATTCCCCTGGCACATAAACTTCGACTGATTTTACTATTTTTTAATGTATCGAAAATAATGATAACATTTTTAAAACTAATTCGATATTCCGTTTCGTTTTTCGTCAGGCGACGGTATTTAAATTTTCCTTTTGTCTTTTTGCTTTGTGAAGAAATGCCACCATCATTTTTAATATTCACTGTATGATTACACTTTTTCTCTTGCTTCCAACCATTACGACCGTAACGTTATAACATACCAACTGATAATTAACTAATTCGACCGTTTCCCTCGCTTTCTAATGCAGCATCACCTTTAGGGTTTTGTTAAAATTTTAATAATTTCTTTCCTTAAAAATAAATAACACCGGATAATGATCTGCCGTGTAAAGATTTTTTTTTTTTTTTTTTTTTTTAGGGGGAAAAGCACATTAGACACTTCAGAAAATCAATTTTTTTCTTCTATTGCATGTATCGTCAGCATAACTATTTAAAAACTGCATTTTGTTCGTATCCCCCCCCCACCGCTCTACCTAATACATAAATTTCACACAGTTTCGAGTCACGTTACTTATTGAACGTCCTAAAACCTAATCCAAAATTAGTAATACATTCGGAAAAACCTCTGGCAACACTTTACGGGCGATACACGCAATTTGTAAGATTTTTAAAACTTAGCCGGTCCCTCGATTTCCAAACAGAGCCAAAGACTTCTGTCGCAAATCTCATTTATAGAAAGAACAACTCCTGCAGTAAGAAAATCACACTGCGATACCAACCGCTTCTTCTTCTTCACTACCTTTGCGAATTTTCAAAATGCCTGTGTGTGCGTTACTCTTTGCACATTTCTGTTTCGGAAAAGCGTCGATATTTTTACCCAACACACACACACACACACACACACGCGCACACATGTAATCGTATACTCGTACAAAACAAAGTTCTAATAATTACGATTTTCTAGTCAAACGGGTTTTTATAAATATGCCCCCGGGGGGGGGGGCGCCATTTAGCTCAATTAAAAGCGGTTGCAGAGTAAAATCCACCATCGGGGAAAGCGAATAAAAACGAAACGGAATTCAGGAAAAAAACAATAATCATCGGAAACGGGGGGTGCTGACGAGATACGGCCATAAACTGCCGACGAGGATATATTTTCCGGCAGGGGCAAAAGAGCGAACGGGGAAGCGACTAAAGAAAGTTGAAGAATATGGCGCGGCGACTGTTAAACATTTTAACGAACTTTACGGCACTTTCTCGATAGACGTATTCTTCTACGTTCGAACTAAATGAAAGAGAGTCAGTGGCAAAGAGCGAAATAAGATAAAGGAACACGAGGAACAGGCGATAAACAAACGAGATAGAGCCCTAGCAGAATAATGACAAAAGCCGTGTCGATTGTAAACCGTTCCACCTGGGATCTATAAAACTATTTTAATTGGATGTCGAAAGAGTAAAGACTATGTAGAACGATAAAATAATCATTCAAGCCGTCGGCACCCCTGCAAGCTACATCCAATTTAAACTTTGATTAATTTTCAGAACAGATAGAGACCAAAGACAGTACTAGTAGTGGAAAGCTGCTGTAAACATAAAAGTACTGACAGCGAAACATGAGGAAAATTTCAAGGAAAACTGCTGACGAAGCTTTTACGAAACTAAACTATTACACGGCGCGGCGCGCTAGGTAAACGTTTATTTCTCAGATAACGAATGTCGATATATACATACTTATATATATATACATACTTATATATATATATATATATATATATATATATATATATATATATATACTTATACACACACATATATATGTATATATATATACATACTTATATATATATATATATATATATATATATACTTATACACACACATATATATGTATATATATATATATATATACACGTCACTGTACTGCGTAATCATTTGTTTTATATCGGTACAGTTACATAAAGAGTACAAATAAGTATATTGCAGAAGGGTGTTGCTAGGTTACAGTAGGGGTTTAAACCTAAGACAGATGATCGACATAAGGAATTATAGAAAACAAAAAAAACAAAAAAAAAACATGTATGTATAAAAACAAGGGCGGTACTAGTTTTTTCACAATCCTAATCCTATATTCGCTCGATACTAATATTTGTCGGTCAAATAAACAATTTCCGACACTGTACTATTCGTCATTTCGCTATTAAGTAGTAACATAAATGTTGCAGAAGTAAGTTCAACCCCCTAATATTAAAAGATTTTACATTATACCGGCTGATACGGAGCCACTTTTATTTATAGCCCTCTCGTTTTGTCTGACATTATAATAATAGCTCTGAAATTTAATATAAACCACCCTCGCGAAAGGCCCTTTTCGCGTAAAACAGCCAGCAAAACGACCGGATCTAGTACGGTTAATGGAAAATAACCCGAAATAATAATGGTCAAACTCGCCTAAACGATGATTTATAAATTCCTATTCTACAGTAGCAGCTTGTCTTGTCTGTTATGGGTTTTTTTCTTTTTTTCAACAACTCCCCCCAACCGTAGACGGTAATAGCAGAAATTACTTACAATATGTATTCCGATCTTGCAGTCCTGATAAAATAACCCTCAAACTACTTCGAAAAACTCTAGTATCATATCTTTTTCTTTCCGACTACTCTCGTACATTATATCTGATAATTCTGTATAGTCGTAATCGAGAGAGTATAAAATTACGACTCGAATGCCTGGCCGCTGAAAAATAATAAATCCAATGATGTTGTTGCGCGGTACAAGTTCGTTCGAAAGCAATTGGCGTTATTCTAAATTTTTTTTTTTTTTTTTTTCATTACAATGTTTTTTATTAATTAATTTTTACGGACCTTTCTTTATGTCATGAGAAAGAATATACACCATTCGTTTCTCCCTCTCTCTCATTAACACAACCTAATGCTAGGTAATGCCCTCGGCTGGCGATCCAAAAAAAAACGAAAAAAAAAAAAAAAACGTGCTTCTCAATATCAATCAACACGGCGCACTCTATACTCATACTCGAGTAATATTTTGTTCTGTATGGAATGTTATAACGTTGGAAGGAGACTCTATTCGGTTAATTAATATTAATTGTAATCACGTGGAAGGCAATGGCAAACCACCACGTTCAACATCATATGCGCGCTAGGTCAGTACATAGCAGACATAAATAGGACTGCACTTGTATAACGATGTAAATCAAACGATTACTAATCAGTTCCGAATGTAGTCTTGCGTGTGTACACATTCGTACTGCATATATAATAATTGCTTAGTATACAATCTATATCTGTACATCTAAAAAAAAAAAAAAAAAAAAAAAAAAAAAAATGTACGAATAGGTTGTCCATCAACCGAATAATGGTTGAGGATATAATGATGATGATGAGAACCGATAGTCTTCATACTAGATATGTTAAAGTAAAACGAAGACACACTACTTTCGCAGGAAGCGTAGTGTGAAATCAATATTTATGTATTACAGCATCTGAGAAACAACTATGCTAGAACAAAACCGATCAACGAGTGAAATTTAAAAGCATACAAAAAAAATATATAAAATTACACGATTGTGCAAAGCATTAATACAGGTTAGTTCAACTTCTTCTGAAAGTAAACGTGTGTTCATTTAATGATTTCATCGAAGCTAAGAATATACAAGATATTCTGATGCCAAAAAATGTAGTGATGTGTAGTTAACTAAAAGAACTGATTCGTGAAAAAGAACTGAAAGAACTGATTCATGAAAAAGAACTGAAAGAACTGATTTATGAAAAAGAACTTAAAGAATTGATTCATGAAAAAGAATTGAAAAAACTGATTCACAAAACTTAAAAGAACTGGTTCTGTATGAACTGTTTCGGGTGAAACGCGAATGAACAGAATGAGCCGGAGCAAATAGCCCCCGACAGGCAAAATAAAAATGATTACAAAAATCACGCTTTTATCTCAATCGGTTCGGAATATATAAGTCCGGACAGAAAAAATAAAAACGATTACACAGTCGCTTAGTATAGTAAGAGATTTGTTTACATGTAGTTCTAAAAGATTTTCGAAAACAATCAGTTCTTTGGAAACCGGATCTTTGAATCAGTTCTTTATATAGTGAACTGATCGGCAAAAAGAAGAACTGTAAAACCGATCTGACTAATAAAATGGTATAAAAGAGAGAAAGTACGACGTATAGAGTACGAAAGCACTTTGTTTCTCGTTTCTGTAAGCTTTATTCAATGTTTCCATGTTCTCGGGCTTTTTGTTGATTTTTCCATCAAGTATCTCTGTACAAGCTACGCACGTATAACACTTGTACAAAGAGATAGTTAAAAGAGAAATTCAACGAAAAAGAGGAAATAAATAAAAGAGGAATAATCTTGCTAGGAAAGAAACACGTAATGGGGCACGGGAATTATAGAACAAAAGGTGTGTAAATTTTAAATGATCATGTCGAATGAAAAAATGTTCGAACAACCTTCGCTATGCGAGGAAAATCCTTAATATGTGTTCTAATACTTTTTATGCTCCAGCCGAAAGGAAAGGAGCTGATCGTAATGAGCGATATTCTAACAGTCCGTTGGAAGAGAGAAATTTTTAAAGAGAAATTTACGCCTTCTGACGACGCTATTGTACAGTCGCATTTCGCAGCGAGACACCGCCCCTGGCGTTTATTAAAGAACCCGTAGAACGGATTAAGAGAATTCGAGCGCGTTTATAAATTAAGAATTCAGATAAACGGAGGGACCACCTTTTAATATTTGCAGTAATATTTCACAGTAGCTTAACTTTTAGCTAGAGCATTAGAAATTAATCGGCAAACGTGACAAAGACCAGAAATGAAAATTCGCCAGATTAAAGACTAAGTTCGAATGATTAATTATTAAATGATATAATCGATTAGCGAGTACGATTAGATATACCGATAGTTTACGAAATTTCGCGAAAATACGGGGCTCTCGTCACCGATAAAAATTTTATGAATATATTAAATTCAAAATTGTCTATAAACTTAACCGAATTCCATTATACAACAAGAAGTAGTAAGAGCTGATAACTTAAAAAGTAAATATATGGTTCGGGCAATGTTTCTGGCCGATGTGTACACATCCGGGGGGGGGGAACTCTCGACCGAATACGATGCAAAAATTCACAAACAAGTCGAAGGTTCTAAAAATTGGGTAAATTAAAAAAAAAAAAAAAATAGACTAAGAAGAACAGTAATTAATGATAAAGCCGATGAATCCACGATTAAGGGTGTAAGACAAATATAGTCGGTGTAATTTTAAGTGAAAAAATACCAACACAAACGTAAGTTCATATAGGAAGATGAAAAAAAAATATACTAAACAACTTATACCGAGAGGTGGGTAACTTACAATTAGTTGCTTATCACAGCGCGCAGGCACATATAGAGACAAACTGGGAAAACGATGGTCATCAATTGGAGGATTTCTTTATATTCTGGAGGTGGGATGGGGTGGAGATGTGTTCTTGTTTCCACTGTTCCATTATTTGTATTTTTACAGCTTCTGATATTTGAGGGGGCCCAAGTATGCTTTGCGGACTGGGAGCTGTAATGGTTGATTGAGCTGCTGTGTTAACCCTTTCATTTCCTGGGATTCCCGCGTGACTTGGGACCCACAACACTACTAGCTTATATCCCTTCGATTGTAGCCCCATGATGAGTGCCAAAACGTGGTTTATTAACCCCCTCCCCGGGGCTCCCCCTCCTAACATCTTAGCCGCCACTAATGAATCTGTTATCAATAGGATGTCATGGATTGGCTCTGTGGACGCCAGGATCATTTCCAGACATAAGCGTATTGCATATAATTCGGCATCTAGGATTGAGCAGTAATCGTTCAGACGGATGGTTGTCATTGCTCCCTTCACTTCGAAAGCGCACGCAGTTGGTGACATC
Organism: Icerya purchasi; assembly: GCA_039619475.1. NCBI lineage: Eukaryota > Metazoa > Arthropoda > Insecta > Hemiptera > Monophlebidae > Icerya > Icerya purchasi. The sequence goes on from CM077115.1 coordinate 569,196,968, forward strand.
TTCTCGACGGGTGCTGCTTTGGCCCCATCTGTATAACATTGGATAGCGTCGCTGTACTGTCTTATTGTTTCGCACGCGTCTTGAGTAAGTTGCTCTGACATGCCGTAGGACTTATACTTTTGCAGAATCGATAGGTTAACTGCTACAGGCTCAAGTTGCCACAGATGTAACGAGCCGGTAGCTGCTGCCTGGCACTCTGTGGAGTCGTTGACATTGACATTCTGAAGTAGCTTGGTGAGAATTGGTAGTGGATCGTTAGTGAACGCTGCGAGTAAGGGGGTTTCGGGATGGATATAAGGCAGCTTTAGGAATGGAATATTGCACCGCAGGATATGCAGGGAGCGATAGAATTTCAGTGGGGGAGAGCCCGTTAGTGCACAGATACTCCTACACGGTGTTGTATAATGGGCTCCGGTGATGATTCGTAGTGCAGAGTGGTGAATTGCGTCCAATTTTTTTTTAGGTTACTTAGAGACGCTGAGGAGTACACCTGGCACCCATAATTTATTTTACTTAGGATCAAGGCTTTGTAAACATTAGAGATTAATTTGGGATGAATATTGAGTTGGGGATTGGAGAGGTATCGGATTATTGACAGTAACTTTATACATTCGGATTTTAGCTTATTAATGTGTAGGCGCCAAGTTAATCTGCTATCAAACTCCAGGCCTAGGAACCTGGCTGAAATACAGTTCGGAATTATGGCGTTGTTTATTTGGAAAGGAATCCTGTTGGTCACAGGCCGTCCCCTATAGAAATCGACACATACCGTCTTTGCGGAGGAAAAGTTTAGACCATTGACTTCTGACCATTTTTGGAGTTTGGAGATAGTTTTCTGAAGGATTGTGTGAGATATGTGTGGATCATGAGACGCTAGGGAAATGCTAAGGTCGTCAATGAAGAGCCGGGCCGTTACTGGTGGCTGAACACAATCAGCAATGTCATTGATGTACATTATGAACAAGGTTACACTAAGCGCAGAGCCTTGAGGTATGCCGTTCTCGATGCTCATTGCATCAGAGACTTGAGAGTCGATTCTGACCCGTATAGTTCGGTCTGACAAGTAGTTTTGAATGAATCTTATCATTCTACCTGTCGCCTGCCATCTTCGTAGTTTGTTTATTAGGCCTTGCCGCCATAGGCGGTCATAGGCTTTTTCAATATCGAAGAATATGGTTATCAGGTGCTGTCGACTTTTGAACGCAGATAAAATCTGCCTTTGAAGGCTCGCCAGATGATTCGACGTTGATTTAGCCTTACGGCCTCCGGCTTGTATTGTGGAGAGGATATTTTTGGATTCACAAAAGGAGAGGAGACGTCTGTTGACCATTTTATCCAGGGTTTTGGATAAGGTACTCATCAGTGAGATAGGACGGTAGCTACTGGGTAGTGAAGGATCCTTATTCTGTTTTAAAATCGGAATAACGATTGCCTCTTTCCATGAGATCGGAATGTTACCCTGTTCCCAGATCTGGTTATAGATGTTTAGCAGATATAGTCTTGCCACCGTGGGAAGGAGCTTTAACATGAAAGGATGGATGGAATCTGCGCCAGGTGCACTTGCCTTCAGCTTATTGTCTAAGACAAAATTTAACTCGGACAAGGAGAACGCTCGATCGTACCGATCCATGCTGTTGGGTGGTAGGAGAGGAATGACATCTTTCTTATTTGCGTGGGACAAAAAGGATGATGAGTAGGAATTGGTTGAGGAAGCATCGGAGAAATGCTTTGCTAGTATGGACGCAACTGATACCGTATCTGATATGATGTTGTTATTGGACTTGATATAGATTGGGGTTGATGGCCGCTGTCTTCCGTTAAGGGATTTTATTTTCCGCCAGGTAGACGCACTGGTCGACGCGTCATTAATTGACGACATGAAGGAAAGCCAGGCTTCATGTTTTTTCGCCCTGATAATGTGACGGGCTAAAGATCTATGCTTCTTAAATTCTATTAGATCCTGGTCAGCTTTTGTCGATTGATACTTTCTTAAGGCTCGCTTCCTGTTCGTTATTGCCTCTCTCACTTCGTCACACCACCAGGGGACCCTGCGTGGGTGCACAGCCGCGGATGACTTCGGGATTGTTGCTACTGCTGCTCTGAATAGAGCCTGTGTAAATGTCTTTAAGTTCTCTTCAATAGATGGGCCGGGCTCAGAATTTATGACTAGGCTCTCCTTGTAGCCTTTCCAGTCCGCTTTGTAAAACATGTACCTTTGCACGGTCGATTGATTTCGAGGAGCCGACCGACAACTACCTATGTCAGGTGAGACTATAATGGGAAAGTGGTCACTGGAGTGGAGGTCATCCAAGACGCGAGACGAAATTATTGGGTAAAGTGCGGTGGTGCAGAGGGCTAGGTCAATTGTTGAAAACGTCTTCGCCGTGGAGTTGAAATGAGTAGGACCTTTTAACGAAAGGAGAGCATAGTCGTTACTGACGAGAATATCCGTTATGACCGAGCTATGGTGATTTGTTGAAGCTGATCCCCAAATCGGGGAGTGGGCATTAAAATCTCCTAGAATTATTGACGGGGAGGTCAGCTGATTTGTGGTAGCGCATAGCTGTGGGTAGCTGACGTTGCTGCAAGGGGGTAAATAGAAATTGCATATGGATATTGCACTACCAGAAAATCCGGGTATTAAGACAGATATCGCTAGTGCTTGAAGATGCGTCGTTATCGTTATCAAATGAGCTGGGATTGAGACATGCACGAGCGTTGCCACGCCCCAGCAAACTCGGTCACCCAAAGTGTAGTCTCTCTGGAAGGTGATATAGTTGGGAAGAATAGGATCTAGGGGGGAAGTGAGATGTGTTTCTTGCAAACAGATAACCGCAGGGTTGTGGGTTGCGATTAGATATTCTAGTTCCGTTTTATTGTTGTGGAGGCCTCTGCAGTTCCACTGGAGTATGGTGCACTTACTTCGCATTCCTGAAGACATCATTTGAATTCTTATCACCCCGTGATCGTGCCTTGTATGCGGATTGCTGAACCTCCCATTAGTTAGTCTGGGAACTGCGATCGTCGTCTGTTGTGTTCTCCGATTCAGAGGGTGTAAGTTTCAAATTCTTTATAATACGCGAGCATCTATTTTTGACGCTCCTACTCCGAAGGAATGGCTTTAACTGGGATAACATGTGCAATAATCCGTCTGTGTCCTGTGTGAAATGTTGGGCGTACTTAAGATAACTGGACGATGTGCTGATACGCTTTATGAACTTTTGGAAGTCGTTGTAATTGAGAATGAAGGGCACTTGGTTTTCTTCGAAAAGATGTTTTGCTCCTGCTACGATTTCCTCAATATCTGCTCTCTTCTTTTGCGCCGTTGGTCCTTCAGCTGTTTCTGTGTGCGCATCAGCGGGTAGGTGTTCCATTGGTACTTCTGCGTTGGCTGTGTCAGCAGTCTGTACTGGGCGTCCCTCAGGGTTGTAATTGTGGTTGTCTAGAATGATCCGTTTTGGAATAGAATGTGTAGGATATGTAGGCTCTTCTGCTCCTGCTTGACATTCAGGAGTTTTGGGATGCGGCCGTTTGAAGAGTGGGTTTGCTCTCTCGCTGGCGACCTTACGAGTTTATCATCGCGCGCTCAACCGTTTACGCCTGGGCCACACGCGACTATCCCACGACTACCTGTTGGAAGGCGCTCACCCTCCAACCACGTGTCCTTTCTGTCGCGCACAAGAGCCACCGGCGGTTGAGCACATTCTCATAAACTGCCCTGCATTCCAATCCTCCAGAACGAGACACGGATTTGATAAACTCAGCCATGTTCTCTCAAACTCAGAAGCGAACCAAAGTGCAGTCTTCCAGTTCGTCAGGGACAATGGATTAGGGGCATTCCTGTAACCGGAGACTCTCGGGCCGTAATAGTCTAGATATTATACACGGCCCGGGGTCTAACCACGGTTTGAAAATTTTAATAAAAAAAAAAAAATTGGAGGCCCCGATAAAGCAGATTACGGACAACTAATATCGGTTTTGGAACGCGTATTAAAATTCGACCGAAAAAAAAACGAAAAACTTTTAGACAGAAATTCCCGAAACTGAAATAAGCGATAATTCTAACAGTTCGAAGGTTAATGTCACTTTTAATCAGAAAGCACAATCCGAAAAATAATGAGAATACCATTTTTAGGAGACTTAAAAATTCTCGGTACACCAGCCTTTTTATGATAACGGAAAATAAATTTAATCAGGTTGAAATAAATTTAATCAGGTTGAAATAAATTTAATCAGGTTGAAATAAATTTAATCAAGTTGAAATAAATTTAATCAAGTTGAAATAAATTACTGTTATAATTTAAGAAGCGCAAATACAGGTGTCGCCGATTTCCGATAATTTAAATGACGACGGAAATTAACACCTATCAGAATAATAATATATCCGTATATAATTTCAAAACGTTTCGAAGATCTTACGGCTTCTGGCGACTTTTTTTTTTTTTTTTTTTTTTTTTTGATTTCTTGCTTTTCTTTTTTAATTTTTCAAATACTGATGACACATTTTCGATTTGAAAAAAAAAAAAAAGAAATCTAAACCGGTCAAACATCTCTATATTCCGCTTGCAAATTAACGAAGGAAACTCCTCGCATCTTATAATAAAGTTTGAAATTTAATATAAAAAGATTATAAATAATACGAAAATTCGATAAAAACTCGATGTTTTTAAAATTCTAAAATGACGCGGCAAAAGTTCATGTGACTAACGTAATAAACCTAGAAACTCGGTCTTTTCTAGATTGCGCTCTTGTCAAATAATCAGTCATAGCGCTGTTTACAAGTCAAGCAGCCGTTTTTATTTACTTATCCTCGCGTCTAACTTTATATGCACGTGTTGCACCGAGGGGACATCTTTTAATACTAACTTAAAATAGAAAATGAATTTGTTTTAACGATTCGCGGTAGTTTATGTAGCTCTGTCTGTGCGTTAGAAAGATCGGCTCACACGTATACACGAAACTACAACCCGGTATTTTATGTAAATACCACGAAGCTAATCAAAAAACTGAACAATTTTTACCCGAACAAGAAGATAGGACTATAAAAGAGACGAAAAGAAAAGGAACCCCTTCAGAACAACCGGAAAGGGTCAATTTTGACAGATGTGTCCCCAATCTCGCAGTTACCGTCTTCAAAATTACTCGTACCTGTCAGATAGCTCTCGACCGTGACTGAAATAAAAGATGAAGAAAGTGCATATCGCGCGTACATTAAGTCAACAAAAGCGTGCGCGCTGTCACAAGATCTACAAATTCATTTAAAACTATGCTATAGAGCTTGCGTTTTTATTATCGAGAACGAAACCGATAGGTGAGAAAGGTTTTTTCCCCATTTTACATCGAAATAAAAATCCAAAAATAAAAAAAAAAAATCTAGACAACAAGAATGCAGCAGTAATAGAGCACAACGGCAGTAAAAGTTTTCATTTCATTTCGAACAGAGAAAAAAGGGACAGATTTGACGCAACTACAGAACTACCGGCTAACTTGAAAATCGCCGAGAAAATCTCACTCGGAATACTTCACAACACAGATGTATACGCTTATTCGCACCTTCACATATACTACGTTCCTTATTATGAAGTATGAAAATGCGCCGATAGAACTGGTTACTGCTTATAGTTTTATTCCATCAGAAAGAAATGCGGGAAACAGAATACGCATCGTGCATTGAACCCCCCCCCCCCCTTTATTTATTAGGATATTTGAGTGCAAACATAAAATTCAGTAAAGTGTGAATAAGCCCAAGATGAAAGAAACTGAAACTGGCAGGTACCATTTGGCTGTTGATGCAAAAAAAGTTGTTACAGACCACGAGAGAAATGATATATCGACAACTATCCACGCCGCAAAAATTCATGATCATTGGCGATGACCAAAATGAGAAAACAGTTAAAAGATAAAGAAGGGAATCGACAAAGTTCTTCAAGATCAAAGATCGAAATACAGATGTTCCACGATTGAGTTTTGTGGCCTATACTCAAAAATCAGACCTAGCAGATGGTGCAACTTTCGCCACCTGGCATGTATTCCATTATCGTTGAATTTCTGTTTTTGTGAACCTTCCGCATTCTCCGGATTATCCGTATTTCGAAAAACGCACGCCTCTACTACATCGTCTAGAAACATTGAAGACCACACATTTTGACCCTGTTTTGTACCGGATCGAAAAATGCAAAGTTGCCGAGTTCAAGTAAAAATACGCACGCTGTAATAATGAAAAGTAGAAGACAAATTAGTTTATTATAATTTTGCGAGTTATTCAGCCGTTTTGGGAAAAGAAAGATGTTTTTTTTTGTTTTTTTTTTTTGTTTTTTTTTGGTTTTAATTGGAACTGAAGTGTACCATCTACATATAATTTTGTATAATTAATCAAATATTAATTATTAACTGTTAAAATTACATTCCAAATTTTTATCTGATTAGTCACAACGGCGGATTTGTAAAATCCTTAAGGATAATTAATAACAACAGCAATGCATTGCAGTGTGCTACTAAAATAACAATTACTTTTTACGAATGATAATATAGTGATATTATTGATCAGATTTTGATATTGTTGAAAAGTATTTCTGGCTATATATGTAATTCACTTAATTTTTACATTGATAATTTAGGAACACAATATCATTCGCAACTGTTAAATAACAGTTTCACACTATATTCGTTTTTCACCCACATCTGTTATTACTGCTAAGAAACGAACAACTTCGTTTTCGATCGGCTAGGATGGATACATTGAAGCAGCGCAAGAGGAATTTACCTATATCCTTAATTTACGTTCAACCTGAACGAAGCAATCCTGCCTAATGTAACGCTACGACAACTGCGAAAGAAAGATTTTCCACGTTTACACCGGAGATTTACTATAGGTAAATGTGTAGATTATCTAACACTTGAATCGAAAAATAGAAAATGGCTTCCATCAAATGTGCAGAGAATTAACAGAACATATTCTTTTGAGCCGCACTAGTTATCAAACTTTTTTTTTTTTATATATTTTAAAAATACACGCAATTTTAAGATTGGCAAAAGTAATATCACACTTTTCTCGTTTTAGTGCGAAAACATAATTAGTTTTGTCCTTTCCCAATATTCATCAAAGAATGTTTGTCTTGCACCCCAAACTTGGAACACCAAACAGAAAAAGAAAATATATGAATATAAATAGAAAAAATAGTAAAACAAAAACAAAAAAAAAAGAACAACAACAAACCATTAATTTATATCCGTTATGAGTAAATCCGAAAACAAAAGGTAAAAATTGAAATGTCTAGATGGCGCGTCGAAAATTCGGTGCATTGAAGGTATGGTAAAGTTTTTTAAAAATTAAAAAATTAATACTCAAACAGCATAAACAAAAAACTAGAATGCGCGAATAAATGGTGCAATAAAATTAGCAATGTAAAAATGTTGGATTTTTTGGGGGGAGTATTCTAGTCTACAGGCACGAATTTAGGAAGTTTTTTCAAGCTGAATAAAAAAAAAAGCAATAAATTTTTTTACCATCCATTTTTTTACCATTTATTTTTATTCATGTTTTAAGAATATACAAAAAAATTATCAAAAAAAAAAAAAAAAAAAATCAAAATTCACAAAGTTACAGGCTGATGAAGTGGAGGGGTAAAAAAAAAAAAAGCGTGTCCTAGTTGACATGATTCCAAACCTTCTAGTCATCTGAAAAAAAAAAGATTCTTAATTAGTAAGGATGTGGTTATAGCTCCTACCTCAGAGGAGGAAAAAAAAAAAATCGCGTAAATTGGTGACTGTTTGAAAAAAAAAGGTTGATTTTTTACCTGTTTTTTGACTTTTCTTAATTTTTTAAACATAGTAAAAATCAAAATTTTGCCTTAATTCTGGTAGCGGCTATAAAGGGATATATAAAGATGATCCATACCCAATTTCAAGTAAATCGGTTTATTAGATCAATTCGTGATATCATGTCAACCGTGTTGCAAAAAGTAGTTTCGAGAGGAAAACGCGTTTTAAGTTTTGAAAGATTCAAGTAAAGTTTCAGACAGTCTAATTTTCATAGAACGGTGGTACGTTATTAATCGGCGATTCCTGCTTCAAACAATGAACCTTCTTCTACTTAAAACTGTACATTTTCTGAAGAGACGAGCAGTCCTAGCTTCCCCTTTGGAGCGTCAGAAGCTCGAATTTCAGATCGTTCAATCTAAATTGCGTCCCGCCTGATAGTCTAAATGTTCCTTTATTTTCGTCTATCTCGACGTAAAGCAATTCCTTTGTTACCTTTTTTTTATCCATTTTACACTTAATAAATAAAATATTCGCTCAAAATTTTATATTTTTAGACTGTAGAGTACGCATGTCTACGTTGCTTGAAAATTGAGACGAAACTGACCTGAACTGAACACTAAATAAGAAAAGATTTCAACAAAATACGTTACAATGGCCTTCAGTTAATCGATTTTTAAATATACGTATAATGTATAAAAGAGTTTGATTTATCCTCAGGTAGTCGAAGAATGTCTACCGTGTCTATTCACTCCGACTGAGCCGATTTAGTTGCTACGTCACGAAAATAGCTATAACTCCGTAAATAATTTTAATTTTGAAAAATCTTTTTAGGGACATATTCTTATAAATGTCTAAACTATCAGAATATGCAAAAAAATAATTTCGATTTTTTCATATTTCTAAACTAGAATATAGCCTCCCTTATTACGATACCGAGTTTCAAAGATCATCACAAATTCATTTTGCTAATAATGCATACGAAAGACATGAAAAACTTCTCGTATATTCTAAATATTTTAAATACTCTTCTCGCTAGAAATAAATAAAATGAAGGTGTGCCTGTTTATTATAAACTGTATAATAAAAACCAACTTCAATAATAAACAAATATACGGGTAAAAAAAAATTTGTAACAATAAATTAAATAAATACCCCTTATTTTTAGGAACGTTTTCGGGCATCATCAGCTAAAACTAACTTAATCAAAACTCAAAACACACTAGCACATCTCAAGATCGGCATACTCTTCTCGCCATCGTAAGGCCAAATACTTCACTTAAATAATCCTTTTTTTTTTTCCTTTGAGCATGTCAGCAGCGGATCTTCGCCCGGAAACGACACGAGGGAAAAGGATCGGTTAGATGTAGATTCGGTGTCAGATATTGAAAGAATAAAAAAAACTGAGAATCGGAACAACGGAGATCGACGGAAAAAGATATAATTGCATTAGGGTGATAACAAATCGGAGTACAAAGAAGTGCGTTCGTACATGAGGGATGGACATTCAAAGAAGATATGGTCAGGATCACAGACAACTTCGTCATTAATTGGAGAGGATAATTAGAGGACAGTGCGAGACGAAAACGGATAAAAGGGACAATAACGAAGCGGCGAAGCGAAGGAAAATCGTAAAACCAAGGCCGGGTGATTGGAAAAGGAGAAACGTACAAATCTGACCAAAATCTAACATGAAACTTTTTACACAATAGGAATAAATTAGGAATTTTAGTGAAATAAAAGCGGGAGGATGCAGCAATCTGGGCCAAGGAATATTTCGTTACCCTCTATCCCCATATGACTATGGATTACCCAGAGCGTATCAATGCGGATAGCATGAAGTGAAAAAAGAGTGTGAATAACAGAGGGAATACGGAGGATAAAAAAATTAGAGGAGTGAGAGGGTAAATGTGAGGAAATAGCTTTAAGAGCGCGCATGTAGCCACAGATAATTAAATATTTAGAAGAAGATCGATGGGAAGAAATATAATCAAAAGTATTTTTGTTTTTATTAAATGGGTTCGGTGGCAGCATTGATCTAACTACATGAGCTTAGATTACCTACTCAGATTCTGAAGCGATCGGAGATAGAGAGTATAAAGAAGAGTAGGAGGAGAATAACGGCTAGAGATAGGAAGGAAAGGATAAAGGATGCATTGAAAGGGGTAGGAAGATCCAACGCCAAGAGTTCGGCGTATAGATGAGAGCACTCGGGAAAAATAATCAAAAGTAGTTTAACAGAGTATTTTTAAACGGCTTACAAAAAAAAAAAAAAAAGAAAAAAAAAAGAGAAATCGATTATAATGATAGCTGTTGTTTATTCGAAAGTGTCAGCGAGTGAGTACCGATAAGTATCGGACAGATAATTGGTGCAGCGCTATCGAGTGGCGTGAAAAAAGAAATTTCTCTTTAGAAAAATTTTGAATATAACAAAACTGAAAATATTATCAGTGTTAGAGTTACTGTGGAAACGTAGGCTGGAAAGAAAACGGGTTTTTTAACATAACTAGACAAAAATTAGCCGACAAATTTTATCCACAACTCGTTCTGTGATGGTAAAGAATTTGTTTTCTTTAATCGGCGTCTCTTCATCTTCAGAATGTAGGATGATAAACTGTCGAAATTTTAAAGTTCAACAGTCAAAACCACCTTAAAATACTACATTAATGTTAATTCTAGAAAAATTATATAGATACGAATAAAGCTAACGAATTTGAAATCTCTATAGCGCACTTTATAAGCTTATCACTGACGAAGATATTACATGTCAACATTACTGCGTGCATTTTAACCGTCTGAGCCGATTATTTGAATGATTACCGATTCGAAAATGTACCTGTAGTCAGTGATCTTACGGAGTGATACCCCTTCTTTTACTTAATAACAGCCAGACAAAAAGTTAGCAGAAAAATTTTCATTAGCATATAGGGAGAAAATACAAAAACATCCGAAAGTTTAAAATTTAAGACAAAAACGTTAAAATTAAAGGAGTTACGAAAGCGGGTGACAAAGTATTTCTCGATTAAAGGTAAACTGAAACCTTTGTATAACGCTATTTGCAAATCCCCCCATCACTGACGAAAATATCATGTTTTATCTTTTTTTTTTTTTATTATTATTATTATTATTGTTTTTTGGCGCGTCAACTATGGAACACTATAATCCGGTACAAATGAAAATTGTTAAGTGTCAATGTGCGGCTAAGGGATATCCTGAACGAAACATCACTGCTAACTAACTACGTCACGGTAATACCATTATAGAATTGCTCGGCTTTGTACACAGAAGCAATCGCGTGTCATTTTTTTGCTTTATCCGTTTTATCACTGGAAAATATTTACATTGAAAATTGCGAAATAAAATTGATTGTTTTCGAGAAAGAAAAAAAACGACTTCAATAATAAGAATGCACTAACCCCGGTAAAAAATAATTATACGATAAAAGATAGCTCAAAGTTGAACATACTTTAAAGGAGCGATATTATGATTAAACAACGTAAATGCTTATTAGAATCTCGGTACGGCAAATATAAATTGCAACAATAATACTTAAAAAACGCACTATAAATAATATTTCTGATGTTTTCCATATATGTGATAAACGAGTGATTGTGTTGTTATACTTGATTAGGCTTTTCTAATTGCTGCAGTCTGAATTTGGTATCAACCCTAATGAGTACTAATGTGGTTTCGGAATAATCGTAGCAGCCCCTTTAAGGTTTATTATTCTGCTCTTATCGAATAATTATTTTCCACTTCTTAGCGCATTTTTATTAAATTCTCAGAGTAAATCTTGAAGTCTTTTTTTTTTTCTTTCTGAAAAATAATTTTTTAGACTCCTGAAAGAAGTCATCGCGGTATTTGTGAATAACAATTTTGCGTAAATTCTGGCTGTAGAGACACCGAAAATTGATCTGAATAAAACCTGTAAAATCTTTAATATTTCCGATTGTAACAGTTGTGTCAACCTTAGTAGTATAAGTTAAAATCGCTATGCAGTTTGTTTTTGTTTTTTTTCTTTTTCGGAAATAAACAACAATTTAAAAATAACACTCTATACTAGTATAGACATAGTTTACCGGATTATAATGAACTACGGGGTGTGTTTAGAGATCGAACGTGGTGATGATGCTGGGCATGCGTAACCAAAAACGAAAAATGGGGCCAGAAAATTTTCACTTAAAAGAAAAAAAGTAAGAAAAACGGATTTAGACCCTACCGCAACCGAACGAGCAGCATGTTGGGCCCTGTGCGAACGGTGTGGTCCCAAACGACTATGAAAAGAAAACAGTACGCGAAATACAAACAGAGCGCAGTAATGCCGGAACATTATTATTTTTCTCATTAACATTCGATCGCGTTTATTTTTTATGAAGCATTAACCGCGAAAGTCGTGTGTTCTCCGTCGTCTACCAATTCCACTGGAACCATCTGCCGCTGGAAAATGACCGCGTACACCAAAAGACTGGTTTCGGTTCACGGTTAGGCAACCGATGATGCAGATACGACAGAAACGTTTAGTGCGCAGCATCAGTTTCGTGAAAGAGAGGATATTTTCGACGGTTAAAATAAGGAAAAGTAATAATAAAACGAAAAAGAGGATAAAAAACGATAAAAGGGAATATACTAAAGATGTACAACTAAAGCAGGCAGCGGTGATGCAGCATACGGAATAGCAAGTAGACCATTATGAAGGTCTCACAAAAGGGAAGGTCGTGAACACATTAAACACGAGAAGAGCCATTACCGCGAGAAATCCTTTGGAACCGCTATATTCTTATTCAGCCGAGTCATCCGCTACACGATGCTCTGGCTACACAGTGAACTACTGCGGATAACATTGCTCTGCGTGCTTCCTCCGTTGATGATAACATGCAAAGCGCCGTCAGTTGGGAGTCCAGTCGGTCTGGATAATATTTCAATAAAATCAAAGCCGCCTCTTCCGACGATCAGAATTGGCTAGCTGATTCAACAGGCGAAAATCATTCTCGTCCCAGCAGACTTGTACTCGTCGAAAAGATAATCAAATTTTATATACATATATAGCGACGTCCCTCTACTGATGTAGATTAGTTTAAAAAAATGCAAAATGCTACATTTAAAGTTACTCCGTATTATGAACATCGATGTTACAAAACTAACTAAAAAAGGAAGAAGACGAAGAAAAAAAACGAAAAAAAAACAGGTAATTTTCTGTATTGCGTATCTTCAGATATTTCAATAGAACTTTTCACGCGAACGCGCAATAGTATCATCTCGCACGTTCCCTTTCTCTTTTTATAAAAAATTTCGAAAGAAAAAAATTAATAAATAAATGAAAATTCTTAAAATAGCGATAATTTTAATAAAACTAAAAAGTCGATAAAACCTTTACTCTGAAAGTATACAACAACTAACAAAAAAAAAACATGGCAGTGTTATGAATATTTTTCTGTTTTTTTTTTCTTTTTGTTTTTCGTTTATTTTTCTAGGATTGCGAAATTGAAATAAAGCACACAGCGATAAACATTGCAAATTTTATCACCTTTTACTGACTTTTACGATTTAAAATAAATTCGAAAGCTTCATCAGACAAGTCATTCCTTCTTCTGATAACGTTAAAAAGGAGAATGATAGAAAAAAAAAGCTATAGGTCCATTGTTATATCTGTTTTTAACCTCTGTCGTCATTGAAACATTTCCAGAGTTGCAGCCATTCGAGCATTCTATTATTAAAACAAATACCAAGGCTCTTTTCCTCAATTTTCCAAATTTTTCCAGTTCGTTTCCCGACTTCAAGGAAAAAACCTACGGGACATCCCGAGTTTCATTAATATTTTTATTTCCTACGAATTTTATATTATTATCGAAACAAAGGCAAAAATAGTGGGAAAAAAAAAAAAAAAAGAATATTTATGAAATAAAATTAAGAAAACAAAAAAAGAACGTAACATTTTCAAAATTTCCAATACTTTAATTTTTCAAAAATAATTAATTTTTATACTAAACCGGAAGTGTTCCGTACTCGAGTCGCTTTCAGATTAACCCAAAATGTAAATAATTAAGTACGAGAGAAATTTAGGAAAATTCTCTTCAGATCCATGAGACACCTAATATTATGAAAAGAGTTAAATTGCTTAAAGGGTATTATACCCTTTCTGCTTCTTTTTCTTTTTTTTTGTTTTTCTGCGCACGACAGAAAAAAAAAAAACATTAACAACAGCTTCAAATTCTAAAACACAAAAAATACAACGCGTCGTAATCAGAAAAATCGAAATGGTAATGTATATTCCGCTAACTGCGTTTAATTTTCGTTTTTTTTTTTTTGTTTGTTTTTTGGGGGGGGGTTCGTTCAACCGAAAGCAGCTACTCAGGACAATTGGACTATCATCATCATCTTCTCCTCAACTCAAGGGTTGGTGGGTAACATGGCCACCTGTTAGATCTTCTCGTGCTCTGGCTAACTCTTTAACTTCCGCGTATGACCTCCTTCCTTTTATTTCATCCATAACTGGACTATATAGTAGAGATAAAATTTTAATTCGGTAGAGATCGATGAAAGAAAAGAGGCAAGAATAGGAACACCACCTTTGAAGACGGCAAAGTTAAGAGGAAGCCATTATAAGGAGTAGGAAAATTCAGCTATAATAGTTGAGCGTACAGGACGATATTACGTTCGCAGGAAAGACTGGAACATTTAAACAGCACATGGTCAGGATCACAAACGATAACGTTGTGTATCGATTAAACAGATCTCATTACGGGACGTACACACATCAACAATTATGCCTTTATTCGATGTTTAATTAAAAGCTTTTGTGTATTGTAAAGTTTTGTTACTTATTTTTCACCGTTTTTTTTTGTATTCCTAAAAGTAATTTACTGTACAAAACATTTACAATTTCCCCAATAACTTCAGTTAATTTCTGCATAAGTGTTTAGATAACTAATAATAATATAAATTAAAGCGAATAAAGAAAAAGAAACAATAATATAAGTTAGAATAAAAACATTTGAGTAACATAAAAAACGTAGCTAAATATTTAAACTTTAAAAAATTTGTTATAATAAAAAATATATATGAGTGAAATATGTTCCCCTTTTAAAATAATTTACTCACCTCTTTTGATTATTTCGATATACCAGTTTTCGTTGCAGTGAGCAGCGTCGTGTAGGTGCGTATAATCGATTATCAGAAAACACGCGCCTAACGAAAAATAGTGCTTTAGTGCATTCACAAGAAGAGGTCGCGATCTACGGGTCACCGATTTTGATGAAATTTTTCATCTCGATAAAAGACCATGAGCATATAAACTGTGTAAAATACTATTAGAATGCAACTTTTTGATTTACGCGAGAAATTTAAATTTTTACAAGCCGCATTTCACGGATAATAAGACAAAAATGTAGGCAAAAAAATTCCAGATTATGTTTATATTTATTTTATGCGATTGGTTCGGAAGACTGATTATTCTCCAAAATGAAATATATTAAACAAAAAAATTATTAAAAAACAATAAAATAATTTTTAAAAAATCAATTTTTAATTTAATGAAAATTTAAACGCGTCATTTATTACACTTATATAATATAAAAACACAAACTATAACGAGCTTGTTTTGTGATGTAGTGGGGTAAAAGTGATGTCTATTTGTATATACTTAGAAGTAAGGTCTGGTTTCAAATCCCCTCCGCGATGTCTCGTAAAATTTTTGATCTTGTATTTTAAATTACTAATTTTTATTATCTAATTATTTCAATTCTTTATACATAACTAGATAAATATAATAATAATTTTTCAACATTTAAATTATTTAACGACTGTTTTGATGCATGACTTTCCTATAAAAACTTTCAGATAAACGTGAAATATTTTTAAATGTAAATGAAATTTGTTTTTCAAATGAAAAATTAAAAGAACTCTTGTGATAATAATTAAGTTATATGCTGTAGTAAATGTCGCAGGAATTTCTGTTTTATTTGTTTTTATGATCTATATCACCCCAAATTATGTAAATAAAAATTAAGTTTTTAGCATTTTAATTATAATTAATATTCATTAACCCTCTTATTTTATATGTAGATAAGTATATTTGTTAATATTTATATACGTATACATATATATATATATATATATATATATATATATATCCCCCCATATATACATATTATAATGGATTCGTTATGTATAAAACATATTTATCTTACCTTTATTATATTTATGTAGTTATGTATAAAGAATTGAAATAATTAGATGATAAAAATTAGTAATTTAAAATATAAGATCAAAAATTTTACGAGACATCGGACGGGATTCGAACCTTACTTCTAAGTATATACAAATAGACATCACTTTTACCCCCACTACATCACAAAACAAGTTCGTTATAATTTGTGTTTTTATATTATATAAATGTAATAAATGACGCGTTTAAATTTTCATTAAATTAAAAATTGATTTTTTAAAAATCATTTTATTGTTTTTTAATAATTTTTTTGTTTAATATACCTCATTTTGGGGAATAATCAATCTTCCGAACCATCTGCATAAAATAAATATAAGCATAATCTGGAATTTTTTGCCTATATTTTTGTCTAAACGGCTATATGTATATTATCCGTAAAATGCGGCTTGTAAAAATTTAAATTTCTCGCGTAAATCAAAAAGTTACATTCTAATAGTATTTTACACAGTTTATATACTACTCATGGTCTTCTATCGATCTGTAAAATTCCATCAAAATCGGTGACCTCCAGATCGTGACCTCTCCTTATCAGAGTAGAAGCGAAGGTGGAAAGAAAAACCTCTAGAATGCCTACATATTATATGTTGACCCATCATTCTGTTTTGTTGATAATTGATAAATTAACAAATATTACAAAACTACACTAACGAGAAGACACTCAAATTATAAAGATCACCTTTTTTAGTTACTATAAGGTTTGAAACAAATGTTCAATTGCTGACTCGATTCGTACGAAGAATGTACACACAATATGCTGCGCACAATTTACATTTTCAAAGTTTCTCAGTTTGTTTTTGGATACCTTTTTTTTTTTTTTTTAACGCGTCAGCACCTTTCAAACGACATTCATTAAGGGATAATTTGCAATCTCACAGCGCTGACTGGTTCTTATCCCCCCTCCCAAAAAAAAACAAAAAAAAAAAAAAGACACACAGATTCACACGAAACTAGCACACAAAATGATCAAAGCTTTATGAAACGAAAACGTAGATCGAAACTTTTTCTTATCTCGTTATCATCAACTTTATTACACGCGCACCGTGATACAAATTTAAACGATATTTAAAGTTGACAAAGTCTATACAACACACACAGAGAAGTCGGCTAGCTTCTCACAGCACTCTAGACGACACACACTGTTCGACATTTACATTCACTAACGCCAGAGATGTACCGAAGTGCCCGTAATTCATTTAGAATTCATCACATCTTCGCTTTATACGCGACACACACACACACACACCTTAATACTAAGAATATTAAATTTTTGAAAGTAAACCCTTCGAACTTTTTAAACTTAGGCATTCAGAGAGAACTGAAGCAACAGCACATCTTCTTTCGCCGCTAAGTGAAAGAATTTTCAAACGACTCCCCGTGAAATACAAATTTTCTCGTCGAATCAAAATTCGAACATCGCCGACGCCAAAACAACCCCCCCTTCCCGTCAGCGTCTAAGTGTCTTCCAAATAGAATTGTCTAGAACGTTATCTGAACAGGCCCGATATTTTTCAGCGAAATCAAAATTAATCGCTGTTTTGAAATTTCCTGAGTATTCTTTTTCGACGCGCGACGACATTCGGTAATTCGATTTTTAAAATAAGCCCCGCCCCGCCGCCGGTGTTTATTCGTCGATTTCCATTAACACGACAAAAGTTAGAATCCGATTTAGACAATAAATACTTAACGACTATTTTTTAGAGACCAAAAGGTGTTTTTCAATGCCAGGCCGAAGTAATATGAATATTTTTTCATTTTTTTTATCTTAATAAAAAGAAAAAGCCGATTGAACACACAACAGCGGTTCAGTTTTAAACAAAAGTCGAACGAAATGCCGACTAATTTCATTTAATATTAATTTTTATGTATGTATCCATGTGGTATTGAGCAACAACCCTCGTGATTAATCTTATTCGATGTTCACTTATGAATTCGACACATTCATGACGATTTCAATTTCTTTGGTTGACAAAACTTCTACTCTGCCCCCTTATTAATACGTTTAACTTTTTGAAACAACACGAACGAATTAAAATTTAATATTCCAGTTAACGGAACACCAAATTAAGCACCAACTAAATCCAAAGGCTTGGTAATGCGCGATTAATATTCACAAATACATTAACAAACATATGTACGTCGTATTTACGTAAAACGTAGCAACATGTAAGAGCAAAATCAAAGTAGTATATTATTTCAACGATTAAACCATCTGTTTTTTTTTTTAGTAGTATATTGTAGACTATATGGCACGGATGGACTTATCGTTCCAGGAAAAGAAAACTTTTCTACCGCTCTAAGATGTCTACCTTAAGTACGGTCGCTTGTAACACACAGACATATATATATATGTATGTATAGAAATATACATTTATAAAGGAACACATATGTGTAGGTAATATATAGGGATAATATAGCTACGCATATACAGGCGCAGAATTTTATTATACTAGTACGTGAGATTTATTTACTTCGTTGTCGCTGGAAAAGTTTCGGGCCGATAGTTTAGCCTATATATTTAAAAACGGTTGTGACATCTTTTACAGTTACATCGCAGTGGACCCGATGTTTTTATACGCGACTTCAGAACTACCGAGTATTTGAGTAGAGCAAGAAGATGAAGACGAACGAAAAATAATATCGAACTTCCCGGAGGCGAATGGAGCTTGTTAAATCGTTCCTTTTATGTATAAAGTAAAACAGCTGTTGTCTACTATGAAAATGTTTCGCATTTCGAAAAATTCTGTATATTCGGTTAAGGCGAAATTGTCCCAAAAAACATAAAATCAAGCCCCGTATTTTTCCTCCATTAAAAATTAAAAAGTACCTTTTCTCGTAGCGAGTAAAATCTTTATTTCTGATACACGTTATGGAACCTTCTTTATTGTACTTTATTTAATTACAAAATTTGCCGCATTTATCGCTAATCCCTCAAAAAAAAGATTTATCGGAGAACCGATTTGCAAAATAAATAAAAATAAAAAATAAAAAAAAAAATCCTTTCTTTCAAAGTAAACAATACTCAATACTGCTTATATTGTTCCGTTAATATACTTTTTCCCCGCTTAACATTTGCGTCAAATGCCGATTATGTCTTCCTTCAAGTAGTCACTTTTTTCTCAAGCTTTTTCACCCCAATTTTGAAAAGCCGATTTTCATACATATTCTTCTCTAGTTTCCATCCACCTTTATCCGTCGTTTCTCATTCAATTTCAATAAGTTAAATCCTAATTGCATTAGACTTTTTTGCCGAGCTTCTCATTTTGATCGAGCCATTTATCTACGCTTACCTCTATTAATTTAAAAAAAAAAAGGTAGAGCTTAATCTACTAACAATTAGCACCCGTTCCCTTGTCAATTCCCACTCCACCGGACGTCCGTAGTTCACTAAATCTTGCTAACTGTTCATTGAACTTTCAATTGAATGTGTGCTAAATTATCAATATTATAAAAATAAATGTATATAATCTAATAAGGAACAAATGAAAAATAAATTGTTGTAAATGCGAATGGCCTCTCTGAAATGTTTATTTACGTCATCATCGTGGAACAATAAATGTTTACATTTCTTTGGAAGCTTCAACAACACGATCATAACGACATCGTAATTGTACGAAGATGGCTCTTTTTTTCAGATATATAATGCACGGCAATGTTCACACTCTACCGACGAATCGCTAGAGTTAAAGGACTTTACATTTGCGATTTATGTACACTAATATTTCAAACGTTTATACCCCGAGTTATTGAATTTTTCGAATTCAATTTTTTTTTAATTTTCCGAATGTTATCCTATTAGAATTAGGTACACTATGCAAATACGGGATCTTAAATATGTTCATCTTATCCATTTCCTCACGATGCTACAGAACTATTAAAAATCGATTATAGGTGGTAGAGTGTTTAGTTGGGAGTTTCTTAATTCGAGTGGAATAGTTAGTATAAACTATGACCCAGAAGTTCGAATACATTCGTCACTAACATATAATAATTACATTTACACGGCCGATAGCAAATGTTTTTGATATACAGTTCTGCTCTCCTGATAAACTTACTGGCAACAAAATGAATATTTTTTAAATTTTTTAAATTTTTATTTCATTTTTCTTTTTTTGAAGCAAAAAAAAAAAAAAAAAATGTAATTCCGAACTAAAGGCACATAAATGTAAACAAACCGATCGAGCGCGAATTATAAAAATTCAAAAAGAAAAAAAAAAATATTACTAACGGCACAAATGTAAACAGAGAAGAAACTGTAATTAAAAATTTCTTTTTGAGTTACTGAAAGAAAATTCGATCTTCGCTGACGATTCCAGAGACGGCGGCCTGATCCTCCTTCTGTTCTTTTCTTGAATTATTCCAATAGTCTTTTGAACCTTCCGCTAAATTTTCTACAACGAATCTGTCCTCCGTGCTAAGCTCTGTATTTCTTTTTCTCCCATTTCTCAGAACGATCCTAAAAATGTAAGCCGATTCATTTTCTTTCACTGTCTTTTTCTACGTAATTCTCTTCTCTTTCCGATTCGCGTAACCTTTTCTCTTTTCACTCTAACCCTAACCATACTGACATTCTAGAGTCGAATGTAATGGTCTACTGACTCGTTCATCCTCTTCTACTTCGTAACGCATTTGTGCCCCACAATATTACTCTGAACAGCTGCTCATTCTTAATTATGGTATTACTAGTCTTCTCCGTTCTCAAATCCCGATTCCTTCTTTCCGCCTATTCAACCGGATGCTCATCCTTGGTTTTACAGCTTTCCTTCTTTGCGGCGTTGGAATATCTCTGCAATCTCTCTACCTTGTACACTTTGCACAACTTCTACTTCCTGCATCGATTTTCTCTTTCCTCACTTGCATCTTCTCCATTCTAACCTCTCCCACCGCCACTTTTCATTTTATACGTGGCGCTGATCACATTGCATTTGAATGTACTTCCACCGTCGCCAAACGTATTACACTCTTTCCTTCTTCTATTAATCGATCTCCTTATGAATCTGTTACTTTTTTCTCTTTTTGTTTCCTCTTTGTGTTATATATCGGTGTCCATCCTTACTATCTCCGGTCGGGTAAAGGATTCTAGGTTTTTTCTTTTTCCTAGTGTCTTGAACGTGTCGCGCGCGCGATTAAATCAATTAATTTTACCGCGTATTTTTCAATCAGTCTTTAAATTTATAAAACTTTTGTTCATTCTCTTAAAAAATGCATATGAAATACTTAATTTTCAAGCAGACGCACTCAAAATTATAAAAAGTCGCGCGATGTACAATACCATATATAAAGTTTCCAATTGGCTTGCAGAACCACCTCTAAACAGGCTAACGCTCCAATTGGGAAGTCGAATAGTTTGACGAAAGATTATGAGAGCGTAGACTTAACAAACTCTTTTTTATTAACAAAAAATATAACACTTCTAGTGCAAAAAAAATAAGAAAAGTATGATGCGCGAGCTAGCAGCCAAATAAAGGCGGAGAATTTGGAAAAAACAATTATCAGAAAAAGTCGTGGATGATCAAGTGTCTGAGAAATCGAATTATTCAGAGTTCAAAAAGGTACAAAAGACTTTGGTTATCTTTCACCGCGAAAAAAATAAATAAATGCAAATTTTATTGCCCACTATGCACAATAGTAGTAATGGCACAGGCAAGAAAACTGAAAGACGCAAAGACCAGACATTAGAAGGCCATTTGTGAAAACATCAAATTCATTTCTCTTCACTTCACCTCCCTAGGATTTGATTGTTTCATCTGAGATTAAATATTCAACATAGACAAAGAAACAAGAGACGTTTTCACCTTCAATCGACTTCGAACAGGAGCCACAAAACAACTCACTCGTAGCATTCTCCTTTCTGCTTGCAAACAATCTACACGTCAATTAGACATAAACTCCCTTCAAAATCTTTCTCATTACACATTTAAACGAGAAAACTGCAAATTATACATTAAGAAGATCAATAAAAATACCTTCTTCCTGATAGCTATGACAGTTAAAAACGGCACTAAAAATAGAAATTGAAAAAGAAAAAGATTTTGAACTAATAAAGACATCATCTCAAAATGAGATTTAAAATGAAGTATCTTCCTTCCAATATAACGCTGTGCTTTCAGTAAAAAACTACCCACCATTTAAAATATAGTACAACAAAAGAAGTACCTAAAAAGCGAACTGCTGTGGCGTAGATAGTTAGGCAGTAGTATTGCGTTCAGGTAGAGCCCGCTTCGAACTCCGCTTCCGAACATTGAAAATATAGAAAAATGTCACTTGCGTCTGATTAATATGTCCATAGGAAGGGACTCGAGAAAGATAAATTCTCTTTAGTTGGAAGAAAAATTCAAGCAGGGACGATAAAGTCCGGTAAAAAATATAAAAAACATTCAAAAATGTATTAAATGTACCAATTGTACCAATGTAGATATAAATAATTCATTAATTGTGTGCACGTAGTTTCAAGTTTAGGTTAGATGAACATAATTGTGTATAGGGTTTTTACGGATTATTTCATACACTATTCTTGTTTCATAGCTGTGATCTTTGTATCGGATTGTTCTGCCTAAACGATATACATATGTTGTTATCGACTCGTACGTTTTTAGCCTGTAATCGTTGTTGGCCCCCCGCCCGCTAGCCCACAAAAAATGCGTTTAAAATGAGTCCGAGAAAAAAAAAACCAGCGTTCGTAGAAATACCAATGGTTACATGAGCATATTCCATTTTCAAGTCGTCCAGAAAGTTAATTGGCGTAAAAATACACTTAAAACGAAGCATAGAACTAATTGGCTGAAAACAGAATGAGAGCTTATGCCGAATACTGGATCGCATTAAAATACGAATGAAAAATAACAGTCGGCATAGGTTAGGCCGTTCTACATTTGATCTCAGCTTGCAGCCAGAATAAGGGACGGAAAAATTTTCCAATAAAGATGGGAAAAATGAAAATGTCTCTTTGAAGGTTTTTTTTTTTCGATCCTTTTCAGATTTACTTCAAAGCGGGGATACTCCAACGACGCAATCTAACAGAAAATTTTATTAAACGGTAAAAATTTCAAAATGTGACCATAGCGAATTTTTCCGAATCACTACGCGGGAGTACAGCACCTATTTTAACTGTTTAATAATATATTGATTATTTTTCATATTTAATTTAACATATGTTATATATTTGAAAAGATGCGCTCTCTCGAAAAGACTTTTTAAACATGTATATTCTTTATTACTCAATATTTTTTCCTTCTTTTTACGATGAAAAGTAATTGTAAATTTCGATCATCTTCTGTTAACGATCGTGTACATTCTGCTATCCGAAATACGAGTAGGTTGTCTAAAATTAATTCAACAATCGAATCCATGTGGTTTGCCAAATAGCGTTAATTCGAGACCGAGAAAAATGTTTATATATAACACGCGATAACCAAAAGTAATTACACGGTAGTCGACAATTAAAAATGAAATTAAAAAAAGTAAGTAATTATAATAAATGTATACCTTTCAAAACACTTTTTTTTTTTTAGAAATTTTCGACTTTCTACTCTACTTAATGAGCCATTTTCAAATCTGCTGCCTAACAAACACATGCTTTAGTGGTGCACATTAGTACGCGAATCGTGTTGATTGATCGATGGCGTAATAATTCGGACTCACTTACGATAGCAGGCTGCTGTATATATATATATATATATATATATATATATATATATATATCAGGTGAGAGACTGTGTATATTTTTAAACAATTTAAATTCTGCTGTTTCTAGATGATGCGTATTAAGCTTTATTACTGGCTAAGATCTTTGTTACTAAGGCACTTGATGTATTCTAATTTTTAGGATTCCGTATACATATAATGTACGGAATCCTTATAAGATGGTACACAAATGACAAAAATATCAAATAAAAATCAATAATTCACGAACGGCTTGACTTATAAACTTCAAATTTGGAACATAAATTACAATTAAAATTATCTTTAAAACGATCTATAACTTGAAGATAAACGATTACCCTGGGCGGCAAAAAACCCAAAAAACCGTCAAGAATATATAATATGGTACATAAAACGACCTCAAAAATCACTTAAAAAATCATAACTCGTCACTAGATAAACTTATAACGCTGAAATTCAAAATATAAACTACAATGCAGGAGTACTTTCATAAAATCAAAAAATTACGTTACAAAAGTTATGTAAAGTTGCCCAAAAGTTCAAAAAACAGCAAAAAATGACGTGTCCCCCCCCCCCTTAGCGCCGCGAGTATTGTAGTTAAAAATTTTGAATGGGGCTAAAAATACGCACATACCCGTATATTTCTCTAGTTTGGAACATCCGGATTTCCAACTTTAAAACTGGACCCTTGGGGCGACGAAAGCTCAAAAGTTTGTAAAAAAATATTTTTTTTCCCGGTAATGTAATATATCGTTTGAAAGATCGCTATTTATCAGGAAAAAAACCTTATATCATTTTCTTTACCAAAAAATTCAAAGTTGCCGTAAAGTTCAAAAAAGCGCGAAAAATGACGTGTCCCCCCCCCCTAGCGCCGCGAATATTACCGATAAAAATTTTGAACACGGTTAAAAATATGCGCTTCCACGTATATTTCTCTAGTTTGGAACATCCGAGTTTCCAGCTTTAAAATATTGACCCTCGGGGCACCGAAAGCTCGAGATTTTGGAAAAAAATATTTTTTTTCTTGGGCTTGTGATATATCATTAGAAAGATCTCTAGTAGCCGGGAACGAAACCAAATTTCATTTTCTTAACCAAACTTTCAAAGTTGACGTAAAGTTCAAAAAAGCGTCAGCTCCAATTAGCGGCCCCCTTCTTGCGACGCGAGTATTACAGCTATAAATTTGGAACATGGTAGAAAACACGCGACTGTACGTATATTTCTCTGATTTAAGACAATCGGACCCCAACTTTAGACTGAGACCTGTGGGGCACCAAAAATTCAAAATTTTGAAAAAAAAATTTTTTTTTTTTAGGTTTTTGATATATCATTAGAAATATCGCTATTCGTCGGGAACGAAACCGTATTTCATTTTTTTAAAGAAATTTTCAGTTCTGAAAAGTTCAAAAAAAAAAAATAATTATGTGTCTCTCCACTAGCTCCACGAATATTACAGCTGAAAATTTTGAACGCGGCTAAAAACGTGCTGATCCCCTTATATTTCTCAAGTTTATAACATTTGGATTTTCAGTTTTAAAATTGGACCCTTAAGGCGCCGAAAGTTCGAAATTTTGAAGAAAATTTTTTATTTTTCTGACGCATGTTATATACCGTTTGAAGGATCGCTATCTGTCGGGAAAGAAACCGTATTTCATTTTCTTAATTTAACTTTCAAAGTTTGCTGAAAAGTTCAAAAAATCGAGAGAATTGATTTGTGACGCGAGTATTATAGCTAAAAATTTTGAGGAAAGTAGTAAATATGGGCATCCATGTATATTTCTCTGGTTTGGAACATCTAAGTTTCCAATTTTAAAATTAGTGACTTGGGGCTCTGAAAGCTCGAAATTTTGTAAAAAAAAAATTTTTTTCAAGTGTATTATTATTGAAAAGAGCGCTATTTTTTGGGAACGGACCCGTATTTCGTTTTCTTAACAAAACTGTTTGAAATTTACTAAAAGTTCATAAAATTCTGAAAAATGACGTGTAGCCCCGCTTGTAATTTATGTATTGGTTCAAGATTTTGAACAAGGTTAAAAAAATGTGCGTCCCTGTTTATTTATTTACTTTGGGACATCTAGGTTTCCATCTTAAAATTCAGAACCTTAAGCGCCGAAAGCTCGAAAGTTTCAAAAATAATATTTTTTTTCCGGTCATGATCGATGGAAAGATCGTTATTTGTCGAGAACAAAACCATAAGTTATTTCCTTAACGAAACTTTCAAACCTTGATGTTCCAAACTTGAGAAATATATGTCGAAGCGCATATGTTTAACCCTGTTCAAAATTTTTAGCTGTAATACTCGCGGCGCTAGAGGGGAGGAACTGTTTGAAGTTTTTGGCAACTTTAAAAGTTTCTAAATACGGTTCGGAATTATGTTTAGAGACTCCCGTGGAACTGGCT
Organism: Icerya purchasi; assembly: GCA_039619475.1. Lineage (NCBI taxonomy): Eukaryota > Metazoa > Arthropoda > Insecta > Hemiptera > Monophlebidae > Icerya > Icerya purchasi. The sequence continues at coordinate 569,223,009 of CM077115.1, forward strand.
TACGAATTTCGACTGTTACTGGTTGAATGTCGGATGGTAACATTATCTGTTGAAAGTTAATATCCGCACGAACGGATAATATTATTCCACCACGCGCACAACTAGCAAGCACCGGATTTGATTCGAGAACTTTATAGTTTTTTAGTTTTAAATGTTGGATTTGTTTTAAGTGGGTTTTTTGAATGCACGAAATAAACAGGTTTGTTAATCGGTGTTATTTTTCTTTTGGCTTTATCGGAATACGAGATTGCAGCGGTTTTTAGAATTTGGTTCGGATTGTTATAATTTTCGTTAGTAGTGTTAGTACGAGGGATAAGAAACGAAACAGGATCGCAGGTTTTGGTTTGGTTATTTTCATTACGAGGTGTGTTAGTGTTGTTATGAACTGTAATGAAAGGAACGGACTCACCGCATCATTGTTTAGGTGGTACGTCCGCCTGATGAAAAACAGATGCGAATAGTATTTCGATTTGTTAAACAATTTAACGACCTATGCTAGTAAATAAATAAAAAAAAAATATTTAATAATGGTCTAACATACGGAGAGAGTCGAAAGAAAATACCGAATTGTTAAAAAATCATCACAGTAGAACGACAGTCTTTTTCACATCGCGGAACTATATCGACCTTTTCTGGTAAAGTAACCAGTTCGTCTTGCAACCGGAAAAAGTTTAATAACAAAGTAACCAAATTGCCTCGAAATTCGGTTTTCCAATTAGTGACATTTACAAAATTCGTAAACTATAATTTCGATTACCGTGTCTCTCCCACCCATTCGCCGAGAATCCAGGATGCAATCACCAACGTACACCAACCTGCCAGCAGGGAACACCAACATTCTAGCAGCCGCAGCAGAGTGATACGTAGCATCAATATTATTTCTAATTAATATTTTTTGCGTGTTTTCGTTTATATATTTATTAAATATCTTTGACGGTCGGCTATTCAAGAAAGATAGGTGTAGAAATTAACAAAATTACACATTTTAAAAAATCATAAAACCTTAATATTAGTTATTAAATCTAAACCAATAATTTAAAAAAATAAATAAAAAAAGGATTTAATTAATTTTTCTTCATAACCGTTACATTTCACTTCAAATTAGTCTAAGTCTTCGATTCAAATTAGTATTTTGCTTTACTGTTTTAAATTATTATTAGAAAAGATCTCTGAAATTTATTAAGATATTAAATTAAAATAGTAAAATAAAAATAGAAATTTATTCAAACAAATTTTCTTACATACTAAATAATTATAGTTATTGTTAACTTTCATACGGAATCCTCAGCGCATGAAACCTCATGCTTGACTGAACTTGTTATTCTTACGTTAATTGCGTTCATAGCGTATATTAATTATGCTTTTACATTAATATTACTTGTTCGTTCGTTCTTCATTGAGTCGTTAAATTATCGGTTCTGATTTACTGTATAAAAAATTAAATGAAAATATAATATTTCATTGAATTTATAAGAAACGATATCTTTTTTCAAGACTACAGAATAATAATAATAATAATAATAATAATAATAATAATAATAATAATAATAATAATAATAATAATAAATGTTAATACTTTGTTGGTTCTTCGGGCCAGATTGCTGCTTATTATAGCATTTGGAAAAGATATATTCACCTTTAAATGAGTTCGAAGCACACCTTCGGTATTACAAGAAATTCAGTTCAATCCTAGTAAGTCGAATAAATGTGAATCGATAAAGAAAATGGACGGCTTACGAACTGGAGATAATAAAATTTATATTTATATATGTAAATGTAATTAAATATTCATTTTTGTTGTAAATAATTCTGTTAAAGTCGGTTTAAAACTACAACAATGTAAACATTACAAAACCTGCCGATTCCCGACTAGAATTTCTTTATATGTGTTTCTTAACAACTTATCACGCGGCCTTAGTAAGCAACCAAAAATGTATTCCGAACGTTCTATTTGCTATGGGTGACTTCTTGAACTTGATTTTTCTACACCCTATCTCGTGCGTCTTATATTCTTTCCCCTCTTTCTTCATCACTATCTTAGTTTTATCCAAATTTTAATCCCCAATCAGGCTTCAGTTTTTCTGCCTTAATACAAAAGTAGTTTTAATTTACCCGTAATAAAAAAAAAGTAAAAACAAGATACTTTTTTTCAAAAATTTTAAATTTCATTAATAGCTGAAATTTCTTCTAAGCTAAGTATTCACTTTTTTTTTCACGGCTACACGATTATCTACTTTAGCATTGTGAAAAACACCCCCTTCTAAATCGCTTTAATGTAACTTTCTTAAAAAATTCTATTCTCTTGTAACACTTCTTTCCAGATCATCCCGTTAATTACTTAATACGTAACCGTTGCTGACTGGTCATTTAGAGACTACTCAAAAGTTTCATTTTCTACTTCTTATAAAGCAAATTTAATCTCTACATATTTATGTTTTTTAAATGATTTTTTTTTTTTTCTTTTCTATAAGCCAAACCACGATCATTATATGTTTTTAGCAAGATTTTCTTTAAAGAACTTTGATCAAACTGCTGCATATACTATTTTATCGCTTTATACTAGTAAAGAAATCAAAAAATCAATTGACAAGTATCCGATTTTATTATAGTATTTGCTATATATTTTTTTAATATTAAGCGTCAAAATTTGGCCGGTAAATTGCGGTTTTTTTGTTTTTTTTTGTTATTATGTTTACTTTTTCGTTTTCAATGATTTCCGAACGTAATATCTATCTAAACAGTATACTTAAACAGTTTTGTTAATATTAACCACTCAGCTACATCGCAAATATTCAAATCTGCAGCGAAGGAAAATTTCGTAATATTTTAACGTTTAATTATGCGTCAAAGCTTTAAATCAAAACAAAAGGAAAAATAGTCTCAGTGAAATTGAACTATAGACTAATATTAAAATTTACGGATAAATCAAATATTAGTGTACAAATCACATCAATTTTTTTTTAAAATATATACTTTAATGTTTAATGCATACACGTCTCAAAATTGAGTTAGTTTTAAATTTCCTTCCGCATCATTAAAAATTTCGTTTTTTAAAAAGGGCAAATTTAATGATTCTGTTGATATTTATGAGAAATTATAAATAGATATTTGTTAAAAAGTCCATAGGATAAAAATGAAATCAGTGCAAAACAGGCTTCCTCTAGCACACGTATAGGCATTATTGCTTTTATTTATGTCACACTGTACTAAATTTATAAAAAACGAATATATAATAATCTAATGGTAATATCTAAACAGCCCTCGTGTTTCCGGGTACATATCACATTGATATGCAAGCTTTACACAACATAATGAGTATAGTACAAGTCGTAATGTAAATATATGTGCGAGTTCAAAAATTTGATTAAAACAGCCAGATCAGTCGTAGATATATGCGAAGCAAAAAATAATCATTGGAAAAAATTTGTAGATAAATATTATGCCAACAAATCAGAAAAACTTCAAATAAACACGTAGTACAAAACCGCTATCAAATCTAGCTTACACCTTAAAGATAATAAAATCTCGGTCAATTACTTATATTAAACATCATCGGACAGAAATTACTCCGAAGAATGTAAATGATGTAGCAGCAAACATGTTTCACCACCTGTTTCAAAATAAACTCAACATGCTTGCAAACCTTTAACAGAACGTGTACACACATAACCTATTGCAATTTATCAGAAATTAAAACAAATAACATATAAAAACTCCTTCTTGGGCAAAAATTATAGTCACAATAAATACTAAGCAAATATCAGAAAAATTTAACTCCCACTTTCTATTTTAAAAGCAAAATTCAACGAAATGGTCAACGAAATGGTCAACGAAAAATATACAACCGTGCTTCTAATAATACACTAAAAACAATACCACATGAAAACTAGAAAATAGAAAAACTATTAAAATATCTTATGATTATTGGTATAATTTATAACACACACACACACAGACGCGAATAATGTCGATTAGAAGAAAAAGAATATAATATTTAAAATCGTTATTTCCTTTCCGGATTAATTATCTGTAACCTATACTATATCATTTTTCTGGTTCTCTTCTTCGGGTATGCTAATAATGTAATCCCTCCAAACACAAGTTCCCGGAATTTTATGATAAAATACGCGCGCCTTCATAATTTCCGAAGCAATCTAGTGCTTGGCCGAAATTGTGAAAAAATTTTTAACAAAAAAAAATGGTTTCTTCATATGTACATATTTATACCATTGTCCGATATGCGAGAAATATTCGCTTGGAAGGTTGCAAACAGGAAAAGCCAATACAAACAATTTAACTTTTTTTTCCCTTGGGCTTGAATACATTGTGTATACAATAATAATAATAATAATAATCAGAATATCGATTATTATTTTTTTTCAATTTTGCAATAATCTCGTAAGGAAATTTTTAATGAAAATTAAAAATTACTATTCGAGAATTAAACCAACAATTATTAATTGTTTCTTACGTCTGCAGGTGTAATTTGGTCAGCGCCGACGAGAAGTATTAATGATTTTGAATGAACTTTTTAATTTAAAATTAAAAAGTATTCGCGAAATATCCCCGTACCAGTACAGCTAGTTTGAAAATGATTTTATTTAAGCACGAGCGGAATTTAATTTTAAAAGAAATACTCGCATTTATAAAAGTTTTTCTATGTAAAAGATATTTTGTATTATGAAAAACGTTTATTTCCACTGCACAACACATTTTATAACTACCACGCTGGTTGAGCACTGCGTATTCCCCTTCTGATAACTCGCAGGTAAGTATTTTATTAGTCTTATTAAATAAATTTCAACGGAATACGTACTAAACACTAATTCTTCTTGTTCCGATGTACGAATTATGTCTGTATTACCTCACTAATTAAAATTTCTTTTAGAAAAAAATACGCAATTTTATTGATTACGAATTTTTATCATTACGGTAAATCGAGTATCGATAAATTTATAATTTACAGTCGATAATTTTATATACGTTCTTTTAAAGGATTTTATAACCAATGTTTTTGCCATATTTTAAATAATTATTAATCGTCGATTGATCTGTGTGTATTTTTCCGCTAAAATAACCCGCGAGAAGGACATTTACAACTCTATATATCAAAGACGAAGTTCCGCGTTACAAACTTTGAACTAATATATGTATATCTATATACTTTTTGCGGGCTTATTCGCAGTCATTTTTTCTCCGCCACCGCTCATTGCACATCATCTTCGGACCGAATTTACCCCATCTTTAAATTCCAAATTGAATTGCGGGCCGGGAAAATGTCTGACATTTTTCCCGAAATAGAACCAATTTTAGCCGGTAGCATCTGAAACTACACGGAAATCCATCGTTACGCGTATAAAGTCGTTTCTGCTGTTCGATAAATATTCAATAAAATCATTTGTTGAGACTCGATTACACATGAAATGTTACACTCTTGAAAAAATACATCGCGCTACGGTATACGTATCACATAACGGTGACCGAAATTATGAACTTCATACGAATTCGATAATATCTCTCGTTCTTATCTACTAGTCAGGAAGTCCGTCACAATTCGAATTCTTCATCGCCATTACTCCGTTCAAACCGGTTGTTCCTCTTAATTTCCCACCCACAAGTTGCCTTTTTCACGTTTGTGCCTTGACAGTACACTCCACCTTTTAACGTTAGTACGCTCAATTGTCTTCATCGAAGAATTACCTTATTTTACGGCAATAACTTTTCTTCGCGCCTACAGAGTCCTCCAATCTAGATAATTACACTCTCGCTCTTTCACGCCGAAAGATAATAACGTGGTCCGGAACTACTCCTACACAAACTCGCACAAATTACCGACGAGTTTCGATTGAAGTTCATTTATTCATTTCAGCATACGAGTAAACTAATTCGAACGGTTGAAATGTTTAAAATATAATTTTTAACCGCTAACGTTGACATATTATTTTTTCGTGTATTACAGTAAACCCGAAATTCGTAAGTTTGTTTAAACTGTTCACTGCAAGTAACCGAAGTTAATAATCCTAAGCTATAGTGTGCCATTATTTTACAGGTGTAAGGCAACCTGTAGAGTGACTTGACGCTGTTTTCTCCTTTTTTAACAGGGATGCTTTAAAACTTCGTTATCTACTTTTTGTTTCTTTTTTTTTTTTAGATAGACACTGCGTACCGTAATAAGAAAGATTCCAGACACGTCAGCTTCCTTTACACGACTCGTGTCAAAAAGCGCTTTATTTGATTACGGTAAAAGTTACTTAGACTTTGACGCGTTTAACTCTATATGCAAAGCTGTTTAGTTAATCTATAAAAAAAAAAAAAAAGAAGAAGAAGAAGAAGAAGAAAAAAAAGGCTTTGAAACCGACTTTGCAAGAAGGCAATAATTCACGAATGGATTTAATCGCATTTTTTCGGGGCGTTAAATTTAGGAACGCGACGGATTTCGGAAAATTTAAATTTACAGTGACGCCTAAAGATCAAGTTACTTCGAATTTACACGAAATCCAAAACGAATTCAGTTTTCAAAAACATGCAACAATAATTAGATGTAAAAATTCAACGAAACAACGAAAAAAGAATATTCGCGCATAAATTACATTGCTTTACAAAGAGGGAAGCTATCGAATGAAGCCGCATAAACCATTTAAAAATACATCAACACGCATTTTAGGTTACGACTTATACATGCACAACGAAAATAGTACGCTTGTACATTATTTCTACGCGTAAAAATTACATTTTCACTGTAAATCAAAAAAAAAAAAAAAAAAAAAAAAAAAACTTCTCGCCATGAACGTTTATATTGATACACAATAAACATATCATCGTTAGAACATAAACTAAAATCTGTACAGTTAAACATAAAAGGAAGTCCTAACCATACGTAGGGGGAACTCTCTAGAGAAGTTTGTCATTTGTCAGATCAAGAATGAAAAATTCGAGTTTTCGACAGAATAAAAGAATCGATTTTAATAAACCGGCTAGAAAATAAACACCAATTAATATTATAAAAAAATACAGATGATTGAAATATTAAAACAAAACTTTTGCACGCTTAATAGTATTTATTTTATGTAATTTATTAAACGGTATATGCAAAATCATGTACCCGGTACAATTGTAGATTAAACAGTATACGATGATTCGTATAATTGTTGATAACAATTTTACATTTTTTATTGATTTTAAAACGAAATACACTTAATAAATATATCTGCGCTGAAATTGGGTTTTGGGACCCACCATTTGATAGGCATTTAAGAATAAAAATAAAACAGCAAAAAAGCCTATTAGGAGTCTTCTCAGAAAAACTCCTCCCTTTAGGCTTAAAATGTTTAAATAAATATAGAGCAAACCCGAGGAGAACGATGGAATTTAAGGCGTAAAAACTTTCTGCAAAACATTCCTTCGAAGAAACTGATTAATTCCGAGAAAGGATACATGTAACAAAAATGGAAATAAGATATATGTTAAATTTACGATGATTAATTTTAAAAGCACTAAAATATACATATCAGGAGATTCAGAGTACGAAGTTTATTTATTGCTGCGCGCTACAACCAACTAACAGCAATACATAACTGTCATAAAGAGAAGGCGGTTAAAGTTATGAAAAATGTAATTATCTAAAAGCTTTGTTAGAAATATATATTAATTTTTTTTATTATCCTGATCATCGTTAAGTTGTTCTCTGAATGATCTACCAAAAACTTGGTTGCGAAACGTCTCACGTAGTTCAAGATATGAGCTACATTAACGTTCAAATTTCTAATTAAAATGAATGTTTCGGATGTTTTCTACAGTCTTTACTCAGAATCGATACGCTGGGTGCTAATCGTTCACAGGTTTACCATTTCAATGATGTCTTACGCGGAAAATAGTCTACAAAAAAAAAAAAAAAAAAAAAGAAAGAAAAAAAAAATATGAATCCGGTGTCACCTACCAGACTAATCCTAAATTGTTTTCATTCGCTGCAATAGATTAGTTTTTCATTTCAAGCTCGCGATATAAATGAAACGAGTATAATTTTCAATTACACATTAGTCATTTTCGTGTAGTATGGGGTTAAAACATACGACAAATTAACAACCAAGTACATATTTTAATATCATCATCAGAGACATCTTCTGGTGAATAATTGTAAAAAAAGTTAATTACTAACATAATTACATTAATTTTATCCGGACACGTTCCGGTGATATTGGCTTCATGAAATCATTTCTTCCCGTGAATCGAAACATGTCGGTATAAAATTAACGTGATTATTTTAATAATAAATAACATCCGGGTTAAGTTTTTTTTTAATTACAGTAATGTTAAATTTTGTAATTGTCAATTTTAAAAACCTTCGGTTTTTCGATCGCGGTGAATAGAAAAACATATTCTTTTAAATAGTTTTAGCTGGGAAATTGTTCATTTAAATATTATCTTCCTTCCTTTCTTTTAATCAAAACGAAGCGTAATTTTTCATTGGGTTTGAAAAATGAAAAATTACAGTACATTTACTTAGCTCGACGAAAGAAATCAATGTAATTAAAAATAAAAATATATATATTTCGAAAAAAATAAAATAAAGTGGAACGTCAGATTATGTTTAATCGAACAATATTCTAGCTAAAACTTAAAAAGATTCGATCTCCGTGATATTTCATCGTAACTTGTACCGACTTGTTAAAGGCGCGATTTATTAATTAATTCACGCGAAAGACTCGAATAGAAAAGATTAAGAAGCACTTGGAAAAAAGCTAATTGCGGACCACCCTCAAGAAATCAAAAATAAGAAAACTGAATCGACTAATACATCGCTCAAAATTTGGTTTACACACTTAAACGCTCATATTCTAAACTCGCATTACACCTCTCCAGAGGGACTCAACACTAAAACTAAGACGCTAAACATATCAGCAGGAGTTGATATTCTTGTTTATAGATCCACGCAGCATTTTAAATAAATGCTGTTGTGTGAGTTATCCGCTTTTTAGTTTAAAAGAAAAGAAAAAAGAAAAAACAAAAAACGGTAGTAATTCTACAAAAACAAAAAACGGTAGTAATTCTACAAAAACAAATGGCGCGTATTTGAGATTGAAACTAAATTTTAAACGCCTGTTACCGAAACATGAAAGTAATTACAATACGGTAATTAAATTTAGCGTAAAAAAGAAATTATCAGACCTAATCTCTGAAATCAGCTCTTTTAATGAATGCCCCAGCACAATTTTTCAAACGTTCTCGTTAAAGACATATTTGACTTCAAAATTTTAATTTGCAATTTGGCAAGTTTTTTTTATAAAGTTAACTATTCAAAAAACAAGGAAGTTTTTTTTACGCGTTCGAGTAATCCCGAAAGTGAATTAATCGGCTTGATTATATTCGGAACAAAACAATTTAATAGCGAACAGTCGCTGAAAACGAGAACATATTTGAATAAAACTATAATCGAGTCATAAATTCGGTCCCTTAAAAGCTTTAGGATTTAAATCACGCCGGACCCGACTACAATGAGAAAAGTTTCAATTGTAAAATCAAGTACCCCGTCTATAATATTTAACCGCACAAATTCTGAAAAAGTATATGTGAAATAAATTTTTTTACCTTTGTTCATTACCTGTACCTCATAATATATATATATATATATATATATATATATATATATATATATGCACATATACATATATATTTGTATGTATATATGCAAATAATGCAAGTTTCCATCCGAATCAAAAAAAAAAAAAAAAAAAGAAAAAACAATTTTACTAAAAAGCAAAGTGATAAGATTAATTCTAAATAGTATATACTTCAATAAATAAATAAATAAAAAGATCATAGGTGCAACTGGAATCTGAAGAATATTAAAAGCACGTATTTCTTGCCCACTCCAGATATTAAAAAAATGGTTTAACCAGTTCACCTGAAGCAGCAAAACAATGACAAAATAATAATTGTCAAAGATATATATTTTTTTTGGATTTTTCTGATCCTTCTTCGTGAATATATAAATTTAGGCCTAAATTTCTTCGGGCAAACAAAATAAAAAGACTAATGAGGGTAAAAGTTTTATTATGAAACTCGATACAACATTGCTACCTTTATCCATATTTTCATTAAACTGGATTTCTCGTAGCGGCATCGGAAGACTACTTCACAATTAATTCTACAACTGCTTGATCGGTGTGTATTTCGTTGTATTTTGATTAGAACACTCAGTTGCACTACATAACCTCTCAAAACCCTTACAAGTGAATACAGAAAAATTAATGACTCTAGAAAAAAATAAAGGATACTTAAAAATGAATACGTTAAAAAAAAAAATGCCTTCCGAAAAAGAAAAATGCGTCGATTACTCTATTAAAAAGTCACGAAACTATGAATTACACAACGATTAAACACTTGATTTCGATATAATTATATTTTTCTTTTAAGGAGAAAAGCGGAACATTTAGAAATCAAATAAGTACATAGACTGCAGAAATATATATATATATATATATATATCCATATACATACATATACATACATATACATACATATACATATATATATATATATGTATGTATGTATATACATATTTATACATATAATATGCACATCAGTAGACAGTAGCGTACCAGAAGGGAGTTTTGGACGTCCCACATTTCGATCCTTTAAAAAATGTTTCGTAATGTCATTTGAAAAAGCGGCAATATTACTTTTCATATTTTTTTAATAAAATTCCAGTGTATCAAATATAATTATTAGACATATTAATATCATTTGTATCACAATGAGTTATTATAGCTGTATACATATCATATAAATATGCCGAATAAACGAGTTTATTTTAATTTTTTTTCAATTATGGTCTCAGTTACGTAAGAAACGGTAAATATGTTTCTTTTACGCGTCGAAATATCAAAATTTTAACGTTTAGCGCATTAACAAACACAACTAACACAGTAAATTCTTAACTTTCCCGAAAAATTACATTAATCGCATATGTGCTAGGTCACTCTTATATATTCCAGGTGCGAGTTGAGCTTGTGCACCTATCTTAACGAACATATAAAATTTCCTCTTCGCCTGCTCGCATAAATAATTCCCTCGAATTCACACCGTATCTAACTAAGACTTTCAATTATATTTAAGAAATTGTACACGGGGTAATAAATTCTGCATTACTTAATATATGATATATTTAATAAATAACCAGTAAAAAGTTACGAAATCATAAAAACTTCAACCTAATTTTTCGCTTCCGAGCACTACAAATTTAAATATTGTCCGGCGATAACGGTGCTACTGATTGCTTTTTAATTAATAATGGTATGCTTCACATAAGATGCATCATATATACATATATATATATATATATATATATGTATATACCTATATTAATTACAACGTAATTCTTAGGCTACCCCCCAAAAAATGTCCCAATTTTATGTAACGTTTGTTAAGGCTACCCCCCATTCGAAAAAATGTCCCAATTTTATGTAACGTTTGTTATATTTTGTAGGATTTTTGTTATTGTTATTTAAAAAATGTCACAATTTTATGTAATGAAATATGTAACGGAAAAATGTAACGAAAAAATGTCTTAATTTTATATAACGGAAGTTAAATGTTAGAATAGGATTTTTGTGGTTATGTTATTTTTTGTGTGTGTTGATGCCAGTAAGAATTACGTTGTAAATTTTGATCATTTTATACAAAGTATAGAAGAAAAAGAGACAGAAATGAAAGCAAGAGTGGTCAAGGGGCACAGCCCCTTGCGAGGCCAAAGTGGCCGAGTTTATATATATATATTATATGTATATGTATATATATATATATATATATATATATATATATATATATATATATATATATATAAGTATATATAAATATGTATGTACATATGTAAACAGACGCACCGGTAACAGTTAACTCAGGAAAAAATAAATAAACAATGAATGAGACATTAAAGTTTTCTTTATTTACGCCAACCAAGCTCGTAGAATTGCTTATTTCGTATATGAGAGAGCACCATAACGATAACGCTTTAAGATAAAAAGATTTTAACGGCTGTACCTGTGTGTGTGTGTAGTCGATCCGAGATTTCAGATGATATTCAACGATGAACAGAACAAGGTGGTTTTCGTCTTCGAGTTACGTACAGAAGAATTCTAGAGTATAATTTATTGCCTCGACAAGATACGCATAGAGAAAAAAAGGTAGAGCATAATAAAAAGTAAAATGTCTCGGCGCGGTTGTTATAGAATAAATGTGTTATTTCGTTCGGTTTAGCATTCAAAACACAAATAGTATAACGTGAATAGTTGTAGAAACGCAATTGCACAGAAGTAACAATGCATTAAAGAAAAAAATAATAAGATAGATGAAAGAATTAAACACAGAGAGATACGATCGCCGGAACACGAACGAAACACCAGCTCCGAATGACGAAAAGCAAAAGACTGGGCATCCGAGAGTCGAGCAAGAATGGAATAGATATAGAATGTGTACGACTCTTCTCGCCGAGTTGAACAGCATTAAACCGTATTCGAGACATCTGCTCGCTGGTACTTCTCACACCGCAGCCTAAACTGGCCGCCGAGTTCATTCGCGGCAAATTAGACAGTGCTGCCATATCAGCGCACAATATTACACAAAAAACAAACCACCGGCAGCGAGAATTATCAATTTTTCCCGCCTTCGCCAACAGCCTAATCGATAATCAATTTTTTTCTATTATTATTATTATTATTATTATTATTATTATTATTATTATTATTATTATTATTATTATTATTATTATCATCATTTTTTCTTCCGCGAAAAAAGGGTAAAAGGGGGCTGAAAAAAAAATGATTGAAAAAAATTTAATAATAAAGTGATCCGTTCCGAGTGTTTGCTCGCCTTTATTATATTGCCTCGTCTAAAACATAAATCAACAAGTACACGACGAAAAAAGATTTTGTTTCGACGAAGCCCGCCAAATTTGTTACACCGCGTGAAATTACCGTTGGTCGATTTTAATTCTAAACAAATCTATCCAGTTGAGAGTGTATGTCGTTTCATATTTTAAAAAGCTCAAAAACCAAATTTCTAATTAGTCTCGAGGTGTTTTTGTTTTTTTTTCTTTTTCTTACTATATGTCAAACAAATTTGGAATACTATTATTACAGCTTAAATTCGAAAATTCGAAAAACATTTATACGGTGGGTATGATAATTTTATTATTGCAACATAAAAAATTAGCGAATAATTTCTATTTAATATCATAGTTTTTCTGTCTATTTCTTACGCCGCTACTGAAATCACATAAGCGTAAATTTTTGTGATATTCGAAATTTAATTTTCTCTTTTCATAACGTTATTTTGCGCGAATATTACGCGACTATTATAATATCGAGGCATTTTTAAATTTATTCGTTTTTAATTGAAACAAAAAAAATTATTCCGGAACAAAATTGTAAAAAGTTAAAAAGAACAAATTGATTCAACTTTGTAAATCAACCTCGCGTCTGCATAATTACAAATAGAAGGCATGACATAGTGAGAGAGCGTCTTTCGGACAGGAAAGTAATAATATAATTCGCAGATTATAACGATAAAATTAACTTCAAAGATTACACTACCATAATAGTTACGGAAGTGAGATTATTCACCAATAACATACCGATTATTATGCCGGGCTTTGTTCTTACTCTGTTAATTTTTCAGTCAATACTGCACAATAATTTATTTACTAATATTACACATAATTATTGAGTATTTTTTTCAATTTATTTTTTCCAAATAAAAAGTACATTTCAGTTTTTTTGGTGAAAAATTTAGACGAAATTTACACATGCATATGTATATATATAAATATAGATCTTATAATATGAGAAATAATTGTATATATATATATATATATACATATATATATATATTATATATATATATATATATATATATATATATATATTATATATATATTATATATGTAATATAGTACCTACTTGGGAACCGAGCTAGTAGACTGATTAGAATAGCTGGGGAATAAGTGGAAATTCGGTTTTTCGAAGAAAAAAGAACAATATTGTTTTTGTTCGATTATTCATGTTTAACAGGCACTGCCGTTCGAAGATTTATATAAATTTATATAAAACTTGTTCAAATATATAAAGTGTTTTAATAAAAGATACATATTAACGTGATCTGACTTACACAACGAAAGTAACAACGACATGACTGTTTGCATCAATTCTACAAAAAAAAAAATAGACCTCGAACACGATTGAAACCTAATTCGGAAGAAAATTGATGTTTTCAAATATTTACATATGTATATCGTAAGAAAAAGTGAAGAATTGCTTATCTAAAATTTATCATTAGAAAATGCAAGTTTGAAATAACTTACTTCAATAAATTATTTAGAAGTCGTTTATACTTGTCAGTATGCGTCGGTTTATTTGTTTTTAAAAGTTGGAATACCAGCATTTTTTATAATGCGAAATTAATTATTTGTATGTATGCGAAAAAATCGTGAATATGTGAATTTATTTATTTAACATTATACAGATGTTAGAAATATAAAATTTTAATCCGTGAATAAAATCTTGAAATTTATAAATTTATTGTTTTTTAATGACAGCCATACAGTGTTATGTTAATTTACATTATAAGTGGAAATCCCTTTTAGGAGTAGGGACTTTACAATATAATATATATATATATATATATATATATATATATATATATATATATGTATACATATATACTTGTATATGTGATGAAGTTATCAGAAACAGCTCTAACGATTTTGATGAAATTCAGAAATCAAGGGATTTTGCGGTCTGGGGATCAACTGGTTGAGAACTTCTTGCCGAGAAAATTTTATGAAATGAGCAAATGTAAAGGGAAGGCAGCCGATGTTCGTTTTCGTTATGGTCGTATTTTTAAGGTTTATTGAAAAATAAGTAAAACGTTTATTTACTACGGTATCTTAAAACAGATACGGGCAAAATTTCTTTATTTTATTCTGAAATATATTTATTTACGCTTTGTACAGCGGATTTAAATATTAGGTCAAATCCGAAATAATTCAGGACGTACTTGTAAAGTTATACCAGATGATCATTTGTAATAATATTTCTGGCATATGAGTTTTAAATTTATTATTTTTTGTAACGCAAAAAATATTTCAACGAAACGAATATACATTACCTATATAGAATTTATTTACAATTTTGATAGCGATATTAAGTATTCCGTAAACTAAAATACGCTTTTATTAAATTTTGCATTGCACGCGTATATCTTGTTATATTTTTAAGTGTTTGTGAAATCCAAGAATACTTAATTGATCTGAAAGTTTGAAATAAATCCGGGTAAAGCTTGGTTATCAGGTACTACATATATATATATATATATATATATATATATATATGCAAGGGTATATAGATAGATGTACGGACACGCGCTCGCACGCATGTGTGTGTTTGCGCACGTGTCTGTATATATTATATACATACTAGGAGAGTTGGTTCTCGCATGCTTTGCTCACCAACTGCTAACGAGGACGGTCCCCTTGCTCACTTCGATTTCACCCCACAGCATTGTTCATTGTTAACATTAAATGTTTATACTTCTACGCATTATAAAGACAGTAGTCCTATGAATAAGTATGATATTTTTTTTTTTTTATTTTTTTTTTTATTCTTTTGGGTAAGCTAACGAAGATCAACAGCCTAATCAACCAAGGAATCTAAGTAATAGCTCAAAAGGAGCGTAACATATCAGATTTTAATCTGGTGTGCGATAGAATGAATGAAAGAAACTAGAATAGAAACAACTGTGACAAGGAAGGAAATGCGAGAACATAAGAGTCCAATTGTATGGAGTAGGAAGGATCCATAAACTGAGAATAGAAGAAAGAACGTTATTAGGAAAGTTAGGAACATTCGAAGAAAACATGATTGACATCATACAGATTAAAAGAATCTTCTGGGTGTAGAGTACACCGCAGGGAAGAGACGAGGAAAAAACGAAAAAGTGACGAAGGGAGAAATGTGTGACCGAAATGAAGGCGACATATGACAGTGATCAGGGGACGACAAAGAGAAGGAAACTTGTTAAACCTACTGGTCAGAGAAGGTAAAAGCTGGACGAAAAGATAAAAGGAATACCGATTGGAGAGAAAAATAAGTACGATAAAAATATGTGCTCCTACACAATGATTTCTCCGTAAAATTAATCCTTCCTGATGTTAGATGCTCTCAAATTCTTAATTTTCATTTTTTTTTTGATTATGGTGATGTAAATTATTGCACGTTTCAACTTTTTAAATCAACAAAAAATAGAACGTAGAAAAGAAAAAAATGAAAACATTAGTTAATTAAACCTTTTTATTTTCAAATATGCATATGTACATATATATATATATATATATATATATAAGCGTGGAAGGGGTGTATGTGAACGTATGTACGTGTACATATATATAACTCATTCCTCCAAACTATGTCATGGATCTTAAACGTGCAAATAACATTCTTATACAGTTTTTATAAGAGAGATAAAATATATTTTTTTTTTTCGGCATTCAAAACATATACATTTTATTAACGCTTGTCTGGTCCGTTACAACTTACATACACAACTGCATAACGCAAGAAACGCAACGCAATTTTTAGAAACGCAACGAATGGAATTTTTTATTACCCGAGTGTAAAAATGGCATAATCATTAATACAAATACGGGATAAATCGATTACTTACCAGCACGTTTTCGAATTAAGAACACCACAGTACCTTAAGGTTATTTGTTACTATTTACAAATCCAAAATTGAATTCAGTACCGAAAGTGATGTCCGAATTGTTTTTACCGTTTACTTCGACACAAGGTACGTAACGTTTTTAACAGCTTTACGTAACCGCTCGAGTAAAGCTTTTTGTCAGATATTTTTTCTTTTATTAATAGAGATTTAAGATGGTGTATGAATCTATTTTATGGTGACTGAAAAATCTGTCACCTGCAGAGCCGGATCTAAAGGTGGCTAAGGGAGACTGTGGGCCCTAGCCTCCAGGAGGACCCCACGCTCTTAAACAGAAAATTATTCAATTTTATGCAAAATTTCTCTTTTCCCAAAATACTCAATACAGTAAAAATGCAAGATTTTAAATTTGCGTTTTTTATCCTAAAAAGAATTCGGTTAATTTTTATATAAAAAAAAAGAGAGAATATTATGAGTTTATTTTAATAAAATTATGTACTTTTTCTCTATAAAACTTTCTCTTTTTCTTCCAATAAATTAAATGCTACATAAAATGAATGTTTATAGAAATTTTCTACAACGTTTATTGCGTTAAAACAAATGAATGAGTCCTTTAACGTACGTATTGAATAATAAATAAATATTCGACAAATCGATTAATTCCTTATTCAAATATTGATACGCAATCATTATAAATTTTCTATGTAAAAACATTTTACGGTCTAAGATATTTTTAATTTTAACAATATTTTATTTTTTACTTTTGTTAAATGTTTTAATACGTTTTATTTTAAAGTGTATAAAAATTATTTAAAATAAAAGCGAGTTTTAATCGATTGCTGATTTTATAAATAAATTTATATTTCGAAAAATTTAATAATAAATCATACCGCGTTTCATTCACTTCTTTCTGATTACATAAACAATTATGGAATTTTAAACACGCATGTTTAATTTGTATAAAGAAAAGAGAACATGTTCAAAAACATCGCATGAGTGTATCAAAATTAGCTTAAAAACCGCTGTAGCAACAATATCGGCGCCGCCGCCGGTGATATTGCATCGTAAATAAAGTTTTTATTTGCTGCCCACAATATTTAATTTATATATACTTATATATATATAAAAATAGTTTTTTGTAGAAAAAGATAATGTTGTTAATAAAAAGTTACAAATATTAACATATATATATATATATATATATATATATATATATATATATATGTATATATGGGGTAAGAAAATTGATTTTTTAAAAAGAGCATAATTTAAATTTTATTAGTCATCCATACGTACGCAATAAGTTTTTCCTTTTTTTTTTTTTGCTTGTTCACATATATGATAATGAGTTTTTTCAAAAATTTATCTTCGAAGGAGGTCCCCTCATTCAAGATTAGTCCCGGGCCCCGTAAATCCTTAATCCGCCCCTAGTGTCCTTCATTAGACTGAAATTCAATAAAATAAGTTTCTATAACTGTACAGGTTACACAGGTTTTTATCTAAACAAAAACCGTAATTAAATTACGTTTAGACGTGTTTTGTGCAAAAGCGCTATGCTACATTCGGTGCTCATAACACGCTTCAGCTATTGTTCAACAAAACCGACGCTTATGTCGCGCTATTTTCCGTTAATGTTAAGTGATTTTTGAGCAACGCTATGTATGTGATAAAAAACGTACTGCGAAAACAAAAGACTGTGGCAAACAGTTTTTGATATTACAATAACTTCAGCAGCAACTTAATGAAAAATTATTATTCAGAGCGCTTTGCTCCCACTCACTTCACTCTCCAACCCCCACTCCCACTCTAGCGCTCTTTGTTCACTAAACTTTGCTAATTGTTTACGGAATCTGAAATTGCTCACCGAGAACTTAGCTAATGGAATGCATATTAAATTTTCTATGTGAATACATATGTAGTCAAACTATACTGCTGTAAAAAGTTTTGGTTAGATTTTTATTAGTGTTATAACCGGTTTTTAAAAAAAAAAACTTTAAATTATTTCAGTGGTAGCTTTTCGGTAAACGATCTTTATGATAACATTTGATCGCTTTTTTTCGGGCTCGTAATAAACGGTAAGCGTTTTTACATTCTGCCAACAAATCATTCGAGTCGGGATAATAAATGTTTGGTGGTCGTCTAATTTAGCTTTTTGTTCTGGCGTAAGTTACACTTTTTCAAAAAATTTTTTGTCTTCGTAGCTTTCTCAGCATGATAATAATTACGACATTCCTGATACGCGGTATCTGTCGAAACGTTTTTCATGAATACTTCTGAAAATACCCATCTTTAAGTAAATATTTACCGCGATCACATGGAAATTATTATGCGAATAAACGTAGCAGTAAAGTTATAATAGCCTAATCAATTACCCGGAAATAAGTAGAAATATAAATTTTCTTAATTCACCAGACAGACTAAAATTCATTTCACATTTTCCGAACAGTCAGAATGACCAAAAATTCTTTATTGTATACAGAGAGAGCTCTATTCTAAAAAATGCGAGTTTCGTTTACTTATTTCTTTTGAATATTTAACGTAATCAACTGTTACAAAATTCGAATTTTAGGAATAACGACATGAATCCGCGGGAATGGAAATACGAGTATATTTGACAAAAACAACCCTCGTGAAAATGCGAATAATAATTACGAAGTGTTAATTTGAATGTTCCATATACATATATTCTTGAGATATTTACAATAAAATGTTTATTTTGTAATAATATTTATTTTCACTTGTTTTAAAATATCAAATTATATGATAGTTTTTTTTATTTTATTTCGGTAATTTGGCGCATCCAAAAAAAAAAAAACCAACTTCATTATTAAGAGCGGTGAAATTGATTTTTCTTAAATAGAAACGTGTACGTTCGCTCAATTCGAAAAATTCACTTCTTTGCTTACTGTTAAATTACAGGGCTTAAATAAATAAAATACACGTATAAGGTTATAAATGATTTAATTCAACATGTTAAAGGATGCCTTAACACTTAAGCAGTCGATGACGTTTAAAAATGTGTCGAAATTGTTTTCTACAAAACTAAGGTTTAATCTAAAATGGAAATTGATATACTCCGGATTTTAAGTGGCTAATTCACAATAACGAACAAAAACGCTAACCCGAATGAATTTATGTTACTATAAAACAATGTAATCTCAAGCTCACAACTGACAACTTAAAAAAGAGCTTTTCACTGTAATATTACGTTACATTCGAATTCTTCTTCATCAACTTTCAATCGATCACAAATACGTGTTGTTGTTCGGCTGAAAGCTGTGCTTTGAGACCTATCTTCTTGTTGTAATATTGATTCCGATAAGCAAATGTCTGTTTCGTTCATACTATTTGAATTTTACATAATATAGTAGTATCCTTTAAACCACACTGTTGTTTTCTAGAGTCTTTAATATTTGTAAATTAATCAAGTAGTTATTCTAATTTTACAATATATGTATATACACGTATTTATAAACTTGACCGTTCGGACTTCACAAATGATGGTCTTCTTGGTTACAATTTTCGAATTAAACGTCTTTCTGTGTTCTCATCTAATCTTATCACCTCATATCTTGGTATTAAAAACCAGTGGAGTTTTGTTCCTTATAAAATCCCGATCCTTCCTTTTGTAGCAGTTCGAGTCTCCAATTTTTCGTCTCACGTCTTTTCTTATTCCAAACTTCCTTACTTTTCCCATGACTTTAACAACATTTGGCAGACTATTAATCTCTTCTCTCTCCCTTTCCAGACTAGTTCTATCACACATTCTACGATCCAAGTCGAACTCCTCCACTTGCCTGGTACATCTTATCCTTCTGATCAAACATTCTTTACCGACGGTTCTAAAAATGCGGCGCGTTTACCTCCCTCTGAATCCTTCAAGCTCCCTTTTTTCTGTTCTATCTTCGTAGCGGAGTTTATCTTCATTTTACGCGCAATCTCCTTCATAAGAGGGATCAGTAAATATCCCATTGTCTCCGATTCCAAAAGTGTTCTTCAAGCTATTTCTTTTCCAACCTTCTCATTCCTCCAACTCTATTATTCTCTCAATTCGTTCTCTCATATCCAATCTACTCTCATCCCGCTCTATTACTATTGACCTTTTGTGGGTTTCTAGTCATTCTGGCATCGAAGGCAACCAGTTGGCTGATTTTTTAGCCCGTTCGGCCGCTCGCGGTGGTCCTTTACTCTGTAATTTTCCTGCCTCGGACATCCTCCTTCTTTCCTTAGCCAATCATTCCCGACTACGGTCGGACATTTATGCTTCTTTATTTTCTAATCCCGTCTCTCATTATCTTCAAATTCAGCCGGTTCCCTGTTCTCAGCCGTGGTTTCAATCCTCTTCTTACCAGCGCTCCGCGATCGTTTCTCTATTCAGACTGCGTTCTAATCTTCTGCCCTCTTCATATTTTCGTCGTTCCCTATTGTCCTCTTCACAGTTCTATCCCACTATATATTGCAAACCACATCTTCTTTGAATGCCCCCTTCTAAATGCTCGGCTTTGTACTCAAAAATTTTAACACTGGGTCTTCCTGCTCCTTATAATTTTTCCTTTGTCTTTTCCTTCCCATCTCTAGCTATAATACCTGTACTTCAATCTTTCCTAAGCTCTATTTCTAATCGTCTCTTGATTTAACCTTTTTTTTTAATTTTTGTAGTTGTTGGGTCAAAGCCGCTAGCGTGCCCAAAAGTAAAAATATATAAAATAAAAAAATAAATAGTCTTCAACAAATCTTCTAAAATAATTGGTTTTAATTGAGAGGATATTGAGAATATATCCCGCCTCGAAATTTGGTAAACTTTTTTTATCATTGGATTGTGATAGATAATAATATGAAACATTAAAAGAAGAAATAAAATCGTATCAAGGACTAAACGGTTATCTTGCATTAATTCGAATTGAAAATAAATAAACAAAATCTTAACGTAGCCCCGGTCGGATACTGATTTCTATTATCCCCTGTTACCGGTAGATTTGTAACTTGTTAAAAAATGATAATTTAATTTTTTTCTTTTGCAATATTTTTTATATAACCGTATTAGCTTAACGATTTCGCTTCTAACAGTATTTACTAGCAAAGACGCGCTTTTCGGTTTTGTTTTTTTTTTTTTTTAAATCTGCCCAGTAATTTTTATTTTTCCGCTGCGAGCGGATCAACTGTGACTTTAGTCCAAGTTAAAGAAAATAAGAATGACCTTAAAAAAACGTCCATTTACGTTTAATAATTTGTTTAGTTGGTCAGCTGTTTGAGATATCGGTTTTCGTATACATTTTCCCATCATCCAATGTTATTTAATAATTTACTGCTGTTAATATTTAACCTACTTTGAGTTTTTATTCTACACAAGTCAACAATACTAGACTAGACCGCTGAATTTATTTTTAAGCTACTGCGATATTAATTCATCCTCCTTTTTATTTTCACTACGGACACACGCACAACAGCTTAGATCTTAACGGTTTTGGTGTATTGTTCGGTGTTTTTGATAACTCGACGCAACTAAGTTGTTAAAAAATTCCACAATTTTGAGTCAGCATATTTATTATTTATAAAATCGAACTTTAATTCGTTTCTTCTTATTTTATGGCAAAAATAAGAATAATACTCGAATTCCATTCAAAAATACATAATAGAGGATATCTTATTCAAACTTTTAATTACACATCATATTTAAAATTAAATTTAAAATTAAAGAAGTGCTTTATCATTTGGTTCGTTTATATAACACATATACACACACTAAGCAACAGTGGACTGCTGTGCGGCCCAATTCTTTTGATTTTTAATTGTTTCAGTTTATACATTTTTAAAGTAAAATAGTACCACAGTGCCCACTTAGTGTTTATTTTTTGAAAAAAAAAATGATATTGATTAAAAAATAGAGTTCGGATTAAAATATCTCAAATTCTAAACCAACAGTAGAGTCGCATAAACCAAAGAAATAGTTTAAATTTAGCGTTTTTTAAAATAGAGTATTAACCATACTTTTTTATTCAAATTTATGTTCCAGTGGTAAGTAACACTGATAATATTTTAAATTCGTTTCCTTTCTTAAAATAAAACAAGTAATAAACTTATTTATCATCACCGGCATTTGTTTGAAAGCATTAAATTCATTGTAGGAAGGATACCGTAATTTGAAGGTTCGAAATTTCAATGAAAATCTGCACCACATATTTATACGTAATGAACAAACAGTAAGGAGGAAAACGTATTATCATCAATTCATACTTATATAAATAAAGAGTGCTTGTAACGTATTCGTGTAATAACAATTAATGGTTAAATGAAACGCGCTCACAAATTTTTACTTTATTTAAAAGAAAAATCATACACCAACACAACCACGTAAAATCGTAATGGAAATAAATTAATTATCAGCAATATTTCCAAAAAAAATTGCGAAAGTAAACCCTGAAATAACTGGTGGACACAGAAGAGCATCTGCAGTCCCGGAAAAATCCCTCAGGAATATTCCAATAATCCACGCAGGAGGAACCTTTTTATAACGTCACAATTTAATCGAATGAAATATTTATAAAATTAGAACATGGATTTTTTTTTCGGATTTTTCTCAGAAAATTATATATTAATTACCAAATAGATATAATGTTTACTTCTCTTTCTTTTTCTTTTCTTTTTTTTTTTTTGGCGTATTTTTCTAATACAAAAAGACATCAATTAAATAATTAGACATTAAGTCACAGTTTTGTAAATTAAACAGATACTTTTATAAATATAATCAAACCAAATATCAAAATTATGGAACAGATTTTTAATGTGCCAAACACTGGATATCTTCATGTGCGTAAATGTGTGCGAATGCAGTATATAATGAAATTAATTCAATCCCGCGCTGATCGTGGAATAGTATTTATTTATCGAGTAGTACATGGTTGAAAAACCTAAAATTTTCATGGTGCGCTTCTGATGATGGTCAGTGTAAGCTGGCCGAAACGTTGAGCGTTGTAAATATACGAATTTCCGTAAAACATGGTGTCTGCTGTAAATTATTTTTCTAGAACATGGTTTTTTTAGAAAACTGAAACATCGATATATTTAATAACATTTCGTCTCATTAAGAAACAAACATAGTTAAACAATGTATTCAGATGAACGTGATAAAATGTAAATTTAACTGTAGTCTTAAAACATTTGAGAACGAATAATTAATAAAATAATGTTTTATCTATCTGTAAATCACCATAATTCGCTAGTCATTCGTCAGATAAAGGGTTTAACTGCACGACGCGCGACTGATAAATTCAGTTGTTAGACTAGTAGTTTTATCGACTTCTCATTTGTTGAGCTTTTTTTTTATTTTTTGATTTTAATGATCTCATCAATTAAGAGGATCTTTGTCCAGAAACGAAAGGTACGAGAGATGGTCAGTCAGATTTTATTTTCGTCGGATATCGCTAATACGAAAAAAACAACTAATACCAGGAATAACAGGAAAATGAATGAAAGGGAAATAAAAGACACAAAAAAAAAAAAAAAAAAACAAAAAAAAAACAGGGAAAAAGTTTATTTTTTAAGTTAACCTTGAAATTTGAAGTTTTTCATTGTTTATCTAAAATCTGGCTTCTTCTTTGTTGTTCAGTCCATTTAGGCCTCGAAGATTGGCCATCCACTGAGCGATAACTATCCTGGAAAGCGTCATGCGTCGAATATACCACTACATCGTGACCGATAATGAAAAAGCTTCCTACTCATCAAATGACCTTATTCACTGACTGTATTTCCTCTTATCTTTCTGATAATATTAAAAGAATGTTTTTTCGCAATATTTCACACACTGTAAAACTATGAAAAGGTTGATTATAAATAAAAATAATAATCTGTTGCTAAATAACAAAACTGGTACACACCATAGTTGTGCATGAAACAGGGATTAGAAATGTATGAAAGTAAGAAATAGGTAAAATTTAAAATGGCACAACGTGGATCCGGAACTAGTACGAAGTTGAGTGCAACGAAGTTTATGAGTCAGATGATAACTTAGCGTACCATTTTGATAGTAAGACATGAAATTCCAACGATAAAATCATATTTCACAAGCCGTTTCGGGCGAGTTGCTTTCTAAGATTGTATTAATAGAAATGCCTAACTTCCGAGTTCATTTCTACACTTTAAAAATACAATGCAGTCGAAAATCTCACGGGTTAAACAAAAACAAAAAAAAAAAAAAAAATTAACCGATAAGCGGTAATTTCTTTTCCTTTACGTCTGAAACTTTTAGAAATTGATCCTAACATAAACCATAATTTATTTTCTTCCTGCAACGTTAGATGTAAAAAAAAAAAAAGTTAAGTATATGATCCGTGATAATTAAAGCTTAAGTTAAATGAAGAGGTTACAGGTAATAATTTATGCCTTCAAAAATTTGTTAATCAATTTCTTCTTCTTCCTATACGCAAGGAAACTTAAAACCATTTTTCAACTTGTCGCAAATACTTTTCTTTCGCGCGTAATCAGGTCTAGATCTCCTTTTTTCGAATAATACCGTATGTATTTTGGTGCGTTGAATGATTTGCTTTTTTCGATTTATACAAAATTACGCAAAAACGTAAAATATTCATAGTCGGTTAAGCACTTAATACTGCAATGTGGCGCACCGAGGAGAGTTAAAACAGCGACATTTCGAAAATTACCTTTTCATTATTTAATGAAACATTATTTGTAGTCTGATTTTAGACGCAAGTTCGTTAAAACTTTTCATTCATGCAACCGTATTCCCTACTTAAATCGTTTACCATAATAGCAAAAGAATGTAGGCTTAGTTGTTAAACCTCAAACGACAATAAATTTTTTTCTACATATTACAAAAGTATTAGTCACATTTCAGATTGGTTCGGAAAAATTTGCGGCGAAATTACTGGTAATTTAATAAATTAAGAAAATTTACTTCTTTTACTTATTTCCCGGCTATTTGATTGTGTTATTATAATTTTGGCATAACCGTGTCGCGCGACGAGGAAATAATTAAACAAATACGGCGACTTAAAATTATCCAACGAAAAACGTTTGGACAGACATCGTGTCCGGGGAATGTCGTAAATATTGCGATGCTGAGAAAGCTACGATACAATAAAAGACGAAAAATTTGAAAATCTGTAGCACACATACACACAAATTAAACGATTTACCCAACGTTTAGTATCTCGATTCTAGTTGTTTGTCGGTAGAATGTGAACGTTACCGTGCATCATGAATCTCAAAAAGGGCGATCTAATATTAGCCATAAAGATCGCGTTATCCGAACTGGAAGCTTGAATAAAATTAAATATTTTCTGTTCGAAGAAATAAACGTTCTAAATAGAGCATTCGAATATTAACAGTTTATTTGGCGACCAGAAATTTTTCAATATCTCTAAAGAACAGATGCAGGAGTTACTCGTATTTGCACAGGAAATTTAACAGGCGTTCAATTAGCGAGGTTCAGTAAACAATTAGCAAGGTTTCATGAACAATTAGCAAAGATTTAACGAACAAAGGCACGCGGGAAGTGAGGGGGTTTGCGAACGAAGCGAGCAGGATCAAAGCCCCCTGTATGTATAATGCACTAGTATTACTTTTAGCGGCGCGCGTTACACTGCAGGATACCGTTTTCGAGTAAAAAAGTTCAATTCTTTGCCATTCAGAAGCACTTGTTCCGCTTCTCGTATGCCACCAAGTCGCATTCCTTCACTCTCCTGTCTTCTCCTTGATCATTTTCACTCTCGACTCTGCGGATTTTTTTTTTCTTTTTTTTCTATCTCACTTTTTCCATTACCTACATATGCGTCTTCTGTTGACATCTTTTTACGTCTTCTACTGCATATCCAAATGGCATTTGTATGTCTAGTTAACAGTGCCAAAGTGTCTTCCGTATTGTTAAATTAACATTATGCCACGTAATATTGCACTATTTTTACAGACTCTATTTGAAATTCATGACAGACACCGAGCTGCCGTGCAAGGGGATACTCAGCCATGTAAATTTTCATTATATTATTAATTATTATTTGTTCGTCGAATCTTCTGAAATGTCATATTTTGCTAATTTTTTAACGCGCAATAATTATTAAGCTGTGTTCTTACGTTATGTACAATTATAAACAATGTATTCACAAAAAATATTCGATTTTTTAATTTTTTTTGTTTAGCAAAAAAATGTCAAACATTATTAGATTGGCAGTTGTTATTAGTTTTAAAATTCGCTTACAACTTGAACTTCTATTTGGTAATTTACCGGTAGAGATAAGAAATAGTGTGTTGTTAAAAAATTATTATTTTGTCGCCGCTTTGTGTTTTAAAAATTTTGATCTTTGTTTTTTGAGATGAAAATAAAAACATCCAACGATAAAATCGAAATAAAAGTACCTATAGAAAATTATTTTTATTTGTAAACTCAAATTTTTACCGTCACGGAAGTCCAGCGGTAAGATGTGACATCAAAGTTCTGCGAGGGAAATTAGAGTAAGAAAAAGATTTAGATGTTTCAGAGAAAATCAGTGCACTAAATAATCGGGTGCCATGTAAGTTGACCTAGTGGCATAGCGCCGGGCGCGGATCCTACACTGAACATATTATAAATAATAAAAAGAGAAATATATTTTCTTACAATAATTAAAAAGTAGGAACAGGGTAAAATAAATCGAAAGACAATTATATAGTTTAGAGGGGAAAAAATATACGTATATACATTAAAGACTTTTTATATAATATTGTAAATAATAAATTCAAATCTATTGTTTGTTTTTGCGAAGATGTGATAATGTCATCGATATCAATGACAATGTCTCGATGGATATTTAGTAACGCGAGACTGGTAAGGCGCTCTTCATAGCACGCAGCCATGTTTTAAGACGTCGTAAAGTAGAAAATGATCGTTCCGCTATCGCTATACTTACAGAGAATGTAGCAAGTACAGTAAAACCCCGATTATCCGTGTTAATTTAAGATTCATCATGCACGGATACGGGAAATTAACCCGCCTCCGGCCATTCCACGAGTTTTTATGTATCCCGAGCCTTGCGACCCACGTAATATGTGGGTGGTCGGGAGGCTCTACACTTCATGTCATATTTTAAAATGATAGCTGACCATCTACGATTGCAATTGTATAATTTCTTGTATTGTTTTGCTTTTTTGCTTTATGATAAATATACGTATATAATAGTATACTGTATATGAAATGATAGCTGTGATATAAAACCCCTTTTAGCGAGAAGAAAATTGGATTATTTAGACTAATTTAATTAAGTAAATACTGTATATACACAGACATGGACGTCGTCAGCGGAAGGCAGGGAGGGGCAGCTGCCACCCCCTGG
This sequence comes from Icerya purchasi, assembly GCA_039619475.1. NCBI lineage: Eukaryota > Metazoa > Arthropoda > Insecta > Hemiptera > Monophlebidae > Icerya > Icerya purchasi. The sequence goes on from CM077115.1 coordinate 569,251,043, forward strand.
AACCTTGAAACTTTTAATCAACTGGCATTGATGAGTATTCATAGGCGCGTAATCACGGACAATTTGGAAAACTTATGATGTTTTAATTAAGATTTTATTCTTGTTTAATAAAATATTAAGTCTTTACAACTTATAAATTTTATTTTCCCTATAACTCATATCCTCTTTCTATCATCTTGCCACCCCCTGGCGGCTGGCAACTCATCTTGCCCCTCCCTGGCTCATCGGCTAGCGACGCCCTTGTATACAGAAGATTTATAAAATTCTCGAAAGTTTTTATTCATTTTAAGTATACTGTATCAATGAAGAGACGAAGAAATAAGAATACAACAGGTAGGGTAAAAACAAAAATGAAATGAACGTAAGGTACAGAAAAAAAGTGCTATAAAAATGAATAGAATAACTTAGATTACGTCATATTAATTTTTATTGAAAAAGTTAGTCAGTTTCTTCTGTCTGTCGGGAAAGCTCTTTCTGTTTTATCTTCGTCTGGAAATTTTCTAAGTGCAGAATGTCTGCGAACATTATAACTGTCTGCTACTCGAAATACGTGATCACAGTCTGTAATGCAACGCAGTTTTACAGCTTAGTCGCTGTTCTGCTATTTCGACTTGCTCTCTTCATTTTTCCATTCAGAATCCCCGTTGATTTCATTTAAAATTTCTTCATCAGTAAAAGTATACGCTTAAGCAGGATCAATTTCATAATTATCTATCCACTCCTTCATATTTTCATCATCAACATGTTCAAATTCCTTCCCATCACAATTTGGAACCTTTTTTACAGGAAACACGCGAGTTTAAAGAGATGGATGATTAATCCGCCAACCGGTTAAAGCACACACGGATAATCGCGGTTTTACTGCATTAGCTACAGGACTTTAATGTTCGGATCTAAATCGGAATCACATTGTTCTATTATTTTCAGTAAGGACTCCGAAATCATTCTCTATTTCTCATTTCCATTTTGTTACCTATAACTTGAATTCGCTCATTACCATCGAAACCTGAGAATAATGTAATATTTGTCGATATGTAGTAATAGTTTTTGTTACGGTTTCTAAGTCAATATCTGTGTACGAAACCTTTGGTAAAGAAACACTCAGCTGAAATAATACAAGCACGTGTGGAGAAAGTCGATCTTTCAAGTCTTCGATATTACTGAATCTAAAAGTGGAATGTATATAGCCCGACGAAAATATTCCTCCGCAGTCTGAGCTAGTTGGTTATCATCGGGTCGATTTATTTGCCCGGAAACAATACGTGTGGTGAGCGTAATTCCGTATTTAATTGTTCTGCAATCTCTGTTGCTTCTATGAATAACCGGTGGAAAGCAGATTCGGCATCTGTTCTTTTTTTTCCCTCTAAAATCACCGTAGTGTTATTTATGGCGTCTGTTGCTTTTTTCAAGACAATATGACTGAAGAAAACGACTCAGAGAAATAACGAAAGAATATTCAATTAAGTGTCATGCTAGTTAATAACAAAAAAGGTAATTTTTTTTTAACCTTTAAACTAAAACTTACCTAAAATGCCACTTAAACAAATATAAGCTATTAGAGTTGATAAAAAATAGCATTAGAAGTTGTTATTCGTTTATCCCAAAAGCTGCTATTCCTAATGCGTCAGAATTAGCACTGCTATTCCGTTTAGCAACTGCCAGTGCTATTTGCTAGTGCTATTTAAATGCTATTGCGATTTTAACGCTATTATTTGTTTAGTTTAACTTATTATTATTATTATTTGAGAGTGGAGAAATTAACTAAAGTAATTGGAAATCATGAATTTTTATATAATACAAAAAAAAAAAACATTAACTTTTAGTATTTTGTAATAGTGAAAAAAAGAAATATATGTAGATAATACGTGAGAAGTTAATTATCGTTGAATAAATGACAAATTGCATTTATTACACTTACACATGTATAATAAATCTAATAATAAATTATAACATTAAATTATTATTAAAAAAAAAAAAAAAAAAAGTAATTTAATCACAAACTACAATTTTTAAGATTCCGTACACATATAATGTACGGAATTCTCATAAAATGGTTCAGACGAGACAAAAATATCAAATAAAAATCAATAACTCTCGAATTGACTTATGAATTACAAAATTAGATCATAAATTACACTTAAAATTCTCTTTAAGATAATATAACTTCAGACTATTAACCTCTGGGCGACAAAAATGTCAAATAAAAATCAATAACTTTCGAACGGATTGACTTATGAACTAAAAAATTAGATCATAAATTACACTTGAAATTCTCTTTAAGATAATATTATAACTTCAGACTAATACCTCTGGGTGTCAAAAAACACCCAAAAAAACCTTGTCAAGAATATAAATATGCAATATAAAACAACCTCAAAAATCACTTAATAATTCATAACTCACCGCCAGATAAACCTTTAAAGGTGAAATTCGAAATATAAAATAAAACGTAGAAACTCTATCATAAAAGCAAAAAATTACGGTTAAAAAATTATTTATATCCCCCCTTGGGCCCAAAAACAGCAAAAAAAAAAATGATGTTCCCGTAAACAATAACTCGCGTAAAAAAGTTGAACAAATCAAAACTTATCTCAAACATACGCGCAAAAGACCGCTTTATAAGAAAACTATAGCCGAGCTTACAACTTTATATTTAAGCCCCTCCAAGCGCCGAAAGCTCTAAAGTTTTGAAAAAATATACTTTTTTTCCGGGCATGTGATATATCGTCGGAAAGATCGCGCGCTATTTGTCGTGAAACAACCCGTATTTCATTTCCTTAACGAAACCATCGAAGTTGGCTAAGAGTTCAAAAAACCCCGAAAAATGACGTGTAGTCTCCTCCCCTTGCAGAGTGAGTGCTATAGTTAAAAATTTTGATCGAGATTAAAAATATGCGCATCAACGTATATTTCTCTAGTTTGGAACATCGGGATTTCCATCTTTAAAATTACACCCTCAAGGCGTCGAAAGTTCAAAATTTTTGAAAAAAATATTTTTTTCCCCCGGGTATAGGATATATCGTGGGAAAGTATACGTCAGAAACGAAATCGAATTTCATTTTCTTAACGAAACTTTCGAAGTTGCTGAAAAGTTCAAAAAAGCACAACTGTCCAGCGCCGCTAGTATATATTATGGTTGAAAATTTTAAACAAGGTTTAAAATATCCGAAACCTCATATTTTTCTCTAGTTTGTAGCATCCAGGTTTCCTAAGTTGGACTCTTGGGAGGCCGGAAGTACGAAATTTTTGAAAGAAATGATTTTTTTTTCCCCCGGGCATGTGATATATCGATGATCGTTTTTTATCGGGAACAAAACCGTATTTCATTTCCTTAACGAAACTTTTGAAGTTGGTGAAAAGTTTAAAATAGCACGAAAAACGACATGCTGTCCCCTCTTTTTAGCACGAAAAATCATATTTCTTTATTTCGAATTTAGTGCTACGTAAATGTAAATTATAGTTTTAACTTAGTATACAGAATCCTTAACGTATGAAACATCATGCTTCACTGAACTTGTTGAAATTGCGATAATTCCATTTCAAGGTTAGAGTCTAAATCGTTTGGATAAATTTCCAGCAAACGTTGAGAGCTTTCTAAAATTTTAGCACGACTTAATTTACCGAGTTTAGATAAAGATCCGAATTTCATTTCAGTTTATAGTCTGTTATTCCTCGATCTAATGCAATTTATAAGTATATCTATCATTGGAAGATATTAAAAGATATAAAACGATTCAGATATTGAAAATTCAGATTCTAATAATGTTGCATGGTCATCTAAAGAATTTAAACGTACATTTCTGTTTTGCATACGATTACTTTCGATACTCGGCCGTGTCCAATAAGCTTTTTCCCTAAATTCGCAGATAGCATGAAAAATTATTTCGTTTTTCTGCAACATATTCTTTTAATGATTTAATACATGCAATTTTCGTATTTAAACGGATTTTAAATTTCGCTACTAGTTTTATTTAAATTTTCAAGGATATCGTTCCAAAATGATGTCACCATCTCGGTTTTCGAGCGGTACATTTTCTTATGAAGCTCTGAAGTTTAGCATCGAATTTTTGCAACATAATTTCAAGATATTTAATAAAGTATCTTTAATTGGTTTATAATCAGGTAGAAATATCGTATTGGCGTCTCCTCGAGCACACCATCTAGTACATTCAATTTGTGGTGGAATCCTTTTTTTAAACTTTTTCAATTTTATCCGATTCTAATGTTTCTTTAAGCAATGCATATGTATAAAATTTCAAAATCAGCAATATTTGTTTTGAATGTTACATTATATATGTAAATGTATCTCTGTAATTTAACGTAAATAATGCTTAAAATGTATGAAACATCATGCTGCACTGATCTTGTTTTGTTATATTCAATTGTAACATTTATTTCGATTTCTTAATATTTTTAATCAATACATTACATTTAGAAATGTTCTCTTATAAATGCACTTTACATAAATATTAATAATTTAATGAGTTACACCATCTCTAGGTTCGGCTATATTAAGTTTTTTTTTATCGGTTCAGGACAAAATAAGCGAGTGTTCACGATGTTGCATAGTCGATCTGTACAGTAGACAAAAAAAGTAATTAAACATACTAGTGTCTAAACGGTGCGCTTTTATAAGATTTCTCAAGTACCTAGATGGGGTTGGCTTTTAGTTATCAGTTGTGACCTGTATTGCTTGGGTTTTCCAGATACCACTGGTTGGCTAATTGCTCAGTTGTGTACTTTCATTTGTACCCTTAAGTTGTTACAAGTTGACGTTCATCCAATTTACTTTTCGGAGGAAATCAAAGCCGAAGTTTTTCTCCTCATCTTAAAAAGAACTAGTGTGCTTTTGTCTGTCCAAGCATTTATGCGTTTTATTATGTTTTCTGGCGCGTCGACTGTGGACATAAATCCGGCACAAGTGAAATTCTTGTAAGTTACGATAGACGGCAATGGGATTCGAACTCAGTTCTATCCGAACGAAGCACTACTACCTAACCAACTAGGCCCAGCAGCTGGCCGCGATTTTGTCCGTGTGCGTTTTTATCGTGTACGCTTTTGTCCGGTCATCGTTTCCTTTATGCAACTTCATCCGATACATGGATTATACGCTTCAAAAATATTCATTTGTCCGTTTTACTGTTCACAGCCACTTCTAGATAAAAGTGTGACAGAAGATCCGAAACAATTTCAGTCAGTTAAAAAAAAAAAAAAAGAAAAAGAAGATGGTTTTGAAACAAGTATGCAAGAGATAGAGCTTTGTTTTGCGCTGATACGCGATCGAGCGACATCGAATTAACCAAGACGCGAACACGATGAGTCATCGGTAAATCTTTAGTTTGCACGTGTCCGCGACTACGAAATTTTTTTACTTTGTGTTTTTAATTTGTGTTTTTGTTGTTCGTTTCTTTTTAATAAATTTGTTCCGTAGTAAATCAGCAACCAACACTATGCAATATCTTTTACGGATTAGGCGTTTGTTCAAATTTATTTTTCAATTAGCAGTTGTTCTATGTTGAATTTCAAAATTTCCTGACGAAAACAACAGAGCTCTCAAATAAACCTACTTATCGATGTTTTTTTTTAATTGTAGCGTGTTTTTCATTTATTCTTTAAATGAGCGAAAAATGTGTTATATATACATGAACCAGTTTATGTAAATCGACTGACTTCGCAAGTACGAAAAAAATAAATAAAAAATGTAATAAAAACTATTGCACGAGCGCCAGTAGCAAAATACGGTTTGCCACTACCGGAAAACTCTACCGAGCAGAGCTTTAGGCTTTTAAAAAAAAAAAAAAAAAGTGTATAAAAATATAAAACTCGCGAAATCCGCTGTTCGATGGCGGTATTTTCTCCCGGAGTGGAGATATCACGGGATTACCACGTGTCCAATAACGAAGCCTTCTAAAAAAAACGTATATATTTCAAAAAAAAAATTTACACAAGAGAAAAAAAAACACAAGGGAAACAAATTCCAAAAGTGACAATAAACAAACAAACAAAAAAAAACGAAATTTCGATCCAAATTACGGATGACTAGGGTAATACAGATGCACGCGACGGCGTGATCTTACGACAACAATTACAGACGAAAGTTCATTACTCTCTCGCGAAATGAACCGACTCGCGTGAACAGCAAAATTAATCCGACTATCGATTTATAGTGCACAGCACGAACGAAGATTTTTTCGGTACACGATGGGCTATTCCAAACGATATAGTCGAATCGCTGAAAATTACCCCGTACCTTATCAATTAATTCTAACGCTGTCGAATTTTCTAGAATATCTTATATTATACTATATTTTTAAAACGGCTGCTACCCTGCCTTTCCGGGATTTTGTAAATTCTCTTCCGACTCTCCTGGCTACACGCTTCGTACTTATACGTTTCGACGGTAAACGCGACCGCGATTTCCCCCGCGAAACCAGTTTACCCCCGCGACACAGTCTACAGAACGGCTGCGTTCGGGATAACCAGGCTTCTCGGTCAAAATAGCTTCTCCGATCGCAATTCACCGTCATCTCTGCTGCCCGAGAAAACCCGAAATATAAAATGAATTAAATCGAACTAATAATTTCTACCTCGGACAGCATTATCAGAAACCGTATACAACGTAATTAAAACGCTACAGCTGCCGAATCCGTCTCAATATATACACATACAGTGAGTGACATTTTAATCTTTGAATGAAAATACACAAAAAAATAAAAGAAAAAAAGGTATATTCTGAATTTTTTTAGGCGAATAACAAAACGGAGAATCTCTTACACATGTACAAAAACAAAAAAGTAGGGAAAACAAAAATTAAACATAGCGTCGGTTACGACGGACACAAAAATGGCGAAATCACGCGTTACATTAATCGTTGAACACATTCCAAATCATGGAAAAATTCTTCCTTCTAGGACAGCAAATGGGAATTTAATATTTCGTATGACCCCACCTTTGGCCTCCACAACGACTTTAAGCCTTCACGACATGGAAAAAACTAACTTCTCTAGGTACCGAAATCTTTGCTCATTCGTAGACGATCTTGCAATTCATGCTTGGTCGAGACCGGCCTCTCTCGAACTTTGCGGTCTAAATAATTCCACAAGTGTTAAATTGGATTACAATCTGGGGACTGTGGCGGCGTTTCAAGGACCTTCGGGAAGTTGTATAAGAGCCGTTCACGCGTACGATAAGCAATATGCTTCGGATCGTTGTACAAGCGAAGGGAATTCAGGATTCCCAACTTCTCCGCACTGCGACAAAGATTCTTTTTCAGGATCTCTGTGTACATAGCAACATCCATATTCCCTGTGATGAACTCCAATGCATCTACGCCACTCGCGGCAAAACAACCCCATACTTTAATATTGCCACCACCGGGTTTTCGATTGAGGTAGTTATGTTTTTTTCTTTCCAGTGCTGTATTGGGTTGGAAATTCATCCGTAAAAAGGGCATCACGCCAAAATATTTCCCGGTCGAACTGATACTTTTTGGGCAAACTCGAAACGCTTTTGTTTGTTCGCTGCACTAATACAGGGTTTTCTACGAGCCTTTCGCGAAAAGTAGCCCATCCTTTTCAGTGCTCGGCGTACAGTTGCGTCCGAAATTGTTACACCTGATCTTTGGACTAGTTCAGGACTTAATTGCGGTGCGCTTACCTGCGGAGTTTTTGCGATTTGCCGCCTGATCCAGCGTTCATCGGTCTCAGTTAATTTTTTTTCGGTTGTCCTTTTTGCAGAATTGAATGCATGCGATTTTCTTGTTTGAAGCGCCGTAAAATCGCGTATACGGTGGTTCGTCGAATATTTACTAATTTCGACATTTGACCTCCCGATAAACCTTCCTCGTAGTTAGAAATTACGAGTTTACGGTCCGCAAGAGGGGTATGTTGGCCTTTACGCGACATTTTTTCGAATATAAAACACACTTTTTTGAATCGTGACGAATCTACACTATTTCACGGTAAAATCTTTTCATGCACTGGTTCTTACCTAAGTACACTTGCACTGAATGAATCTGACACACTCCGGAAAAAAACCCATTACTTGCTTCGCACTTGACCATTTTTACGTGTTTTCACCGATTAATATAACGCGTCGTTTCGTCGCACTTTCACGTATGCTACTCTAACTTCCGACCTACTGCATTGAACTTTCTCAAATTGTGGTGACTTAAACTTCGATATATTCTCTTTCGTCTCACACAACAGTCGCATATTTCATTCAGCCATTACCAAGGTATAGGACTTTAACTTGGTGCGCGCTGTTCAACGATTAATGTCACTCACTGTGTATATATATATACATATATATAACTCGGCCATTTTGGCCTCGCAAGGGGCTGCGCTCCTTGACCCCTCTTGCTTTCATTTCTATCTCTTTCTCTTCTATAATTTGTATAAAATGATCAAAATTTACAACGTAATTCTTACTGGCATCAACACAAAAAAAAAAATAACATAACCACAAAAGTCCTATTCTAACATTTAACTTTCATTATATAAAATTAAGACATTTTTTCGTTACATTTTTCGTTACATATTTCATTACATAAAATTGTGCCATTTTTTAAAATGACAATAACAAAAATCCTATAAAATATAACAAACGTTACATAAAATTGGGACATTTTTCTGGGACATTTTTTCGCCTAAGAATTACGTTGTAATTAATATATATATATATATATATATGTGTGTATGTATATGTATGCTAAACCTGGCTACGCTTTGCTGTGGCTTAGTTTAATATTAATTATTGGGGAAGTAAATAAAAGTATTTTAGTAAACATCAATTCACTGAGAAAACACACTATTCAATTTAACAACATATTTTGTGTTGCTATGGCTGTGCTGTGGAATGAAAGGAAAAAAAGAAAAAATGTTTTTCACTGAAAATCGTCTTTTATTGTAAAACTAATGAATGTACTATATTTTTTGTTTGTCCGTTTTCTACATATGTGAAGATCAGGTGGTTTACCTAGTCTATAGCATGCGACATATAACTGTCCATGAGAAAAGCATTCATTTTCTAAATTCAAACTACACACTTGCAAAGATTGTCCTTGCGTTTTATTAGTAGTCATAGCGAACGCAAGGCGTATTGGTAATTTAAGTTGCATCTGTCGGAATGAGGGTATTTGTGGAAGTAGTACGTCTTCACCGTTATGAGGTCCGATCAAAATTGTTGCTTCAATTAGATTATTCATCAATTTTTTAACCACTAATTGTGTACCATTGCATAACTTTGGCTGACTGATATTTCGGAGTAATATAATTGGCACTCCAATTTTCAAATTCAGAATGTGTGACATTAATCCAGGAATATCATTGAGTGAATTAAGAAATTCCATTGGAAAATTCACTACTTCATTTTGGTCCATCACGGAGTCAATAAATTTTTATGTCACTGTTTCACCTGTGATTCTGTTTAGAATGATGTTCATGTCGTGTACGTCAACATTTTTAGCCGTTAGAATGGCTCTTTCATTCAACCATGTGTGATTTTGATAATATGTTTCGATGCTTTGGAAAACTTGTGTCTACTAATTCTTCTTTCGAATTTACGATGTTGCAGAAATTAGAGGGGAAGGTGATTTTTCCCGTTTCTGGATTTGTAGATACAGTACCGTTACCGACTTCGAATAATTGTCTTGAAAATATGGCGGCTGTTGGATCGTTCTAAAGTTAAACTCTCATATTCGTTGTTAAATGATTTTTTTTTACTGTGCTCCAAAAAGTTGAATATTTTAAGCAAATTCATCAGCTGGTGTTGAGTGACGTATCATTGGAAGCGTTTGCCTAAAGTCACCGGATAATAACACCAATGCTCCACCAAATGGAACCTGATTATTTCGCAAGTCTTTCAAAGTATGGTCCAATGCTTCCAATGACTTCTTGTAAGCCATTGTGTACACTTATCTATATACATACAAGTTTATGTATACAATTTATGAAACTGAATTCTAAAATTAAGTCTGTTATGATGTCTTTTTTGATTTTTGTTTATTTTAAAAACACCCAAGCAATCGCATTGAAATTTAAAAAAGGAATTACATGTTTATATTTTCGGCTATATATTATATTACTTTATCTAATACGTTTCAGTTAATTACAATCTATAGGCAGAGTATACATCTGCACAATTATCATTTAAATAGATATACGCAGATACAAAGGTGAATCATTTATTTATATCGAACTCTTCACCGGCATTTTCAAGGTACTTGGTAAAAATATAGGTGTAACCGCATGTTAACCTTTTAATTAGTGATTGTATTTCAAAAAAAAAAAAAAAAAAAAAAAAACTAACAAAGAGGAGAAAGAGATGATAAAAGGTTAGAATTAATTTGATTATTTGTCGTTTTCATTTCATACATTTTCCGATAATTTGAATTAGGCTTATTTATTTTACGTCGCAATTTTATTTTTTCATCTTCATTTTAACTTTACGGATCACGCATTTATTAATTACTTTTTTCTCCCCGTTACATTTTCTCTGTGATTTATTTTTTTCACACAAATTAATATTAACCTGATTTTTCAAATATGGTATATTTTATTCACTTTATTATTGATGTTACATATTTATTTTACTATGCTTATTTAAATAAAAGAAAACTGTTGAAAAAATGACGAACACTTTGGAAAAAGACAATATACACAGTGCAAATCACAATTTCAAATGCCACGCGGTTCAACTTTCTGCGGCACTCTATCCCTTGAAATGACGAACAGTGTCGTAAAGAACAGGATTTCTTTTCTAGCATCATCATCAACCTGTTTGCTTGCTTGACGACGATGATCGTTTCCTTGCAACAAACCTGTTCCAGAGCACCCTCTTTCTCACCCATATATATTCTTTCCCACTCATCTCATCCCTGATCGGGGACTGTCACCGCGTATTTGTATTTATACACACTTATACAATTATACATCATCCCGGATATACAAACACGATACGTTTTTCTGCAACTCCTCTTTATAATGCCGAAAGCAAATCATAGATAACGCCACTTGAATTATTTTTTGAAACACTTATAATTTCCTCTTCCGAGGGGAACTTGGGGATGAAAAGTATTTACAAACACTCTTATATAGAAATGCAACGTTGTTTAAAAATTTCAGGTCAATCTATCCACTACTTTTCAATTTTTGTAGTCACAAACATACAGTCTCTTCACTTTTATATATGTAAGATTAAAAATAACATTATTTAAAACGTATTTCTTAGGCTGGCCCCCATTAGAAAAAATGTCGCAATTTTATGTAACGAAAAAATGTCCCAATTCTATGTAACGATTGTTATATTTTAATTTTTACCGACTTCCAAAAAAGAAGGAGGTTATACTTTATGTAATTTTTAAATATTGTTCGTATAAATTTTATGATTTAATAGATTTTAAAATTATAATATTATATATTTTTTTAAACTTAGATTAAATAATTTGTTGTATGTTAATAAAAATATGTTTTGGAATTTACAATATTTTAAGATATTTTATTAATTTGTAAGGAGTGATTTAAGTTAATGTGATTTATATCCTTTTGTAATATATTAAGTTGCTTCGGTAGTTTAATAAAATTTTAGCTTCTTTATTATATAAAATTGGGATATTTTTTCGTTACAACATCTAATGCGGATCGGCCTAAGAACGACGTTGTAAATTTTGATTATTTTATGCAGAGTATAAAAGACAAAGAGACAGAAATGTAAGCAAGAGGGACAAGTGGCACAGCCCCTTGTGAGAGCAAAATGACCGAATTATATATATATATTACTTTTTTTTCTTCTCTGAAAGAAAAATGAATTGATCCTCTCGTTTCTTTAATAAGCTTTTTGATGTTAATTTTTCGCGTAGCGCTCTCCCGTGTAATACAATGAGAAAATCTGGAAAAGTATAAATTAGGCTCTTAAGCATTTTTCACTCCTTCTCAGTAGCTAAAAATATTAATAGTATTTTTTACCTTCTCGGTTTTCAACTAATCACCGTTAAAAATAATTGTTTTTCTCCCAGCAGTTTACCGAAATTATACAGCACAACAATCTAGGCTTACAGGAAACATCTTCCAAACATAACCTGCATTCTTAGCTTCAAAATTTGGTCTCTTATTCTATATATATATATATATATATATATATATATATATATATATATGATTTCTTACACACGGCAAAATGCTAGAGTCCAAAATAAATTTATCGCGTATTGACGTAATTTGTCCTTTTGCTGAGAAAGATTTTTATTATTTATTACGTTTATAGAACTTTTCCGAAGTCACATTTTATTCGACTTATCGATAAACTTACGCCCGCTTGGGAAGGGATTACATTAATGACGTGGCGTGCAAAATTTTGACTTGGGCGCTTATTCGTTCGTACCAAACAATTTTTCCCAGATTAAAATCATCTTAGGCCCAATCCACTCTAGTTTTTTAATATCGTATTTCTCAAATTCGGATCATTGCTGCTGCTTATAGTTTTCCGTCTGTCGGCTGAGGTGAAAAAAAAAAATTAAAAGCAAATAAATTCTTTTTTATTCCACTTTGCAAACATTTTAATCATTTTTCTCGTTTTCTTTTAATCACCGTTTCCACGATTTCGTCATTTCGTTTTAGATATGATATCTTCAGCTTTTGAAGTTGAAATTCGCTTCACTAAACTTTACGAACTCTACACTATTTTTCTTTATTTCTTTTCGCTATTTGTTACTAAACTTTTCCTCCATTGACTGCGTTTACAACTTTCCGTTTAAAATACTCTCTATTTTTACCGCACTCCTTCGAAGATTGTTTTTGAAAAAGAAAATAAAAGCCTAAAAATATTTAATTTCTATTATTCATTAAAACACGAATTATTTGTTAAATAACTTATTATAAAAAAACTTCCGGATGATATGATACACATATTATTACACATCTTTTTTGTTAAACTTGTGGGTATGTACAATGCACAAGTTTAACAAAAAAAAGTGTATAATAATATATATGTTATATCATCCGGAAGCATTTCTATAATAAGTTTTAAATTATATTTTTTCGATTCTGGTTTTTAGATGAAAGTTTCATTAACGGCTATTGCTAATTCCAGTTTTTCGCTTTTTCTTTGATTTAGGTTCAAATGGAAACGTGCAGCAGGATAAACTAAAGGAACAGGTTGAAATTTAGTATACACTGAGAAAATAGGAAAGTAAAATTTAAAAAAATGTTATAATAGAATACGGAAATTGAAGAAATAAGGAGACTAAGATGGTCGTTAATTTTTATCAAATAAAAATCATCAAAGTTTACTTCGTAATTTTTCCGAAGAGTAGTGCGAAGTTTACAGTTGAAAAACCCAGCTGTGAATTTTTCATTAAACCAAAAACCGGCCTGTCGCCAAAATGCCCTATTTTTAACAAATACACAATGCACCTGAGGACTTTTATCGAACAAATTCGTTCGAAGTCAATTACAATTTATTTTCAGTCGGTAAATTTAATCATTATAAGGATTGATATCGCGCATGAGGTTCAGGCAACGTACTATATGACGAAGAAGAAGTGATACGAGAAGCGACACTCATACTCGGCAGCGAGGGAGTTAGAAAAAGATATATATATAACTCGGCCATTTTGGTCTTGCAAGGGGCTGTGCCCCATGACCAAGTGCTTACATTTCTGTCTTTTTCTCTTCTATACTTTGTATAAAATGATCAAAATTTACAACGTAATTCTAAATCGGTCCATATGAATATAATAACACAATCACAAAAATCCTATAAAATGCAACAAACGTTACATAAAATTGGGACATTTTTTCTAATGGGAGCAGCCTAAGAATTACGTTGTAATTAATATATATATATATATATTAATTACAACGTAATTCTTAGGCTACCCCCATTAGAAAAAATGTCTCAAAAAAAATGTCCCAATTTTATGTAACGTTTGCTATATTTTATAGGATTTTTGTTATTGTTATTTAAAAAATGTCACAATTTTATGTAATGAAATATGTAACGAAAAATGTAACGAAAAAATGTCTTAATTGTATATAATGAAAGTTGTATGATAGGATAGGATTTTTTTAGTTATGTTATTTTTTTTGTGTTAATGCCAGTAAGAATTACGTTGTAAATTTTGATCATTTTATATAAAGTATAGAAGAGAAAGAGATAGAAATGAAAGTAAGAAGGGTCAAGGAGCACAGACCTTTGCGAGGCCAAAATAGCCGAGTTTATATATATATATAAAGTCGGTAAAAATTAAAGTATAACAAACGTTACATAAAATTGGGACATTTTTTTCTAATGGAGGATGGCTTAGGAATTACGTTGTAATTAATATATATTTATATATATATATATATATATATATATATATATATGTATATATATATAAACATAATTTATCTAACAGCGTTGAAAAATTTTGCAGTTAAAAAGTTACTAAAAGTTTTATTGGGATAATGATCCAAGGCATAAGAGACTTCTTGAATTCCCTGTTTCACGATGTCCTGATCGTAACTATTTAGATTGTAAAATCCGCAAGAAAACTATTTCTAATGTAGACAACCTAATACAGATACTGGAGTGAAAATGGAGTAACATCAATTCTAAATATAGTAAAAATACTAATAAAATCAGTACCTAAAACATTAAGCGCAGTAATCGAAAATGAAGCCTGTCAGACAAAATATTAAGAAAATTTTATTTTCTTAATTTTTTTTTTTGTTTTTTTTCTTTTATTATGTGCTCGAATATTATTATAACACGAAGGAAATATATTCTTTTGCTTATTTTGTTTAATCGATTTTCTTTAAATCGTACAGTTTTTTTTTTTTTTTTAATACGTTATGATGTAGTAATACGATTTAATATGAGTATTTAAAAACATTCATCAAAAAACACATTGTTTAGAAAGAAAATATTAGTTATCATTTCAGTTTCCGAGTAATTTGCAGTGTATGTACATATATATATTATTACAAATCTGTTAAAAAGAATGATACTTGTTATTCGATTCGTCAGCTCTTAAAGTCTAGTAACTATAATCCGATCTCTTTATTTGGTTTATTGATAATTAGAGGTTTACTTTGTTTGTTTTTTTTAAATGTTTCTTCGATTTAGGTTTGTTGCACGCTATTGAGGTCTTCAAACGATGACGACCTTCGGTACTAATTAATTAAATTTCATTTATTGATCCCTGAGAAAAAAGGTAGAATAAATATATATCAAGTGAGGAGATGTCGAATTGGTTCCCGGGTAAGATTTTACTGGTTGAATTTGTCCCCGTAGATAAACTTGATTTTCAAGTTAGCTGGTCGAATTGGTTCCCACCGTTCTATTGATGTGTTAAATCTATCCTTTTTAAGGATCCTCTTTTACCTGAGATGAAACTGACCAAGTCTTTTATCGCTATTGTTATTGATGTTATTACTATTGTTCTTATTCTTCACATATGATCATTATGAGTGTCCATAATAAAACGACTGTTTCTCATTTGTATGCGGGTAAAATTGTTTTCCGATGTTATTCTTAATCAGTATTCGGTCTTTCAATATGCTGTTTGTGTGTTCGGTGTCAGTTATCAAAATATTACTTATTTATTCCGATTTATAATGGAATTTATTTTTAGCGAGAAAGGGAGAAAACTACTTGTGATGTACGATTATAAATTCGGTTACCAAAAAAAGTTGGCAGATGAGTTAGAAAGATGGATTTGTACCAAACGAGGATGCAAAGCTTTCGTAAAACTGCATAAACAAAATATTAAAGAAGTTTCTAGTATCAAAATTATGGAATAGAAAGTGATACTTCAACGAAACTGAGTAATTCACTCTAAAAAGAGGAAAATGTGGATATTGAAAACTTCTTAGTGAAAAACCATCGAAAATTATTCGCAGCGAGATTGTTTCCAACGGCAATGATGAGTCATTAAATGCGCACGATTGAAATCTGCGTGCAGCTAAAGAAAGAGATATGCCTACGTTACCAAAAAACTTGTATTACTTTTAAATATGGATATATTTAAAACACTTTTTTCTCGTGTGATATCGCACATCTATGTTGCAAGCTGTCTTCAATATTAATGTATTATCTGTTATAAAAAAATCTGAACTGTAAATGGAAAATAAATAATTGTAAACTACATTTGTCGTCGCGATAGCCTAGTTGCTAGAGCGCTTGACTTCCGATATGGCGATCACGGGTTCGATCCCGAGCGACGACGAACTTATTACAAGAATTAAATAAATAAATAATCGCTAATAGTCACGTAGAAGGCAATGGCAAACCACCACGTACAACATCATATGCGCGCTAGGTCAGTACACAGCAGATCCACACCGGACTGCACTTGTAGCGCGATAACAAGCGGCTACAATCAGTTCCGAATGTAGTCTTGCGTGTGTACACCTGCGTTGCATATAACAATTGCCTGGTACACAACCTATATCGGTACAGCTAAATGTACGAATAGGTTGCGCCAACGCGCTATGTAGCGTACGGCACTTGAGATGAGATAGAAACTACATTTAGCGGTTTTATAATACTTTACCAATAAATGAATGTTCACGCAGCTCAACTCCTGCGTACTTATTCCCGATTTATATTTCATGTCTATATGTAAATTAAACTTAACGTTATTTCTTATGCAAAATTCACCACTGCTATCAAAAATATATTTCTTTTTGGTCAAATATCACGTTTTAATGAAGTACATAAACCCACTGATTCATCAATCATTCTAGTAATAATGAGAATCAATTCAACCATTTTAAACTGAAGACTGATTTAGGGGGGCAATTCGATCAGCTAATGTAGTAATTACAGTTTATTACAGGAATCAATTCGACCACATCCATCAAGGGAGCCGTTGAATGAGCTATTCTCTATCCGGAACAATTATATATTCACCGTTATGCGCACTTATACCTTTATCGGAAATAATAATAACAATGTGCGCCGGTTCAAAGTACGTATATTGAAGAAAGAATGCACATCATTTCTGTACTTATAATATTAGTTGTTGCAACTATGAAGTCTCGGTATTATTATTATTAAACGATAATAAAGAAAAGGAAGAAGAACAACAAAAGGAAAAATTATCGAGTAATATAACTGCAGAAATATTGTTCAAAGAGACATGTTCCCACAGCGTGTTCTAAACGAAGTTATGAGAGATTCATTTATTATACTAAAAGAAATATCTTTAAGAGATGAAGTGTAGTCACTGAATTCACACTCAGAACGACCAGCAAGTGTTGGTCACTTACGGATTTCACGTTGCTGAAGATTGATTAAAAAAGGGAAAACGCAAAAATGTGAAAAATAACAAGTGGAATTAGTCTAGTTGTATGTGGCTGGTCCACCAGATGCAAAGAGGGATGTGATATTCACTGCTTCCTTGAAGATTCTCTGAAAGTGGCTAAGGATTACAAAAAACGAGTAATAAAAATTTTCCTTTAATATAATTCATATGTATTTATAAGAAGTTAGGTTCGTTTTTTTTTTATAAATAACTAAATCATAGAAATACAAGGTCATGGAATAATGCAGGCGACTTTGAATTTTGACGACTTTCAATATTCGTATACGTTTTGCCGATTTCGTGACATATTTCATCGCAAAATTACCGTTTAGAGTAACACCGTCAATGTGCATTTTTATCAAATAAGTAACAGTAATAAAAGTAATAGCAATTAGAAAAAATGTAGAATGCACTTTCGTTTACAAGTTCCCGCGTAGAATGGTTATAGCGCAAAGAATTTTCGGATAGCGGTGAAAGTCCTCTTGATAATTCGTACGTATTTTATGTATCATTTTTAAATGTTGTTTTTCAATTTGAATAGGGTAATTTTACTATTCTTTTTCTGCCCATTCTGCATGTAAAATCACGCACCAGTTCGGCCGCTCTTTTGTACAGGATGTTCGCAATTTTTCGGCAAGATGAGATGCAAAGAGTAACGAAAAAAGGTTACTATAGTCGCGTGTTATTCGGTTTTTTGATGAAATAGGGTATTTTATAGAGGGGCGCTCTGTAGTAGTGAATCCACCTGGAGCCCTTCCTGAGACTGCCATCAATACCATCTTTCCACACGCCCGCCGGTAAATAAACTTCTCGCTCGACGGATTTCGCGCGTAAAATCGGAGCCACGATCATTTCTTCGCCGATAGAAAATTCATCCTTAACCGTATGACAAGTACTGTCCATCGGGTCCATCATCCACAACGGTCTTATCAACGGTATGCCGGTATCTAGAGCTTCTTGCACGTACTTCATTAAAAGCGGATTCACCTAATCGAGATCAAAAAAAAACAAACAAAAAACAAACAAATACAACCAATTACTTAAATTAACAACACGTGATGACAGAAAAAAAAACGAATTTTTCGACTTGACGATTATTTCAATTCATCTCTAAATATAAATGAACAATTTTCATCATCTACGAAGAAATTGCGAAATTCCTGTATAGGGGAGTTCTTTTTAAAAAAACCGAACTTCACAGTTGAAACAAAGACGTAATCTAGTAACAATATCCTGAAAAAAATACTTTCTTTTTTTTTCTTTTTTTTCTTTTTTTTCTTTTTTTTCTTTTTTTTTTTTGTGACCTGAACAATTGGCCAGCAAGCTAACGTTCAAATCATACTGAATTCACGGAAACAAAACAAAATACAAAAAAAAAAAAAAGAAAACATTTTCTTGTTTTTATCTAACTGTTTAAACAATACTTACACTATACTAGATAGTATGTATAATGGAAGAAACTTCACCCTGCAATATGGCCGCAACTGTAGAGCAGTGCCCACAATGCTCGATGAGACAAACTCGATAATGAATAATAACGCTATGTGAAAGAGAGTAATTACTCCATTCGGAGTAGACAAATAAAAAAATAAAATAAAATAAAATAAAAAAAAAAAATTCATTAATCCGGACATTGATTGAATTTTTGAAAATTACAATTACATTTCTTTTGATAAATAAAAAAAAAAGGATAAACAACGTATGATCACCTAGTAGTTGAAAATTGCAGAATGGAGAATATAAACCACGGAACATTAGCTGTTCAAAAAGGAGGACTCTATCCGTGGATAGGGCTTCACAACTGAATAACAAGTGGTTGATATCCTCGCGATACGCTGTGCTTACATGATCGCTACAAATTGAATGAAAATGGTTTCCATCGAAAAAATTAAGCCGCACTCTAGTATGACCTGAACGAAGTCTGCAGATAGTAGTGACAAAACGCCGAATTAAGTTAGCCAGGATAGAAGTAATATTATTATACCAAGGGGCATACTTGGTAGAGACGATTGGACAATTCCGTTTGTCTTGCCTAAACAAGGCGAACTTTAACGAAGTTCTTCCAATCAGTGTACACTTGTTCCTTTAAATCATGTCCAAAAGGTCCGTGTAGATACTATAAAGGGGTATACTACCCCGTTTAATGCCGCTTCCTTAGCCATTTCTATTCAAACAAATTTTCTGTAGTTTTTCAAGTTTTCCCACACTAAAATTTATCTGAATGCCACTCTCTCTTTTTTTTGATCTTCTTTAATTAACGAGCCGAAGATTTTTCTACTGCTACTAATTGGAAGCGGGCGACTCGTATTCTAAAATCGACTCCGAATCAATTTGTATTTGGAGTCGTCAAAATTGATTTAACGAACGAGTCAGCTTTTTAAAATTGACTCTGACTTGCCAATAAAACAGCATTCGACTACCGCCTGTAGAGTCAGACAAACGTTAAAAAACGAACTAGTTCAATATAAAAGAGTCGACTACGAGTTCCGGAAAAAGGTAGCGGTGACTCGAATTAAAAGAAACAAAAAAAAACAAAAAAAAAACGCCAACTTAATGAGAAGATAGTAAATCTTTTGCTGAAGCGTAAAAAAAGCGGTCAAACTTTATTTTTTTCACGTTTCACTGCCTATTTTTGAGATTTATTTAGCCGGTGTGCTTTTGTTCGCAGCGGCTATTTTCTATTTCCTTACCCCTTACTCGTAAGTGTTGGACGGAGTATCTACGTTATCGTATTTCAAGATTCTTGACTCTGCGGCAGAGCCACTGATTATTTATGCTACGCCTCACCAAATGAATTTGTAACAGTTAGCAGAAAACTAAATAACCTCTCGACCCTAGACATGATGTCCAACTCTCGATGCTGAGCGAGTCGGCTCCGTACCTACAGAGTCGACTGCGTAGTGGACAGCTCTGTTGTCCCTTAACCGCAATACTAATCTATATGAAATCATTTTCCGCTATTCCACGCTCCAGCTAACGTACGCTGAACAAATGTAAAATAAAAAGAATTAGCTCGAGAAATTACTAGAAAGTAACCAAATTTGGAAGAAAAGAAACTTGAAAATGTTGAAGTAATTAAAATAGAACACACACTAACAACACGATGATATAATATGGAAAGTATAAAAAATACAAAAACACCGACTAGTTTCGGGTACTACAATTCATCTTCATGATGTGTATAAATAATTAAAATTAAAACAACAATAATAAATCCGTCAACAGTGAAAATATGTAAAATTAAAGTAAAGTGAATTCCATACCCTTGACAGGGCGTCGGGATTGTGAAGTTAAGGTTCACAATGTACTAAGCCCAACGGCACTAATGAGAGTAGGGGGGCCAGTCCCTTTCTCTCGGCCGCCTTTACTTTCCCAGATTTCTTTGGTACCCAATTATTTCAGGCTGGGTAGTATTTCAATGAACGAGACTAATTATTAATAAATTTAAAATATTTAAAGTTTAAAAATACAAACATTTAAAATGAAAATTATATTAAAATTAAGATTGCATAATGTAATATTAAATGAGGACTTGGCAATTTTAAAAATAATTGAAGACAATAAATATTAAGACTTTGCTGAAATTTTATTACATTCACAAGTACAGGGATAACATTATTATTAATAACTTGCCGTACAATTAATCCTGATTATTTAATGTTTAATATTCCATCGTACAATCTTAATTTTAATATAATTTTCATTTTAAATGTTTGTATTGTTAAATTTTTATATTTTAAATTTATTAATAATTAGTCGTTCATTGATATATTGTGATTTATTTTTACGTTTCAAATTTCGTTAGTTAATGGTGACCACATATTTTCATTGTTAACGGATTTGTTATTGCTGTTTTAATTTTAATTGTTTATACACACCATGAAGATGGATTGTACTATTCGAAACTAGGCGGTATTTTATATTTTTTATATTATAATATCACTGTGGTGTTGTTAGTGTGTGTTCTATTCTATTTGTTTCAATCAACTGTAACACAATAGCATAGATTACAATTATATTAAATTGAAAATGTATTGAATTTTAGCAGGATTATCGTGCCAACGTTGAGGGAACAGTGTTTTCCAATTACGAACAATAGCCTAAGTCTCACATTCCGTTTATGTTTTACTTTATAAACTTCAAAAAAATTACTGTTAATTTTTCCACTTGCCGAATATCTCTATACCTTCTTAAGAAAGAGCTAAGGAGTAATCCAGTTTTTGTGTATATATTCTATAGCGAGTTTGCTGCGAAACATCTCAAACAGTGGCTAAAAAAACAAATCTTCATTAATTGTTTATATCGCTTCTATATTTCAATAACTTTTTGAGGGCTGTTTTTTTTTTTGTGTGAGGGGATTTGTTAGTAATTTAGATTACTCGATTTTAAAATATACATTTATTCGCATTACCTTTCAACAAACGAACTCTAGAAAGGTAAAAATTTTCCTTTTTGTGTTTATTTTCAAGCGGAATAATACCTTTTTCTTTTCTTCATTCTATCGAGAGCTCGAGTAGCAAAGACGATTACCCATCAGTGGAGCAATATGATAAATCATCATCCATCATCGCATTTTAATAATTCCGAACGGTTAGCGTCGGAAGAGGTGCACACGTGTGTAAGCTGATTTCTTTTCGCTGCTAGAGTGATTTCCTATACGGTAATCGTAAGTATGTTTAGGAAGAATTTGAAAAGAGCAGGCTAGTTAATACTGGTAACAGTTCTTATAATTATTAAACTGAAGATCTGTATTTACTGTTCCTTTTTTTTTTTTATTTTAATTTTCCGGTTTTACTAATGTTCGTGCACGAACACGGCGGATATTTCACGAATTGGATAGCGCTGTAAGAATATACGTGCTAAATTCAACTTTTACGGATTATTGCAGATGCTTTATAATTCTCTATATATATTACATAAATTATGTAGGTATGCGATTTAACTACAAACGGTTAAAAATCCATCTATAAAAACTTTTGATGATAAAAGATTTTTTTTCTCTTTTTTTCTTTTTTCTTTTTTCTTTTTTTTTGGACTCCTTCAATCGACTTAGTATCTGAATTAAAAAAAAAAAACATTACATAGCAATTTATAAATTATTCGATTTTAGAAGGCGAAAAGATACACTTAGCATTTACTGGAAATGTCACCCTAAAGCTGAATATACTCGTAGTTTATGTCGATCCAAAAATTGTAAAATGAACATTCAAGAAGTACATGATATCTGCGTGTACAACCTTATTTATATCAGAAACATGCTTACAGAACGGAAATGCGACTAAGTGTTATTAACTTCCCACCTAAATCTACAGATTAATGCACGAAGGATAGTATCATTAAGAGCATACGGACGTATGACTAGAGTATTAGGTTGGGTAGATTTATAGTAAGATACCAAAAGAGGGTTACTCCTAGTGAATTTCCAATAATATTCGTTGTAAGCATACTTAAGTAAAAGAATTAAAAAAAAAATAACTGCGAAAGAGCTTGAAAATGAAAAGGACTCCTTGGTTCGCCGATTTGATAACAGCATCGTCAACGCTGAACCGAAAGTATTCGGACATGGAAAAGAGAAACATCTTAAATGAGGTCGCCAGGGAAACTAGAATCAGTGCGCAACGTTAATGTATGCTTTAGTACATAAATAAGTGGATGTAGCCGATAGTTGAATGAGGAGTGGCTTAAAGCGACGAGGCTGTTTTTTGTATCTGTCGATAAAAGTATTTTAACATCTGACTGATTTGATAGTATAAAGATCAGAGCCTTGATAACCGCATTCTGCAAACTAAAGGTAGAATAGAAGCGTAATAACGAAAGGACAATCAATATTCGATGCTTTAAGTCTTTCATCGGAATTGATGGCATTAGATACTGCAGCAATCACCGAGAGATTTCTTCAAATGCCGACCAGATGATAACCATTGATGCTGATAAGCGACGCGAATATTACATTAATGTGTAACATTATTTCTTCGGTAATCGGGATATTGGCGATGGTTCCGAAAATTAATTATAGATCAGAGACCACTTAGTGCGTATGAGATATGGAGCTGTTTTATTCGATTTGCAAATATATACGAAATAGCGCGTAAAATTCCGTGGACGGATTGCAAAATTAAGGGGGGAAATAGGTTTAGGTCTACGTTTTTTTTTTTTTCGTGGATTTTTTTGACAAAGAAGGAATGTATGTAATTTATTAAAACTTTGAGAACATTATGTACATACATTTTCAAATAAGTATTGTAATTTTTTTGAAGCATTTCTTCAGAAAGTATGGGAGATTTCAGCTGCCACCACCAATCGGATATCGTCATCAGACATCACCTGTTGGAATATTTTCACGTTTTGGATTGTCATCTGTCGATATCATATGATCGTAAGTTGCCATTACTGTCTTTTTCAGGTCTTTTACGCTATTAACATTTCTTCTAATCGCTAAACCGCAGTAAGCGTTTAATTCTTTCACAAAAGCCTTCGTCGGGTTTTCTTTTCCGTTCAATTTTTTGTCTTTTCTGACGCTTCGGATTTACTGAAAATTTAACATCCTGTTTGAAATTTCGACAAACAAGAATATCCGTATGAATAGGATAAAAAAAATGAAATAATTCTGTAACAATGTAGCGGATTAACAATCACACTTTCACCAGTGTGGGGTATTCGAAAGTTTCTTTACGCTGATACTTTCATCTTCGCCATATTTACTTGATCTACTATTAGAATACCGAATTCCATGGAAGGATCGTCTACACTAGTGCGAGTAGAAGTGTCATGCTATTTTTTTCCAGTTACGTCGATATTTCGTCTCAAAACTTGAAACATATGTTACGTAGGTCGGCGCCAAAACTATAATGATTCTTCATACCACACACACCTTAATTTAATCAAAAAATTCTTTCTCTCTCGTTTCACCTCCATTTTTAAAACGCTGAATGTTCTGCAATTATCAGCTGACCTTTTTAAATTCGCTAAAAACTTCTCCAAAACTATTATTATCCCGTTCGATTCTATGAGCTGTTTATCAGTTCTGAAATACTTATCCTTCAGCACAAAATCGCATCCGTATATTTACAAAATCAGAAACTTAGTAGTGCCTCTGGCTGAAGCTGACATAACGGTGAACTTAGGACATATCTTTAAATAGTTTTACAAAACAATCGATGAAATAAAAATAATTAAATTTTTCGAATTATCTCAACTTATCCCCCCCCCCTTCAGGTGAAGCGGAAAGATGTTGAATGTGTGCGTTGAGGAAGTAAACTGTGTATATTTATGTTTAGAACGAAAAATTCGGAATAAGTAGAAAAATAATTGGAGTGCTTCACTTTTTGAAAACTACGAGGTATCAGACTGAATCCGACAGTTATACTATGGAGGAATGAAGGCTAAGGAATAGCGATAGAGTAGAGGAAGATAGATGTCCATTGTCGGGATGATTTCTTATAATTTGACGTTAAACAGAGAAGTCAGCTGGAGTGACGAAGGAAAAAAAAAAACTAATGGAAGCGTGCGAGGGAAGACAAGAATTTGAAGGAACACGAACTGTTCTTCTGGTTTTTTAACCTTTTCACTAAATTCCGACCACATTTCGTTACTCTGTGTAGAAAAGGGAATTTCGCGCCGAAACTAGGTTTCCGTTTTACTGCAACATTACTCACACGTTTCATACATTTAAATATAATCGTAAAAAATTAAAGTCATTATTTTAAGCGCTTTCACTTTGCGAGGATTTTCCTTTTTTGAATTGTAGTTTCGTTTTTCTCTATATAAATTCTACGTTTTATACCCACGGATTATTTTTGATTATTTTTTAGGAGCTAATTATTATCGCAATTATCTTTATTATATTAATTTCAATTTGCTCATAGCCCAGATTTAAATTTAACAATTCTGTAGAAGTTTTCTTTTGTTCTATTAATTTTCTTTTAGGTTTCTTATATTCTTTTCGGGTGTTTGTCGAAATCTCTTTTAAAGCTGTATTTTAAATTTTTATAAATATCCTTTTCCTATCAGAAGAGTCTCTTTCAGAAATGCCTCTTAAACCCGCTTATCTTTTCCTTTCCCATACACGTCTGCTGTACCGGTTCGTGCATACTGTCAATATCCGTCTGAATAACTTAACTAGCGCTCTTTTTATTATTATTTTGAGTAAAGTCCCCTGATTGACATGGCCCAAAACAAGAAGTTATTTTTCGTGACTATATGGTGCTACGAAACTGAGACTGATAGATAAAAGGAAATATCGTACATATATTTATACACAAATATGTATTAATGTTAGTCTTTTTTACGTCAAGGGTAGTAGTATGGAAAAATCGTTATAAAATATTCTAATGTTTTTCCGTAATATTTTGAAATAAATGTTGCAGCTCTTGATGTTTATCATATATAGGGCTGCGAAAACGGCTTCGATTTCATATTTTAATTATTATTATTAGTTTTGTTAGTCAATCGGGTTATACACATTAGCAAAAATTTCTTACACAAATTTTCCTTTATTGACCCCGCTGAATGTTAAACAGGCACATTTATTAAATACATGAAAAATACAAATAAAGTTAAACTATGCGCATCATAATTTCCGATATCTATGGAGTTGGTGAGCTACTGGCTTTCCGAAGTCAACGGCAGGCGAGGGTTGTACTGGTTTCAGTTGCGAAGAATATTACCGCTTGAAAATAGAATTGCAAAATACTTCAAACCGAACTTGGCGACAATGTATTTAAAATATCCGGAAAGGTGAAAGAACATTAAAAAAAAAAAACGAAAAAAAAGACAAGCTAACCGTTTTTTATGCAACCGATGACTACTTTTTCTGACTGCAGGTCAACATTAGAGAAGATAAACAGAATTAGCTTGAAGACAAGTAAAAGCCCAACTGACTGACGCCTGACCGAAATCTTTACTCTTCGACCATTTCTTTTCTTTTATTGCCTGCACCGAAATCAACCTTTTTCAAAATGATGGTGCACACTTCGCTCAGGGTCGATGCGTGAGGGTCTATTCACCTTTGTCCGATAACAAGATTTCTCTTTCACCACCGCACAATTTTTCGTTTATCGTCAAAATCTGCTCATATTTATTTTTATTTTCTGATTTTATTTTTTATTCTATCTGTGTAATGTAAGTCTTGCGTGTGTACACCTGCGTTGCATATAATAATTGCCTAGTTCACTTATACTTATGTCTGTACAGCTGAAATGTACGAATAGGTAGTCGCCGACGCTCAGGAATTAAGTATGACACTATAAAGAAGAAAATAATGTAATGTAAACGTTGTAATGTACAATAGAACCCATAAAAATATTGCAAACTGAAAACTGTCTTTATTTTTTTTTTTTTTTGACAAGACTAAAATAAAAATAAAAAAACAAATAGAATAACATAAACGTTAAAAACAACTCTTCTAAAAGAAGAACGGGGGTCCAAGGGCTTTTGTGTAGGGTTTAACGAAAAAAATATTACACACAATATATATATATACGTATTAATAAAAAAAGAAGGTTATTAATAACTTTTCGAAATAAATTGTTAATAACGATGTATACGAAAAAAGTTTTCGATGACCGTTTAAATGCCAAACAACGGACCAACGAAACAAAATAAACACCTTGGATAACTATCTCAGCAATCAATAACAACTGTGCAATAAATTCCTTCAGGATGTTTTCTCATTCCTCCTGATTTGGTAGATGACTCCATTTTTTACCTTGGACTACCCGTGAACAAACACCGGCCACAAATATACGTACACGCATGTGTCCTTTTTATGACGCACTAACTCAATCAACGGACAAAAGGTCTCTTACACACCGATGATCGCAAGTAGCCAAACGGCCGCCGCACTCACCATGGAACCAAAAACATTTTCTAATACAACTATCACCAGATGCGCAAGCAAAAATAGCCGATTTCCCCAGGTTTTAATAATAAACACGTAGCGGTCCGAATTCGTAACAATAGTTAATGTTTGATATTTGCTACTTCGATCTTCAACTTATCGTTTACTTAACGTTTGTATGAGTTGCTAAGTTGAAAAATTTGAATCGACCTAATTGATCGAGTTTTCTCGATTACAATTTTGCACACATTTAAGTCTCTCTCACTTTTCTTTATTTCTGTCCACAATTTTTTGGGTTATTTCTTTTTTTTTTTGTTAAAATTTAAAAAAAATTTCTTACCGAAAAAAATTAAAATTAAAAAATTACGCTAATAGCAAATCATTCTCCAAGGGACTCTATTCGTGGTACCAGGGAAGAAACCGACAATTTCAAATGCGATGAAATAAAAGCAGAGTGTTCATCAAGGTGTCGACAATTTCAAGAAAAGAATAAAAATGAAAAAAAACCATTATGTTCTGGTAAATTTTAAAATAAGGACACATTTTGATATCTTTACATTTATAACACACTTTTTCAACACTAATCTTTTTTTGTTTCATTAATTTTTATAATTACCATTACTTTTGACCCTTCAAATACACAGTGTGTCTAGGAACTCTTTTCTTATTGGGTATTAATTAATTTTTCTTTTTTTTTTTTTTTTTCATGTGTAAACGGAGTTCTCTCTATTAAGCAAAGGGAAGCGCCATTTACATTCAAATTGCACCGATCACGTAAGCACAGTTTACCGCGAGGATATTAACCACTTGTTATATTCAGTTATGGTACTCTAGCTATAGGGACGGACAAGGCCGTATCCACGGGGTGGGTTTTGGGGGTTAAACACCCCCCATGAGAACTGAAATAGCTTAGGTACTTCATTAATATTTAATGCAAAATTTTTTGTTACGAGTATAATCAATAACATATTTTATTAATGTTTATACAGTAATTCGTTTATTTAAATTATTAATATATAAATCAAGATGATGGAAATTATTAATAGCATGAATATTAGTGAAAAATGTATTTTTATTTATGAAAGAAATATGCGAAGAAAATTTTCACCCCCCCCCCTCCCCCCTTCCAAAATTCTGGGCACGGGCCTGGGGACGGAGTCTTTGCTTTTGAAGAACTCATATTCTGTGGTTTATATTCTCCATTCTGCATTTTTCAACCACACTTTTTTCTGGCAATCGTACGTTAATTATCTTATATTTATCAAAAGAAGTGAAATTATTATTTAAATAACTCGATTAATGTCTCCGAGTGAATGTAAAATTTGTTTCCCAGTCTAATAGCATTATGGATAATGAGGATAATTTTAACATTTGCACATTTCCTTACTTTTTCTTTTTACAACCTTTATTTACTCGGTTACTCAAAGTTGAATGATTATTCCTTTTTCCCATCGGGTATTATGAGCACTGTCATAGAATTGTGGTCGGTTTGCTGGATGGAGCTTATTCGAAAAGAGAAAAAAAAAAAAAAAGAAAGAGAAGAAAGAGAAAAATATTTTTGATTGTTGAGTTTCATCGAGAATTGTGGTCCGCAGTTATGACCATATTGCAGGATGGTGACTTATGTTAATTCGAATTTCTTTTTTTTTCTTTGTTTTTATCAAATTTCATCGAGCACTGTATGTAGTTGCGGCCATATTGTAAGATGGAGCTTCTTCCTAGTACATAAAATAGTTTAACAAGAACAAGGAAGTATTTTTCCCCGTGCATTCAAGATTTCATTAGAACGTCAGAAAAAAAAACTCAAAAAAGAAACAACAAAGTTTCTTGGAAAAGTTGAATTTTATCACACTAGTTTTTTCTACGTCAAATTTAACAAAGTCAAATTTCTATTTAATGGGAATTTTTCCTACTTTTCAGTTATCTGAAAAATTCCAAAAAATGATAAAGCCAAAATTTTCGACGTTAGGAATTGTGAATTTTTTCAAAACTTAATAAAAAGAGCAAATACGTAATTGTGGTCATTTAAGTGTAAGGCTGCTTTTTTGCGTTACTAAAAACGAAAAAGGAAAAAAAACAAAAAGAAACTGAGTATGCAAGAGAATAATTCGAAGAAAGGGAGCGACTTTTAAAAGGATGAACGACGAAAGAAAAGATAGAATATATGCAGAAGAGAAGGAAAGAGTGAATGAGAAATAGAATACTGCGGAAAAAGAAAGCTAAGCACGAAAAGTACATTGCACCGCGGAAGGATTGCAATAAGGTTTCGACAGCTTCCATATTTCTCGCTTTTTTCATACATGCTCATTTCTAATTAAATTTTTATTATACGCCTCTTCCTCCTCGGGTTATATCCATTTTCTTCGCAATTCACATCCATTCTCTTTCTCAGTCTCTTTACCGTATTCTATCCTGAAAAAAGTTAAAGACCTACTACTCCTTTTTTAAACTAAAGTGTCCACTTCATTGCTACCACTCATTACGATAGGAAGTTATATTGGAGGAAGTAACGACCTTCGGATAAACGACTTGGCACTACCGTTAGCTGCTAACTTATAGCTTTAATCACGCATTGAAATTGATGCGAGCGTTACAACTAGAGAACGTTCTGTGTTCTTGTTACATTAACAACAGAGCTGGTTGAGAAGTATTTAAATAACGGTGTGAAAAAAAAAAAGGAATGTATTTCTCGTAAAGTAATTTTTAGACGACGAAAAATCGTTTTATTTTTTTTTTTTTTTTTTTTTTAAGATCCCCCCTTTGGGCACGTTAGCTAAGGACCTACACCCAGAAACAACAAAAAAGAAAAGAGCCGTCAGTTAAATTTTGATTCGGTCAGATATGGACAATATAAAGGAACTACTAATGGATGAAATAATGGATGGTGAAGAGAAGGACAGAATATATACGATGCACAATAAGGAGTAGGTTGAGTTTCAGCAAACAAGAATATAGGATACCGCGTTCAACAGAAAGAGATGGACATTCAAAAAAGATACGTGATTGGCGTCGCAATTCGCCGCCTCATTAGGGTGAAGAGGACAATTTGGAGAAGAAACAAGGGAAAAGCGAAAACGAGAGGAAGGAAGAGTAGAATGGCCAAAACACAAGCGAATCATAGAAATGACAACAGTACAAGGAAGTTAAAGTAACTCCAAGAACACCAGTTATTAGACGGAAGACTAGGTTGTACAGACAGATAAAAGGATTGATCGTTACGAAAGGAGGAAGGGTAAATATCTGACCAAAATTTAAGATGAAATTTAGTACATAAAGAATTCAAGTTGGAGGATAGAACTTTTTTAAAGAAGGAACGAGAGGAAGCAGGAACTCGAGCCAAGGAATCCGTCGTCTCACATTACCTTTAATGCCCATAGGGCTAGGAATCCATAGAAAATCAACGCGGATGGAGTAGTGAGAAGAAAGAAGATGGACAAGACAGCGCATGCGAAGAATGATGAAATCGGAAGAGTGATCAAGAAAAGGGGAGCTGATCGCTTGAAGAACACTGATGGAGTCTGAGATAATCAAATAATTAGAAAACTGACGACTGGAAGAAATGAAGATAAAAATCGTTTTAAAAAAATAAGTAATAAGAAAATCAAAGGTAAGATTACCGTTTGTTGACGTAAAGCAGTCAAATTTCTAGCAAGCTGAATTACTTCGTCGTCGTACTGACTAGGCAGGTAAGAAAATCGTATAACCGGAAGAAAGGTAGCCAGCTGCAACCAACGAATGTATAATTCTCTATCTGGTAGATCTTGACTACCTTCTACATATTCGAAAATCGAAGTAGACTCGTTATCTGCCGATTAAAAGACGATAATTAATTACGTAATTTTTATATAACCGAACGGCAACGCGGATTAAAGATGAAATTATAATCGCATAAATAAAGCAGCTTAACATTAGAATGTACATAATTAAAAATTACGATTATGATTGAACTATAGAATAAATATCGAGTAGATACTTATAAAAATGCATCGAACAAAAGTCGAAAAAGATGAAACATTGTAATCGACTGTGAAATTAATTAAAACAAATTTAATGTAATTATTTGCTGAATGGTGAACTGTTATATATGTATATATATATATTTATTTTATTTTTTTTTATCCACCCTTTGGATACGCCAGCTAAGAGGACCTACAGCGAGAAAGAAAAGAGCCGTCAGTTAAATTTTGATTCAATATAAAGGAACTAACGGATGAAATAATTGATGGCGAGGGGAAGGATAAAATATAAGATGCACAATAAGGACTAGGTAGAGTTTCAGCAGACAGGAATATAGAATGCAACGTTCGACAGAAAGGAATGGGCATTCAAAGAAGATGTGATTGGCGTCGCAAACCCCACCGCTTCATTGGGGTGGAGAATTTGGAGAGGAGGCAAAGGAATAAACGAGAGGAAGAGAGAGCAGAATGGCTAAAAAGGCAAGCGAATCATAGAAATGACAACAGAACGGGGAAGTGAAGGAAACTCAAAGGAATATTATTCGGCATTTGTTTATTAATAAGATGTTCACATATTATTTATCGTAATGTATAGTATGTTTCCGCGAAATTTAACAAATTCGTTTTTTAATCATGTTATTTTTATACATTCGTTCCCATAATTGTAGATCAAATTATTCCGAACTAGTCGGTATTTTATAATTATAATTTCAGTGTGTAGTTTTTTGATGTTTCGTACTTTTATTTATGTAAAATTCGTACACCGGTCTCTTTAATGTAATTCATTATGGAACCACATCGAATTAATGATGAAATTATTTTAACATGTATATAAGTTTCCGGAAATAACACGCTGAACAAATTAGTCGAGTATCGAAATTCATCGCATGTGATAATAACGAGATTATCTTTACGTAAACATTGGATAAAGTTTGACAGGCGGCAGTCTTAAGGAAGCCTTTCGTGACGCTATCGAACTTTTACCTCTTCTTGAACTTTCAAAAATTATAACGTTCCCGGGCAGATATATATATGCTCGAGAAAATTTAAAATCAACGATATACCACCGACCACGAGGATATTGGAAAATATAACGAACTGGAAAATGATGAGTATTACCTCCGCATCTGGAGCACCTATATTAGGGATTCGTTTTTGCCCTATTATCACCGTCGCCATTGTTTAAATATTATTTCTATTTATGAGTTTCGGACCCATCGAACCCTCGAGAGATGTTTACGGTATATTTTAATTCGACCCTCGTTTAAGTAGATAGTTCGCGAAGTGTGTTTCTTAATTTTTCGGTCAAACCGTCGAAATTTTTACATTCGGATAAAAATGGGAAATAGCGGACTCTCAGCAAAAACAAAAAATAAATTTTTAACGCACCGTCGAATTATTTAATGAAATTGCACTGCGGTCACTTTTAATTCGATGTATCGAAATTTTTAAATCGAAATTTATATCGAAATTACAATACAAACAATTTTGTGGATACATAATTTTTTCTCTACATACGCATAATGATAGCACACTATATATTCAAAATTGGAAATAACTATTTATATATCAATCAGAAATATATTTAAAAATATTTCTGATTAAGTTGATATAAAAAGTTATTGCCAATTCAAACAATTATTAGAAACAATTATGAACAATCAATATCTAGCACACTATATATCTTTCGTATTATGAACATTGTCGAATATTTGATTTTTTTTTCCTTTCCGTATTCTTAATGAACCCCTCCCTAAAACATTTTCATAAGGTTCCCGATTAACGAAACAGTATGGGTCGCGTACTTAATGGAAGTGCACCATTTGTCCACAAAAAATAATGTTTGTAATATTAGTATGGTGCATATAAACTGTGGTATTTTTATACTTACTTTATACCCTTGCTGCTCATTTTTTTCAGGACTTCAAATTTTAAAACTTATAGAGGGCATTAATAGTTATGATATGCTTTTTTTTTTTTCTTTTTTGGAATGACTCAAAAACTAGGAAAATGTGAAGAGATGAGATGTTGACACGATCACATGTAAAAGTCAAAAAAGACTCAAATCCCGAATGACCGAAGAAGAACTCAAGAGAATAACAAGAAGATAATGGTAGATTCAACAAAGGGAAATTAAACAGAAGAAGGGAAGTTTAGATGAATAATTTAGATAGAACAGAAGAAGACTAAACCATCTCTACTGAGTCTTTGAAGCCGTCAGTGATGATAGTAGTAGCTTATAGTTTAGTTCTTCATTTAAGGTTAGCTCATCATAATGCGATCATTAAGTAAGTGTTCAAAACTATAGTCAGTGTTTGTTTTATTTAGATTTTTATGATTTTTTCATAATATATCTATTATTAGTATATAATTTATTTAACGCTTGCTGTTATCGAACTAAAAAGGCTTTTTTTTTTTTTTTTTGACACTAAATCTAAATCTTAAATATTTATTTCGGCGGCCTATTTGAAATATTCAATCTCAGAGCTGTGTTGCATTAAGTGCGACACTGATGTGCTGGCGAACGGTGATTATTATGTTATCAACAATTACACTTTTTACCTTTGCCGTAATTTCGGCGGACATAAATGGCGATGGCCGGATTAAGCACGCGTGTGAATTCGCGATAATGCGTATAAGCGGATCACAGGTCCAGGGGTAGGGCTGGTCGAGCAGCTGTCTATCGTCAGAAAAGACATTGAATGTCTCCCCTTTCAGTGAGATATGTGAGCCAGTTTACGTAGTTAGTTTGGCAATGGCGTTTCGTTCAAGTAGGATCTGATATCTTGCGGTGGTACACATTGACACTTCCAAAAACTTCACTTACACTGGGTTAATGTACATAAATGAAAAAAAAAAAGTGAGATGGCTGCTCCAATGGCCCATAGCATCAATAGTGCGCTAAATTTGATTGGCTCGTTACACGAGGAAAATAGCGCGCTTAAACAATGCAACTATTAAGCAACAGACTGATTAAATTGAAGGAACAACCCGGAAAGAAATGTTATAATCAGTGACTGGAACTGGAGAATGTAGTCTGGAAAATTGATACAGGCTTGTGTCACCGACTGCCGAAAAGTATTAGGCCGAAATAGCCTGTTGTCATGGTCAGATTTTGTCGTAGATCGCTCAAAGTGGAATTTGTCCGGAGCAGTCCAGCGACCAACTCTAGAGGCTCCCGGTTATGCCGACAACCTTTGGGTATTTAACGATCATCTTTCCGCATTGGACTCTCGTCTCTTCTCTACTGCGTGGCAATTGAAATCTGGAAATTCCTCTGGGTGAAAGGCGGGAAGATTTTATCTAGAAACGATGAGGGCAGCCCGGTTATTAGATTAACTTCGGAAGATCGGGTTAACAGTCAACTTCTAACTCGTCTGTTGTATTAATATTTTTTTTTTATTTTATTTGAGAGTAGTGCGGATGTGTGGTTGGAAAGTATATTTGTAGCGTTTAATTTCGTAATTCTGTCAGTTTTGTGGATTTTTTCGGTTGCAACTCCTCTCTTATCGTAACAATTTTTCACTAACTTATTCTTGAGCTTAAATGCACACGAGTATTTATTTTATCCGGGGTATTCTGCTTTAGTGCATACGGCTGTTATTTGGTGATAATAATATATTCCTGTGAAGCCTCTAAACGTCTCTAGTTGCATTAACTTGTACATCACCTACTTTATTATTAACAATATTACTGAAATATAGTTTTTATTCTGTTCTCTTTTTTATTTTCGGAATTTTAAGGACCAATTTATATTGTCTATATTATTCAGCTTCGTTAGAACATTTACCAATATTAATAATTAATTTTATATTAATCTTAACTTGTTACATTTGAATTCCACATTTTAAGTGTTATTACGTACGATCATTTCTTTTTATTTTATTCCTTAAAAACTTTTACACATATCTTTTTCAGAGTGCTTCTGAAATTATTACTTGAACCTGAACCAAACTATGATTAATTCGAAGTTACTTTAAACATCAGTAGTTTAAGAAAACATTTTAATGAATTTACTATGATCATTGAAGGAAATGGTACTACGAGGGAAATTAATGACGTGTGCAGATGACACAGTTTTGTTAGTGAATTCTCGATGCCGATGCATTTTAGAAAAATTAACTCAAAATAAAATTAACTTAACGGTTAATGGGATGAATAATAATAAACCGGTATTAAATATAAATAAAACGAAATATATATTATACGGTTAATCTATCAAGGTGTGGGATAGTCTATCCCTAACCCTACCGAAAGGTTTTACGATTGAAAGAATGTTTGAAATTAAATATTTGGAATTACTTTTTGACCGTCATATGTTGACGTTGTCCACATATTCGGTAAGTAAATTGAGAAAATTAAATTGTGCGTTTCATAACCCGCAACAGTACTTTTCTCCCAAACATTTAAAGCGTTTTTACTTTGCATTGTATCATCTTATTCAAATTTTTTGGGGTGCTTGTATTGCTTAATATAATATATCCTCGTGGTGAAAATGCTTTAGATTACCACATCATGAACCCAGAAATCTTATAGAAAATAAATTTGCTATATTTTGTAATTAAAAATAAATATAAATTTAAAATTGCTTTATGGGAAGGTAATATAAAATCTAATACTTGCCTCTATCCCTAAATCATTTTCATTATAATCATTATTATCATTTTGTAAATTTTCACGGAATTTGTATATTGCTAATTTCATTATTTCAGAATATAACCAAATTATTCTTAGTTAATAAATTACAATATTTTAATAAATTTCAATTATTAAAAGGACGAATACACTTGTACTTTTGTAGTAATAATTCCCGCTTTTTTTCATTCTTAGTATATAAATGTGCTATCGCGTTTATTTGTTTGTGGTTTCCATTTATTTCCTTATTAGTATTTTTATTTTTTCCAAATATTTTCACTAGTTCTAATTTCCTTATTTTTGCCTTTTTTCAGTTTTATGTTAATCCATTTTTTCCTTCTTCTTCCTTTCACTCAACACTCCCTTTTTTCTTCTCCGCATTCATGTTTCTACCCGTAGTAGATTCTACTTTGTTTTGCTTTTGTAAGAATAGTTGTAATTTTGTATTTTAATAAACGTTAATAACAGTGTCGGGCACTCCACAACGTGCATACTTGCTCTGTAAGACCCACAACTTATTTTAAATAAAAAAAAAAAAAATGGGTGACAGTAGTAATGAAAAATTGGTTATTCTATCAAATTTAACATCAAGAACAGATGTAAAAGATTTCAATAAGCAAAGTAAAATGATATAGTTACAAATGTTTATGAGTTTTTCCAAAACTTGGCTGATAATTTCAATATCGTTAAACGCTTTAAAATTTTAAACAACTATAAAAGAACAAGATTGCTGCTGACTGTGGAATAGCAGTGAAAAGTATTTATAATATTAAAAAAGATATCGATAAATCGGGAAATAAATTAATTTGCGGAATACCGCAAAAAACGTACGAATGAAACACAATAATTACCAAGCTCTGGACAACTTTGAAGAAAATATAGTACGTCAATGTGCATTTCGTTTTTTTACAGGAAAGATGAGTACGCAACTTTAGAATAAATATTCCGTGAATCTTGAAATAAAATAAATGTTCAGGGTTGTAAGACACCGGTGTAGAATATTTTAAAAAATATGAAATTTAAGTACCGGAAATCTTCGAACGGTAGAAGATTTTTAATAGAATGCACTGATATAATAGCAGCGCCAGCAAAATTTCCAAGTCAAATGCGTGAAAATAAAAATGATAAATCAAAAAGGCCAATATGTTTCATTTAGATGAGATAAATCACAACTTGAGTAAATTCTGGCAGGATGAAAATCAAAAATGGTGGACTAAAAGTTTCGGTTGATAAGGGTGAGCGCTTAATTTTATGACATGTAGGTTCTGCAAAAACGGGATTTCTTAAAGAATGCAAATTAATTTTACGAGTAAAAAATACTTAAAATAACCACAATCAAATAGATTACACCGTATTTAAAAATTGATTTATAAATTTTTTTAAATTTCTTGAAAGAAAGTTCTGTAATCGTAATGGACAACGCTAGTTATCATTCAGCCTTTTTTTTTTTTTCATATTCAGTATCAAGGTTAAATTTAAAAAAAAAACAAAACGGCATACAAACATGGTTTAAAAACGTTAATATATCCCATTAATGAAACGAAAGCTAAATTATTACAACATCCTAAAGTGAAAAATGCACGAAAATATATGAATTAGACAATTTAGCAAATGAAAAACAACATGAGATTATTCGTCAACTGCCATACTCTTTTTTTTTTTTTTTGAGCTCCAACAACATAATCCATCGACTAACCACCATATTTTGAGTAGCTACCTCATATTTACTGTACTCAAATTAGTTTAATTAGATTGTAATTAGGCATATCATCCTAATTATGATTCAACTGAACTAATTTAGACACAGTAAAATGCGGGGAGTAGCTACTCAAAATAATACGTTTAAAATGAATGACGTTGAAAAATTATATTGAATAATGCTGTAGATAAAATAACGTCCGATGACTGGGTAGTTGAATAAACCGATTAAAAACACAAACATATGATTATAATAATTTACATTATATTGACCATCAGATAGATTCCATAATAATAGAACTGCGGGATATTTCTTCAGATGAAAATAGTTTAGTCAAGGATGTTTTTGAATAGAAAGAAATATTTACGGGTGTAACGAATATATAATTTCATCATGAAAACAAAGTCAGCATTTGTTTTGGCCAAATGGTTTGATAGCTAACTAAAGCTGGGCCATAAAAAAAAAAAAGGAAATAATAATAATACTTTTTGAACATATCCTTTCTTTTTTAAACGTTCCTGTTCCTTTTGTTTCATTTACAAGAATATTTTAAACGATGAAATATTTGGTAATTTTAAAATAGTTGTTATAAGATGTTAGGTTGGTATTCATTTATAAAAATCTAAACCATTACGTATAGTATTCGATAGCTAATTTTTAAATAATAACGTAAAAGTCAAATATTTTAATACCCGATACCGGGGAGCATCGTTTCTGATTTACTTTAAACTTGTGAATTAATCGAAGTAGGTATTAATAAATTACACAGACATTTAAAAATACAGCAAATGTGTGCAATATGAACGTTAGATATGCAAAAATGACACCTATTTTTCTACATTGAGGTATTTTCATGTTACACGAAATAGAACTAAATTCAAAATCTATAGACCAAAAATATTATTTAAAGTAAATACCGATAAATCCATACCTGTTTGTTAATATTTGTAAATATAAAATAAATTAACAGCTCAATAAGCACAAAAAAAAAAGTATAAAACATTAAAATTTTATAAACACATTATTTCTATTACTTATTAAATGAATCAATCTGTAGACTTTTATAAAATAATAATATATTTAAAATTTTTCTTAAACATACTATTACTTTATAGAAGTGTAAATGTCTATCGATTCGTTTAATAAGTGCAAAATAATTTACTTTAATAAATTAAAATAAATACCTTTACGTTCTATTTGAGTGTACTGTCTAGCTGGTGCTATATCGCGAAAACGTTTCTAAAGTAAATTATTTGAATTTATTAAAGTAAATTATTTTATACTTATTTCGGTTTGTTAGGTATTTATTTTTCTATCTAAAATTTTACAATAATCTGAACATATTTTACTTGTCCTAATATGAATCGTAAATAGATTTATTTTTTATCACAATTTCAATTTGTTATTTATCATGGTGTAAATAAGCTTAATTTACTTCTTAATAAACTCTAAATAAAAGCGTGATCGCTATAACGAATACTGTCTGTCTCCGTTTATTGTCAATTTAACGAACAAAAATACCAAAGAATGATAAAAATAGGGAGTAGTTGACATTACGCGATCAATACTAAAATAACTCTATGTCTAATTTAGTTGAATGTGTAAGTGAAATAACAATAATAATAATAAAGCTATTTAGCATATTATTTAAAATCTCTGCGTTTGTATTTATAATTAAAGTAAAAATGAAGCCGTTTTATTATTTATTACAAAATTAGTTTAAATATGTGAACTGGGAAAAATGAACGATTCAACGCTAAAATGAACTAATTAATTCTATTGATAAATTAATAAAATCGCATTATGATTTTGTTTTTTTTTTTTTTTTTTTTAATTATATTTAAAAAATATATTATTTCGAATAAAGAAATAAAAATTCCAATTTAAATAATATTAAATACCAACTTTTATCGATTTTTTTTCTTCATTGGCACATTTTCTTTGATCGAATGCTGATGACACACGATATTACTAAATGTTATAATTCACGCTACGGAATTTATGCAAATACATTGATTAGATTTGATTTGAAATAATGATCTGAGAAAGTAAAGATCATTTAAGAGAAAGAAACTAGCGCCCACATGATTTTCAGATGAGTACATTGCGAAAAGCTTAACTTCACACAATTCATGATAACCAAGATTCACATATGATCGCTTTAGTTTACTGTATATGGATTACGCTAACGCTTTAAATGAAAAATTTCCACGTTTAGTTCTCATCGTTGTTTGACACACTACCCCTTTTTACCCGATTTCCAATAATTCAGTTTATGCGAATTTGGAAGAGGGCATCTTCGAATTAAGTGATTATGAAATCTAAGTTTTCATACATTATCTGCACGTAAATTACGAATCATAGCTATCTTATAAGACATATCGAGAATTATTACCAGCACGGTTAAAAGCATTTTCTTTTACGTAGTCTCCGCCGACTGTTCCTGGCATCAAAAACGGATAGCCGACTATGCCGTACGTTAGTATCGTCGGGATGATCACTTGCAACGATTCCCAGGATGACTTAAGCGGGGGTAATGATAGAAATGCCGGAGCCGGCGGTCTCTTGATGGCTGACGATACTCCTAAAACCGGTACAGCTGACAGAACCTTGTTGACAAATATATCCTTGTAATGGTCCGGATTGGTCAGATTTTTCTTCAGTTGATAATATCGCGGTAAATCATAAGCTGAACCTAATGTAAGAAATTTTTCCGATTAGTGTAAAAATGCTGACTAAAAACTAGTACGGCAAAAGAAAAGACGTTAGCGGAACACATTTAAGACAAGTTCAATCCCCCCTTCTGTAAAATAGTTGGCGTTAATATTTAATTTTCCATAGTCAATGACGTATTTAAATTTTGGAAGATGCAATGAGGCCCGGCAAGATCCGGTAAGAAAGTTATTCGTTAGTGTAGAGGTGTATGAGAAAGTAATAGTTACAAAATAGTTCTAAATCCGTAATATCGATACGCTAGTTCAGGAAGCAAAAATGGGTTAATTCAGTTGAATCTATTAATCCATTTCTATCATTAAACGCGTAATTAATAATTAATAAACAATTACGAGAAATATATAATTTAATTAAAATACAGGCGGTAGGTTCTTACGTTTGTTTACTGATTAGAATTGTAGTTAAATTTTTACTAAAGATCAAAATTCTGTAGTAGGTTCCGCGATTGGAATTTCACCATTCTAATAATCATCAGTTGCGTTGCTTAATTAATGTCCATCCAAAAATAAAAAATTCGGAAAATGTACACAAAATTACATTTTTCACTGTTAAAAACGGCCAAAGCACCATCTAAGGAAAACGATATTTCTCAGTGTAAACGATGTCAAGTTCTCGGACGCACTGCCAAAAATTTCGCTAACAGCCAAATTGCCTATTCCCTCATACACAATCGAAACTGCACCCCGGTAACTCAGTTTGCCACTCAGTCTGTCGGATTCCAAAAAATAAAATTAAAAATAAAACCATTATCGCAAGAGTGATAATCATCTTTCACCGATGTCTCGAATTTTTCCTTTAACATGAGCCAAAACGTACTCATAACAACCGCAATTAAATGAAAATCAATTCAAAAACTTTTTATTTTTTTTCTATTTTTTGGGTAGGGAGGGCGTTAACACAGGACATTACGCGGAAGACTAGCAGAATGATGAAACGTAAGAAGTGATATGTTACATCAGGAAGCGATTAGAGATAGAAGAAATTAAGGCAGCCAACACAGGAACAACAGAAGGAGATGGAAGAGCAAGAATGCGGTGGGCACAGTAAGGAATCGGCAGGCCAAGGCCAAGCAAATTAGAATAAAGGACTGCGCGTTCCGAGGAGATACAAGAGCATTCGAATAGAACGTGATTTACATCACAGGTCAAATTTAACATAGGAGGATGAAAGAGACGACACAAGGGAGACTGAACAATATCGAAAAACGAAAGAGGGAAGCAGGAAGCAGACTATGGTTCAAGCAAAGGCGAACTATGGAAGAAATAAT
The DNA here is from genome assembly GCA_039619475.1 of Icerya purchasi. Lineage (NCBI taxonomy): Eukaryota > Metazoa > Arthropoda > Insecta > Hemiptera > Monophlebidae > Icerya > Icerya purchasi. Next base: position 569,292,458 of record CM077115.1, read on the forward strand.
AGAACGGCTGATGTAGGGAAAATTATTAAACCAGGAAGAAAGAGGGTTGTAAGAAAAGGTAAAAGGAGTTACGGTTGGAGAAAAGAGACGGATAGAGATCAGTCCGAAAGTCACGGCGAGAACGATAAGAGAGTGAACAAAGAATTTGGGGGAGAGGAATCCACCTATGAAACGACCATTTACTGCAGCTAAACATGCCAAGAAGTCGGCAAGATCGTTACCGGCGATGTCGCAGTGGCCCAGAATCCAAAGCAGGCCAATTAGGATAGAATGTTAATAAATTATGAAAAGAATAATAGGATCCGATGAGGGTTTAGGGAAGGGCGACGAGATGGCTAATAAAACGCTTTCTGACTCGGAGCATAGGAGGAATTTCGTTAAATTTGATGTTAAGGATATAAAAAATATTGCACGAAAATAACCCAGGATTCGGCTAAAATGATAGAAGAAAAGGAACGGAGTTGAAATGATTCAGAATAGTTCAGATCAGGAAGAATAAAAGCAGCTCCGACACCTAAAGCAGATTTTGAGTCGTCCGGAAAAATCGACCTGTAAGCTAGAAAGAGTGAGGATAGAGTTTGGTTAAATTCGTTATGTATTATAGGAAGTGGAAGAGATTTAATGAAAGAAGGGAGAGAGAATAATTTAGGAGAATACGACAGTTCTGAGAAGTTGTAAGTGAAGTACGGAGATTTGTTACAGAAGAGGATGAAGTTAGAAAATAGGACAAGTCGAAGAGAGGTGTGAAAAAGAAATGGAATTTTTCGAGGGAAGAAACGTCAGTTGTCCAGAATATATCGATAGGAATTCGTTTAGAATGAGAGATATGAAGATGTTTAATCATAAATCTTTCACCAAGATGAAGTATCTTCGAATAAATAAAGGAAGGAAGCCCAGATTCGGCTAGAAGAGCTGGAGCTGGAGAGGAATTTGATACGGAGACGAAGGCAAGAGTTTTTGATGCGATCAAGTTTGGTAAGGAGGGATTTGGAGCACTGACATAAAGAAAAGAACAATAATCAAATTTAGAAAGAATAATGGATCTATAAAGCATAAGAATACCGATCATCACCCCATTTTCGGGGAGACAACGCTTTTAACAAAATTTAATCGTTTGGCTCGCAGATGTACATAGATAGTTGATATAATCGCGAGAAGATAAATTACTATTTAGGAGAAGGAGTTAACTAAAGGAATAGGGAGTTGACACAAGAAAATGTTAAATGATCAAAAGGACAAAATGTAAAAACTATAACTTCTGAGGGAAAATATAAAAATGAAAAGAGGTTAACGAATTTTCCAAAATAGTAAGGTAGGAATTAAGCTCCTTGCCAGCAAAAAAGAAATATTATTAGAGGAAGAATAGACACGAGAATATCGTCAGCGAAGAAAAAACCTAATTCATCAGAAGCATCTTCCAGCCAGATAATAAAAGAAAACTAATCAGGCTGGTATACCGACAGTTCCGCACATTTTTCTCGCGTGCCCAAAGTTCGCCACGTTCAGGACGCAACATAGCCTACCCAATAACATACAGGATTGTCTGGCAAATATTACAACTAACGTCACAAAGGTTATTCGTCAGAACGAGTGGTTTGACCGAACACATATAAGTTACCTCCATATATGTGCTGTAATGACCTTAGTAGTTACAAACGGCGCATATAAAAAAGGTGAGGAGGATAATTTAAAAAAAAAAAAAAAAAAAAAAATAGCTCCACTAATAGTTGACAACCGCTTCAAAAACTGAATGAATTTTTTAAAAATAACTCTTTTCAGCCAAATAAATCTCAACGGCAAATTCATCATCTCTTGATAAACCCGGACGAAAAGAAGGAGATGGAAAATTATTTCAATCGTAAAAATATTCATGGAGCGCCGATGATATCCTGAACTCATTTAAAATACAGTGCTTTCTTAAGAATAGTTCTCAATTGTATCTTGTTTCCCCGAAGTTCATTTTTTCAACGATCAATAAAATTCCATGCACGATCCTACAACATTATCCAATTGCATTCTGCAATAAACTTAAACTTTTCAAAAAAATTAAACAAATTACATTCTTCATCAATGTTTTGCTTTACAGATAATTTCTTTAAAAAAACAAAACAAACAAATAAATATATGAGAATTAAAACATCACGAAATACGGTAGAAATATAGTGTCAAATGTCGTACTGTTAGTGATTTAACGATTCAATAAAGTATAAAAATGCGTAAAAAAATATGTACATCGATAAAAATACTTTTGTAAGAAATACACATTAAATATTGAAAATGTCTAAATCTCAAAAGATGTCTTAATATTCTCAAAATAAAAAAAAAGAACAATGCTTTGAAGTTGTATAAATTTAGACAAAAAAAAAAATTAAAAATCCAGAATAGCATATTATTTCCGTAGAACAAAGAAAAAATCCGACTTTGTTCCTACTTTATTAACTAATTTTCACCGATATACATATATGTATATCAGTGGCGGATCCGGGGGGGGGGATAGGGGACATCTCCCCCCCAAAAGAATCAAAGCCCGCCGAGTAGACAATTTTCCCCCTCGCGGTTCCTTTAAATATTAATTCGTACATTTAATTTGTACTGTCGATCTTTTAAATTAAAAATTACAATTACCCGTTCCGATCGTTACGTAATAAATCATTGGGAATTGAGGCCTATAGTCCGCCGGGCCGTTAAATTAATCGGATAAAACCAACTACCTAATCCCTCATCTAGGGTAAAATTACTTTAATCCTGCTCCTTTCCACGATTGTCCGCGGCTCGCATTTGTTCTAAGAAGCGCTGGACAATTTAGAAAAGCCGATTCGAAAATAAATTATAAATTCGTACCGAGATCCAAGTATAACGCATCAACTTCGTTGTGTTCGAATAGGTACTTTAGCTCGTTCTGCAGCCACTTCACCGTACTATTATTGGTAGTATCCAACATGCCGGCGCTTCTTAATGATTTATACCGTGTTAGAGCTGGAACGGTTCTTCCGGGTTCATTTCCTCGCTCGGTAATCTGAAATCGGTAAACGTCCGAATAAAAATAATAAATAATTATGCCAAGCGTAAATGTGAAGAAACATTAAATAAACATGGCCCGAGCCGCCTTACCAAATACTGTTTCTGAACGGTTGCTGCAAAGTTCTTCGACTCGGTACTAATAAACGGTTGAATTGTCAGTATGATACGAAATCCGCGCCTATGAATGATATCCAATGTTTTATTGATGGCCGGGAACCGGGTTTTATCGAAAGTAAAATCGCCCACTTCGCTCTGCCAATACTCGTTCAGCAAAACGTGCCCTGAAAACAACAACAACAACAACATTTTGCTTTATTTATTTAAACATCTCCCGGAAACATATTCGCTACTATTTACACACGAAATGCCAGACGAAATGCGTTCATTTTTTCCCCCGCATACATCAGTGTGCGTTCTTAACTTGTAGCAAATGCGCCATTCCCATTCTAATCATCTTTATTACATAATCCCTACAGAAATAACATCGGCCCTATCACCTGCTACTACATACATCTTCCGTAAAAGTACATTCTCCCGCTGCGTCGTTTATGCGCTTCCCGACATTGTGGTCCTCCATTTTTAAAATCCCACCATTCCCATTATTTTCGGTGAATTCAAAATTATATTCCTTCTCGTCGAGACATCGACTAATAATTTACCATCTTCGCTGTGTAATGGAAGAGACGCATTTGAATTACACTCCGATGGCCGGAATACTTGTCGTCCGATCATTATTTTCTTACAAACTCTACAAGTTTTTCGTCAACGTTGAAATTCGACTCTATTTCGTCAACTGAGTAACCCTAGTTAGAAGTGTTTGTGGAGATATATTTAGAGTTTTATTTTACGGAAGACGATCGATCCTCCATCACAATATTTATTGTCTCATTAGCCATCCCGTTTGTGATCTCGTTTTATACTTGTTCCACGTTTTGCAAAGTTACGCAGTGTCGGATACTGAAAATCTTATTTAAACTATAGCAGTTCATGACGACACAAATTTTGAACGCAAGTTTCTTCATCATCGTCAACTGTATTAAGAGCTTGGTCGCGTTGTAGCTTAAACCACTATCTTTTTCCATTTTTTCCTATCTCGCGTCGGGTTTTTAATTTGTATGTCATTTGCATTTTCATTTTTATTTGATCTATCCATCCGAAGATTTCCTCGCTTCTCTTCCTTTCTAATCCCTCCCCAATTATTGTAGTCTTGAAGTCAGCGGTTTCGTAATAATTCGGAATTACAATATTAAATTCTTCTTCCTGATAAGTGTCGCGATAGTGTGCGAAGCTTCCGCTTTCACGATAATTTAATAACGTACATATAAATGCATATTTGAAAGGTTTTTAATATATACATACAACCTACATATTCGAAATTATCAGGAGGATCAGAGCCTAATTAGAAGTTTTTTAAGACCATCATTTTTTTTTATTTTCGCACGTCACAAATTGCCTTTTATCTATATTAAATTTCCTTTTCGTTTTCGTTTCCTCATCCTTTTCTTCGCACGGTTATTGTTCTTTATTGGGCAGTTTTCCAAGCAATTAACAAGGCTCAAATAGCCCACTTGAAGAATGTATTTCTTTATAACGGATATTTTAAAAGGTTAAGTTGACCATGTCGTGACCGAGGCAGAACGGGCATTCGGGTATTCGGGCATTCGAACACATGACTGAATAGAAAAAGTATTGCTAGACGATATAATTTTACAGCTTGTTCGTTAAACAACAATAAAAAAAAAAAAAATCTTAGATCTTTGTTATATATTATATTAATCGCGTTGAAAAAATTCATACTGAAGCATTTTTGCTTCGTTTTAATTAAAAAATCCCCAAAAAAAGAAAACCGATAGTAATAGGATATTGGGGAAAAAATGAGAAACTATATAAGAGTAGATGTGCAACAATAGCAGACTCCTGTAGGGTCGGCAAAGAGAAAAAATTAGGGAAAGGCTTCTTTCGTTGTGTTCTGCGGGGAGATATTTTTGTGGCTAGGGTTGGCTTGGAAGCACGTGTTAAAGACTCCTTAAGCATCAGACGCACGCTATCTTTAATTCGCGGATCCGCACATGGCCTAATCGATTGCGCTTCAAGAACTCGCTAAGGTGTGTCGTGTGCTGCTGTTGTAGCGCAGGATGAAATTAATATTACGAGTAACCGGGAAAACCCCCGGAGGAATGAGGAGTATCGGATACGAATAAAAAACCTTTATGCTCTACCCGGGGAGTGACAGAATTTAAGTTTTCATCGGTTACGTCGGAGATCGTTTCAATTTGTTTGCAGAAAGATACTTAAACGCAGACGCGAAACATTAAAAAAGTAATTTAAGCGTAAATCATTTTTAATTTTTATAATTTAATATTTACAATTTAACGTATCTTTAATATAGTTTAAGAGGAAAATTTTAGCGCGCTAATAAAAATTTCACCTGGAAAGGGCAAAATTTTTAATTTAATTTTTCTAATATAAACCATTGCGAAATTTTTAGTAAACAATTTATTAGTGCCGTCCAAATTCGAACTCTGCTTGTTGCATTCGTTAAGAAAAAAAAAAAAATGAACTATTTTAAAATGTTTAAATCGAAATAGTAGCGGATATATGAACAAATTAATTTACCATTGAAAGTACACGAATTCTATAATTGTTTGTCTATTCCTTCGAATTTTTGATTTAATTATTTGTTCATTCGATTATTTCAAGTGATTCTGAAAACACGTTACTATTTAATAATTCACCCGCTATTTAAGTGCATTCCCCTATTGTTGCGAATGTGTTTATTTTTAATAATATACGAAAATTACGGAAATTAATACGATTATAAACGTAATAAAAAACACATTGTAGGATATGCAGATGAAAATTCTAAAAACACTTTTTTTTCTCCTTTATTTATTTATTTATTTTTTTAGGCGCAAAATATCCCATCTTCGGCTATAGAAGGTAGGAAAGATATTGAATAAAGATAAATTTAGTAATATATTTTTTCCCCTTTTTCTTCTCCTGAACATTCCTGATAATCGCTGATCTAACGTATGTCTCCATTTATAATATTCAATCCTCAGTTGTTTTCCACTGTGTTTATTACAATTTGCATTACTCTATTAAACAAATACAGTATTCTGATACGCTAAATATTTAATTACTGAAATTATCTTTAATATAAATAACACTAATTTGAGACCCATTACTGTTAATTTGTTCGGTCGGTTAAAAACGTATTTTCCAGTTGCGCAGCGTGAATTTCAGAACTGAGGAAGCGCCACGATCAAATATTTTTTTTTACATAAAAATAAACATGTGTAAAATTTAGTTACATTACAGAAATGAAAATGAATTAAGAGGAACGAAATGTCTCGTTTTTTTTGTAAATTAATTCGATTTTCCGGTTCTTGTTTACGAAAGTATGTATTACGTCATCACGAAAAGGTGGTCGTTTCCCCTAATGTGTTTGATAATAATTCTTTTTCAATACGAAAAAAAGCTAATGAAGATATATCCATTTCCGATTTTGTCTATTTCTTAAATATGTTTTCATTCGTTTCACTGCTGAGAACGATCTTTCTGCAGTCGAACTGGTTACCGGAATTGTGGTTATTAAATGAGAAAGCTTGTACACACTTCTGGAAAAGCATCTGCTAGATCTGCAGAAGCGGTCAAGTATAAAAGATGCACCGCAGCAGTGTGTCTTTATATATGTCAGAATCTTTAAAGTACATTTTTCAAACTTACAAGATCGAAAAAGTTAATTCTGTTTTAAATTTAAAAAGTCTTCTTCCAGAAAATTTTATTGAGAATTTAAAAAATTGTTTTTGTATTTAAGAAATTTAAAAACTTTAATTTTGTTACATCATTGAACCCCTATTATTAGATACACATATTTGTTTGCGTAACATCGATAATTTTTAAAAATATCCTTTTCCATCATAGTTTTCGGTCTTTCCCAAAAACAATCAAATCAAAGCCATTTGCATTCCACACATTTTTTTTCTTACTTAAATAGAAGAGGCAAGCCCAACAGAACAATATTTTTTATCTTCTCACAACAGCGTAACTATGACAATATTACGCATAAATTTGTTTGAAAATGTCGGTTAAATATTTTACGTACATAGAGAAGTTTGATAAATTATAGAAGAGAATATTTTACATACCTATTGATTTTGTAATCGAGTTTTCTAAACTAGGCGTTGGTTTATCATTTTGAATAATATTCATTTTTTCTTGAAAACTGAATGAACTAAAACTAATCAGTGGAAGTTTTTCTACAATACAATTGTATGTAGCTCTAATTTCGAAAGTATATGCATTTTAACAGACTGAAACATTGGTATTTGTGGCAGGAATAAGATACGACAGCGTATCTAAAACGATCCAAAGAGGAAAATGTACTGCAAATACCGCACTACCCAATGCTCGTAAAATCACGCTATTGATCGGTGTATATGACCGTAAAGCAATTTGACTAGGTGCTTCCAGACTGAACAGGCGCGCTCATTTTTTCTTCACTCCCGGTACACATTACTCTGGAATCGCACGGATCAAAATTCGCGCAAATTACATGGTCTTGAAGCGACACAACTTGGCGTTTCCAAATTGAATATGCTTGCGCAAACTTTTTCTACCATCGGTACGCAGCAGATCGTCATTCAGAGACAAATCACGGGCAGTAGTAACGTGAAATAATAAACGTGGAATTATTTCTGTCATTCACTTTGGCCGATGCTTTTTCACCTGGGGTTCCTCTTTTCTAGTAATTTTTAATTTTGGCACTTAAATTCAACAAGTCACTTCATTTTCTTTCTGAGGCTCGTATTCTTTTCGCGGATATTCTAAAAAACAATTTCGTACTAATTTGTTAGGGGAAGCGGCGCTTCCATCGCTTCCGTTAATGCCACGCCCCCGGTATTTTCTATTTTATGAAAACAAACAATGTCATCTCATTAAATAATCTGGTGATTGTGCAAAATTACCATTTCTGAAATCAATTTCAAGCGAAAAAAACGAAAAACAAAAAAAATTTGCTAGTAATTTTAAAATTTCACATATTAAAGAACTTGAAATTTTTCATATTAACATTCGTTACAATCGAATGTTATTATTACCTAGTTTCAAGAATCCCAGAGATAGTACATTTTCCGTGTAGTTAACAATCGCTTCTCCGGTTAAAGCGTGCTTTCCCTTCGTACCTATCTGCCAAACTGGCTCCGCTAGTAATGCCTTTACAGTTTCCGTATCCGACTGCTTTAGTCCGTCCCATAATGACTTTTCGGCCAACGCAAAGTGTAAGGTCTTTATGTTATCCGCGGTGCAGATTGTGTAATTGAGAGTAGGATATCCGACAGATGTTATATAGGTGAACTGGTCGTGCCTACCCTAATTCCAAAAAATTACACCGGTACAAAAACAGAAATGTAAATATAATTTCGTGTTTTTTTGTTTTTTTTTTATTGATATCAATTGAATAACATGCGACCATTTTTCAGTGATTTTAATAAAAGCATTTTTTGAAACTGAAAAAATTTAAAAAAAAAAGATTAAATTGAGAGACGATTAGAAATAGAGCTTTGGAAAGATTGAAGTACAGGTATTATAGCTGGAGATGGGAAGGAAAGAATAAAGCAAGAATTATAAGGATCAGGAAGACGCAGTGCCACGATTTTGGGGTACAAAGCCGAGCATTTAGAAGGGGGCATTCAAAGAAGATGTGGTTTGCAATATGTAGTGGAGTACAGATAGAGCTGTAACGGGGACAATCGGAAGAGGGAAAAACGAAAACAAGAAGAGGGGAGAAGAGAGTGATTAAATCGCAGTCTGATTGAAGAAACGATCGCGGAGCGCCGATAAGAAGAGTATTGAAACCGACAGAGAGCCGGTTGTATTTGAAGAAGCCTACTAAAGGTATATAGTTCAAGATACATGGCAGCAGACGATTCGGCAATTCTTAATGTCTATTAATGTACCGAATTTATCGAAAAAAACAATTAATTTTAAACGAGACACAAAAATATGGGAATTCCTTGCAAAGATGGGATTTTTTTTTATTTTTATTTTGGTTAATGGGCATGTTAGATAGCCAACAGGAAGAGAAAGAGCCGTTAATTCAATTTTGATTCAGTCAGATTTTAAAAAGAGACCTGCAGCTAAAATGATGGACAAAGAGGGAAAAACAGAATATAAGATGGGCAATAAGGAGCCTAACTAAAGTTTTAGCAGGTAAGAATATAGAATACAACTAAAGTGTAAAGTGAGTCTCATGCTTGGAAGGAACTGGTATTAAGCCCCCCCCCCCCTCCCCGACATGGGGAAAGCCATATAAAATACTAATGGATAAATATAAGAAATTCGATTTTCCTCCTTTAAAATTATCGAATGATAGAATAATAACAAATAGAACTGAAAAATACCAAGAAATCATTGCACAGCTATTTCCTAAAATTAAAGATTCGCTCAAGGACTACATAGATACTCTCAACAATGTTCGAATTAATAAGTTACTAATTACAAATGTAATAAAGAAACTGAATAACAAAAAGACAAATGGGTGCGACAATATTTCAAACAAAACGATTAAAATAATACATAAAAATAATTCAGAAATATTAAGAACAATTTTTGAAAAATATTTAAATCTTAATAATTTACGATATGCTGATGATAGATACAGCACTTATTGCGATCAATTTGGACGAAATGAAAATGCTACTAGAAAAGGTTAAAACTGTCAGTCACAAATATGGGCTCTCAAAATATAAATAAGGCTAAAACAAAAATCATGATTATAGACAGAGGAAAACTGTTAGTGTTCGATGAGAATGTTTTTGCAGGATACGAAGTTGTAGATAATTTTATATACTTAGGATCATTAATTAGTAATAAAGGAGGTTCAGGAAACAAAGCGTCGCATTCAAATGGGCCGCTGCGCTATGATGAAACTGATTAAGATATGGCGGATCTATTAATAAAAATTTGAAAATAAAACTCGTAAGGACGCTTGTATTTTCGGTAGTATTATTTGGGGCCGAATCATGGACTTTAAACAAAGCCAGCATGGTCCGACTTAACAGTTTTGAAATGTGATGTTAATCTCCGCATAACGTGGACCGCGAACGAGCAAACCAATCCGTAGTACACGAGTTGAATCTCACACAACGATTAGCTGATATGGCAGTTCTTCGCATAATGAAATATTTCGGCCATGTTAATGAGCGGAAACTAGAAACACTGGTGATGCAAGCGAAAGTACAAGGGAGAAGACCAAAAGGTCGCCGTCCACAGCGCTGGACAGATATGATAAGAAAGCAAACTGGATTACCTTTGCACCGATGTATACAACGAGGAGCAAAAGATCGAGGGATATGGCGTGCAATGGTCGCTGTTCACTACTAAAACTTTTATTTAAAAAAAAAACGCACGGTATCGATGTATTGCAATCGCCGGAAGAACTAGCTGTTAGTCTCTATTATTGGCTATTGAAGAGATTTTAACCAGTTTGTTTTTAGATCCGTTAACACCCAATGGGGTAGTAGAATTTCCAGGACGATTCTTAAATTGTATTCGTTAATTTCAAAAAGTGGAAATATTGTTTTTATTATTTTAAAAATAAAATCGCGGTATAAAACATTAAATATAATTACAGACATTAATACCATTAGTTTACTACGCCAGATGAAAGTATCTTTAGATTTTATCATTATGACTAAAATCCATTGGTCGATCCTAGGAGCGCAAACGGTATGAGCAAATTTCCGGGCAATGTGTTCAGGGTGGATCTTAAAAAATTATACGAGAAGGACGACTATGAATAGCATAGGTAAAGAGAAGAAGAAACACTTAAACAGGCGGTACAACAGACCACACCATCTGTTTCTTGGAAACTGACAAACCAAATATCCACCCGGATTTGTTCGGTTGTTCGGAATTATTAACGAATTATTAATAGATTTTCTTTGCAACATACGGTGCCGCATTCCATCGACTGTATTATCCCATTATATCTATATACTGTTTTCTTTCGATTTATACTTACCCCCGGCGCAAGAGAATCGTTCAAAATCAGTTCTGCAAACGAACGAGAGTATAGGTGCATATTAATACTCTACGAAAGGTGTTTAATAGCGAGATAACGAAAGGGGTAAGCGATTTTTAAGAGGAAGTTCTACCGTGAAAGTAAATAATTCATTCGAGCATCGTTTAATTTTACTTTCACCGAATATGCTTTTCGCTGAACTAAAGTAACGATATTTAATGATCCATAATTGTTAGCGCAGAATTTTGGCCATTATAAAACGAAGAACGAGATAGCTGAATCACAATTTTAGAACAGAACTAAAGTAGAGGGTTTTTATTTCTTTTCAATAATTATTAGAGATATTGAACAAGCAGAAGTCCTTTCAAGATATCTTGCTTAAAAATAATTCATAATATTAATATTAATAATAATAATAATAATAATAATATTGCGACATGGCGCATAAAAATATTTAAAATAAATAAAATAAAATATACAATTATGAGATGGTGAGAGAATTTTGAAAAAATCAATTTTTTTTTCTTTGCATATTCTTAAAGTTCAGATCTTTAAAAATATACCCTTGAGAAAAAATGTTAAAATTCCGGTAGTTTACGAAGTTATAGAGCCATTTTAATGGCGCAGCAACTAAGTCTGTCATGCCGAAGTTGACCATTTTTGGGATGATGACATTATATAAATGTATGAATACAGAGGGTATAACCCTTAGCACACTTAAAAATCGATTAACCGAAGGTGGTAGTAACGTATAGACCTTTTCGTGTTCAGTGCTCAGTTCAGCTTAATTTGGCTTCAATTTTCAAAAAACGTAAATGTATATAGGCTGCTTATAATTAGAAAATAAATCGTTTTCAGTGTTAATTTTAATTTTCGCGTGTAAAATGTGAGACGGATTATTCGGTACTTTCTGCCTTTATCTTTTGGCGGTGTTCGAGCTAAAAAATAATTTTCCTGATATTTCATTAATTCGCCATCTCCGAGACACATCATTCTAATTTGCTGCCGTTTTATATGGTTCCATCAAGGTACAAAACCAAAAAATCCCCCCGTGCACGTTCGTAAGAACGGTCGTATCGGGTAGAGACTGTGTCGGTGTCTGACTGGTAGTTGAAAGACAGTAACATGTGCATGGGCGCATCCGTACTGTATGTCGAGTAACATCGAGTCGAGGGAAGATTGTAAAAATCGCGCTAAAATCAGATATACATGCAGGAACACGGACAATTGAAATTGCAAATTGTACATACCTATTCGCACTTTCAATGAAAGTTTTCTACCAATTTTAAAAATTATCTCTGCCATGGGAATATCATTCGTTCGCTACAGCGCTCCGAGTAATGGGCTCTTGACAAGGGCGTCGCCAGCCGATGGGCCGGGGGGGGGGGGGCAAGATGATGGAAAAGGGATATAAGTTATAGGAAAAATAAAATTTTTAAGTTGTATGGCCAGCTGATTAAAAAGTTTCAAGGCTCCAGGGGGAGCAGCTGCCCCCTACCCCTCGCTGGCGACGCCCAGATGATTTTAAGGAAGAACTGCTCATAATTCAGAACGAGCTTCCAAAAATATCGATTTCGAAGTTGAAGAAGGCACATTTTACGGAATCACCGATTAACAACATATTAACTATAACATACCATTCTAAGACTTGCGGACTGCTGCGACTGCCTAAAACTTGCTTGAAACTTTAAACGCGTTTTTCTCAGAACTACTTTTTCGACATGGTTGATGTGATATCTCGAGTTCTATTTAACTAATTTATTTGAAATTTTGTACCAACCTTCAATATGGAACTTTCTATCACCCCTACCGCTTTTGTTTCGAAATTACTTTTTTTTTTTACTATTTTAAAGAATTAAAAATTATTAAAAAGAAAAGTATAAAAATGTATTATTTTTAGACAGCCGCCACTTTGCGACCAAAAAAAAAAAATCCGCGTTTTCTCTTAGGTAGGGGCTATAACGCGACATTCGTACTAATTAAGAAACTTCTTTAAAATTTTATTTTAGATGACCAGAAGGGCTGTGTAATCGTGTCAACCAGAACAATCTTTTTTTTTATTTTTTACCCCCAACTTTACCAATTTAACTTTTTTAATTTTAATATTTTTTTTCAATTTCTCTTTTTTATTTTGTATATTTTTAAAATAATCCAACAAAAAAAATGTAGTAAAAATGTTTTTTGTTTTTTTTTTTTTATCAAGCTTGACAAAACGCCCAAAATTTATGCCCCTAGATCAGGATACAGGAGGTATTGAAAATTTATAAGCTATAGTCAAGCTTTAAAAGAAAAAAAAAACAAGGAATTTTTTGAATTATTTTGTAGACCAGCGGCTGAGAAATTCTCTAGTACCACAGCATTTTTGGAGCTGTTACCGACGACATCACGGGACAAATAATGTAGAGAGGTTCAGAATTACAACTTAAAATACGCCAAACTCACGATTTGACGACCCTATAGAAGTGTTTGAAACGGGAAACAGATTTACAAGTTAAATCTGGAAAAAGTTAAAAGAAAGATTTTTTTTTTTTCTTTTTTTTTGTTATTTGAGGAAAAAGAAAGAAATAGTATGGTAAACTGGATGGACGAAAAAAAAAAAATTAAAGAAAAACCCGAAGAAAACCAAAATTTTCGAAAAGTTAATTTCTGATATAATATCATAGTGAATAATTGAAATTTTAGCTTAAATAATAATTAAAATGAAAACGAATTTTAAACAATGCATATTCGTAATTCTGACTAATTATTAAGATTTCAGCAATGAATCGTTAAATTAACAAAAAAATAAATAAATAAATAAAAATGGAAAACACAAAAGAACCTGAAAAAGTAAGTTTAATTAATTATATTAAACAATCGAACAAGTGTATTTTAAGCTAACTGTATTGCATTTTCTATAAGTTTTTGTTTTTATTTATATCGTACTAGTTTTTTATCAGATCTAATGAAATTGCGGTGCTCAAAATATTTTTGAACTTTTTTTTTGCATACGATATAAAATAAACAAAAGTTTAAATTTCGAAATTACTGCTTTTCCTTTTGCGCCGAATAGAATTACATAAATTAGATACTGATTAATCGCCTGTTACTGCATATTCTTTACATTTTTTCGAAATTCAAATGTGAAGGTCTCTCAAAAGCGAAATAAGAAGGAATGTGAGTGGCCAAGAAAGTAGGTAAGAGTTTAATAAGAATACGACGGTAGCTTGGACAAGGCTTTCAAATGAAAAGCGGAGGTAGAACAGGGATCGCAGTAGATTTTGCGGGCTCAAAGGTAAGGGACTTGTGTATTTCGGGTATAGAAGAATTTTCCTATATATAAAAGACAACAGTGATGGAAAATAGGAAAAAGATTGGTAAAACACGAGCAAGATCGCGAGATCATCTGCTCAATTATTCTGGGTAACTTAATAATGAGGTTGTAAAAGAAGACAAAAAAGACACTCAAATATCGAAAAGGGGAAGTAAGATGGATTAGGCTATTATTTAACAGGAGGTTAATAAAGAAGGAAAAAGTAACACAGCAGGAGGTCTTCTCCGATCATTAACCTCTTTTAAATATCTTTTTGCGCAGAAGCCAGACTACACGTGGAAGCGTTTAGGTTCTTTTAAAATCACCGAAGAAAAATGGAAAGATTCGGAGCTGAGCATTTTTTCCTTTTCCTTTAGCGTTTCTCTCTCTGTCTTCACTGACGTGTTTATTTACAACATTCTACGGCATAAAACGCACCTGCGTCTCTTAGGCGAGTATTTCATTTTAACTTTTACTCTTCGCTTTTTCATCTTTTTCTTATTAATCGGGCATAGTGCAGAAGTAGCCGTAACTATTACCGATGGTGGAAGATAAAACAGGAATACTTCATCCTACTTTTCGAGTCATGTTCAATTATCTTACTTCATTTCTAAAATAAGCTAGATCTACATTGATATTTTCTCTGCCATTTTCCGTTTTATCGACTTAAACTTTTAATTTTTTAATGTCAGTTTTCCGTGTTGCCCCAAAAAATTTCATACCGTTTATGATTATTGCATTATAACATAAATCACATTTATTTTTTAGTTTAATGATGGAACAGTTTAAAAATGAAAGAAACTCATCAATAGGCCAGTCGAAATATTTGAAAAAAACTTTTTGTCGCTGCTAAATTAATTATTAATACGAGACGATAAAACGTTTTGAGTTTATAATCGATAAACTTCCACCGGTGAAGGTAAACCGAGCATATAAACTTATAAATCATCCTAGAGGACCTTATTGTATCGGGAAAAGTCATACACTGTTAAAAGTTTAGGCAGAAATTTAAAAATACACACACACACACAAATATATATATATATATATATATATATTTATTGGGAGTTTATTAAAAGGTTCTACTGAAAAATAATTTTGAATCTTAAATAAATTCTATTCCCTCCTTCCCTCTTCTCGTTTTTCTCTTTCACCTTCTCCCTTTTGCCCTCTCGACTCAACTGATCCTCCCTTTATGTGCGACCCCAACCATATCCTTTTTGAATGCTTTGCTCTTTTTCCTCAGTGCTCTCATCTATACGCCGAACTTTTGGCGTTGGATCTTCCTACCCCTTTCAATGCTTCCTTTATCCTTCCCTTCCCATCTCCAGCTGTTATTCCCCTTTTATACTTGTTATCTCCGATCGCCTCAGAATCTGAGTAGGTGATCTAAGTTCATGTAGTTGGGTCAGTGTCAACACCGAGCCCATTTATAAAAAAAAAAAAAAAAAAAAATTCTACAGGTCAATTGGCATGTCGGAAAGATTTTAATTTATGAATGATGTATATATTTTCGAGATGAATTTGTCGGAAAATTGTTTGAATATTGTCTCTTGTTTATGTAGAAAAGATTTCGGAAAACTGCTTACCTTTAAACATAGTCGATTTTCTTGGCCAGCATTGATGGAAACGTAAAGTGGCGATTGTGGATCAACGGTTATGGCAACTCCTTTGGAATTGATGAAATAACGCTTCAGTACGTTACCCCATCTATGGCGACCAATATGACCGGTTACAAATGGTGACATTTCTACTCTGCCCAACTCCACCGGCCACGCCATTCCTAATGTACGTCCGCCACCGTACCTAGACAGTAATAAATAATGAATAAATAGCAAGATGAGTAATTAATAAAAAGAATTTTAAATTTATCATTAAGTTAAAACAATCAGTATGACAATCATATATTAATTTTTTAAAATTTAACCGAAAATGAGTGAAACGGCAGAAAACCTAAAAAATCTGAAATCCCAGCACAGTTTACAAATTTAGCTATGATGCTAAAAACCAAACGAATAATCAAACGCTACTCTATTCGACAATTGCTGACCAAGAATTAATTTTAGGGGAAGGCAAACGCAAAGCGATCCCTTCTAGTTGTGTTGAATTTGATAATCCATAAGATCTATTAAAATACTTATTGCATGTGAATTCAAAGATTTTGTAACTTTTTCACTTCTAAATAAATATTTAAAAATGTTATCGACCAAAAACTGACTTTTTACAATCAACAGCCAAACGGTCAATGTCAATATCTGTCGCTTGATTAATTCATTAGCATCCTGATCACTGTGATTGAAGACGAATTAAAAAAAAAAAAAAGCACACAGTTTAGCGTTCTCTTCGTCCATCTCCACGTTGCGAGCAAGCTTTACATCCTTCGCGTCAGCCCATATTTTAACAATAAAAAACAACTTCATATTGTCTCAAATTCAGTCACGCTTATTACTGCCTCCTTAATTATTACTTTTGGCAACATAATTTACTGGATCTTTTTTGCTGAACAAAGCTCAATATATAGCAGCCTAATGTACAGATCTATTAATGGATGATAAAAACCTTTTATTCGCAGCTTACTTTAACGTTCTTCATTTAATGGATCAACCTAAATATGGAATCACTGATGGATTTTCAGTCTACAGCTAATGGATACTGCAATTTTTTCCATTCTGTTATTCAAAAACGAGCAGCTTCTTTTTCTGTCTTCTCTTCATCCATTGAAACAATCTATGCAAAAATCCAGAAAAATATACCTTCAGTTCTAAGAAACTAAAGCCATCTGAGGACAAAACCGACAAATTAGTAGATACAATGAAAGCAACCAATGAAGAAATGGGAAACAAATTCCGTTTACTGTGATTCTACAACTGATCAGTGGAACATAAACGTTTGCTATATTTACCGACATAAATTTTGCTGGGCCAGTTTGGTTCGGAAAAACTTTTCAACTCAAAATACTAACCGTCTTGATTAGTACCTCCGACGTTTCAAGTAATTGTAGCTAGAGGAGTTCAATAAAGCAGCCTTTTATACACATGTTTGATATACGTTTTAGTTTCCTCAACTTTTTTACTGGGGCTATTACTTACGTGAACATCCTTTTTTTTTTTTTTTTTTTGAAAGAGGGGGTTTAAATAATTTTTTAACTGTAATTTTTTTTGTTTTTATGAAAGAGCTTTTGCGTTTTGTTTTACATTTTGAATTTCACTTTTAATGAGTTATCTCTGAAGATGAGTTATCAATTTTTTAAGTATTCTTGACCTTTTTTTTTTTTTTCGTTTTTTGCCGCCTAGGGTAGTAGCTTAAAGTTATATGATTTTAAAGTGAATTTTAATTGTAATTTATGTTTCAGATTTCGAAATTAATAAGTCTAACCGTTCGTGAGTTATTGCATATTTTGATATTTTTATCGTTTCCGAACCATCTTATTATGATTACTCGTACATTATATGTGTACAGAATCCTAAAAAAAAAAAAAAAACAAAATGGAAAAAAAGTCGAAACAACTAGTTACCATTCTATTACTCTAACAAGTGTTCTTGATAAACTGTTAGAAAAAAGACGACATTCCAAAAAGGTTAATTTAAACCCTCGAAATTAACAACGTATTCATCCGCATCAATAAGGATTCTGTAAGTTACTCGGTATTCGATACTCTCAGATTCGATACATTTTTTTTTATTTATTAAGCGTAAAACGGAAATATTGAACTATCAAATGATTTGTTGTTTTTTTTTTTTTATCAAGAAAAACCGACAAATTTATACATAGCCACGATGTATAATACTTTTTCGATGCCGATAAGATTTCAGTTCAGTATCAAATATTCGTGAATGTGTAGGATTATCATCTTAAACTTACGAGTGTAACGTTACAATCATCGATTGTACGTTTCATTATTTTTTTTGTGTCTGCAATAAGGGTCAAACTTATGTTGAATGGAGTAACAAAAAAATTAAAAATTCCTCGAAACAACGTTAAAAGTTTTAATCTTTCAATTTACCCCAATTTGTACGTATTGCAACATCCACTTGCGCGGATCGATTGCCTCCTGCGTACTTGATGCTTGGAAAAATTTTTTTTTCAGTTTTGGGTCTAATTAATTTTGCCAAATCAAAAACTTATAGTGATAAATTTTAAATCAGTGCACTTAAAAAGGCCACTTCGGGAATGCGTTTTTTTTTAAAAATATATATCCGAAATTAATCCAGAAGCAAAAGCGATAATCTGCCCGGCTGTGATTTAAAAGTTAAAATATCGTTTAATACTTACGGCGATTTTCTGGTTAAATTACACGGACTACATAGGCCTATATATTAATGATGATGTTATTCTTCCGCCGTAGGGGGTATGAAAAGAACATGTACAAAATTACCATTGCTTTTTTTGTATAACATTTTTTTTGAAAACGTTTTTAGGCAATGCTCTTATCGGGTATGTCAGATCGTCATCATTATGGTGTATTTGTAAAGTTCTTGAACGAAACTAACATCAACAGGAGCAATTCCCGCTGCTGCGTAAATTTTTAAGCTACTCAAATAAAAGAAACTGCTATCGAAAGTTACTTAAAAAATAGCAGTTTATTTTACAAAACTTTTCAGGCGTACCGATAAAATCATTTCAGATAATTAACGGGGATTATACAATACTGATGATTTTTAACGGTTGGGTGTGTTGTTTTTTTTTTTAGATCTATTTCTATTTTATTTTTTTTCTCTCTCTCTCTCTCTAATACGTAATGGAGTTAAATTTTTGAAAAAACTTAATTTTAAGAAAGAATAACAATATCATCCAATCAGCCGCCAGTTTAAAATAAAAAAGAAAGATAAAAGCACGAGTAATTTTTAAAGTAGTTTACATATTACATTATTCCGATCGTATTAAAAAGATATCTCCGTAATTGAATATTTCGTGATACATGTCGTTAAAATGAAGCAACTTTTAGACTTTATCATACTCTGAGAATTTAAGTACAATAATAATAATAAATAATAATAATAATACTTATTATTATTATTATTATTATTATTATTATTATTATAATAATTTGTGCGGAATGCGGACGACGAGGAAACCGCAGCCTGTTGAAATGGAGATATTTCGAGCGTCCCTAAGGACTTACCAGTGTCCGTATTGATAACCATCTTCGTAACAATCAGTCGGTTCGATTTTTTCCGACAGGCTGTACCATTTGATGTTGTAGCAGTTCAGCAGGTCGTATCTTTTTTCATAGTTCAATCTAATACGAGCATGTTCCATCCATTCGAAACATAATGAATCTTTCCCCTCATCTTCGCGCTCAGTCGATGATCGGAGACATTGATAGACAGTATCTGTCTCTGGCAAGCCAACTCCCAGATGGCCCAACGCTATTTCCACCGACTGGCTACTGTACAACCGTATATACTTCTCTTCCTTGTTGAACTTTGTGTACGGAAAGTACTCTTTCTGTAAAAATATCAGACGAATAAGCGCGGTTGCATTATACCTTTCAGCTTCACTAAAGCTCCTTTCCAAATTTAATTATGCCCCGCTATTATCAAGACCCTTGATAATACGAAATCCGACACCATTACACAAATGGAAACCGATTATAACCGTTTTATACCACGACTTATTGTTAAAATTAAAAAAGAAGAATTAGAATTAAAACATACGACTTCTCGATCGCTAACGACAGTAGTGAATATAAAACGATTCCCGTTGTGAAGCATTCGAATTTGTGTGTGTAGTTGTAAGTTAATGCGACTATGTCCGGCAGGATAAAACGAAATGTTGCAACAGGTTTTTCATTTTTTTAAAAACATTTGCACTCATTTTGTGTTAAAAGAATGTAACGGCAAAAAATAACTTCAAAAATTCCGAGCGCCTTTAATCCGGGAAATATAAAAATTAGTGTCTAATACCGAGGGTGATATTCTGAACAAAGCTGAAGGTTACCCGTTTCCAAATGTAATTAATTGAATATTTACATTAGATGCGGTATTTAGTTCTTTAAATTCGATGATTTTTCATTAAGTGGAAAATTAAAAAGCAATTCTGAAAATGAATTTTAACCGCGACATATAAATATTAAACACGTACGATAAGTCGAATACTTGAATTTTTACGTAGAAAATGAAATTTTCGATAAAAAATCTTATTTTCAAAAAATAAAAATTAATCACCGCTCACTAAAACTAAACTTAAATCACTTTTACTTACTAAAAAAAAAAAAAAAAAAAAAAAAAAAAAAGTTCTATCGCATCGACTTTCTTATTAGAAAAAAATTTGTCCAGCGACATTCAGCACAACTGTTCTCGTTTTCTACAGCTAATGTGGAGTAAATAAATATTTATTGGCGACTTTTTTTAAATACATCTATACTCGAATCCCAATATTATTCCACTCAACATCAAAGATAAAAAAATTCTAATATGCAACTGGATTCCCGGTCATTGCGGCACTCCTGGCAACGAGTTGGTTGACCTGTTGGCACGTTCGGCTGCGATCGATGGTCTATTCATTAGTAGATTTCCTGCTCAAACTCTCTACTGTCTCTCTTATCGTTCCCATCGCGATTTCTGGACCGGATTCTATCCTTCATTCTTTACCAACCCTCGATCTTTTTACTATACAGCGCTTTCCTTCCTCTCTTCCACCCCTGGTTCAATCTTTTCCCCTACCTTAGCCGTTCGATTATTCTTCTATAGTTCGTCTGCGGTTCAATCATAGTCTGCTTCTGGCCTCCCTTTTCCGTTTTTCTCTTGTTCAATCACCTTTGTGTTACCCTCCAGAGCTCACTTATAGCTGCGATGCGAATCAGGTCTTATATTCGAATGTCCCTTTATTTCCTCCGAACGTGCTACCCTGTATTTTAATCTTCTGCGCCTTGGCCTTCCCACTCCTTATGGTGCTCACGCCGTTCTTGCATTCCTCTCTCCCTCAGTATAGTTCCTTTATTAGCCTTCTTCATCACCTCAATTTATAATCTTTTCCCCTTATGTAATGTACAATTCTTTGCGTTGGGTAAGTTCCACTGTTGACGTGCCCAAAAAAAAAGCAAAAAACTTCATATTCTCACGTTGAAAATTGATTAATTTTAGAAGAAAATTATTCCATCTACTATTTGCTTTGTTCGTTCTGCTGATTAAATCTTAAGCCTTCGGTTCAATTTCGGCCGAAACCGAATGTTCAGCCGGGTACTAATAAAAGTAATTTTGTAGATAAACACGCTACAAAAATTGAAATGATAATCAACTATATATAAGAAAACGCGAATTTTTTTACGATTTTAAAAATGGAATTAACTTTGCATCAACGAGTTTAAAACAGATTCAACCGAGCGAAGACCTTGAAACTGTTAGAGAAGTGCTTTGACAACGATACTCTATCGGAAACTGACGTTTATGTGTGGTGCGAACGCTTCAAAAGTGGTGGCGAATCCGTCAAGGATAATGAACGCAGTTGCCGGCCAGCGACATCGAAAACCGAGAAAAATATCGATAAAATCAAAAAAACGTTGGTTGAAAACCGCAATTTGATCATCAGAGAGAGAGAGAGAAAGAGTTGGCAGAGAACTTGAACATCGTTTATGGATTCATCCAAGACATTTTGGTCAATGATTTGGGCTTCAAACTTTAGACGTGTCCCTGCAAAGCTGATGCCGAAAGACCCGAGTCTCATGCAAATTAGGTACACCGTTATCCTCCGTGATTTTATGGTTAAGAACAGAACGGATACCATTTAACAGATGCCAAATTTGCCTGATTTGACTCTGTGCGACTTTTTTCTGTTCGTTTAACTTAAGAAATTACTCCGGGGGGATGTATTTCAGCCGCCGTTAGGAGATAACAGAAAATCGAAGACGACTCTAATGGTCATACAGAAAACCGAGTATAATAAATATTTCGAGAATTAGATTAATCGCTGCATAGGCGTACCCAGGCCAGTTTTTCGGCGGGGGGTCCATTTAAAAAAAAAATCACTTGATAGAAAAAAGGATTTAATATACCACCTTAAAATGCACAGCAAATAAAGCACATTTTACCAAATGGCACACACAACTCGAAACACACAGGACGCTTGCGTAAAACTAATGTGGTTGACATTGACAGCTCAATAACAGTTACTTAGTTTATACGGGCATTTTTAGCTGATTTTAACTACTGATTTCAGGATAAATCACCAAAAATTTCCCAAAAAGCCAAGACTATTATTAAGATATTAGCAGCAAAAGTTAAATCAGCTATTTTAAACCGATTTAGCATTAAATAGATTGTTAGAGTTTCCGCTTTTGCCATTTTTATTTTTTGAAAATGTTCTTTGCTACTTATACTACACATTCTCCACTATTATTAACACCAAAATTTGAGCGACTTTTTTTTAAACATCTGACACACTTTCTTGAACCATTTAAGCATGTTTAGAAAAAATGAAGTAAAATAGGCAACACTGCTCTAAACAAAAAACAGAAATAAGCAAAAATTTTCATGCGGAAACTGCGTGGTTTTGTTTAAATAATTGTAAGTGATTATTTGCTTATATTAGATACTTCATTGCAACTGGTATTTATCTCAGAATTAAAATACGTGCCAGTTCTGCCTAAAGCACATAGGGTATGCTGCTAAATCGTAAAATCAGCTGCCACATTTTCTAAATCTAAAAAAATTCCCAGGATTTTAATGGTACCGAATAAACTAAGTAAGTGATAGACATTACACAAATAGTTCAAATGTTGCTATTACAGGAAAATCATACCCAGCAAAGATTAAAGAAATATAGAAGATATCCGATTGGCAGTTTTTGAGGCGAAACTATTAGGGTCACAACTGATTTGGACTGAAAAACATCAAAATGCTTGAGACGCGATTAGGCGCACACCATGAGAGATTGCGAGAGAGAGCTGTGAAGAAAGCGAGAGAAAGAAAGAGGGAAATTTCTCATGATTTGGCTGGAAAATTTTATCGGATATCTTCTATATTTCTTTAATCTTTGACGCAGTGTTCCTTTTTTTAAATGGAACTAGATCTAACTAGATAAAAGAACCGCATAGTGCCTTTATTTCGGGGGTGGGGGGGTGAACTCACAAATCCCTCTTCCCCCTTCGGTACGCCCATGAATCGATGCCAAACGTGCGTTGCAGTCAATGGAGAGTACTTTAAAAGGAACAAAATCAACTTTGCTAAATAAACTTATATTTTTAATTTTCTAAACAAATTCCTGAAACTTTTTGATCAAGGTAGTATCTGATTTTTACGGTTTATATTATATTATTGATGGTATTGTTGTAATTTTTATTAATTATTACTTAATTGTAATTAAGTAATATTAGTCTACTACAGGTTCGTCATTTTAGTCGTCTTGTTCGATTTCGAATGTCACGATTTATCCCCGTATGCATTATTTTTATAGTGTTCACGGCAATCACGAATAAATGCAAAACTGCATTGAAACTGATAGCAAACGTTTGAGATTTTCAGTTGTTGCACAAGTGTTATGTGTCTGAATCGACATTCGCGTAAATCGGTAACGATATATAGTGGTTTGCCATTAGCTCGGCTACTTTAAGATCACTTCTACTTTTAATAATTTTGACTTGTTGTCCCTCCTAAGACATCTATTTGGCATATTCCTTTTAGTTCGATTACCGTGACGACAAATTTTAATTTACTTATTAATTTCCGGAATTTAAAGTGTTGAATATAAAATGATCAATAAAGATTAAAACGGTTAAAAAATGAATGGTTTTGTACAAAATGAGCGCTCCCTAAAGGCGAATAGGATCCGGGTATGATAATTAATTAAACCAGAATTATTCGGGTGTTATTTTGCTACTCCATATTGCGCCTCTTATGTCTTATCTTTCCCCCTCCGCAGATTGTTCTTATTATCTGTTCCTTTCTCCTAACAATATCTGATCGTATCAAGATATAATTGACTCCTTCCTATTCTAATTGTTTCTGGGTAAAGGTTACCGGTTGACAGCCCCCCCCCAAAAAAAAACAAAAAAAAAACGAACGAACATAAGGGGCAGCAGCTATGAAATCGTATCGATTTTTCAAAATCAATATATTAAATTAATTTCTCGGTATAAATTTTGCTTAATTTTGTTCGTGAATACTGGTTTAACGTACAAGCGGAAAAAAGCAAAAAAACCTGTACAACATCCTTAATGAGATGTGTTTTTATTTTTTTTTATTTTTAACTTGTCAATTACGGATACTAACCCAACGCAGGAAGAATTTACCTTTACATTCTTAATTGTACAAAGGTTGCAATTTGAAACAGGTCCTCTACCCAAACAAAATACCACTGCCCAATATGTTGCGATGACTACCGAGGTAGACTTTATGCAAACCTAAAGAAATTATATTAATACTATAGGGTGAAAAATATTTCAAATCCAAAGATCTACAGGTCTTTAAGTAATAAAAAGCTTCATGACGTTCAGAAGTATATATAAGATATGTATCATTAAGCTCCTGCAATTTCTTTCTTTTTTTCTATTAATTGACGAATATATGTTATTACTGAAAACGCTCAAACGTGTATAGATCGTTTCAGTGTTATATACAATCTCAACTTCAAACTACAACCACAAGCCAACATCATTGCTCCACTAATTAGGTTGAGTATCGAGAGGAGGACATAGTTTCCTTATTTATTCCTCCAATAATTTTCGCAATCAGGCGCAACATATAAATGTACAAAACTCGCTTCTTCGGACTAACCATTGACAAATCCCGATACTGGCATGCTAGTTTTCCGTTAGTGAAGTCGGTTTTAATTAACTGTATATTTTTTCACAGAAATGAGATATTTTATATAAGTGTGACGGGGCAAAAAATGTTACGATTACTCCCATCGTATGAAACCAAGTTTTCTATAAGAATTATAGAAGACTAGCCCGGTAGGCTCCAGAGGCTCTCTTTATTGTGGGTCCACCAAAGGATTCATTTACGTGTATATATTGCGTGTAATATAAGGATAATTAAATAATTATTTATAGATTAAATAGTAAAAAATCCTCCCTGTTAACATCATACCTAATTAGTGGAGCAGTGACGTTAGCCTGTGGTTCCAATTTAGGTGGATATACAGTAGGCCCTTAACATTTTCGACTTCTATATTTCCGAAGGAAAACATTCCGGAAGTGTAAAATTCTAAATATTTATGTGCATGCTTGGTTCACTAAAACGTACATTGAAATCCGGCGATTTTCAGGTTGCAACAAAAAATTGCCATTCGAACGAGTTTAATATGCCCGACAAATGCCTAAAATGCTGTGAAAAAAATAAAAAAAGTTAACATTTGAGCACGTGTTGAAAAATGTTTCTTTCTAATTTTCAGGATTGCAGTTGAAAATACTGCAGTCAGTAGCGAAAAAAATTAAAAGTATCCTAAAAATTTCTTAGATTTTAAAGACAAATCAGCAATCGGGGGGAGAAATCATTTCATCAAATTCTCACAGGCGACGACAATGTTATAGTAGTGAATAATCTTCTCTCAGGCGATAGAAGAAAACGAGTCAGAAGAAAAAAGAATGAATCTTTATTGATTTTATGAAAGCCAAAAATAGTTCACACACTCAGTGCCGTTAAATTACGACCCAAATATTGAAAGATATTTAAAATGCCGAAGGGTACTTCTTATAAATATTTGCTAATGCAGCTTTACGAAAATGCTCGACGGAAGGAAATAACATTTTACTTTACAAAGTAAGAGATTAGTAAATATTTATTTGTCAATATCTTTTAAATTTATTTTTACTCAAATTTTACTTACGTCAGTCTTATTATAAGAAAACTTAGGGAAACTTAAGATCTTCTGGCACCTTTTTAATTCCGAAGAGTTCTTAAAAATCGTTTAAACAGAAAAGGTTAGACTTAATAATCGAAGGCAGACTTTTGAAATTATATTAATTTATTTATTATTTTAAATTAAATTATATAAAAAATTTTTATTTTACGACATCTTAAAGCTAACCCTATTCTAAACAATGTTTTGAAATTCTATCTGAAACACAAGCTGCTTCTACGATGATTTTTATAGAGGATACGAAACCATTGTACCCTCATGACATCGAACCCTGAAAATCATGTGCACCTAATTCTTCGACAGATTAGTAGAGTTGGTCTTGTAAAATTCGTTTACTGACAAGGGCATTATTACAGCGTGCCACCGTATGAAATTACCGTATAATTTCAAGCGGTTTCAACGATATTCGTCATTGTAACTGATTTTCAGTATATAAATATCAAGTGGATCGATTTTTTTCGCAATTGCGGCTGTAAGAAAAATATTATAAAATGTACGTTTAATTTTAAGAAAAATTCCTCAGAAACCCAAGGGTCTAAAATTAAACAATTCCGCTACTCCGTTTTCCCATTGAGAAGGTAAATTAGTAAAGAAAAAGGCATTAAATCTGAAGTAGTGTTTTAAAGTACCTAGCCGGATAAGCGGGTCAGAACTGCCTATGAACGGATCGGGATGATGAGTAGATGCCCTCTTATTCAGCACTAAAAGTGATGACAATTTCTAAGTTTTCAGCCCAAAATATGCTAACCTGACCTCAAAATTGAATATTATGTGTTTTTCCGTATGTTTTTTTTTTATGATTTCCCAGCCTTTAGTTGACCAATTTGAAAAAACCTTGGACAATCTTGTAGGGATTTTCAAATTACATCATCATGGATTTATTCAGAATTTTTGGCGCGGAGTTCAAATTTTTATAAGCGTTTCGAATTTTAAAAGCTCGATAAAAATGAAATAAAAAATATGGTTTTCCAAAAAAAAAAAAAAAACAAAAAAAAAACGTATATTTTGATGTTAAAAATGTTCTTGAAATTTTTTTTCAGAATTTTTGGAATGTTAGAACAGAACCAAAAACGTGAAAAACCATTTTTTCAGCCCGTAAATGGGCTTATTTCGTTTCGAAACTTGAAGTTATCATTTGAAAATTTCCTAAAATCACACTGAACCTTCGGATATATTTTTTACCTTATAAAAAAAAAAAAAACCTTATATTACTTAAGATGTTGAGCGCTTATCTAGGACAATGGGACGGTAGAACAGAAAGAAACCTTTGAATTATAATTACAGAAAAAATCTTTAATCATAGGTTTCCGAATAAAAGTAATTTCATATATTTCGGTTTTTTATGGCAGAATAGTCTCAGTATATTTCCGGATTCTTTTTCTCAATTGTACCATATAAATAATTCAACAAATTGTACTTTCAATCACATAGTTTCGATACTCGCTCCAACCTCTATGCAATTTTCCGCCTGCGCTTTAGGCACGGTTTGCTTCCTTTTCCGTTACTCCCTTGTGCTGTTTCCTTATTGTGCATTTCACCCCTCCAATATCCAATTTATTTGTGATCTCGATCACATAATGTTCGATGTTCGTCTCTTGTAACCGATCAAGTCTTTTTCTACTCCTCCCATTTACAAATTTGATTCCCACTCCATACAATGCTTCGTTCATTCACTCCCTTCATTCTCCTTCTGTTGACCAAGCTCTTGATTCTTTTTTGTCGGCTATCTCTGATCGTGTAAGATCTGAGTATCTTGCGTCTTTTTTCCTTTGTTTTTGGGTCAATATTTTTGTAGACAAATCCAAAAAAAAAAAAAAAAAGATAATGGCCTCAGTGAAATGCATAATTTAACATAACACCGGATTATATGAAATAATTAAAACTGGTCGATTAATAAATTTCCTCTCAAACTTGATTTTATACGTAGAACCATATAAATTGATACACGGATTCGATACCCATCTATTTTTGACGGCGTCCGAGATAGAAAATACCCTCTGATATGTCATTAATTCACGGTCCCTCGGACATCGCTTTTATTTCACGCAGCTGCATTGTCTCGTCGAGGATGCTTACTCGGCCAAAACCGAAAATCCCCGTGAACCGCAGCTTGATCGGTTGCATCCGGTTGAGACTTCGTTAGTGTCTGCGTGGTAATGTGCGCCTACGGCGTACGCATAGTTGTGCTGTGTGCCGTGTGACCTCGAATTAAGGGAAGATTGTACAAAATCCCACTAAAATCAGGCGGGGCAGCTAGCGCGGTGATCTACGCAGAAGTGTTCTAGAACATTCTGCGTAGCCTTTTGCCGTTTTTGTTCTTCGCTCGATATAATCATCTGTTCTTTTTTCGGTTAGGGGGGGGGGGGCACCTGCAAGGGACATTGACTCAACGACTAGTTAAAGAATTACTAATGATGAATTCTACTGGAGATAAAAGTTATGAAGGAAGCAAGGATAATGATATAATCGTCTCAATCGCTGTCGTCGTTTTTCAGGTTAATTTAGCGCACTTACTTCCATCTACTCATATCGTTGCATATACGTCTTTTTTTAGAGATTAACAGTCGCCTTTTTGTCGGTTTTTTTGTTTCTCTTTTCTTTTTTTTTTTTTGTTAAACTATAATTAAATTCTTGAATTTTCTGTGACTGTACAAACGGTTTGAGAACAA
This sequence comes from Icerya purchasi, assembly GCA_039619475.1. Classification (NCBI taxonomy): domain Eukaryota; kingdom Metazoa; phylum Arthropoda; class Insecta; order Hemiptera; family Monophlebidae; genus Icerya; species Icerya purchasi. The sequence goes on from CM077115.1 coordinate 569,321,265, forward strand.
TAGGTTGCTGCTCACATGTAGCAGTACTTATTTATTATTTATCTAACGCTAGGTACCAATCTGAGACCTTATGACCAGCAGAAAGATTGAATGATGTTTTTGTAGGAACGAATTTTGCGCCTATAATAAATTTGTATAGTGACGAGGAATAAGGAGGTCATCACAACTTTAGTGGCATTGGTAACGAGTGAAAATCAAAATAAACATTCGATTCTAAATATTATTTCGGCAAATATACGTTGGAAATCATTCTAAAGATCAAATAAAAGATTCCGTTTAAAAGTTTTTGTAGCTTTCTAATAAATTTCGTGACTAACCATCGTAGTGTATTTTTTAAAATTTACTCTGGTATACGTATGCAAAATTGAAATACATGACATTACATTTTTTAGGGAACTTATGATTAAAGACTTTTCCTGTAATCATTATTCGAAGGTTTCTTCCTGTTCTACCGTCTCATTGTCCTAGATAAGCGCTCAACATCTTAAGTAATATAAGGTAAAAAATATATCCGAAGGTTCAGTGTGATTTTAGGAAATTTTACTTCAAGTTTCGAAACGAAATAAGCCCATTTACGGGCTGAAAAAATGGTTTTTCACGTTTTTGGTTCTGTTCTAACATTCCAAAAATTCTGAAAAAAAATTTCAAGAACATTTTTAACATCAAAATATACGTTTTTTTTTTGTTTTTTTTTTTTTTTTGGAAAACCATATTTTTTATTTCATTTTTATCGAGCTTTTAAAATTCGAAACGCTTATAAAAATTTGAACTCCGCGCCAAAAATTCTGAATAAATCCATGATGATGTAATTTGAAAATCCCTACAAGATTGTCCAAGGTTTTTTCAAATTGGTCAACTAAAGGCTGGGAAATCATAAAAAAAAAACATACGGAAAAACACATAATATTCAATTTTGAGGTCAGGTTAGCATATTTTGGGCTGAAAACTTAGAAATTGTCATCACTTTTAGTGCTGAATAAGAGGGCATCTACTCATCATCCCGATCCGTTCATAGGCAGTTCTGACCCGCTTATCCGGCTAGGTACTTTAAAACACTACTTCAGATTTAATGCCTTTTTCTTTACTAATTTACCTTCTCAATGGGAAAACGGAGTAGCGGAATTGTTTAATTTTAGACCCTTGGGTTTCTGAGGAATTTTTCTTAAAATTAAACGTACATTTTATAATATTTTTCTTACAGCCGCAATTGCGAAAAAAATCAATCCACTTGATATTTATATACTGAGAATCAGTTGACGAATATATTTTCAGTATATAAATATCAAGTGGATCGATTTTTTTCGCAATTGCGGTTGTAAGAAAAATATTATAAAATATACGTTTAATTTTAAGAAAAATTCCTCAGAAACCCATGGGTCTAAAATTAAAAAATTCCGCTACTCTTCAATTTTTTTTTAGGATGATTTTTAATGTCGTTTTAAATTCCATATTATATATTCTTGATACTTTTGAAGTTATAGATATGGTTTTAAAGAGAATTTTAATTGTAATTTATGTTTCGAATTTCGAAATTAATAAGTGTCTAACCTTTCGTGAGTTATTGCATATTTTGATTTGATATTTTTGTCGTTTCTGAACCATCTTATTAGGATTCCCCGTACATTATACGAGTTTGGAATCCTAATAGAAAGAATACACATTAAAACGTAATTTACACACAGCGACACCTGGTGTGAAACGTAAAAAGGAGAAATGTTTAAACTAAACGTATCACCGTTTCGGTTCATTATTTAACACCGTCAGATAGCAGCACTTAAGCGAAAAAAATTCATTAGCGGTATTTTTATTTAAGTACCGGTAACCCGATTCTAAATTTGAAAAACTCGGCGTGTAAACAAAATTTCGTCCGACCAATAGATGAATAATGCAAAAAAAGAAAAAAAAAAAAAATCTTTTTCGTCCTTCAGCGGCCAGATTGCGTCACTAACAGACATCCTCTCAACTACTCCTGCCGCTCTGATCAGGCTCATGACTTTCGTTCAGTCTGCCGGGCTCAGGGGTCCGATTTAAAACATGGGGTCCATATATTGCGATAGCCTAGGTATTTACAGGCAGTGCGCATAATAACTCCCACACCCTTAAAAAACATCGAATAATCTAGGAAAGTGTTCAAAAAAACTACTATCACGGTATAATAAAACTTATTCAATATATATTATCTCGCTAGGTATCAGCTGAAAAAAGGCTAGCAATAGAACCGGTTACGTTAACTTCGAATAATTCTTTTTTCAGAAAAAAACTATTGAAATTTTAAAAAACACGATCAACTGTCCTTTTTAAGAAATATATTACAATTTAGTAACAAATACAAGTATAACAACCAAATTTAAATGTCAAACGATTATACTACTTTCATCCGTTTAAATTTATTTGTTATACTTGTATTTGTTATTAAATTGTAATATATTTTTATATTTTAAGAAATATTAAGTTGAAGGATTCGATATTTTTAAGATAATTGAGAATGGCCGTTTTAACTTTATATGAACTTTGCAACGTAGCATTGAAATGCAAAAATCGAGAAACTTTCGAGCATTATTAAACGACTGAAGCATTTGTTGGAAATATTTTTCAATAATTTATATGTTTACCCAGGAAACTGACCGCGTTGCAGCGAAGAAGCCGTAACAACATTTACATTATATAATCTGGCATTGAAAATAAAAATTAATGGATAAGTATAAGGTAGGGTACTGAAAGTACGAATGACGCGTGCATATGAAATTATTGCTAAGGAAAATGTTAAACTATTTTGAATTCTTTAAATTCCCATTCGTCTGTTCAGTTTTCTACGCCGGGTCTCCTGCTATTTAAAGGGCCGTTCTCTTTATTTCTTCCACTTTGACCCCTCAAAATGTCTTTATTATGTTAGATTCCCAATGTGTCCTACAGGCCATCGTATTGAAATTTTAAGCTTTTCGCCGATTAAATTGTTGTAATATGTTTGGAATAATGTGCTTCAAAATTTTACCGAATTTGACTGATGTTTATTCGATTACAAGTTTCACAAATTATTTCATAAATGTTAGATTTGTCATATATATTAATAATATTATTATTTGGATTATTAAGGATGTATAATGTACCGTACAGTTTGTTATATGATGTGTGCTTTTATAAAGATATTAATGATGTTGTGAACTGATGAGAATATATATATATATATATATATATATATATATATATATATATATATATATATATATAGATGCGGCGCGAGAACCGAACATATTTCAAATCGCTGCTGCAGCGAAACGAATGGAGTGGAGAGATCGAGATTTCAGCTGGTGGTAGTCCAGTCGATCAAGTTTTAGTTGTTGGTAGTTTCAGTCACGATGGCTAACACGCAACACCGCGCCTTTGCCGTAGAGTCCTTTTTCAAGAGTCAAGAATTATACACGTATGCTATTCGCGCTTTTCGAAAACGTTTCTCTATTTAACCTCGTTAACCCGCGTTCCTTCGGAAAAAAATGTCCGTCTTTGGGGGTTAAAAAATTTCCCGAAAACGGTAGTGTTAATAAAATTCACTCCATTCTGCGAAGTTAACCATCTGGATGGACGTGGCGTCATTCGGCGCGATCGGTGCTTACCTTTTTGAAGAAACAGTTAACGGCGACCACTACCGAAAGATGTTGGTCGAGTTTCTGATGCCGGAACTGCGGAGAAAGAGGAAACTACCGTCTAGTTGGTTTCAGCAAGATAATGTTTCATATCGCAGCCGAAACGATCGAATCACTTTGAAAACATTTTGATCATCGTCTAATCTCACGTATATCTCGTTCTCCCGATTTGTTGTGTTGCGATTTTTTCTGATGGGGATATTTAAAATCCAAGATATACATCGACAAACCACGTGACCTAGCTCAACTCAGGACCAACATAGAACGCGAAGTAGCCTAAATTGCGGCCCCGTTATGCCCAAAAAAATTTCAAGATAAAAATAAGGGTGGTCATTTATAGGATGTTACTACTTTTAAGATAAACTATTTTCGTAATAATGATTAATTACGAATAAAAATTGATAAAATTTTACATCATTTGGTAAAAAAAATATTTCTCTACAATTATTATTTGTTCCCGAGTTATAGCGATTTGAAATACGTTCGGTTCCCGCGCCGCACCCTATATATGTTATATTAAATCAGAGGACACCCGTTCGAGACTTGTCTCATTCCAGATCCGAATCACTTCCAGGTATATATCGAATCTGAAATCGAACTGATTATACCAGAGAAATCTGAAAAGTAAAGGCGGCCGAGAGAAATGAACTGACCCTCTCCTACTCTCATTAGTGTCGTTGGGCTTTGTACCATTATGGAAAACTTAACTTCACAATCCATGATACCTTATCAAGGGTATAGAGGACTCACTTTACTTTTTACTCTCCTAAAATAAATATACATTACGAGAATACTATGAGTTATCATATCAGCACATTTCAATATAAAGCTTAATCTAAAGCTTACTGAATTCCGCTATTATTACACCGACAGAACAAAAATTCTGAGGATACCGTGTAGTTTCGTTTGGTATAGTATTTCTATTAACTGAAAAACATGTATATGTGTATATATATATATATATATTAATTACAATGTAATCCTCTTAGGCTATCCCCCATTAGAAAAAATGTGCCAATTTTACGTAACGTTTGTTATATTTTATAGGATTTTTATGATTACGTTATTATATTCATATGGACCCCAATTTAGAATTACGTTGTAAATTTTGATCGCTTTATACAAAGTATAGAAGAGAAAGAGACAGAAATATGTAAGCAAGAGAGGTTAAGGGGCAGGCCGAACTGGCCGAGGTTATATATATATATATATATATAATAACGCTTCTTCTTTGTTAAAAACACTGCTATTTCGAATCTTATCAAAACGCATCATTTTGTAAAAACAATACGCGAATAAGAAAACATAAACCACTAGCCGCGGAAAAACTCCTCACCTAAATTGATTAATAAAATTAACCGAGGTGCTAATCAATAACTGACTATCGAAATAAACAAATAAAACGTGTAATTGTCGAATATAGCGACCGTTTGGTTTTTGGAAATTAAAAGTAACTCGTATACATTAATATTAACCCGCGCGCGCAATGTTAAAGATTGAAAAAGTGAAATCGTACCTGTAAAACTAATTTGTAGTAATAAATATGCGAAAAGCTGATGACGCATACGATCAGGATAAATAAACAACTGACAAAAAATTTCAGTTTACAGTCTGTTTGTGCTCTGCGCCTCCTAAATGAATTCGGCAACGTCACCTGTGAAAAGTCGATAAATCATATTTATATATCGAAGAGAAGAAAAGTGACTTGGCACCGTATCATCAGATGTTTCATAACGGCGCGTTTTATTCTGAACAAATGAGAAGATTAAAGGTAAATAAATGTTCGTACCATTAGTTTTTCTTTAAGTAAACTCGCTATCGAATTGATACTTGTGACTGAATTTTCCGGTGATTGATCCAACTCGGCATCGCCGTACAATTCGTTCAACGCTGCTCGATGGTGAACTAATGGATACACCGACTTCCGTCTCGCATTTCTTCCGCTATTAATAACATTTCGATTTTGTTCGATTTCAAATTGATTGCATTATTCTAATTTTATAAAGGGCATGGTTTGTTGATTATGTTCGTACGTTTATTTAAGATTTAAATGACGACTAAATTTAGATGTCCCCGGAGAATCAGAATTGTGTTGCATAAATAATTGCGACTTAAAAAGTAAAAAATTGTTATCGTATTATTATTATTATTATTATTATTATTATTATTATTTGGCATCAGATCTAACCATTTAGCCGGTTTTCTTCGAATAAACTTTAGCTACTTCACCTCATTAAGTTAATTTGTTACAATGACTGATTTAAAAGCTGTTATTGTAACTTTGAAAACAAAAAAAAAATGTCTGTATTATATATAAACTCTTATTATATAAAATTCGCGCAGCGCTTCTGCACATACATATGTAGCAGCATCTGAAATAGTTTGCCGAATACTTACCAGTAAATGTATACTTTAACTCGTATCACACGATTTATCCGACCCCCTTAATAGCATATACTTTTGGCATATTTCAAGTTTTAACAAAATGTCCTACTTATGTTACATATATATGTATATAAGTTGGAATAATTGGGCAACATACTATTCAGAAATGTCTATTAAATACGATAAAATAATGTACCCCAATGTGTTTCGAGAACGTAGTCGTCTATCATAATTTGAATATAAGGCGCGATTTAAGGGGATTATGTTGCCGAAACAGTCGGTGGTGGTACGCTGTTTTATCGTATTCAGTGAACATTTCTGGATAATATGTTTCGGTTATTTTGTCGTAATCAATTAGCATGCAGGAATCGAAAAAAAACCGTATAATTTAAGAGCTCCCTTTCTTTTATCTTACTGGAACACAGTAAAGTTTGGTTAAACGATTTTTGTCTTAGAAACATTACTTTTCATCTAAAATTACACTGTACCTGTCGCTACTACAACCATACGTGTAAAAGTAAATACATACTAATCGTTTATTTATTTTATTTAACCATCGATTCGATAAAATTACCATATAACTTAAATATAAAGTATTAAATTAAAAGTAACATTAAAACTGAATAATATAGTACTTTTAATCATATCCCTTTGTTAGAATCACAAATAATAGAAAATTAAATATACTAATAACAAATGATAAGTAAATACATATATGAATTGATATATTTCATTTTTCTATTATTTATAACGTTAAAACTAATTACTTATAGATTGTGTTAGCTCTGAAAACAGGCGCATTCCTTAAACTAACCCATACAAGCCCCGAGCTGATTTTTTAAAATGTTTCTATTCGAACATTATGAAAATTCTTTTTTTGTCTTTTATTTTTCTTACTCTATAAATTATGTCTAATTTGTTATTTCCGACAAGGTACATGTTTCATTACTGAGAATACACGGCGGCCTCCCTACTTTAGTTCATTACTTGAAAAAAATTTGCTTATATGTTTAAACCTTTCTTTTCACTACATCTAGTATCTAGTTTTAATAAATAAGATGGATTTTTCCGGTTTTTTGTTATTTTAATTTTACTTACCATATATACGTGTATAAGAGTGAGCAAAATGTGACTTTTTTTTTTTTTTTTTTTAAATTGGGTTTGTGAATAAGGGGACATTTAGCCCAAGAACTGGGAAAAAGAGAGGAAAGAGAATCAGATTTTTATGAGATGTGCGATAATAGTCAAATAAATTTATTAAGCGCTTGAACTACACAAGGAGAAAGAAAGGGAAGGAAAAAAGTGAGAAGGCTGCTTGATAAAAGAAAGGAGTAGAAAGAAAATCGTTCCATTGAACGCGAAAAGCATTCAAAAACATTATGCGATCAGGGTCACGTAGAAATTATTTAAAATTATTTAACTTTAATTTATTGCTGTGCAAAATTTTTTTAAGAATACATGTTACCGAGCGAAACTTGTACCGTGCTACTAATGTATTCAACTCAAATCAAATATTTTTATTATAAAATTCCACACGTGCGCAATAAAAATTTTACTAAAAAATGGGGTATTAAAAATCAATTTACCGTTTTCAAACAAAATAAACAATTACGCTACAACTACAATACTGTTCGCGTCAGTTATTTGAAATTCTATATAAACGCTATAAAAGGTACATGTAGCGGATTACCGCAGGGGATAAATACATTTGTACATATATAGGTATGATGCCTGAAGAGGCACACTGACCATTTGCATGCCCAACACTCCTATTCACAGTCTTCATATGGTGGACCTGTTAACGCAAGCAACATAGTTAGACCAGTTAGGCAATAAGCGGACAGCTACTCTATTTGTACAGTATCGATGATTGAAAAAAATCCGTGATATAATTTCAGTATCAATAGGCTACAATGGTTCGTCATATTTTAATTAGCTAATTCAGTACTCTCTTCTTGTTCCTGATCAACTGATTAATGCCGACTTAAATTTTCTTTTTAATGTGTCATTAACTCGGTGAGAAGTATATTTTCAAGACTTCAGGAAGTTTATTGATAAATAAAGTTCCCATATACACTACCTGTGCTCTCATCTTGATTTTAACAAAGTCAGATTCGTCAATATATAGAGTGTATCATCTGATTTAGTTTTACTTTGGAACACAAGAATTTTAAATTTATACTAATGTTTTAAGACAAAGCCTAGAAGATTTGATTTATAAGCAAGATAATGATTTCGCACTCAGTTTCACACTTGTTACATATATATTCAGCATAGGCGTACCGAGGGGGTGGGGGGGATTTGAGGATTCAAGCACCTCACCCGAATTGGATTTTTACGTTGCTGTATTGTCACTTTACGGTCGTAAGATGTCTTGGTACCAGGCATTCTGACAGTACAACTGACTATGTATTAGTGTAAATTATTCTCAAAATGAAAACGAACAGAAGTAACCCTAATCCTTACACATTTAGAACTATTATACAAGAGATTATTAATAAAATATATATTTACTAAGTAAAATCCCTTTTTTTTGTCAAGTGTTTTTTTTTTAAATGGATCCCCCTCCCTAAAACTGACCTGGATACGCCTATGATATTCAGCTCATTAAAATATCTACATAAACTCTGAATATTCAACATAAAAAGATTAATTTTATTTTTGAAGTCCATTTTGGTTCAAAATAACGTTTACACTTTCATACCTTGATTATAAAGTTATGAAGTAAATTAAAGCACATATCATTTAACACTGTGGTAATTAAGACTAAAAGTAAAATTTCTTCAAAAAAAAAAAACAAAAAAACATCTAAAATCAAATCAACTTAATAAAATAGTGTAACAATTATCCAAGCATTATTAAAGTAACATACGATATTTCACTACTAGGAAAACTGTATAATATTAGTTAAATCCGGTAAGATGTACATTAAAGAGGTAAAACAAATATCTATGTTATAATTACCAAGAACGTCATAAAAATAATGACGAAGTTAGCGCTACATAGTTTACTAATAACTGAATGAACTAAACGAATAATCAGTTTACTTTCATTTAATCCATTCATTTTGTATTACTTTTTATTTTTTCCTTTTCTTCTTTATATATACTATTAGTATATATATATATACATATATATAACATAATATTCAATAATTAATACAATAAGTGGGAGTGTAAAAATAGTTTCATTATTTGTATGAATATTTTTAAAATTGAAAAATAAAAAAAGTTACCGATTAATTGCTAGAGATATTTCGCTTTGGAACTATTAAAGATAATAGATCTTTATTATTATGCTTTTTCTCCGTTATAATAATATTACAAACCATTGTCGTCGCCTCCTTGCAGCCTGGAAACTTTAGTATTCATAGGAGAGTAATCATGGACAATTTAGGAAACTTTTATATTAAAGTAGTACTCGTAGAACAATTTGCTAGAAATCCACGAAAATTATGTTTTAATTAATATTTTATTCTTGTTTAATAAAATATTAAGCCTTTACAAATTATAAATTTTATTTTTCCTATAAAACTCATATCCTCTTTCTATCATATTGCCCTCCCCCTCTGGCTCATCGGCTGATGACGTCCTCGTTACAAAGTGTACGTAAATAGTGTATTTCATAGATGGAGTCATTTTCGCAAACCCGAAAATGGTAGGACGTATACCGTAAATTGCGATACTGCAATTTGAAAGAATAATCATTTATTAAAAATAGTATAATGAAAATAGCTATGACAAAAAGTTAGCATAACGCAGTTATTATAGTACAGCTGTGTAGGTACAACACCGATAATTTGGTTGTTGCAGGTTCAATTTCAAGGTTGGTTAGAAGTTTTGTTTTTTTTTAAACTTCATTTACAATTATAATTTATGAAGCTTCACTTATATACCCGGCAGTCAAACGAAAACAAACCAATTTAACATAATTGTTCAGCTATTTAAATTACACAATTTTTAATAAATAATTATTCTTTCAAATTACAACACCGCAATTTATGGTATATGTCCTATCAATCTCAGATTTTGCGGTTAATTTCTATGTGTATATATAAATATATTTTTAGTTATAAAAATAAAAAATATTTTTCATTTGTACAACATTTTTTTTTTTTTTAAATAATGACTGATAACACATCTAGACATGAATATGAATAATTATGTTCAATTTCATGTCCAAATGTTTAGCAGTTTATTTATAAAGTGTACCGCAAGATTTTTCGACGCCCAAAACAAATAAAAAAAAAAAAAAAAGGGTCATTCTGATCTATATGTAGGCTTGCTTTGCTCGCCTAAATAAATACGAGTATACGAGTATATATATATATATATATATATATATATATATATATACTAGTTGTTATCCACGGCTTCACCCGTGTGTTAATACCCGTTTAAATCTGTACTTAGAAATTCATAAAAAGTTTTTGTTTTTTCTGGAATTATATTTATCTTTTCTCTGTGGGAAACATGTATTTCATCATACAACAAAAAATGGTCTTTATGTTTCATGTTTAGCCGAAGATTATCGATCTTCCCATAACTTGTCTGCCTGACCTAACAAAAAGTTTCACTCAACTAAACAGCACGCACAGCCATCATTTTAAAGGGACTTAGTTGTTCACACGGTGATCTCCCATAACTACGCATTTAAAAGAACATCTTCATTCATATCTTTCAACCTTTCTGTCCCGAGTGTTTTATTAAAGTTTTATTACCACAATAGCAAACTATAGTAGTTGAGTAAGGATTTCAAATTTGAGTATAAATAGCATTGCCCCCGGTAGCAAATATTAAAAATTCCGTTGCAGGATTTCTCTGTAAAAATAACAGAAAACACTACTTTTTTAAAACTCTCCGTAAATAGTACAGTAGTTAAGCTAGGAGCGCGACACTTATATGTTTTTAGATATTATGTCATGGAGATTTGATGATTTTAGTGATGCAAAAATTGAAGTAACAGAACACGATGTATTTACTTACAGCAGAAATGAATAAAATGTCATCTAGAGTTTATTATTTACCATGGTAATCGTTTTATTTAAAATTTTATAAAAATTAACTTTTTTTTCACTCGTTTCGTATACATTACTGTACCACTAATCTCATCTCAACTACCTAAAATCTCATATTTCGTGAAGGAGAAGGGGTAGAAAACTCAGTCGCACCTTAAAACTTTCGTTTGGGCAACACGAATATACTCTGAAAATTTTAACATAATCCGTCCAGCGGTACAAGAACGCATACAGAACAAACATACATACATACAAGCATTCATTTTTTTTATATATGTATATATACGTATGTAATGCATAAAGTTAATGGTATCCATGACTTCACATTATTATATATCGGACTTTTTTAAAAAAATCAACATTTTCATAAATCACGAGGAAGATTGAAAATCAATTTAAGTTGAAATAAATATTATCAAATGCAAATAAAATTTACGAATAGAATTTTTTTCTCCGTATTATAATTCAGTATAAATAAATAAGTAAAACATAATCATCGTATTTCTCAGAAATGTATGCTAACATTTAATGTTTAATGTGAAAATAATGTGCGCTCACATGTTACACGAATAGAAACAAACGACACGAGAAGTAGAGTTAATCTGTGACGTCACGATTTTTGCTCTCAAAATCTGTTGCGAAGGTCTTTAAACGGGTTGCGTCAGTATGCAGTAGTTATGGATAAGTTCGTTATTTTTTCGGATACAGATCCGGAATTGAATCGCTGGTTCGGGAACTGCATCCCGGATACCTATCCATCGGACCCATACGGATCCGATATTTATGTGACACTCAATACTGGTAATAGTTTGCACTGGTTGTCGATGCAGCGTAATATTACCAGTGTTAGGTTAGGTTATATCAGTGGTTTAATCAAGCCCCCGAAGCCGCATTGATTGCGCATGCACAGTAGTAAATTACTTTCACTTTATAATTAGTAGTAATCGATCGTGAACAATTTTGTGATCGTTAAAATTAGACTGCTTATTACGAACTATTAATTTATTTAAATATTTCCTGTTTGAACTTTTATATTTAAATGTTTATGACAAGGCGATGAAAATAAATAAATAAAAAGGCTGTTAAATAATATTGCGAACGTGAGCATCGTAATGAAAACAACGAAGTGAAATAGTGAGCGAATAGAAAAAGAAAAATATCGCAATGACCGGACGGGTGTTAGAAAGAAAAAAGAAAGTGGAAAAAATAGCTAATGTGAAAGCTGTGAAGATAGAAAAAACCAATAAAGTTTCTTTCTAATTATTATCATTTTAGCCCCTTTTTAGCTGATCTGGCGCATTTCTTTTCAGGTATATTGATTCCATATGTGATAAACGTAGAAAAATACAGACGGGGTCTATTCCTCTCTATTCAAGGTCTATATACTTGAGGACCGCGTGAACCTCACAACATTCATCGATTTAGTATTTGCTCGGTTGAAGTTGCGGATACGTGTCCGGAGCTGTAGCCGGAGTTACATCATTAACTCCGCTGCATGGGCGTCGCCAGCGGGGGGCAGGGAGGGGCAGCTGCCCCCCCTGGAGCCTTAAAACTTTTTAATCAACTGGCATTGATGGGTATTCATAGGCGCGTAAGCATGGACTTATGTTTTAATTAAGATTTTATTCTTGTTTAATAAAATATTAAGCCTTTACGACTTATAAATTTTATTTTTCCTATAACTCATATCCTCTTTCTATCATCTTGCCCCCCCCCCCCTGACGGCTGGCAACTTATCTTGCCCCTCCCTGGCTCATCGGCTGGCGACGCCCTTGCTCCGCTGTCGGATAACAGTAATCTAAAATGTAACCTTGGAGGAGCCATTTCGTTGCCAAAGTATCCTCCTGGGTTTTTTATAAAGTAAAATGATATTTTTACAAGTTTATAATTGTGTGTATATTTTAAAGTAATTATTATTGTTTTTATAATTAAAAAATTAATTTATTAGTTAAAAATTATGATAAAGATAATTTGAAAAGGAAAATGAATGTTTTTAATGTTTGTGGTACATAAGTCTCCGAAGTAAATTATTTTTCTATGAGATATTTTCTTCTAATACTCATCGAATGCTATTATTTGAATGTTTAATTAAATACGAATACAATGAAGTATCGATTATCCGAAATAATTGTCGATTGACAATTTCGGAAAAAACGATTTTTTCGGATAATCGATAATCGTTATAGAAGCATTACCATGTATTTATAGAAACATTATACGTATTTAACATATAAAAGAAAAACATTGAAAATTACGAAATTTAATAAACTACAGTAATGTAATATGTTGTAATGAAAAATAAAAACTCGAATGTAGTATCATGTAGGCCTACTATGGTACGTATATGTAATTACGTACGTACATATTAAAAATCTTAAATACCTTAAATATGTATTAAAAATAATTAAAATACGTTAAAACATTCATTTCGGATAAGCGATTTTCGGATGTACTTCACTGTATTTGTTAAACTTTTTTTGGTTTTATTTTCTGTAATATTAAAATAATATCATCTTGGATACAATAAAAACCCGGAGGGATTCTTTGGCAACGAAACGGCTTCTCCAAAGGTTACATTTTAGATGCTTCTCGGTCAGATACGGATCCTCGGATACGTATCCTTCCGGACCTGCTCATGCTTAGTATGCAGAAACGTCACAAATGGTTATGACGTAAGTTCTCAGCGAACATATCTACATTGAACGTCGCGTGTAGATTCATAACAAGTCGACCCCGGGTAAAAAGCAGAATTGAAAAGGCTGGACTAACGTTTAACTCGCCTTTTGAAACCCGGAAGGAAACAATCTACCTAATAGTGGTGTTGAGAACTAAACTTCTTCAGAGCTCCCTTGAAAATAAACCAAACGCCTGATGTCGTTGAATGTAGTGAGTAGACGACTAAGAAAAGAAAACTACCGAAAACGTAAGCTAAAGTGTTCGTTTATATAGAAAAACCAGAAATGTCGCAAATGTTCTGACTCGTATTTGACTGAGAAATTAGCGATGGAAGCACAGCATCAGCTCAAAATGGCGCACGACGTAAAGATGACAAGATGGTGCAGATGATGCCGTAGGACTTGTTCCAAGAAGCTATTAGCAGCTAGCCAGGCGTAGCTTTAATATTTAACGACACGATACAGTAGAGGGAAATAACTGAGTGTAAAGGTATGATTTTCGATGTGTTTCGGTGTGAGCTAATGATCTACATTCGACCCTCGCTTGGGCTCGACAGCGTAATTATTAAGATGCGCGAAACAGACTAATCACATCTCCAGCATAACCCGGCGATTACCGAAAATCTCGGTCTGTATTCGGTTTATTCGATTTTGTCTTTGGCCTTGATTTGTTTAGAGTCGTCCGGCTTTGTGCTCTTTGTTGTAGTCCGACGGAAGCCATTATTGTGTACGAAATTCGTATAATCATCTGTATGGCTTCAATCTATTTTCTTAGTCGAACTATTCACTTTTCACTTAACATTCAAATATGTCGGTGTTCATTTAATTTTTCTAATCAGATCTTTATAACTACGATTAAGAAGAACCTAGGTTAAGATAAATCGTTGAATTTCCTCCTGAAATAGTTTGTATTCCGATGATTCGTTTTCAAATTAAAATTTCATCAAATTTCAAGTTGAATTCACCATAAATAAATATTCGAAGGGAGAGGCTTTTCTTTTTCTTTTCTTTTTTTGTTTGACGCGAACATTTTTTTTAGCCGAAGGTCAATGAAAAACTGAAGGAAAATCAAGGAAACTTATCTCTATAAAAATATACGGTGAAAATTGCGAAAGAAGAACAGAAATAAGGGATAAAACTGAAATTTTATCATCCCCTTCTTCTATTCTCTTTAATTTCCTCCTACATTTATAGTCACGATAAGCTTCCTTGATTTTCCTTCAGTTTTTCCAGTCACTTTCATCCTGCTAAATACCTCTCTTTACCGATCCGTTCTAAATCTGTCCTGAATTTTTCAGTGCTTCGAGCTTTCTCTTTTCTACTCGTGTCTTTACTGACCAAAGAGTCGAATGGAGTTGGTTCTGCCATCTTTTGTCTTGCCTCGAATTATTCTGAATCTTTTTTTTTAAATTTCTTCCTTTTGCTCAATTTTCTTATTCTCTATGCTCAGTTCTCTAAATCGATATTAGTCCGATTAATTCGAAAATTTGATTCAGGTCTGGGAAAAACGACGAGTTTTATGGATGAGTTTGAGAATCAAACTCCGAATACCTCTTTCCGAACTTGATTCAAATTGATCTGTAAAATACGACGTCGTTACGGAACCAGAAGCGATTAGAAGGGGGAAGAGTCAGTTAATGAAGTAACTAAGAATTGAGATATGGGAAAAGGAATATGGATAAGACGTAGGAAGCGCAATAAGGATTAAAAGGCGTAATACAGAATTAAAATATAGAATGGTACATTCAGTCGAGAGGATTGGCATTCAAGGAAAATACGGTCGACATCACAAATAAATAAGATGTGAAGGTGGCGGTTTGGAATAAGTATTAAATAAAAACGAAAATTTGAAAAAGGTAGCAGAATTAAGACGCAAACGAATAATAGTGATCAACGGAATGAAAGAAAATCATTAAACCAGAGGAGAGTCGGAATTCAAGTGACTTTTAATTTTTTCGAATTAATCATTTTTACTTTTTTGAATGTATATCGCGGTTACTTTAAGGAATTTTCGATCGCTATTCGAAAAAATTAAGGTTAATCAAGATTAAAGAAACGAATTAAGATTTAATTAATTTTAAAGACTCTGATTTGAATCTGGTAGGCGAAATTAGTGATTTATTTTTTTTTTTCCAGTTTTAATTCCCAGTCAGTTGAGCGGTATACATATTCTGTTTTTATTCGTAATATTGTAATTCGGTCTTGTATTATAATTTCTCACATTTTAAATTTGCTTTCATTTGTTCATTGAAAAAATAATTAATTAGCGTTACTAAAAACAACGAAAAAAAAAAAAAGTTTTTTTTAACACTTGCGGAACACCATATCATAATAATATATAATTTGTAGACGTCATTATCGTCTGCGTTTTCTTTATTTCGATATTCAAATTTGCGTAATTCTAAATAGCATTAATATAAAATGCTTTTTTACAAAAAATAAATACCGACTTCAAGGTTTATTATAAAAATTTAAAAATGCACTAAAAAGTAAAAAATAATTACTCTTGGTAAAATATACATATATATCAGAGTGATATACCCTTAAAGGTGATATCGTAATTCTTATACAACATTAATACTTATTAGAGTTGGAATTAAATTCATGTTAGGAACAATTTAATCAACATTTAATGCAGTTTTTAATTATTCTTTTAATATGAATTTGATGCCAACTCCAAAAAATTAATGTTGTATAAGAATTACGATATCACCTTAAGTTATATCACTCTGATATATATATTTTATCGGGAGTAATTATTTTTTACTTTTTAGTGCATTTTTAAATTTTTATAATAAACCTTGAAGTCGGTATTTATTTTTTGTAAAAAAGCATTTTATTTTTTACTTTTTAGTGCATTTTTATTCAATTAAATTAAAACATTTTAATAAGAACAGATATTTCCACGGTAAAAACACCAAAAGTTACATTTCCATGGTAATTTGGCAAATTTATAGTATTTTAAGTCAAAAATCTAATCCGACGGTGAAAACAATCATGAATGAAAAGCATCCAAAAAGCTTCAATCTCCCGCATTATTAAGGATAACTCAAAAACTATCGGTCAGACCTTGATCAAATTTAAATGGGACCACATGACAAACACCACCTTTCAAATAAAAGAAGAATCATCAAAATCGATTCATCTAGAAGAAAGTTCTGTGGTAACACACATAAAAAAAAAAAAAAAATACAGTCGAATTGAATACCTCCTCCTTTTTTGAAGTCGGTTAAAAATACATATCGGTATTTGCTGTTTACTGGGGCAGACGGGAACGGCTGTCTTAGCATCATTAAGCTGCGATGGGCCCTCTGTGCTCTCTCGATATTTCAAACTCGTCGCAGATCTCCATTTTCGAATACTTCCAATAAAATCAGGATCGGTGTGGTAATTGTTAGCTTATTCTGAATTCTAATTTTAACATTACCACTCGTGTTATTACTTTAACATTAGCGGTTTTTTCTACGAATGTAACGTAATTTTTTCCTATCATTACTCATATCATATGTTACAATAAACGTATTTAGAGTTTCTTATAAAATTATTTTCAAGCAATTATTATATGTTTGTAAATGTAACGTTTTAAGTTGAAAAACGATTAATGCTGTTATTTCTACCGTTATAATTCTAATTAATAAATAAATATATAAACGGAATTCAAATTGATTTGATGTGGGTTCCTAGCCATTCGGGCCTCTGCGGTAATGAAGCGGCGGACTCATTGGCTCGGGCTGCTGCCTATTCTCACTTCTTCTTTAAAAAAGTCCCTTCGTCCAATCTCCTTCCTCTGTGCAAAGGTTTTCATCTCAGACTTTGGTATCGGATGTATACGTTTCCTCTTTCTTTAACAATCGTTCTTTCTATCTGTCTGTCCAACCCAGTCTTCCTGCCAATCCGTGGTTCTCTTTGTTTCCTTTACTTCGTCGTTCTGTTGTTGTCTCCGTTATTCGCTTGCGCTCTTAAGCCATACTTTATTATCTTCCTCACATTTTTGTTTTTCCTTGGTTTCCTCTCCATATTGTCCTCTCCACTCGAACGAAGAGCATATCTGCGATGCGGACCATGTGTTTATTAAGTGTTTATCTCTTTCTGCTGAGTGCTCGGCTTTCTACTTCAGTTTGCTGGGACTTGGTCTTCCTACTCCGTACTGCGCCTCTTATGTTCTATCTCTTCCCTCTCCACAAATTGTTCCTATTATTTGTTCCTTTCTCCTAACAATATCTGATCGTATCAGGATATAAGTGATTCCTTCCTATTCTAATTGTTTCTGGGTAAAGGTCCCTGGTTGACAAGCCCAAAAAAAAAAAAAAAAATAATATATATAAACGGAATATATATATATTATCTAAATTAGAACTCAAACATGTTTCATAGGAAGGTCGTACATGAACACATATGTATTATTGTGTGTGTTTTGAGTGCGTAATAAACGAGGATCTTACCGTCTCCCTCCGACTTTTACATATTCCTAACTATAAGAAGAAATGAAGTTGTGTTAGGCGAGTGCGTTATAAAGCATCGTTAACCGTAAATTAAATTTATCGGTTTTGCGCTTTTTTTCTGATTACAAAAAAACAAACGTATTATTTCATGAAAAATTACACAAAAAACAAACTGTCCTATGTGAATTGTAGGAAACTATTATTTATAAGGGCCCATATCCGCGTGGTGTGTTTCAAAGAATCGAGTTTTATATTATAACGACTAACAGAAAATTATTTTGCATTGCCTTATGTCTTATCCTCCTCGAGGTTTCTTTGAAGTCAGCGTTTTTGATAAAATCGGTGGTGGTCAAACACGCGGTTAAATTTTATGCCATCTTCACTAGTGGACTAAAAAATTACTATTGAACTTCCTAGCTCCTACCGTTGGCGGATGCAAGAAGACAAATTGAGGATAGATCTCCCCCAACCCCACTGAAATTTTGTAAACTTTATGCATTCGCATTTTGAACAAAGAACTAATTTAATACTAAATGATTAATTATCTCGAGTTAATTCGCTTCAAATTGAAAATGAGTGAAGGAGATTTCCCCGAAAGTAATTTTTGGTACCGTCGCTATGTTCCACCATTATATACTTGCGTGCTAATAGAACGATATTGGATTAACTGATATTTTGCCTAAGCTTACTCCTAGCCCTGTTAGATCGCTCAACTTAAAATTCTTAAAAAAAAAAATCGGCCTTTACATCTAGTTGTTAATGCAAACAAAAATGTCATTGATCTTAATGAAATTTAATTCGTGTACTATATCCAAATTCGCGCATGTCAAATAAGGGGGGGGGCATCTTTGGCTGTCACTGACAGCCTGGTTAAAGGCCATCAAATCATACGCAGAGCTCCGTGGTCATTCGAAATGACACGCAGGGGATTTTCGGTTCTGAGCAGGCTGAGAATCGGACATATACTTCCATGTCATCAACGATTACCTTTTTGAACGCGACTCTCTTCCTGTGGCATATCCTTTTTGCTTGCAGCCCGTTCTTCCATCAGAAGTCTATACTTGGGTATTGCTCACGCGTGAACATATGGCTGCCTTATCTAATGACCGAATTGAAGCAATGCTGTTCAATGGCCCTGCCTATTTACAACGAACGCTCAAATTCATTAAAACAAACACACTAGGCAAGTTCATTAAACCAGATGGTATATGTGCCGTGATAGCGTTGCAGAGTTACAGGCGACACATGGACTGTAATATAATATTAGCAAAAAAAGAAAAATAATAATAATTTTTTTTTGTTTACATTGTTGTAATTTTGGTAGTCAAAAAAAAAATAAAATAAAAATAATCGCATTTAATAGATGAAAAAAATTTCGTTATTCTCGTTTGTAAATTTTACACGGTTTTAATATAATTTTTCAGTTCTCTTTTTTTTTACCGCCGATGTGAAATAATCGACCATGAAGTTCAAAAGTCCTCAAAGTTTTCACTGCTTGCGATTTAACTAGGTAGGAGTTCAAGTGTAATAATTCGTGCGTGCTTTCTTACATTTCTCGTCGCATTCCCCTTACACATGCATCTATATGTTACTGTAGTTTCTCGTCAATCAGCATTCAAATATGTTGAATGATATTTATAAATCTAGCGTAAAAGTAACTTTATTCATTAGTAATTCAGATGAACTCGGCCAGTGAAAATACGTAACGATAGTTTTGTATACTGATGCTACTACAGCTTTATAAGATAGATATGTTTTAATCTTGACCGTCCTTCTCTATTAGGAACTATATTTCTTCACATGAAACGAAAGTATTACTACATATTTTCATTCTATTTGTTTCGATTGTTACGAACGCATAGCTCCTGGAGAATTCTTTAAGTTGCGACCTAATCTCAAAAAATGAGACAAATATGAACACACAATGTTCTTTGCATTCGAGTCGAAGCTCTTTCAGTCATTTTTAACTTTTACAAATAAAAGGAATAGTAGTTTAATCGTTACAAGTATAATAAACAAATTTAAGAATAAAATGAAGGCTTAGAAACGTTTCTGGGTAATATAACCCATCATCGTCAGCTAAGAATGACTTACACTATGTGTGATCAGAAACAAATTCTAAAGCACACATAATGGCCGAAAACATTTCTAAGTAAGCCTTTATTTTATTCTTAAATTTGTTTGTGTTACGATTGGTATTTGTTATAAATTACTATATTTTATAATTAACAAACAGGATGTTGAAAGATTCTTTATTAGTTTTTAATAGTTGTTTAATTAATGTATGGCAACCGTAATGTAGTGCATTACAGAAATGTGCAGATAGAAAAAG
Organism: Icerya purchasi; assembly: GCA_039619475.1. Taxonomy (NCBI): domain Eukaryota; kingdom Metazoa; phylum Arthropoda; class Insecta; order Hemiptera; family Monophlebidae; genus Icerya; species Icerya purchasi. Next base: position 569,341,757 of record CM077115.1, read on the forward strand.
TCAACAACGAAAATGCAGAGCAAAGTCGAAAGAAGAATGCTCAATGATTAAAGTGGAAGAAATAAAGGGAAGTAACGGGAATAGAAAATGTTCTTTAGGGAATGCTGAAATCAAAATGAAGAATAGCTAGGAGAGCACGATTAAAAGACAATTCCAGAGGGTTACAAGGCAGGATGAACAGATGGGATAAAGAAATTAGAAGCTACCGATAGGAAAGAGTGACAGCTTTCATCCTACAACGGATGAGACTAATGAAGACTTTAGGTAATACTCGATTTGTTCTTACTGTTTTGACTCGTTTGTACTATGCGTTTCGTTTGTGTACGGTTCGGTTCGGTTCGTTCTTACTTCCCCCCCCCCCCCCCCCCACAGGTGCGTTACGTTGTTTGCTATTATATAAAACCAGTCGGCTATACTAGAACAAGAAGAGAATACACTTTCCTTAGCAGCGATACTTCATTGCGTAGAAGCCGTTATAAACGGTGTACCATTTTACACTGTATGAGTATGGCGCAGACGTTACACGTGTATTCTTCTTGATCGCAAGAAACTGTGCATGCGCAGCAAATAACAAAAAACTGAATTTCAATAAATCTTACCCGCCAATTCTGGAACTCATTCCAATATGATAACTGTCATCATCCGATGTGCCCGCATCGCTGAACGTATCACTTGCTTCGTAATTGTAACTGTTTCGAACATTCTCCGGAGTTAACTAAAAAAAAGTTAAGGAAAAATAATAAACAGGAAATTTTATGCCAGGTTGGCGCGTGTGTACGTTGTACAAAGAATATAATAATTACTTTTCCCGGTGAAATTAATGTCCTATTTCATCAAGATATGTCAGATTATCTTTTGATAATAAAGGATGTTATATAATTTTTATCTTTCATAATAATGCTATTATCAACGATTTTTTATCATCGATATAATAATCGTAATCCATCGGTTTCTTGAATTTATTAAATCAATTTTTGTACCTTAGTATCAAATAGAAACTATTCTTTTTCTTTTTTTTTTTTTTTTAATGGGCTCGTTGTCAACACTGACCCAACTACATTGGATCACCTACTCAGATTCTGAGGCGATCGGAGATAGAGAGTATAAAGGAAAGAAGGAGAACGGCTAGATAGAGGTGGGAAGGAAAGCATAAAGGAAGCATTGAAAGGGGTAAGAAGATTCAAAAAAAAATAGAAACTATTCCGGTTGGGGTTATACATAAAAAAAACTAGTTGGAACTAGATTTTCTGAAAATCGAATAGTCCCAATTTCATAGGTCAGCGGGAATTTTACATATATATATATATAATATTGTCTCCGTAAGTATATACATTTTGAATTGATAAAAAATTTTCAAAGTACATATTCCGTCGTTAAGGAGCGAAAGGTTTATTTTGTTATTTTTTAAATTTTTCGCAAATTTCGAAAGGTCTTTTTGAAGAATTGAAATATTTCCAAAGTGGCGAATTTTTCGTCAGCATAGATTTATGCGCGGCAAAAATTCTTTTTCAAATTTCCCAGTGGCCCGCGTGGTTGGCGCCAAATAACTCAAAGTTGTTATAATACCGGCTATGTTTTTCTTTCAAAATTCCCCCCTCCCCTTAACATGAATGATTGAGCAGTGTTTTTAACTTCCATTTTCCTTCGCACGCTTTTTACCCTTAATGGAGAATTCATGGATACCAGAACTATTTACTTTTTTGTGATACAGATTTTGAGGTCTGTTATACATTTTAAATTTTATCTGGTAGTTTCGAGTTATAAACTGATTTTTTAGATCGTTTTAAGTTTAATACCGGGATTTTTGCCACTCGCGGGGGAGTCTATGCATTTTCCGAAAGAGTATTTTAATTACGATGCACACATATTTATATGCATGTTTAAATAGATAAAACTGTCATAAATAATAAATCAGAAAAATTATCGGCCTAGAAGCAGTAGTAAATTACATTAATCCGGTTACTTCAAAGTTACTATTACAAAGAACAAAAGACGTTACAAAAATGCGATTTTACGACTTTGTAGAATTTTTCGTAACCTCCTCGAATGGTTGAAAAATATTCACTCTGGTTTTTAAAGTAAAAATCAAAAATCGTCAACGATAATAGTTCACATTGATGGGGTTAATCACACAACGCGGAATTCATGCGAAAATAAAATATTTTGCTAAAAACAATGGAAATAAAGGAAAATTTTAATCGATGCTAGAATTCGTGTTTAATCGCAACTTGTTAATTCTTTTAAGACTTAGGGTGATGATGTTTATAAATAATAAGTGTTGAATATTCTCAGAAGTTAATTTAAAGTTGCAGAGGCCGGAATCAATTTTTGATCGCGGAAAAAAATAAATATAAGTATAACATAGTTATTTATCGCAAGTCCAATATTTGCCGTGAAAATCAAAAATAAAACTGAACGTGTTTAAACAATTATACAAATATACATATATATATTTGTATATATTTGTATATATTTATTTGTAAAATTAACTTGGCGAACTCTGAAATTTTCTTTAAAAATTATTCGAAGAATGTTTAATATTTAATGAATATATAATTTTTTGTTACTGGAAGAAAAATGCTCCTTCAAAACACGATATATACGGGCAAATTATAAAGACATGGACATTTAAAAATGGCCGCGTATCATTATATCAAACGAGTAGCGATTATAGAGGTCCAGTGTCGTTTTCGTTGGTTTTTTTTTTTTTTTTATAGTTTACAACTATAAAATTTATTAGGACATCTTTTTCGAACGATTCAGGAAAACAACAAATGCGCGCAGTTAATGCTATCGAGAGACACGAATTGAATTAGATAGAATTTAAAGTTTTACATACACGAGCGTCTGTAACCCAAAGAAAAAAATTTCTTCAATGACTGTGTTCTTTGCGAATTCGAAATTATAAATTATTCGGATCAAAACTATTTTGTGCATATTTAGACATTAAACGGTTTTTGCTTTCTTAGTTTCTTTTAACTATTATTGTTGTTTTGTTTTTTTCTTTCAAATTAAAATGTTTTACCGTAAATTTATTTATTTTTAAGCGTATAAAAGGCTTCTTGTTCATTTATTGCGATGTTTAATAAAAGTGGGCAGTTTATTTATTTTTTATTTTATTTAAAAAGTTTATTTTTTTTTGTTAGCGAAATTTCAGTTGTGAATTCCACAACTGTTGTTTTCAATTAAAACAGAAACGAAATATGTGTGTACGTGAACCTTAACTAGGTTCCACTTTGTCGATATGGAGTTAAGCCCAGTACGGTATACTAGACAAAATTTCTGATCGATTAACACCTCAGGGAGCCTTCTAAGTATAAAACTCGCTGAGATATAAAAACATACTTTTGAGAAAAATGAGTTTAAAGTTTTGCATAGCAACCAGGCGATAGGCGAGGCGCATTCAGGTTCTATTGAAGACGAGCGCGAGGTAGTTGCGACATTGAAAAGAGCAGTGTTCGCTCTATCAGAAACGCTAACAATCCCAAAATCAACATTTTTCACCTGACATCCGAAGATCTCCGTAAATAATTTCGACAAAGTGGTGGGGGACCTTGTTAGATTCACGTACACATACATGCAATTTGTTTGTACGATTCATATTACGGTATAATATAATGTAATTCCGTTAAAATACCGCGCAGAATATGAAATTGGTGACTGAATTTAATTTTTCTCTTCAATGCACACATTTTTAAAGTTCACCTGTGAACAGGTGGTGAAAATACTACAACTTAGAAGTATTATATATTTAACATGCAATACGAAATCCAGACACTCCGTCTAAGCAACGTGTATGTCGCTTTTTATTTGATGTACGAAATAATTATTGTTTTTCCCCTCAACCAGCTACCGTGGTGTAATTGGTTAGGCAGTGATGTTCCCTTTGAGTGGCACCTGATATTCCGCTGCCGTACGTTAATACTTTTAAAAGAATTTCACTTGGGCCGTTTTTGTTTTTTTTCTAATCTTTTGGGTAGGATAATGAAGAGCAACAGCCCAATCAACCGATAAATCTAAATAATAGCTCAAAAGGAGCATAACATGTCAGATTTTAATCTGGTGCGAGATAGAATGAATGAAAGAAGCTAGAATAGAAACAATTGTGTGACAAGGAAGGAAATGATAAGAGTCGTTGTATAGAGTAGGAAGACCAAGATCCAAAAGCTGAGAATAGAAGAGAGAACGTTCTGAAGGAAGTAGCGTGCATTCGGAAAAAAAAACATTATTGACATTACACAGATTTAAAAAAATAAAAAAGAAAAAAAAGGATATTCTGGGTGAAGAGGACACGGCGGGGAAGAAACGAGAGAAAAACGAAAAAGTGACGAAAGGTATGACCGAAACGAAGGTGACATATGGCAATGATTAGAGGACGACTAGGCTGGGTTAATGTCCGTAGTCAACGCGTCCAAAAAATGAAAGAAAAATTGTGTCTTTTTTTTAGTCACATACATTTACTTGGCGCAAGACGCGCTTAGGAATTGTTTAAAATGCGCTCGAGTACATTGGGGAAATATAAAATAGAATAGTTTATTTTACAGTTTTTAGTAATGGCTCATTTCATTAAAAGTTATCGTAATGAATGTAATGTATATTTTGCCGATCATGATGGGCATTTTATTCAACGCTTAACTTGCAATCGCATATTTTAAATATTTCACTCGTTAAAAAAGAAAAAATAATTTATTCTTTATATAAATTACCTCTTTAATAAGTATTTCAAAACATTTTTCAGTTTTTACATTTTTTATTAAATTGTTATAAAAAAAATAATAATTAGGACCATTTTCTACTAGTGATTTGATAATTAACAGGGCTTAGTCATCGGGGGCTATACATGCTAATTATGAGCACTGATTATTTAGATCAAATATTGTAGAAATAAAGTAGCTGTCCTTACCAGGAACTACATTAATTTAAAAAAAATAAAATCACACGATAAATCAAGAATACGCTTTTTCGAGGATCATATATTTTTTTTTATATTTATAATATTAATTTTCTGTAATTTTTTCGAACTATATATAGATAGAAAAAAAGAAAACTTTATCGGCTCTGCGTTAATTTAAAAAAAAAACAAAAAAAAAAGCAAAATAAGTAAAAACTTTTTAGTTTCAGAAAAATTTCTAGATAATTAAAAGGAGTATTAGTGACGCGTCATTGTAACACATTTTGTTTACATTTTTTTTTTTTGTACAAAGCAAACGCACATGTTAAAATATGTGTTTTTATGTATCTTTGTTAAGTTCAAACTGATGAATAGAAAATTAAGTAGTTCTTGAATTTATAACGAAGGTAAATTATTGCATACGAAGAAGAAACTATATATATATATAAATTTCTTCTAAAGAATTTAATTTTTACCAAATTACATAGAACGTAAAAAAAAAATGACAACTCTAAAAATTAATACTATTTCTCTGCATAATACATAAACGTGTAAGTACTTTATTTTTTAATATTTACAAAATGAGGAAAATAATAAAAAAATGTTACACATACTGAGCGTGCAGTTAAAATTCATAATACTTTGAAATACGACCGTAAAAACGCAAAAAAAAACGGGTGGTGGTTGGGGGGACTTATAAGCACGACTTCTTTGATCGCTGGACATTCAGACTATATCTTTTATCGTTTTTCTGTTGGTCGCGGATTCCTTTAATGGAATTCGATTTCCGTTTTATCTGGCGCATATCTCTCTACATAAAATGAAAATGTGAAATTTAAAGTCTTTTTGGCATCAAAAACTATTTCCTAGTACTATTAAAAATTCTTTTCGTTCGTCTGTGCACTGTTCCATTATAAACTATCTATTAACATATTTAGCTAATACCGAAACGGGGTTTTACCACGCATAGCTGAAATTTTAGATACCATTTAAATTTATTTTTATCTGTATTTTTCCTCTATTACCGTAATAGAATAGATATTTCATTACTTCTCTCCTCTTTATCATCACCACCACCTTCGCTTGTATTCATGATCACTTAAACATCTATTTTTCACTATACCTGATATTATGTCACCGATGATGTCTTCAGCACGCGTCTCGAATTACTTGGTAATATATAACTCACACCAAATGACCCCCATCATCGATAACACTAAAAACTATTAAGACATCGAAAAAATTAAATAACTTATAGGGAAATTGTTATAGCAAACTATTGAAAACCATTAAAAAGTGAAGTTATTGAAAACAAAAAAAAAAAGATGATAAAGAAAAACCTATATCCGGGATCACTCATCAGTGTAAGTTAAGGGGTTACGTGCTTTACAAATTTACTAAGGAAATGTATCCTAATTTAGGATATGATTAAAATAACCGAAAATTACATATGTTGTGTCTAGGCGTTACATAGAGTGTCTAAATTTCATAAGCTGCTCTGGTTCCGTTCGAACGCAGATGTGTTTGTACATATTTTAGATATATTTTTATAGCTCTTCTCTCATGTTAGTAAAATAATTAAATCTTATTTTGCGAAATAATTTATGATTTCGGATCAGTAATATTTCTTACGAATTTAGGCTACGTTATTAATTTCTTTAATAATCCATCGAATGAGCAAATCTTAAATTTGCTTTGTATTTTATTAGTGCATTGAAAAATAATTAAAAAAAAAAAAGTTAAATTTTCGTTTGTTAATGTATAAATTTGTAATTAATATATAATTTTAAGATTAAAAATCTAACAGCAAAGAGTACTTAATTGAGTTCAAATTGAATGAGTAAAAATATTATGACGTCACAATAGGATTATTGTATACATCAAGCCCCGTCATCGTGAAATCAATAGATTGTAAGTTTTACGTCTTTGCGTTAACTCTTGTTACGTTTTGCATTATGTTTACGAAACATTTATTAGTCTATCGTTTCCGATTCTTAACTAAGAAATTATGGTAAAATGTTTTTTTAATTGCTACGCAAGCCGTGCATTTTTATTATTTTTTTTAAGGAATGACGTAGTCAATATTTACTCTTTTACAGTTGTTATGGAACAACATTCATTCGAGAGTCTAGGGGCTTCCCATTAAATTATATATATGCAAAAATAAATTTTATTTTTAGAGCAATATGGTTTTTTCCAACCTAACTGTTTGTTATAGAAACGAATTAATTGGGAAGATTATTTTTACTTTATTAAATATTTCTTAGTAAATTTGTAATTCTAGAACCTTGCTACCGCAGTTGCCGTAAAAATTTTATTTTTAACCATCTGATTGTGTTCCGTTTAATATATGCATATTATAGTTAAGTGTTTTTTTTGTTTTTTTTGGTGTTTCTGAATGTCTTAAAAGGGTTACCAACTTTAAAGAAGTAAAAACGCAGATAAAAATCCTTCATTTTCAAGTGTTTTAAAAATTGACCGTTGAAGAACATCTCTATGATTTAGGTAAAGGTTTACATTTTAAATTATTACAACACATTTGAAGATTTATATATATATATATATATATATATATATATATATATATAAAAATTATCAACATTTTTCGCTACCTTAACAGGGAATATTCAAAAAATTTCAAATTAACAAATGTATTTAGAATTTTATAAACTCCGCGTATTTCATTTTGAAAATGTAGATTATAAAAATCAGCAGACGGTAAAATAGTTAAGGCGCACACAGTGTGATAATAAAGCAATATACCTGGGGTTCGTATTCTGGCGGTTCGTCCATAATAGTATTCAAGCCAGCGGGCAAAGAAATCGAATTCCGACGTTTGGACGCGATTAAATGAGCTTGAGAACTGGATCCGGATTTATCTTTAATAGCTATTGTCGAGATTTCTTCGCAATTGGCTGCATCCGGTGGTCTTTGCTCTGTCAACGATGGCCTATCAACGGAAAGCAGGGGTACGGTGTCGGGTTCGATTAAATTTTGCTTACCAACGACCGCCGTGATCTTTGCAGGCACATCGTCATCTTTTAGAGCTTGCATTTTAGGAAACTTCTCCTCCGAGCACATCGTGCACGAGTGTGCTCTTTTGGTGGAAAGAGATTTTACCGCGTCAGTTTTTGCGAAACCGATTTAGTATAGCCTACAGTAAAAAAAAAAAAAATAAATAAATTAATTAATTTGCGAGAAATAGTAACCAGCTCTTCGTAATATCAGTTCTGATGTTTAGTTTAACGCACATACACACATACATATATATATATATACATAACTGTAACTGACGAGCGAACTCGTTATCTAGAATTAACCAATTATGTTACTAGACTATTCGCGCTATCGAGTGTACTTTGAAGTATACGGCAATATTGTAAATTATGCGAAGCTTTTTTTTTTCTTCTTTTTTTTTTTATGATATGTAAAACTAATTTTTATTTAACTTTTTTGTATTTTTTCTTCTTCTTTTTAAGGGAAAACAACAATATTCGATATCGGAAATTGCGATTTTATACTAATAGAATTGTGCATTTTTAGTGTTTTACAAATTCGGAAGTCGCGTAATATCTGTCAAAATTTTTCTACGTTATCAGTGATTAAACTACAGCATGTTTGTTCGATTAATTGGGCGGCTTAGCATTAAGTGGAAAGGCAATTATCATCAGCGTTATTCTTCAAATAAATGCGATTTTTAATTACACAACGCGCGTACATATGATAGTAAAAGGTTTACGCAGAACCGTATCTGACCAGATTTCAATAGGGGGATGTCTGTGTATTCATTCGCCCCGCTGGACGATTAAGAGACATTCAGACTAATTTAGGTAAATGAAAATAAAAATAACGGATATTTTTGATAGACAAATATAGCATAACTGAGAACTAAGTGGTGATCGACTTTTATCGTTACCAAGATTTTCGTAAGAATCCTGGAATAATCTGTACAAGTGTGCGTTTTGTCTTCGGTAAGTCAAAAAAAAACAAAAAACGACCAACTAAAGCGTATTTCGGTGTTTCTATTCGCTTCTCAACTCTCAGTTTTTAGCTATGACTGAATTTCATAGCTCGCTAGTTTTAAGCATAAAATGCTAAAACGTGTTCTAGCTTTTGTGGCTTCGCCCAAGATGAGATGTTCCTCCTCAAGGATTTCAGCGCAAAATCCGACAAAAGTTGACTGTATAATATATTTCCTTTAAACTAAACTGGTGAATTTCTTGAAAAATTGAAAATATTTGACGGGATACTAATTTAGGAGAAAAATTCGTGTCTAGCAGATAAAAAAATTAATAAAAAACATATTAAAAAAATGAGTAGTAAGAAGAAAAGTTAAAAAACATATCAGTGCCAATCGCGTATTTGGACAACATTTACATTTACTAATCCAGATTCAACATTACTAAAATTCTAAATAATAAATTTAAAATAGCATACAAAAAAAGAAATAACACAGCATTTTCTAAGTTATTAAATTGCACGCTGTCCGCTAGTAATACAAAATTTATAAAATTGTTTTTTTTTTTGTTTTTTTTTTTTTTGTTTTTTTTTTTTATAAAATACCGTGCGATACATATAAAAAATTTTATATTGGTCAGACGAAAAGAACTTTCAAAATAGGGTACAATAAGCGCTTTTATGTGCAATTAGATACAAATATAACAATAAATCTGCACTAGCTGACCATATTTTAACAATCACAAACTGACACATTACAACATTAATACTGACTTAACTATTATAAAAGTAATATTTACAATAATAACATTTTGAATGACGCCGAAATATATTATATTCAAAAATTTAAAGACCAGTTGGTGAACTGTAATATTCCTAATATTAATTTAAATGTATAATTTATTGTTTAACTAATCGGTTTTTTAAAAATTTTAAAAATACTTTAAAATTAATTATTTTAACCAAGTACCGGAAAATTAAATATTTTATTGATTTTATCTGTATATTTATATCACGCTTTTTTTTTTTTTTTTTTTTTTTTATGGCCCGGCTTTAGTTAACTATCAAGCCATTTAGCCACTTATATCACGCTTATTATATCGATTTTTATTTAAATGTATAATATTAGATGTTTTCTTTGTATAATAAACTTCGTAAATCATGATTATGACGCTATGACGCCGAAACATGTCGTCGTGTGAATATAATTTTAATGTATAATTAAATTTCCTGAAAATCGAGTTCTGTTTTTATTACTGAATGATCTAAAAGAAGGAAATGGGGGAACATCACATACATTAGTAATATTCCAAGAGAAATTACCATCGCCTAGGTTTCTGCACTGAAAACTGACTCTGATGGTAATTTGAACATCCCGGTTACATTTCGGCTTGGGATGACAAAAGCCAATCTCCAAATGGCGACTATTTCTGGAATCATCGGCGTATGTACGTACAAGAAGTGTTTGACACCGTTTATTTCGTGTAACGGAAATATGTTCCATGTTGGAAGCTTGGAAATAGTAATTTTCGTTGTTTTCTTAAAAAAGTGGGAAACTATGGTCCATCCGCGACCTTACGAAAGTTAAATTCATTAAGGATTGCCGGACCATTGTGTACGTGTCTTAGCATCCACAGTACGCTGAAGACCCGTGTAACGCTTTACTGCAAAGCTGTTTGATATGTCCCTTTTGCAGCGGTTTATAATCCAATACGGGTGCGAAAAAATTTAATTAAACCGAAATCAGTATTTAAATCTCGATTCGGCTGAATCGTTGCAGCAGTTGCGATACCTTTCTATGTTGAAAAAAAAATACGCAACTTGTATGAGCTGCATCCGAATAAAATCTATTCCTTTAAACATTACTCTCCTGGTCAGCACGTATTTTAAGGAATATTTTCTTATTTATTTTACAACGCTCAATGAGCAAAAATCTATCCACACCACTTTCGCCATTCGTAAACGAGATCCGCGTCATGTTCATAAATAGACGACAAGTGCCAATCTCCGATTCAGCAAAATACTTGGATGTGCATCTAGATGCGAAGCTGACTTGGAAAACTCACGTTGTGTCGAAAGTTCAGCAGATTCGAGAAAAAACACGTGAAATGTATTGGCTTGTCAGGCGACATTCGAAAATGAAGCTTGAAAACAAACGACTCATTTATGAAACCACCGTAAGACCAATTTGAACTTATGGGGCACAGATATGGCCCAAAATAAATTCCTCCGTATGATAACCAATGCTCGATGGTTCCAATGGAACGAGAATCTTTACATACTGATTTAAGGATAAAATGGGTGAACGAAGCCATTAAAGGCTTTGCCCATCGTCACGAAGAAAGACTCCATATCCATCTGAACCCGGAAGCATTGGACCTTCTGCTTACTACAGAAGATGTAAGATAACTTAAACGTTTTAAACCGAACGTCACCTAGTCGTGTTGTAAAATTTTCTTGTTTTATTGTATGTATGTCTATATAAATAGCAAAGAATAGTTATAGTGGACTATACTCCTTTGCAACATGTTAATTTACTTTTGGTTATAAGTGTTACTTATTTAAAAATAGAGTTCTAAGACTATTAAGGGGCTGTTTAACAAAAAAAAAAAAAAAAAATTTATTTTACTATACACTGAAATAGTTCATTTTAGAACAACCAAAATTATCATTTCATCCGTTTCAGAGGGGGAATTCCAAATCAATCAATCAACGAGCCGTGAATCCCTCATGAAAATATCGTGATTATGCTCTGTCCATGTGATGTATAAGATGTTGCCACTGATCTCTGTTGTGGGCCAGTCGAACACATTCTACAAAACCTTTTCCTACAACTGTCCGGATCATCTCTGACCATCTGGTTGGAACGCGACCACGTCTTCTTGTTTTTTCTTCTACTTTTCCTTCAAGAATTTTCGTCCCAAATCCATTTTCTCCTACCACACGACTAAAGAGTATTTTATAGTATTCTTCTAATTACTTCCGACACGATAATCTTCTTTTTTCGTTACGTCTATTTCTTGTAACACCGCGAGAGCTGTTTGCTCTTTTTTCGGTCCATGTTATTCATAATATGCATCTCCAACAGTGTAATATTTCTAACGCATCCCCATCTTCTGTCCATATCGGATTTACGTAGAGTCTCCGTGTTTCTGCGTCTTATAGGAATACTGAGAACACCAGAGACTATTCACTAGTTTTATTTTTACTTTTTTTGATACCGCGGGATATATAGGTTTTAGCCAACACATAACGCTTTTTGTTATATTTGTTCTGTGTCTAATTTCCGCTTTAGCTACTATCGAACCTAGATATCTATATATACCGTTTCACAATTTCCACGCCGTTAACATCATGCAATTCCGGGCGATTGTCGTTTTTCCTGTCTCTATAATCATAATTTTCGTCTCTTATCTGTATTAATTATTAACCCATATTCAGCGCTGCATTTTTCAAGACGAATTACAGTTTGCGCCATACTGCTTAAGCTACCGGCTATTAGCGTTGTCTGCATACCTCTGAGATTTGAAATCAGAACTCCTCCGACTGAAAACCCGCTATCATTAGTCTGTAAAAATTGACGCATTCCCTACAGAGATTATGCAACAGTGGAGATTAGATGTAGCCTTGCCGTACACCACACGCGATGGGTAAAAGTCTTTCGAGTATGTATTTTCAATTATTCGGACTTTTGACGTACTATGCTCATATGGATATTTACGATTAAACGTACTAAATGCCTCTTGACGCTCCCATTTCAATTAAGATCGGCCACAGTTTACTCCATTGAACACAATCGAAAGCCTTTTTATCGTCCACAAAGCATAGCGCCATTTCAACGTTATATTCACGTGCTTTTTCTATTAGTAGCCGCATGTTCAAAATCTGCTCCCGTGTTTCTCTCCCTTTCATAAGGCCTACTTGTTCCCATGGAATCTCGTTACGCACTAGATTATATATATATATATAATCGTTAACATCAATTTATTAACGTGCGGAATTAATGATATTATTCGGTAATTTTCACATTTTTTGCGAGATCCCTTCTTATGTAAAGTAATATGTGTTGATCGACATGGTCCCTTTTGGCCATATACCGGATTTCCACATGTTATTGCAGATTGCGTGTATAGCATGTGCTTTCACACGCTATTTTAAATATTTCCGCAAGAATGTGATCGGAGCCGGGGGCCTTTTTCCGCTTTTTCGAACTTTTGCAAACAGAATGGGAGGCTCCAGTTCATCCATTAAGAATGCCAAATACCGAACCATTAATAATTAATATAATATTAGTGTATTAGAAAATAATTCATGTGACTAACAAAAATTAAAATAATTAACCCTCGAAATTAAAAATGTCTTTCCCGATAACTGGCTAATTGTTATATAATAATAAAAATAATAATACACAAAAATTCGATACAAGATAATAAGTTGAGAATAATATTTGTTCGAAAAGTGCACAAGTGGGGAGAAGGCTGCAAATTATTGTCTTAAAATCCCAAATTTTAACTTGGAATAAACTTTTATTATACCGATTCTCAAGCCAGTATATTAAGGCTGCGTAAAAAAAGATGATAACCTTCAAAATAATATACTCTCTGTTTGATTAATGATGCGCTATGGTACGACATCAGCAACTGAATATCGCGTGACGATTTTTCTTTTTCTCTCCTATACTCTCAACTTTTGGTGCCGAACTGCTCCTTTCAATGCTTCCTTTATTCTTTCCTTCCCAATGCCTGTTGCTATTCTTCTACTACTTTTCTTTGTCCTTTCCATTTCTAATTGTATGACGTTTTAACCTTTTATTAGGCAACAGTTCTTGCTGTTGGGTTCAAGCCGCCGGTGTGCCCAAAGAAGAAAAGAAAAAAAAACCTTTAAGCGAAAAGAATTTGGCAATACTGGTAATATAATCTCTCTTCTGAAGGAAGTCCTACTGATATTCGAACATTAATTAAAAGTTACCGATGATAGGTAACTTACACGTACCAAAATAAATGCATGCAAGGAAAATTTTACCGGATAGCTCCCGTTAGTTGTAGACGAGCGGGAAGCGTGAAAATTATTGACCGCAACAGATTAGGTAAAGGAACGTCATAGCTGTTATAAACTAACAATCTTAAAACGTAGAAACTAAGTAAAAAAAAGCAAACACTACTAGGCTTGAGCGAGCGTGACTTGTGCTTTATTAAGTTCGCGAGCATGCCGACAAACGTATACATTTCCAAGCATTTAAAATTGTTTTAGCATGCAGGTACACGTAGTATTGTGAAGATTTTTATGTGATTTTAGTAAGAATAATAAATCTACGTATGTTGTTTGCCTTTGCACTACGAATTAAAATCGATATTATTAAACCGCCTCCGTAATTGCAACTCTTCCTATGAAAATGATGTACAGTGCGAAACCTTTCTGAAAAAATCTTTAATGTCGACCGCGGATATTTCCTTTTTTCTCTCATACTTCGATTAATATTCGGGAGTGTTTGAAAAATTTAATTTTGCTCGTAGACTAGTGTAACATCTAGTATATTCTTATTTTGCACTCCAGAGTGTATACACCTTTGCACAATTTAAATTAACAATTTTTTTTTTTTTTTTTTTAAATAAACTATAAAGGCGGATAAGCATGCCGAATCTGTTACCGCAGCGTTTTCTACCGACATTTGACGTATCATTTTGATACCAAATGAAAAAAAATTCACACCAACTTTCTCACCTTTTAATCTTAAATATTTTCCGACTTATTTTTAAAAAAAAACTTATTTTCAGTTTTTATTTGTTTTTAACGAATGGCGATTTTTTTTCTGCAAATACCAGAAAGTAAAAGACACGGAAACTAAATAATTTTACAATTCACAGATATACATATATATATATATATATATATATATATATATATATATATATATATATATATTTCTTTTTTTTAATTAAACAAATAAAATAAAAATAATTTTTTTAATCGAGCTCCTTTACGCAGTCATCGAATTTTCGCGGTAAATGTCTCTCAAGCCATACTCACATGAATTATTTCAGATTTTTTTATTTGGAATAACATTGTGTGAAAAATATTAAAAACTGAATTTTTTGAAAATCGTAGTGTTTTTAATTTTTACTTTCTTAAAAGAAAATTTTCAAATGAATTAAATATTTAGGATAGATTTTAAACTATCTGGTGGCGATAAGTAGTAGCGTTTGATGACAGTCTTGACGACAAATGCCCAATCTATCAGCAGAGTTAGGCAGTATTCGTAGTTCACCTGTATTCGCCGAGAAGTATTAACGAACACTGCGCGAAGAGCGCAATAAATATTTTTCATTTTTTCATATTTCTGATTCTACCGCTTTTCTTTCCATATTAATTCATTTATTTTTTTCACTCATTTTGTTAGTATCTTTTTTAACAATGTCTTTCCAAGCGTAAACTGTCCTAACCGGTCTTCTTCTTATTATCGTATAGCTCGATGTGGAAACATTGGACGTGTCCAAATTTCGTATCCATGTCAATGCCGCCGTTGACATATCGTGGATTTCGCTAAAAGTTCTCCCGAAAGCCCGTTTTGGACAGTTATACGTTGAATAGTTTGGTGTGGTTGGCCACAGTCACATGTAGTAGTCGTTTTTTTATATTCCATTTCGCTAATAGCTTAATTGCAGCGTCCCCGTGTTCAGTTCGGATGCGATTTAATTGCACCCATTCTTTACGAGTTAAGCCAGATTTACTGCCGCGTCGGGGTATGTGATTAGCTTTCGTTTGTCTGGGTTTGTTTCACGAATTCTTAGTACATGTTTACCGGCAGCTGTCCTTGGTTTCATAATTCTGGTGAATAATTCGCCGACAGTGAACAGCTTTCTCGTTTCGGAACGTTCTTGAGCAGTTTTCTTCATATTTGTCCGTTCTTTCTTAATCTGTGAATTAATAAATTTGTTGTTAAAAGCTCGTGTGACGTTAACCATGCGACCAGCGATGGAATTAGGTCATATTTCGGCTTTCTTGTTCGTTATTACATCTTCTTTCTTAGTAGATAGTCTGTTTAACCGGCGCCACGCTTTCCTGCTAGAATGGGTGAAATTTGTACTCGCGACAAGTTCTGTCCACTTTTCTTGACGAGCTTTGTCAACCTGTACGATTAGTTCGTCAGCAACGTTAGCAACGCCTGTAATTTTGTAGGATTCGTACAGTTGGTTACATTTAGTATCCCGGCCTGGGATATATATATATATATATGCTCTTTTGCTGCTCCAGCTACCAGTCCGTAGAATCATTCGTAATTCATTGGCAACGGTTTAATGAATCGAATGTAGCCCTCTAGGGTGCTTGTGGAAGTTTCTGAATCGCCCTTTTTAAAATTCCATCGTGGTACCACCGGTTTTGAAGTTATCTATCTATCCGCATGGTTCAGTCCTGAAACTGGTTTCCACCCTCCACAGCCGTCTTTAAATCCGCGTAACCGTTCAGCCCTGTATCTTTCAGTAACGTCTTACGCGTCCTCGTCTACCAGATATTTTGCCTTCCAGCACAACTCGACGTAATTCGTCATGTCGTAAGACATGGCCCATCCAATTTAGTCGTGTCTTGCTTACGCGGTCAAGTAACGACCTCTTTTCAGATATTCTATTTAATATATCTTGACTTTTTTACTTTGTTCATCCAACGTTTTGAAGTTATTGTACTTAATTCAAAACCAATATCTAAGATGATCGGGCGGTGTTAGTTATGTGAAAAACCTCGTGAAAATGTTCGACTGATTGGGATTATATGTTGACTGTCCAAAGATACGAAACCTAAGTCTGGAGTTGCATTCCGTTTTCAATTCGATCAGTGGAAAGAGAGGGTTTGTTTTTGATAGTATACTAGAAACATATTTGCTTGGTCGCTCCAGCGAAGAAACAACAAGACACAAACACTAAAAAACAGCAAATACAGCCAAGTGATTGCTCCCAAATGAAAGTGTCATGCGATTGACATTGAAATATCACATTTATTTATAAATTCATCTCTAAAAAAAGGCACAGTTACAGTAATGGACCTAAATAAAGTGTTGTTGAATCTTCGACAAGCTTTCCGGCTGCAAATGTTGTTATTAAATTCTATATTCGAGGCACTCCCGTAGCATGAGTTTAATTCGCAAATCTGTGTTAAAATCTCGGCCTTTTAATCAACGTTGCTAAAACTTAAATTAGCTAACTTGTGAACTATTTAATGCATTCTTTATGATGACAAATAGAACGACAAACGTTTAACCGAATCATTCTTTATTTACATTATTTCAGTGTAATCGGAAGCGGATCCAGAAGGACATTGGGGCGATTATATAATTACATAATATATCTTACGCGATAGATGGTAGATTTGAGAAATGCCGCTTGTTTCATAAAGAAAATCAATTAGCGACTACCTCTTTAGAAATTTTTAAAAAATGTTTTAAAAATACGTAATTATTACAATTTTTAATTTAGCTTTTGTTTTATTAATAAAAAATTAAAACATTCGCAAAAATTAGGTGCTATAAACTTCCGTTTCGTTTTTTTTCGATTTTTTCTAATTTTAATGTTTCGTAACGCAAAACGTAATCTCCGCTTAAACAGTTCCAATGTCGTAATCTTGCAACGGGTTTTAGGCAACTACTTTAGAGATGCTAACCTTCAGATTTTCTACAGCCAAAATATTTATACAACAACCGTTTTGAAATCCTGAGCGTCCGTTTCAATATTGTGTTTTACATACATTAAAATTAATATCGAATTAAATATTTTAAAACCATCCGAGTTTATACGAGCCAAAATGGAATATTAAAAGAATCAGAATTAAGTTTGAATTTTTTAATTGGTCAGATTTAGTCGACAGACACGTTTACAAGATATTGTTCGATACCTATCGGCCGTTATATAACCTTTCCGACTATTTAAAATCGTAACGGTTTACATTCAGAAAATAAAATTATCGAAGAAGAGTCGATATATAGTATTGAAATGTAAACTATTATAAAATGTGAAAATGCTTCATCGAGTAGAGTTGGTGATTGTGAAACGTAAGTAATCCAACTTTAAACACGATGCTTAAATTCGCAGCACTAAAAAAAAGAATACTTATAAAAATTCTTATGTTATTGCCGTGTTCATTAGAAAATCTCTTATTATAATTTCTCTCTGGAAATGACACCTTCCATTTCGGTGATGAACCGATTCAACAGTGACAATAACCATAAAAAATAAAGCGAGTCCCACATTCCTTTGACGGAGTATCGCGGAGGTAGTGAAATTAAATTTTTCATTATGTACTATAGGGGATCTGAAGAGTATTCTTTGCTTGTTCCCGACTAGAATTTCATAAAAAATAAACATTTAAATGCTACACAATTTTTTGCATTTTAAGGAAAACCTTTTGCATTAATTACACTTAATAATTATAAATAATAACATAGCAACTTAAGAGCACGTCCAATTAATGCATAAAAATTAAATCAATGAAATATTGCAATACTCGTTTTGAACTGAAAAAATGAGAATTTTAAAACGAGCGCTATCTGTCAATGTGATAAATAAAAACTCTTGAATAAAAATCACCGTATCAGTTACTCTATTTTACCACTAGATGTCGCTATTAAACTACTTAAATTTTAAAAGTGATTTAACATTGCTTTTCTTTACGGAAAAATAAATTCTTTTTAAAATAATTTTACGGATTTTACTACTATCCGGTCTTATGAAATTCACCTTTTTCGGCCAATGCAAGCAATCAAAAATTTTATCTGTGAATTTTAAGCAAGGTAAAGAGTTTCTTCTTCTACGTTTTATTTATTTACTTAATCTAATGAAACACAATATCAAGGCCGTCGTGTCTGTATACAAATGTAATTAATCTTAAACGTTAAGAAAAAATAAGCGCATGTTATACGTAGAAGAGATGCAACACTAGATTAAGAACTGAAATAATTTTAAGTTGGCAGCAATCATTGATGATTGCCATATCTGCAGCAAAGAGGCAGTGAATGTTTTACACTGCCACATTTAAAACGATAAAATTATCAAAAATACACTAATAGAAATCTTTCAAATATTTTCAACAAGTTCTAACTTAAATTCTCCGGGCATAACTTGGATGCAATATCGTTAGTTGTAAATTAGATTTAGAGCATTAGTCCTGAAAAGCCGCTAGCCTCTTTCCGCACGTGTACGCGCACACATACACACACATATATGTCGTGGAAATCGATTATAACGACTTTGAGGGAGATGAATAATTTGGCCGTTATAACCGGTTTGTCGTTATATCCAATATCAAGGACTTTGATTTTTTAACAGCTAAGATTTATGCAGAAGAATTATTCCGCGGATAAATTTTTTATACATAAAAGTACAGTCATAAAAAAACAGCTAAATAACCAGATGAAAAAGAGAAAAAGGTTTTTTTGTTCACTTTTTCTTTATTTTTGAACAAATTTGTGATTTCTGATTTTTTATTATAACGAACAACCTCTTTCCACTACTCTTTATAATGACACTTACACCAGAGATTTTCATCAGTTTTGTTAAGTTTATAATAAACATTTAATATGGTAATTAGTAACAAAACAGAACAAAGAATGTATCTATTACAAATTTTATCTTTTCGCGTGTTTTTGTTAAATTTAACTGCAAAAATCTTTCGAAGTTAAATTTTATGTTGTCAAATTGTCACAAGCGATGATTAATAAAATTTTGGTCGTAATAACCGATCGGTCATTACAATGATTGACTAACCGATAGAAGTTAATGTGTGTAGTTTCGTGAAATTCTGTTCAGCAATATTCGTCTCTATAACTGATACGCCGTCATAACCGATATAACCGATTTTCACAGTATACGTATGTAAAACAATAATAAAAAGAACCCTCGTCAGGCGTAAGGTTGGCCAAACGGATATTTAACAGTTTTATTTTGGATATTCCGCTTCTTTGTTAGGTTGCATTTAATTTTCACATTTTATCCCAAATTTTATTAATGTAGTTGCTTTTTCATTATGCTACGAAAAAAAAAAAAAATATATATATATATGTGTATACATGGCTCTTTATACTTCTATTTTTATTGTAATTGTTGGATCTTTTATATGCTATCGATTGTAATACTGTGGACTGAAATTTCTACAAAAATTATTTTATCAACTAATACTAAATTTATGTAATTAAACAAATGCAGATTTATTGTAATAAAAAATGATTTAAAAAAGATCATATCTATTTCGAATGAAAATGCTATTAATTGCTGTATGGCTTAATTATAATAACATAGTTTTTCGTTAATGTTGCTCTTTTATGTTACGAATAATTTCGAGTTAGAGTTATAAAAAAAAAAAAATCTGTTAAACTTTTTCCCAAGAAAATAATTTTAATTTTTATAAATTTGGGTATATATATATATATATATACATACAGTGGCAGATCCACAAGGGGAAAAATAGGAGACATATGCTCCCTTCTAAAAAACAAATTTGTTATAACAGAGAAACTTAATTTACACTATAAAAGCTTTGTATAAAAGTTATACCATCTAGGGATTTAATTGTAAATAATATTTAATACTGTTTTCTAGTAAAACTATTAATATTACGGTTTTCTTCTATTTTAAATGTAATTAGCATCGATCCTTTGCCTTTCTTATTTATTTTTAATTTTTATTTTGTGATTTTAATTAAAAATAGAGTTCAATGAGAAATATGTATATATTTTTACTCACTCACGGATAAAGACATGAACATCGCAACATGGAATGTAAGATCTTTATATCAAGGTAGGAAACTTGCAAATGTAGTATTAGAAGCTAAAAGATTAAAAATCGATATTATGGGAATACGCGGAACTAGATGAACAGCAACCGAAAGAATAAAAGCAGATGATGAGTATGAAATAATACATGCAGGAACGGATAGACACGAATACTTGGTATGTTAATGAAATTAAGCAACAAGATCGGCGCGATTATATCAAAATCAGAAAGAGTTATATGTGTAAGATTCGAGACTAAATCAAAACCTATTATAGTAATACAGGTTTATTCACCTAATGCGAAAAGTGGAGAAGAGGAAATAGAACAGTTCTATCAGAACCCGGAAGACATTACAAAATAAACGGAGATATAATATACATAACGGGTGATTTTAATGCAAAGGTCGGATGACAGTTATGTAGCAGGAAAATACGCGCCCGAAAATCAAAATGAAAACGAAGGAAAGCTCGTAGAATTTGTAAGCGTGACCTAATCGTATGTAATACATGGTTCAAACGCTATAAACGGAGATTATATACATGAATAAGTCCGGGAGACAGAGTAAGAAATCAAATTGACTACATCCTGATATATAAAAGGTACAAAAATGCTGTGAAAAGCTGTCATACTTATCCAGAGGCTGACCGTAACACATAACTTATTGGTCGCAAAATGTCAGATAGCTATGAAAGGTTTAAACACAAGAATAAAGGAAGATTAAAGTCACTGGATTTATACCACACTAAAATATGGTGAAATAAAGAAAAAATTTCAAGAAGATCTAGAAAAACAAATAGATGAAAAAATAGAAACAAAAAAAAAAAGGAAAACGATGAAAACAGCATACGAAAATGATTGGTCTAACTGGAAGGAAAGAGCCACAAAAGCGGCGTAAGACACAATCCTCATAAAGAATAAAAAGGAGCATAAACCATGGATGGTCCAAGAAATTTTAGATATGATGGATGAAAGAAGGAATATTAAAAATAGACAAAGCAACGAATACAAGGAATTAAATAAGAAAACTAAGAAGTATTACAGCAAAGACTAAATGGTATGAAGAAAAATGTGAAGAAATTGAAGACCTCTAAAAAAAGCATAATGACCGGGAATTGCATGCAAAAGTAAAAGAAATGATGAACACGCATAAGAAAAGGAGTAGCGTGCTTTAAAAACTGGAAAGTACAGCGTGAACAATGAAAAAATAGATGATGCATAGATAAATTATATAGAAGAATTATACGATGAGAGTTCGAGGCCACTGGATATCAATTGTACGACACAAGAAACTGCACTGAGAATAGAATTATGGGAGCTAAGGAACGCCGTAAGGAGAGCCAGAAAGCATAAACCTGTCGGCGAAGACTCCATTCCAGCAGAAGTATAAAAACATGTAACGCCGAATTATGAGAAGCAATTGCTATCGATTTTCATCAGGATATGCGATCGGAGAATACTGCGAGAAGATTTAAAAAAAAGTGAACTTCATTCACATACCGAAAAAGAGATTTCCGAGAGAATGTACAGATTATAGAATTATTGCCTTATACAGCGGTGGTTTCCTTTTGCCTTCCGCTGGTTTTCTGTCATGGTTGTCTCCCTTAGCCAATAGGGCCAAGTTTTAAGGCGCCAAATACTTCCTGCTGGTTCTAGATTGATATTCAAAAATCTGACAGGGGGCTTAGAACTCTCATCGTATAATTCTTCTATATAATTTATCCATGCATCATTTATTTCTTCATTGTTCATGCAGTACTTTCCATTTTTATTTTTAAAGCACCTTACTTCACCTTTCACTTTCTTACGCGTGTTCATTATTTCTTTTACTTTTCATTGCAATTCTCGGTCATTATACCGTTTTTTTTCCAGGTCTTCAATTTCTTCACATATTTCTTCACACCGTTTAGTCTTTGCTATAATACATTTTTTCCTAATTTTCTTATTTAATTCGTTGTATTCGTTGCTTTGTCTATTTTTAATTTTCCTTCTTTCATCCGTCATATCTAAAATTTCTTGGACCAATATTACTTGTAATAATAAATAATGAATAGAATGTAAAATCGATGAGAAATTAAGAGAGACGCAATATGACTTTGCGGCAAAAAAAGGAACCAGAAACGCAGTAGCACTGTCGAAAACCATAATACAGAGATGCCTAAATGCAAACAGAGATGTCATAGCATGTTTCAATGACTATGAGAAGGCTTCGACCGCGTAAATCACGAGAAACTAATAGAGATTTTGAGGAAACATAATATCGATGATAAGGACCTATGCACGATAAAGCGCAAATATAAAGTTAGGTACTAATAGGTACTCCATATGCAAGTGTAACATAAGGAAAGGCGTAAGACAAGGATGCCCTTTATCGCCAAGACTCTTCAATGCTTATGCAGAAGAAATTATAAAGGAAACGAAAATCGAGAAAATGGGTATAAAAATAAACGGCCATAGATTCAATGAAATAAGCTACGTTGATGATAAGGTGATCATCGCTGAATCGAGAGTCCGAAATGCAGAAAATGATAGACAAGATAAATGAAATAGGACGTAAATACGGAATGAAAATTAATATCGACAAAAAACAATGATTATTAAATTTACAAGAAACGATTATAAGAAAGCTCACATAAAAATTGATGTGGGAAAGATAGAGAATGGGAAAGAATTTAGATATATCTAGGAGCGCTGATCACTAAAGAAATAAAAACCAGAATCGTCACGGCAAAAAAAGCTTTCAACAATTTACGCAAGGTGCTTGATAATAGAAATATGAATATAAAGACACGAATCAGAATTATGGAGTGCTATGTATGGACTAATATCCTGATATATGAAACGTGGACAATAAGCGCAGAATGCAAGAAAAGAATAGAAAGTTTTGAGATGTGGGGCTGTCGTAGACTTTTGAACATATTATGGAGAGATCACATTAGTAACGTGGAAGTACTAAAAAGGCTGAATACATCAAAAGCACAACTGCTAGAAGACATCGATAACCAAAAGCATAAATATTTAGCGCGTAAAATCCGAGAAAATAGATTGCTGGTGCTGGCTATCCAAGAAAAAATCAACAAAAAGCCGATAAGAGGTCGCAGGAAAAACTGTTATGGATGACAACAGGCGCACAGAAACATCTGAAGCTGCAACAGATGATCGATCTCGAGCAAAAGAAGCAACATAATGATGATGATGATGATAATAATGATGACCGAAAACTATAGTTTCGAAATAAGAAAAAATATGTTTGCATCAGTTGAAATTTATTTCTTTAAATTTTAGTTCCAATTTCAATTTTCAATGATGCATATAATCTTGTGAATGCTATTTATTAAGTCTGAACATAAATTTACATATTTGACCAACGTAAAAATTTCTGTAACATAGAAAGATACAGTATATGACGCGGAATTGCGGAAGGTGTAATGGAGAATGCATATGCTATAGCAACGAGAATTAAAATCACCACCATTTTTTCTTTAGCAAAATATAAAGCACAACAGCGATTACAGTGAGCCCAAATGGCTAAGTGGTCTAACGTCGGACAGAAGGAAAGAAACCCAACAGGTTGGCAATGTATTAAACGTCATGCGAATAACTTTTCGACTTTATACACGTTTGTCATAAAATTCTCTATGCGCCTGGAATACATCATACACGTGTACTGATACTCACGCACCTATAAACTTTTTTTTTTCTAAATTTATTTTAAAACCCCGTATAATAAATAAAAACCAAAAACGTGTTAACGAGAAACTATCGACAATCAGTGTGATTGATTATAGTCAGTTTTTGGGCGCATTAGATGAATTTGATTTTAACTAGTCGAAAATATGAGCAAAAATTGTCCCTCGGAAGCAGCTCTAACGATTTTGAACTTGAAGAATTACAGGTTTTGAAGATCAAAAAATCAGTTGATCGTGGTTTTATAGTTGAGAAAATTTTATGAAACCAACAATAGTTCTAAACAGGAGGCGATCAATATTCGTTTTAGCGATAAATCGAAACAAATTTAAAATTCGCGAGTCGGACATATTTTTAAGGTAATCACTTCTTGTAAATTTTCAGAAGAAAAACATATACCTGTTGATTTGTCATAATACTATTTCTGGCTTATGGATTTTTCTTATTTCGGATTTAATAGCGAATAAAGAATAATTCGCTTATTAAATAGAAAATTAAAATTTCGCGATGAAATAAATTTATTAACGATATTTACCAGGGCGATTTTAAATATTACGTAAATTAAAATACACATTCAAAACTGAAAACAGGGGCGGATCCAGAATTTTGGGAGGAAAATTATATAATTAGGTAATATGAGGGACGTTCAATATAGACTGCTAAAATTCACGTTGCGCAAAGTGGCTGTATCGATTCAATCTTCACATGGCTTGACTCATTAGTAACGTATCTATCGAGTTTCGTTCGGTTTTGTTAACGTGTTCATCGTAAAACACGCAACACATAATAATAATCGTTTTACCGCTGCACTTTTTTAAGATGAAGAGATCCTCCGAGATTTTACAAGAACAACGATAGGCAGTGAAATTTTCCATTCGACTACGAAAAAGCGCGTTCAGAAACGATAGTCATGATGAAAGAAGCGTACGGCTCTCAGGTGTTCTCGACCGAACAACCATCTATAGGCGGTACAGCGCATTTGAGAAAGGCAGAGACAGCGCGTCCTTGAAAGGTGGTCCCCTGGCGCGGCCTTTTTCGACTTACATACATTATGTTCCTGAAAGCGAAACAGTGAATTCGGCATATTTTATAACGGTATTAAAACAACTGACAAAGATTCACATTGCCTGAAAACGTCCCCGGAATACGAGAACGGCAATTGGAAATTGTGTATGGATAACGCGCGTCCACATATGGCTCATTCTGTCATGGAATTCTTGCAACGTAGAAGCATCGAATTAATATACCCCATCCAGCTTATAGTCCGGATATGGCACCAAATGATTCCTATACCCTGGTGTGAAGAAAGATCTCAAGGGTCGCCATTTTGAGTTGGTTACGAAGCTGCAGAATGAAGTGCAGACCTTATTACAAAGGATGCCTAAAAACTGGTTCGAGCGCTGCTATATCGAACGTGTGAAAAATTTAAAGTCTTAATCTCAAAAATAAACGACGTTATGCAGTCTGTGACAGTCTTTTTTGAACACCCTTCGTATATCTTTTACGGTAGGCAGTAGATTTCAGAAATACCCTGTTTCACAAAGAAAATCAAATAACGACTACCTTTTTAGAAATTTAAAAATGTTTTAAAAATGCATAATAATTACAATTTAATTTAAATTTTGTTTCATTTTGAGATGAAAAATAAAACGAAATTGTAAAATAGTAGCCAAGTGTTTAGGAACCGGAGCCGTTTGGCGCGGATAAGGTTATTTTTTTATCATTATTTAAAATCGTACGCAATAAACAGCTACCTTTTAAATAAAGCGGCATTTTTACTAGTGAATATTAAAAGTAAACTATCGACAAAAGTTTCATTTAAAACCGATGACATTCTTAATTTTTTCAAATGAAGAATTCTGCTCGATGGATAGGTCACGGATTTCCTCGCTAATGCTTGAGGAATAATAGCACGAAAAAAGTAAGGTTAGAGAAGCACGGTCTAGGAAGTTAAAATTTACACACGTGGAAGTACACCTTTGATAAAATTCCGAAAATGGTACGCGAATATTTATTTATTATGTTGCAGCGGATATGTCTTTCGCGAAAAAATTACATAATTGCAATAAAGCAAAAGATAAAGTTGAGAAAAATTAAAATGGATCTTCTCATCAGAAATAAATAGTCATTTTCCTTTTAAATGATGTGATTTTATTCACATTATTATTCTGGTCACTGGATAAGTAGTTTAAAAATTGAAACAGGTGATAAAAATGTATTTGAGAATGTTTTATAGGTAGTATAATAGTCTCAGGATCAAGTAAAAGGCTCTTCCTTTGTTACGTGGTGATAATATGGCGGGTAAATGTGCCCAAAAAAACAATCTGGCAATAAGATTTTCATTTCGTATCTGCTTGATATAAACGATGTTTCCCGGTAATTCCGAAGACTGATGCCGCGAAATCTGTAAGATTCCTTTACAGGTCATTTTTGTTGCATATGGTTGATGATGCATTGATACACATATATTTGCCATCAAACAGAACGAAATAATGTTAAAATCTCCCCCAAACAAAAAACCAAGACCTCGATAAAAAAATCTGTTACAACAGAAAAACTTAATTTATATAATATAAAGTATTTGTATAAACATTATCTATATAGATTTTAATAACTAATATTTAATATTGTTTTCTAGTAAAACTATTCATGTTACGCTTTTTATTCTTTTTCAAAAAAACGCAACTGTCGTCTATCGTTCGTCATTTTTATTTATTTTTAATTTTTATTTTGTAATTTTAATTAAAAATAGTTCAGTGAAAAATATATATTATATATATTTTTTTACTTGCTCACGGACAAAGAATTCCGATTAGATTACTAACAGAAATTTAAAAAAAATAAAGTCCAATAAAAATAACTATCGTTCGATTCTGCTCCTAGTAATTCACTATTCAAATTCTAAACTACCCCATATTTATTAAGGTATAATTTTATAATTTCGTTTTATTTTTTTCATCCCTAAAAATAAAACAAAAGTTGAATTAAAAATTGTAATAATTCAGTATTTTTAAAACACATTTTCATGAATTTCTAAAGAGGTTGTTATTTGATTTTCTCTTTGTGAAACACAAGGTGGTATTTCGTAAATCTATTATCTACCGTATGCGATATTACCTAATTATATCATTTTCCTTCCCAAAATGTCTTTCTGGATCCGCCCCTTTTGGACGATTCATATTTCAATGTATTCAGTTTGTGGTTGTGCTTATCGCGCTCGCTTCCTGTACTTCGATTTCATTATTGACGCTGCGTTATTGTTATCTGTTAACCCGAACTAGTATACCTCGCGAGAGGGATACAACCGACGTAGGTATATGCCCCTGCAACGGCCGCCGACCACCACCCCTAGAAAGTCATTCACTGTGTTACAGCTGACGATACAACTTCCGATCAATTACGTACTATTACGAATTGTGCGATCCGCCTTCGCTTATCAACAATGTAGCACTCTCCGCCGCTGGTGAGTTCGTTCCGATATCAGTTTACAACAATAACACTAATACTAATAATAATCAGAACTCTAATGATACTAACAACAAACAATTAACACAGAGGTGGTTGAAAACAGAAATCATCACACTCCGATTTATACACCGTTGTTGTTATCTCCGCTTAATATGTCGTTCGGGAATACTGATATAAATATTAACTCTCAACATAATATAGGAAATGATGAAAACATTTCAAATGTCCATACGAATATAAATGATTATCACTGCACAGAAACCAATTTAACAAACACGGTTGGCAGGAAGTAAGAGGAAATTAAACCAAAAAATATTTGGATGCGACTGTGCTGTACTAATACTGAAAATGGTATTCTAAATGATTTAAATAAAATTCACAAAAATATTCATTATACTATGGAAAAAGAAGACAATAACAAAATAAATTTCTTAGATATAACCATAGTAAAATCAAATGATAAATTAACATATAATATTTATATATATATATATATATAGAAAACAAACCACCACTGATAATATAATTCATAAAACATCAAATCACCCAAAACCAACATAAATATGTTTATTTCATGACTGCAATAAATAGATTATTAACTACACCTATGAGTATAAATAAAAAGCAAATAGAAATTAATATATTAAAAACTTTGGCAAGAAATAATGGTTATGACGAACAAATAATAGATAAATGAATTCACAAAATAAAATCTAAATCAAAATATATACAAAAATTATTAACAATAAAGGATGGATAACAATAAAGGATGGATTCACATTTATAAGCAATAATATATATAAATTGACCAATTTATTTAAAAAACAAGGTATTTAAAATGTAGCATTCAAAACTAAAAATAATCTAAGAAATAAAATGAACACTTTAAATTTAAAAAATAATAATATTTATGAAAATAGAGGTATACATAAAGTAAATTACACTAATTGTGAAAAATCATACATATCGGTCAAACAAGACGAAAAATTAATTGCAGATATATGAAGAACATGTAAATTCATTTAATAATAATGAAATAGAAAAATCAACATGTTATGCCGAACATTTGATTAAAAATAAACATAAACCTAATTCATTAGAAAATACTATATTTGGCCACTTATGGCAAAGGAAATGTTATGAATATCGCAGAGAACTATTACATAAATAAATATAAAAATAATATTTTAAACGATCAATTACCTAATAATAATAACAATCCACTTTTCAATATAAAAAGTTTAATTTTAGGTTGTTCTATTTTATTTTATATTTTATATTAATTATTAGCATTTTCACACTATTGATTTTTACACCTCCTATGTTTGCTCCTCCTTTGCATTTACTATATATATATATATATACATGTATCACTTTTATTCTTCCCAGTGTGTTTTGTGTCTTGATTAAGTTAGTTTTAGCTGATGATGAGTTATAACCGAAAACGTTACTAAATAAGGGGTATTTATTTAATTTATCGTTATAAATTATTCTTTAGGATATTTGTTTGTTATTAAAGTTGGTTTTATTATATCATTAAATCTACCACAACTCCACCTGTTATGGTTTATGGAGTAACGAATTATAATAAAATGTTAGCTGACTTTAAAAAAATATTGCCAATAGACAAAATAAGATGTGTAGATCTCTAAGTAATAAACGTGTTGAAAGTTAAAACTAACGAAATTGATGAATATCGTAAATTAGTACAATATCTGAAAACTAGCAACGTAGAATTCCACACGGATCAAATTAAAGGTTGAAAGGCCCTTCCGAGTTGTTATCAGAAACCTTCATTATAGTCTAGAAGTGCAAGATATTACATCCGCTCTAGCAGAAAAAGGACATTATATCCGGAATATCATTAAAACATCGGGTAACGAAACAGCCCTTACCGATCTTTTTTGTCAACGTCGAACCACATCCTAGTAATAAAAAAATTTATAAATTACGCTATCTTTTAAATATGAAAATAAATGTTGAAGCTCCTCATGTAAAAAATGAAATTGTTCAAAGTGTTCGCTGTCAGTTATATGGGCACACAAAAAAGTATTGTAATAGACAAGCCACTTATGACAAATGCGCGGGGTCACATTTTACTCACGAATGTACGAAAGACAAAAGTGCGCCTCCTACTTGTGTTTAATTTACGCAAATGACCGTCCGGCCAACTACAAAGGTTGTTTACTATATAAACAATTACAACAGCTCCGTACAAATCCAATCAAATCACTTAATAGATATCGTTAAACTCACAATGGATCCCTCAACCCAACGATTCACATATATAACAACAATTAGTAAACCAATCTAACTTGCAATTTGTACCTGTGACAGAGAACAACTAACGAAAAATATTCCAAACAAGCTTACCTATGCTCAGGTAATTTCAAATAAGCAAAATACTGTCTCCGTCAGCTCCACCAATAGTGGCATCGAGCAAATCTTAAATTTCTTTCTTGTTCAGTTAAAATCATTGTTTAAAGAAATGATTCAAAAATGCAATACAATGTTCAGTAATATAATCAGTACTATCATGTCTGCTCTTGTCAATAAAAATTTATGGACAATACACAGAAAGTGTCTTATAAAATTGCTTTGTGGAATGCAAACGGACTACTACAACATCAACTTGAATTAGAACACTACTTAAATGTAAACCATATCGATATAATATTTTTATCTCGGAACCTCGGTTCACCGACGAAAGTTACACGAAAATATCAAATTATGCCGTTTATTGGACCATACATCCGAATAAAAAAGAACAGCCATCGTTATTAGAGAAAGCATTCCCCACTGGGTGGAAGAAAAATACCACAAAGACTACTTGCAGGCAACACGTGTCACGATAAAACTAAGAAACAATCCAATTACATTAGCAGTCGTCTATTGTCCACCAAAGCACAACATACAGCACTAGGCATTTATAGATTTTATTAAAATAATGGGAAATCAATTTATTATCAGAGGTGATTTTAACGCAAAAAATACCTACTGGGCTTCGCGCTTAAGACTACACCTAGAGGACGAAAAACGGCTATCGACTCGGAAAAATGCAATGTAATATCTGGAGGCCAATCAACATACTAGCCAACAGACATGAATAAAGTACCTGATTTACTCGACTTTTTTATCACAAAAGGTATCTCGAATAATTACGTGGCAGTTGAAAACGATCTATCATCTCTACCCTCGGACCATTCAATCGTCCTACTATCGATTAATGTACAGATATGGCCCAAGGAACATAGATTGGTATTATATAAGTACACAAATTGGGATATATTCAGAAATCTGCTGGATGATTCCATAAATCTTTCAATTTCACTAAAAACCACAGAAAATATAGATGAAGCTGTTAACGTTTTCACAATCCAAATAATAAATGCGGTTTATAAAAGTATATTGTTGATGAATTACACATCTCCACAATCTTTGGTCTATCCTGATTCTGTGCGTGAACAAGTAGCAATTAAAAGACAGCTGAGAAAACGTTGGATGTGAACAGGATACCCAAGTGATAAAGCAGCTCTTTAAATAGAGAGATCGGAAGTCGCTACTAGAAAACTATAAAAACAATTCATTTAGGAAATATATCACAAATCTGTCGCTAACGAAGGACAGTTAAATATCCTTCATGGAGAGCGGTTAAATACGGAAATAAACCGATACGTAGAAATGAACCGATAAAAGCAGTTAATGGTAGTCGGATTGTAGATGATGCTGCTAAAGCAGATCTGTTCTCTATAATCAGGAATTTTTAAATTGCACAATACAAAATTGCCTGTCAAAAACGTTGTCGTCCATGTTTATTTAAATCAAAGTTCGAATAATCCACCAAATAAAATCAATTTAACTTCGCCAGACGAAATTAACGGAGTAATAAATAAATTGAGTAACTAGAAGGCACCAGGGTACACGATCTTATAACAGGACGCATTTTGAAAGAGTTGTCAAGGAAAGTGTTAGTAATGTTAACCTATACTCATATTTACAATGCGATTTTACGACTTCAATATGTTCCTATATTGTGGAAATTCGCTAATGTTACGATGATTTTAAAACCAGGTAAACCCCCTCAAAGTAGTGCCTCTCGTTAACGGCCAATTTCACTCTTACCAATTTTGGCCAAAGTTTTTGAAAAACTCATAAAAAAGAGAATACAAAAGCTTATAGACACAAGAAAGAAATAATACCAAATCACCAACTAGGCACTCAACAGTACAACAAGTGCACCGGCTAGTTAACAAAATTGAAGAATACTTCGACTGTCTTAACATTTGATGAAGTATGGAGCATCCGAGAATACTTTTCAAGTGTAAAAACATACTACCAACTCAGTATTAGAATATTTTGAAATCTTGCTTACAAGACAGATATTTTCGAGTTGTAGTAAATGGAACAGAATCATAAAATTGAGGCAGGTGTACCTCAGGGAAGTGTACTTGTTCCTCTTTTGTATTTATTGTTTACTTATGATATGCCAGAAACAGATGATGCACTATTAGCAACTTTCGCTGACGACATGGCAATCATGACAACGCACGAAAACCGAGAAAAGTCCACAGAAAATTTACAAGGTAAAATCATTGATCGGCTGAATAAATGGGAAATAGTAATAAATGAAAATAAAAGTAACCACATTATTTTTACAAAGAGAAAAATTGTACGTAACAAATATCATATATTATCTGTAAATGACAAGCAAATACAAACACATATTCATCCGTAAAATATCTCGGAGTATACCTTGATGAAACACTTACGTGGCTTCATCATATCAAGACAAAAATAGCGAAACTTAATCTAAATACAAGACACAGCTTCATTGGTTGGTTGGACCGCGTTCTCAAGTACATATATTGTAATTAAAATGTCGCTATATCACATAGTACTGAAACCATTATACGCAGCTGAATTATGGGGATTCACTTCTAAAGGTATAGTGCAAACAGAATACAATGCTATCAAAGTAAGGTGCTACGATGCAATGATCAGGAGCACACCATGGTATGTGTCCAACGAAACACTACATCAAGATTTACAAGTGAAATATGTTACAGAAGAAATAAAGCTGGCTGCTAAAAATCACTTGTCGAAGTTGAAATGAAAACGCTCTTGCAACGAATTATTTATTACAACGACCAACAAGTTGCAACAGGTTGAAAAGAAGGAACGTTATTGACCTAGCGTTACTATTTAATAAATAAATTCGAGACTGGCTGATGATCTTGAAATTCACGATCTTATTAACATTCAGGCCCGGATTAAGTGTATGAAAGGCCCGGGGCTACGGAAATATTAGAGGCCCTTTTCGAAAGTGATAAAATTATCAGATTTATAGAATAACTAAATTTTCTTTAATTTAATTTAATTATATTACTTTGAATTCACAAATTAACATATAATTATTAATGTAAACAAAACTAAATATCATATAGACAATAGGTAGAATTTTCGATGCTAACATATATAACATATATACATATATATAATTTTAAAACAATGAGTTTTTTTCTTGTTCTTATTTTTGTATAATATCGTTAAAATCTACTAAACGGAGAAAATCTGTTTTAATCGTTAATTTTGATAATGCCGATAATCTATCATCTAGTATGGTCGATCTATACATGTTTTTTATTCTTTTTAATATCGAAAAAGATCTTTCCGCCTCGCAATTTGTAATTGGTATAGTTACAAATATAGTCTATATGCAATATAAATGTTTGGAAAAACATCTATTATTGCGCGTTTAATCATCCATGTCAGAGGTGGGAGCCTCTTGGGGGCCCCTTTATAAGACGGGGCCCGGGGCTGCAGCCCGTCCTAGCCCCCCCCCCAATCCAAAATCCAGGCCAGTTAACATTAAAATCTAGTAAATTCATTGATTTCTTCTCCACACTGTCCTCTCCATCCGGATGATGCAGTAACTTGCGACGCCGATCATGTGTTTTTCCAGTGTTCATCTCTATCCGTGGAGCGTTCTGCCTTGTATTCTTATTTGCTTAAGCCTGTCCTACTCCTTATTGTGCATCCTATATCCTGTCCTTTCCTTCCCCACTAATTATTATTCCTGCTATTTGTTCCTTTTTAGATAAAATTTCTGATCGGATCAAAATATAACCGACTTCTTTCCTTACCTTTTGTTACTGGATATAAAGGTCCTTGGTTGGGGGTCTAAAGGACTAAAATTAATCTATCATTCGTCATATACACGAACCTTTTTTTAAATGAATAGAATTAACTTTACAGGAGCAAGTGAACTTTTTTTAATACATTTATTTGTTAATAATTTTGTATCCATTTTTATTTCCTCCTAGAGGAGAAAACTTCGTAATAGTAAAATTTCGAGTTTCATAAAAACGTACCAGAAATTTGTTTTAAGATATAACGAGTCGGAATCTACGTTTTTAGGAAATTTCTGTATGGATGTATGTGCGTGGGTACACGCGTCACACGCACACATACTATCTTTTTATGCAAATCTTTGGTTAAAATTTGCTGAAAAATTCATTGCATAAAATCGTATATATATACATATATATATATATATTTTTTTTTTTGGGCATCGAAAATTCTACCCTTTGTCTATATGATATTTAGTATATACATACATGTGTACATATATATATATACATTAATGATTATGCCATTTTACGTCGCAGGTAATATGAAAGATTTTCGCAAATAATTAGTTGTAACGTTTTTGTAGCGAATATTTTCTAACGTTTAATGTGTAACCTTTTCCTATGACGCTTATAAGACGTTTATTTCACGTTTCAAAATTTTATATAGTCAATTAAAACCGATTCTATGGACGATTATTATCTTGGGATCCAAGAAATATGGACAGTGTCCACAAGATCGAGTACTAGATGTACCCTTAGCACAAAACTTGTTCGTGAATTTTAAGTCAACTTATTTACAAAGTACCGAGATGGCGAAAAAATAATTTTTTTTTAAATTTTTAACCGCTTTATTACGAACTACTTGAAATTATTTTTTAAAAAAGGAAAATGCTAATTGAATTACTGGATTTTAATATAAATAACAAGTTGATTAAAACAAATATGCATAAAAATAAATTTAAAATAATTATATTCATCCTATTTGGAAGACGGTAGGTTGATGGTCTTCTCTATGTCGTTTTTACGAAAAATTTAAAATGTTTGTTAAATATTTTGGAGGAATTTTGAAATAATTGTTTTTGTGTAATTTTTCTTGTTTCGATAATTAAAAGGCGCTGAATTTTCATATAGGTTTTATCAAACCAAGCATCACACATATTCAAAATGTTACACTTTGTGAATGTTAACCAGTCACTATGTTTTCTTTCGCGTATTTGATCTTCGCCAATGTAGAAACTGCTAATGTTGCGTTTATATATAGGCAAAGAGAAGAGATATCTCTTCCATACCAATACACGTATACGGGTATATCTGCATTCAAATAAACATACAACATGCATCATTAAATTCCTAATTTTACGCGTTTTATATTTTTATAGCGATTGTTGCCTCTACAGGTTCCTGTTTGCAAAAGCAAGCACCCGTCTGCTCCCACGTTTGCCTCACCGCTGTGTGTAAATTTAATCAGTACAACAAGCCAGCTTCGCTAGTGAAACTCGGTTTGAATTTCGCTTAAAGAAATATCATTTCGCTAAGTTAACGTGCATAGTTGACGAGGCGAAATGTACTTAACAACGATAATATAAGCGACCCGCAATCTTAGAATTCTGTTATTTTTAAAAATTTTTACATTAAAAAAAAAAAAAAAACAACAAAAAACAACGGTATAACTTATCGATCTTTAAAAGAAAAATCGTTTAAGGATGTCTGGCATACATAGATTTTCTTAGTTCAAGACAAAAAACGGAAAAATGGAAAAAGTGAACAGAAAAATGGCCTGTTTACGAATCGTTATTTTAGTTCAATCTCAGACTAATGCATTATGTTAGCGAAAGTGTTAAAAGAGCATGTTTAGACGTAAATATGCATTCGAATGCTGCACTTGGAAAAGAATTAAAAATTACCACACGACGAAACATGAAGTCAATTAAAAAAAATAAATTAAGTACGCTTTCGAAAACTGAACATTTCATATTCGGCTCCCTAAAAATCCTCATCAAAAATTTAAAAAAAAGAGAAGAAAAAAAAATTATATTTTAATTTATTCGATAGAACATTAATTATTTACAACTTCGAGACAAAAAGAGATTGCCAACTTTCTACGACGGTTTGAAATTGTCAGCAAATTGAAAAACTGATCTTAAATTACTTTATCGCGTACTAGTGGTTACGTAAGAAAGAAAGAAAGTACGTTCACAGGCACAGAGGGAAATTTTAATTCAACGATTAAAAAAAAAGGTAATAATATAATATATCTTACCATCGACCAATGAATTTCGCAAGATTATTCGAATTTCAGCATCAATCTGAATTTTATGTTCCGACGATGTGGGCTGTTGACATCATCGTTTCTTTTTCCTACCATTTCCGCTAGCGACTGTTTACACGGGAGAAAGACGGACAACGAATAACGGACAGTGAGTAATTTATGAAAATAGCGTCAGTTCTCTAATTTCACCAATCGTTCTAATTTGCGTATAAGTGAGAGAAGATGTTCTGCTGTTAGCTGGCTGCTCAATTAGTGAACTAAGCCCGTATCCGTACGGAACATCGAAACAAGTACTGGCTCATAGTTTTGCTTCTATACATCGTATTGTGTGTAATGAACGCCTTCAATTGACCGCGACCAATGTCACTGTCTGCTAATTCTTCAGTCTGCCCTTAGCCATCGTGCTTTATACGATCGCTTTCAGATAAGAATGTGGAAAAGTTCAAAAGATCTCTAAGAACCCTCCTGTTTACTTTTCGAAAGAATACATTTTCTGCCCCCCCCCTCCCCTCCACCGTAGCGTTGTCTTACACGTACTTCAGTATACACCTCGCCAGCTAAGTAACCTGTTATTCGCGCGTATACACATTCAAATATCCACGGATAACGTAGGTGTGTTTTTTAATTGACAATTTTATTGCGATATTGTTTAATGTTTTGTTTTGTTTTTTTTTTTAGTTCCTTGGATTACTTTTAATAATCAAAAGAATGCTTTCCAAAGATGGAGTTTATAATTGGCCCCTAAGAAGTATCTATAACCAAAACAAATTCTAAAAAATTGACTGATACTGTATCATCCTTTGTTACGAGGTCTCGTTAACAGAGATTTTTTTTCGATCGCTGTTCGTTTTTCCTCGTAATTTTGAAAACTTCGTTAAAGGAATATTTTTAGGAAGAAAATTATCATCACTCAATAAGCGAGCAGATAGCCCGTGTTGTAATAAAATAAATGCGAAAACGCGGAAGATAACGTGTTCGACCGAAAGGAACAAACACATTCGAAAAGGATACAATGTGCAGACCCCAACGTTTTATTCGGATGAGTGAAGTGAGTGGCAAAAATGAAAATGGGAGGAAACTGGTAAAAATAGTATGATTAAACAGTGTAGGCGAAAATGTGACGAAGATCGTGGTTAGCTAAATGGAAATCATGTGAACAGGAGGAGCAAAATGACAACAGAGGATAATAATAGAGACGTGAACAATAGGTAGATTGATTAAAACAGCGGATTTAGAGAAATGTCATAAGCGTGAAAAAAAGGCATCGTTTCTGATGAGAAACGCAGAACGATTGTTGAAGCCTTTCTTTCTGAGATACGAGCAACGCTAATTTTCATAGACGCTTCAATGAACTTTAATCGGCTCTCGGGAAGACTTTAACAATTCCTCTGTGTAATATATAGAGCAAGTGTAACGGATCGGGAAAGCCATTAAAGCGGTGAGAAATGAAGAAAAGAATAAAAAAGAAAGGAGAATACGTTCGATGAGTAGTTAAGAAAAATTGAAGTAAGAAAAAAAGCGAAAATATTTTAAAAAACCAAAATTTATTTATTTATTAAGAGAAATCGATTTTAAAAATTGCAAATTAGGGGGGGGGGGAAGTCGAAGCATTCTGCAAGGAAAACTGGAAAGGTGACGAAAAGAAAACAGTTACAATTAACCACTAGATAGGAGAAGACTTCGGGGAATACTTAGCGATACAGGTTTTAAAAAGTTCAATAGAATACAGTGCCAGCAAACGTTGAGTTCTAAAAGCCACCTGCAATTTGCCTAGCGTGTGGTGTGTAACAGACTTCATGATTCGCAGTAAAGTAATAAATAGCAGAACAAATAATGCTAACGCAGTTCATTTTAGAAATTAAGTCAAGTCCGTTTATGAGAAAGTAAGATAAACAGTTGAGCTTCAAAGATTTTTTTTATTATCATTGAAGCCTTTTAGATAAAGACCCAAATAGCAGTAATCAAAGAGAGAACTGCTCGCTATTTCCGCTTTTATTTAATACGTATATTTAAGGATAATATAAAATTCGTTATTAAAATACAAGGTGAAACAGTGTAAGTACGACCATCAGAGTTTTTCGGATGATATTGCTATAGTAGCGGAAAGCGAAAAAAAGCTGGAAAGGTCGTTAAAAAAAAAGTGGAAAACATAATGAAATATAACTATAAAATGATTTTAAATATAAAAAAAAAAAAAAAACAAAGATCAGTAGAAAACCAAAAATAGTACAGCCAATCTGCATCAAACTGAATTGAGAAAAACTACAAGAAGTCAATGAATTGCCATACCTCGAAAGTGTTATAATTCGAGACGGAAGAAATGAAAGGGATATAAAAGATAGCGCAGGTAAAAGCAAATTTCAGTGAGAAGAAAGCTATGCTGACTTCAAAAGCAATATCAATAGAGATAAAAGGAGAAGATTCCTGGAATGTTTCGTTTGGAGCGTAACGTTGTATGGCTGCGAAACGTGTGGACTCTACCAATCAAACAAAACTGAAATGCTTTTAAAATGTAGTGTCTGAGGAGAATGATGAAGATCATAGATGGACCAACACAATTACTAATCAAGAAGTATTAAAAAGAGCAGAAACAAATAATCACATTTTAAATTCAATTATCGGAAGACGAGACCATTATTGATAAGGCACTGATGAAAACTATAATAGAACGAGTGTTATATGAACAAAATCAGAAAGGAAGACCTCGCTACGAGTATCTGAAGCAGGTTGCGGACGACCTGGGATGTAATAACCAAAGATTATCAGAAAAAAGGGAAGAATGGCTGGCTACTATAAAACAATCTATGGATTGATAACAAACGATGATGATGATGATGATGATGATGATATGAAATGCTGCGATTGATCATAGCCGGAAATTCGATAATACTTCGATTTGACTATTTGCTGCTCCTACTAATTTTTTCATTTGATGTTCTCAAAAAGTTTTCACTGAAACAATATTTTACATAATAACCAGCGTTTATTTTTCTTTTACAGCCTTGCTCGGCCTAATTCGGCTTAATTCGGCTTAATTCGGCCTAATTCGGCTTAATTCGGCCTAATTCGGCCTAATTTGGCTTAATTCGGCCTAATTCGGCCTAATTCGGCTTAATTCGGCCTAATTCGGCCTAATTCGGCTTAATTCGGCCTAATTCGGCCTAATTCGGTCTAGCTCTTATAATAATCTTCACCACAATATAAGATACGATTTTCATCTTTTGCTTGACTTCATCAACTTAACAACGCTGGTTCCTGTGCAGTAAATATTAAAAAATTTTAGCGCCTTACGGTAGATAGTGTTAATGTGATTTGGAATTTTCAAATGCGGATGAGTAGTAATGTGATCTATTCTCAAAATATTATATTTAACACGGTGCGAACACTATATATATTTATCCGAGCAGCAGGCTATTCGCAAAAAAGTACTAATGTTTTACAATATATAATTTCTGAGAACAAAAGCGATCACACATTTGTAAAATAAAATTGGTTATTATTATACGAGTTGCGAAATTGCGTCCAAGTTGGAACTGATTAGCGGATTGTATAAACACATTCGGAAAGGACACGTATCCAACAACTTTAACAGATTCGTTGGCGTACCTCTAATAAACTGGAATATGTGTTTTATATTACCACCTTTCTTTTGTATATTTACATTGTTGGCCGATTATGAGACAGCTTTGTTATTAAGTCAACTTTTGTACATTTCATTAATGTATTCTCGTCTTTAAAATAGCCTGATTCTTTAAAAAAGCCTGATTTTTTAAAATATCCTAATTCTTTAAAATAGCCTTATCCTTTAAAATAGCATTATCCTTTAAAATAGCCTTATCCTTTAAAATAGCATTATCCTTTAAAATAGTCTGATTCTTTAAAATAGCCTTATCCTTTAAAATAGCCTCATCGTTAAAGGCGCATTTTAAAGAAGCTAATAATAGGTCGTGAAATTCTTTGAATGAAATGTTACAACACTACGAGACTTGAAATTAATACATAGTAAAAGTTAGAGAAGCGATTATAAAACTGTTCGAAGTAATCTCGAATTAGGCAAGATTAAAAATGCAACTTTTTAATAAACGGATTTCACGCTAAAAATGAAAAAAATATTCACGGAATAAAAATTACGAAAAATAAAATGGGAATGTATAATAATAAAATTGATGTACATATTCGCTTTCGAAACCAATAAATGTATCACAACGGTCGAAATGTGTTAATTTACTACGAATTCGTTTTTTAGGTACTGAAAAATAGGAAATTTTTTATTCTTAAAATACAATTTATCCGAAAATATATAGCTTTTTCTTAAAGAATTTTTTTTGTTTTTTAATGAAATAAGGGTTTTGTGGGTACTTTTTTAAATTAAAATCATTAAAAAATTATTAAAAAATTATTAAAAAATTATTAAAAAATGATAACTTTTTTCTTCGTGTTATTTGCAAAAATACGCGTTTGTTTTTGTTTTTTTCTTTTTTGTTTATACATGTAAAGAAACACAATTGAACCGATTAAAAATTGGGTAAAATTAACTGGGAAAATTTATGAAATACAAAAAGAAGACATTAACTAACCGAAATCAGTGCGAATATAATTATTTGTCACCGAATAGCGAAAAGAAATTACTTTTTTTTCCAAAAAAAAAAAAAAAAAAAAAAAAAAAAAACGACTTTCGTATCTGCCTTTTAGGAGATTTTTGTTGTATTTTTTCTTCTTAATTTAAAATTTAAAATTCAATAGCTACGAGCGAAAAAAGCGTTTAGGAGAGAAAAAAACAAGGAATAGAATAGGGCAAGGAAAAGGAGGAAAAAAGGAAAAAGGAATAAAGTAAACACAATGATGGCGAATTTTCGCGCATCGTGTCCGTTCGTGATTTATTGTCACTGTGGTCCATTTTTTTGATTTTTTTTTTTTTTTTGAATTTTATTCACAAAAGTCAGCCCACGCATGTTATGTCGATGATGCAATGCGTATGTGTGTCCGCGTGTTGAAATTTTCGTCCTATGCAACGCACGAGCGTCACAAATTAACCGCGGCTATTTTTTCCTTTATTTCGTTCAATTTTTGTTTTTTTCTCTTCTTCTAGTAGACACCTACGTAATAGTCTTAATTTAGTATCGCAGTTGGCTAACGTCCATCACGCAGCTTATGTGAGAAGCATCCAACTTATCGCACTGCTTGCTCGTCCGAGCGGCTGCGTACCGTTTCGTCTTTTATTACGCGAACCTCGCACGCATCGAGCTTCGGCTTTTTTAATTGTTGTACTAACAAATATCGAATAATCCTCTTTTTTTTTTTTCGTTTTTTGTCCCCCCCCCCGTATCCCCCAATGTAAACTTTTTTAAGACACGCTGAAAATCTGGGTTAATTGAAATCTTCACGCCGAAACCGAATAAAAGATCCTTCGGAAGTTTAGATTAACGATACTCGATGGTTTAGTTTGATTTTTCTTTTTTTCTGATCAAAATTATGCTGTATGACGCGCGCAACGTACAGCCCGTTATAGCATTCTTCGGCAATATATCTCCCCTTTTTACGTCTAATTTTTCCCATTCTGGCCCTTAAGATTAATCCATCATTTTTTCGTTTGCAATCGTTCACTTCATTTTTTCGAATACTCCTCAATCCGTTTCTTCGGACAGCCTAAAGTCCCCTACTATATACACGTGTTATTAGAGTTAACGTGCGAATTCTTTCGAGTGTCTAAAAATCTCTTATTCTCCTCTCAGAAATAAACTACAAGGGCGGGTGGAATTTCCGTTCCTCGGTCCGTTTTAGGAGTCAGAATTTTCTCGTCTACGCTCCATAATTCAAGTGTTACATTTTTCGTGAAACGTACACGCTACTGGTAAGAGAAACTCTAAAGTTCTCGTCTAATTGTTGTTTTTCTTTTTTTCGAACCGGTAGCATATTAAATTCCTACTAGCGCAAGCCTGTCTGAGAAAAATAATATACGCACAATTTCTTACATTGTGAGAAGGGCACATTTTTATCATAAAGTTTCAAAAACTTGAGAACACCGTTCCTTACATTGCAAATGCTTCTTAAAACCGCTATATTGCAGTGACTGTCGCGATTCTATCAAAAATTTCCTTCTGCTGATGTTGTTGTCAAGTGTGATTTCGGATTAGCACAATTTAATATCGGATCTACGAAGATTTTCAACTGATTATAATTGTTATCAGGGTATACTTTACATAATTTCTTGGTTTAATGAAAAAAAAAATTTCTTCCATTCTGCATTTGAATTCTAAATTTTACCAACATCCAAATAGATCTATCAGTCTCCGGCGCGTTGAAATAGCTCTAGTGAAAGTACCCCCCGGAGCAATTACTTTTTACCGAAATACCAAAAATATAGAAAACGGAAATGTACAGAGTAATTAGCGAAATGAATAAAAAATTGTTAAAAAAAGTACCAATTTGAAGATGAAAAATTAAAAAAATATGAGTAAAAGATAATATTCCTAAAAACAATATTAATAATACTTATTAGATTAGTCGGAAATATATTCAAATTGCAACTCATTTTCTACGAAGTACTGGAATAGTCGGACAAATGTTTAACGCGTTCATTTTAGTTGTTCCAATGTTTGGTGTACCGAGGCTGTAATTTAAGAACAATCGTAATATCCTCAAGTATATTACTCTGAAATATCTTCTTATCGAATAATTATTTTTTACTTTTTAGTGCGTTTCTATTAAATTAGTAAAGTTCATTTTGAAGTTGGTGCTTTTTTTTTTCTGGGGAAATAATTTTATTACGCAGCTTTTTTAGCGTAAATTAATAATACCGATAGACATGCTAAAAATGCTGCTACCTTCTGTACTCTATAAAGAACTGGATTAAAAAATACAATAATGTTAATATTTACTCAGTGATGAGCTTGTAAATCGAGTTCCGTAGTTCTCTCAAATTCCCTTTGTTCGATCCGCATTTCCATGGAAAACTAACATGCTGATGATATTTTAAATGACTAGCATTTCCATGGAAAATCCATCGTATATTTTCTCGAAAAAATGTTTTGGCTAATTTTTAGCTAGCTAAATTAAAGAAAATGCCTCTTTTGATTAAGGGAGAAACTCTTTTCTTTAGCGCTTATTTTATTAACTACTCAACTCACCCATACTTCCGGGCATACTCGTATGGAACCACCGCTTGAAATTACGAATAAACAGATATTACCATTGCGAAGTCGATCCTCCCTTTGATGTTAAATATTCTACGCAATGATGCTAAGATGCGTAATATTTCCGTCAGTGATGAGTTCGTAAATGGTGCTACGGAGTGTTCCAAATCCGTCTGCTTAAATCGAGAATCTAAATATTCATTGTAAACTAAATAATATTTTAAGTTACTTTCGTTCATCATTCTTTTAATTTCAAAGTTTTGTCTCTTAAATTTTAAAATTTTGAGAATTCGCATTTTTTGCTTATATTCTGATGACGAACAAACGCTGTTTTTTTTCGTACATCCATGTCAAAAAACAAACAAACAAACAAACAAACAAACAAACAATAGGTGTTACAAAACGGACTTACATATTTTTTAGAAAACTCTTTGCTAATTTGAATCTGACTAAATCAAAAATTCGTTTCCTTTCTAAGAATTTGAGGGGCATCAATGGTATTAAATTGCTAAAAATCGTTGTTCTAAAAAAACGCCCCGCTTTTTCCACATAATTTGATGACTACTCATAGTAAATCATCACTGATACTCATCGATACATATATGGGACCACCACTGACTGACCGGTGCGAATAAACAAAAGCCATTGAAATCGGCGACTAAATAATCAAAAGTTACGCGTGAACCAACATGAAAAAGAAAAAAACTATGCGACGAACACATCTAACCCTTATGACTGAAAAAGGTGATGATCGATCTTTTGTTGGTCCGTTCGACTTTATCTCTTTCCGCGTTCAACGATTGATAAGTATTCAGTGAGCTCGTTCCTTTTATTTATTTAGCGTATTCATCCCGTTATCTATATAATGTTTATTTAATTTACTGCTACTCTTATTTCGAAAAACTGCTAATTTTTCCTTTAACGGCATTGATTTATTATTTCAGCCTTATTTTAATTTTTCTTTTCTGCATTTCGAATCTTCGCAATCAAATCGATTTTTTTCTTTTTCTAAGTTGTATAAGCTCGTATGATGGAGGCCGCTCAGTGGCCTCCGCAAATGATGTCAAACCCCCCAAAGTAAATTTAAACTTAAACTGCATCGAGGTTTTCCGTCAAACGTAAATCATCCAATCCCCTTTCGCCGGTCACGTTTTTACCTAGTAAGGATCTGCGGCTTTCACTAAACGATCAAGCTAACCTCCCTAATGATAGTAGTACTGGTATTACTAATAAAAATAATAACAGTAATCTCAATCTTAATAATAATAATAATAATAATAACAAAGTCACCAACTCTAAAAATAATAGTAATAATGATAGTAGTAGCAACAATGTCACTAATGCCATCAAAAATTTCAATATCAAAAGTCTTTAGGACAATAATAGCGATAATTGTAGTAACAATAATAATAATTTTACCAACACGAATAATTCGCCGATCAATGTCAAGCATATTCACGATACTTTTAAAAACATTTTTCCGTCCGATTACCCAGGACCTTTAAAATTTTTCGTTGCGAACTCCTCTGATGAGAAAAACATTGGAAATTTCCATCC
This sequence comes from Icerya purchasi, assembly GCA_039619475.1. NCBI lineage: Eukaryota > Metazoa > Arthropoda > Insecta > Hemiptera > Monophlebidae > Icerya > Icerya purchasi. The sequence continues at coordinate 569,386,600 of CM077115.1, forward strand.
ACTTGCTCTGGCCAAGCTCATCAACAAAATTTCCACCTCCTTCCCCTACATTATCCCTCAGGGTAGAGGGCGTATCTCTGTTGTCTTCCCCTCCATTTCCGCCGCCAACGGCTTTCTAAACAATCGCTCCTTCTTCAATTCTCACAAGCTCAATGCTTTCATCCCCCATAATTGGTATTATTTCTGGAGTTCATCCTTCTTCCTCTGTTGAGGAAATTAAAGAAAGGCTTGAATCTTCTATCCCTGTGTTCGTCGTATCCTTCGCTCTTCCGATGGATCCAAAATTCCTAACAGAAATGTTGAACTAAAATTTTACCAAATCCTCTCTCCTTGAGTTTGTATTCATTTATAAACTTCGTTTTACAGTGTTCCCGAGTGTCCGTTCTCCCACCCAGTGCTCCAAACTCTCGACAGCACTTTTGGTAGTGATCATGACCGCATTCTCCTAACTCTCAACAACGCTCTTCCTTCTAAACCTTTCAGGCCCCTGAACGCTCCTCATTGGCTTCTTTCCAAAACGGATTGGATTAAATTCCTATCTTTGGTGGATTCCTCACTCCCTCTTATTCTGGATATCCCCGACCCGTCATCCCAGTACAATTTCTTCATTCAATCTCTATATTCTGTAACTTATTTTGTAGTCCCAATATTTCTCTGCAACGTGTTTTTAGTTTTAATCGAGTGTGTACCGTCTATTGGTAGCTGATGATATAGCCCGAAAAGAAAATTTTGAAAAAATCATTTTTTTTTTTTTTTTTTGAATATTCCTAAACTTTGGGAACCTTTAAAAATATGCCCTCGAAAAAAACTTTTAAAATTCCAATAATTTACGGGGTTACAGCTATTTTATTGACGCAGCAACTGAGCTGACCATTTTTAGTATGATGACATTATATAAATGTATGAATACAGGTATAACCCTAAACGCTTAAAAATCAATTAATATTTTTTTGAAAACTTTTTGTGTTCAGTGTTCAGTTCAGCTCAATTTAGATTCAATCTTCAAGAAACGTAGACGCACACTGATAGTTTGAAAATAAATTATTTTGAGTATTCATTTTAATTTTTGCGTGTAAAATGTCTTTATCTTTTGGTGGTGTTCGAGCTTGAAAATATTTCTTCCGTCGCTATATGGTTCCATCAAGGATGCCTACTCGGCCAAAACCAAAAAATCCCCCCGTGCACGTCTGACTGGTAGTTGAAAGACAGCAAAATGTGCCTGAGCGTATCCGTACTGTGTGCCGAGTAACATTGAGTCAAGGGAAGGTTGTAAAAATCTCGCTAAAATCAGATGTACATGCAGGAACGCGGAAAATTTGAAATTGCAAATTACATAGCTGTTTACATTTTCAATGAAGGCTTTTTACCAATTTTAAAAATGATCAATAACATGGAAATTACTATTAGTCCCGAAGCTTATGCGTTCGCTACTAAACGGGGATCAATAGTCGAATTGAGCGCTCCGAGTAATGGGCTCTTGATGTTTTTAAGGAAGATCTGCTCATAAATCAGAACGAGCTTCTGAAAATATCTGGTTTGAAGTCGAAGAAGAAGACACATTTTATGGAATCGCCGATTAATGAAATCTAAGTATAACATATTATCTCTATAACACTTGGACTACTGCGACTGCCTGAAACTTGCTCAAAACTTTGAACGCGTTTTTCTCAAAACTACTTTTTTTAACCTGGTTGATATGATATCTTAAGTTCTACTTAACTAAATTACTTCATATTTTGTACCAACCTTCAATATGGAACCTTCTATTACCCCTACCATTTTCGCATCGAGATTTTTTTTTTTACTATTTTAAAAAATTAAAAATTATAAAAAAAGGTCAAAAAATGTATTTTTCTTTTCAGACAGCTGCCATTTTGTGAAAAAAAATCCGTTTTCTCTTAGGTAGGGGCTATAACGACATTCTTACTGATTAAAAATCTGTTTTTAAATTTTATTTTAGAAGGCCAGAACGGCTGTATTCATATCAACCAGAGCACCCTCTCTGTTGTTTACCTCCAACTCTACCGTCTTATAACTTTTTTAATTTTAATTATTTTTATTTCATTTTTTTTTTTTTTTATAGTATGTATTTTTAAGATATCAATAAATATTTTTCAAAAAATGAATGGTAAAAATATATATATTTTTTTTTTTATCGGACTCGAAAAAACGCTTAAAATGTGTATGCCTCTAAGCCAGAATACCCCCTTCAGCCGCTCGGAATACTCGCTGTAAGGCACAAATCGCGGCTTAATCGAAACAACTTTTATACATGAAAACACCAGCCTGCACCATCGTACAGTTCAACGTAAATTCTTAATGAACTGCCAACCATTCGGGAGAAAACTTTCTGAACATCAGAGGCTGATGAGTTGGAAGACGTCATGTTAAAAATTTCTTTGAACAGCTCAAGTATACTTATTGATCGTTCAGCCCGGCCAACGCTGTCTGAAGTATTCAGAATTTGGAGGTGTACTGTTAAAAATACCTCAGGCTACCACAAATTCTACAAAAACACGAAACGGGCGTTTACAACACCGGAAAGTGACTGAAAAATCTTGCTCGTAATATGCGAATCAATGACGAAAGCTAAGTTTACAGACTGACAGCAGATGAAGAAGTTGACGATAGGTCAGGAACCCAATAGCTCACAGTCATTAAGTACACCGGAAAAATATCAGAATTTTTAATACCATCTCGGAATTACCACGTACGTAAAAAAAAAAGAAAAAACGGCATAAAATACCGATTATCGGAAACCGAAGGAAGGACAGAATACCAGTCGCAGCAGTGTGAACGACTTCAATATATGTCTACAATTCACCGCGCTAAAAATGACTGAATTTTCAGCTTACTTATCAGCAATAGCTGCTGGTGTGATTTTAACAGTCGGCATACATTGCGGGATATAGCAAAAGTGATGCGGTACCAAAGAAGCTTTGACCAACCAGATAGGTCATGACTGATACTAATCCGGGGACCTGTTCCCTTAGAATTAAGCGTCCCTTATCGCTGATAGTCGGGAGAAATTTTAAAAGCGATGCACGAAAGCTAAAAATGCATTAATGTCAGTTTTGAAGAATCCCGACTCGTCCCGTCCAGGCACTAATTTTCCCGGCTCGAGAGTCGGGAGCCCGAAAATTTCCGATTCCCGCACTGCACTCCCTTAGAAGAAAAACAATATATGGTTAAAAAAAAAAAAAAGGCTTAGCTTAAGGTACTGGAAAATCTTTTTTATGACGTAGAGGGATAGAGACTGGAGTGGGCCAAATGACTTATCATAAAATATTTATAATAAGGAAAGTAAATTGGATTGAACTATCTAGTGATGTAAATAATCGGATTATTTAAACACTCGGTTATTCGTATTATTATTCTAGTGCGGAATAAATTCAATCGAAATATGCGTGAAATAATCGTAACGATGCGTAATAAAAATATTTCTATCCAAATTGTTTATAAAATCGGTCACTTAATGATTAGTATAATAAATAAGCGAATAAATCGCTTTTATTAATCTTTCATCGATTTTCCATTTAATTTAATAACATCTAATATTCCAAATCGCCGAAATTTAAAAAAAATATAATAGTATTAACAGTTTTATTCGGCGGATTTTTTAACAGATTTCTAAATGATGAACTAGGAAAATTTTAAATTTAAAACATATCAATTACTAAAAATTATTTCTAATATATAAAGTAAAACTGTTCCATCGGTATTTCATTAAGAATATCTTAAACATTTCTACGGATGAATGCTGTTATAGTCTTTCGAAATGTTAAAGGCATCAAAAATATTGTACGTGGAATATTTTACTTCTAATACTACCGTAAAAGGTTTAACTTTTTAATATTAAATAATACGATTACATTAATTCAAAATTTTGTACAACCTTAAAATATGTGCAATTTAAGTTTTATTAATATCGGCTAATATAATAATCGTTATAGCTCTCCACCTTTTATTGAAATATATATTAATGCAACATTTTTTTAAAATAAATAAAACTCGCTAGTTGGTCATAAAAATTTCCTATTTACCGATAATCTGTATTAAAAATAATGTATTTCTATCGTTATTGGATATATTAAATTTAACACAATTTTTTGTGTATCGTTAATTACTTTTCGCAAAATTGTTTGCCAAAATTTTGCATTTATTGTATTTATCGTTTAATAAGTACGACATTTACAACGACTTTTAAAAATGAATTGTATTACGAATTAACTTTTAAACCATGCTAATAATAATTACAAAAGTACGAAAGTTTTAATCCGAATAGAGTTACACGATGCGAATTTCACAATAATCGTATCGGTTTAATCAGGCGAATCCAGTGAGACATTTTTTTTTTTTTTTTTTGGGGGGGGGACTATATAATTACGTAATATCTTCTACGGTGTACAGTAGATTTGAGAAATACCCCTTATTTCATAAAGGAAATCAAATAGCGATCACCACTTTAGAAATGTTTACAAAACACATAATTATTACAATTTTTAATTTAACTTTTGTCTTATATTTAGTTATGAAAAAAATAAAACGAAATTACAAAATTATACCTTAAATATGGTAGTTTAGAAATAGTAAGAAAGATAGTATTTTTATTAGACACTTTACTTCTTTATTTTTGTTAGTAATCTGAATTCCATTTGTTAATGAGCAAGTTTAAGTATATACATATATTTCTCATTGAACTTTATTTTTAATTAAAATTACAAAATAAAAATAAAAAATGCATAAAAATAGCAAAAGATCGGAGATAATTACATTTAAAATAGAATAAAACCGTAATATTAATAGTTTAACTAGAAAACAGTATTAAATATTATTTACAATTAAATCCCTAGAAGCTTTTATAGTATAAATTAAGTTTCTCTGTTTTTTTTCATAGAGGCTTTGGTTCTTTGGGGGGTGGACGGCGTGTCCCCTATTTCCCCGTCGTGGATCCGTCACTGGTACAATGCAATGATGCGATCATTGGAATAATCATATATATTTCATTAATCATATTACGCGAGCATGTTAATTCGAGACGTCATTACTGCTGATGCATTTTTAATCTCTTACAGTTAGCAGACGGTCTTTATCACAAAAGCACACGAAATGTCGATAAAGGAAGTCAAAAAATGTGCTTGATTTAATTTTCTCCCGTTAAAAATTAATCTTTCCCAAAGCTTATACCGGAATTAGGCTAGAAAATTCAAAAAAGGCCTCGTATCGAATCTATTCCACACTTCTAACATCTCGAGTTATCGTAAGTACACCACAATTCTATTATCTTTCTTTGCTTTTTATCGTTTTTTGTTAGTATTTTAGCTCTAATTATTACATATATATATATATAAAACAATAACATAGTCCGACCTTTTTCGTCATTTATGCCTTGACGAAACCGGTTGAACTATTTTATTGTTTTTTTATAAATATTATTTATTCGTTTTATATATTTAATGTGTTTCGAACAATTTTAAATGATTCAAGTTTATTACAATATAAATATAATGTTATATAATTTATGAATTGTGAATGTCGTTCGGATAATGAAAAATATAACATTGCATATTTATTATTTACAATTATTTACATTTATAATATAAAAGCGATTTACCGAAGAAAACCATTTACAATAATTTATAATGCGGTATTTACGTTGAGCAGTATAGCTTTGCATGGTCGAGGAAACTTATTAAGTCGGAAAGTAAAGGAAATCAGAGAGGATATTAGTCAAGGAAGAGAGGGAATATGATCTGTGGAAATTGAACTGAGAACATTCAGTGGGGTTGTGAAGAATGGAAAAATTAAAGTTCCACATATGCTGCAGATTGGAGTCAGGGTCTTTTCCAGTAGGTACCCTTTATATATAATATATACTACAATATATTATGGGTTCCTAGTTATTTATGACAGTTATCGTCCTTGTTTTAGGCTTTTGCGTTTTGCTCGTGGAACTAGACAGGTTTTTGTTTTTTTTTTTTTGTTTTTTTTTCTTCATTATATTCAGTACACTTAACTGAAAACCTCAATGAAACAAAATGGCTTAATAAATAAAATAATAATAACAATAATTTATCCTAATTTTATTATCAATCAATAGTTAGGCGCAATGAATTTAGTTGTTATGAACTTAGGGGGTGACCTCCTCGCAGAAGAGCTACCCCCGTAAAAAAAACTAATTAGCCAACAACTCAAATAATGAAAATTCGAAAATCTGAGAGAAAAAAATATATATTTGACCCGATTAATTTAATTGGTGTAATTTTTGTGCAAAAACCTAGTCTTTCTTTTTCGATCTACTGATAATATCTAGGAGAATATATTCGGGTAAAATAAACCAAAAAAAAAAAAAAAAAAAAAAAACAAGAAATTTTAAAATAGTCTAAGCACGTTTTAGCACGCTAGTATATAGAACTGGTTAGATTTCGTTCGATTGTAACTCGGTTCGAATTCCGCTGCCGTACATTGAAAATATATCGAAAATTATCTGGTCCGGTTAGTGTGTCTATAACTGAAGAGTCCGAGTAAATTAAAAAAAAAAAAAAAAAAAAAAACGAAAAACGAAAAACAGTAAAAACAAGTTTTAAAAAGATACTTTTTTTTTTTTTTTTTATTGGTCACGAGAAGCAAGATTTTTCATCGACCAGAAATAAAAAGCAGTTCTGAGAAACAGTGTATATTATGCGTCATTTAGTATTTATTGCATAAGCGTAATTTTATAGATCTATGTGCGTGTGTGTTTTAAAAATACATACTTTATATTTCAGAGAACTGTAAAAATAAATTTATTGACAAATATTTTTGAAACAACACTATTAGCGCGTAATTGAGAATATTTTTTGCATGAAACTTAAAATAACAAACAATAGTTAATAATAAAAATGATTGATAAATAAACAATGGAGTCGATCAATTATATTTAAATAAACGAGAAAAAAACGAATACAAAAAATACAAACGAATAATAATTAATAATAATAATTAATAATAATAATTAATAATAATGATTAATAATAATAATTAATAATAATGATTAATAATAATGATCAATAAGGATGAGAGAATAAATTTGAATAAAGAAGAATATTGAAAAATAAATTAGACTGGCCGGATGGCGAAAGCTGGGGTCAAAAAACAAATAAATAAAAAAAATATAACGAATTATTCAATCATTCGGTTATAAGTAAATAGGTGAGAATGGAAATAGACGTAAAATATATAATCGTAATTAATAGAGTCGGCTACTAATAAGGGGGAAATATTTCTAAGGAATAATAATGTATGTAGGTAATTCGGAAAAAATAGCGATTTCTATTCGGAACATTGATCAAAAGCATGTATACAGAATAAACGGACGGGAGTTATAAATATTTCTCCGGTTTCTCTTCCGATATTTTGTCACCATTTCCTCTTTTATTCCATCTTAATAATAATTAACCTTGTCAACCCATTCTCAGTTTTGTCATCGTCGCCATCATCGTCATCGTTGGAGCTGCTTTAGTATTGCCCAGCTTCCGTTCGAGCAGCGCGCAACCGCATTCGCCGTGGAGCAGATCTCGCATCCGAACTGGGCTCGATCGTCCTGAGCGGCGGGAACGGGAGCGAACGACGCGATCACAACTTTTTCGCGTGAACGCCATGTATCGTGGAGTTGCTAGCGATCGTTACGTGAGACGTGCGCATTAGCGACAGCGGCGAGACCGGTGTTGTGCTGTTATAATTTACAGATTTCCTCTCTGTCCCGTCGATTCGTCCATTTCCTTTTCTTCCGTTTTTCTTACTTCGTTTTTATCTCCGTTTGCCAGCTCCGCTTTGGCCATTATTTCGTTCGTCTGCTTCTTCAGCTTCTTGTTCGCATTTCGATTACGAAACGGTCGTTCGTCGCGTTTTATATGGTCATCTTAGTTGTCGAATAGTTTCGTTGTTTCGCGGGGCGATCTCTTTACGACGACCATCTGATAATCAATTTCGATAAATTCGCCGTTCAAATTGAAATATTCAAATCGGTGAGTACGCTAATTTGTTTATCAAATGATAAATTATTCCGTACGAGTGAACGCACTCGGCTGCAACAGTCCTAGCTTCGGTATTTCTGTCCAAAGTGCACAACAAGTGGAATTTACGCATGCACACACTAACCGGCGGCACTAATCAGTAGTCCGAATTAGAATTTAAGCAATTTTTAAGCCGGAGGCTATTATAAACAGGTCAGTTGCTGAACTCCTCGATCTAGTTACAACCACGCGCTATGGAACTATTGTTTTTAGTACGATTTTTAAGATAAATGATAGTCGTAAATTTTTCGCAAACTTTGTTTACATTTTTTTTTTTTTTTTTTTTTTTTTTTGCACTATTTTAAAATAACGGTAGTAAATCTAACAAAGTCAACATCGACTGTATTACATTTCCTTGACGTTAAAAGCATTTTTGTCTGTAATGCTACCACACTTAAATCGAGACAGCAACTGGAAACAATTTTATGTACCGGAGGCTTAAAAAAGTCTCAGTGCGACAGTTTAAATTGCATAATAATTTTTGTACATTTCCGTTGACTGCTATCGAAATGAATACAACATTGTTGTGTGATAAACATTTTTTTGAATTGCTATAATAATTTCATCGGCTCGCGTGTTTTTCCTAGCAGACTATTTTTGTCGGCTACTTTTGTTTTCCTTGATACTTTTTTTTTTTTTTTTTATTTTAAAGTCACCAACTTCTTTCCAGCGTTGTTTATAAAGCTCGTTTGATAATTTGGTAGCTAACATCTAGCTATCGGGATACATTTACAATAACATTGTAAAATCTTTCGGTTTAATTTTTACACGTTAGAAAATTATCAAAACATTTTAGCTCTTTTACTCATTATAGACTATGTATGTGTATGTATATATATGCATTTTTTTCAGTTCTAAGAAATATTAGATATAGAAATAAAAAATTTTTTAAAAAATTATGTATACATCTTTTTTTTTTTTTTTTTTTTTTATGGCCCGGCTTTAGTTAACCATCGAGCCTAATTAGCCAAATAATACTTGCCAGTGATATTTTCAACGGCGGTTAAAAATATATTTATAAAAAATGTTTTAAACTAATTTTTTCTAAAATTGATCCTCCAATTAAGCACGCTCTGATTCCCGTTTTATTCTCTCACTTATTGAATTGCTCTTGTAAAGTACAAATACAATGCCAATAATTATTATTAGTGAAAAATAGAAATATTTCCTTTAAGGATTTTAAATTTCGGCTGGCAGGTGTCATCCACCTTGTTGATCTATTAATGATTTTTACACTTCGTATATACGTTGTGTATATACAAGTAATACGTTTAATTTTTCGCATTCGTGGTTATCCGCAAATCAAGAAGTCAACTGCTTTGAACTTATCCTAACCAACCAGTAGTCTTATTTAAGTTAAATTATGGATACGCTTCATTTCTCGATTTAAATTTATCCGGAAGCGCTTAAAATTGATATTCCCCGCTGTTTAGTAAAATGCGTGGAATGGTTTGTTTTTGGCAGCTTATTGATTTTTTTTTTTTTTCTAGTTTGACGATGGAAGTGAACCTGGAAGTAAAATTGGACTTTTATCGCAGACACGATTAATACTTTTTTATTAAAATATCTGTAATTGACCGATTATATGTAATTTCTTTATCTAAAAATCGAAATTTTCAAAATGACTAAAAGCGAAGCGAAGGGTTTTCTTTTAATAATAATAAAGATTTGATTTGAAGATTTGAAATGTATATTCGCAAAAAAAATAAAAAGTTTAGCCCTGACTATTTAGAAAATTTGATGTTTCGTAACAGATTTAATAAGATGTTTTTAAATTATAAATTAAGTAAACTTATTAAGTTTACGCTTAAATTAAATGTTTCGAAACGGTTGATTTTTTATTTTCATTATTGGGAGTGATAATTAGCTTTTTAATTTTAAAACATTACTACGGTAATGCGTGAAAATTTTAACCTTTGATTGGTTTAATAATCATCGGTCCGAATCGTTATTGGGTTTTTTGTTGTAGCATTTATAAGAGACGTTAGTAGTTTAGAATTTAAATATGAAAATCGAGAGATTGTAAATCGATTAATATTTAATTTTATAATAGTTCATCTTACCAATTAAAAATTCATTACCGTCCAGAAAGCGGCTACGTTTCCGGAAATAAAATTAATAATTAATTCGGTGATTACGATATTGTCTCAGTTTTATATTTTAATTCTTTTTCAGCATCGAGCTGCCCGATTTTTTTCTTTTTTTTAAATTTTCGTTTAATTTAATTTTTCCGTATCGTTATGAAAATTTCTACAAAATTCAAATGAAAGTTGACGAGTTTATTAAAATCCAGTCGCTTTATTCACCCTAATATCTGCTAACCTCGCGTCCTTATAGTCTCCCTTTCTTCGTTGTTCCGCTGATGTCGTTATCATTCAGACACATTTCTTTATTATCTTCCTCGCGCTATCGTCATTTCTCTTCTTAGTCTTCCTCCACTTTTTCTCCAATTCAACGATATAAATCTTTTCATCTTAATTTATTTTTTCCTGTATTTATATACTTTTGAAAGCTTTGATTTTCCACTCTTTACAACTTGTACCCTTTCCTTTTCCTGGCCGGTTACTCCTGCTATTAGTTCCTTTTCATATCAACAATATTCGACTGCATTAAGATCTAATTGACTGCCTTTTCTTTCGCTCCTGGTTACTCGGTTCATAATTGACGAACCCGATAAAAGAGAAAGAAAAAAAAGGAAGTTCAAGAAATAATTATTAAGTTATTAATGTCATAAACATATTCCGAGATTATTTCTTGACGTGTTGTTACGAACACTTTTCTTAATTAATTCCCTGACGAAAAGGTAGTTTTGTTGATAGCTTGTCGGATCTATATAGAATTTTAATAACTCTGGGTGGAAAGAGAAAGCAATTTTTGATCCTGCTCCCTATTTTCTAATTTAGACAGGGTTTAAATTTACTTTAAATAAATAAAATTATTTATAATAAAGAGGAAATGAAACTTTTCTAATATACATATATATATATTATATATGTAGAAATAGTAGGGGTAGGAATTATTTAAATAATTTCAAAAAAAAAAAACAATCAACTAAAATATAAATTCAGTTTATATTTTTTGAATTATAATTGTTTCTTTTTCCGGAAAATTAACTGAGAGAACCTTCGTTAAGAAAAAATACAGAGGGGAAGCATCAACTAAAAATTCGGTCGAAAATTGACGAAATGAAACAACTAAAGGAGAAAATGATGGATAAAGACGGAAGTATAGAATGAAAGAGGCGCAATATGGAGCAGGAAAAGCTGTTCGAGAATTTAAAAAATTGCACGTTTCGACTGAGAGCGAAGGACATTCAAAAAGGGCATGTTGAAAGTCGCAAAAAGTTTTATCGTTCAGATGAAGAGAGGACAAAATGATGGAGAAAACGTAAGGGCAAAACGAACGTGAGAAGAAAATAATAGAACAAGATGAAGGAGTAAGTGTATAATAGAAACGATAGCAGAACGATTGACCAAAGGGAAATAATAGAACCACAGGTGGGAAGGAGAATAAGGTGAAATAGACAGGTAAAAGAGTGGTTTATTAGAAAAGGATAAAAAAATAAATGTCGGACCAAAATCTGGAATGGAATTTTGAAAAATAAACATACGAGGAAGCAACAAGTTGGGCCAGAGATCATCAGGTATAACAAATCAATATTAACTGAATACAGAGAGAAATGATTGTGGATCAGCGGCCGAATACGAAGCATTAAAAAGTCGCAGGAAGTCGAAAATAATCAAATAGTTGGAGGAAGACCGGTAGAAGAAAATATATTATCAATAGAACGTAGAACAGTCAAGAGTTCAGCTGCAAATATTGAGCAAAAAGAGGGCAGTTGGAAAGATTCGTTGAACATAATGCTGCGAATAATGAAGGTTCTTGTTAACTTTTGTGGCTGAGACGGACTATTTGACGTCATTGTTTCTAAAATAAATAAATCTCTAATCCGATTATGGCCGAAAGTAAACAAAAATGATTCATTTACACAAGTGTTAATAATTTTTTCTACAAAAAGAGTCATCCGGTCCGACTTTAAGCGTTTTTTCAACAAAGTTAGTGTGCGCAATTTTATTTTTTGATGAATTTCTGTAAAATTAACCCGAGTCCGTGACTATGGCCATATGTTACTTTTAAAAAGGGTTTAAATATACTTGTAAAAAAAAATTTTCAAACACTTTTGAAAAGTCATTCGTTTTATTCTTTTACTAAATGAAATATTTTATAAATCAAACAATTAATTAGCAAAAGTGGGATTTAAATGAAAAACGTAAATTGCCTCGGGGGATATTTTCAAGTCTAGGAAGAGGTTTCATTCACAATCCTCACGATTATACCAATGAGTTCATCTGAAAAGTGCTATCAACGTATTTACTGGTTCTAAGTGTTTTACATATATATAATATTTTTCTTTTTGTCTCAAATAATTAACAGTAAAAATTTTACAAATTTTTAACCATAGTAATATATACATATATATATTATGTAATTAATGGTTTTTGTCACCTGTCCTTTAACTGCATCCTAACTTATTTTGAAACCAGTTTCTTGTTCCAGAATTTTTTCGTTATAACGTTAAAGCGACTTAAAACTAGTTCCAATAATCACAAGAATGAAGTTATTTTTTGGTGACTTGAAATGATCTTTTTTTTTTTTTTTGCATAGGAGGGTATGGGTCTTACTTCACTTTTACTTTTTACTTTACTTTACTTTAAAAAAGGAGTAAAATATGTCGCCAGTTTTAATTTGTGTATTACTAAAACAACGCAGTGTCGACATTTTCTTACGTTCTAATAATGAAAGATTATTATTTTAATAGTATTTATTTTAATAAAAATTGACTTAATCAGGACTGTTTATGACGATGAAAATGATTATATGAGATTACGCAAAAAGAAATTTAAAAAAATGAGTAAAGGCAGGAAATTAGGAGATGTTTAACCGTTATGAGCGAAAAAAAAAAGACCCTTTGGAAAAGCCACGTCTCATTTCGTTACGATTTTTTTTTTTCACCATCACGTTAAGCGTAAAAATAAATACGTAAAAATAAATACATAAAAATGAATATATTCTTCTAACAGCGCTTTTTTTAATAATATACCATTTGTTTTTAATTACGGTAATTTCTATTCTTCCATTCATTTTTTCATATTAACCGAATAACTTCATTACGCAACTGAATAAACAAAGCTATTAAATATACATATGCGTTTACGGATGCATGCTCGTTTAAATGATCGTTAATTCTATTTGTGGTAATTTAAATTACGATAGTTCCCCCCTCCGGAGGGAGGAAAGGGGATATCCCCTCAAAAAAGTGAAGCCTCTATGAAAAAATTTGTTGTTATAACAGAGAAGCTTAATTTATACTATAAAAGCTTTGTATAAACGTTACGCCGTCTAAGGATTTAATTATAACTCTTATTTAATATTGTTTTCTAGTAAAACTATTAATATTACGGTTTTATTCTATTTTAAATGTAATTAGCATTGATCTTTTGCTATTTTTATTTATTTTTAATTTTTATTTTGTAATTTTAATTTAAAATAAAGTTCAATGAGAAATATATACATTTAAACTTGCTCATGAACGAAGAGAATTCGGATTACTAACAAAAATAAAGAAGTAAAGTGTCTAATAAGAATACTATCTTTCTTACTATTTCTAAACTACCATATTTAAGGTATAATTTTATAATTTCGTTTTATTTTTCACCTAAAAATAAAACATAATCTAAATTAAAAATTGTAATAATTACGTACTTTTAAGAAACATTTTTAAATTTCTATAAAGGTCGCTATTTGATTTTCTTTATGAAACAAGGGGCATTTCTCAAACCTACTGCCTACCGTAAAAGATTTCACGTAATTTTATCATAATGTCTCTCTGGATCCGCCTCTGATTACGAATAAAGTTAACAAAAATAATTCGGATATATATTTATTTAAAAATTAAACCTTCAGGAAATCCATAATCACCCTTTACGTCTTTCATCCATTATATACATTCATATACGTATGTATACATACGTATGAATAAAGCTCTATCTTCGGGTTTTGTAAGGGAGCAGGCCTTTTTGATGCCCACCCTTTTTTCATTCATCTTTTTTCGGGAAAATAAGTCATTATTAGAGGTCTTTTATTAAAAACAAAAAACAAAAAAAAAAAAAAAGAGTCTTAACAATTGTACAAAACACAGAATTCAACCTTTGCTATTTTGTATAAAGAATAACGGGACATAATCACGGAACGAAAAATATAACGTAACCCGGGCTAAGAATGAGGTAGTCATTAATGTATTAAAGTAATGCAACGTACGTATCACTATAATAGGAGAAATTCTAAGAGATATAGTCAAGATGATAAGTTGTTTGAAGTCAATTCTCGCTACAGTAAACCGCGTCGGTGATGTATCGTCACTTGCTTTTACAATTATTTAAGAAAAGCATAATGGGTAAGTAATTTTTTCAGTCCGTTATTGAGATTTTGTGCTTAATATATCGCTGCCAACGCAGTATTTTTCCATTAACTCGGGCAGCGAGATTTTAGGAACAAGATTAAGAACCCCGTTTACTTTAAAATTATACTAAACTGTTGTGGTTTTTTTTCATTTATTTTTTCAAATCTTAAATCGAGTTTATTTCTCGATTTTCCTGGCGGGTTGTGTGTAAGTAGTCCTCTGATGAGGTCTCCCGCGTATTTATTTTACCATATATCCTCGTGACATGCGGTAACCACTATCGTTATTCGTGACATTCGGTGTTCCGTGCTAGCTTTTAAATGTTTTCTTTTTCCTTTTCTAAATGTTATTTTTTAAAACTTTAATGGATCACACGCAGGTAGAGAGCTTCCCTCGTTGTTCGAAGTATCGCTATTATACTTTTAATGGCGCCTGCCTCTGTACAAGGTTACCAACTACTTTTGCTCTACTACTCGTTATTCATCTTCATCATTATCCGTCATCGGTACCATATTGCTTTGCACATTTCTCTCGGTCATTACCATTTATATAATTTGAAACTTCCAAATGCAAATGAAAAGTGCACAGGAAATGCCGTTTAATTTTACAAAATTCCATCCTTTTATTTTCATTTCGATCGAATTCGATCGAAATGAAAGAAAAATCGAAGCGAGGATATCATTGGCCGAAATTTATCAGTACGTTTTTAAGGCAATAAAGCGACGTTTCGTGTGATAATCTCCCGACGGGGAACAGTATTATCATGAATGAAAATGCGAAAAAAAAGTGTCTGAGAGATTAAGAAAGTTTGCCATTTAAGAGCACTATTCTAGCACTAGCTTAAAGGGATACAGACCAGCTGCAGAGAATTGACGGCATGCGATTAAACGGATGTAAAACAGAACAACTTCGGAATCGAGTTCAATCATGTCATCAACGATAACTGCTGATAATTATCGGCTCTGCATGTGAACGGTTCGATCTGGACCTTTTAGGCAAATTTTGTCAAGTATTTTCAGTTCCAACCGCGTAAACTACGAAAGTTATTCTTGTAATCTCTTTTTCGTCGTTAACGTCTTTACTTACTACCCCGTTCGATGTACCGTCAATGAGAAAAAGATTTTTCTTTTTTTCAAAGTCTATAACAGTATGATCCCGTTTAGCGTAGTTGTGATTTTTATGAAAAAGTAAATAAAATTGCAATTTTTAGGAAAAAAATAAAATTGAAATTTTTCAAAATTCATTAAATAAATCAGTCGAGTGTTCAATCGCTGCGATATTTTAGCGTTGTTCCATACTTACACTCTATCCGAACAACCAAACGGTTGTATCTGAATTGTATGTTTTTAAAATACATTCCCCTTCCTGATTCAATGTTCTAATTTCTAATTCTGACCATCATTTATTATATCTGTGACATATCCCGTCTTTTGGGGTTTTTATCTATCTTCCGTGCTAGATCATTGAAATATCCAAATCAAAATTTCACTGGACTCTCTTTCTCCCGGTTGTCATGTGTCTAGAAAAAGAAAACAAGAAAAATGGAAAAATAAAAAACGGAATGATGTAAAAGAAAGAATAAAGTGCAGATTCGAAAATAAAAAAAAACTATGTGTCGAATTTCTCGGGTTAAAAAATTACCGTTCAACCAGAGTTGTTTCAGGCAATAAGTTGAATTTATGAGTGTGCCCTTCGGGACATAACGAACGTATTATTAATTATTTCCACTATTATCTGTAATTTTACTTTTTCTTGACAGTTGCGGTCCTCCCTGCATTGCAATTTTTCTCCATTCTTAAAATTTAACGACGCCAAAGAACAATGTTAATGATGATGTTCGCTATGAATAACTCGTGATTTCAATGGCATCACCGAGGAGACGTACATGATTTACGGCATTCGTGTTATTTTAGTTTAAAAAAATTATTCCCGCTCATTTGAGAATATAAAAACGTATCTACAAATCGTTTCGAACGGCACTTTTACCATTTTGAATAGTTGTTCTTTTTTTAAATTTTTTTTTTTTTTTGGATTCGTCTAATTCAAACACTAATCCAGCACGCAAGCGATGTTAATTTCCCAGTGTATGCGAACCAACTTACGCTCGAATAAAACAACGCTGCTTGAAACCGCAATTAGAATTTTCAACCGTCTGTTTTGTTTTGTTTTTGGGGGTGGGGAGCGCCACTACACGGATATTAACCGGACGCAAATGAAATTTTTAAAAGTTGCAATGTAAGGCATCGGGATATTCTAAAGCCTTGTAGTCAATTATTGTATATGCAATATTTGAACACTATAATAAAAACAAATAAAAAATAGTCGTTTCCATAGAATACATAAAAATTTCAATTTTCTTTTCTCTTTTGTCAAAAATTGAAAAGAAATTTATTCTGAATTTCGGTCCGTTGAATTTAAACAGTTATTATTTCACAGACATTTCGGGGGGGGGGGCTGAACCCCGACTCCTCTTTCAGAAACGGCCCTGCTAATCGGGGATTTGTCAAAGGAATTGTAAATTTTTCAGTACGAACGATCGCACGATTACACGAATACAGAACACTATAATATTTAAATATCTGGATATCTGGATAATAATTAAAATTTTTCAGTAGTCGCGTTCAGTGAGAAGGTACTGTTTTTGGTGAAAAACATGTTTTTGTATAGAAACATAGAGTAGTACAGTTGAAAAATTAAAACTACTATATGCGTACTATATTTGTATAATTGGTACTTCATTAATTACGCAAATTATCATTCTAAAAGTAATCGCTCACTAAACGGTCTCAATTGCATAAATCATTTTTGTTAATTATTATCGAATGTAGTACTCCCAACTCTAATTGAGAATAAATTATATGCATTTCTGTAATTATAATCGATTACAAAATGCTAAACTCTGTTACATACGTACATACTTAATACATATGTAAGTACATATTTATAGAGATATGGAAAGAAAGAATGACCGAGAAGATTGTAAAACATTGAAAATCATAAACATAATGTGTCAGTTTATTATATAACCATTTAATACAATAAAACATTTAAAACCAACGAAAATTAATTTTTATTAAAAATGTAAAAAACAATCCGTTTTATTAAGTTTTTTTGAAGGATTACTTAAACGGTATTAATAACAGTGCTTACTTTATTTTGAATTAATTTCGACATGTATTCCGAAGGTTAAATATTTTTCTTTTTCACGACCAATTTCGTAAAACGCTTTTTGCGACACTTTTATAAATAAAATTTATAAATAAAAAAAAGTACAATAGAATATATTACAATTTATATAATTTAGTGTTGATTCGATGCAATATTTATATATGTAAAAGTGTGTTCGTGTTACACATACTTTTATAAAAATCATCATTCGGCGTTGAAAACGCGAGCGAAAAATCTTTATTTATAATTGTAACAATTTTTATTTAAGTCGAATAGCAGAAGTACAGTATTTTTTCTTAAGAATACACTTTTTTTTTTTTTTTTTATTTTTGAAGTCGTGAATTTCTTCACCGCAGAGCGGAAAACATGCTTCAAGTATATATATATACATTTTTTTTTTCCCCGGTTAAAAATTATTAAAACAATATACATATATAATACATATTTAATCAAAAATATTGGAGAAACGTACAAAATCCAAAAAATTCTAAATAAAATATTTTCAAAATTTACAAATTGGAAGGATACTTTGTGACCTTTTTTAAATATTCGGAATAGAATTTCAATATAATTATGTAAATTTACGATAGTATAATAACTAGGGAATTACAATGCGCGCAATGTTTACACAAACTTAACGTATCTTAGTGAAGAATTTTATGATAATCTGCTGGAAAACATAGAAAACACCTTCTTCCATCAAAGGATCAGTTTACAGTAATCAGGATCACTAAAATCTGTATTATAAACAGGAGTCGTACCGGATAATATTCCATATCTGTTTATTACCTCTGAAGACATACAAACCGCAGAATTAAAAACACGCTACAAAATGAAATGGTAGGGATTTACATTATAAATAGGCTTCTTCTAATTTGACAGTGTCATGCCCGTCGATCATCCATCCAGAACGATTGAAAAAAATATAATCAATTTCGATTATCGATAGTACCCAAAAGTAACAAGAATAAAAGGAAGGGACATATTAATTACCGTTAATAACCATATAATACGTTTAAATAGGTTATGTTCCGTTGGATTTTCTAGCAGTTCTATCGAATGATTTAAAGTGTTTAAATTAAAACTTACACCTGTGGAAAGTAATTAAACGAGTACAATATTTTAAAGTATCGCGATGTAACTACATCTTGGACTTTGTTTTATTCTTAACGTGCGAAAAAAGTAAAAGAAATTTTTTTATCCTATATACCTAACAATTAGAAGAATCGCTATATTAGGATACGAAAAATAAAATTAATAATTAAACTCGGGGTGATAATGACAACATTTCAAAATGGATGATCGATAATTAGTATTGAAGACAAAATTAGAATAAAAGGAACAATATAAGTACATTGTGAAACAATTTAGTCTTATCCTTTTTTTTTTTAAATTTTATTGAATCCCCTAAGCTTCAGTATGCCGTATTTAACTGCTACGGCTATCACGACACACTGTGCGGGGTTTGTGACTATATAACCTTAAGCTATTCTGTTTGTTTTAAGAAAATTAATGATTGAGTATGTTTCTGACTTTGGGAGTTTGATAATATATTGGGGAATGTTTTTAATGTGGTAGGAAAGTCCGTGTTGATACGAATACTGTGCAATCTACTAATATGTGCTGGACGGTTGGGATGAAACTTCCCATACAGAAAAGGCATTTCTTTAGAGAAATTGACCCATTTAGAAGATGGTCGTGCGAGATTGCTGTATGACCTGTCCGCAGTCGGCTGATCACACTGAAGTCTCTGCGGGAAAAATTCATTGGGGGTCACCATAGCTTGGTCGTTGACTTCTCTTGAGACAGAAAAGTCTGACACACGGACCATTGTTCCTTCCATTCTTGTTTGCTTTTCGCTAAAAAGAATTGTGCCATGGATGACGGGAATATCTGTTCTGCGGAGCTCGTATTGCTGACTGTGCCATTATGTTCGCCTGTTCATTCCCCGGTATTTCCGCGTGACCGGGAACCCGCATAAACGTCACCTGGACCTCAGACTCCTGTGTATCGATGACAATACGAAGGATTTGATTAGATATTATATTTCTTGTTTTAGATATGGCTTCTAGTGCTGCCAGAGAGTTTGTAATTATTAATCTCTTTTTGTTAGGTTTGCATGATGAAATATATTGTAGTGCGTATAGGATGGCATACATTTCTGCGTCCAGTACTGTGCAGTCATCATTGAGTAGTTGGAAAGAAAACGCTTTATCTGATACTACGAACGCACACGCTGTCGGCGATATGGTTGTGGTGGGATTTTTTCCAGCACCATCTGTGTAGACTATAGCGTGGTCGGTGTATTTATTTATTGCATTTTTAGCTGTTTCGATGACGTTAGTTGGTAGCTGTCTGAAATTGTTTTTAAGAGATACATCTGTTTTTATTATTGGGGAATCCCATGGGGAGATTAATGTGAGGTTTTGGTGCATAGGGTTTGTATTAAGTTTATGTTATTTAAATTCAATATATCGAGGACTTCGGGCACAGGATCATTTGAGAAGCTTGATGTGCGTGAGGAATTACTAACAGCCAAATGAGTACGCTTAAAGGACAGAAGAGTATTGCATCGTCTATGGTAGTTTCTATGGTACGACAACGGCAGGCACCCCAACAAATTGCACATGCTAGATGCAGGAGTGGTTCGATGAACTCCTAGTATCGAACGAAGGGCACAATTATGGATTACGTCTAATGAATTTATTAAAGAATGACATGCCTAGGAGTAGGCTGGACACCCGTACATGATTCTAGATAAGACGATGGATTTATGTACTGTGAGAAGGAGCTTGGGCTGGATATTATATTTGGGATTTGATAAATATTTAATGATGCTGAGGGATTTTAAACACTTTTTCTTTAAACCTGATATGTGTAAAAGCCAGGATAGCTTGCAATCGAACAATAGTCCCAAGAATTTCACTGTAGATTGGAAGGGTATAGGATTATTATCTAGTGTGAGAGAAATAGTAGGTAAGGCAGCACGTCTTCTATGGAATTGAATATATATTGTTTTGAAAGGAAACTAGACCATTGGTATTTGAGCAGGATTGTAATTTATTTATTGTTTTTTGAAGAATATTTTGGGCATTGGAAGGAAGGCTGGAAGATAAAGAAATGTTCAAATCATAAAACCAATTAGTAAGAGGAGGCATGATGCATTTGCTATATCATTTATAAAGAATATAAACAAGGTTGCACTTAGGGCAGAGCCTTGTGGAATGTCATTCTCTAGCGGAATAGTTGTTTGGTAGTTCCAATTTTAACTTGAAATTTTCTTTCTGTTAGAAAATTGTTTATATATATTGCCAGTTAATCCAGCGGTTAATAGCTTCATTAATAGCCCCCACCGCCATATTCGATCAAACGCTTTTTCCGTGTCAAAAAATATTGCATATACGCTTTGTCGGCGGCGGAACGCTGTTGAAATTTGCCGTTGTAGGCTCAATAGATGATCATTAGATGATCGCATCTTACGCCCTCCAGCTTTTATACAGGAAAGGAGATTAATTATTCTGCTCAAGGAAATGGATGAGACGTCTGTTTACAATTTTCTCCATTGTTTTGGATATCACATTTAGGAGAGAGATAGGTCTGTAACTGTGAAGGAGAAGAGGATCTTCGCTTGGTTTCAGAATAGAAACAATTTGGGCTATTTTCCATTGGTGCGGGATAGAGCCTGACGTCCAGATCTGGTTATATATATATATATATGTAATAAGTAGGATTTTGCAGAAGGTGGTAAATATTTTAACATGTACGCATGCATGGAATCAGGACCAGGAGAACTATTACGTGTATGATGTATCAGTTGGAAATTAAGTTCTGTATCAGTAAAATCGCAATTGTACGAAGCTCTTGCGTCTTGAAGGATACATATTTCTGATGACTCCACTTCGACTTTTCGAGCTTTAAATACATTTTTGTATATGATATGGTAGACGATGCTAAAGTATTGCGCGAATGAATTTGCAACTTGTGTAGTATCGGACATATAGTTGTGCCGTTGTCATTTAAATGGATAAGGAATATAGAGCACGACAGATTCCGTTAATTGCTTTTATTTTTTCCCATGAGGAGTGCTTTGATGTGATAGTCGATATCGAAGAAATAAAAGCGTGCCATGATTCTTGTTTCTTAGCTCGTATCATTGATCGTCGATCAGCCCTGCATTTTTTGAATATATACTTAAATCGGAGAGGAGTCCAGTCGATTTGGATTTTCGTAACGCCCGTTTCCGACATCGTATTGCTGTTTTTTCAATTTCAGGGCACCACCACGATACTCTGCGGGTTCGGTGGCAACCGGATGACATTGGAATTGATGCTTTGGCAGCTTTGAAAGTGGCCTGATTTAGACGGTTAATGTTTTCTATTACAGACGCAGATGGCTGGCTAGGGATTACAACTTTCGACGTGTATAATTCCCAGTCTGCCTTATTATATAAAAACCGCGGGCAGCTTACACTCTTCTGGTCTTGCGGAACTGGTTATGTAGGAACACAGGGAAATGGCAACTTGAACATAGATCCTCCAATACAGTTGATTGTAGTTTTGGGAATAATATCGGAGAGATTAGCGCTATGTCAATTGTTGAAAGTGTATTATGCGTTGGGCTGAGATATGTATAGCCACGGGGGAACACGACAATTAAATTATTTTCCAGTACTAGCTTGTTAATGATATTTCCATGTTTATTAGCCGATATTGATCCTCATACTTTCCCTGTTAAGAATATTGCTAAATGGCCTAGATGGCCAGTTGTAATACAATAAAAATTTAAAAAAAAAAAAATACTAGGGAGTGGGCATTGAAATCTCCGACAATGATTGCGGGGGGAGTAATCTGCATTAGCAGCTTTTCTAGTTTATTTGGATTTATCAGTGTGCTAGGAGGAATATAACAGTTGCACACCGTAATAGGGTGACTTGAAAGGGAGGGTATATTGACTGATACAGCGATTGTTTGGAGCGACATTTTTAGATTTATAGTTGTTGCGTGTAGATCGGATTGCACAAGGGTAATAACACCTCCATTTCCGATTAAAAGTGCGCTGATAAGCTTTCCTCGGTGTTTGTCAATTAAATGAAAGCTTTTTTATTGCATTACTTAAGCTGGTATATTTTTTTATTATTACATTCCGGTCAAAATTTAGTATCAAATAAGAAGGAAAAGGAATAAAATTTACACAAAAAAAATCGTATTTAAATTTTTTGAACCTCGCATAAACGACAATAAATCAAAGCACAGGGCACTACTACTAAAGCTTAAATATTTATTTGAAAGTAACGTTAATTTGATATTGATAAAAGTGCACTTCATTTCTCTATTGGCACCGGACATAAATAAAATTAGTACAAATAAGTTCTCTGTTACATGTTTGATTTTATTTGTCGAATTAATTCTGTTTTTTTTTTTTATTGGTCTTTTTCATGTTTATCTTATTTATGTTCATTACCTTTTTCTTCTTATTCCTTTTATGGTATTCATTTACGAATTTGACGGCCGTTTTTCTATATTTATCTCTCTATTCCTCGTTATTTAAATTACTTTTCTTCCTTGTACCACCCCCGGTTGACTTAATTAAATTATCCAACTACGAGTTATTTTTCTTTTTACTCCATTTTCCTTCCGTTTATGAAGTCGGTGCTTCATTCAGCATGTCCTATCATATCATCTAAGGATTCTGTTTTCCCTCTTGATTGTAATCATCGTTTTTCATATAACTCCGAGCATTTATTTATTAATATGATAAATATAATTAATTAAGGAGAATGTACCAATGATTATAAAGAGCGTCAGTAAATAGAAACTGTTATTAGCTAAATTCCTCCCGAGATTATATGAAAAAATTGCAAACGGAATCGATAGTGATTAGCATCTTACATAAAATGTAATGAATTTATCTATTTCTAAAATTAATATCCTTATTTGTAGATTTTATATGTTACAATCACTTATAATCATCATTGTGTATGCGCTAAAAACAGTTACTATTATTGTAATTATTAATTTAAAGACACGTATCAGTAATTGTAATCATAAAAGAATATAACAGGCCATTAATATATGTATATATATATATACATATTATAAGTATTAAAAAAAGATTGTGGTTGCTTTTCTAATCTTTTGAAATAACTTTCTTGGAAATAACATTGCCAATTTTCATCCTACCGCTGAATAAGGTTCAGACAACATACAAAAGGAACTACAAAATTTGTTGTACCGTTATTTCCCTGGTTTCGTTTTTTTTTTCTGGATCATTATTCTTTTTAAAACAAATTAAAAAATATCTCAATAGTTTGATGACGTAACATATTTTCAAAAGAAAAGAAAAAAATGCACAATCCCTGTGCGAATTATTGATTAATTTTTTTTTAAAAATATTCTTCGGGGGAAGGTTTTTTCTTTCTATACCACTTGTGGAGATTCGTTGCTATTGTTTTGAATGACAGCCTATGTAAATAAAAGAGTTTTTTTTTTTTTTTTTTTTAAATTTATACTTAATTTAATTAATCTGCCTCTTTTTCGCTTAAACTTTTGTTTAAACTTTTAATTAATGAATTTTAACAATTATTAATGATTATTAGCAGTTCTTCGTTCGTCTCGATTCTTATTGTGAACTTCTGTAATATGTATTACGTAATGGTTTAATTGAAAGCGTGGACGAGAAATGGCAGACGTCAGTCCTTAAAATAACGCATCGTAGTCCATCGAGTTGCGTGTGTTATTTGCCAAATGGCACCCCATAATTAATTGACGTTTCATTGGCGTATCGCAATTTTTTTCTTCAACTGTTTCTTTTTTTACTTTTTATAGTTTATTTTTACATAGTGATTAATCGTTCTAACATGCGCACTAAAAGTGTATAATCTTTGAGAACAAAAAAACAAAAAACAATAAAAACAAATATAACGCAGTTCGTATTTGCATGTGGACATGGGTTTTAATTCGTTGTTGTGGAGGTGTAAAGCATATGAAAAATCTACGAGGTAATTTCGAAACGTTAAACGACTTGAAGCGAAGTGCTGGAATGAGAAAAAAAGAGATTATTTTTTACAGAATGTGGATTTAACCCTTAAACGCCCCATGGGCATTGTACATAAACTTTTGTGTACCCTATTTTTTTGAAAATGACTATGGGGGGCTTGTGCGGTTTATATTATTACAAAAATTCTGATATCATGAACAGCTCTGAGTTTTTTCGTGATCAATGTTTGATATAACGTTTACGACACATTTAAGGGTTAAATGAAGATTATTCGCAATAAGAACGGATAGTAAATGTGATAAATTCGAACAATTCTCGCCTCCTTGTTTTTCTAGCAGGAGTATGGAACGACTCCGCGCTGTCTTGGATATGTATTGCAAAATGGTGAGGCCAAGCATGAAAAAACGCGAATAAACCCCTTAACTAAAGTTGTCACCATCGAGTGGAAGCTGAAAAATAAAACGAGACAGACAACTGATCGAGCATTTAAAATGACTTTAACATTTTGAAACAGATATTGTGATGCAATTCAAGCAATTGTTGAAACCATAGTATGATTTCTTGTGTGCATCCACTGCCGAGCTGTTTTAATATGTGTAATTTTAATTGTACGTGGGTGTGACCTACCCGAGATGTTCAAAATTTCCATAATTTATCAGGGCTGCATCAATTGCTTGGAAAGATCAGCTGTTCGCTTTTTTTTTTGCAAAAGGATTTGTGAAGGTCGTTCTTAGCAACTCAATATCCGCTTTAGTACAAAATTCAGCATTCCTTTTGACACGGATATCAAGTTTGATTATCTTAATAACATTACGATCTCCGGACAGTTTCATTAGCTGTAGCGTGTTTATTTTTGCTTAATGTTATCGAAACTAGTATCTTTTCTTTTTCCTTTTTCCTTTATTTATAAATACATAGTTTTATTAGTTTTCAGTCGGGAATTTCCCTGTTTTTGAAACATGCATTAGTTGTCAGACCGAAAAAAGAGAATTAAAAAAAAGTAAATAAATAGCGCGAGTTAGTTTTCACCCCCAGGCTGTGAGTGGTGTTGCCAATATAATTGCGCCTCTCAACATATATTAAACATTTACTCCATGCATGCTATTATTACATAAGGTAACTTGCTAATAACAATACTGAATTAAGCAACCAAAGGGCATATAATTATTAAATCAACTGGCTGTCTCCAAATTTGATATTTCACTATCATGTATGTATATGTGTGTGTATAACTTCTCATTTAAATTTTTTTTTTTGCATTGCTTACCGAAATATATATATATATATATATATATATATTAATGGAAATGTACAAGTAAATGAAATGCGGATAACTCATACAATCTGGGCATTTTATATAGCATACGTAGAATAATTTTGGACCATATATGAAAGGGAATCAATATTTTTCCTGATTACACGTATGTTATTAGCAATATGTGAAATTCGCGAATCTATATAGTGCACATAGATGTTTCATGTAACTAAGATAATATAGGTTGTGAAAAAAAAAACAATTTTTAATATATCTTAGCAGATAATATTAAAAGACACACCGTAGATCTTTAAGAAAATATAGTATCATTGTTAGTCTCGGTAACGATCAGCTCACCACGATTCTGTTGAAATCACCGTTTGATATATAGGACTAGAGCACTCATGGGGTCTCAGGGTCCATTATAACTGATTTAAATCTTTGCTTATCTACGGAGGAAACACGTAACAAATAAATTACATTTGTAATGTAATTCAGGGGGTATGATCATAAACTTCCGTTCTTTACATTGAGCTTTTCAGGAGGTATCTCAAAGAAGTGTTATATATTTTCAATTTATAAAAACTACACACACATGCATGTATTTAAATATATATGTATATGTAATATGAGAAAATTATAGTTGTAAAAATGAAAAAGGATTTTTTGCCAAGTCGATAATACGGGGTTCATTGGTAGTTAATTTATCTAGATATCTTAAAGAATTTATTTATATATAAATTTTCATATTACAAATAGGGGTTGAAAAAACCAAATTTGTACAACCGTGTTAATATTTTCGGTAAAACCTTCGTTAGACAGATTACGTATTAACGTTTCGAACAGATAAGCATTGTTCATCTTCGGAACAACAACAATGAAAAGAAGTAGGACTGCTCGCTATCACATTATAGAAGGAAGCGATATCATTGCAAATATAGCGTGAAATACTTCAGTTTTGTTTTTTAGAAGATTAAATTGCACACGACATATATGTACAGTAAAAAAAGGAAGAAGACGAGGAAGAAAAATAAGAAACGGCGAATTAAGAAAACTTAACATCTATTATCTTAATCTTTCGAGAAAATTCACTGAGACTGTATACAGCACATGAGCCTTTCGTATAATGTATGGTTCAGTACATGGGGAGTGAAAGTTTCTAACTTTTTCATACAAGAGCTTTTTCTGAAATCGGCATTCAAAATTGTCGGATTTTGTTAGAAAATCAAACCACACGTCAACTCCACAAGTATTTTAGCAATATTACGTTAAGTACAAATATTACTATTACGACTGACCAATGTAGAACCAGAAAGAAAAAAAACAACAAAAAGCGAAATTCTCGTATTGCGAAATTTTTAGAAATACGTAAAAGTACAAAAAAAAAAAAAAAGTTTCATTCTATAGTACACAAGTATTATAGAACGTTTCAGGTTTTTTCGTAGAATTAAATTTACAAAAAATTGTTTCATTATTATAAAATGTCGTTTTTTCTATTGGCTTTTTTTTTTGTTTTTTTCTTAGGGGGGTGTCAAAAATTTGAAAAGCAATCGGGGGGTTCTGGAGTTTAACCCTAAACACGTCCCATATTAACTATTTTGTATGCACGTATTAAAAATTATTACTACCGTAAAACTCAAAGGCGATTTAACGCTTTGTTTTCGTTATATCCCCAATGCTGGAGTTTCTCTAGATTCCAAGTAGAAAAAATGTGATGTACAATCCACGTTAGACATTTAAGCATCGAGAGACATCGCGCGACTCGTAAAAAAAAAAACTGAGAATAATTTGACAAATATTTTACTATTTGGTGTTACATAAATAACGAAGAGAAATATAACTTTTTAAATTACGAATAAGCGGTCATCTCGTTTATTATACGCAAATTGTGTCTCGGCTGTTTTACATAACTCTACCATTCTTGATGTATCTAGGAGTTAGATTTCCGACTATTCCTATATATGTCTGAAATTCTTTTACTAGTAGACACGTGGAGAAGATCGTACCTTTCGTTATCAATTTTTTTTTTTGTTCTAGTTATTAGTAGATGCTTACGATTACTTACGTTCTAGAGTTATTTGAAACACTTTTTTTTTCCTACTCTTATAGTAATTGTGTACCATCAAGATCAACCGTTTTTTCCTCTAGTCAGATTTTCCATTTGAGTTTCTGGAATTTTTCATTTACTTATCTATCAGTCTTTTTTATTTATTTCCACGCAACAAAAGTTCTGACTACGTTGATTAGATATTTTTTTTTTCAAAACTAATACTTTACTTCCCAAAAAAAATAACAAAAAAAATAGAAAGGTCTACTGCGCTGAAACATTTTAGTTGATTCAAATTTTGGCAAAACCAATTTCATTGGAGTCACCTTGAAAATAGTAATAATAATAAGTAATAATAATAATAACAAAAAAAAAAAAAAACAATAAATGAAATATTAAAAAACTCGACATGCGCAAACCGGATCTAATGTGTCCATTGTGATATTCGGCTGCGATATAATTTTCGAAAATCGAACGGCGTTCCGCGAAAATTCAAGGACTACAGCCTTGTGACTTAAAAACAATTCCCGATTTTTTTTTCAACATTTTTAAATACACGTCGAGCAGCCGATATAATTTTAGTTCGATGTTCTGTTCGTCTTTCTACCTTCGTACTCTATTCGTAACACTTATCTTTTCGGTAATATTTCACCAGCGAATAATCTTTATCTTTCAGTTCATCTTCTCGTCTCATATTTCCTATTCATTATTCCCCTCATTTATATTTGTCTTTTCTTCTGTGAAACTTTTTTCACGTGCAAAATCGTTTTCTTGTTTTTCGTTTTCGTTTTCGTTTTTTCGTTTTCGTTTTTTTTTTCGTTTTTTTACTTTATATTTATCCTCGAAAATCGTCTGGTCCTAGATGATTCAGCTGCACCACCTGTCGTAGTACATCATTTTTCAGAATGAAAATTCAACGCTATTGATGTTACTATTCATCACGGCCACTTTGTACCAAATCGCCTCGAACAATTGTTAGCGTCGCTGTTATTATAGCACTTCTTTTTTTGTTTTTTTACTTGTTTTTTTTTTTTAATGGCATTTATCAGAAAATAGACGTCACTGGCCAATTTATTAATGCGAATATGTGTCTGCTGTGCGCTAAATAAAGATAGAAGGGTACAGGTTCGAAATATTATATGCGCCGTTTGCCGCCTGTCTCTCAAGAAATCTAATAATAGTCTATTGCCAATAATATAATTTGGAGTTTTAAGTGCTTTGCTATCCAAAATTTGCATTCTAAAAGTTCAATCTGCTAACGCGTCTGAGTAAAACTGATTTACATTCTAACGAAACATGTGTGTTCATCCGGATCCGAGACGGTCATAAAGAAATATACGTGTAAGGAAATTACGTAGATTTTTTGCCTAAGGAAAGTCAGATTTCTCAGCGACTACAGTGACACAAAGCAGAAAACACAAACATAATACCGAACGGATCCGTCGTCAAACTCATTAAGATAAGACATGAATGCTTGGAAATCAAGGATATGTCTGAAAAGAAGAAATAACATTGCCACCAACCGGTCGCATTAAGAAACAACAATAGTATCTCTTAGTACCGTCTGATTGCCCTTTTATCGATATCTCACGATTATTCATCGTACTTTTTCAAATTTGCAATACTCCCCGCTTAATAATGCTTTCAATATCAATCAACACTTATTAACCCGGCGATTCGCTAACGATATTTTATCCAGACTCGTCTGGGCGAGAATCTAAAAATTATAAACACAGACAATCGCAGTGTTATCAAAAAACCTTAGGGCTTTATACAAAAACTACCGCCTTCCTCCGATTAAGCTAAGCGAACTTCTATGGGCTATCTAAATAGAAAAAATGAATAATGATATTGCTCCGGAGAGTAGTCGTAGTAAGAATAGGGAACGAGAAACATTAGCAAAGACTAGTCGGACATTAATGGAAACGGATATTGAGAAAAGTAGAAAAATCGATAAAATAGAAAAGTTATAAATACTATAGTTACGAGTCGGTAATAGCTAAGTTAAAGGTATAGAAGAATGCATGTCCGTAAATAATGCTTATAGCCCGACAAAAATTATCTTCCGGAAAGATTACTGAACGAGAAATTTGAAACAACTAATGGATAAATTATTAAGTTTTAGCAGTTGTTCCGCAACAATAGCGGGCAAGATTTTAAGATTTTAATAAACACTAGAGGAGCCGTTGAAAGTTCCTTGAATTATTTGTGTAATTTAAGCTCGTTAAATATATCAGAATGTTGTAATATACGCCAGTCATTAGTATTGAAAATGAGCTGATAGAAAATGTTAAAATACCACCATGTTTCTGACCTTAATTAATTGAGAGTAATTTACTAATAAATTCGCCGACAGTTATTCCAATATCGTAGCAAGTAGTTGAGGGAAGGCGATTAATCAGTTGAAAAATACGATTGAGTTCATATATCAGATTGATAAGAATATCTAGTCGATTAATTAATATTCTCACGTTTGCGCTTGTTATTCGGTTCGATTTTATTAAATCGGCTCCGCTTAGACTTACCGAGATACGGTTTTTAAGGACCCTTCATCTCGTCTCATTCGCATAAGGTAGTGTGCACCGTCGCGAGTGTTTGAAATTTAATCAGACGGTGGCTGCTAGAAAATATTATTTTGAAATATCTCTCTTCATTCTCCTCTTGAATTTTTTCGAAATATCCGAAAATAGCCTGCAAGGTTTGTGTTGATTTTTGATCTCCTTATTTCTCGTGTAGAACGTTTCTTTTTCACTTTCCACTCTACCAAAGCCAGGGTAAGAATAAGAAAAAAAGAAAAAAAAAAAAAACAATTCGCGTAAATAAATAATTAACTAAATTTAAGTCAACCCTAAAAGTGTTTACAACATTGTTGCCGCCCCCCCCTTGGCGTTTTAAAACATCTGCTAAAGCCATGTTGGAAAAAAACGTTTTTTTTCTTTATACGACACGCGTTTTTATGATTTTTTGGCATGTTAATTTTTAAATATTCTAGAAAAGATTTAATGTTTTACAAATAATATTTAGACTTTTATAATATGCAATTTTTTCTTTTTTTAATATATTCGTATTTATTAATATTTACACATTTCCTCGTCAATGCGTTTGTCGATGAGTTTTCTTACATCTAAATATTTCTACACTATACTGCTTATATACTAATATACATACTTATCGCCGCGCAAATCATTTTATTACAAATTTATCCTATTTCTCCTTATTTCTATCTTAACTATAACTAATATTTATTATTTATTTTATTCCGCCCTTTTTCCTTCCCCTTTTTTGCATTTTTGTTTATCACTATTTCCGTACCCTCTTCTTTTATTTAATGCTTGTTATTGTTCCTATATTTCCCTCTTTTCTTTTAACATTCCCTTTATTTTCTTTTTTTTCACCCCAATTTTTTCCTCCTCTATTATTATTTCTTTAGGCATTTTATTTAACAACTCTGAGTTATATCGTATTTGTCTGTTTTAGCTAACGGCAGTTTGTAATTAAATATATGAATAATATAACACTTTTCTGACCTATAATTTTTTAAAGTTTCATTGTTGCTGATGGGTAACATTGCACGAATTGCACGAATATTTAGAGTTAGCTAGTCAAAAATATTTCAAAGATATTCCAGCAAAAAAAACTTTTTTTTTTGTTTTGAAAAATATGTATTTGTTTTTTTGTTACATACATTTCTTTCGTCGAGCTCAAATTATCCTATACTTAACCATCTTAATAGATATACATATAAGAGTTTATGTGATATTTACTAACTGCTTCATCTTAATCTTTTACTTATCGGAGATAACTAATAATTTATTTTCTATTCTTTTACAATCGACGTATTTTTTCTTTCCTTTTTTGTTACGCCTTGTCATTCATTTTTCGTTTTTTTTTTACATTCTTCCTGAAGCCATTCCTTTATTTTCCTTTTTCTTTCTTCTATTTTCCCCTTCTCTATTATTATTATTATTCCTTTAGGTATTTTATTTAACATCCGAGTTATAATATTATATTTGTCCGTTTGTTCTATAAGTTTTTTCCTGTTGCTTCTAATTACGTACTTTATGAGTTTTTAAATAATCGTTTTTTTTTTGTTTTTTTAAATATAATTATTGTCTTTGTCTTTCGGTTATTGTATTAGTTTTTTCATTTTTTTTAGGTGTGGGTTTTTAAAATATATGTATAACTACTTTGTTTTATCCACGTGTCTATTTGTATTCACGTTGAAACAATCCATATTGGACACTAACGTTTTAGATTTCATTGTTCGTCATCAAAGAGACAAGTAAGGAAATACAAACGAGCTAGTAGTTAACAGCTGGCAGCGCTGCTCCAAAACTGAACTAAACAATAATATAAAAAAATTCCATTATCCGATATTTTTTTTCGTTTTTTTTTAACCCCAATTCCCCAATTATGGATGGGGAAATATATTTATTATAATAAGCGTGTTCGAAGTGCAGGAATACCTATAAAAGGGGAATTATGGGTGCAAATGAATGTGTGGCTTAAATAAAACGAAATAAAGGTGGTGTGTGCAGTAGTAGTTACTAGTTAGTTCCCTGCAAGATGTACTACTCAGATTATTGGAAGGGGACGAGATGAAAAACATAATTCACCGACGACCAAGTTGTGTGTGAAGAGTTGTCTGTAGCAACAATGAAGAAAGGATAAAAAGACAGGTGTTTATAAAAGCAAAAACACGTAAATACACTGTGATATACAAATATATGTTCTTAAATATAATTCTTAATATAATACATGGTGTAAATTTTAAGCATGCCGAAGAGGGGGCCCCACCGCTCAAGCAGATCGACATCATCGGGTTAACGATTGAATTAGTGTGAGGAGAAAGCTATTAAGAGCAGGGGCGTTTCTTAACCTGCGTTTAATATTGCAATTTTTTTTTTATTTTTCATTATTATTAACCGTAAATGATCTACTGCGACCGACCCGACTCGATAAATTAGTCAAGCATGTCATTTATCCTCCCAAATGTTTTTCCTTTTAAAACTGTTTCCAAATTTGACGTAGTTTGTAATCGTTTTCTCCGCTTAAGTTTTTGTTCTCTTCCGATTCCTAAAGCTTCCCGAACAATCCGCGTACCATAACGTTCGATTTTTTCTGAAATCTTAGTATCGTCAAATTGCGTCGTGTGACCAGTATTGTTCGCATGTTGGAGTAGATTTTTCCATTTTTCTTTTTTTACATTTTATACTAATAAATCTCTATTAATGCATCCGATATAACAACTAGCATATGAGCACGGAATCTTATAAGCACCCACTACAAGTCCCCACAGTAAGCCATATGACTAATAAAATAAATTTATTCATTTCTATCGAATTATTTTCGTATACTAGTAATTAGTGTCAAGTTGAAATTAAATTCAGTCGCAATGTACTGCCTGCATTATTATATATTTCGATAAATAAAGGGATGCTGAGCTGGAATAAAATTTTCGTAAAAGACCGATTTTTATGCTGTTGTGTTTTTTTTTTGACTGTTTAAAAATGGGCATGTAAAATCCGTTTCGAAACTAAAGCCTCTTCGCAGCCATGTTTATAATTCCATTATTTAACAATACTTTCATTAAAGCAATTAAACAACAAATGAAAATTGTCTAATCTTCGCTTTTAATATTCTTCAATAAATACTAGTTGCACAAAGCGGCAATTAATGTACGATCGAACGTACACGATTTTGGTCTAAACCGAAGGTTACTAAAAATTTCATTATATATATATATATATTTACTTTTCGAGACCTACAATATCCGATTAGTTGGTTGACCAATCAATGAACGATATTGAAAAAGAAACTTTAACTATACGGGTTGAATATATACTTTTATACTGAAATAGCTGGACTTGATACTTTTAATCAGAAAATTTAAAATAAACTCGAAATAACGGCTGTTGTTATTTGTTGGAAAAAAGTTAATAATTAAAATACATCCATCTAAAATAGTAAAAAAGAAGGGAAAAAGTTGAAAACTGAAATTAATAACCGTACTACTAATGGACACTTCGTTAATAATTCAAATTAATTTTATTTATAAAGCAAACAACGGAAAGTGTCACGATTTTTCGATGCCTACGATGACAAATAGAATAAATTCAACTCAATCATGATTGGGGATGAGCACTCCATCATCAAACTTATTAAAATGCATCAAGACAAACGCGTGGAAATCGAGGAAATGTCCGAAAAGAAGGTATAATATTGCTCAGATTAAGACACTTTTGGTCGCGATAAAGCATACCCGTATTTCATATGCAGCTTAATTTTCGTCTATCTCACGACTTGTAACATTTACCATACCAAATTTTCAATTCTCTTCTTAAAAATTCCTTCAATATCAATCAAAACGTGACCTATCTTTTTCCGAGGCGGGCGATATCTTAAAAGCGTACAAAGTTGTATAACCAAATTTGAAATTTCTTAACTAACTTCTCATTAGGCACGGTAACCAATATATATATATATATATATGTTAAATCAATACATATATATTTTATATGAAGTAATTTGAAAAACAAATCCTAATTTATTACTTTAAATACTTACGAATATAGCAAAGTATAAAAAATATTGTATTGCGCTGTCAGGAGAACGATTTTGTAATTTGATATACTTATACGAATTAGTTGAAAACTGCATGTTTCAAAATAATTATTCGCTTTTCGATTATTTTCCGGAATGTGTCGAAACTTCGGCTATCTTCGCTCAATGTTAGCCGAAGATAGAGTTTTCGGTCAAATGTGACCAAAGCCAACTGTTTTTGCGGTATAGTAATTATCCGTACGCATCGCTGCTGGTTTCTTTCTAAGAATAATAGCCGTTGGAAAAAGATCGTTTTAAATTTTTTAAGCTTAATTAAATAATCGGCGATTCGTAAGTGAAATGACAACACAAGTCTATTAACACCTGTTCTCCTAATCGGTAAATAGAGTGGACTGCTTTATACCCTTACATAAAATATATCGTCTGACTAGTGCCACAGACACTTATTAAAACACTGTGCACCCAGTGTGCGCGAGTAGAATTATCGGGCAGGTGTACTCATCAACAGGTTCATCCAGACCGATGAAATACGCTGATCTTGTATATTATTTTCTTCTCCGGATGTGCGTAAACTTCAACAGTTGCTGGTGTACTTGTGCTAATTGTAACGCTTTATTTTGCCGTATTACGAAAAATATTGTTCGAATTAGCGAATTGCTGAAAATTCTTGTCTTGTGAACACGTGTAGAATCGCTAGACCTTAAAACCGCCTTGACAAAGCAGACAGATAACATTCATCTTTCGGGGGCTGGGGAGATTGTATATTTACGGTAGAGCAACACATCGTCGACTGCGATTATTCACAGATACTTCACAGAGATGATAGCATCGAAGCCACGTCCGAACCGCTAATTCTTTTGAAGTATATAAAGAAAATGCTATGCGAGTGAAAACCCTGCGAAACGAATAAAATGTGAAGTTCTCAAATATCGTGGTCAAGGGATTTTACGTGTCATATTAAGCATCGAAGTAGCCACTTATCATTCTTAATAATCTGAAAAAAAAAAAAAAGGCAGTAATAACGCATGTGTCCTTCCTGTCACAAATGAAACCACTCTAGTTGTACACCACTCTAGTTGTACACCACTCTAGTTGTATTGCTAACATCGTTCTCATTATTACCGCAGAAAACATTATCATTATTATATCAGCGTAAAATTTAAAATTTAAACACGATATCATCTTTACAACTTTGTCGCGATGTAATTTTTATTTTCTCGATAATTTCCTAAACACCGATTCGAACGAAATAATTTTTGTCTTCGAAAGAAAATGCGGAAATAGAGAAACAAATACATTATTCGAATAAAAGTGATAATTTTATCATTTAATATCGCGAACACGCGTACTTTACACATTTTTTTTTTAAAGTTATACTTTGCATGCAATACTTAAAATTAACCTATTTCTAAAAATTTTATCCGGTTCGTTTAAGGTAATTTTCCATTTCCCGATATATATATATATATATTTCATTATTAATAGTACAAAGTCATAGAACAAAAAAACCTTAACATTTATTTATCACAATTAATGTAATATGCTGGAAAAAATTTATTAATAAAATTTTTGTAAACCCCATGGTGGTTCTATTTGCAACCGGAGGATTGCCGCAATAACACGCGCAAGTAACATATTAGAAAAGACCAGCTTGTGTCGGAGAATGGATTTTTGAGTGTGTGGCATTCGAGGTGAGGTTTATCGAAGACCCGATGTCGTAGGGACAAAATTAGGACCCTGGCAGATCCATGATCGTGTCGATAAATCTCGAATGATTGGGAGCTTTATAAATTGTTGAAGTTATCAAGATAGATTGAGTCTTTTATAAATTGTTGAAGTTATCAAGATAGATTGAGTCTTTTATAAATTGTTGAAGTTATCAAGATAGATTGAGTCTTTTATAAATTGTTGAAGTTATCAAGATAGATTGAGTCTTTTATAAATTGTTGAAGTTATCAAGATAGATTGAGTCTTTTATAAATTGTTGAAGTTATCAAGATAGATTGAGTCTTTTATAAATTGTTGAAGTTATCAAGATAGATTGAGTCTTTTATAAATTGTTGAAGTTATCAAGATAGATTGAGTCTTTTATAAATTGTTGAAGTTATCAAGATAGATTGAGTCTTTTATAAATTGTTGAAGTTATCAAGATAGATTGAGTCTTTTATAAATTGTTGAAGTTATCAAGATAGATTGAGTCTTTTATAAATTGTTGAAGTTATCAAGATAGATTGAGTCTTTTATAAATTGTTGAAGTTATCAAGATAGATTGAGTCTTTTATAAATTGTTGAAGTTATCAAGATAGATTGAGTCTTTTATAAATTGTTGAAGTTATCAAGATAGATTGAGTCTTTTATAAATTGTTGAAGTTATCAAGATAGATTGAGTCTTTTATAAATTGTTGAAGTTATCAAGATAGATTGAGTCTTTTATAAATTGTTGAAGTTATCAAGATAGATTGAGTCTTTTATAAATTGTTGAAGTTATCAAGATAGATTGAATCTTTAAGCGGGATTCTCTCACTGATAGTTAGAAAAAACTTTTCTTACAGCTAACTTCGAACAGCAGTCGATTGCAAACGAAATCGGCAGAAAAAAGTTTCCCCCCTTTTCTATCGGAGTCATCAGAAGGGTCTAGATTTTGTACCTTGCCGATGGTAATTCGGGACATTTTGAAGGAAAGAGAAAAATACACGCTTGATTTAACAATGGCCGAAAGTTCTTTGAATGGAATTGTGACGATGTGCTGACTTACGAATCGATGCCACGCACGTGAACAATTCTAGCCGCGACGACCGGTGTGTATTTAACGAGTCGTTAATAGCCACGTCAATAAAAGACAATACACGAAAGTATATAACAAATGCAGACGAAAAACAACGAAAAATGAACTGCAGATAACGAAGCAGAAATAAACGTGCGAATAGCGTTGACGAGGCGCAATTAGCGGTGATTCGGTTTTACAACTGTATGGAATAAACTTCAGCCGACTACTGCTACGTTCGTAATAGCCGCGCCAGTTAACGATAGAACGTCTCGTGAAACTAACAACGAAATAACAAGTATGCTGTCGAACAGAGAGCGTTTCTATCGTTATTAAATTATACTATTTTTTTTTCTCGTGTATTTCATCTTTATTTTGTGGTCTATGGAATTTAACTTATCTGGGGGGGGGGGGCTAAAAATTTTTATTGCGAATGTAGATGAGTTTTGAGGAAAATAAATAAATCGCAAAAAAAAAAAAAGGAAAAAACAGGAATCACTATCAAACATACTTTCGAGAAAAAATGATTTCGCTTAGGTGGTAAAAATGTTGGTTACGCAAGCGCGTGGAAAAGTTCTAAATAATTATCACATATTGAAATTTGAAAGAGGCCTAACTTATCGTCTACCTTCAGCTAGAAAAAACTAAATAAATATTAGTAAAAAAAAAGAAAGATAAACACTAAAGAAAATTGACCATCCTATTGTGATCAAGTGTAATAGATATTGCTAAAGCTTTTAATAATATACTTCTGGCATTTGAAGAGGATATTGGCAGCCAGTTCCCCTTTCTTTAGGCCGCTTTTACAAGTACCTGAACTTTTCAAGTATATCATCTAATTTCGGATCAGGAGCGACTTAAATACGAAACGAATGATATCTTCGGGGGATTTGTAGGTACTCTCTCTTAAATAATAGGTTATCTGGATAGAGATTTAAACCACTCTGACCCATACACAAAATAGAAATACAGCGGTTTATATATAAAATTATTAACTAATATGTAATTCTTTCTCTTTATATATATATATATACATATATGTAAATGTAAATTCAGTATATATGTTATTGTTGGATTTTCAAGAAGAATTTAGAGCTATCTTCGGCTAGAAAAAAGAAAGATATTTGTAAAATTTGAATTTGAAAGAGGACTAAATCAAAATTCGGACTAGCTTCGGATTACTTGACGCGTAATTGTATTTATTTATAGAATAGTATTTATAAAATTTTTCCTTTTCGAGTGTAATGAATGTGCGGAATTATTTAAAACATTAGAATACTCGCGTGAGAAATCAAAAAAAAAAGGAAGTAACACTCTGTACGTGAAATAATTAAGTATGGTATGTTACTTTTATTGAACGATCCGAAGCAACGTGCATAAATGCGCTTGCTCTTCTTGCATCCGAACTGGAACAACATTTCTTTAAAATTGACAGTATTGAACGTGTTCAAAATTTTTACCTGAATGAAATATATTATAAACGGAAAGTTATTTATTAGAAAATATTTTCTATAAATTAGTTATAAAGATATGTAATTATTCTTTACTCTCCAACGTTCCATTTTGAAATACTTGAAGATATATGCAATATAAAATGGAATTAACTATTAAAAAAATAAAGTTTCTGTATTTAATAATCGTTTTTTTTATTTCGCGTATTGGTTATTCTCCGTATTAAATAAATGGAATTTTAAAAAAGGCGCCTATTTGTTTCGAAATAAATCTCGAATTACGAAAAGAGTCACATACTATAGTCGTGTATTGCCATTTATCCTTTTCTTCTATTTCAATTTTACGTATTCGATATGTGTAAATTCTCCATCTGAAGAATTGTTCTTTCGCTTTCCGCTAAGCATTATGTAGTGCGCTCGTGTCGAGAATTTT
The DNA here is from genome assembly GCA_039619475.1 of Icerya purchasi. Classification (NCBI taxonomy): domain Eukaryota; kingdom Metazoa; phylum Arthropoda; class Insecta; order Hemiptera; family Monophlebidae; genus Icerya; species Icerya purchasi. Next base: position 569,425,792 of record CM077115.1, read on the forward strand.
ACGAATCATTCGCTTTCGCATCGATTGTTCACTGGATGTACACGGAAAATGTAGTTACCGGCGCAGCCGACAGATGGCGCTTTACGCTGTTGTAGCTGATTTAGGGGGATCGAAAGCGTTAACTATGGGGCCGGCCTCACAATTCGTTTTACTTGTTTCCCTTTAGACCGGAAGTACACGCTCTTTGTTAATTGTTGCGTTACATTTTCACATTTCGTTTGTCGAAATTTTACGATGATTTCGAAAGCACCCATGCCATCCTCTAAAAATAATATGGATAACCATTAAAATTTTTCACTTCAAGGACTTGTGTGAATAACGGGGGTCTGTTCAATTTTGGCTAAATCCAATTCTGCCAGTCTCATCCCGTACAAGAAATCTACAGTACATAGAAAGTGTTAAGCCATAATAATTATGCGTTTCGATATTTGAAGACTTATTATTTTTATCGATGTTTTTTTTTTTGTCTCTTTTTTCTCTACGTCTCCGAAGTGATCCCAACCGGTATATACTTACATATATATATGTACAGTTTGAACTGGCCGGGAAAAAAATTTACGTTTTAAAATTTCTTCTCGTTGGTTGATCTAATTGCGTCGTAACCTTCTCTAATATAGACTACTTTCAATTATATAAATACGAATGTCTAGTAAACAACTCGAAGCTCTGTATGTAATAATACACACTTGATGGGTACATCTGTAGAGTAACCTTTTATCAGATCTGAACGATCATCAGCTAAGAGTAAAATTACTGAGGTATATTTCTCGTGTTAATATCGTGGTTTTCACGTATGGACTGCCCTACGGTCTACCTTTGTAATAGCTCTCCAACAGTTGTAGCTATATATCGCATCACGGCGTGTTACTGGATACTATATTAAGCAATAACCTGTGTAGCCCCCCAGCTAGATTTTTCTCCAACCATTGCGCGGATCCACTCTTAAAGATTACACATATCTTCTCCCCGTCCGAAGTCTGGTATTTCGGCATTTACTACGGAAATCTATATCGGATTTGTTGTAGATTAGCGACTGTGATTTTGCAACAGTGGTTTAATTCCACTGCCCCCTCTTTACAGCGTTGCACAAATCTCTGAATTAATCTGCAGGAAGACAGCTCCGCGTTTAATTTGGAACACCGGCGACGATGAAATTTTCTGCTGCTTCGAACTGTTCTATTTCAGCCTAGCTTCTCTCTACGTTGAATTTTTTTCAACACAATTCTGCCAAAAATTAACCGATTGTATCTATTCGATACTTCCATCGAGCTAGTGTTTTTTTCTTTTAAAATTCATTCAATGTACGATAAAGTGTAATAGTTGTTGAAATAATAAGTCCTTAGGTTAGCTTCATTCGCGATATTTTATGGTCGTTATATCGGAGGAGCGTTTTTTTTTTTTTTTTATGTAGCAAAACGATTTTAACATTATAGAACAGAGAAATGCGAAAAAAAAAAACATCAACTATTACGCTAGTGGTTAATATGAAAATCGTGGGAAAAAAACTTGTAACGTGCTTGCGTCACGTTTAAAATCGCAACGGCATTGCCCCGGGATAATATTCTAACGTGTTTAGGAATTTCTCTTAGTGGATAAATGGCACAATTAAGATAATTGAGAAGTTTAATTAAAAATCAAAAGTTACTTTAATCGAGAAAAATTGCTAAGAATAAAAGTTTTTGTTTGGATATTTCGCGAAAAAAGGACACATTGAAAACGTCTTTTCTGAAGGATTACAAAAAAATAATTAGCTGGGTGTCCAAAGATTCCGTCCATGGGGCGAGGTGCTAAAGATCAAGTTTTTTGTGCAACACGTGATTTATTACACAGCCGTTTGCAATCGGTAACATAAATATCGGTATTATGCAACAGAAATTGTTATTTATTTGGGGAATGTATCTTGGTGCGCCCATCATGTCGTACAATATTATGCTGTTAAATTTTGCCACCGTCTTGTCGGACTTTGTGACTTATTACGACGGTTTATTTAATTTTTGCATCTTTCTTTCTCTTCTGTATTTTGAAACTTTGCCTCCTCCGTTCGGCAGTTATAAATTTTGTTTCTATTACGTTGTTTTCGGTATTGCGGTTAAAGAACATATTTTCGTGCTAATTAAAAAAACAAAACAAAGAGAATAGTCCGTTTAAATTATCTTATTGTATTATCGAATCGATCGGTATAGCCGCGGGGTTTAAATGTTGCTTCAAAAATATAAATAAATTATATTCTGAGATTCTTGCATAAGTTAGACGTGTTTATAAATTTAAAATCCAATCTTACCGTTTTGTCTTTTTTATCGGACTTTAAAATCACAGTATATTAGTAAGTGTGCCTTATACGAAAGCCTTCACGTAAAGCCAACTCTAGAAAACCAGTGTATCAGCCTATTGGCCTACTTCGGCTATGTAGATTGAGTCAAATAATAGAACTCCGCAGACACTTAGATTTAATTCGCTGTTGAGCAGAAACGCGAAATTACGAAAAATCGAAGATAAATAATTCGACTTACAAATGCCGTGTGTTGGCCGAATACACTCGGCAATCATCATCCTTCAGAGAGACTCTTACAGCATTAGGCGACACTTATAGGAGAGTGGCGGATGTCAAAGTCGTAAACGATCTAGCCGCCTCGCCGTAGGAAACAAACTGAAACTACCTGAACGGCTATCTCAGACACCTGCTAACTCGTGTTTGCGGGCAAGCGACCGTTCATCGCATGCATTTCCTTGTTGAGAATCTCCCAATGCGCACACATATATGTTAGCTGATTAGAGGAGACGGCTTCACGCAAACTGCTTCTGTGTACATGCCTGTTTCTTCTTCTATTTGTTCCGATTAAATTCACCTCTATCTCTTCACTTCTCCGGCTGGCAATGATGAACAATTAAGATAGATAAACTAAAAAGAAAACGAAGAAAAACAAACAACTTCACACATTCTGAATGGTACTTTGCCGTTTTTCTTTATTTTGTTTTTGCTCGTTCTTCAATGAAGGTTATAAATTCAGGGTCCCTATCGTTTCGGCCTCAATGATTCGGCCCCGATACGTTTCGGCCGCAACACGATTCGGTGGAAAAACCAAGTAAACCTAGTTCAGTGTTAGTGAGTTTTTAATTTTTTTTTTTTTTTTCAGTTAATATCAAATTTAAGGCGTAAAATAATCATTGAATCAAAAAAAGCATTCGCGCGAAATTAGACGTTAATTTGCTTAGAAAATAAATCAGTAATTTTTAATGTTTTTTTTTTTCTTCGTTCATATATCGCTTAAAAAAACATATTAAATATCATTTTAGCCCCTTTATTTTATTTCACACATAGCCGATCAGGCGCAATTAATGCTCGGGGGGGACTTGCATATATATTTTTTTAGACCTTGGTCCAACTAAAGAGAAAAGTATAACTAATTTACGATTTTTGCCGGTGTGATGAGAAATTCACCGTGTATTAATTGGTTGAAATACAAAAATCAAAAAGAAAAAAAAAAGAACCTTTTAAATAAAATACAAAAATTAATTCACACGCTTTGATGCTAAATACGGTATTGTTTTTTTCACCTTAAGACGATATTAAATAATAATGTTCTTTACCTGCCGGGAACGTAATTTTAAAAATAGTAGTTCATCATCAATTTTATTTTTTGATAAAATTCGTCGCCGCAAAAAGACAATTTTATCTAATAAACATTTTAGAAAAATAACGGAGAACTAACCTTTAAAAATTCGTGCTGATATTTTTGATTCGTCATTCTTTAAGAATATTAATTAATTAAAGTTTCCAATATTAGTGCATTTAAAGTAATATTTAATGAAGGATAAAATTAGTAAACTACTTAAAATGATTTCTTGGAAAATAATGAAAATCCTGATCTCACATGTTAAAACTTTTTTTTGTTTTAGTAGGGAGTGGTGTCGATAGTGTAGACGTTTACCCAAAAAGCCATTAATTAGAAACGATTGAAGTTATATAGAGGAAAAGTTTGAAATAATAAAAACGAAAAAAGCTAACCAAGAAAAATTGAAGAAGAGAAATAAGGAAGAATAGAATTGGGAGCAAAGACTCAAAAGGTCAGAATAAAGAATCACTAATATTTTTTTTTTTTTTTTTGGGCACGTCAACAGTGGAACTTACCCAACGCAAAGAATTGTACATTATATAAGGAAAAGATTAGAAATTGAAGAGATAAAGAAGGCCAACAAACACGAATGGAAAATTATATTCGACTTCCATATGTTGAAAACAAATATGAAAATGGGAGAATAACTTCTTAAGATCAGCAAACAAATTTTTTCAAAAATTTCACATGCTAGATCGATTCTTCAAATTAGCAGTTTTTTTCATTATCATCGTAATTTATTTATTTTTCATTTTTTGTGCGTGTAAATATTTACTTATAAATCGCATAGTTTTTCCTTGAAAGAAAACAAATATGTCATAATGGGAAATTATTTCTGTGATTGATTAATTTTTTCCGAAATTTTTTATTGAAATAACCCGCTAAATGAATATATAATTGGCATTTCAGGTCTTTGTTAAATGAAATAATTTTTTAAGCGATATATGAACGTTGAAAAAGCGCTGAAAATTACTGATTTATTTTCTAAGGAAATTAATTCCTAATTTCGCGCGGATGTTTTTTTTTTTTTGATTCGATGATTATTTTACGCTTTAAATTTGATATTAACCGAAAAAAAAAAAAAAATTAAAAACTTACTAAGACTAAACTAGGTCTCCTTAGAAAAAGGATGTCGCGGCTGAATCGTATCGGAGCCGAATCGTCGAGGCCGAAACGTATCGGGACCGAATCGTTGAGGTCGAAACGATACGACCTCATAAATTCATGCAGAAAAAGGGAAAGGGTGGTAATTGGATGTAGACGGGGTGACCAAACACATTAGATTAACAGGGAACGAACACGGAATATAGGCGCAATAGAGGATTACGAACGGGAATAAAGAAGAAAATGCTAAATAGAAACTGGGAAACACCGGAGAATGAAGTAAACGATCAAATGGCTACTTCACCGAGTTGGTATAGACACTGAAGCAGCCTAATAAGAAACGAAAACGAAGCACGAAGGTACCGGACTGATTTCATCTTTCCGACTTGCCTTCCTACGGTTAATGTTTACAGCCGAATTCTATTGATTATATTTTCTCCCATCGTTTTTCTTCAATCGAGTTCTCCTCTTCCCCCTTACTCTTGTAACTTTTGCATTCATCGTAATAATGTTCTCTTATCCTTAATGTCTCCTCGACGTATTCAATTTGTACTGATTTGTTCCTCTGGTCAAGCGTAGAAAATGTGAGCAATTACGGATTCTCCGGCCCCCCAGGTGCTTTTTCGTAAAATCCTTCTTCTTTGTAAAAAAGTTCATTCCAAATTCTACCGTGATTTATATTTTTCGCCCTTTTCGAATAATTTGTACCCCCAACCTAATCTTTCTTCCTATCTGTGGTATTGTTTTTTTACTTTAACGTTACCGGTTCCAGCAGTCACGAGTCTCACAACCTACTTTTTAATTTTCTTTTTCTGATTGTTCACGAGAACGATGCATTTTTCTGCAATACCATCTGCTTTTTAAGTGTTCTTCCTTCTTAATTGGAATTTCTTTTCCCGTATGCCAAAATTCTTCATCTGCCCACCCTTTTTATGTTTCCATTTTGTTTGTGTTCACTTCATTTTGAATTGCTATCCTAACTGATTGTGTTGTTTCTACGAAAATGTTTTAGCTTGTCTTAAAAAAAAAAAAAAAAAAACGAAAAAAACAAAAAAAACATTGACACAGGAACCGATGAAGTGAAGAAAAAAAAATCGAGGAAACGGCGTTTGACCGTAAACAGCAGTGATGTCCCGCAACGTCAATCTGACCTATGTTAATCTTGCGGATTCTCGCGGGTTTTATCTGTAAATTAACGCGCGGCGGGGGCTTCGTTAAAAAAGCAAAAACCGACTACTTTTATGGGCGCCAGTTCGGGTCGGGGAATTTATGGCAAAAAAAGTTACGGCCGAACATGGTTCGCAAATACGATTAAGAGAAAGTCGACCGTTCGATAGGCTGAAAATGTATCACGAGTTGACCTAGATCCGGCATAAGTTAGAAATCTCGCACAACTGATTAATAAAGCGACTTTTATCGTCTCGTTATTTTCTCATTATTATGAGCGGAACAGCTTCCTTGCGCACCGTTTCAAACGGTCCGTCCGTAATAGCTATCAAATGCCCATAAAAGCTGCTAGACGGCGACGCTCAACTATCTGCCAGCCGGTCGCTAACTTTTATCCGCTAAAGTTTGCCGGTGTTGTGCCGCCGCCGATAGTTGGTCACCCAAATATGGAAGCGAGACCTTCTTCGCCACCGTTTAATAGCCAAGGTTAGGAGAGAATACCTTCGTCTTCGGCGGGCACCTTCGGCACCAGGGAGCGGCGAGAGTTTTATTAACGATGGTAATATGGTGGGGGGACGATGCAAGTCCGTCGGTCCTCGTGTGTTGTCCGTCGAGTCTTTAGCGTAGCAACTGCTCTCTGCGACACTGCCCATGTAATTGTAAATAAGTCCATTATTAACGCCGACCATTTCGCAACGTCTTCCTTGCCATATTTATCATTATTCTTCTTATTATTCTTAATTTATATTATTTTATTATCGCGCGCATTTTTCTGCATTTTTCTCGCTTCTTTTTTCTTTTAACGTCAGCTTTATCAGCTCTACCGCAAGTTCCCCGTCATTTTATATTTTTAGACCGTGACGCAACGCATCCGTGGACGAAAATTTGGATGCGATTACTGCTTACTAATCAGCATCTGCGCCGCGCCCTAGGGTAAATAAAATTATTTAATCGATGCGTGCATTCACGATCATTTCTTTGCTCGTCATCGAACGACCGTATAGACGAGGCTGTAGTTATTTTCTATTTTCTTCATTTCATATTGCTTCTATGGCCAACACGCAGACAAAAAAAATATGCTTCGAAGTTTTAATTGAATTTTAAAAGTCCGCTTATTCCTATTTACGCCCTTTCAATGGCTACCTTGAATTGCCTTCCGGACCACGTGAGAACCTTTCACGCACTTTAACATTTGATCTCCTCACCGCCGTACTTCTCACCTGACCGCCTACTGTCTGCCAGGTTTTCGTGTTGCATGATAGATTTTCTGGGGCCCAGCTGCTGTTTTTTCCGATCGATTTTGAATTATGTTGCCAGCGATATGAAATATTAAAAAGTAAGTTTTACTCTTACCCGATGTAGACACCCGAAAATACTACAGACAGGTATATAATTATAATATATCGTTTCCGGTTGTTCGCTGTAATTTCATTTAATGTTTGCCATTGATATAATTCTCACGTTTTTGTTCTACAAAATATTCAGCGTCTTCACTAATTTCCTTTCCAATCGTCGGTTTCCATCTTTTTTTTATTATTTCGCCGCGTTGTCGTTATAATCGCCTTTTTTTTCTTTTTTCGTTTAGAGCACTTCTCTTCTCTATCTCTCACGCTCTTTCTATCTACTGATCTAGCTATTCGCGATTTCGACTAAATGCGCTTCTTTCTGGGTTCATTTATTTTTTTTTTTTTTGTTTGAATAAATACTTTTTTTTTTTAAGAAGCTGCTACATATTTTCACATTGAATGTTGATTAGGTTTGAATTTCTTTCGTCGAATATTATGAAGGAACGACGTACTAATAGGAATTTTTAGGAGAATGCCAACGAATGAGAATGGGGAAGAAAGAATTCCATAGAGAACAGTGAAAAAATAAATGATTGGTATCGCAATAAAGAGAAGAAACGAATAAAGGGGTGAAGGGAAGGGCACAATATTTCTTTTTTTTTCCCCCAGTTAAAAACACGAAATTACCGAAAACGCCCTAGCCGCATTTCATTTAATTTTTATTTAATGTTCGATAACACTATTCACTTTATTTCGTTAACCGCTTTTTTCCTATATTGTAATATTATTGTATCTTACCGTACATGCTGTTGCCTATATAATATTTCCACGCTGTTATAAAATGATAATTGTTACATTGTTATTTCCTGTGTTAAAATGATCTACATGAATTTGTGACAGGCCGCTGATTGCTCGATGGGACTTCCTCCAAAACAAGTTATTGGCTGCGAACTATTGAGCACATCTAGAAAACGAGAATAGCCGTGAGTATCCTCTTTTTCTCTGTTTGCGTTGAACAAGTGAGGAAGCTTTTATTCGGAAGTTCACGAAAACACCATCAAAAAAAGAAGATACTTTTGGGCGAAATTGAAGAAAGTTTTGATTGTTTTTTTCCAGAGGAAGCACATATAGTTCTGTTCGCTTTTCAATTTTATTGATCTTTTTTTTTTTCACAACGAATGATAAATTTATTAATCAAGTTTTTTAAAAATACACTTTTATGTCCAAAAAAACTTAAAATAAATAGTAAAATATACTTTGATAGGTATGTAGTACATATATATACATATATATATATATACACATATACACATATATATATATATATATATACTTGAATATTTCGATGAATAACATTTTTTTCGAGTCGTTTTGGATTTTGGTATGTAATATTCAAAAATTCTATCACCGGTTACTTAAAAAAAATATGCAATATGTACATATATATATATATATTGTATGTAATGTTTGTGTATAGCAATAAAAAAAGTATAAACCGGTTTTGAAATTTAAAAAAGAAATGTCGTCCTTAAAATGTTTGCAAATCGCATCGGAGATAAAGGAAGGAACGCGCGCGCAATGAAATGGCGAGAATAATTCTGAATTTAAATCAGCGGCACCAGCTCTTATTTATTTATTTATTTATTTTCGTAATTTTTACGACATACGAATAAATCTTCCACGTGGCCTTGAATGCGACTAAATATGGAAGACATCTGTGCGAAATAATTCCGGTTGTTAAAAAACACTTAATGAAACTCGAACGGATGAAAAAACACTTTCGATTGTGAAACAGACCTCTTCTTCTGCTTCTGTGTAAATAAATCGGGAAAACATTCGAACTGGTAAATGGTACACATTCAGTATGGCCGGCTAGAGTTTTATGATCGCTCAGAGATGGAGCTCTAAAGAGTTCGCGATGCATGCTCTAAATACCACAGGGCGAGCGATATTTAAAAAAGTCGCCTCTTACTTTTTTTATGGCGTATAAACTAAATTCTGCCAGTAATGTTTAAAAGTTCCATTTTAAAATTTTCAAAGATTTCTTCTTTTCAATGGGAATCGAAAAAAGCAAACTCAAAAAGAAAAGTGTAACACGAATTTGTTCATGTTTTTATGTGCGGCTTTTAATCGCCTTAAATATTCGGAATCAGTTTTGCTTTTTGCCTTAGGAATATGTGTGGTGGTGTCAATGCAAATGCTGAACCGGATTTTTAAAAGTCATTCGTCGATGGATATCGTTAAGCTGATTAAAGTGTAATAGTTAGCGAATCGTTCGCGAATAAATATGGGATGTTGTTTTTATTTAATTTCTCGGAAAATTTAAGGTGACTGTCCACTCTTCGAAGTTGCCGTACACACTTTTGAACTGCCCACCAAGGTGACGGCGACCAGATTGCTACGGGACGTGGAAGAGAAACTGGTGGCGAACGACTAATCGTGTCAGTCTGTAGGCGACGATGACCCGGCTATGGGCACGCGTAAAATGACTGAAGAAGAAAATAATATTAAATTTATTCGATTAATTGAGCAGTGTCCGTGCATACGTATATACAATTTACAGTTTAGCTGTTCGTTTATACTCGTTTAGGTTTGAATGAAGAACAATGTAAAATTGATTCGATTGAGAAGTTTGCTTGCGCGTATAATTTTATTATTTAGGCGAGCACAGTAGGCGAGATGTCACTGAAAAAGCGGGAACAGACGTTAACACACTAATAATGTATCTTCTACAGTGTGTAGCCGTTCTATATACAGCCCGTTAAGGTAACTAATGTGACTTAAACGTTTCGCACTGCCATTATTAGCAAAAAGAACCTTGATCTTTCATAAATATTGCGCCGCTTTCATCCCTAAGGTTGGTTACATATCTCTCTCTCTCTCTCTCTCTCTCTCTCTCTCTCTCTCTCTCTCTCTATTTCTTGAAGACGTTTTCTTCTATTGATATGATAAGGATAACTACTGGCACCGACGTTACTGCTGAAAATTAAAGATGTCTGAACGGTGGATTCAATAGCTTTATTAATAATAAGTGACATAAAAATATTTCACCAAGTTCACAGGTCCCAATAACCTTACCGGTTCTTCACTGTAGATCAAAAATTCAACTCGCTTCGGGTTATTAATAAAGCTCTTGATTTCATTCTGACTGCTCTTAATCCGTAATAATAAATTTAAAATGTTTAAACGTTTAGACCATAGCTCCCTTTTAATTATAAATGTCGTCCGTTTGTTTATATTACATTGAGACTAAGTATTTCTGAATCCTTAACAAGTCATCGCGAGTTTGGGCTAAATGATGCTGTTGACATCGCTGCTAAGAGCGCTGCTTCGGATAAAATTGCGTTCCCTTGCATTCCTTCCGATATGTCAGAGAATTCGTACTACTGCCCCTGAAGGATCGAATAGTTTTTATAGAGATAGACAGAATACCCCGGTAGACATTGTTCAATATGAACTCCCTCCATCGTTACCTTCTTTATTTTAATATTCCGCCGTCCATTCCCGGTCGTCTTAGTGGCAGGTATGTAAATTGTGTATACTCCCATGTGTCATATTAAATTTCCCGTATTCCGCTGGATGCGATCGCATTAGGGGGTCAACTTTTATTAATGACATCAATCACTCGCTCTGCGACAGATTACAACAGAAAAACAAAAATGAATTTCATGCGGATTGAATAGTAATGCTCCTTACTTACTTTGTTCTGGTCACAGTGTACTTTTTACCATAATGGATAATACTAATATAATCACCAAAGTATGATGGATATGAAAAGAAACAAAAAAACCTTCGTACAAAGCCACCCCACCTCCATGTTGTGCATTACTACTTTACGAATAAAGTGGGATAAAGTTGTACAATAATGGTTGCATTAGACAGACAATTATGAGAAAACAGTCGCTAATAGGTCGCTCATTTTCGATATTGCCGTAAAGCCCCCGGTGGAGCCTAAGACATTATAATACGAATATCAAACAATTTCTGATAATTATCAGCTCTACATTTGGAGTGCGCATGCGCGGACATTTTCGAGCTATGTACAGCTAAAAAGTCGTTTTGTGTATGAGTATATTGCCAATACGGATGTAGCGAAATTAGTCAACAAACATTATTTTATTATACAGTTTGTTATGTATTCACCTACATTTAATTATTTTAATTGTCTTATATCGCGGTTAAAATTAAAGTTGTTCAAATTGTACAAGTGTCTCTTAAGAAGATTGCGGTTTGCGTGCTGAGCATGTTACGAACTAATTCGGAACAGAAAATCCTAACGATAACATTGGAAAATATCGTGTATAGCGGTCGAGTCTTCTTGTTAAAATAAGACTAGGTTGAGCGGAGAAGACGATTGATTATATCGGACATATTCGCTAAAGAATCATTTTTATCACATTAAGCCCGATGTCGACAATCTTCATATATATATATATATATATATATATACCTTTCCGGTTAGGTTTCGTTAAAGATTTTCCAGAAAAAAATCTGTTCTTTTCTTTTGATCAGCAGCTCAGACATAATTCTAAATTCTCGTTTACTGGTCCGTTTCATTTTTAGAAAAATATATTTTCCAGAACACACCCTGCTTTCAGAATTTCATCTATTCTTGTATCCTCTTTATCCTCTTTCGAGAAAAAACAAAAAAAGTAATAGTAATTTATAATATTTGTATATATTTTGGCATTGAACTTTCGAAAATTATTTGAATACTAGATTTTCGCTAAAAAAAATAGTAATAATAATTATTTAATTTAAAAATGCCAGTTGAAAATGTATCTATCGGCACGCTATCTCCTCCTACGTTATGGTATTATGAATAAAAATGTCATCGCATCAATAGCTACCGTTTAACATGACAATATTGCGTTTAAGATGGAATTTAACAACTCTCTTTTACAAAGGCGCATTCAGGATTTTTTTTTGGTCGGGGCTAAAATTTAAAAGATGAGTTAGGGGGTGGTAACTCGGTACCTCGACTACGTATCTATCTATTTCTGTGGTTTGTAAATTTAAATAAAAAAAATACAAAATTAACGATTATTTTTAACAAAGTTACAAAACTGACGAATTCTATTTTTTTAAAAATAATAGTAATAGATAACATTATGTTTGTAATAAGCACAAATTAGATAAGAATACGAATATTATTTTTAAAAAATTAGCTAAAAGTATATAACATTATACTTGTAATATAAGTAAAAAGTAAATATGTATGTTTTTAAAAAAAAAAATTAAGTAAAACAAAATATTACAAAACGAAATTAAGATTTCGAAGATTTTTTGGGGGGAGCAATGGCCCCGTGGCACCTCCCTTGAGTGCGCCAATGCTCTTTTAGCTTTCATTCAACATATCTATATGATAGCCAAGTGATCAAAGAAATTAGAGCTCGCCTACTCCTCGATAATGAATTCAAAAATCTAAGGCAAAGTCGTGTCAGAAGCTGTTTTTTGTTCCTACTGATTATTACAATTATTGCTAGTATTATTATTATTATTATCACTACTATTATACCATGTTAATAGAATAAAACTTTTACAAAAATCGGTAATAAAAACTATATTAGCTTTAAAGATGTCGAAAAAGCGTGTACTAGATTTTAAAACAATTTATGATCTTCTAATTCTCACGTTTATTCATAAATATAAAAATAGATTTTACATTTCGTTCACAGAAGGAGTTACTAGAATATCTAATAATTTGTATGCGAGCGTTCCAAAATATAAAAAACATCACGTGAGAATGTAGATTATTTACCAGGCTTCGATCAAAATTCAACTTGTTGCCTCCTCATCTAAAATCTTCCCGTATTCCCCCTTGCTACTACGAAAATATTTAATAACTTATTTGCACAAATCCACACACCTTAATAAATTTTCCCGCTTCTGGACTGATATAATGTATATAATCTTCCAACTGTCGTTAAGTCCGCTTATTTTATATATATATATATATATATATATATATATATATATATATATATATATATATATATATATTATATATTTCATTTATTTATTCTTTATTTAGTTCAAAAAATTCTCAATCGTTTTTGTCTCCATTCTCATGTTTAAGTATTGAAGTTCCCCTACATTTTTATGTTTGTTTTATTTTTTCTTTTTTGTTCTTATTTTTTCGTCTTGTTTTTAAGAAATTTTTATTGTTTATATAAAATTCCATCAATAGCGCAGATTTAGATGGACACTGTACAGTGATAGTAATAGTATTAAAGTGATTTGATTTGATTTAATTTGATTATTATTACTACTACTACTACTACAGCGGCATAATGCAAAAACCGGTTTGCATTTTTTTTGCAAAAATTTAATTTCCTCTTTTTTATCATTTTTTTTTTTTTTTTTTTGATTCAACAAAATGTTGCGTGTGACGCAAATGAAAATCTAAACATACGCGCACACAAGGTCGTGTCCACGGGGGGCGGGGGGGGGGGCTATCCCATGAGAACTGAAATAGTTATTATAAATACACAGAAATCTGAAAAAAATCAAACATTTAAAATAAATGTTGATGATTTTTTAAGGTTTTCTTACCTTTGAAAGAGAAAAGAAAAAATATGCTTCATATTTTTAGGTATACTTGATTAATATCTTAAGGAAAAACTTTTTATTACGAGTATAATCAATAACACATGTATGTGTAATTTTTATTAATGTTCATATACGGGGGGTAATTCATTTATGCAAATTATTAATACATATAAATATCAGTATGATGGAAATTATTAATAGTACGAATGTTAGTGAAAAATGTATTTTTATTTATAAAATAAATGTGTCAAGAAAATTTTCAATCCCCCTTTTAAAAATTCTGGGCACGGGCCTGCGTGTACATATATGAATTTTGTTACGCGAATCACGGTCTCTATGGCGCTATCTGTCAGATTAATTTGCAACAACTAATTATTCTATTTTTAATTTTACTAATGTAATCGACTCGATCGCTGTAGAATAGCGGCAGCCCGGCTATTTCCCACGCGACACATTTGTATCGCGTGTTTTTCTTCGTTTTTTCCACTATTTTATTGCATGATATTTTTGTAAGCCGAACATTTTTTGGCCAAACTTTTATCGTATTATTTATTATACCATTAAATTACTCAAAAACTACTTGACCAAAAACCTGTCGCTTCCAAATTTTAACTTACTCTACTCGCGAACGATTATATTAAATTATGAACACAATTTAGAACGTAAAATCACGTCAAATTATTCCGTATGAAGTTCCGTACGAGTCTCGAGTAACTCTCCAGCCAGCGGCTATTGCAACGTAAATTTTAAAATTGCGAGAGCAGGTTACGGAAAAAACTGCGATTATAATGTAGTGAGTATTTGAAAGGATATTCGTGCATTAATTGCACCGAAGTTGGACATAGTCCATCGGAATGTAAGGAATGTAAGTTAGGATAATTGCACGACCGAACAACGGTAGGAGCAGACAGCAAGTTAGTAAAAATGTAATTCCAGTTAACTTGTAGGGAAAACTCGGTAGTGGTTAATGTTACAGGCGGAATATAACACCAGTCCAGAATACGGAACAGCTGTTATGAAATCGTGATATGTGTGTGTGTGTGTGTGTGTGACGGTTTAGTATATTTTGCATCTACATAAATCTTTGGTGATGAAAAAGGCATCCGGCGTCATCCGTGTATTTTGAATACTCCGAATTTAGTTTTTTTTTTTTTTTTAAATTTAATCGTGTGTCATTTTTACATTATTTTAAAAAAAACTGTGTTTTTTTTTTTTTTTTTTTTAGTACGGGATAATTAAAAAATTGTGCATTTTTTTCAAATTGCAATTTACCGAAATATCTTTTTTTGGTATCCGCCGTTCTTTTTGTATGTTTCATATGCTAAAAGAAAGAAAAAGAAAAACATTTGTATTCGATTTCGATAAAACTGTTTAAACTGATTTTCGAATGACTAGTATTAGACAAAGTAATGTTCGTAAGCCACAACGCAAAAGAAAAATAACTCGTTAACTATTAGTGTATTAATGGAAAATTAATTTTAAAGAGAATAAAGAAATTGACGAAATACTGGGGACAGAAGAAGTACAGCGAGAAACGAACACGAAAAAAAGAAGACCCCGTAATTTATTTTTTTGTAACTGTCGCAAGTGTATATGTGTGTGTCTTTATAGGATAGAATTAGAATTTTCAGAAAAAGCAGTAAAATCAATGCAAAAAACTTTCACCGGAAGTAAAGAAAGTTATGGATGAAAACATTTTGAAAAAATAGGAAGTTTTTGAAATATAACGATTATATTCGAAACAAAGTTAAAAGTAAGAAAAGAACAAACGAATAAAATAAAAACTAGAAGAACCATTTTTAACTAGTGCAATGCAATTCGCTACAAAATAAGTTTGCAGATTTTTTTGTTCATCATCGCCAACGACTCGGCCGCAATGACACGGACTAGGTATTCTAAATTCGTACAATGAAGCCAGCAGTTTATAAAGGGTGATGCAGATCACATGTAAAAACATTGATTCCCCAGACTAATCTGTATGCCATATACGCAAATGACGAATTAAAAATTGTACAATAACGTAAGATATTATAATTTTACTTGTTTTTTTTTTTTTTGTTTTTTTATTTTTTAATATGACTCCTAGCTCTCGCCTTTTGGTCAGAATTTAATTTTACCTACTCAGCCTTATGCCGACGTAAAACGTATACGCAACTGGTAGAGTTTGATGAGCGTTTGTTTTATTTATTTTTTGACTTTTAAATTCTATCCGCTTTCTCTGTACCTTTCGATTATTTTTCGACTGCGATCACAGGAGCAGATTTCTATTTGCTTGTTCACCCATTGACCCTGCATGGTTTTCGTAATATTTAAACACTACTTTTTTTCACGCTGCCAAACACGATGACCGGCGATACAACGTTTGTACGTATCTCCACCACGAATTAGTGGCAATTTCAGGAATTATTATTGTTATTATTAAATTCCGTTGGGTGTATAATTTAGGTAGGTGGAATCTTATACATACTCGAGAAATTATTTACTACACAGATTTAAATTCATCCGAGTCATCCTACAAGCGTCGCTCTTAAATCGCAACCTGTTGATTCACCTCACCCACACTTACTGTTTGGGCGAAGCTGCTTACACTTTATCACCTCAATGCAAATCGAGTTGTCGAAGATGACGATTAGCTCTCGCTACATTTTTACGCAGTCTTCCAAACATCAAAACCTGTGTAGGGTGTGTAGCGTTCGTAAATGGGGTGGCTAGTGCAGTAGGAAGGAGAGATTTAAACACTTTGATATTCGCGTCTAATAATTTTATACGGCTGAAATACCAGACGGAGAAAAAGAAGGAAAATAAAAATTGCGCGAAGATTCTAGTAATGGTAGTGATGTAATTAGATGTTTTTTTTGTTTTTTTTTTTTTTCAATGGAAGTTTAAGTTAAAAAAAATAAATATATATCGATATAACGCAACTTTAGTTGGTAAATGAATAGAAAGAAAAAATAATGCAATTTATAAAATAACGATAAATCAAAGAACATATTGCTTTACAATTTATTATTATTGAAATATGTAATATTTGTGAATAAGCCTAATATCACCCATTATATGGACTTCGTGTCTTACGATACACATCCCCCGCAACACTTATTTGTAAAATAAAAAAAAAAATAATTAAAAAGAGTTTATGGCCATTAAACATTTCTCAACGATTTTTAAATTATTACACCTTGTCCTGCCTACAAAACAAAAAAAAAAAAAAAATTATCAATTTGTTATTAAATTATTTTACATCGAGCGATAAATTCATTTTTTTACTAAAAAAAATTTAAGTTGCTATTTTATAGATATTTACAAAATTCTATTAAAGCGTTAATTTAATTTAAATCTTAATTACAAATTTTAAAATGTATTTCTCGCCTACGATCTTTGGCCTGATTTACTGCCTGCTGCTAATGCGCCCCATTTGCATCACGATAACAGTTTGCTGTACTGGTTTCACTTCTCTTTTGTGGTTTTGTTTATTCTGGTTTTAGCGTCACTTTTGGTTTTTTTTTCTTATTCCAAAATCGAATTGTGGAGAACTTTTTAACCCTACATTTTACCAGTTAATTAGATTTATGGAAAAAGAAATGATTACATTCAGTTCTATATTCAGCATCGACGTTCTTCCATATTTCAGGTAAAGTTCATTTTTACGGACTTTTCCGTGTTCTCCTTCCAGCTCTATTCGTTTCTATATGTTTTTTTTTCTTTTTTCTTTCCGAAAGATACACAGAAACGATTAAAAATAGTCGGCAATGGCGACGTCTTTTTTTTTATTTTTTTTTTTTTTTGTTTTTTTTTCTTCCACTAACGCTATTAATCTAATTAGAACTTTATACATACATCGATCAATTCGTGTACTATCTTCAACCAGTATCGATTATCAATTGTCCTAAAAACCTCTTCTGTGTGCTTCCGGATTTCTTTTAGTTTTTAACCATGCATCTTCGTTCGAAGACCAACAAGTATAGGAAAATACTTTGATCCCATTCCGCTATTTTTATTCTGACTCCCATATTGTTTTATTATCAGTAGTGCTGCGGCGTGAAATTTTCCCTCCGGTCTACTTATCTTCTCAGACTTTTATGCAACGTATCGAGAAACAACAGTGCAATACGTGTATATTGTAAAACCAGATTTACTTCGCTGCACTATATTTTTGTCAAAAATAAAGTTCCTTAAATGTATTAATCATTTCTACAGAAGTGATCACAATTCCGTAATTTTAACGTGTATGGTACTTTCGAATTCGTTTCAGTTACGCTAATTAATAATAAATTGTAAAATCACGTAGAAAAAAATTTAAATAATCGATACACACTTTTTTTTTTTTTTTTTTTTTTTTTTTTTTTTGATATTTATAAACGGGCTTAATAATCTGAGATCATTCATTTAATTAAGCACGAATAATACGGAACGGAAATATAAGAATTAAAAGTTCCTTACTCTGGCCAGTAGAGTAAATCAGGGAGCTCCCCAATGACAGAAATTCCTTTGCATTTGCCGAGTTAATCAGAACATCGCGGTTCCTACTTATAAGGTAAATATCGTAACCGTTATGTCCTCATCTGCGCATAAATTTACACTCCTTATCACCCAGCATGATCCGTACTTTAACACAGATTGCGGGAGTCAAGTATATCTTTTCTCCTTCAGTCAATTTATCCTGGCTCCCTATTAAACACGGCTTATTTTTCTGGATCTCATAAATACCTTTTAGGGGAATAATATAGTTTTTACGAATAGATCTCGGGGATGTGAAATGAGACGTGTTTTGTTAATTTCAGGCTGGGACTATTCACCGATTTTTTTCCCCCCTAAGGGGCATCGGCCATTTGGACTTTACGGTATATATACATCCCCACCGCTGTAATAGACTTTTGTAAATTTATTCAAACTCCTCCTGAGTATGCGATTAGCCAGTGATCACAGTAAAGCCTTTTATAACCGTCTCGAGTGAATTTACGCTATTAAGAGATTAATAAAATCCTCCGAAGGACAGAAACATTTAGAATTCCAATAAATCATAAGATACTTACAGAGGCTGATCATGTGCTTTTGCCGATTAGTTTGATTTTCATTGTTGAGTGGAAATATTGTGAAGCAAATTCTAAACATTTTTATTATTAATTATAAGCGAAATGTTAGAATTAATATTATGAAGAGCGCTCGTAGTCTGTCAAAGTTGGTGCGCAATCAAAAATCAGGTGCTGGAAATTATCAGGTGAAATTGATCTACAGAGTGGGCAATGTCAGTGAGTTTAAACCTATGCAAGTATTCACCAAAGTTTCCATGCCCGGAAAGTACTTGAGAATTATGTTTAAGTTTTTTAGCTGAATCCTATTTCTAATGTATCCAGATCTGTTTAGTGTTGTTATTATTATTTTGTTTATCTTTTTTTCTTTATTTTGAGTACATTTAAAATATAGTTTATCTATTATATCAGTTCTAAAATTATTATTTAGTGCGATATTCTTTATTGCATTAAGCTATAATAATTTTAAAACTGATATAATAGATAAACTATATTTTAAATGTACTCAAAATAAAGAAAAAAAGATAAACAAAATAATAATAACAACACTAATTCATCCATTATGTGAGCGATGAATTGTCTAGGACAATTGTGAAATTTAAATAGAACGGTAAAGTATGAAAAAAATCAGACAAGGCTTACGAAGAAAAAGTAGAGCATAGATCTTTTATATCTTCCTAAGAAATTATTTAACAAAATCAAATATGAAATTAGTTTTCATCTATAATAGTAAAAAAAAACAAAAACAAACTAGAATACAATAAAACATCATGGTCCAAGTTTCCGTTAAAGCCGAAAGTTGCAACCGAAATCGAAATTTGAAAAATTTGAACCCCAATTTCGATAGGGTTGAATTTAGCAAATTTGAGAGTACATATAGCAAAAAAATTATTAACCGGAAGGAGAAGAAGAAAAAAAAGAAGAAAGAAAAGGAGAAACAGAAGCAAAAAGTCTAAAATGTTTTTATCTTTTTTCTTTTTTTTGGGATGAGCAGATTTAGCCGATCTGCCTAATTCGGAAAATTTAAAAATAACTGATCAACGTTCATGAGCGAGGGAGAATTCGTTTTTAGACCGAAGGTAAAAGAAATGTGGAAACATCATCGGTGAATCTCTAGAGTAATTGCATTTTGTTGCAATTTAGAGTATTCTAATCGCGCTGACATTGTACCGAATTACCAAAATGATAACCTTCGCTGATAAAAAAAAAAAAAACAAAAGCACCCTGCTCTAGATGACGGGCCACTTTTGACACAAAACTCAAAAATAGAGTCAGCGCCGTTCGTTGTCGGACAGTTTTACGGGAGATCGCATATTTTTGGCGCTCGTTCAAGTAATCCGACGGGGAATCTCCGGAGATGAACCGGCAACTCGAAAAGCCTCCTAGCGCCTGGAAAACGACGAATCGTCTAGAGCGAGGTGATGCCGACACATCCGCCAAAAATGGGCTACCAGCGTCACATTTGATTGGCAGTATGACAACTTCAATAAATCACTCCTACAAAATTTTCCTGTCGCTTAGACCTTAAAAAATACCAGTGTAATACTGCCGAGTTAAAGGCGAACAGAGAAACAGCACACTATTTCATGTGAAGACATGTGGGATACGTGCGTAAATTTACTTTATCACGGTTATTACTACTCGGCCAGATTGTCGACGGTAAACAAAACGGGCATGAGGTTAGCTGTTTTTCTGGCAAAATTACACGCGACTATGAAATTAAATTTTTTTGTCCCCATTCAAGACCGGAAGATTACGAGATGAGTATCATCTGTGGGAACTCGGTGGTACAATGTAAATCTGCCGAAAAAACGAGTTCAATGGAGCTAAATTTAGCCACCACCTATCCCACATAGTAATGCGTTTCGTGATTTATGTTCGACGGAGGCCGTTGCTGCTACAGGTGCTTCTGATCAATGAGTACCTCATCTCCCGTTATTATCACTGCTTTTTTTTTTTTTTCATCCGATAAAAAAGTCGTTAAGGGAATAATAGCCTTTAATCGGCGCATTTGTATTATTATTTTTCGTATTTTATTTAATACGGTTCTAATAAATCTTTGCTTTCATTAATGGGGGGATATAAATGTTCAGCGAAACGTTATTGCGCATATAAAATTCGATCCAGACCACCTTTTATAACTCTTAGAGAAGAATCAATTTCAGTTGAAAAATAATATAACTTTTCGCAAAGTAAAATCGATTTCGTCACAGTCGTATTTGCCGTGGCGTAAAAATGACACTAACACATTATACATTTGTTTTATAAAGCTGCAGGGTCAAAAATTGTACTGTAATGGTTAAAAAAAGTTAAAATTTTTTTTTTAATCGATGTATTTTTTTATCAGATTATAGAAAAACCGTGAAACGTTAAAAAATTCCAAAATTAAAAGGCTTCTTAACTTTTTTCAAAAAAGGAAAAATCTATAGTGCCACCGACAGTATTGCATTTAACTTTTTTCGAAAAAAACGTTTAATACCGCGTTCTATTACATCTGCGGAATCGATTTTTTTTTTTAAATCAACGCGTATTTTTGTCTAAGTATGGAAAAATTTTAAAATTTAAGTTAGGAATACATCTAAAGGCTGGAGAACAGAAAAAAAGTTCACATTTCACCATTTCAATAGCTATACGCCACCGCAAATCAATACGTATAATAAACAAAATGAAAATAAAAGCATGATAATGTTAAGAAAAACACTATTTCTACATCTGCGAGTATATTATCGGAACAAAAGTTCAAAATCCATTTTGTAACAACTTGCGGTTATTGTTTTTTTTTTTGTTTTTTCAACCGATATTATTATTATTATTATTATTATTATTATTATTATTATTATTATTATTAATATGTAGGAAAATTAGGAAACCTGCAAATTGTAAAATATACTTCGATGAAAATTGTTATTATTTGCCGATGATTTAAAAGTGTGTACGCTGCGGTAATTTCAAAATGGGTTTAAATATTGCAGGGTATAGGAACTGGTAAAGAAAATAAATTGCCTTTCGGCCGATTCGTCTAAGCGTAAGTGAACAAAACTTTCTCTCGCACGATGAAGAAGAAAATCTTTTCAAATATAGTCCATAAATTAGTGGCAAATAGGAAGAAAGTATCGGCGATATCTTCCACGAAATTTTGTAAACGTTTTTTTTTTTTTCTGATATCGAATGTAATTGATATAGATAATATTTTGAAACATCAAAGGAAACAAATAAGAAATCATTCTGCTGGTCCTTTGCGTTGGGTAAATGTCCTGTGTTGACGCGCCCAAGAAGAAGTAAAATAAAATATATATTGAAGACCGAACACGGTCAATTATTCAAACTGAAAGTAATTGAAAAATAATCTTAAAGTGGAAATTCAAAAAACAAATAAATAGAAAATGAATAATTTCCGATGCAGATTATTGGAATTCTCTGTGCACAATATTATGGTTAGATAATTTAAATTTTTAACTATACAGATACACGTCGCTTTCATAATAATAAAGTATATACGATATTACTGGAACTTATTCCACTCCACTTTAGGATTACAAAAAGGAAGTAGAATATATTCTGATAATATCTATATCTCATTAGGAAAACGTACTAAGGGTCGTATTGTTTCGGCCCCGATACGTTTCGGTTGTGACATGATTCGGACTCGTTATGTTTCGGACTCGTTCTTTTTCTAAGGAGACCTAGTTTAGTCTGAGTGAGTTTTTAATTTTTCTTTTTTTCCGGTTAATATCAAATTTAAGACGTGAAATAATCATTGAATCAAAAAGAGCACCCGCGCGAAATTAGGAATTAATTTACTTAGAAAATAAATCAGTAATTTTCAGTGCTTTTTCAACGTTCATATATCGCTTAAAAAATTATTTCATTTAACAAAGACCTGAAATTCTGATCATATGTATTCATTTAGCGGGTTATTTCAATAAAAAAATTCGGAAAAAATTGGTCAATCACGGCGACAATTTCCTCTTTACACGATCGAATAACGATTGCTGTCAATTTATCGCAGCTAAAAACTGTTTTTCAGTTACCAACTCGTCGCAGACAATCGCGGATACCCTTTTTTGTCAGCTTTTACTCTTTTTTTTTTTTTAAATAAATAAGTTGTGGGTCTCACTGGGCAAGTATGCCCGTTGCGTGAGTACCCAACACTCCTATTATCGTTTATTCTAGTAAACAAAATTACAGTTAATCATTCTTACTACCTAAATGGAACGTATTAAACCAAAAAAATAAAAATAAAATATATCAATCGACGCATATACATATATATATATATATATATATATATATATATATATGAATTACACAATAATACACCCATACACCTTTAACTCACTATTTGACCTTGTTTTTTTTGCTCGATGATAATTCTCATCGCGTGCGTACTGGGGGGGAGGACGATCGCTTTCGCCAGCAACAGGTTCCATCCTCAATCATTGCCAGTCCCTCATAAACCCTTAACACTCTGTACGCCATTTACTTTTATTTATTTATTTCATTCAAACGTGTAATCTACTTATTTATTACAACTAGGAAATATATTATAAGTAACAGATGATTGGTAGTGTATTTAATTATATTTTCGCAGCAGCACTTTTGAATTTTTCGTTAAACGAGTACTGTGATGATTACGAAATGATCAGCATGAATTTGATAGTGATACACAAACTGTGCTTGCGAGAAAATTATTTAATTTATGTATACTGATGCGAATCGTATACCTACAGCAACGCACTCTGTTTAAGTGCTTAGTGATTACTTTTATCTTGTTCGGTTGCTAAATGAAGAATTCCTACAGTAAATCTCGGCCGGAGGTGCAGTAGAACACCACTAGATAGATACATATGTATATCTCGCTGTTTCAGCGGCACGTGTCAGACATCGGTCAATGTTCCTGTAATTATTTTTACCTGCGGAGAATATATATGTGTGTGTATACTTAATTGTAGTTCGATCTAGCCTATGTATGTATATCGCGTGTGCGTTTGTTTTGACGTCAATTCGGATAAAGTCGCTACGAAAATTCCAACATGTGTCTTGCGGCGAAGTTCATTCCTGGATGGATGTATACTCTTTTGCTATTATAGTGTGCATCCGGCTAGGCTGAGTTTAGGCTGGAGTGGGCTCTTGCGTGGGGTGTTGTAATTTGGTATTCTACGAATCAGCGAGCAATTTTGTAATTCCCGCAAAAGTGGATATTGTTTCGAAAATGTATTCGTGTTGCACGGCTCATTTTCTGATCCCCGTATTTTATTATTCCATTGCATCTTGTTGCATGCGATTGCAGTCGATTTGATCGACAATGCAACTCTGGCTTCGCGCGCACAGGTCAATTCGTTGGTCACAAGAAGACCGCGCTCTTTTTTCTTTTTATTAGCCCAATCATGCCCTGATTAATTATCGTGTTTGTTTGTTGCCTTTTATTAATCGATAATTGCTTTTCGTATGGTTTCGTTTTGTTTTTCTTTTGCCCACATCTAGTTTATTCCTTAAATGGACGTGTCGTCCTCTTATTAGAAAAAATGTTATTTATCGAACAGCGTGTTTAGCCACCAACGACAAGCTGTGGCTTAACTTCCTTGATTCGTTTATTGTTTTTGTTTATCTGTTGAAATAAACACTCGAAATTAATTGGGAAAAAAGGGAATATTAAACGATGTCGCACACAACGATTAAAAAGATAACGTGAATAAAAAAAGACGAATTATAATTTTTCAACGAAAAAGTATCGTAAAGTTAGCCTTGAAAAGGGCTGTTTCTTATTGCAAGGCGGATGATCGAACGAACTGAAAAAATCGAAACTAAACGGGACACTTGTGGAATAGAAAAAGGCAGCGAACAATTAATAAAAACAATTTTAAAAGGAAAAGCGAACGGACAATTGAAATTAGCAATAAAATTAAGAAACAGCCATTATTAAAGCGGACGAAATTACACAACAATAGTGTAAATGCGCGTACGTTTAATATTTCACAGCGACAGTTCACACTAATCGGCACAGGTGATAATCGAAATGGGTAACGGGTTAACATTGAATAATCATTTGAATAATCATCGACATTTAAAAGTACAATTAACGGTAATAAGATAGATAAAATAAATTTAATCGAAAAAAATGAATTGAAATGAATTGAAATGAATTGAAATTACACATGTACACAATGCAAATAGAAATTAAAAACAAAAATACCATCAACACTTTTTCTTTCTTATTTTTGGGGTTCTGGGAGACACGATGGTTAGACCCGCATGCTGATGAAGCTTTGGTGTTTTTTAAAATTCAATGATTGAGTGAAAAAAAAAAAATCTAGTCGAGAGAAAACGAAAACCAACTTTATCATCAGGGCCGTGAATAGAGAGATCAAGAGAGCTTTTTGATATTCTGCAACAGAGGGACAAAATAGATTGAGAATTCAGCAGATTTCTTACATTGACGCCCGGGGAGACGGAAATCCGCAGGCTGTAAAATAAACAACATCATAAGCGCATAGATAATTATTCAAGAAACTGATGAAATATTTGTAATCCAGGTGACACGCCGGACTTGATTTTGAAAGTGTTACACTATCATCTCTAAAGTCATCGGAAAGCATCATTTGCCCGAAAAAAATCAGAATCAGGGCCGGTCCGGTATCGTTTTATGAAATATTTTCAGATTCTGCGCTGGGGAGGGGGGGGAGGAGAAAAAAGCCTTAGATTCACGTTGTCAGGGCGACCGTAATTAGGTAAGGAGATGTTTGTTTTTTTCCCACTCGTCAGCTACGGTGAATTCGAATATGTGCTAGTGGCGCAGCTTGCAAATGCGGCGATTAAAAATAAATCGAGCGTTGTCGGTACATTACGAAAATCTGCTGGCAGCTTAATTATGCACGAATTTTTCGACTCGGTCGGACTAGGTTGTGTTGGTGCACCCTGCGAGCTGCCGGCGTTAGCGAACAATTTGATATGAGCGCGTTATGCTTATAGAGAGGGCACTTGCTAGATATCTAACGGAAATACGATCAATTATACAATTCGCGGTTCGCTGAACAGTTTAAAACATTCTAGCGTCGTCGTTCTTTGTTTATCTCTGATGATAATTCGACCAGTGATTGTGCGTATTATTATTTTGTTTTATACTTAAATTTTTAGCTTGTTTGTACATTTTCAACGACTTTTCGATAGTGAAACCGACCCTATCAGCTAGATCTGTGAACTTCTCTAGTTTGGCTGCGCGTATTTTTAACGTGTTCCTTTCTGTCGACCATATTCGCGAAACCCCCGCGCTTAATTGATATTATTAAAATGACAATTACGCTTGTGTTAAGTTGTAATAATAATAACTGTACTAATCACGATTATGGCGGTGTTTACATTGACGATGTGGCTAACAATAATAATAGTAATAACGCGATTGCAAGGCCTAGTTTGCCGAACTCGTTCGGCAGCTGTAACCAGTGTGCTTTGAGAATCGAGTTCCAAAATCATCCTTCAACACTGCCGTAAGGAAATTTTTTGCTTTATTTTCTACATAATTACATTTTAATCAATTTCAAAAACGAAGAGAATAATTTTTTAAAAGACCTATTATTGCTCTGAGACATACATATATTTATACTTACACATGTATATATATTTACATACATTTATGTATATATCACATAATATATACATGTCCTAAATATAATGAATTAAGATTACTATACAATACAGACTGCTCATTGCAATTTAATAAAATAGTTCTATTGGAACAATTTCCAACATTGCATGCAAATTTCTTTTAAGGTTAAATACATGTACAAATAACCACTAACAGTAACCAAAAGCTATTCAGCAAGTTACTTCAATTTTTATAATTCTATGATGTATTCTTATAGTTATAGATCGGGAAAAAAAAATATATATATATATATATATAAACTCGGCCATTTTGCCCTAGAGGCTGTGCTCCTTGACCACTCTTGCTTTCGTTTCTGTCTCTTTCTCTTCTATACTTTGTATAAAATGATCAAAATTTACAACGTAATTCTTACTGGCATCAACACAAAAAAAATAACATAATCACAAAAATCCTATCCTAACATTTAACTTTCATTATATAAAATTAATTCATTTTTTTGTTATATTTTTCGTTACATTTTTCGTTACATTTCGTTACATATTTCGTTACATAATATTGTAACATTTGTAAAATAACAATTATAAAAATTCTATAAAATATAACAAACGTTACATAAAATTGGGACATTTTCCGTTACAAAAAATTTGGACATTTTTTTGAATGGGGGGGTAGCCTAAGAATTACGTTGTAATTAATACATATAGCTACCCAAGCGTGCGCGCGCACACACACACACACACACACACATATATATATATATATATATATATATATATTAATTACAACGTAATTTTTAGGCTACTCCCCATTAGAAAAAATGTCCCAATTTTACGTAACGCGAAAAATGTCCCAATTTTATGTAACGGAAAATGTCCCAATTTTATGTAACGTTTATTATATTTTACAGAATTTTTGTAATTGTTATTTTACAAATGTCACAATTTTATGTAACGAAAAAATGTCTTAATTTTATATAATGAAAGTTAGATAGTAAGATAGGATTTTTGTAATTATGTTATTTTTGTTGTGTTGATGCCAGTAAGAATTACGTTGTAAATTTTGATCATTTTATACAAAGTATAGAAGAGAAAGAGACAGAAATGAAAGTAAGAGGGGTCAAGGTGCACAGCCCCTTGCGAAGCCAAAATGGCCGAGTTTTATATATATGTATATGTTATTTACAATGTAATTTTTAGGCCAGCCCCATTAGAAAAAATGTTCCAAAAAATGTCTCAGAAAATGTCCCTGGTCGTGCTGTCCGCTTTCCGACCTATATGTTTGGATTCTTAGTTGTTTTACTTAGTGAATTTGTAGAGGGCTGCAGCGACAAAAAAAAAGGTTATTAAAAAAAGGAAAGGATATCAATTAAAAAAAGTAAAATTTGGATTAAAACATCTTAAAAACTAAAAATATGTAAAAGGAACATGTTATTTTAATGCTTTTTAAAGGTGTTGACAATGCCAATATTTATTTCATTAAATATATGTTGCAATGGTGAAATTCGTTTTTTTCCCTTAGAATCTAAGTAATAAAGTTTTAAGTCACTGCTGAGACCATCTCTTCAATCGCTATAAATATTTATATTTACAGATTTTACAATTTGGGCGGGTTTGTATTTCGCCAATATTTTAATAACGAAAATATGTCTGTTGAACAAAAATCAACGTCAAGTTGTTACCGTAAAAAACGGGTTCCGGGCTTTTTTATAGAAGTAGTGTTTTTTTCTTCTTTTTAACATTATCATTTTTTTTTTTTTTTTTGCTATTTGATTCTATATATATATATTAGGTGTCGATTTATGTTAGGTGCATAACTGCTGAGTCCCTGAAAAGAGTTGTGCACTTGTTTTCCAGTTGTACCGCTTTAGATGTATATGCTTCCGTATTTGAGCTCTTAAATTTCAAAATGTTCGGACTTTTATATTTCTGCGGTATTCATCAAACAAAAACCAGCTAATTAAAAATATAGTAAATCAATCCGGCAGCTACATCGAAAAAAAATTTTTGCTGTCCGATTTTGACAATTTAAAATTTTGCTGGTCCCATAGTTTTTTCCTATATTTTAACGATAAAAGTGCCTCTTTTTCAAAAAAAAAAAAAAAAAAAAAAAAAAAACGTCTCTCTAGCATTTATGGTAAAGTTTCCTTTAGAGGCATATTTTTTCCCGAAAAAATTAACCTTTTAGCTCCCGTGGAAGAGGTTATGAATTATTTATTTGTTTTAGGTATTGCCGTTTTAAGTGAATATTTTTTTTCAAGTTTGGGCCCTTGAATTTAAAAATTTTCGGACTTTTGTACTTCGCGGTATTTTGCGAACAATGTGATACACCGATTAAAAAAGCAAAAATTAATTTTGTAACTATTACGTAACGGTTTGTGGAATCTTTTGAAAATTGCTTTCTTTAAACTTAACTTTTAATTTTATTTATTTTTGGAGTTTCATACATTTTCTAAAATCTAATGAAGAATTTTAATATCTATAAAAATATTATTAGAAAAAAAAGTGTTGAAATCCAGTTAATAGAGGCTGTGAAAATCATTTCGATATTAGATTACAGAAAAACTACAAAACCGCAAATTGTAAAACTTAAGAGTACGTATTTTTAAATGATCGCTGGACGGTCGCCAATAACTTAAAATACTAGGAAACAAAATCTATTGAATTCACTTCTTGATAATGAAGGATAACAAAAAGAGTAGTTCCCAATTTCTTTTGAGTTTTCTCTTTCTTTCTTTTTCTTTCTTTTGGATGTTTTGGATGTTTTATATCTACTGAGAATATAGAGAATAGTTACGAAATCCTTTTATTTATTTTTCGCTTTGAACACTTTTCACAGAGAATATTTTTAAATATTTCAAAAATTATCCGTAATATTAGCTGTTTCTGAAAACTGTCGGTTAGCTGATAAACACGTTTGTTTGTTTATTGTAGTGTACGTGTAAAGATTATATTTACTATATACGCAGTAAGGATTTCATTTAAATCCCCTCTAGAATTCTAGTTATTCCGGCATGAAAAACAAAATTTGAAAATTTTCAGTAACGGCCCTGCGTTAGTTTTGTCTAATTTCATAACGGTGATGTTACAAATTTTATATTAGCCGTCATCTTGATGGTAGATATCAGTCGAAAAAGCTGAGAACCAGAGTGCGAACGATGGTTAGAGGCGCGTTGGCAATTTTAGAGGAAATGCAACAGAAGAAATACAGAAACGTCGAATAATAGAAGGTGAAATTATATTTATAGCGAAAGCAACGATAGGCGAAATTCTGGAGCACGAAGAGAGGACAAAAAAAACTGAGTCAGTGTCGCTGGCGTGCATTCCGCATGTGTAGGAGTGGTTGCGTCCGAGGACAGTAAGGAGGTGTCATGGAAAAACCGTTCAAACGGATGTAGGCCAGGCAGACGCGCTCGCGAAATGCCAGCGTGTTTTCCATAATAGTTAACTGGAATCTGTGCTAGAGGAGTCGTGTGTCTCAGTGGAGACTATGTACGTGTGTGTACCGGAATGATGAAGAACATGCAAGGTCCATATATAGGAGTGGATAGAAAACGCTAATGCTCGATACTGTTGTTACGGAGCGTAACATGCCTTAACATGTTTCTGCGGTATTCCAAAACGAGAATTTCGTTAACAGCGTCATCATCTTCCTATATATGGTTTTGGGTGTGTGGGATGGGGCGAGATACCACAATACTCACAGATGTCTTTAACATTTTCGCAAAACCCAGTCAAAAATGCTTGAAACACAAGTTCTTGCGATCCGAGGAGCAACCGTGGTTGGATGGTAATGAAAATCAGTTTTTCTGCCGTAGTTTAATTAGCAGCATCGTAGATTTCATAATGAAATGTAAAACTTTCTCAAATTCCGATTATTTTCACGGACGTCGCATAATTTACAGAGAAATTTACCGGTTTTCATGGTCGAAACCCTAGAGACCCGTCGCCAAAAAGAAGGGAGGTTATGCACCGAAACGTTTTCGAAATATTTTACCAGAATAAACGGGGAAAAAACGATGGAATGAATAGCAAAATGTTCTGCTCTCCCTACGATTAGTATTTATTTTTAACCGACTTCAAAAAAGGAGGAGGTATTTAATTCGACGGTATTTTTATTATTTTTATTTTTTTTTTATTTTTTTTTTATTTATTTTTTTTATGTGTGTTACCAAAGAACTTTCTTCTAGATGAACCGATTTTGATGATTCTTCTTTTATTTGAAAGGTGGTGTTTCTCATGTGGTCCCATTTAAATTTGATCGAGATCTGACCGGTAGTTTTTGAGTTACCCTTAATAATGCGGGAAATTGAAGCTTTTTGGATGCTTTTCATTCATGATTGTTTTCACCGCCGGGTTAGATTAATTGACTTAAAATATTATAAAATTTGCCAAATTACCATGGAAATGTAGCTTTTGATGTTTTTACCGTGGAAATATCTGTTCGTATTAAAATGTTTTAATTTAATTGAATAAAAGTGCACTAAAAAGTAACGAAATAAAATGCTTTTTTACAAAAAAAATAAATACCGATAGTTGAAGGTTTATTATAAAAATTTAAAAATGCACTAAAAAGTAAAAAATAATTACTCCCGATAAAAAATATGTATCAGAGTGATATAACACTTAAGTGGTGATATCGTAATTCTTATACAACATTATCTTTTTGGAGTTGGCATCAAATTCATATTAATATAATAATTAAAAACTGCATTAAATGTTCATTCAATTGTTCCTAGATATAGTAACATGAATTTAATTCCAACTCTAATAAGTATTAATGTTGTATAAGAATTACGATATCACCTTTAAGGGTATATCACTCTGATATATATATGTATATTTTACCAAGAGTAATTATTTTTTACTTTCTAGTGCATTTTTAAATTTTCTATAATAAACCTTCAAGTATCGGTATATATTTTTTGTAAAAAAGCATTTTATGTAAGATAAGGTGGATTTGAAATTTCTCCGAACTTCATATAAAAATATATAAACAGAGTAGAGCTATAAAAATTTTAAAGTCATTGATCGAACAACAATTAGACTTAATCGGGAAATATATATATATATATATATATATATATATATATATATATAGTAAAAATTAATCACCGACATGTCTCGGGAACACAGTCCCCCATGCTCATGATGTAATTAAAATAACCCATTATTAAATATTAACTTATAAAACTTTTTCAAAATTTATAAATAGTAAACTGTTGAATTATTCAACGATAAAATAAGTAGTAAACATTTATCGAGTTTCCCCCTTAAACCTTCGTTTCATTACGTGCAAGACGGTTTGAAAGATCATAATCATCACACCCCTACAAATGTTAATTCTGGCTACGGGTTTACTCAAAACACTAAATTTTGTTCAGCCATTTCATTCCTACTAATCCGTATAAGGTTATTTTGTTACTACGTATATATTAATGCGATTTGGCAAGTTATCCGAATATTGAAGGAAATGTGAATAAAGAAAGTTAAATGAGAAAGACTAATAAATAAGAATGGATTAGTGTTGACTGCTAATTAATATATATATATATGATTATTATATAATATATTATGGCTACCTATAAAATATCGGGCTTCCTATTATATTGATTTCACCCATGTGTAAATTAATCTAATTAAAAATCATTGAATAAAAAAGGTACATTATTTTAATTCAACTAGAGTAGAAAGTCAATTAATATTGATTCCTTCGCTTAATTCAATAAATGGTTTATCCGTGTTTACATGATCTAAACGGTTACAATACAAGCTTATATATAACGCATATCGGGCTTTAAGCATGTAAAGATAGCCCCATTGTCTTTGCAAATCCGTATCTCCAAAATGACACATTGCTATTTGGTGAAAGGATAGCTCATTTGGCCTTGAAAAACATATTCAAAAATCAAAGGTAGCCTTTTTGAGATATTCAATTTCGAAAAAAATAAAAAAAAAACACTTTCTTCGGTTTTTTAATTTATTATAAAAAAATTTTAAGCAATCAAAAATCTAATAATACTAGGTAGAAGCTGGTAAAATTTTGAATACTTAAAAAAAAA
The DNA here is from genome assembly GCA_039619475.1 of Icerya purchasi. NCBI lineage: Eukaryota > Metazoa > Arthropoda > Insecta > Hemiptera > Monophlebidae > Icerya > Icerya purchasi. The sequence goes on from CM077115.1 coordinate 569,458,206, forward strand.
AAAAAAATGTTCCGATTCGATAATTTGGACCAAAATTACGGCCATTTAAAAAAAAAAGGTGAATTTTCATTTTCGGAATAAAAAGCTTTTACCGTGTAAATTTTGATATCGTGCTAGGGGGCTCTAAAAACGTTTTTCAGGGGGAGGGAGAAAAATAAGTATCTCTGAAATTTAATGTAGATTACGACCCGAAAGTTTAAAAAAAATCGAAATTAGGCCATACATATTTTCCATTACAAAACCTAGCCTAATCAAATCGTTTATGTCTATTTTTTCTTTTTCTCTTTTATAAAATACATCACTTCCGCCAAATAATTTTGCAACATTCAAATTATCCATCGGCCCGAAAAAATAACATTATTCATTAATATAATTTTTTTTTTTTTAAATGATAAGAAGAAAAACATAATTATTTAACTAGTAGTAAAGCGGACTTCACTAAAATTCATTATAAAAACCTTTTGATTCAATAAAAATTTAAATCCTTATTGGGTTTTAACTTTTTTAACTTAACACTAAAAATTAGTTTTTATCGTGAAATATGGAATAATTCTTTTCAATTTTTAAAGACGTGAAATATAAAAAAGTTTGTGAAACTTTGCAATAGACCTATAACATTTGCAAATTTTAATGACCGGTTTTAACATTTTTGAATATGTATGTTCATGCTTGCTTCGAGAAAATATCCATTAAAACTCGTACGTTTAATTACTGTAAATAATTATTTAAGATTGCCAAATGTATTTAATGAATATTTTTAATCAACGTTTTAATTTTTTTGTAATAGAAAACGACTTCTAAAAAATTAATACAATTATTTTATTTTTAAAGAAAATTTCAAGTCAATTTACTATATTTTATAAACAAACTCGGTCTTATGACAAAAATAAATTTTAACACTTATTAACAATTATATATATATAATTTTTAAATCCCATTACTCCCGTGAACATGAAGTGTTTGCTTCGAAACGCATTGGGGATTTAAAAATTGTATATATATAATTGTTTAATTAAATGTTAAAATTTATTTTTATCATAACTATATTTATAACAATGAGTTTAAATAATAAATACAGTGAAACTCGGTGCTGTTTAATATCCTCTTTTTAAAAATTAATTTCACACGTTTTTTATAAGTCGGTTAAAAAGAACATAAAATATATCTGCATTAAAATAAATTTAATATTCGCATCCCTCGTGAATGTTAATAAATTCGTAATGTGCGCGTTCAGACACTCTTTCCATTTTAAAACGCCCCCATTTTGCAAACGAAATCGTGTGTATGTCAAAATGCTAGTGGGTATTAGAATGTTTTCTGGTAACATAATTTTTTGCACACTAACCACTCCACCATTGATAAGTACTATAAAAACGTGTCGGCAGTAGGGAATGGCCTATTCCGGTTATTTTTATATACTTGTTACTTCTGTTACTGTTGCGATCAAGTACCTGTTACAACTTGTTACAACCTGTTACAACCTGTTCCATTTTATTACCAATCACTTTAACTTATTTAAATTGTGGAAGTTTGCAACGTGATTAAAAAGAACTGTAACCTATATTTTTATTGAAGATCATTTTATTCTTTTGGCTCATTGTAATGCACAACATATCAGAAGTAAGGAAACTTTTGTTTAGCGATCAATTAAAAGCAACAAAAAAAAAAGACCTTATAAAATAAACTCATTTAAATTTTAGCAAAAATTATTTTTGGTGAAAATAAGAAAGGGTACAACCAAATGAGCACGCCGAATCTGCGACGTTTTCTGTCGGCTTGTGGGGCATCATTTTGGTACTAAATTTTAAAAAATTCGCGTCAAATATCAACTCTTAATTTCAAATAATTTCCAAGTTATGTAAAAAAAATCTTACTTTTTTTTTTAATTGCAAAAAATGAAAATTAACGAATGGAAGCTCTGTTTTTTATAAATTAAATAATAATATAAAATTTTCTTAAAACTGTGTTTCTTCAGACAAGTAACCATCAAATTTTAACAGTAAAGGTTTTTTGTTTTTTTTTTGTTTTAATCCGACTATAGAATTTAGCTTGAAGTATGAAAGTGGTTTGAATTTTTGATTGCAGCTATCGGATAGTGGGGATTCCAGAATTTCCTCCGGGACATGTAAATTTCTTTGATTGTAAAACTTTTTGCGTTCGATAGTTCCATAATTGATTGATATTAGGACATTACAGTACATATACGTCGTGGGTATTTGATAAAACTATAATTTACTCCTATTATAGCTGCACAGCTTGAAAAGACTATGTTTTTAATAGAATCTAACCGTTTGGAACAAATCAAATTTATCAATTGATTCCTTGATTTTTGCACATTGGTGGTTCTTCATCCATTCATTTTTGGCCTTTCGGATCATTTTCTGAATCTCTCTATTCAGTGCTTTGTACTGGACTTCATTTTTATTTTTGACCTTCCTGCGCTCCCCCATCATAAGTAAGATTTCATCAGTTATCCATTTCTGCTGTTTTTTCGTCTCTGATTTCAGGAATTTTTTTTTCTCTATCCCTTGGTTTACGGTATTTAAGGTTAAAAATAATGTGCTTTCCAGCCTTCTATTCAACTCATCTTGTATTTCAGCTCTAATTTTTGGATTCCTCAACTTCGTTACATCCGTCCTTCTTGATCATTTTCCTTCATTATGTTCTTAAATTTTCAGCCGCATATTAGCTACTAATAAATTATGATCACTTCCTATGTCTGCATTAGAGGGTATATGTTTTAACTTCCTTAATCACATATTTCGGAATCTGTGATTAACAATAACATAATTAATTTGGTTTCTTATGATGTTTTCCTTATTATTTTGGGGACTTTTCCAGGCATAAAGGCGTCTTTTTGGTAACTTAAATCACGTATTCATAACGAACAAGTTATTTTTTTCACAAAATTCGAATAATTTATCACCACGATAATTATTAATTCCGAGTTCGCGCGTACCGACTGCATTTCCTCTTCTGAAATTGTCGACCTTCTCATTAAGTATATCTTGCGGTTTCAGTCTATTAATAATCTTCTCTACACTTTCATATAATTTTTCGCTGTCTTGATCGTATCTTGAGTCAGATGTTGGGACATAGACTTGTATGATATTAATTCTGCATTGCGCTCCGTCCATTTGGAGTAGCAATATACGAACCGATACCGGTGTAAAGTTGATTATATGCCTTACCAGCCTATGTGCCACTATGATACCAACGCCATTTTTTATGAATTCCATCTTCTGTTCATGAGCAATAAAAATTTCCATTTCCTTGTTGCACCATTCCATTCCCAGGCCAGCGATGTTCACAAATACCCATAATGTCGAGTTTAAGTCGTCCAATCTCGTGTATTGCATTTTGGATTTTTCAAACAGCATATAGCGTTCTCACATTCCACGTTCCTGTTCTAAGTTTGTTTTTCACAACAATAGCTTCGCATCCTGTGCCCACTAAAGGGCCGCCCGGACACTCAGGTCCATTTGTATATTATGTTCCGCCATATACGATGTGTGGACCTGAGGATAGGTATACGAAATGGTTTCCTTCTTGCCTTCTCCGGAGTTTGCATTCGAGTCACCTTCTCTTAGGACAGTTGCGCTCGCTGCGCTAAAGAGCCTGTCTTACCCCGGGATTTTTTAAGGCGGTAAAGATTCACCTTGACACAGTGCCGTCAATGGATATTGAAAGGTTTTCCCTCAGCTAGCTTTCCCAAGATTGACTCCTTCCATTTGGCCGGGCACTTCCGCCGATTTTCCACGACTGCTTATCTACCTAATAGGCTTATTCGCAGCTAATCTCCAAATCTGGGGGGGAGGCTTTCTCTCATCCACAACCTGAGAGACGCGCCCGGTGGCACTCGCTGTGCCCCGGAATCTTAAAATATAGCACGAATTGATCTCCTTTATATGAATAATAACGCTTAAATATAGGAAAAATTATTTACACGTGCCGACCTAATAATAAATATATACCTATCTGCAGCAAGTTGTCAGGCCTACATCTTCAACTAAAAGTGAAGATCTACCGAATTGAAAAAAAAGCAAAATTGAATGTAACAGTAAAAATGGTTTTGGTTGCATTCCTAACAAGTGTTAATAAAAGGAATTTAAAGCAATGATTTGGAAAAAGTGTGGAATTCCTAATAGGTTTTAAAACGAGGAATTTACTTAACATATCAATGCCATTTTTATTTTTCATTGTTTATTATTAGCTTTTATTTATTTATTACTAGTTTTTTATTTTTATTGCTTGTGAAATTTATTTTCACCTTTTTATTGTTTATCGAAATCACCACCACCCTTTAAGTTTTTATTTATTATTTGAGAAATTTCTATCCTTTCATTTTTTATGTAAACACCAATAAGTCATTTTAAGCCGGTTTTATTAAAATTATTAATGGTTTTATTTTTGTTTTTAAGTGTTAGTAGTTTAGCCGGTAAATTGTCACATTGCCATTAACGCCAATGAAAAAATAAATTTAACCAATTCGAATTACGAGTACTATTTACAAATCTGTATTTATGAAAAAGCAAATAGCGTGAAAAAAATAAAAATAAATGTCTTTCTAAATTTTTACAGCTACTGCGTTCAACCAAAGAGAGCGTTACGAATACGAATAAGTAAAGAGAGCAGTGTGTACATTTGGTTTAACGTATTCGCTGTAAAACAATATCTAGTCGCACCTGCGTTTAATTAAAAAGCACGATCAATTGTCTCCGATAACTAAAGTCTACCGTACACGAGTATATGTAAATATGTGTGAATTTCGCTATATATGTGCATTATGAAATTAATACTTTTACAGAGTCCCTCGGAAATTTAACCGATTTCAGTATGCTTTATTTGCGACGCATGATTTACGAATATAGTATGAAGAAATAAATAAATAAATATGTTTCTGAGTTTTTATAGATTTCGAACGAAGGGAATGTATCATTGCGGAGGTTACGAATCAGTAAAAAAATGTGTGTGTGTGTGTGTGTGCGTTTGTTCAGAGTCACTGGGTTTAATTAAATTTTTCTTCGCCACTCTGGTTGCACTTTTTGGCTGTATTAGAAGAATTCGCCGTTTAAATCGATTTCTAACATGAATCTCGTTAATATAACCGCGCGAGTACACCTCTAGATAGCCATATCGTTTACACAACAACATTCCGCTACCTAACAAAGATAAAAAAAGCATAACTTAGTGTTACAAAACACATAGCACTCAACAATAAATACAGTGCCAATTTAACAGACAAATTATACGATAAAGGTAGAGCGGTAACATTATAAAAAAAAACAAAAAACAAACAACTCTGACAATAATAAACAAATATGAGCTAAATTCGCATTAATCAAGCAACAAACAGCAATTACCAACCTCCTTTGTAAAATAATTAAGATATTACACACTACATTAACGATTATTAAACGAATATAATAATAAATCCGGAATATATCAAATAAAATGAAGCGCGTGTAATATATATTGTTGTTGTTGTTCTTCTTCTTCTTTTCGATTCTGAGACGTTATTTGCATAATAATAAATTAGTGTACATACGAGACGCCCACGTATCAATTTAACTACATCGTTATTCCAAGCAGTGCTCCATTGGTCCATCATATCCACAGTGAACGAGATATGCGTATATCTAAACAAGTGCTGACGGTCTTGTCTTTTACCACAATGTCATATATCATCCTCATCCAATTTCCATTTGACATAATTTACTTTTGTTATACCGCTACTAGTACGCAGTCTGTTCAGTGTTCTCCATTGAGGCCGGTTTAATTGATCTTTTCGTCGTATGTTCTCTTTCGGTGACACAGGAGCGATTCCCCAGTATTATTCCATTTTTTCTTCCGTGCGGTACTTGCCTTGTCGAACAGTATGCTACTATTGTGCATAAAGGATTTACGTGACTTCAACCTTCGGTTTACCGTAACCTGCCTAAACATAGGGTGGCGAGGAGGGTCTGTTTCAATTTTAGTCCTTTCAATATCAGAAATATAACATCTCTTCTTATATATGGAGGCAGCGTGGTAGCCTAGTAGTTAAGGTGTTTGGCTACTAAATTGTAATAGGTTGTCGAAACTTACCTCGTTCCGGATTCAAGTCACTTCCAACTTTACCCAGCCTGAAATAATTGGGTACCAGAGAAATCCGGGAAAGTAAAGGCGGATCCCAAGTAGAAAGGGTCTGGCCCTAGTATTCTCATCAGATCCATTAGGCTCAGTACACTGTGAACCTTAACTTCACAATCTCAACGCCCTGTCAAGGGTAAGGGACCTACTTTACTTTACTTATATATGGAGGAGCAATATTACACGTTAAGTATAATGATTCAGTCGTTGTAGGTCTGAGGCAACCAGTTATAATCCGACGTGCATTAAAGCTATGCCTACTCTCCCGTTGTACACTGATCGACTCCAGGATGAACTTTCATATTCTGCAGCTGAAAAACGCACCAAAACTTTCATGATAAACATGTTGCCGTAATTAGACATCGGCATATACACAAGTCGTCTGCAACTGAGTACATAAAAATAAGTGTAAATTAACATTATACATATATAGAGACGCTGATTTAGGAATTTTAAAATACATAACTGATAAAAATGTATTCAATTACGCAGAGGCAATAGTAAATTCGAAAATAATTAAATTAAAAATAACATCATTTTGACTAATAAGCCTCTGCTTAAAATTTATTATTAAATTTTTACAAATCGATATATCGTTTTAAATTTATAATCGTTTTGAATATCAGTTATTCATTTTTCTTTTTAATTATTATTATCACCACGAGCGTCGCTAGGGTGGCAGGGAAGAGCCGTTGCCCCCCCCCCCGGAGCTTCGGAACTTTTTAATCAACTGGCCATGATGAGCTAAACGCGTAATCATGGACAAGTTGACTTCTATAATAAAGTAGTAGAACAATTTGCCAACGAAAATTATGTTTTAATTAAGATTCTTGTTTAATAAAATATTAAGCCTTTACAAATTATAAATTTTATTTTTCCTATAACTCATATTTTCTTTCTATCATCTTGCCCCTGGCTCATCGCCTGGCGAGACGCCCTTGATTATCACTACTACGGAATATGTGACTTGGGAACATGTCGTCGGTGATATGTATTTTTTTTGTAAATAATTAAATTTTCTGTTTTCATAATTTGTTTTACACTATGTAAATGTTTAATTAATTCTCAGTTTTACCGGTATATTAACATATAGTATATATTCGCAATTGTCAAAAAGTTTTATGAGTACGGTGTTAACAGCTTTGAAATGTACAAACAGGCTACCCTATATTACCTTCAAACGTGTCATAAAGCAAACCAGATTAGCTTCGAAATGATACTCTGGGGGTTCTGTTTTCAGAGGCAACCCCTATTTTTAATAGTGAATTTTAAATTCATTAAAGTAAACAGATAAACATGCAAAGATGTGAAACGTTTCAAATAGCATTCATAATCACTGCGATGATATTTTTAAAATTTAACTAACAGATATTAATAAATCAGTGTGTTGACTAAACAAAGAATGTCCACTCGATTTACTGACAATAACTACGCGTTGTTAATCGGTGTTTCGGGAATATGTTAAAATATAGACTATAACTCGCTGTGTTTAACACATTTGTTAGTACGTTTGAAAATTTACATCTGACTCCGTAAGCACGAATATAAAATGTTATTTCAGACGGCCACGTCCGGGATATGATTCATACTGAAAATCGGCGAAAGGTCGCGGAAAACTATGTGTGAAAAGTTCGAATTTTCCAAAATTTAACCAACTTAGAAATATTAATAGTTCATCTATCGGGAAAAAATAGGGAAAAGAATCATACTTTCAAGTACAATTATTTGACCAGACTCGATGAAATCCTTGTACATCGTTTCATTTATCGTAATTGTAGGTCAAATGGCTACTGCTTAAATTGTCCTCAGATATTACTTTATTGCATAAGAGCAGGTTTTCAAAAATTACCTTAAAAAAAAAACAAGAAAAGATGATAATTTTTAACCTAATGAGTTGTCCTCGAAGGGAATAGGAAAATTTAAGAACAGAACTTTTATGAGATTTTCACCACGGACCGGTATAAATTTAGAAAGAATATAAAAAATATTCGTGGAAATTTTAACAGAGATTATGAGCGATTTCTTATTTTCTGTTGATGACGTTATGTCGTGATAATGCTCTCCGGGAAGTTTATCAAGAAAAATATGTACGTATATATGATCTCATCGAAAATGTAAAACGCGTGAAAATCTTTCAGTTCCAAGATGCTTATATCTGTCCTGTAAATAGTTAGAAGATAAAATGAAAATCGTGTTTCAGCATATTTAAAATATCTGGTAATAGATTGAAAACTATAAACGCTATACCATTTTTCGCCTTAAATATTGGTTTTAATTTTATTATTCTTATTATTAACAACAATTTCAAAAATTACTATAAAATATTTCGGGAAGAGAAAATGAGTTTTTTACATAGTAGAAACATGTTTAACATAAATTAATACGGATTTTTAGAAAGTAAGAAAAGTGACATAGCATTGTTTAAGCATATACCTCGTATTACCGAAAATCTAGACAGTGTTAAACCATACTTAGCAGTGTACTTCAATTACCATATATATATATATATATATATATATTAATTACAACGTAATTCTTAGGCAACCCCCTCGAAAAAATGTCCCAAAAAAATGACCCAGAAAAATGTCCCAATTTTATGTAACGTTTGTTATATTTTGTAGAATTTTTGTTATTGTTATTTAAAAAATGTCACAATTTTATGTAATGAAGTATGTAACGAAAAAATGTCTTAATTTTATATAACGGAAGGTAAATGTTAGAATAGGATTTTTGTGGTTATGTTATTTTTTGTGTATGTTGATGCTAGTAAGAATTACGTTGTAAATTTTGATCATTTCAAGTATAAAAGAGAAAGAGACAGAAATGAAAGCAGGAGGGGTCAAGGGGCACTGCCCCTTGCGAGGCCAAAATGGCCGAGTTATATATATATATATATATATATATATATATATATATATATATATATATATATATATATATATGTATATGTATTTATATATTAACGAATTATGTGAGTTAAGTATTTTTGATAAAATCTTTACATGTGCAGATGATACAGTAATTATTGTGGGCTTCCTCCATATAGTCGTATCTTATAACAGCTGCCTTATAGAGATTCTGAAACATTGCTAAATTAGTTTAAAGAAATAGACTCATAGTAAATTTAAAGAAAACTAAATGTATAATATACAACGATTACAATAAGATTTGTGTAAAAAGTAACTGAAATGTAAAAAGAGTTTTTGTATTAAATACTTGAGTTTGAAGCTGGATTGTAAATTAATTTGGAATAAAAGTGTACCGACTACTTTGTGTCATAATTGGGAAAATAAAATTATATATTTTATTACTTAAATTAACATTTTAAGGAAGATCGTTGTACAATTAACAAGCCCGTTTTAACATACGGGTCAATGTACTGTGGAAGTGCAGCCAAATACAGTACCTTACAAATTATCTTTCTGCGTAATAAAATATTTAGGCTTATTAACACAAGGAAAAAAGAAATCAAGCTGGCAAAAATTACTTTAATCTAGATACTTTATATAAAAAATCCAGCTGATGATATTTATGCGAACAACCAATGGACGAGCTAAAGAGTTAATAACTAAGGATTGTATAGCAGAAGTTGCAGAAAGGAATTAACCACCATATCGAATTTAATAAAATTTCATTTGAGAATTCAAGCACTATTATATATCGGCGACGCCTAGTTCACAACAGCACGTGAATTTATAAGAATAGGCGTTGAAGTGTATTAGACCACTTTTCTTTATTACGACTAATAGTGATGACTATCTCCTAATGATACGTGTAAAAGTTGATAATTAGTCTAAGAATATATATTTATCTGATTTTATTTCCACACATTATTCGCGAGTTAATTTGTTTATAAATACTGTTGCGAAATATTTGAAATAAATTCATATTCATAATATTTGTGCAGTTTAGTATATATTTTCAATCATTTTTATTGTTTCGGTTTTCATGTACTTGTAAATCTTCTTCTCTCTCTCTGTCTTTTCGTTATCATATTTGTATTTTTATATAAAAATTTATCATATAAATGATTACTCTGTGTCTGCGTATTTATTACGGTTAGAGAAAGAAGTTTTATTCATTTATTTATTTTATTGTTTTCGATGCTGTTTATTTATTGCAGTATACCTTCACTTATGCAGTTCTGTGTATTAAAAGTAATAATAATAAAGTTGATTTGAATTAATTATTATTTCAAATTTAACTTTGGAGAAATATTTTTCTAAATAAGAATTCGAAAGTTTCGATTACCTTTTTTAATAAAGGGAAAGTGGCAAAATTTACTTATTGGTTTTACATGAAAATAAATGAGAAAAAATATCTCGAATATGGATTTTATTTTTCTATTTTCACTTTTACTTATTTATTTTCAGTTCAAAGTAATAGAAAATCCATTTCATAAAATGTATTCTATTCCATCGTAAAATTTACTATGTAAAAACGTTCCAAAAAAAAAATGTAACCATTAATGTTGACGGGAATAAAAATTATCATTTTTTTAAACAAGTTTATTTTGTCATCACAAAACGCCCCAAAAAAAAACGAACGATAAGAAAAATTTCGCTACAATTTCATGCGTATAGATTAAATCTAATTTTTGATATCTCTTTACATCATAAATGGCTTCGGATAAAGACAACGATTTTTAACTTTACGGCGAGTTGAACTAAACTGTTGCCAGCTACCCCGTTTGGTTAGGCAGCAAGTTAGGCAGCGATATTTAGTTTAAGTAGAACACGGTTCGAATTCAGTGCCACGCATTGCAAATATAGAAAAAATTCACTTTTGCTGTTGGGTTACTGTCCACAGCAGTGGCGGATCCAGAAGGACAGGGGGGATACAGAATTAATCTTACATTGTATCACGACGGATTTACAACATTTTCACACTCGCATAAATAATGATATATTTACTCATTCCGATACATAAATATTTCACATTCGTTTAAATCAAATGAAACAAACATACGTACCTGCACTCCATTCGTATACATTTGTATCAAACATATGTATTCACTGATATACAGCATGCAATACAAATACCGACACTAACGGTTCAACATTAGTATACATCAAATACTTCTCCCAGTTGCATTCATTGGTAACAACAATCATACACATATATATATTTATAATAAACGTGTGTAATAGAGTATAATTAAACCACTATTTTAAATACCAAATATTTCAATATTAAAATATTAGAAATATTACGAAACAACGTTAGTCCTGAATATTTTAGTTTAAATGATCATAATCAAATTAGCTCGTCTTTATTATTATTATTATTATTATCAGAGGCAGATCTAGAATGACATTGGGAGGGGGGGTTGTATAATTACGTAATATCTACTACGATAGGCAGTAGATTTGAGAAATACCCCTTGCTTCATAAAGAAAATCAAATAGCGACCTTTATAGAAATTTTAAAATGTTTTAAAAATACGTAATTATTACAATTTTTAATTTAACTTTTGTCTTATTTTTAGTTATGAAAAAAATAAAACGAAATTATAAAATTCTAGCTGAAATGGTAGTTCCGAAATATGTAGTAAAAAAAATAGTATTTTTATTAGACTTTACTTGTTTTTTATTGTTGTTAGTAATCCAATCCGAAATCTTTGTTCGTGAGCAAGTTTAAATATATATATATATATATATATATATATATATATATATATATATATTAATTACAACGTAATTCTTAGGCTACCCCCCATTCGAAAAAATGTCTCAAAAAAATGTCCCAATTTTATGTAACGTTTATTATATTTTATAGGATTTTTGTTATTGTTATTTTAAAAATTTCACAATTTTATGTAATGAAATATGTAACGAAAAATGTAATGAAAAAATGTCTTAATTTTATGTATATAATGAAAGTTAAATGTTAGAATAGGACTTTCGTGGTCACGTTATTTTTTTTTGTGTGTGTTGATGCCAGTAAGAATTACATTGTAAACTTTGATCATTTTATAGAAGAGAAAGAGACAGAAATGAAAGCAAGAGGGGCAAGGGGCACAGCCCCTTGCGAGGCCAAAATGAACATAACCACGAAAGTCTTATTCTAACATTTAACTTTCATTATATAAAATTAAGACATTTTTTCATTACATTTTTCGTTACATATTTCCATCGAACTATTTTCATTTACATTACAAAATAAAAATAAAAAATAAATAAGGAAGGCAAAAGACCGATGACAGTATAGAATAAAAAAGGAACATTAATAGTTTTACTAGAAAATAGTATTAAATATTAATTATTAAAATTCATAGGTGTAAAATTCATACAAATCTTTTATAGCATAAATTAAGTTTCTCTGTTATAACAAATTTTTTCATAGAGGCTTTGGTTCTTTGAGGGAGATGCCCTTCATCCCCTCTCTCCGTGGATCCGCCACTGGTCCATAGTGTCAAAGAGCCTTTAAAAAAAAAATTATAATTAAAATATTAAATCAAGGTTTTGTTCCGCTCCAAATGATACATATAATTTCACAGCACAATATATGGTAATTATGTACTTTCGAAGAAAAAAGAAAATCCTGTGAGTGCATCCTCACCGCAGAAGTTGGAAAAATCGGATGATCTTTTTTGAAGAATTCGTATAACAAAACATATTTCGCTAACCAATCAGTAAACCTTTAATGTAAATTAGAAATGTTTAAAATTATGAAAATTTCATGGACCCCTTTTGTATCGCGGTAGTCTTTCTTCATGAATGATCAAGTACCTAATGTGCATTTATTTCTATCTAATGTTCGTTATTTATTATTCATCGGGTTTATCTCACAAACTATTGAACCTACCTTATACAAAACTGTCTGGTTCAATAATAGCTAGACAGTTGCTCACTAAAGTGGGGATCAATTCTACGATAAATAGTTGAAAGTTATTGAAAAAGTTCGTACAGAATTTATAAGATATTTTGATATAATTCTATATCGTAAGTTTGCTCAGTGTGGCAAATTTCTTAATTCTTAATCGCTGCATACACGAAACAATGAAAGTTTACATATACGTAACATTAGATTTACCTACGATACTACAACAAACCGTTCATTTATTACGAAAGACATTTTTCCTTACTTCTAGAGCCCTCTCTAGAGAAAAGTAAGAAAACTTATAACCCTTTTCACCTTTGTTAGTTTTTCGCGAGATAAAAATATTTTCGCTAGCTTAGTGCTGAAATTAATGGAAAAATGATTACTTTATATTTGCGGAAAGTATTTACATGAAATTATGAAAACCAAATTACAAAAAAAAAGAAAAAAAAAAAGAGAAATTCATTACAAGATGTTTAGGGACTCCTTATCGAAACTCGTATATTACTGTTTTGGTCTCGCCGGTATTCAGCTTATATTTGCGCAAAAATAAGATTTCTCGTAGCAAATTGCCATGATCCTTTAATCTTCCGCCCCGAAGCTTCTTTCGTTATAAATGATTAGTCCCTTTTGAGTGGTATTTGTTGTTCTCCTAAAATTTTATCATTTAGAATTTCGTGTGTACTTAACAGACGGGAAGGAAAGAATCTTGAACTCCTACAAAACCATCAAAAAGCAAAAGCTGCAATATTTGGAATACATCATGAGAAGATCGAAGCATACCAACATAAAAATACTACTTGAGGATAAAATTTCTGAGAAGAGATCGAGAAGAAGACGTCAAAAATTTCATGTATGGACAACCTTAACAACTGGTTCAACTGTTCCTCAAGAGAAATTTTCCAATCAGCCGTTGATAGAAAGAAATTCCAATTGTAGATGATTGCCAACCTTCAAAATGGAGATGGCGAATGAAGAAGAAGAGAATTTCGAGGTGTAATAGCTGATTAGTTTTTTTATTGGAATCAGCCCAGATTCATACTTATGTTTAATTCTTTGTTAATTTTTGTTTTTTTATAAATTTGGCATTGATAAAAATCCGCGGACGTAAACGTACTTATTTTTTGTCGGGTAGGAGAAAATTCTCATTTTATTCCGTTTATCTTTCTTTTAAATATTTTCATCTTATTATTACAAATATTTACGAATGAGTACACTTTTAAAATTACGTTTAAATATATATGTTACGCAATTTTCAAACAAGTGTTCTTATCTATACTTTGCTAAGTAAAGGTGACGGTGCTCTATATAATTGAGTCGATTTCCGTTTGAAACGTTAATTTGTAAATTGCACTTGCTAATAATAATAATAATAATAATAATAATAATAATAAAATAAAATAAAGATTTTCTCGGATATCAAACTGGAGGTCATGGGTTCTAGAGTCGGACTTAAATCGTTTGTGCCGATATAATACAGCTAATCAAAAATCGAACTGACTATTAGTGACAGAGGAGTGATCTAGAAAAGTAGAGATGAGTCTGAAGCAAAATGTAACTATTTTCAGATCCAGTGAAGACAGTAATTATATTGTAGCACATTGCCGGAAAAGCTTAACCTATGGCGCCGCTTATAAAAAAGGGATCAGATTATTCGAAAGTACCACCCCTTTCAAGTACGAACCAATTTTATTTTCAAATCCCGTTTCTCATTATCTTCAAATTCAGCCAGTTCCCTGTTCTCAGCCGTGGTTTCATTCCTCTTCTTATCAACTTTTCCTTAATCAGACTGCGTTTTAATCACTCCCTTCTACCCTCTTCACGTTTTCGTTTTTCCCTGTCCTCCTCACCCGATTGTCCCCTTCATAATTCCATCTCTCCTACCATATGTGATGCAAACCACATCTTCTCTGAATGCCTTGCTCTTGATTCTGAGCGCTCTGTTTTGTACTCTAAAATCTTCGCACTGGGTCTTCCTGCTCCTTATAATTCTTCCTTTGTTCTTTGTCTTTTCCTTTCCATCTCCAGATCTAAATCCCTATACTGCAATCTTTCCTAAGCTCTATTTCTAATCGTCTCTCTATTCACCCCTTTCCTTAATTTCTGTAGTTGTTGGGTCCAAGCCGCTGGCGCACCCAAAAGATAATATACATAAAATAATATTATTATTTTATGTACAGCAAAAAAAAAAAAAAAAAAAAAAAAGCTTCCCAATAAAAACAAAGTGATTCTTTTTTTTCTTTTTTTTTAAGCTTTCGAAAACTGAATACTATATTTCACCAGTGAGAAATGGAAAATAGCCATTAGTGACTGTCTGAGACGAATGAAAGATTTAATTGAAAAACTGTTAATCAATAAGAATATTTAAATGAAGCAACGAAATTCATTCCTATAATACTAGGGTTAAAAACTTCCTATAATGAACAAAACAACAAATGCGTGTTTAATGAGGCCCTTGTTTCATTACCAAAAAGTACTCGAAATAATTCAAAAAACTTGTTTTAAACTGAGTTGCCATTAGCATTACCGGTATCACGAAACAGCTAACCTTCTAAAATATCACGGACAATTTCGGCTGTGCACTAATTTTCTGTTTTATCAGTCACACTGGTTGCGACTAAACTGCTGTAGTTGATTATATAAACCTTTTATCGATTCGTCATGTAGAAATTCGTTAAAGCATCTTAAAGTTCGGTCAACTTTCGCTATACGTATGAAAAATTTTTATAGCGGCAATCCATTTCACATGCGTAATTCTTTCATCGTAGCTTCAAGTGTTTCCCATCTCACTTCGACGTGAAAGGTAGCTCTCTCCCATCGTTACCTGGTGACACGGCTTTCGAACCCCACATAAAGGTATTATCAGAACATAAGGGCCTTCTATCCCGGTAACCGACGATATTCGACAGTCCTCGCGCTGAACATACTTCGCTGCGCCTACAAAACTACTAAACCACGGATAAACCGGAAGAATGGCATTAACCTTTATAATTAAGTCCATATCTCTCTCTTCTCTGCCGCGCTTATTTTACAATCACTTTCTCGTATTGTCAACCACTCACTGCGCGAAGCACATTTCATCCAACGTTCGGGCAGCTTTATAAACTTAAATTTACCAAAATCTTGTAGTTCAAGTGTCTGACAATCTCTTTCCTTCACGTTTGCATATCTCTATGTTGTAGTGAACGATAGGCGATACATGCAAAATCGGCGAGCAATTTCCGTCACGGTAAACAAGATTTACCGATTTTCGAAGGATAATAAATTCCGCGATTATTTCAATTAATGATTCGAAGATACCAGAGACTTGCAAGAAATATCATTCAGAACTTGTTGTTTTTTTGTGACATTTTCGGCATAATATTTGTGTTTTTAAAGGGTTTCCTTTTATTATGGCTATAGTAGTAGACGATCGCACCCGTTGATTAGAAATAAGGTAATATGTGGCCGCCAGTACCTCATTTCTCGAAACTCGTGCGTGAACAAGGCCACTTAAATATATAGAAAATAATCAAATTTACATACATTATGACCAGCGCTAATTATATACCATAGACAGGCAGGCGCACACTCATGTAATCGCCGATGAATGTGTGTGTGCGTGTGTGTATTGAACATCATTTTTCTTCCATATATTCCGCGAGTAAAATAATTTTTATAATTAACCGCACTAGAACTGTTTGCGATAACCTTTAACTAGCTGGGGCTACTTGTAGAAAGATAAATCGGAACGGACTGTCGGACACGATCTACTTTTCCCCACTGTAACGTCGCAACATTTTTACATTACATTCATGATCGCCACATTATGACCATCATCATCTTGAATAAAAATTGCCGACCCCCTTTATCGATGAAAATAAACTTTAGTGTTATTTATCTCGATTTCTATATGTTTTTCGATGTTTTTATCCGAGCTATTATTGATTTATATTAATTGCGTCCTCGTTGACGATTATGTTTCTGTCGCATTAGGCGTGAACCGGGCATGTCTTCAAGGTATACATCGACTTCGACAGTAAACAGGAATTTCTCCGATTACAATAATGTTAACGGTAATGCGGACAACCAGTTGGGTAAGTTATCTGACGTGGCTCTTTTCGTTCATTTTTTTCTATTCCGATACATTTATTCCGTTCTCGATCTGCCTCTCTCTCTCTCAGCAGGCTGCACTCGCTATTTCTAAATACGGTTAACAATTGTCTGGACCACGGGCACGTTTGACGCTGTTTCAGAGGGAAAAAAGTCGTCGTCCGCCACGTCTTCTACTGCACTAGGAAGTAACGTAAAATTCGAACCCGAGACCTACACTTGTTATCCGAACTAAATACGTCACTGCTAATGATAATTGCGTAACGCGCCTAGGGTATCACTCTTTTTTATAAACGTCTTTGCAACCAGTCGCGAAGCTCGTCATGAAAATTTGGCAGAAGCATCGATCTGCACCTGTTAGGACGATTGCGGAATGTTCTCGATGGTGGTTACGTAATCGGCGGCTCGCCTTACAAATTACGAAAATTTGGCAGCGTAAACGGAAACGATTGAATTACTTACCGCGGAGAGACGATTATGTTTTCGAATTTCTCATAGCGATTACATCATAACGGAGAAGTTATTACAAATCTCCAAAATGCATCAGGTGAATAATACCGTTTTCACTTTGCAAAAACGTGGGAATTTATTGTGGCCCCAAAAAAGGTTTTCCCTTCTAAAGCGTAACAAAACTATTTAATTTGATAAGAATCTTCGATTATTTCAGTTTCCCTCGAGGTATCAAAGTAGTGTTCAGTCTCACTGTAAAAAATAATTTAATCTACGCATTTTCAGACTAAAATTTGGTTAATTATCTATAAAATATAATCACAATTATAGCAAACAACAATAAAGGTATCGAGAATGATAATTATGCTTAGGAACGTTTTCGGATCCGATCTTATAAATTCGCGCTAATACGGTGCTTTATTCGTGTTTTCCCGCATTCTTTAGCCCTAGCTGATGATGGAGTCAACGTCGTCGAGCAGAAATATGTATATTAATTTCTTATTACATTTTGTTACTTGCTTTACATTTGTAATTTGTATATATATATATATATGTATGTATGTATATTTGTTTCTATAGTTTATAATTTCAACAAACAGGATGAGTAGCTTTCTGTATGTTGTTTACTTTTTTTTTATAGTTAATTCGGAGCTCAATAGATAGGTGTTGCGACATTGTCAACTTAAGCCAAAAAATTGTCAACTAAATAACATGGTTAAGAATTGCGAACAGCAATGATCATAAAGATAAAATAAATAAAATCCCCCCTTATTAATTAACAAACAAAAATATTTATAAATATAAATCAACTTTAGTCAACCCCATGAGAACTGAAATAGTTATTATGAATACACAAAAAGCTGAAAAAAATCACAAATTTAAAATAAATATTGACGATTTTTTAGGGTGTTCTTACCTACGTTTAAAAGAAAAAAGAAAAAATATGCTGCATATTTTTAGGTACTTCATTAATATTTTATGCAAAAAATTTTTTATTACGAGTATAATTAATAACATGTGTAATTTTTATTAATGTTCATATACGGGGGGTAATTCATTTATGTGAATTATTAATAAATATAAATCAAAATGATAAGAAATTATTAATAGTATGCGGATATTGGTGAAAAAAATGTATTGTTATTTATAAAATAAATATGCGAAGAAAATTTTCAAAACCCCTCCCTTTCCACAATCCTGGGCACGGGCCTGCTCCTATTTGATTTTTATCGCTTTTTAGCTTCTGCGGCTGGTAGTTATCGTAATCAAAAAGAAAACTTTTTTTTTGAGCGGGATATTGGCAACGAATAAAACTATTACAAATATCTCTAAAAAGGATTCATAAGAGATAAGGTTTTGTCTGCGGTAAGTAAACAGGTGCTGAATTTTAGTATAATCTATCATCTTCTTATTCTAATGTTTGTTTGTAAATATAAATATAGATTCAAAATTTCACTGAAAAAAAGTGTGTTATTGAATTATCAAATGATTTATATGCAAACATTCGAAATACCAACAAGTAACATACGAGCATCAGCGTATATAAAGGAGAAGCCCCCCCCCCCGAGGGGAACGTAAAAGCCAAAATATTGGTGTATGATTACGCTGTTGTCGCCTTAGATCGGATTTGAAACGGTTCGAATCTTTTTTATGTTTTTATTTAGGTTACTTGCATAGGAAAGCATGTCCAAGTTTATTTGTTAGATAGTATATCGTATACCGATTACGTACCCCATACGCGAGCAGGCCGAAAATTGAAAAGGATAGCAAAAAGATTTTTGGTGAAAATGAAGACATGATGTTTCTCATGGGCGGATCCAAAAAAAAATTTGGAGGAGGAAATGATATAATTACGTAATATCTTCTACGGCAAGCAGTAGATTTGAGAAATACCCCTTGTTTCATAAAGATAATCAAATAGCGACCTCTATAGAAATTTAAAAATGTGTTTTAAAAATACATAATTACCACAATTTTTAATTTAACTTTTGTCTTATACTTAGGGGGTGAAAAATAAAACGAAATTATAAATTTCTAGCTAAAATGGTAGTTTAGAAATAATAAGAAAGATAGGTATTTTTGTTAAACTTTACTCCTTTTTTATTTTTGTTAGTAATCCAATCCCAGTTCTTTTTCCATGAGCAAATTTAAATCGAAGAGGTGTGTAATAAACTGATGTGCAATGACTTTTGGACCACCCTGTATATTTCTTATTGAACTATTTTTCATTTACATTACAAAATAAAAATTAAAAATAAATAATGAAGGTAAAAGACCGATGACAGTTGGGTTTAAAATAAAATAAAAACATAACATTAATAGTTTTACTAGAAAACAGTATTAAATATTAATTATTGAAATCGGTAGGTAAAATTCATACAAATCTTTTATAGTATAAATTAAGTTTCTCTGTTATAACAAATTTTTTCATAGATGCTTTGGTTTTTTGTGGGGCGCGATAATCCCCCCCCCCCTCATCGTGGATTCGCCACTATGTTTTTGAATGAATATGAGATACGACACAATCGCTAAAACCTGCCACTGCAGTAGAAATTATAGATCACTGCGGTGAACAGTTTTTCCCATTGATAAAAAAAATTTTTATTATACTATCCACATTTCTAGTGTCCACTACGGCCCCAGAAAGATATTTCTCCACTCTGCCATGAAAAAGTTATGTTATGAGCGTTCACCATGAGCTGGCGGTGAAACTGGATTCCCAAGAAATTGTAAATAAGTTGGCAATAAGACGTAAACGGCTCAATTTAAAATTTTCCTTGCCATCACCCTCGGTCATTCCAGCACTTGAGTCTTTCCTATCTTCCATATCTGATCGCATAAACATCTGATTCCGCTGCTCATTCTTCCCCCTTTTCTTGGGCCAATGTCTTTATGACAAACCCAAAAAAAAAAAAAAAAAATTAAAATTTTAAGTTACATTCTTAATATATTATTACAATAATATTGTTGTATGAAAATATAAGTAAAAAATGAAATAAGATTGTATTATTGAATATAATAAATAATAATATAATATAATAACACAGAGCGACCTACTGGTTTATTTTGCTTAAAAAAATTATGAAAATATCAATTTGATTCTCTCCCCCCTTGAAAAGCCATATGTACGTCCGTGCATACAAGGGTCGCCCTCTTTCGGGCGTGGATCGTTCGGGTGGGAGCAAGCGAAGGTTTTTACTCTTGATTTGTAATATTGTATATATTTCTCGCCCAGCATTAATATAAATGTGTTTATTTGTGTTTAAAAATTTGTGTGCCTTTATTTGTTTCTTTCGATATTTTTTTGAAACCTAGGTAGCTTCGTCGAGAGATTAAATATATAATTAAAATTATGGATAACAGGAGAAACTTCAATAAACGTAATCCCAAATAAACTTATTAGATATGAATGAAAAAGAAGAAAGATAATATAACGAATGTATATTAGAAGCAAATTCAATTCAGTTATGTTACACTTTAAATGACGTAGAGTTGATGGTTTGTAATTTTTTAAATATGGCGGACTATTCATAAAAAAAAAAAAAAAAAATGAAAAGAACCGATATTGCATTTGATCGATTATTAATATTAATCATCTTCATCCGTTTCGTATTACTAACACTAACGGAACTCTTAAATTTACATCGCAAAAGTCTGTTTATTTGTATTTCACACTGAAGTCGTTATTTCAAAAAAATGAATAACCCAGTAAAATTATGTAAAATATGTGTTTCGTGATTATGTGTATGTACATATAACATACTAAACACGTGGACAAACTAAATTGTTAACGGAGAGCGGTATTTTTTGTGTGGAATTTCTGATAGCAGCGAATGGGTAATGTAGAAATAAATTTCTGAGTAGGTGATCTAAGCTCATGTAGTTGAATCAGTGCTGGCACCGAACCCATTTAAAAAAAAAAAAATAGAAATAAATTTGGTAACTCGTGTTTTTCATTAACACAAATGATAACGTTTAACGGACAATATCTGAAAATCACTGCAGGTAGCCTGTAAAAGGGTCAGAGTAAAAACCCCCGTTCGCTACCACCGGAACGATCCACGCCCGAAAAATCACGCCTGAAAGAGCTGGGGCCCCGCATACGATGATGCAAATTACGTATTAAGACCCTATTAAATTCAAATTGTTGCCCCCACAATTATAACTTTTCGCTTATTCCCATATCGCATTACGAAAAGATTTAATGTGCTTTGCACCTAATACAGACTTTTGTTTCATAAGAATTGTATTTTTCATTTCATATTCATTATTAACTTACATCTATAAGTTTTATTTGCACACGAATATTTCTCTGTTTTTTTCGGTTTTTTTCCGTTTTTTTCGTTTTTTTGCAGCAATATTATGTTTTCATACATATCTAGCGTTAATCTAGTTTTATATTTCGTAAATTTATACTTTATGTTATTGATCAATTTTTAATTTGATGAAACATTTTTTATATGTATACTTGCCACGCCTCGCGCAATATTGCGTATTGTCATAAAAGTGTATAATAATAATAATAATAATAATAATAATAATAATAATAGTAATAATAATAATAATAAAGATGAGCTAATTTGATTACTATCATTTAAACCAAAATATTCATGACTGACGTTGTTTTGTAATATTTCTAATATTTCTAATATTTCTAAATATTGCAATATTTAATATCTAAAATAGTAGTTTAATTATACTCTATTACACACGTTTATTATAAATATATATGTATATGATTGTTGTTACCAATGAATGCAACTGGGAGAAGTATTTTATGTATACTAATGTTGAACCGTTAGTGTCGGTATTTGTATTGCATGCTGTATATCAGTGAATACATATGTTTGATACAAATGTATATGAATGGAGTGCAAGTACATATGTTTGTTTCATTTGATTTAAGATTTATGTCTCGAAATGAGTAAATATATATCATTATGTATGCGAGTGTGCAAATGTTGTAAATCCGCAGTGATACAATGTAAGAGTAATTTTGTATTCTTTTATTTTTATTTTATCACGTGTTATAATATACTCCTTGAAATAAACCATTTCTCGTGCATTATCGCATATTTGTGGTTCATTTCACATGTACAATAAATAATAATAAATGATTGGATTTGACTTGCTTATTATTAATTATTACTGTTATTAAAATTATTATTATTTTTAATTATTAATTATCACACTATTGTTATTTTTATTTGCACAAACATTTATTTATTACACTGTTATTATTACAACTATTTATTATTATCGTTTTGCCGCTATTAATTACAATCTGATTTACTCTTTCTGTGGCAGTTTATTGAAATGTAAAAAAAATTAGTTCATTAATTTGACGCGTTGGCATATTCGTCGATCAAAAGCGTATTCAAAGACAATAAACAAAACCTATTCGAGATAATCTGGGAGCAATGTTTGAAGACTACAAAACACAAAAAGGTTATCGTAATAACAAAAAAAAAAAAAAAAAAAAAAAAAGTACAATTGAAGACCTTGGTTAGAAAAAAACATTACAAAGACTACTGACTTTGGCGTGCCACCACACCTAGTTGCAAAGAATAGAGATTGATCACTACAATAAAAAAAATAAAATAAATACGTAAACAAATAAAAAATAGTACGCTGCTAAAATGCCTTACACAGACGAACTCCTCTCGAAGTATTCTCGCAACAATTTGAGTCTATCAAACTTAATTGTTGCCAATGCATAAAAGTCTTAATAATAGATAAAGAATAGAAGAAATTAAAGTACATTTTTTTTTTTTTTTTTTTGGAGGATTTTGTCAAGTTTAGCACTTCTTCGTTCGATTTCGTACGTAAACGATACAATGCGGCGACAAATAAAAAATATCATTTTGCGTAATAAAGAGTTGACAAGGTAGGTTTGGTTTGTAGTGGGAGTTAACTGTAATTTGAAATGTACAGCATCGTTGCAGTATGTATGGAATATGAATTAGGCTGCAGCAGAGACGTGGTGCCGTCCATAGGCGTTGTCAAATGAATACAAACGTAGCACAATTTCCATTCTGCATTTCTGTCTCCGGCATCGATACTTAACGGGAGAAAAGTTATTTTAAAATTGTAAGTTTAATTCGAAGCTTTTAGGTGAATAATTATCGTTCCTTTCTTTGCATACAACTTTCAAATCTCAATTAAAGTAATTGAAAGTAGTTAGAAAAAAAGCTAGCAACATTTATAGCATTACTTAACAAAAAGTAAATACATAAATTTGTCCTATATGAGAATTTGTCACGCATTATTAAAGAGCGCCATCAGTTGGCAATGCGACGATGATTTTCATTGCGCGTAAAAGATTGTACCATCATTTGAAAGCGCCAAAAATAAATACTCCATTTTTTAATGTACAACGAAAAACACTGTGCAAATGAAACGTTTTTCGCTTAATTTTAAATATTCCGCACATCAATTTACAGTATTCTTTAATAAAATTTTAATGCTGAAAAGAGAATTTAGTGCTTCCACATCTAGTAGTTAATTAAAATGTATGCAACAATATGTGCAGTATATAAATAAATTTTCCTAATTTACACGCACACACACACTCATTTTTTTTTAATATATAGTATATATATATATATATATATATATATATATATATATATATATATGTAAAAACAAATTAAATACAAACGAAGCGTACGTATATATTCTAGCAAATATGAACGTATGCCAAAAAGATATTTATCATTTTCAAATTTCAATTAGCAACGCTGTACAAATTTCTCTTTCATTTGGATTATCAGATACAGTTTATTGTTGTAAACAACGTGTTCTGCTTTCTTATATGAGAGTCCACTTATTAGTCTTAATCAATAACGGCATCGATATTTAAAATGAAGATGTATTTATTAAAATCAAAGAGATGATGTAACGAATGAACACGGGTTTTTTTTTACTTTGTTCATTTTCGAAAATTGCTTGTTGTGCAAGTAAATTCTGGCGCAAACAAGATCTACATCTCTGTAGATTTTAGATTTAGACTCGGCTATTTAAATTTTAATTTAATCATTGAAAATAAAAATATGAGTACGCTGCTTGGCGCCGTGAACCCCGTACGATTTTTGATTTTAATTTGAGGTAGCGCAAAAACGTTTCGATGTAACTGTTTCCACCGATCTCCAAATTAGATTAGTAGTACTTTTAGTGCACATTCCGGGTACACTTCACACACACACGCACACACACATGATTCATTTATTTATTTTTTAATATCAATTTAGAAAAACGTTTGCATCGTTATAACAACAACTGCGAATTTCTTAAACAACAATGAATTAATCGCTTATAAATTAACGCTTTTTTTAAATTCCTTTCTTTTACATGCATTGATTAAATATCATCGCAATAATCACATCACATTTCTATGAAAAATTGAAATCGTTTGAAAAAATATATTTTCACGAACTAAAACATTTTGTACACATTATAATGGTGCGCAAGAACTGAAAATAATGGCCTTTCAAGAGTCGACTAGAGCTTTCCTACCTTTACGTAGCCTAGGTATTTATTACATCCGCTACGTTTTGATATTGGTTGGATTCCGTTACTGGAATTCGGAGATTTTTTCACTTGAACATTAGCAGCAGCCGACAAATATTTAAACAGAGACACACACGTCGAGCACAAAGTTCGAAGGGGAAACGTTATAACTCTAGGACTATTAAACCTCCTTTTCGTTCGCTTGTATTCCAAAATATTGTATCTATTAACACATTTAGTTCGTGAAACGGAGTTTAACATGAGAACAGCTGGTATTTTAGATGAATTTTTTCAGATTCGTTTGAATTTTCTCTATTACCGTAATATACAATTTTAAGTATTTCATCTTTACTTCCGTCCTCTTCATCAACACCAACTTCGCTTGTATTCAATATATATCATATTTCCGACGCCTTCGGGGTAGAATGCTTGTTGAATTATTTATCATATTACCGTAAATTAGAATTAGCTTCTCAATCGACCGATAGAAAAGTGTGTTAATGTAATTTTCATCAATGTAACTTTCATCAAAATGACTCACCGAACATGCTTCACGCCGAGAACTACCAAGAAGAAGAAGACACTGAAAAGATAAAATAACCGACATAAATGTTAATTAGCAGACTACCGAGATGATTGCAAAACGTTTCCCAGTAGCAAAAATGTACAAATTTTACCTGAGTCATTTTAACGCATCCAGTACAATTAGTTACAACTTAGTTATTAAGTTCTTATTTTGTACGCTTAGTAAATCGTTGTGTATAAAATTTAATGATTTACTCTAGGTACAAAAGCACGAAACACGCTTTATATTCCTTTAAGAAGTTTCGTAATACGTAATTACCAAGTTCCTTGTAAATTATCATTTCTACTTACTTTATTGTTTACACACGTCCGGCAATATCTGAAATGAATAAGTAATTACATTCAAAGAAAAAGTATTAACGCCATATTCTTTTATATCTCGGTGACGTTGGTAAAATAATTTCCGTTTCGGGTTGCACGTGATCATTTATTCTATAGTGTGAAATAATCTCTTCAGCGAGTGAAATAAAATATAAATTTAAAATGCTTGTACGAACAGCGCGGTTTTGTGTACCGACACGACTGAAGAAGAGCTTTGTTAAAACAGGCATAAATTGTAGGATCAAAATTCATTACAGTTGTTTTTTCCTCAAATGTTAGATCTGTCGCCGCGATCGACGAATGGTGGTGCTATAGTGAACATACTGGGCTATTGCGTAAATAAAACTCATTCGGCCCTTAAAACTCGAATTTATAATAAACCGTTAACATTTTTCCTACCAAATTATATCGTAAATCATTAGAGTGGCTTCTCCTTTATTTGCATTCGCCTTGACTTAATGATGCACGGCAGCGATAAAACGGCTTTAACAGTGCAACGGCAAACTTATCATCTGTTGCGGATAGATTTATAATGCTTGTTTATTCAAAACAACGTAAATTTGATTCTAGAAAAACAATTATTTCTTTTTTAATTTATTTCGCCGTTCGTAACGTGACCAAAAACAACAATCGCTTCGTTTTTACACAATTTTGGCACTTTAGTCGAATTAATGATCTCTTTCACCTTTTTTTTTTTTTTTTCACCTCCTATTCCGGCAAAGTAAAATCACGCGAGGAATTTAAAACGTTGAAAAATAAATGTGTTTTAAAAAGGCAAAAAGATATATAAATTCCTTTCTTTTTTCCGTTGATAAATCTAAAAAACAGTGAGCCGTACAAAGACAAAACAAGTTCAGTAAAGCATGAGGTTTCATGCGCTGAGGATTCCGTATGTTAAATTAAAGATAACTCCATAATTTTCATTTACATAATACTAAATTCAAAACAACAATAATTCCAAAACAGATATTTTTAGTCCAGTTCTTTTTCACACATCACGCAGTGTCATCATATATTGTACTGCAAAAAAAAATAAATTCTAATAAATAAACGCTATTTAGTCCTAGATTTTTGGAAGGATTAATTTTATCAATAAATATTTAAAAATTTGTAATTGTACTTGTTTGTTTTCCGAACTTCTATATAGTTATATTTCAATACTATTAGTTAAACCACCTTCCTCGTTTGTCATTCTCAACTGTTCATCAAATAAAATCAATAATTTTCTTGACGTAATTTCACTTCAGTTACGATTTTTAAATAAAATTTATTTAGATATATACACAAAACTTTAAATAAACTACAGCAAACATGCCAGAATGAGCATATTTTCAACCCAATTCGAAATTTATAGCTATAATAATATTCGCGATGCAAACAGGGGGCTACATATTAGTTCTCGCGCTTTTTGAACTTTTCGGCAAATTTGAAAGTTTGGTTAAGAAAACGAAATAAGGTTTCGTTCCCGACAAATAGCAATCTTTCCAGCAATATGTATATCACATATGCCCGGGAAAAAAATATTTTTCCCAAAATTTCGAGCTTTCAGTGCCCCGAAGGTCCGGTTTTCAAGTTGGAAATCCGGATGTTCCAAACTAAAGAAATATACAGGGGGATGCGCGTATTTTAAATCGCGTTTAAAATTTTCAGCCGTAATACTCGCGGCGCCAGAGGGGGAACACTTCATTTTTCGCGCTTTTTTGAACTTGACGGCAACTTTGAAAGTATCGTTAAGGAAATAAAATACGGTTTCGTTCCCGACAAATAGCGATCTTTCCAACAATATATATATATATATATATATATATCACATGCCCGGGAAAAAAAATATTTTTTTCTAAAATTTCGAGCTTTCGGAGCCCCGAAAGTCCGGTTTTAAAGTTGGAAGGCCGGATGTTCCAAACTAGAGAAATATACGGGGATGCGCGTATTTTAAACCGCGTTTAAAATTTTAAGCTGTAATACTCGCGGCGCTAGGGGGGGCACGCCATTTTTTGCACTTTTTTGAACTTTTCGGCAACTTTACATAACTTTGGTAGCATAATTTTTTGATTTTATGAAAGGACTCCTGTATTTTAGTTTATATTTTGAATTTCAGCTTTATAGGTTTATCGGGTGATGAGTTATGATTTTTTAAGTGATTTTTGAGGTCGTCTTATGTACCATATTATATATTCTTGACGGTTTTGGGTTTTTTTTTACCGCCCAGGGTAATAATCGGTAATCTTTAAGTTATAGAGAATTTTAATTGTGATTTATGTTTCAAATTTATAGTTTATAAGTCAAGCTGTTCGTGAGTTATTGTATATTTTATTTGATATTTTTGTCATTTGTGTACCGTCTTATTAGGATTCCGTAAGTTATTACGGAATCCGAAAAATGTGTAAGAGCTTGATTTCGCGGCCAAAGCCTTATCCAAACAGTATGCCTTTTTATGTGTTGTGTCCTCCTCGGTGCTTCTATTTATTTTTCGAATAATATATCAGCCTAAATAACTATTTCCAACCAAACTGACGACAATCGAAGTTAAAATACAATTCTAGTTCGCGAATTTAAACAGAAAAACAAACATTTTTAAAAACGCGAACCGATAAAAACGACGATCGATAGGTCTCGAACTATTAATAAAAATTTTTTGTCGTATCATGAAAGTATTTGCTACCCTGTTGTTCAATCCTACTATATTTCAATTCTTTAATCCAAATATACTAGATAAATTCATGTGGTTCCTACCATATTCAAATTCCTTTGCTCCTTTTTTCCTTATTTTTATCATTGCTTGCTTTGAACACCTTCTCTTAGACACGCGTATAATTTGATGCGTAATCCTGTGAGTAAAATTTGACTCTGGGGGGGGGGGGGGGCAGTTAGGCAATGACGGCATTATTGGTGGTCATGTTCTGTTAGGGGGTGATCTCTAATGGTTAGTCTTTCAAGATCAGTTGTATGCTGGGGCAAAATGGGCTTCACTTTGTTTCATGACCATATTACTTTAGTATATCTAGGATTCCGTATTTTTAATATATGATAGTTGACTAGTGTGTAGGCTCTACTTCACTGTAGTTGTGGTCATGTCACTATTACAGCTCATTTTGTCATGTATTATAATAAAGCTTGCTATGCTGCTCTGGTATCAATTTTTCCCTTTAGATTCATATCATGAATATCGTTCAAAGGTACTAGCTAAGTGCGTAGTTAAGACAGTAATTTTCGTCGGGCATTTCGGAATCGTAGGCATAGCGCTCCTACTTTCTATTTTCCTAGTCTTTTCTCTCCTTTCTTAGCATGTTTGGTTGTTGGTGTGTCATTAGTACACCTCTGTAAAATTATTCTCATTTCAATCTTCTCTTCTTTCGGTGATTGTGACAATTTCGATATTAGCTACTCTTTCCGTAGTAATGTGAATTATTTTCCGACGCGTCAACCCCCCGGTTAACAGGTCGTTCGTCAAAGCAAAAATTTCTCGAGTTCGCTTTTTGGTGGGTTCAGACAGGCGCCCAACAATTTTTTAACGGAAGATTTGAAGATGGTAATAATAGCCTGCACATTGGGGCTATTAACAGAAGAACGAAAACGCAATCGAGTGGAATATCTTTAATGGATTTTCGGCGGAAAAGCGAACGATAGCCTGCTTGACTGATTCACCATAAACATTATTGTTTTTTTTTTTTTTTTTTTTCATTTGAAATATTCACTAAACGTTTTTCCTAGTTTCGGGCAGAATTTAATGTTTGTCGTTTTCGACATTTGACATTTTGTACGAAAATAAAATTACCTCGGGATGCCTTGATAAAAGAGTCTATATTTTGGGAACTGCTCCAAGTAGTGGGTTGCTCCGGTGAGTGCTTATTTTAACGGAGAAGAATAGATCTTTCATAAAACTCATTAGGTATTATTATAATAGCTCGACCACAATATCGCGTTTGTTCGACAACTTTTTCATCGGCAGAAGAAGAACGGGGGAAATCTCCCTTCTAATTTTCTCTAAATAGCACCGGCGCGACAATGCAGGAAGTTAATTGAACGCCTGAAAAAAACGTTTATTTCCTTATCGCGTAGTTTACAATCCGTTTAATGCTAAGCAATAAAAAAAAACGTTAATCTTCAACAGCAAAATAAATAGAAAAGGCAGCAACATTGGCAAATAATAAAATATAATTTAAGAAATAAGAATAAAGTGCAGTTCACTATCATCGGTAGAGGTAATATCGATCTAAACTGCGTTCATTGAATGCATGTACATAAAATAGATTGATAATAAAAAAAAAAACAAAAAAACACAAAGATTAAGTAGAACGGAGACTGAAAATATGCGAGAATATTTAATTCCCCTAATTTCATTGTTTACTCTTCGCACTTGTAATAACTGATCTCTTTTTTCTTCGGCCAGGTAATTAATTTCTTTTTATTATTTATTTCTTTCGCGCGATAATTTTCCTTCCGTGATAACTGAATTAATTAGTTCATCTAGGTGTGTTATCAGAGAGTTTTCTTATACCCATTTTCCAGACTTGCTATTGTGTAAGTTTCTTGTTTTCCTCGTATTGTCGTTTTAGTTGATTTTTATAATACGTCGCGTTTTTTTTTGGTTTTTTTTATTTTTTTTTTACAAATAGAGTCTCTTAACAACTAACAAAAATATCGTTAATATTTTCCAATTATCAATGAATAACTTTTGATCATCGGTCTGTTTTTACGCAGCCTTTACCAATCAGCCAGTTTTAATTTTAATTTTAACTAATCTTACAAAATCTTAAAACTAATACGTAAGCTTTGAAGATTTTTTTTTTTTTTTTTGATTTTTTATTTTATTGTTCTCGCTAGCTCTCCTCTTCGCGGCTAATGGATGTAACCTCAAAATCTGCGTTCCGACCTTACCGTTACTCTGCATAATCAATGAAAGGGGATCAGGCGTGTTATACAACGGTGGTGGTGGCATAATGAGAGAGAATTCTTTTTTGATGAAAAAGTCCGATAAACCGTCGTTGCTAGTAAAGCTAAAGCTAGCGCCAATTTAGATTATTATTATTAGTAATATTACTATTATTATTAGTATTATTATAATTATTATTATTAATGGTTTACCCAAACAATTACGACTGGAAATAAGGCCGAGGCAGAGATGCAAATAATCAATCGATATATCTTTTTATAAAGATCTTTTCACACACACCGTTCGGTTAATTTGTGCTTTTTAAAGATTATATCTGTGCCTCTATTTGTTATCTGTAGACGAATTGTTGGAAGATCTACAAATGAGCGTTTCACCTCGAGCTGTTAATCACGATCAAATGGTTAATGGTGGAACTCCTTCGAGAACGGGTTACAGAGAAGTCATCAAATCGTCTTCTAGGTCGGAAACAATAGGAGGGAAACCCGTCGAATCGACCAGAGAGTACCACGTCGAGTACCTGAATCCGTCAAACAGCACCAGCGTTATTCAAGAACGATCCATCAGTCCCTATTACAATAATAATAGTAACGTAAGTAGTCAATTTTAATCGCTCGCCAATGTTTTAAGCATATTAAACTATCACATTCTGATAGATCGGAATAGAGTCGAAATCATTCGATACTTCAGACTGAACTATTAAAATCACAATAAACTGATAAAAATCACCTTCCTACGTATATATTTACTTCTGGATTTTTCACTTCTTATTTAAAATTTATTAAAAATACCCCCCCATTTTGAAAGAATCTTTTCTTCAACAAAACAATGAAAAAATAAAAATAAATATATATAAAAAACACAACATGTAATATGTGTAAACTACCTTGAATATTGGCGGGAATTCATTTTTTTACGCAAAAAAGTGAAACTTTGTAATAGGTAATAAGTAAACTGGGAGATACCCTCAGCAGGGTGTCGGGGATTGTTAAGGTTCACAGTGTACTAAGACGTGATATTACCTCAAAATTTGTCGATACGCAGTGATATTTTTGCGGTCATCTATATTCGGTTGTTTTTTTTTGAAATTTCAATTTCCTCGGCCAAATAAGCGAATGCTTTTTAGTTAGTATGAATTTTACATATTCATTTTTAGCGGTCAAGTGCGCAGGGAATCTGACTTCCGAAGCAGAAGTAACCGTCAAAGATTGAATTGTCGCCAATAACGTCATACTGTAAATATATTACGTTATAGTAAATGATCATAAAAAAATTCTTTCTAAATTTCCTATTGGTAACTCATCCTTACCTCCTCTTACACATCACCGCGTGTTGCAACTTATCACGAAATTATAAACGGCTGTTCTATATAGAAGAAAATTTTTTCTTTTTGTTGCGACCAGTTTCAACAGTGTCGTAACGAATATTAAAATACGCAAAATCCCAGTAAGAGCAGCAAATTTCTAATGATGTATTATGGCGCCGGGGGTAAAATTACGATATATTTAAGAAAACCCCTTTTTGAAGTATGTAAGGTTTTTCTATTAGTTATAGCAGAAATTTTCGTGCAAATCGTGAATTAATTAATTGTTCTTAAGAATGAAGCAGTCAAAATTATAATAAGTATCAAAGAGAAATTAGGGTTCGAGGTGCCCCAATATGTATATATAGAATCTGAAATAAAATTCGAATGTGGGTAAAATTGAACATGCAAATATGTGGAAAAGAAAAATTATGCAGAAAGCGCAGCACTGAAAAAAAAAAAAAAATCGAAACGCCGATAGTGGGATTTTCTAGATAAACGAGAATTTCAAAAGTATACAATGATAAAAAGTACCTACAAAAAACAAAACATCATATAAACGAGATAAGAAAATCTCAAAAATGATTGGCCAGGTTGATGAAAAGGAACAACTAGCATCCGTAAAAGAGGATTTAAGAGGATTTCCGCCATATAGTACGAATGACGTTTACAAAAGTGTCGTAAAATAAATTTGCAGATAAGAATCACAAAAAATTTTTGTTCCAGAGAACAAGACGGAAAATTAAACTCACTGAGTTCAGGGTCTATAAGCATTTAATTTTTTATGGATTTTCATGCTAACGCAGTTTACTTTACCCATACATACGTTTCTAGCCTATTCATCAGTACGTACGTTTTTTTTTTTTTTTTTGTTTTTGGTAAGTTTTTCTAGAAATCATTACCACCGATTTAAAAGTTATTCTAATCCTTCACACTTTGTGGTATATTTCGAATAAAGCATCTAATATCTCCGTCATCTTGCTCCGATTCGTGACATCTTATTAGTATTCTGCGACCGCAGCTATTACTGTTATTAGCTTCCTTCGCATTCCTTATCGAATTATTCCAGTTGTTTCCTTTCTTGTTTCATTTCGCATTAAGCAGTGTCCGGATTTATTGAAATGCGCCTCTAACGACATTCTAAACATCACCCTCATCTCTCGCAACAGTCCTTATCATCAGTGTAAAAATAGATTATAGTGTCAGATTTCTGGATTTCTTTCTTCTTACGTTTTTTTTTCGTATTTGTTTATTTGTGTAACTGCCGAATGGTAAATCAAAATACACCAAAAATGCGCACAGCCAGTCTACATCTATCTCCCCTCTTTCTTGTTTTGTTGTATTTTTCTTTGATCGCCGCGAACTCCTCCAGCGAGGCGAATGAAGAAAACAGCATCTATTTGTTTATTTGGAAACCGGTCGCACTGGACCTTTCCCGCGCCGACAGTATAATAACGAGACGCAATATTCCGAATCGCCATTAATAAACATACGTGAATGAGCAGCATGCATCGGCAACCGCTAATTTAACCTAAACAAAAACGACGTGTTCTCTGAATCGTTGTAATACCGAGAAACCACCTTCTTCCATTGCTAAATGGGAAAACAATAAAATCTTCCCTCAGAATGGAAAATGATTTATATCTCGTCGGATGGTGTTTCTGAGCGCTTCGAAAAGTTCTTCGGGTCCGCATGGATCCGCTCAGAAGGAAAAAATATGCGAACTGTAAATAAGAAATAAACGAAAAACAGTCGTAGAAAAGCTACTTTGTGCCGGTGTAATTTTTAACCGTTCACCTAATAATTTATGTTAACAACTTCCAGAGACGCGTTTTTTTTTCTTTTTTTTTAAATTGCATACACGTACGTACACACTTCTGCGCAGCTGATTAAAATGCAAAACCAGTCCGAGCAAATATATACTATTTTTCTTAAAATACAAAAAAAAAAAAAAAACAAACAAAAAACAACACGTATACATGTTTATAGTTGTATATATAATTAAGAGGGGTGACCGTCAAAATTACTGCTCCGAGGTGTATTAAAATTCCGTTACGTGAAATTATTAAAGTCGACAAAAAAAAAATAAATAAATAAATAAAAATAATAATAAATACAGAAACTTATGCAAATAGAGTGCATTTCGAATTGCGCTCATAGCATCGCAGTCTTTTTGAAATTCACGGGGGAATTAAAACCGGATAAAATATCACAAACGAACTTTAGTTCGACATGCCGACCATCAAAAAGCGTTCAAAGTAAATCAGTACTGTTCAACAACATTTTTGAATGATGCACATTTGACCTGTGGACACCATTTTGTAAGTTTAGTCGTGCACTTCAGTATGAAGTAGCTAAATGAAACGTTTATCTAGTGTACAGGCTTTTATGTCATAGACTAATGTCACCGATCCTATAAAAATTCCATATGATGCGGATATATCAGTAATCTTGTCTACGAGCTAAGACCAAAGCTGCGAAAAAACCTACATCATGATGCCGTAAATCGAATCGCAGAATGTTCAGAACGATGAAAAATTAAGCTAAATGAGCTGTGAAATTTGTGTAATGGGCAGCAAAACAGAAGAAGAATTCAGCAAAATACTCTGAGGAGATTACACGCTGATGCTCGATTAACACGGGAAAAAATTAATACGACTTTGCATTTAGGTCGTAATTTCCGACCTGTACACAACAAACGACCGATATGTCAGTCCGATCTGAACATATAAATTTTAGGTTAAAACAAAGAAATCGATTTAGTAATGTTAAAAAGATAAAATTCTTTGTCCGTTAACCGATACGAAATTATATCAACACGAACCGAAAATATACACTTAGATAGATGAAGTCGATTGTGACTTTTTTCTCTCCACTACAAAACCATACCGTATCCCAGTATTGAAGCTCACCACGGTTCCTTAATGCCGGTTCGATATTTCAATAACGCTCTACATAGAGAGAGCTTCTGGTCATATAGTTAAATTGTAAAAATGTAACCTCAACATAAAACTGCTACCGTTTATTTGAACTTACGTTTGAGATAATATAAGAAAAGAATGAAAAAAAAATCCCCCCCCCCCCCAAAAAAAAGCACATCTCGCATTAAAATAATTTAAAAGAAATTTCCGATCACTTTGAAATTTGTAATTCAAGTAGCTTCCTAATTGTTTCTTTTTTTTATTGTTATTATTTGTTTTTTACCACGAAGGAGAAAAGATTGATATGAGCAAGAACATGTGAAAAATCTAAAAGAAGCATTTAAAAAGTTACATATTGATCAGCGGTCCGAAGCAATTAACTTTTCAGGTAACAACCAACAAAGTTAGTCTAATAAAAACACATCAAATGTCATGTACTTTGCTTGATTTAACCTTGATTTCATACCCTTCGTAATGGAAAGTGCGTGTGCAGAACTTTTTTAATTGATTCGCAATGCGAATAGGATTTTCAATTCTGCAAACGTTTCATCATCATCATTTGCGGTTTCGGTTAAATTATGTGGAACCCATCAGGCCCGTTCCCAGAATTTTGGAAAGGGAGAGGTTTTGAAAATTTTCTTCACGTATTTATGTTATAAATAACAATACATTTTTCACTAATATTCGTACTATTAATAATTTCCATCATTTTGATTTATATGTATTAATAATTCACATAAATGAATTACCCCCCGAATATGAACATTAATAAAAATTACACATATGTTATTAATTATACTCGTAATAAAAAATTTTTTGCATAAAATATTAATGAAGTACCTAAAAATATGCAGCATATTTTTTCTTTTTTCTTTTAAACGTAGGTAAGAACACCCTAAAAAAACTCATCAATATTTATTTTAAATTTGTGATTTTTTTCAGATTTTTGTGTATTTATAATAACTATTTCAGTTCTCATGGGGGGTGGTTTAACCCCCAAAAACCCCCCGTGGACACGGCCTTGGAACCCATCGGGAATTAATGTTCACGCAAAATCAAATATATACTGTAGTCTTCGATATTATGCTTAAGACATGTCTCTAACTCACGGGGTAGGCCTAAAAGTCTAATTATTATTTTCAGCAACAACTGATTTCGATCAACCTTCACGAATATCATCACTGACGAAAACGCGACCACGACTAAATTCTCATAAACCGGTTACAGTCTTTTCCGACAATATTACCAAAAGGCACTCGCTGTTGTTCAGTTTTAGAGACCTTTGCTAAAATCCAAAAATCCTCCAAACAAAAACCAATTTCCATTTTTCCCCGGAAATCATCGCCTTTTCTTTAAATCCTCACTGTAAACAAAATACTGTGACCAATTTTCGTACTGTTTTAACAAAACCGGATTGGTATATAATGTTACGAGGGTCATTTGCCACATCGCAATAGCGCCATCTAGTGGTCATTTGTAAAAACTTAAAAGGCGACCCTTGTATTTCACCTTTTTCTTTTAACCGTATAAAATTGCGCATTGTGTTAGAGATGATACCTTGTCTCGCTTAATGATTTAGTATTAGTTACAAACATATTTATTATTTGTCAGTTATTTCCCCGGTACGTGTCTTTTACAATTATAAAGTCATAACTACATAGTAACGCGTGCCATACTAGGTGGGTCTAACGTATGTTAACCAACGCTATTTCTTAAGGCGTATAATACATAACAGAAATAGTGTAATTAATTTAATAATCCCCTTAAAAGCTGATTTATTACACTGCTTTTACTTAATATGAACCATTCCGGTTAATGGAATATAGTTCCAAATTTACTGGGTTTTTTTTTTATAGAATAGACATACTTAATTAAAAATGTGCATCCTATCACTTAAAACCGATCAAAATCATGAATTTCATAAAATCATATTGCATTTTAGCTTATTTTTTTTCTCTGCTACGAAGACTTCTTCACAATTTCGATTAAAGTTACCTTTCGTAGAAGTTACATTAACTATTAATTATTTTTGATTTTATTGGTAAAAGTTTCTTTTCCATAAGTGTTTTTAAGTCTCTCAGTAATGAAAAATTTTAAATTTATCATTTACGAGAGTATATTTTTAATTTAATTAAAACTTATTTTTACCGACTTCCAAAAAGAACGAAAATTATTATAAGTTCGTCGCGTATGTGTTTTTTTCTTTCTTAATGTTTGTTCGCGCATAACTCATATTTATGTAGACCGATTTTACTGATTCTTTATCCATTAGAAACAGTACCATCAACTTAGGTGTACCATGTCAGTAATGATAAAAATCGGTGAACATAAACTGAGTAATTTTCAAAAAATGGGTGAACTAATTTTTTTTTCTTCATATTTTTGATTATTGTAACACAGAGGTGAGATTTTAACTTAAAATGCTATTAATTTGCCAAATTACCATGGAAATGTAGCTTTCGATGTTTTTACCGTGAAAAGTAGTTCAGAATAAAGAAATCGATTATTTATTTTTTTTTGTTTTAATCAAAGTATGAAGAATAATGTGACAAAAAAAAGTTGATTTTTAGCAAGAAAAAAATTCAAGTGTAATGCTAAAAATTGTTAAGTAAAATGTTTTTATTAAAAAAAAAAAAAAAAAAAATACCGATATTTGAAAATTTATTATAAAAGTTTAATAAAAACGCAGTAAAAAGTAAAAAATAATGTTTTATAAAAATGCACTAAAAAGTAAAAAATAATTACTCCCGATAAAAAAATATATTTCAGAGTGACATAACTTACGAGTGTGATATTAGCGTAATTCTTATATAACATTAGCTATTCGATAAAAAATATATTTCAGAGTGATATACCTTAAATTGATATTATGGTAATTTTTATACAAAATTCACACCTTAATTAGAGTAGGCGGCATCAAATTCATATTAAATTAATAACTAAAAACTGCATTAAATATTCATTAAATTGTTTCTAGATATTCTAATATAAATTGAAATTAAGGTGTGAATGTCGTATAAGAATTACCATAATATCACCTTAAGGTATCCCCCCTGAAATATACTTTTTTTATCGAATAACAAGTATTAATGCTGTATAGAAATTACGATATTATCACTCGAGTTATGTCACTCTGTAATATATTTTCTTCTGGGGGGTAATTATTTTTTACTTTTTAGTACTGCATTTTTATTAAATTTTTATAATAAATCTTGATTTTTTTTTTTTTTTTAATAACATTTTTTCAAATCAACATACATCGGCTATTTGTAACAATCTTTCATTTGGACGTGGAAAAGTCGGTTTTAATTGACTAAGTATGTCGTTTTTAAACGTTACGTAGGAAAAAAAGTTACATATGAATCGAGATTCAAAAATATTCCATGATTTTTAACAGCGGCAATGTAATTTATTTCGAACAGTAAAAATTCATCTTGTAATACTAAAAATGCAAGAAAATGCGATAAAATGTTTATCTTGTTTAATAAATTAATAAACACGAATACGAACTAACACAAATTAATTAAAATGTAATTGCTTTTAAAATTGTTTATGTTTAAAGCATAGCAAAGGTGTGAAAGAACATCGCTGATAATTAATTTATGTTGATAAAATTCTTAATTAAAAATATTTACATACATAACTTGCATTTTAAAAAAAAAAAAAAAAATGGTGCGCTTTTACATTAATCGATAAAAATAGTTCTATTCAGTGAATGTATCCAATTTTTGTTGCAATCGGGGTAATGGTAAATTTACCAGGGAAATTTTCTGGGAAATTCTTTCAATTTAAATGAAATCCGTTGTTCATTTATCTAACTGGTTAGCTCTAATTTAATTGTGCAAAAACAAAGATAAATCAATTATTTATTAAATTATATTTCATCGTTAGGACTCCAATTTGTTTCCTTTTTCCCTTCTCCCGCATATATATATATATATATATATATATATATATATATACCACTAATCGTTTATGTGTAACTAAACAAGATAATGTAACCTTAACTGAACTGCAAGTACTGTGAATGAAATAAATAAAAAGATTATTTGATAACTTTTATCATAAATAGAATTATCGCATTTCTACGAAAGACAAATCTTGCAAATACAACTCGCACGCACTTTAACAATCACCTTATTTTTAATAAAAAATTATTTTCCAAGAGAAAGAACGAGAAAAAACAGAAAATCATGCTAAAATCCACCACCTAAATAACCTACACAACCAATTTCATTCGCCGGGACTGAAACGTTTCAACGTGGTGGTACATCATTTCGGCCCCACAAATTATGTTAATTATGTGTATAAAGCCTCACCATTTGTCGACATCATTTATCATTACTACGAAATATATGACATCGTGTTTAATCACGATCCATCGCTTACATACAATTAAAAGTGTTTTTTGAACAAAGACAAAAATTGTTCTAATTTTAATGCAACATACATATACAATTACTAGAGTTAATTAAGTCCCATGGCGTAGTTAGTTAATTGTGGTTCGTTTAGAGGACCTGTTTCGAACTCCGCTGTCGCACATTGTAACTTTCGAAAATTTCACTCGTGCTGGCTTAATGTCCGTAGGTGAGGTGTCCTCCAAAAAAATCAAAAAAAAAAAAAAACAAAAAAAAAACGGCTAATTAACCGAAGAAATGTCGCTAGAGAT
Source organism: Icerya purchasi (assembly GCA_039619475.1). Taxonomy (NCBI): domain Eukaryota; kingdom Metazoa; phylum Arthropoda; class Insecta; order Hemiptera; family Monophlebidae; genus Icerya; species Icerya purchasi. The sequence continues at coordinate 569,497,901 of CM077115.1, forward strand.
TGTTTTAGCACGCTATCGCCAATTGATAAGATTTTTACTAACCTTTTTGCTCGACTTTATCGATACTCTACCTCGAGCGAAAAATAACAGCGATAAGAATTATTATTAATTATTTTTTTGGAGGGGCTCGTCAACTGCAGCCATTAACTTATCGCGAGAGGAATTTTCCTAATTTTCAATATGCAAAGGATTAGGCAGTTACCGTAGCGTATTTTTGTTCGGCTAGGACCTGCTTCGACGAGAATTAATTTACTGCACCTATATTACAAAAGGAATATGTTATTTTATAAGTAGCACGTCCCGCTCTAGGGCTGACCGTTAATTTGTCGTCAGTCAACATATTTTCCTTTTTTACTCTATTTAATGTATAATTTAAGAAAACTCGTCTTTAATGTCTGCCTGTCGGAATTAAATATGTCCTCCAAATTTCATGTTTCCAAAGTCAATAACTCTACAGCTGGGCTTTTATCAGTCGATAAATAACTTTATAATTTACTGTATGCAAGTACACGTATTATAATGTGTACATTACATTAAAATGTATGCAATAAATAACAAATAAAACATATTTAATAAAATTATAACACGTTGGGAGAGTCGGTGTGTTATATGAGAACTGGTTGTGGACTATTGACGGACCAAGATTTATCTTCGTCTTTAAGGGATGCGCGCGGTGATCGGTCAACAAATGAGCCGAATATCATTTGTCTAGGATAAGACACGCCAAGTTGCGAGATGGTATTCGTCAAGATACGAAACAAATGTCACCAATTTTGAACGGTACCTGGTACCAGGAAATCCGAAGAAAGTCACGATCGAGTAACGTCAAAGTGACCAGATCGCGCTGAAAGTCAGTTTTGTTATTTGTGACGTGTTCGCTAATTAAAAAATTCTAGTATCACGTTTCCCTTTCTCTTTCATCGGGAATACAGTCAGAAATACCAGCGTGCGCTCGCCTGCCAGCAAGGAATTCTGATCAACGCAGCAGAGTAATAATACGTATTAAATATATATTTGTAAAATTTTTTACTTCCTATATACTTTGCGTAATTGTATTTGTTCGCGGGAATTGCCATTTTTGAGATCGACCTTTAGAAAAAAATTCCTTCTTCCGTTAATATAAATCATAAAAATTAATTCGTTTAAATTAATCAACAATAATAATAATAATTTTAATTATTATTAATATTATTGAACTAAATAAATAATAAAAAAAAATTAAAATTAAACAATAAAAACGGCTACGGTATATTCGAGACCATTGTAGCATCCATTAGAGCTCAACAGTAAACCTTATACCGTTACATTCATAGGCGTCGCCAGCGGGGGGCAGGGAGGAGCAGCTGCCCCCCCCTGGAGCCTTGAAACTTTTTAATCAACTTGCATTGATGAGTATTCATAGGCGCGTGGACAATTTGCCAGAAACTCACGAAAATTATGTTTTAATTAAGATTTTATTCTTGTTTAATAAAATATTAAGCCTTTACAACTTATAAATTTTATTTTTCCTATAACTCATATCCTCCTTCTATCATTTTGCCCCCCCCCCCCCCGGCTGCTGGCAACCAATCTTGCCCCTCCCAGGCTCATTGGCTGGCGACGCCCTTGGTTACATTTGACGTCCTCTTGGTGGTAATCTAAATGATACGCAGCGTTACATACATATCAATCGCTATATGCCATCTTATGCCGGGGATACTAAAAAAAATCCTGTAAATCCTGCAATAACGGTAACGTTTTTGCGCCACGCTTAGGAAACATTTAATTTGTCAAAGAATGACATAATCAGCTGAACTCGGTTCTGCTTTAATAATTATAAAAGACCAGCATCCGATAGTCTAGAGTGCCCTTTCAATGCGAGGTTCAAAGGATTGAGTTTATACACACACACACACACACACTTATGTAAATGTTACGCGCAGATAGTGAAATTGCACAGTTCATGAAATGAACAAAATTTTAAACAGTTCACGAAATGTGGATGATGGTTTCTGCTCATTTCACGTATTGTATGGTGCGCATATTTTACAATTTCATTTTATTTACTCGCTTAGTTTTTAACTGGTATTCGTGGAGCGGCCTTAGAACCCAAGAGACGTTACTCTGTATAAACATCTTGATTCAGAAAATGAAGGAGTTCCAATGTCCACTATTCCTCTGTTTCCTGGATTATGAAGAGGCTTTTGACCGAATCGTTCATGACAAATTATTCAAGATACTCGACACTATTGATCTAGATGAAGCAGATAAACCACACCGAAGTGCAGTAATTTCATTAGAGAACAGCAAAATATCCGATCCAATTAGTATTGAACAAGAAGTAAGGCAGAGCTGCATACTGTCTTCCATGCTGTTTAATATATACGCGGAACAAGAAAGAAGCCCTCGATGACAGAGAAGAAGGTTTTAAAATTGACGGTGAAAATATCAATAACATTAGATATGCCGCTGAAAGTGCAGAAGATCTAGCTATATAATTTTTGTTTGTTTTTTTGGGCGTCGAAAATCTATCTATATTAACAAAAGCGATGGGGATTGCATACGATAAATCTGGATTAATAATTAACATGAAGGTAATGGTTAATTCACAAGACCTACACCCCATCGATATAGTAATAAAAAATAACCGATTAGAACAAGTCGATAAACTCAAATACCTCGGCGGTACCTGGATTAATAAGGATGGAGTAGCGGATGAAGAAATTAGATGTCGAGCATCGCGTTCTGCCCTCATAAAAATGAAGAGAGCACTAACAGCTCATGACTTGCATCTCGATTTAAGATTCAGAACTCTGAAATGATATGTCTGGTCAGTGCTGCTGTACGGTGTGAAAGCGTGGACATTAACGTCCAGAACACTTAACAGATTAGAGACTTTCGAGTTTTGGTGTTATCGGCGTCTATTTAAGATTCGTTGGACCAAAAAAAAAACAAACAAAGACAAACGCCGAGGTGCTGCAGATGATGAGAAAGGAAAAAGAGCTGCTTGATATTGTCAAAAGAAGGAAAACGGAATACTTTTATCATGTGATGCGTGGACCAAAATACACACTGCTACAGAATATACGTCTGACGGGTGAAAAAGAAGAACTGGTCGGAGAAGATTAGTTTGGTTCAAGAATCTACAAACATGGACAGGTTGCAGCGTCAACGAATCGTTTCACACAACAATAGATAGGAACGCTTATAGAGAATTAATGAAGCTTGCCATTGGATTAGGATCGAGAACGGTCATAGCACTGAAGAAGACGAAGTCTTCTGTTTATTACATTTGAATTTATTTGGCATTTTGTAGTAAAATTAGTTTCTAAATACGGTATGTATCGGTAACATATTAATATTAAACGATAATTTTGTACAATTGCATTTTGTTTTTATTAAAGTTAATTTGTTTCCTATCAGAATTAGCACTGTAAAGTGTATGAATTTTTACAAACGAAAATAAATAAAAATGTGAATAATGTAATGCTGTAAAAAATTGGTCCGATGAGCATTTGTAATATCGTTTGTTCCAAAAAAATTGACTTATATTCAATATGTTGCATGCAGATATTAACTGATTATGTTTTAACATTATAAAAATTATAATTTGTCAATTTCTTTTTTAAATGACACTCTTTCGTCGTTAGAATATAGGAAAACTATGAGACACCCAAGAATTTTTAAATCAAAGGGCCCAAATTTTGAAAAATATGAAAATTAGCTTTTATTCAAAAATTACATTTCAGTTCGATGGCGACTGCGGGATTGTTTTTATGTAAATATATGGGCCCATAGAAAATTCCGTTTTAATTGATTTATGCCACAATTTTGATTAATTGCTTTTACTAAGTTCCGTAATGCAAAACGTTATAGAATTTTCTTATTACCGCCAGTATAAAAGTAATATTATCATTATAGTATATGCACATTAGCAGGCTTTTAAAGCAAGGAAAATATTCTAAATTTTATTTTATCTAGAATAGTGTATGGGATTTTTTTGCAGTTTTGTAGAAAATTAATTGTGGAACATTTCTTTCGCTTACACTGTTCTTTTCTTAGTTGTTGGGATGTATCAATTTAAAGATAAAAATTTATATTTTGGAACTTTAAATTAAAATATCTAAAAAACTGAAACTGTTAGCGAAATGACATGAAAGAAGGAAATATTGCGAGACGTTAACTGTAATTATTTCTTTGAAACTGCACTTAAATGATTTAAGTCACCCGCGTTCATCACCCGTTTCATTTCAAAATTCGGGCCGTTCAATTTTAAAATAAGGAGTTTTGTATTTTTCTATATTCTAATGAGGAAAATACACTGTTTGAAAAAAAAAAACATTATAGAACGTTCTGTGGACTTTTTATTCAATTTTTTGTTTTGCAACTTTTATATATATATATATATATATATATATATATATATACGAGTATATATATATATATTATATATATACAGTGAAACTTCTAAATAGCGGACATTTCCTAATAGCGGACAATTTTAAAATCCCCGGCATTTCCCCATAAGACACAATATAAAAATATTTCCCAATAACGGACCTTCCCAATTACGGACGCGGACACTTTAATAAGTATGATTTTAGAAATTCGATTTCTGTTAAACGGACAGTTTGTCAAAAAAAGTTCAATTAATGTCCCAGATTATTGTTTAATAGTCGAGGGATTGCACGTGGAAGATCCATGTACCGACATAAATGAATTAGCAGCTGAATTCATGCAACAACAAAATCCATCCGATGCATGATAGACTGTGATGACAATAATGTTTATGATGGCGAAGAAGACACAACTACTAAAGTTGACTGTGAAACTTTAAATAATTTCGATTCGTTAGTTGTTATTGAAAAACTAAAAAAATCGTATTTAATTCATAAAGCTGATGCTGAAGGTTTAAAAATGATATCCGAACTGCAAGTGCATGTCGAATCGCGGATTTTAAATGAAAGAAACAAAGTAAAATTATCGATTTTTTCCTACAAAACTGAAATATGTACGATACGCTAGAATTTATAGTATGTGTTAAAAAAAAATATATATATATATATATATATTATGAACATAAATGATTAAAATTATAGTTTTTCTTGCGTTCTTAAAAACAAAAAGTGATTTATACTCTTTGCCTAACTTTTTTATCAGCTAATCCTAGAATACAAACATATACTGTACACACATACATATTTTTATATTATACGAACATATTTTTTTCATATTTTAGGCGCATGTATGTCTTAAGAAAATATGTACCGTATTTTTTTATATTACGGAACTATCTTTTATATTCTTGTTAAATACGTTACGATACACAATAATGTAAATTTCAGTAATTTGTACATAAATTATTATTTCCCATTAGCGGACACTTCTTAATACCGAACAAATTTTTTGGTCCCGCGACTGTCCGTTATTCAGAAGTTTCACTGTATATATATATTCATATATGTATATATTTATATATTTATATATGTATATATTTATATATATAAACACAAAAATAAAACGGAATTAATAAAGATAATATTTGCTTTCGCTTTGTAATTATGTGAACTAACAAGAATTAGCTGAAATACGATTTTTTTTAAAAATAAGATATTATTATATATAATAAATAATTGCAAATATAAATAAGAAACGTTAAAAATACATACAGATACGCCGTAAACGTTCTCGATCATTTACAGTATCTTTTATTTATTATTCATTTTAAATGTTTGTTAGTTATTCTTTATAATTGTTTATTCTTTTTAACTAATTAACAAACAAAATAGATGAATATAGTAGATGATCTGTCTTTATAAATTTTCACATGCAAGGGGCAAAGCGAATGCTGGATAGTTAATTAGTACCGCCGGAGTGCAAAAATAATATTATTTTAATCAATTATGAAAATTTTTTGTTCAGTTTCCAGTTTTGTTTTCTTTCTGGTTAAGTAGATTTAATTTATAAGCTGTACTCTGCCGAATCTTTCAAGAAAGCGAAATCAACCTTGAGCCAATTTGTTGCTTGTGTGCTAGTTGTTGCCTCGTAATTCCTCCCCCGTCTATCTTTTTTTATTGCTCTATTTTGTTCCACTTTGACCAACGGTAGTTTTTTTTGGCTTTTTTTTTGTTTATTTTTTCTGTTGCGTTTGTGTTGGCTTTGCGCTTGCCACAAATGTGACTAGGCTAGTGAGCGAAATGATCTTCTAGTCGGGCACGTAGTCACGCAATTCCATTTCAAAACGTAAACAACATAGAAATGTCTATTATGTAGATGTATATGCTGAGAACTGTCTAAGTGTACGTCCATTCGGCTCGCTGAGCATTCGCTGCATAGTTACTGATTCGTCGGTATAACTTATTTTTCTTTTAGTTTTCGCGAAGACACCGTTTTAAAATTTTTACACTTGCTACAACAGTCCGCTTCTGTGCTACATTTTAATGAATTCGATGATACGTAACTGGGGGGAAGGCAACTGAATTTTGCCAACACTTTACTCGTTCGTCGATTGATGTTAAGTCCGGATTTTCTTTCTTACATTTGCCATCTTTTTTGTCAGCTACGTATATTGTCGAAATTACGAAGTTTCTTTTAAAAGTAACAACGGTAGCAGCGCGACATGAACACATGAAAAAAGTCACTTTATTTTTCGCGTTTCTTTGTTCTTTATTTTAACTAAACGCCCGGCTAATTAATTAACAACTATGGGCGTGCGAACGAAATTCAGTTAAAATTATCACATGAGAACTCGAGTGTTCAACAGTAAATGCAACGAACACGCTCCTAAATTATTAAGTCTTTGCATTGTCTTTATTATCTCGGATGAACAATTTTTGTACTGTTGAAGGAATACATTTCCTAGCATTATATATTGCATGGATTTTATCGGCAATTCCAGGTCCAAAAAGCGGTGCATGAGAAATGACTCGACTTGTGACCGTATCATGAAAAATATCCTAGTTTTATCTCGTTTTTGAAATGTTTTGCTCTTAGCAGATTTTAAATTGAACCGATTTAATAAGGATCTGAAGATTGTAAGCCATCCTCTTTCTTGTTTCAGATGATTAGTTTTTATATTCTCCAGATATGACTTCCCAGTTATAACAATTTCGATATTGCCACTGGGAACAGGCAATTAAATTACAAAACAGCCCTCCAGAAACCGGTTTTGGTTGTTCGAATAAATATATCTCTGAAAATAGCTTTGTTCTGATAATTGGCCCAAATTATATTATATATTAATCTTTTGTTAATATTGATTTTGAAAGTGTTTAATTTGGTGTACATTAAAAACCCATGTTTGAGCATCTGTTGTATTTATGTAATCTAAAAGATGCCTTATCCAATCGAGAAATAACGGTGGTACCAACGCATTGTAAGTGGCTCTGTTTCAGCTTCTCTAGATTATAGGGAATATTTCAAATACATTTAACCAAGAAAACTACAATAGTAACCTTTTGTAACGGACTACGTCACAGAGTTTAGCAAGTATTTTACATACATCTGACCTGAAATAATCACACATCAAGTTTTGCTCTTGTTCCCATCAATAAGTTTCTAGTGAGATGATTTGTGTACGAGGAAACGATTGCTACAGCGGTTTTTACTATGCTATCTGCTCTACTTATATGTTCCTGAATTGTTCATGTTTGATGTATATCTAATCAAAACTGATTAGGCTACTGATTTGCATAACTATATATATATATATATATATATATATATATATATATATAATCATTTTCAATTGCTACAGAAGAGCGTGGTTTGATGTACATTTTTTTTTCTTACTAGAATTGATTTTTTAGTACATGTTAAGTCTACTAATTTATAAGAAATATTTTTAAGTACGAGAAGAGCTAAAACCCTATCAAAGGGACTTTTAATATTTTTTCTTATGTTTCATACAACATATGCATGCGTGTAACATAATCTCGTATGCACGGAAGCAATACCGGGAACAATTTACTAACCTTTCCATGTTTGCTATATTTTGCAGAATCTGTTATGCTCAATGCAGATTGAATTTAAAAAAACATGGTTAACAAATATTAAGAATATTGACAAAAGATGCGTACCGTAGTGCTTAATTAATAAACAGCAAACATGTAAGAAATAATTCTAACAGCAAGCATTATAATTGTTTTTTAATGAGCGAAACGAATCATTTAATTAGCAAGTATAGCGCCAACATGCTTGAGAAGGGCTGATCGTGTTATTCGTCATCCAAAGTTTTATTATTACTTGGCAGAAATAATAAACAAACCACTCGAGAACTCTCCAGTAGTTTTATTTTTAAGCAACAAAATACATCCAATAATTTACTTTAACCTTTGTACACAAGTGCAAAACCATTAGATCAAAAGTTCTAAAAATTTCTGAAACCATCCTACTGGAAAAAAGTTTTTAGGATAAGTGTAACGATGTAGCAAGTAGTATGCAACTAAAATCAAAAGTATTATTTTTATACAAATTATAACATTTAGCGGTAAAATAAATCATTTTTAGGTAGATAATTTTATGCGAATACCATATGAAATATCCCTCGATTTAGTATGAATATTAACAGTTTAGTCATTTAATTCACTGTAGAATGTCGTATTTTAGAAAGAATTGCACAATTTTTACTGCAGACACTTTTTTTTTTGTCTAATTTATCTATTTTTAGCTTGTTAGCTATCAACAGATGGTATAATAAGTATAATTAAATCGCATGCGGGTTTTTCATCCAGCAAAGAAGAAGTTCGATCACTGGTTACTAAGTTTAACCTAACGGCTTAGTTCTTTTTAATCTACGCACTTGCACATCCGCGTCCTTTTTCAATAGGCTAACTGCCATCCAGTTCGTATGATTATTTAATTTCTCCTTATGATTTTTTAATCACCTCATTCGCGTAAACATCAATATATATCGTCGTTTCATTGTTTACGTACCATCGATCACTGTTCGCAATGTTATATTTGTATTATTTCAATATTGTTTTTCCCGCTATAAATTCACAATTCACAACCATATCTCTATATTGACACACAAGTATCTGTATAGTAGTAATTTATTACAAGTAGCAAGCTGGAATTTCCCCCCTATTAGTCAGTATAGGTTTTTTGGGGTTTTGGCCTAAATTTTTTCTTTTTTTCAATGTGTTTCCGCCAAGTTATTCTTCGGTTCAGATGCGTACCTAAGTAATTGACATCCTTTTCTATCATTACCAGTTGTTAAACTTTGTGGTTCTACATATCGATTAGCATGTGAAATGATTTATTTTCACTTATTTTTATTCGCCACATAAAATTATTTTACTCTGTATCGTCTGCAAAATTAGGCATTAGAAAGTTATCGTCAACAGAAATATCTGCTGGATAAATATCATATAATAATAGTCCCAGTACACTGCTGCCCCGGAGGTCATACAAGCGGTTATGGGTGATATATATTAGAAACTTCATCTTCATATTTAACCTGATAAAATCTTTCCTTTAGATATGAAGAAAATAATTTACCGCACTCATATGGGGAATATTTTCTGATTTTCCATAAGAGACCTTTATGCCAGACCTTGTCGAACGTCTGCGCCACATCCGAGAAAACCGCATCGCAAACCCTCTTCGCCTCTAAGTCAGATTCAACTTTTTTCACGTATCCGCTAAATTGTAGAGTGTTTTGCTTTGAATTCAAACTGGAGTGGAATTGGATAATTTGCTATTCTTCAAATAGAAGAATTATTCTTTTGATCAGGAGGAGACTTCGAGTAGTAAAAAAAAATCGACCTGTTATGGTTTTTATCGGTTGGCGACTTACCAGACTTTGGTATCATTACTATTTGCTAGAATCTGAATTACGTTGAAGCCTTTCATATAGCCTCATATAACTGGCATATTCCAAACACTGGACAATTATGTTCTTTTTCCTGGACTGTTCAATTTGAATTTGTGCATTTAATAAATAATCGATATTATAAATATCTTCATTATTGTTAGGTGCTAGTGGATGTTTACGCAATCTATGCTCGACATTTTACTACTATATTTTTTTTACTGTACGACCCGTCATTTTTGTCTTTTTTTCTTTAATGACAAAATACATAAATTTACCGCCGCTAGTTTTCATCAACATACTCTATCAGATCTTTTTAAGAATATTACAGTAAGCTGTAAAATGTCTCGAGGATTTTAGCCGCTTACTGTTACAAATAAACCGGATTTCTAGTCTGAAATCAAGAAGAAGCCAGTTTTTATCGAATGCAGTCGCAAAAATGTTTAAAAAATACAGTATACGAATTAATTAGTAAAATGGTAGAAATCAGAATGTATATATAACTCGTATTTTGCTGTAGTCTCTCACTAAACAGGTTCTCGACTCTGTATTTATTGCACATTTTAACGATATACTGCGGTAAAGGAAAACAACGCAAAAAAAAAGAACTCTAGGGCAAGGATAACATTTTAACACGAATGAGTTAAAATGTTTTAATTTTTAATAGTGAAAGAAAACAGAACTCGGTCGTTTGTGTTTCAAAAATTTATTCACCAGCGGGCGTCAATATGCCGTTATTATTTAAAGCGTTTATGATTATTTTGAAAAAGAAAAATAATTTTCGTCAAAGTGAAAACGTGTATTTTACCGACTACTCGGCCAACCAGTGTATAGCTCACCAACTTTTTAAATAATTTTCTAAATTGTTACAATTTATTAAGAAAATTTTCTAGACAACTACAGTTTCGTACCATTCAACTGAGATAAATAGTAGAATAAAAGAAAAAATCGAAACTGTTGAATTAACACATTTTTTTTTTTTCGTTATTTTTTGAGCGTAGGCGTATTTTTACATTCTAGTTGTTTGAATATAGTATTTACAGCAATTATGTAATGTTACTGTAGACACAATACTTGCAACTGATATTGTGATTATTTCCAAGTGCGTTGTTTGCCTACTACATACAAACTAGCGCGCATATGATGCTATGCGTGTTTGCCATTGTCGTCCGCGGACTGTATTAGCGATTATTTAAATTATTTGTAATATAATGTCTGTCGTCACCTGGGATTGAAGACCTACGCGACAGAAGTCTACCAAGCAACTAGGCTATATTTCAATTATTTATCTATCGTAACCAGGTTGCCAAATGAAACGTTAATTTACTTAATTTATTTTTTGTCCGGGAATTCCGCTACAAAAGTAATTACGTGAAACTTATTTATTTATGCTTTAGATTACGTACTATTCAAACATCATTCCCGGTCACCAAAAACAAACGAAAGCACATTAAAACGTGTAATTCTAATTACCGGGGCAGTAGAATTTAACGTGAATAAAATTGCATAACTTTGGATGCCGATTACCGCGTCAATATGTTATGCGGTGTCCGTAATCTTCGATAAATTCCTTCTCCACTCAGATTTTAAGATTACTCAGATCAGCTTCAACGAAGGTATTTTAAAATGAATTTCGACGCGTTATAATGATATCGCAGAGACCCTTTTCTGTTTCACTTTTAAAAGTATAACGCCGTTGGGCGTGTGAACCTTAACTTCACAATCCATGTTATCAAGGGTAGTATGGGACTTGCATTACTTCACTTTACTTCACTTTACTTTACTTTACTTTATTTTACTTATTATAATTTGAAATAAGATACAAATATAACACAGATGCCCGGAATGCAATGAGTCGGTTAAATAGAATATGGCGCAACACATCCATCACAATTAAGGTAAAAAAGAAGCTAGTGCAAAGTTTGATGTTCTCTATATTTATGTACGCGGTAGAGACATGGACGGTGAAAGTAAAAGATGGACAACGTATTGATAGCTTCGAAATGTGGGTTTAGAGGCGTATGTTACGGGAATACTTTGGACAGCGAAGCAAACGAACGTTTCCATTTTGCGCAAACTCGACATTAAGCGTCCAGCGATGTTTCATTAAACATAGTACGTTTTTTTGTTTGCCATACTGTTAACGAACATTCCATGCTACGATTATTAATCGATGGGAAAGTGCAGGGAACTCGCCCACGAGGCAGACTAAACATCAAATGGACGGATATGATGAGAAATTTATTTAAAAAGTCAATTGTCGAATGTAAACGGCTACTGATCGAATACAATGGTGAGGAATAATTGAAGATGCTGCAGTCTAATGGTCACAACATTCCTTCGCAGGATTACGACCAAAAAAAAAAAATAAATAAAACAAAAAAAGTACATCACAACACTGATATTTTGCTTGAATAAATAACATTTATAAACTCTGAATAATTATTTTTGGTAATTACGGTGTTTTAGTTTTAGATGTTTTTTAAATAATCGCAGCATCACAAATATCACCACAACACCCTTTAACCGTTTGTTTACAAAAACAAAAGATAAAAAATACGCTATTAAAAAATATGAAAGCGATTTCAAAATTCGCTCAGTTATCTTCCTCTTCCGGTAGATTTCTTCCTGTTTCCTCTTCTTCCAATATTACCCTTCTGCCTTCTGCTGCTCATTCCAATCTATGGTTTGACTCTTACGTCTCCTCTTTCTCCGACCCGGATTCCTTTTTCTTATCTATTCAGCCTTCCCTTCCTCGTTTCCCCTGGTTTCTTGACTTTCCTTCCATGCGCCGTTCCAACATCTCTGCGATTTGCCGTCCGCGCTTTGGGCACAACTTACTTCCTTCCTCGCTTCTCCGTTACTCTCTTGTGCCGTCTCCTTTTTGTCCATTGTACCCCTCCAATATTCAATTTGTTTGTAATCCCGATCACATAATGTTCGAGTGTTCATCTCTTGTAACCGATCAAGCTGCTTTCTACTCCTCCCGTTTACATATTCCCACTCCATACAGTACTTCGTTCATTCTCTCCCTTCCTTCTCTTTCTGTTGTGCAGGCTCTTGATTCCTTTTTGTCGGCTATCTCTGATCGTGTAAAGATCTGAGTTTCTTGCGTCTTTTTCCTTTGTTCTTAGGCCAATGTCCTTGTAGACGAACCCAAAAAAAAAAAAAAAAAAAAAAACGACGTGTAAAAAGAGATAAAAGTTTATTTGATAATGACGGCATTTGGAATCCATTTGATCCCCATTTACGATTGCGGCAGTGCAGTTTATTCAACGATCACAATCTTAATCAGACACTTCTTCTACGCTTAACCATTTTCGAGCCGTTCTGATTGATCGCTTTCTTCTTTCTTTGCCATTTTCTCTACTCGATGACTTCTCGTTTTGGTCATTACTAACTCCAGCAGCATCGACGAGATTTGATTCGCTCTTACATTATCCATTTTCACTATACATTTGATTGGTCATATTAGGTGAACCCATTTATCTAACAAAAAAACATGCATGTTTTGCTGTTTAAATGAAAAATCATTTAATTTGGTTTAAGGAGATTTGATTACACTACTTTCTGAAGATTAAATCGCGCAAGTACCAGAGCTCGAATGACGTAATGTACTTGTTTTCCGGCATTTTCCATCGTTTATGCCAATGCTTCAGCCGATATGGCGGCTATTTCCCAGCGGATTGCGGCCTTAAGTGTTCGTCTAGCGTCCTTGACCCGTTGATATAAACCTTTAACTTCAAGTAGTCCCAGAGGAAAAAGTCTGGCGGTGTCAAATCAGGCGAACACGGAGGCCAGTCAAAATCACCTTTTTTTGTGATATCTAAACAACCTGGGAGAACAATGGCTTAAAAAAATCGATTGTGGCACGAGCTGTATAAAGTGGCGCGCCATCTTGTTGAAACCAAAAGTGCTCCATACAATTTTCACGAACAATCGGTATCAAAAAATCGGTCATCATAGCCCGATAACGCACACACCTGATTGACGATTGTTGCCACTGTTGAACCTGATGTTTTAACCGTTCAACAGTGGCGGCCGCGATATTTTCATCGGATCGTCTCGGTCGCTTTTTATTTGGACGCCTCCTGGGATTAGCATCAGAAGATAAAAATCTTTCGTGCAAACGCTTTATCGCGTTTTTCGACGGCGCACTTTTCACTTTATTTTTTTCTCTCCATGCAAGTTGGGAGTTTTCACTATTGAAAAGTTATTTTAAATCTACAGCTGAACAATTTCAACGCGTTCGATTGGTGTATACTGTGCTCCATAGCAAAAATCTCCTAAGAAGACTGACGCTTCAAACACGTGCTATCGTTCAGTCATTCTCACATTCCTTGTCAAAGTTACAGCGTTGCTCGATGGGCCCACCTAATATATGGCCAGCCCTGTATTTCTAATGGTACAAGCGACCGCTGCCCAAAAAGTTACTTCAAAGACGTGATGATAATGATGTGACATATAAAACAATCCCCTTTCGCGACGTCGAAATTCAATTAAATCGAATATTTTCACGAGTATGTAAAAAAAAAACAACCGAAAATGTAAAATAATAAATACGCGTTATGAAACTGGAAATGACCCCAAAAAAACATGTCAGTTTTCATAGATTTAACTTTTTATTTCTATATTTTTCCATTTGTATCGGATGTACAGAATATTTTTACTTGTACGTTTTCAATTAATTCATTTTCGTTTTTAACTACTTAAAAAAGTCTTTTATATATCAATTACGATTAATTTAATTTTGTTCAAAAATTATCTTCCGATCCATTAGTTAAGAGAGTATATATTAATAATATATGTTCGTTCAACAGAAATCCCTCGATTGCTATGTAGAAATTAATTATACACACGGTCGGTTTGAGTTCGTTAAGAAAAATCGCGCTGATCTGAAACAAATAAGGTGAATAATTTTTCGCGAAATAAGAATAATAATCACTTTATTACCGGTTAACATAAAAATGCGTGATGGAAAAGTAGTATTGTAGTATTTAACACATATTCCGTGTAATAGACCATTTCTAATATAGATTTATATTAGAACAACGTATAAAAAACCCATATTTAATGTGTTCCGAGTAAAAGTAAAAATGCAGAATTGGCTACTGAAATTCTGGTTTAGTATACTTTTTTATTAGACAAAAAACAGAATAAGGTTCCCCGACTTTATGAATTAAATGCCGCGCTAAATTACCGTTCTTAAGCCGGAAAGCTACATTTAACAAGAAACAAATAAAGTAAGAAATTACTCAGTGTTCAAATAAGCGTAAGTGAATTAATAAAGAACTTGCGGTGACGTCACTGAGGACATTTCTTTCCTAGGCCATAGATGTTCGTCTAATTGCGACGTGTATGCACGGTACTGAATGAGAGAATGTGAAAAAGTGGTCAAGTAGTTTTCACGATCAATTGAATAAACAACTACGATTTCTCGTCTCCGTTATTGCCGCATTTTTAGTACTCGTCATTCTTTTCGGTTTGGAATACTGATGATGATGGTCTTTTTACTCGAAAAATCAAATATAAAACCGAGGACGAACGAGGCATTTGATATTGCGATACATCATGGATTGCCGGATTAAGCATAATGCACTAAGTGCGCGTCAGCGGATGAGAAAAGAATTTCTATCTCCATCGGACCGACCTCTGTGCTTTATCATTTCTCCGATATCTTTACTGCGACTTAAGTAGTCCGAAGCGAAACGCGTCTCCCCATGTACACGGTCCAATGAGCAGCTTACCTGAATAGCGCGCAGCACTACCTGTAATGAAGTGAAATAATAAAAATTATTAACCAGCCCTATAGGCTTCCTTAACAAGCGAATAACGTAAACAACAACTTCTTCAAAACCGAATTGCTAAATAAAAAATTTTCAATTACAGGATGTACCCGGCAGAAGTTCGGCAAACTCGTACAAAACTGTTTCTTACAAATACAATACTGCGAGAACTGGAAATTCGGAAGGTAATAATTATTTAATTTTACTAATGCTAAATTAAATACAAA
The DNA here is from genome assembly GCA_039619475.1 of Icerya purchasi. NCBI lineage: Eukaryota > Metazoa > Arthropoda > Insecta > Hemiptera > Monophlebidae > Icerya > Icerya purchasi. The sequence goes on from CM077115.1 coordinate 569,513,707, forward strand.
AGGCAATCGATATTAAAATTAAAAAGCGAAAAAAGCCGTTGATTAATATCTGCATATTGAACGAAAGTAAAAATAAAAACACTGCACAGAATGATATTAAATGCGATGTAATGTTTAGATGTTTAAAGTTATTATATCAAATGAATTAGTAATAAGCGATTACTTTAATTTTACCTTACATATTCTTATCGGTTTGTTTACGTTTAATATTTAATCGGTTTTTAATTTTACAATCCACAGCGAAATTTAAATATTCAATGTTTTCTTAACCTTTTTAAAATACATAATACGATGAGAATTTTATCATAAACAAAAATATAAAGATTTAAAATGAAAATAAACCAAAAGGGAAACTATTATTTAATATATAAATATAATAATTCTTTCTTATAAAAGTTTTAAATTATTAAAACCGTTCTCTTTTTTTTTTTTTTTTTTTTATTTTGCATCGCACTTAATATAAACTCATTTTAAATGCACTATTATTTTTATTTTTACTCAATATGCATTCTATACTTATGAACATGTTCAAAGCTAGTCAAAGATTTTTTCATTCGTTTTTCATATTTATTCTGATTTATAATTTTGCACACACACACATACATATATATATATATATATAATAGCACGTACTCGTTACCAGTACTTCATATTTGGCAACTACATTAACAACCAATAAAGTTATTATTTCAGATTGATATCGTTTTCCATTTTTATTATCTTTCCTTTTCATCTAGTTTACTTTCAGTCAGCTGGTAAGACCTGTCCTTCGTAATTTTTACGAATAATATTCAACTGCATACTTCTCACGGCATTAATAAGAATTATTAAAATTCGGCGCACTATTTTTCACGATGTTAACCGGTTTCCATCCGTTGAGAACATTTTTATACCTTCCCTATGATAACCGGTGGGGGTCAAACCAGCGAGCACAATGGCAAGCTCCACCCTCCGACGTAATCTGGAAACTGATGCGGTTTAGTGATAGTATTTTTGTGTACCTGCACATTGTAACAGTTTATTTGTGTTTTTGTAAATGAAATTTAATCAGAAAACTATCGTTAACTGTTAAGAAAAAAAAATGCAATTTATTTCCATATAAATAGGCGATTGTTGATTTTACAAAAATTAATCACAAAATAAAGTTAATCAGACCAGAGTGTAGACACGAAGCGTGTAAAAAGCAAACTAATGCTTGAGTGTACTTCTTAATAAAACGAAGAATGTAACAACGGCTAACATAGTAGTCACACAGTGCTTCAGTAGTTTCCAGTGGCATTAAAACGAAACTAGATACACACTTGAGACTCCTGCCATGTGTTCTAGTTATTACCGCCGATATCTCTAAATGTCTCATTCTAGGTTCTAGTTCAATAGTTTCTCCTTTTTCTAATCGATACTTCCTTACCTCGGCCCCAACCATATCCTTTTTGAATATCCTGCTCTTTTTCTTCCCGAGTGCTCTCATCTCTACGCCGAACTCTTGGCGTTGGATCTCCTTTATCCGTTCCTTCCCATCTCTAGCCGTTATTCCCATCCTACTCTCCTTTATACTCTCTATCTCCGATCGCCTCAGAATCTGAGTAGATGATCTAAGCTGATGTAGTTGGGTCAGTGCTGGCACCGAATCCATTTTAAAAAAAATACCTTTTTGTTATTCGCCGATTCTTTTTTTAATTATTTCTTACATCGCCGTTCTGCTGCTATTGCGGCCATTAATCGCTTTTACTACGCTCCTTTCTTTATCGTTTTTCTCACACCTTTCTCCTCTTTATACGTTCTTCTTTCCGCTGTCGATGTTTTATTTATTAACCTTTTTTTTTTTTTTTTGTTTGTTTTTTTAACTGTAACCCAATCAAAAAACAAAAAAAATTAACTCAACTTCCATAAAGTAAATTTTATACGCCCGCCTAACTTGAACTTAATTTTTACTCTAATAACCTGTTTTTTCCTGCCTCTCACAAAACATGGCTAACCCCTTGTCTTTTCATATTACGGATATGTATTATTAACTTCCTCCGACACGCTTCGGCTTTAAATAAAGGCTATGTATCGGTGATTGCACGGTGATCGGAAAAAAAAAGTATACCAACAAACAAGGCTCCTCTTTCATCTAATTCATATATAATTGTAACTGGCAGAACTATTTCAGCACATGTAAACTTATGTAAGTTTGTATTCTTGTTGTTATTCTAAACTGCCGTTATTCATTTGTATAATTCAACTCAGTGTCGTCGCTTTTGCGTCTTTTAAACATTTTACAATACAGGAAAGTCCATTTTTTATTATACATTCAGTCCGTTCGAATATATGGAGTTTGGGATATCATGTGGATTAATCCTTGTCGCTGCTGGTATAGTCGTACTCAAAGTTAATATAGTCGGAGTCGAAGGCTATATTTTCTGCAAAGTTTTGACGTTAGTCGATGATGAAATTGTATTGATTACTGCCAAACAATTATTTTACCTTTTCAGTCATCTCCTGAACAGCCGTAATTTTGTTGTTGCAGAGTCTTAACAGGAGGTGTGGTTGCAGTGCTACCTTTTGGCGTTTGTTTCATTATGGTGCGCTAATTTACTTTCTGATGGAAAGTATGTTGATTTTTTTTTTTTTTTTTTTTTTTGAAGCTAACTGAAATAAGGTATTTGGAATCCGTAGGGATGTGAATTTGTCTTGTAAACAAATGAGGTCGTTCTATACTTAGATTACTGACTCTGGGGAAAACTCATCATTTATTTTAACAGTTATTAGCAGGTAGTAGAAAAATCAGCCGTTAGTTTAAATTTCCCGGATCCAACATTGTTGACTAATAGTAGCGTAGGGTGCAGTTTCCCCTTTCATAATTCATTAACTTACTCGGTGAATAACGAAAAGGAAAAAAATGAGCCAATATTAAATACCGGCTCATTTTCAGCTGAGCGTCCTTCTACTCTTCTCTACCGAAACTCGGTACCCTTACTCCCTTTATCATCGGTGCTTCTTTAATTCTCTCATTATACTTCTGTTATTCCTGCCCTCGAATTATTTTTATCCTCCATGCCTAAACATTGAAGAACTTTATTTTCTTTTTTCTTAGGCTAAAGTCCTCCTTGACAAACCCATTAAAAAAAAAAGAAAAACAAAAAGAAAGATAGATGCTTCATCGTCTGCCTCAATTCGATTCCAGTTAAAATTTAGTTAGGGCCGTGTTAAATTCATTAAACATCTCAATAGAAACATTTACCGAGGACTGTAACATTCGCTCGATAGTTGAGAATAGTAATTGTCCGCTTGTTAATTTAGGTGATGAGCACCTCTAAAGGATTTGTTACAAGAACGGAATTGAGTCTGGTGCTGCGCCGCTCACTCTACTCCAGGCGCATTTCCAAAGTTTCTTCGGTCGCTACCAGTCTTTACCGGAAGCGGAAAAATTACCGTCCAACTAACTCCTCTTCCATCTCTTCATCTGTGGATAAAGAACGCAGTTCCGAAAACATAACACATCGTTACCGATTACACTAGTTCATTACTCGTGCTATTTTAATCCCACCTTCAGCAACTGGTTTTCGTTAAGCGCCACTCTACTCCCTCTGATTACCTAGGGAAAAGGTCGTAAAATCAAACGCTTTTTGTTAACCGAATTTGAAAACCGCCTGATCGGTTAATCGAAACAATCGCGCTCCTCTCAATAGTCCTTAAATTACACCATCGATAGAAATAATTTTCAATTCTGAGATATCTCGGAAGTATCTCTATTACAACTTACTTATAAAAATCCAGACCGCAGTTCCCCTCACTCTAAGATTCTTACGAAATAAGAAATCTATCCTCATTTGTGAATTTCCAACCCGTGTACGAGTTCTGCTAATACAGAGACTTCGTTATAAACTGTTTAATACAATTTTTAAAAATTACCTAAAAAAAATAATCGCCCATGATGGTGGTTGGCCTATACTACACCGGCAATCTTACTACAAACTAGCTTAGTAGTTATCGTGAAATCCCTTTAGATCGTTTTCTGACGCGAACTCACCACCGTTGCACAATATTTTCACCGAGCGAAAGAACACTCTTCTTATTGCCAACCGAATAGAGGCATTGTGCTTCTTAAGCACTTTTGATTTGCACATTACTTCGAATCTTACTCTATACGAGTATTGTGATACTTTTAAATGAGATCGGCAGTCTTTTTCAAAGTCTTCCTGTAAACTCACAAAGTAGTAGGCCTACCGATAAAGAGATCGTTTTACTTTCCACGTTCGCGCTAAAGCTTTAAAAATCCGATGACTTCCAACTGCTAATAATTAAATTTTGTTTTACGACGGTATAACCCCGGTCAAAAAAATAATCGAACAATTATAATACAATAAAGTACTTTTCACAAATAACCGCGCGAAAGAAAATTACATTTTGGGCGGCTCTTTACAGTATGAGAAAAAATAGCTACTTTTAAAGTTCTCGCAGAATGTTCCTCATAATATGTATTTCCCCACTAACGGTATAATTTTAATCAGAATTTTCGATGATCTATTGAAGGAGATCATTTTAGAGGCAACTAATTGTATTACACGCAATTATGCTGATAGCGTGTGTACCGTATTTTGCAACGATGTAATTGTAGAAGTGTTCTCTTACGTTGCAATATTAGGGGAAGCAATAAATTTAAAGTATTCAATATATCGAAGAAATAAAGAATAAAATAAGCGTATAATAAGGAGATTAATTTATTTTCATTTATGAAACTTTTTATTATTAAAAATATACAAATTAATAGGTATAAAAAGTGAAATGGCGATTGCCACTTTAAATTTCATCCTATAAAATTCCAACTGTTGAATAAATATATTATTTGAAACGAAAAAAGAGACGTCGGAGTAACGTAATAAACGCGAAACTAGTGTAGAGAAAAAAAAAACGATGAAACTCCAATACATTGCAAAACTAGACAGTATTTCAATGAGACTCGATGATGCAAGATAATTAATTTTGCGCATAAACCCACGCTAAATTATTTTACTTGTCTATCTTAGCTCTCGGCTTTTTTTTTTTTTGATTTTTTGGTATCGCTTTAAATTAGTCCCAAATAAGTCGACAAAAAGGTGGTAGAGCAGGTTGTTTATACTGGCGCGATAATTTTCCGGAAAATTAGTAAAATCGATGGTTTTTGCGACAGCTCAGTTCTACCATTTTCTGCTTTTTTTTTTATTTTTTTTTTTATACTTCATTCAAAAAAAGGAGGTTATGTGTTCATCATGCTTTTTTTTTTTGTTTTTTTGTTTATTCAACCGTGGTGACCGATCTCAATGATTTAGTTTTTATGCGAAAGTGTGTAAGTCCCGTTCGAGTACGTCTATGGCTTTTGTTTGCCCGGATTGAGGGTTAAAAAATTGTCCACTCATTTCCGCATCGGAATTGCACGCAAAACTTTTACATATATAAAAAATAGTATAAGCACCGCCGAAGAATACGATTATCCTCGTTGGACGCAGTGCTTCCGAAATTGATGGCAACTTCATTGTTCAACAGATTTAAGATTTTTCTGTGTTCACATTTTTAAAAAAACAATTTTATTCGACAACGAAAAATTATACCTATTTATATCTTAAAAATAGAATACTTTGTATAACGATGTATTTAAGAAGTATTTTAGAACACGTCAAGAAAAAGATAAAAAATCGTTTTGAACATTTAGCTTTATTTTTAATTACAGAGCAATTCGGACATTTATTTCAATGATTAAAAAATCAATTTGGCTTTTGCAATTTACTCGGTTAGCTCAACTTCCAATATTGTAAAGCGCATTAACTTTCTGTTGATATGTTCAATCATCTTTTAGCTCTCTAATTTCGAAAGAGTGATATTTGTAATTAAATATTCTACCGTTTGAGAAGTTACCGTTATTTATTAAACTTTCGTACATTTTAATGTTCAAATTCCGTGTTATCATTAACTTTAGGAGATTGTCGATCTCTAATCCTCTCACGAAACATCCTTTAGCAATTCGAACCGAGCAGGTATTATATGAACTGATTAAGAGGGAGTGCTCCATTTCCTTTTTTAACGGGCGCTCAGCCATGCTGGCATTCCTGGAAATCACGTCCGCCCGAGCAGCATTATACTGCCCCTTGCCTAATAACAGTCCTTCCCACCTTATCTAGCAATTTTTAATAACATCACGTTCTCGTGGAAAGCCCATTGGACCTCATGTCAGACTTTTTTAAGGCTAATCGAACGCTCAATTGAACCATGGTGGAGCATTTCCCGTAGAGATTTCTGTTCCCCTTAGCCGTTTACGCACAGAATACACAGCATTGTCGCATAACTTTATTTTGCAAAGAACCCCTTCTTATGAATATTGCCCTTTCTGTTACCAAGGTGTTGTTCCTTCAACTTCCCACATACTGTGTGACTGTCCAGCATTCTCACCCCATCGGCCCCCTTTTATAAATAACAAAACAGTAACTAACACCCACTTAAGAATTACCCCAATGCAATTTCATCTGTGACACAGTTTATTAGAATTAGTAGAATAAGCAAGTATCTATAAGAACAATAGCCACAGCAGTTAAACATGGTACACAGGGGGTGTTACGTCTACAGAAAAAAAAAAAAAATTAATAACTTTAAGCAATTATTGACGGATTTATTTTTACTTTTAAAACAAGTACGAATATTTCTTTTTTTTTTTTTTATGATTCTTTTCATGTTCATTAAGATGTGTTTTGCTACTTTAAAGTTCGATAGCCGATCACGAGAAAGTTTACTTTTTTCTGTTGTTCTTGACTAAAGCAATGGCGGGAGGTAAAAATTAATCGGTTATCGTAATTGTTTTCGTGTTATGAAATTTTGTATTGATTTCGTTATATACTTTAGATTTCACGTTAACGGGTTAGGGGAGTTATGAATTTTTATAAGGGTAATTTTTAGGAGTTTTAAATTCCTTATTAGATATTCTTGGTGGATTCTTTTTTTTCAAGTTTTCGGCATTCAAAGTAATCGGTTGTCTCAGAATTATTCTTAAAGGAGCGTATTAATATTTCGTACGCGTGCAACTTAAAATTTATTCAAAACCCTTCTTGCGCAGTTTTTCACATTTTTATGCGGTTTCTAAACCATCTTATTAGTAACGGTTATATACATTATGTTTATGCCAACTTTTTATATAGCAGAGAAGCAATTAGTGATAAATCTGGACATCACTCTTAAGAGAGTGGTGACTTTTATTCGTTATTAATTACTTCGCCGATTATTATAAAATTCAACAATTTCCTTTAAAGATATTTCCGATTCTCGGCGAGTCTTGTACGAACTTAATACTTCCTGCTGCACTCCGGTTGCGCAATTCCGGTGCTTCTCCGACTCGATTTCCTGGGTAGTCATCGAACAAAGTGAAAAAATTAGGTCTATTTAAAGAAACCTTCAATAATAAACTCGATTGACTCTCGAAATATTCTCAATGTTATTTACGGTAGATTGGAAAGAGAATTTTTAATATAGCTAGACAAAAATTTTAAAAAAGTCCATTGTCTTTTCTAATTTTTTCCCCTTCCTTTTTTAATCGACCTTTATTCGTCATCGGAATACAGGGGAAAAAATGTGATAATTTAAAAATTAAAGGAGAGGACGAAGTAACTTTTAAGTATTATTAGTTTACAATGAAATATCGATTCTCGAATAGAGAAAAGCGAACTCCATACAGCGCCATTCATAAGCTTATTGCAGGCGAAAATAGTATTGCCCCTTAACATTACTGTGTACAATTTTGGACCACGTGGAATAATATTCGAATGATCTGTTGTTTATTCGAAATTGTCGCGATCACATATACCAGTATATCGGGGTAAGTATTGACGAATCCTAACTGAATAATAATAGTCCTTTTTAAAAATAAAGGTTAAGACAAGAAATCTATACACTGTCTGCAATATAGTAGCCAGATAAAAATTAGCCAAAAACTTTTCATTAGAATATAATACGGAGAATATGAACCACTAAAATTATAAAATTTAAAGTCTCTACATTTTCAAAATAATCGGGCGATAAACGTAAGTACCAATGACAGTTGTAAATGTGAAAAAAGATGATAAATTTAAAGCCTCAACAGATGTACACATCACTGACGAAATTTGACTCTTTCTAACCAATACTCGGCATTATTTGATATATAGAAGGGAACAGCATTTTAGGTTATGTTAAAAGCTAACTCGACGGTTTTCTCTGACAATTTTGAATATGTACAATTTTCAGCAAAGAAAATTGTACACATCCTGTGCCCTTCGCTCGAGTATCTTTTATTTTTTCTGTTTTTTTTTGTTTTTTTTTTAATCTGAATCCTTAATATATGCAAATGTCGCTCGTTCCACATACTAATTTAATTAATCGTAAATGGAAATGAGAATTCCGTTAGTTCCACATCGTCGTAATTCCTGCTACAGGAAACAAATTAACATACGTATCAACAAAACAGAAGCTCATAACGAGCGCCATCCCACGGTCTATGCAGTTCTTTGTTTGGCATTGATGTTCGAGACCATATATCTCTCTACACATATCGGGAACGGTTGAAGTGGGCGAATTATTTTCCGATAGCGCAAACTTGCCGCCTCTGTGTTAATCTCTGATCCGTTATGAAGGCCGCTTACAAATAGTCCGTTGTTGAAGTTTCAAAATAATAACACAACACCGTAATGACTTATATCATCGAGTTGTTGATCGAATTGTTTTTTCGGCCGGTTCGACTGTGTTCAAAAACGGGCACCATGTTCACACCTATATACCGAAACTTTGAACACTAGTACATTCCTTTTTTTTTCTTTTTTTTTTTAATTCTCCATTATTAACGTGTTGTTTTAGTGATTCCATCGACCACAACGTACGATAATAAGGAAACGAGCAGAAACACATCGGATGTGAAATTCAAGCAAAATATTAACGAACTGGACTCGCTGCTAGATGACCTAAATCAAACTCAGAACGCAACTTTCCATCAGCCTGGTGTGTACCGATTTATATATATATATATATATACATTATTATTTTTTTTTTTTTTTCGTATTTAAATTTAATGATAACGGAGCAATTGAAAAATTTTTGAAAGTACGCATTTTCCGATATGCAGTGATTATTTTAAAAATGCTTGCATAAGTTATTATTAAATATATCGTAATATATAATCATCAATTGATTAAATAAAACTAACGTACATAAAGACATATTTTTTTTTTTTTTTGTTTGGAGTTTTTCCCTGGGCTCGTCAGCAATGGACGATTACCCATCAACACGTGTAAATAGTAGCAATGAAGACAAATTATTGTTCCTTTTTTTGCCATTTTTCGCTACGGGAAAAGTTAAATATTAAAATTATAATAGGAATAGAACGCACCTGCGTGAAGAAATTACACGACACACCAGGAAATGAATTCTCTATGACGAATATTAATCGAAAAAAGTGGGTGTTGAAAAAAATTACGACCATAAATAGTAATTTAAGGTAAATTTAATCGCATTGAAAAAAAATTAACGCACGCAATCTGAATTACTTGAAGGATACAAAAATGTGGGTTTGGTCTAACTCGTTTTAATGCACACACTCATATACCAGTTAGAGCTATTCTTGTGTAATTAAATCGTTTTATAGCTAAGCGCTAATAGCTTTCTTATTTACGCTGTACGGATTAAAATAACCTGCGCACACATAATGACCCCGTTACTTTTTCAGATTATTTATAAGTTGTGACGTTTGGAATTTTTATCATCATCGACATCATTATTATTATTACTATTATTACTACTACTATTATTATTATTATTATTATTACTACTATTATTATTATTAGTCGTAATAGTTTCATAATTTGGTCGTGTAAAAAAATTAACTATTAAAAAGCTAAACTGTTAATTTAAAAATTCAAGAAAATCGTTGGAAATGTAAAAGAAAAAAGAAAATTCCGAATTACGTAAACTGGCAAAAATGTATTTATTTCAGAATACGGAAATATCTGAGAAAATGCGAGTTTAATGTTTGTGGAGACGATCAGAAACTCGCAAAGATGCGAATCCATGAAAATTTCCGTAAACCGATATAATCTTATCAGTTGTGACCAAAAGTAATGTAAATAAAGTTAAAAATAAATGTAGTAAAGTAAACTTTCGTTGCATCGTATGAAACAACGTCTCTTCCATAGATAACTGAAGCCGTACCTTCCTTTTTTTCTCAATGGCTTCCATAAATATATGTTTTCTTATTTATTTTTATTTTTTTCTTGGAGCTGTACAAATGAACAGCCAAAGAAGAAATGATTTGCATCGCAAAGTAAATTAGAATCATTTGGAAAGAACAAAAGGATAAAAAGGACCGAAGCCGGGGCAAATGGAAAAGATAAGAATGAGTGAGAAGTGAAGGAACCTGTATAGTAGCAAGGGTGGTGAGATGGAAAAACGAGTTGAATAGTAGGATAAAAAAGGACTTTAGAAAAAGGGGAGAGCGGATAATTCCATAGTTTAAGAGATGGCAATTTCTGGAGAGAATATTAATGGCAGAAGAAGGAAATTTGGATCCTGATTTTTCTCCCGTCACACCGAAGATACATCGGCAAGTTCTTTGTGAAATCAAGAAATGGTGAAAATTTATTAGTACGAAAGTTATACAATAGTGTAAATAAGCGACCAAAAAAAAAAAAAAAAAAAAAAAAAAAAGAAAAAAGTATGAAAAATAAAATCAAGTAACCGGCTAAAAGAGCAATAGCGAAATAATAGTTGATAAGAGAAGGTGTTTAAGATAATAATAACGCGTTATATGTATAAGGTAGTATTTCTGAGAACTACATCGTTCAAAACCGGTTCTTCTATTTATCACATAATCTACCCGTTTTTATTGGAAGAGTCATGGATCGCGTGACAGATTCAGACCGTATATGTTCATCTTTATTATTGTTTCTGCGGTGTTCACTGCTATTCTTCATTTCGCTAATTTAAAATAATCACATTATCCTCATCGATACTGAGTTTGAGATTTTTTCGTGCGATTTACGAAGATTCTGGAATGTAGTTTCATTCGCAAAAAAAAAAAAAATATGACAAATCAAATTATACGGGAAAAATTGGCATTTCAGCGGCACCCCTTTTTTTATAATATCTGCGTGACTAGCTAAATTATTCGCTAAAGACAAAACTTATAGTTGTAAAATAACTTCTTCCCCTAATTATTATTAATACTGAAATAAACACTTATTGAACATATTTATTATATAATTCCAACGCGTTTGAAGACTTTGCGATAACGGAAAATTATATTCCGTAATTTTATGAAAAACCTCGAAATACGTCAGAATTATATATCTACATTAATAATAAAGATTGAATTTGGTATTATTAATAGCGAAAATAATTAGTGATCTGAGTGAAAATATTTTAATTTCTTCAATTCCCTAGCAAAAAAATAAAAATAAAAAACACAAATTCCTACAAAACGAAATAATCAAAAGTTATATTACCGTGCTGGAAATGGCCAAAGATTCTGCCACGCCGAAAAAAACAAAACAAACGAGCGATATCTGTTAATAAATTAAACGATCTAATTTAATGGCGCTCTCAGGAATGTGCATGTGTGTGCTATATATTTTAGGGAATGAGATATAACTACTAATTATATCAATTCCTGTATAAGCCTGTCTTGACGGACGGGCTGACGCAATGGAGAAATGCAGCCAAATACATTGCAGATAAATTATCTGTATAATAAAATATTTAGACTTATTTATATTAATAAACAAAGATAACTTGGTCTAATTTCCCTAACATTGATATACGAAAAACTCACTTACCGATGTTTACGTTAAAAAATAATAAAGAGAATTTAAGTTGGTAAGGAATCTTCCTTTGTCCTTTTCTTCCCATCTCCAGCCATAATTCCTGTACTTCGATCTTTCCTAAGCTATATTTCTAATCGTCTCTTATTTAACCCTTTCTATAATTTCTGTAGTTGTTGGGTTAAAGCCGCTGGCTAAAGAAAAAAAAAGCTGGTAAGAAAAGAGGGTATTACTAGGAACTGTGTGAAAAAGAAGTGACGTTGTACCTAGATTAATGAAATTTCATTCCGAGAACCAAGCATTGTATATTTTAATATACAACCTTTTACCTCAGTGCATAAAAAATTATTTAAAAAATTATAAAAAAAGCGTAAGTGTTTTACTTTCCGGCTTTTAAGATGTGCTGATGATACACTTGACTTCTCCAAATAAGTTTATGTTATTTTGCATTCCTGTTTTTTTCTGCTCGTCTCCTACTCATTACACAGATGCTTATCGTTCAATTGATTCTCTTTTGCATTGCTTGCTATAAATTAATATATTTTGTATCAAAATTTTTATAGATTTTTCAGAAATTTTTATTGTTCCCCATTTGATGTATCTAGCACATTACCTATTACTATATATTTTGTTTATGCTAATCATATTGCGCATAGAGGATAAATCGGTAACAGATTACATAATTGTTTCATATAGATACTCAGAATTATCGTTGAAGATATTTATGTTAGAGGGGTCAATTGTCTTTTTTTTACACATATATATATATATATATATATATATATATATATATATATTTATTGTTAAATTTTACACTTTTTTTACGTGGTTACATATTTTCATGTATTTTGTTTCCTTTTAATATTGTTCTTAGTGTATTTCAGTAAATAATCGGTATAACACTTCTCAACTGGATCTATAAATCTGCATAAATTTTTTTTTTTTTTTGGCGAAACTAGACCAACCATAAAACACAAAGAACTTCGCAATAGTACAGGGAAAGTAACATAAGATATAAACTTGGTACGCTGACGTTTGTGTTATCAAAGCAGCGAGTCATGTTCGCGCTTTTAAAATAAATTAATTCCGAAACCGATTTAAGCCAAAAGAAATAAATCGGACGAGGAGAATATACATTATTTTCAGCTAGAATTTAATTTCCAAATTCGTGCAGTTTTTATTATCATTTAACAGCCGCCTTATCAATTTTTCGTACTAAATTAATCGAATATTATAAATGTACTCGTAAATTAGCGGTGCAATGTTGTAACCACGAATTTTTTCATAATTTTGCCCGGTGGTTTCGCCACCAAGAAAATAGATATCTTTGACAAAGAAGCTTCAACTAGACGTAACGAGAAAAATGGCTGGGACAAAAGTGACGAAATCAAATAAAACGATTTATTATCGGGGAAAAAAATTAAATATACAAACAAGTTTTACATGCGTAAGAAGTGACAATGAAGCCCTTTTTGGAAGTTGCCTCAATATAATTCTCGAATGTTTTGCCGAAACTCTTTTTAATACATTGAAACAAGATTAGGTAATTTCATAATTTGTAAAATAAAGGCTTGATAAACACCCATGGTCACAAAGTAAAGTTTATAAATCTAAAGCGCGGCATTGTCTTTCTCAGTTGGTTCCAAAAAAATATAATTTATTTCATTGTGTAAAAAGCTATTTTTTTGTTTGTTTCAATAGGAAATTTTATTCCAAAACCAATAAATTTATTACATTAATATTAATTTTTTTCGTATTATTTCCCTGTAGGCTCGAATAATTACCAGCTGAGAACAATGGATAACTCATTTCCGTAAGTATCTAATATATTACAATATTATATTTCAGTATACCTATTACCGGTAATATCAATTTATGCTTCTCCTATTTAAATTATTATTGGTAGCTTTTATCAGAAGAGAAAATTCAGTCATCAAAATTGCCGGAAGGATGTGTAAGAAAAAGATAATAAAAGATATATGAGGGACAAAATAAGAACAAAACTCGTGTTTTAATAAACGGGAATATATAACAACATTTGACAGAAAGAACATTCAAAGAAGATATGATCAGATATTGTCTCATTCGGAGGGAAATGGAAATGTTCAGAGAAAGCGAAAACAAGAGAAAAGTAATAGAGTACGGTTAAAAAGCGTTAGCGAGTACTAGTAACAATGACAGAGAGAGGAAGCAAAAAAATCTCTAGAAGAGGAACCGGAAAATAGAAAATTGAATTGTTTATGAGAAGCTTCAGTCGCTCATTCTAAATTATGGCTCATCTCCTCTTCATTTTCTAATCCTGCCTCCTTTTATCTCTCTATTCGGCCATCTCTTCAACTTCATCCATGGTTTTCTTAACACTTGCCCTCTCTTAAACGCTCTGCAATCTCTGCTATTTGTTGCCTTCGCTTTTAGTCTCCTTCCTGCATAATTTTCTCGGTTTTCATCTGCATCTACTCCATTTTATCCTTTACATTCCCCTTCCATATATATATTCCTTGTGATGGTGATCATGTTTTGCTCGAATAAGCGGTCTTCTCTGCTGAACAATCGTCCATCTACCCTTCTCTATTAAAATTGAGTCTTCTAGTGCTTCTTACATTCTCACATTTCCTTCTGCTTTGGTTTTTCCTGCTCTTGAATTATTTTTATCCTCTATCCTCAAACGTTTAAGAATACAACGTTATTTTCTTCTTCTCCCCATTTCTTCGGTTAATATCGTCGTTGACAAACCCATTGAAGGGATATATAAAAAAAAAAAAAAAAGGAATTTTAAATATTCGATTTATAAGATTCAAGTTTTTTCACATAGGGGTGGCAGAAAGTTCGAATATACGCTTCAAAAAAAAAGAGGAAAAAAACGTTAATTTTATTAGCCTTGATGATGGATCTGGAAATTCATATATGTAAACACAGATGAACTTAGTGATAAGAAAGAAAACGAACGAGAGGGTAACATGTGAGTAATGAAAAAATCGCATAGGCGATGAAAAAACTGGAAACAGATCGCTTGAAAGACTAATTAATTAATTTTCTAAAAAATATCGATTAAAAGAATTGAAAATAGCGGAACGTAAAATAGTCGTTAATTCATTTGTAAGGATGGGACAGTGAAAGCAGGAACCCGAAGTAAAAAAAGCAATTTCAGCTTCCATTTTAATAGTTCAATTTCTGCATCAACACTGCTCCCGAACATTTTTTTTTTTTTTTTGTTTGGCTTTTTAAAATTTCTTTTAACTCTTAAAAATTGCTCATATTTCCTTTATGTTATTTAATGTTTTTTTTTCAAAAGCAACGTAAAACATTTTAAGAACTTCACTTGGTTTTGTCTCACTCTCATATACATTTTAATTACCATCTAGGGAAAGAATTCGGTTAAGTAATACAATATGTATTTATAGGCGACTAATTGAATTAAAAACAATTAGTTTGATTAGGTAACTTACGTAAAGGAAAAAAGTACTAATTTCTTTAACACATCACCTAAAACTGTTCAGGATTGGAACATTTTTATTCAACGTAAAAATTAAACTAATTACCGCTAACAAATGCGGCGATTAAAACATCAATGCCCTTTGTTGACCCCTCTTACTTACATTATTGTCTCTTCCTCTTCTATACTTCGCATAAACTGATCAAAATTGACAACGTAATTCTTAGGTCGACCACCATTAGATTTTATTTTACTTTAAAATTTTTAGCATTACACTTGAATTTTTTTCTTACTAAAAATCAACTCTTTTGTCACATTATTCTCCATATTTTACGCTTAAAAAAAAAAAAAGAACGATTTTAAAAACATCAAAAATTACATTTTCATGATGATTTGGCAAATTGATAGTATTTTCAGTCAACTGCCTCTATTATACTAATGAAAAATAATAAAAAAGTAATGATCCAAACGGACCACCACATTTTTTCACGTTTTTTGACGAATACTCAGTTTATGTTCACCGATTTTCATCATTACTCACATCATGGTATCTAATGGTAATGGACAAAAAATCAGTGAAATCGGCGTATATAAATATGAGTTACGTGCGAACAAACATATAAAAAAAAAGAAAAAAAGAACATATACGCGACGAACGTATAACCTCGTTCTTTTTAAAAGTCGGTAAAAATTAAAATATAACAAACGCTACATAAAATTGGGACATTTTTTCTAATTACGCTGTAATTAATATATCAAACGCTGTTGTCGAAAATCTGTTCCTTGCGATAGCAATGGCTATCCTTTGTTTTAATCATTGGTACTATGTGGGTTTGAATCCAGACGCGTATAAAAAGAGGAATAAACTTTTAATTTTCTTTGAACAGGCCGCCAGCAGATTTCAGCACACCACAACATGCAACGCAAAAGAACCAACGCGTCGAGCGAATTGAACAACGAACGTACGAAGAACAAAGATACGGAACTGTAAATCCGTCACCGATTCGGACGACCGAAGTGAAAAAAGAAGTTTTTTACAATTCGGATCCCGGAAATACGAGCACTCTGCGATACGAAGAACGATCACCCAGTAGGGCTTCCACTTCTTCAGAGGTGAAGAAAGATTTACTCTATACCGGAGGAAGCACTAGGTATCGAGAACCGTCCCCAGCGCGACAGATACAAGAGGTATATCGGTACGAAACTAAGACAACTTCGCGTAAGTATGAGCATATCGAAAGTTTTTATTTTCTATAAATTATACGCGGGCTTAAATTAAATAATAACAATAACAATAATACTAACGATAATAATAATAATAATAATAATAATAATAATAATAATAATAATAAAATGTTTATTATTATTATTATTATTATTATTATTATTATTATTATTATTGTTGTTATTATATATTTAGATCACTATACACGCATAGTTTTATACGAGCATGTATTGTATAATGAAAATCTGTTATTTTGAAGCCAATTTCAGATCAAAATACAAAAATAAGAGAAATTAAGATCGCTTGCATAATAAACTCTTAGCAGATAATTAACTTAAATAAATGTAAAATAGAAATAACATTGTAGTTTTTGTAAGGACTAATTTTGATATAAAAGATAGTTTTATTAAACATACCCGAAATGAATTAGAAGTTATATATAACTAAAAGATAAAAGCGAAAAATCGTAGCGCTACATACGAGTAAAGGGTGTCAGAAGGGTTGGTAAATTTTGAGACACACAATGAATAAAATTTTATGTAATATAAATGTAATAAAAAAATTATAATATAAAAACAAATAAAGTTAGACGCCAAACAATAAAGAAATAAAAATAAGATAACAATAAAAGCACACTTTTTTTTTAAATGGGCTTGTCAACCAAGGACCTTCACCCAGAAACAATTAGAAAGGAAAAAGGATAGTTATATAATAAGACGACCAAATATCGTTAATAGGACGGTGATAATAAGTGTAGAAGGAAAAGACAGAATATAACGGGCACAATAAGGAGCAGGAAACCCAAGCCTAAGCAAATCTGAGTACAGAGTCGAGCGCTCCACCGAAAGAGATGAACACTTAATGAATGATCAGCGTCGCAAAATTTGAAAGGAGAGAACAACATGGTGAAGAGGCTAATGAGAAGCGAAAGCGGGAGAAAGACAGCGAGGAATGATTAAAACGCAAATTCATAATGGAGATAATAACAAAGCGTGAAAGTAAAGGAAACAGAAGGAACCATGTGTTGGAAGGTAGACTAGGTTGAACAGACATAAAAGAAATGGTTATTAGAATAAGATGAAGTGTATACATCCGACCAAAATCTTTTTTTTTTTTTTTTTTTTTTTTTTTTATAAATTACAACTGGCCAGAAGCCGACCAAAATCTGAGGTGGAAATTTTTACACAGCAGCGAGATATTAAAAGATGGGATTTTTTTTTTTTTTGAAGTAGAAGGAAGAAGAAGCAGAACCCGAGTCAAAGAATCAGCTGTTTCATTACCAAAGATGCCAGAATGGCCAGGAACCCACAGCAGATCGATATGGATCACACAAAGAAAAAAGAAAAAATACGAATGAAAGAACGTATACGGAGAATAATAAAGTCACACAGGAAGAGGAGAGGAGATGGTCTGAAGAGCACTCATGGATTCGGAGATAACCAGAAATTGGGAAGAAAAACGATTAGCGCAGATAAAAATAATGCAACGTAGAATCAAACTCGGCCGGGAAACAAAAAAACGCACTTCACTAGACGCAAAATAACCTCGAAATAAAATAAGGAAAAAATTTGTACTTATATAGAAATATGTAAAATATAATACTAATTAAATAATAATCGCTCTTTTATCTATGTACCAGAACATACTTAAATAAAAAAGTGAGTATTATTTAATTAATATTATATTTTGCTTCTGTATATAAGTATGATTTTTTTCCTTAAGTACATTACTTATGTTTGTATTTCGAATATAAATGAAATATTCTTATTTCTCAACCGCAACATAGTCTTGTAAATTTAGAATAATAATTAAATCGAATAACCTTATTATTATTATTATTATTATTATTCTTTTATTTTATTTTGTTTCAAAATTTTTTATTTTTTTGGTTGTTTACAATAGCCATCGCTCGCGCAAACTTGCGCATAGATGGATTATATATAATAATAATAATAATAAAAACTTGAATTGAACTTGAATTATTATTATTATTATTATTATTATTATTATCGCCATTTGATGCATTAAAGTGAAACAACTCAATAATAATCAAATCAAATCAAATCAAAACATTTATTATTATTATTATCAATACAAGCCCACAAATGCGATAATAATAATAATAATAATAATAATCAAATCAAATCAGTTTATTGTTATTATCGACTACAATAAGGAAAATAATAATAATAATAATAATAATAATAATAGTAGTAATGGTACGAACTTATTATCGAATTCGAAAATATTAATAGGTCCGCACACAACAGTTCTTAACCGACTTTTATGAGGAAACCTTCATTATCAAAACTGATTTAGAACGGGTTTTCGAATTTATCATTATATAAATACGCATAGTGTCAAATGCCAAACCAGCAAGCATAGTATATAATTATGTACTGCATAACCTTTTATTTTTGAATGTATTTTAAAGGTATTATTACTTCCCCGGCAATAATACAAACAGAATATTTATAGATTTACCTTTTTTTCATTGTAAAAGATCATTCATCTTTCGCCCCAATGACATACAATAATATATTACGGTTTTTAAATATTTCCTAATAATTCCATACATCCATTATCAATAAAAAAAATTTTAATTACGCGACTTATATTTCGTTTAATTATCCACCATCATCACTGACCAAATCTCCCTCGCTTGAGAAGTGAGATTAATAAATAAATTACGGGTGCTATTTAAAAAAATGAAAAAATGGAAAATTATACTAACTGAAGGTGAAATGTGAGAACTTTTTTAATAACTCTTTAAAGTATTTATAAAATATTGTAAAGTCTAAAAGTGTTTAGAGAGGCCTTTTCGAAATTTTTCTCGTATTTTTTTCCCCAATAATCTTCACCGACAATAATTAACAGGTAAGAAACAAAATCCTTACAAATATCACCAGTTCGCGATGGCCACTTGAATAAATGACCGTCAACGCAACCCGCAACGGAGAGTGTGCAGTTCTTTCCGAATCGGCACAAAGATTGATGAATGAACTTTCGGAGATTTGATAGCGCCTAGATCGATTTTCTTCGACGTGTACTATGTCAAAATAAGTGTTACATGCGAACGCGGTCGTCTATTGTCGCAGAATTTTCCTACTAGCAGCATGAGCGATCTCATTGTTTTACGCGAGCCGATGATGGAACGGCATTGACGGCATTTCAATTAGAGTGGGTGGTGATCGTTGGACTATTAGAATAGAGGTCTCGTGCGCGACGATAGCATGCAACAGAGTGTAAAGAGTCAGCCTTCGAGGGAATCAGAACCATATTACTAAATAGGTGTTGTAAGTTGACAGTTGCCGGAATGTCGAGCATACAATAGAAGGAGTGGATTTATTTATTATTCTAACCGCATATCCCAGAGTAATCGTTTCTTTTCCCCTGCTTATTCCTAAATATTATATATATATATATATATATATATATACATATGTATATACGGAGCGCTTACTGGGATGATAAAATTCAGTTTCCCATTTTTGAAATCAAAAAAAAAAAAAAAAAAAACATAAAGCGGAAGGAAAAATTATTAATCGGTTTTTTAAGAATCCAGTTGAATTTTAGCTTATTTTACTGAAATGCTCCCATACGAGTACATATATTATTACCAGCAGGTTTCTCGATAAAAAAAAAAAAAAAAAACGGATAATTAGTAATTTTCTATTAAATTGTTTTGTATATTCGGAATAAAAAAGATACAAAAAAACTAAAAAAAAAAGGGTATTAAACAAAGTTTTAACAAAAACTCGCGAGTTTATTTTCTAATAATCCGCCGTGTTATTTTTACAAAAATCGATTTTTAAAATCAGTAAAATCCGAGAGAAATTGCGGTGACTAGGCCGTACTCGCAGTTTTCTGTTGCTGGCACAACAATGAATCATTGCCTTATTTTTGAATTTCAGTTTCCCATCTCTTACTAACTCGTGCCCTTCGTCCATCAACAATTTGTTGTGTTTTAAATTATCCTTCCACTCTTTCCGGCATATTCTGCCCCCCGGCGAGAATGAAATCCTTCTTGTCCGTTTTAAAATTAACCGAAATCCGTTTTCTCGAATTTAATTCCGGCCGAGTGGTGCTTCCGAGCCAAGTCGTGGCAGGTTAAAGTGAGCAATAAGCGCTGTTAACTTTTTTCTCTCTTCGCTAGAAACGCAACACGAATACATTTCGATCAAAATGATACTATTACAGATATTTTATACATATATTTTTCTCGCTAAACCTGGTCAATCTGTGCGCGCGAGTTGCGGCGTAGCGCTAGTGAGTCATACCGGTGCTCTTCTATTTATTTATTTAAATTTAACATTTTACTTTATTAATTTAAGTTCTAAAACATCACAAGTATTTTTAAAACAAATATAACGAAGCGAAGTAATATCAATATCGGCAGAAAATGAACGGATCTTTATCCGAGATTCGAATTCATTGGAATATTCTAATAAATGTCTATATATGGATGAAACATTTCGGACTGTACAAGAACTAATTCACTTTTTCCAACAGACGTGTTCAAAATCTTTAGACATTAAAGTGATTTCTTCAAAGTACATAATTATTTCGAGATAAGTTATATTTTTTAGATGTAAAACGGACCAGCAAAATGTACAGCTAGATTTTACGTGGTACGAAATGAAAAATAAACATTTAATTTCTCTGATAACGCGCTACCAATTAAAATTTTGCAAAGCAGTGTCTCTAATTATCAGTTTATATCCTCAAAACGTGCTTACGTTTCTACGCTTTTAGTAGTACCGAAGCTCTGAAATTTTCTTTTCCTTTCTTTTTCTTTTCTTTGAACGGGAATCACATTCTCGTTAAAATTTTCATAGAGAAAAAATCTGGAGAAGTAAAGACAGCCCCGCCGAGAGAAAGGAATTGGTTCGGATATTCTTTTCAGATCTTTCAAGTACATTGTGAACTTTGCATCTATGCTCCACGGTATGGAATCTATTTTACCGATCTTGCGATGGTGATCTACACAAGGAGGAAGAAGAAACACACAACAGTATTGTTCCGGGGTCTCCTAAATAATGCTTTTGGCTAAAAACGAAAATAATCATTCCTAAATCATCTTCGACGTATACGAAACGATATTTTTCCGAATTACATTCAATCATTTTAGTCAGAAGTTATCCGAAGTACTAAAGAATACGACTTTCTTAATTATTTCAGGTAAAGGTACTGAAATACCGACAACTCCAGTTCAGAAAGCAAACACGGTGCGTAATTATTACGAAACAGACGTTACAGATCACAATGCTGTACCATTCGTCGTCAACGAACGTCAAACAAATTCCTATAACACGTACAGATCGCCGACACCAACCAGGAACAACGTTGGCAACTATAGCAACAATGCGTACGTCAGAGAAAACACCGTCAGAGAAAACACCATCAGACGATCGCCATCTCCGTCGCCGTCACGATACTATAATACCACATCGACAACCAGCGGCATTACTAACGAACGGGAAAACTTCGTTCCGACGAGTCCACCGCCGCCCAAAACCAGCTACTCCACCGTCAGCCGAACAACGACTCAGGAAACTAGCAACAGAAGAGACGTTACCGCGAACAAGTCGCAGCCGTATCGTTCGCCGTCGCCAGCGTCCTTTCCGCAGCCGCCGGATTCCCCAGAACCGACCCTGAAGACTTACAGTTTCGAACGAAACAACGTCGCCAAGCCAGTCTCTCCGCTGCCGACTCAGAAATTTAGCCCTTCCGATCCGAGCAGCCGAGAGCCGCAACAAGTCGGCAAAACGATAATAACGAAAAATTACACGTACTCTAGTCATCATCAAGGCGGTCCTACCGAAAGATACCCGCCCTACAATGGGTACCCCCCGGAAGATCAATACAACAGATACCAGCCACAGAGCCCGCCGAATTACAGAAGTCCTCCGGATCAAAACAGATACCCGTCAGACCACGGGCGGCAGTACCCGACTACGCAGACAACGACTCATACCGTCTACATGGAACAGAAACCTCCGAAGCAGCTAGACGAACTTATGGCTTCATTTTCGGACACCGAAATAACGGTACGGTGACAAAAATCGTGTAGGCCGTAAGCCATGTGAAAATTTTTTGTTATTCTTATTATGAGATAAATAATGGAGACAAAAAAAGTCTATATTTTAAACAACATAGCACATATGAAGATTCAAAAAAAGAGCAAATCGATAGCATTTTTTGACCCTCCTTACCGTTTTATTTTTGATTTAGGAAGTTCATTGAAATATACACGCTCAACAAGAGAAAAAAAAATGAATTAGTTAAAGCGGTTAACATTATTACCCATACCTCTGTTGTTACCATGTTAACTTCGATAATAAATAACCCGCATAAAACATTTTTAAATTAAAACATTTTTTAAATTAAAACATATTTTAAATCAAAACATATTTTAAATCAAAACATATTTTAAATTAAAACATATTTTAAATTAAAACATTTTTTAAATTAAAACATATTTTAAATTAAAACATTTTTTAAATTAAAACATATTTTAAATTAAAACATTTTTTAAATCAAAACATATTTTAAATTGACACATATTTTAAATTAAAACATATTTTAAATTGACACATTTTTTAAATTAAAACATATTTTAAATTGACACATATTTTAAATTAAAACATATTTTAAATTAAAACATTTGTCTTCGAAATGTGTAATAATTGCGAAACATGTTCTTGGTAAATTAATTGTTAACATATTTTTTGTTTCACGTTTGGCGCGTGTTATTTATTAATCGAAAGTTAAAAGGAAAAAGTAACTTGTGCGATCGTTAAAAAATGTCTTCGCCGACGGTTGATTGGTTAATAGTCTATTTTTCGGTATAAATCAAGTGTAAATATTCATATTTGAGTCCGATTGCATATGTTGTACAGTCATAAATTGTAGAATGTAAAATATGTCCTTTGCCCGAGCTACCGAAAACAGACCTGCCAATAAACTCCTGCTTTTCGTTATCATCAGAAAACTCTTTAAATTATGCTATAACACAAAAGTTTAGTAATGATGAGCTATGAAAAGAATGCCATATTGCAAGCCATGTTCCAACTACTGTATTTATATATACTTTCGTAAAATTTCATTTTTGGTACACACACACACACGCATCAAGAGGAATTGCACACAATATTAAGATGTTCCGACATCATTTCAGATACCTGTGGATGCTTAACGTTTAAATTTTTTACTATATTTTTAGCTAGATTATGTTATTATTTTATTATTTCTATTATCAAAATGATACGTTACCAAAACAACCAAATTATTCTTTAGCAAACCAGGCTATTCATACTTTTGTAAAATTTATTTCTACACATGCACGTGCAAGAAGTTGCCCAGACGATAATACAATAATATTTAGAAACCACGTTGACTCGCCGGTAATTGAAACTTTTATCTGCAACTGAAAAATAAACATGCCTCGAGAATTACGTAAATTACTTTAAATTCGATAAAATATCGATAATTTATATATATGGACGGTGAAATTTCTTACAAAAAAATCTTATTTCCTACGCAACAGCCTAAAATTGTTCAAGCGTACACGTATTATTGCAATAAAATTATCGAAATTAATTAGGTTTTTAATAATTAAAACGAAAAAAAAAAAAAAATTAAATAGAATTCTAGGTATGCGCATTCGCCGACGAAAGATCATTTGACGATTGGAACGAAATCGACTCCTCCGGCAACGCCAGTTGAGACTACACTCATTCCAACGCCGATAGAGAAGATACCAGAAAAACTTAAAGTAACCGAGATGACAAAAGAAAAAACCGCCAACGGATTGGCCGGGCCACCTGTATATTATCCACCGGGTCCATTGTTCGTTAAGAACGAAGAATCAGCCGCCATGATGGAGCAATCGGTATTTCTGATAATTATTTTCCTTTTTCATTTCGCGGTCTAGCCGAAAATTATGCCGAACATCTGCAGCGAACTCAGTTTCTTATTTTTCGGTAGCTTTTTAACATGTTACTATTAAAAGTTTCGCGACTTCTTTCGGACTCCGTTTTCTCGTGGCAAAATACAGATAAAAAATCAGCAAGACTAGCGGTATCATACACCGCTAGTAATTTCAAAAAATACGGCAAATTTTATTCAGGTACTGTAAGAATTCCCTTTGCTCGGGTCATATTTTGTAGCGGGGATCCTGTAGGTTCAATGTATTCATTCGGATATGGATTTCGAACCGTATCGCAGGTTAACTGCATCCCGAATACGTATCTATATCGAACATTCGTACGGATCCAACATTTATGCGCACGGTACACTCAATAGTGGCACTAGTTCGTGTTCGTTGTCAACGCAGTGTGCCAGGTTAGATTACGTGTGTTAGAAAGAAGAAGGAAGTCACAAAATAGCAAATGTAGTGTGTCTGCAGAAAAAAATGATAAAGTTTCTAATTCCGATGTTATCATTTTTTACCTTTCTAGCTGATCACATTTTCCGATTCATTCCGTATAAAGAAAAGGACAGGCTGCCTATTCTTCTCTGTTCAAGGACTCTATATTTTAGCTACCATAGTAGAATGAACCTTTATCTGTATAACTCGATTCAGTGTTTACTGGGTCGTGACTGTGGATACGTGTTCGGAACTGCAATTGGAGTTACATCATCGACTCCGCTATGGGATACGGACCACCTGCGCAAGTGTATCTCTCTAAAGACCTACTCGTCACTATTTCGTAGTGTCATTAGTTCCTTCTAATAATGAAATGGCGAGGGGAAGAGGAAAAAATATAAAATGCACAATAAGGAGTAGGTAGTGTTTCGGCAGACAAGAATATAGAGAATATAACGTTCGACAGAAAGGTATGGGCATTCAAAACGGATGTGATTGGTGTCGCGAGCCACCGCTTTATTGGGGTGAAGAGGACAATTTGGAGAGGAGACAAGGGAATAAACGAGTGGAGGGGAGAGCAAAATCGCCAAAATGCAAGCGAATCATAGAAATGACAACAGAACGGGGAAGTGAAGGAAACTCAAAAATATTTGAGAACACACACTTTTATATATACTTACAATACAAAACAGTTCAGCCCCATTATAATGGAATAAAAAAGAAATATTCAATAAAATAATAGTAAGTCACAATTTAGAAACCCTCTCATTTATTGATACTAAATGACACCTTAACATTTAGTACACTGTAAAAAAGCCAGTAATGATGATTATTGAGAAAAATTAAAACATTTTAATAAGAACAGATTTACTGACTTATTTAGGCATGCACTTGGACGCTAGGCTGACCTGGGGTACTCACATTTAGAAAAAAATCGAACATTTAAGGTTTTGAAAACCATGTCAAAACTCTATTATATAAAATAGTAGCTCTAAAACCGATCTGGCTGTACGGTATACAGAGCTGTGTGGCTGCGCATAAACTTCGAACTTACAGAAAATACAGCGATATCAAAATAGGGTATTGAGATTATTGCAGCCCCCTGTGGTATGCCTCAAATTATACTACCCTCCATAATGACTTAAACGTCATATTTCTGGAGGATGAAATCAAAAAGCAAGCAAATAAACATGTCGCCCGACTTAGCATTCATATGAATCCACTTGCCGCCAGTTTGCTGAATAACTCCGGTGAAATACGCAGACTGTGACGAAATAAGCCTTTAGACCTTGTCCACAACCATTATAAAGTTCAGAGGAAGTACTACTGAGTACCATTCCTGCACAAAACATTCTTTATCACATTAAATTAATCGCTAAATGACCACTAAAGTTGGTCAGTTGTGATGAAATAATAAAAAAAAAAAAAAAAAAAAAGTTCCAGATGGGCAAACTTGAAAATAAAAATAAAAAAATCCAGATTGACTTAAAATATTATCAATTTTCCGTGAAAATGTAAGTTGAAAAAAATTAATTTTTCTTAATAAGACAAAAAAGCGGATAAATATGAATTCGAATAAAGAAAACGAATTTGAAACCGCAATGAATAACATTAAAAAAATGAAGTCTCAAGATTTACTGTCTATAGCGATTTCTTTTATTATTTTTTGTATTCATTTTTTATTTAAATAAGAAAAAAAAAATGTTTCCAAAATTTTGTGTACTGATAACACACTATAAAGATCGTCAATAACTACTAAAGAAAAAAAAAAAAAAAAAGAGGAAAAAGAAAATCGGTTAATAAACAGAGGAGAAAAAGGTACTGAACTGTTTTGTCTTTTCTCCTACATTCACATATAGATATTGAAGAGTTAAAAAAAGAAAAAAATTGCAATTTCTTTTTATCTCTCCAATTAATTTCGGCGTTTTCGGATTTTTATTAAACCAAATTGAGTTCGCTCATTTCGTTCGTAAATAACAATGTTTAATAGTTTTTTAACTATGACCCCAGGTGTTTATTATAAAAATTAATGAATAACGTATAAATAGCGTCGTGACAAATTTCTTTGGTTTTTCTTTCAGTACGCCGGCG
Source organism: Icerya purchasi (assembly GCA_039619475.1). Lineage (NCBI taxonomy): Eukaryota > Metazoa > Arthropoda > Insecta > Hemiptera > Monophlebidae > Icerya > Icerya purchasi. The sequence goes on from CM077115.1 coordinate 569,540,613, forward strand.
GTAAAGGTAAAATGAAAGCCAGCCGGAAAGCCAAATATCAGTACGAAAGCGAAAGCAAAATGCGTGAATCTTCGACCACGAAAAAAACCGTCGTACCTCTCTGTCTGCCGGTTTGCTGTGCCCTTCCGTGCACCATAATGTGAAAATGTGTTATTGTCCGCTTAAATTTTTTGTACATTTTTTTTTTTTTTTTTTGTAATTTTATTTAACCACCGCCAGCGTGTATTCATAATATATATAATAATGTGTATGTGTATAGTATTGCCGGAAAATTTTTTTTCGTAAATGCGTGTGTAATGTCAGCTTTTCAAACGGCCATTTTCAATATTTTCCGTTTTAACAAGCGGGCGTACTACTACTCTCTAGAATCTCTTTAATTTACCGGGATATTGACGACAAAAAAAATTATTTAAAAAAAAACGCTCGCTCAATTTTCCTCTTTTTACACTTACGTCTTTAATCAAGAGCACGCATACAAAAATTGTCAATTCTCTCATCAAAGATTTCTTGGAATATTTTAAAGGTTATGAAGGGGAAAGGGAATTTCGTTAAAGAAACTAGCCCGAAGAATAAGCTTCTCCGCTATCTTAACGAACCCATATGTCGTATATTAGCAAGTTCCATGTAACTCTGTCAGTGATGTACTAATTAATAAACGCATACCTATATATTAAAATTAAATTAATTCCTTTAAAACGGTGGTCTTCCGATGAAATAAACAGCAAATAATAGCTGTTTAATCGTTTTTTAACAAGACACTTATTATTAACACGCATATAGCCCCCTCCGAATTGAATTAAAAAGATATTCGAAAAAAAAAAAGAAAGGTGGAAAAAAACTTTTCATCCGTTCAAACATTGAAATTTTTTTATAAATTTCGATTAAATTTTCTATCGAAAGAAGCAAAAAAAAAAAAATCAACTGCACTTTTTGTTAGTTTAAAAATTTGTCCTTCAAAAATTATGGAAAATAACTCTAGAAGAAACATTTTCAGCGCCGAATGAAAAAATTCCAATTTAAATAATCAACGTTTACGCTCAACTTTGCATTTGTAAAAAAACATTTTTTGGACGTTTTAAATACGTTTTTAACATTGTGCAGCTGAATAATCCAAGGCGTGCACAAATAAAACAACATTGTATCTCCGCTAACGGTGCCAACTACATTAAAAATATTTCTTCTGGTTATTTCCCTTTTTTTTCTTATACCATTAGCGTAAATGGTAGCTCAATTTTTTTTTTTTCTTTTTTCTAATGACAAACGTGTTCCGACTTCACTTTTCAAAAAGTGTATATTTTCTCGTAGACTTTATAAACGAGTGCTACGAAATTGTCAACAACCACGACAGATGTAATAATAAAACTAGCGATACTAGGATTTTTTTTCTTCTTCTTTATAATTGTTATTTTTATGCTACAATACGATAATAGAATTAGAAATGATTACAAGTTTACCCGAAACATACTATTAATAATAGATTAATATTAGCTTTATAATTTCATTAATATTATTAATATTACGAATTATAATGTTTTTTATGAAACTAATTTTTTCTCTATTTTGTAGCTATATATTTCTAAATTGAAATTCCACGATACTTATCAACATTAAAACTGTAATTATCATACTCGGTACTTGGTTGTTTTATTTTTTCGACTATCCGATCGTCGTCGCCATTTGAGACGATTCTTAATGAAAAACTGCTCACTTCCATTAAGATAGGTAAATGAAAATTTTTGTCTTAATAGTTTTTTTTGTTTTGCAAACAGATTTTTTTAATAGCTCCATATTCTTAACTATGCTATAAGTGTTTACTTATTATTTTGAACAAAAAAAAAAAGAAGAAAAAGATGCGTCCACTTTGAGAGCGTAAAAATTTAAAATAAATTCGTAGAAATTGAAATGTATAAAACCGATTTACTAAGTAATTGAGTTTTTTAAAGAAATTGCCCTTTTTTTGCGGTTTTTTATATTTTTTTTTCCCCAAAAAAAAACGTTTATTCATATCGGCGCCCAAGGCTAATTCCATTGAACAATTTTTTGTTTTTTTTATTGAGATTTTCAAGTCCACAAAAAAAAAAACATTTTCTACCTTTACGATGTTTTTCTCCTCGAAAGTTACAAATCAATTTTGTCCAACTGATTTTTTTCGCAATTTCTACGTTTCAAAGTAAACGGGTCGTTGAAAAAAGAACCTGATATGATTGAACTCTTATGGCGTTGGTATCGTTATAAACTTTTACTTCAAGATTGTCCTCAACAGAGTGAAAAAGGAAAAAGGTTTTTTTTTTTTAGGCTTTCAAATAACATCCATTGTCTGTTACTATAAATTATTAAGATCTTATGCTATAACTATACCAATATCCTACTTTTTCTTACAAAATCATAGACTGCGTGATATGTGATCGTTAGTGAAAGGATATAGTTCATATTAATATAGACACGGGGTATTCAGTAATAATAACGCCTGATCGAGATCAGAAGTGTACGAAGTAAAATAGGAGCATTCTAAGAACATGGCTACGTCACTTGGATGAGAAAACAGAATGGGGAATCAATCCACCGGATTTTGTAGAGAAAAGCAGGCAGCATATTAGTCACAGAGCGTAACCTACAGATTTCTACATAGAAATTTCTTAAGTAGATGTTCGAGTATGACAGTACCATGGTTTGCTAGGGATATTCCATTAGGATTTTTTATAATGTTTGTTAATGTATGGGTTGTACCATATATTCCTAATATTCTTTATGCATTAATTTGATTATACTTAATAAATCCTCGGATGGGATATCTCGTAGCATCCAACAATTACCAGCCACGTTCCTAGCTCAATTGTCGGCAACTTCATTCCCATATATTATACCCACAGGGGCTGGAATCCATGCAAATTGAACTGATAGGCTAGAAGATTTCAAAGAAAAGACAGATGATTTAGTCGAAGAGAATATATAATATAATTTATAATTAAATGTCATTTTTCAAAGGGACATCAAACAACTTTTCGATTCCGACAGAATTAGGATATTTTTGCCGTTAGCCGAAGTTAAACGTTAGGGCTCGTGCTACCGCTATGCATTCTTCCATTAGAAGAAATTTTTTAATGACGTCTAGTTGCGGAATGACAAATGCCGTTCCAACTACATCCTCCTTTTTTGAACCATCCGTATGTATATATTATAGAAATAATTTGGCCATTTACTCTTAAGAACATTATTAAAAATATTATTTATTGAACGGCTATTTGCGTAGTTATTAATTCTAGTCGAACTCTGATTGGATGGACTTCAGTTTCTAATTCATTATATTCAAGGGGATCCAAGAAATATTTGGCTGGTAAACATTTATTCCTACCTGGTGAAATTTTCGAAGTCGACAGAAACTATAACATAGGAAGCCGTGTCAAAGAAAACCTCCATTGGTCAGAAATTCCTTGGTACTTAAGCACTAAATCATTGCGTGTTATGGAACAATATTTTAGTACAAACTTTCAGATAAGAACGATTATCGTAAGTGATAAAATTTTTGTTTCCACGTCCAAAGCAGCCGAGGGGGAAGGTAATAAGGCTCCTATTATCATACAATTACACTGGTTTTGAATAAGGTCCAACTTCCGAAGAAGACTTCTGGATGCAGAGCCAACCAAAAAACAACCATAATCAAACGTGCTCCTTATTAGCTTGTATAATAAACTCAAAGTAATCAGCTCCCCAGTTCCTATTGCACAAACACTCCATAATAGCGACTTTATTTAATGCTTTACACCATATATACAATTAATCAGTGGCGGCTCGTGAGTAACAGAAGTGGAGGTTCACAATTAAATATATTAAATATTACACAAATATTTGTTGAAAAAAATTTATCAAAAACTATATATGTATATATATATATATATATGTATGTATGTGCCTGTGTTTGTGTGCGCATAATATTAATAATTTTCAATTAAAAGTCTTGTAAACTAAATCTATTCTTCTACCTTTCTTTAAAGAAAAAAAATCTATAACAGTTTCATGAAAGTTAGGAATATTGTGAAACATTTGTTTTTTATTGATAACATAGCTAAAGCATTTAGCCTTTCTTCAGACAGTGTGCTACGTAAAAATGTTTTAATTCGTTTAAGTGTCGAAAAACTCAGTGAAAATATAATTAGCACGTTTTATCCTTCAGTAAAATTACAATTTTAGGTAGAAACTACGGCACTATTAGAAATATTAAAATGAACATATGCTGTCTATCATTAAAAACTAAACTGTGTTCCCAATCATCGACTGTGTATACATATTCAAAACGTTAGTAGTATTTTTAACAGCGATGTGGTTTCTACCAAAAATTTTAATTTTAATTTTATGTAATAATATGAACCGTGAAAACTCGTTACATATTTTTATTTAAGTACATTAAAAAACAAACAAAAGTTAAAATTTTGCAAAACGTTTGTTAATGTTTTTTAAGTCTATGCAATATTTATATTTTATCATTATTTTAATTTATCAATTATTACAATTATTTTGAATTCGCTTAAAAAGAAAAACAATTAAATTTTTATACTAAAATATTCAGCCAACATCTTGAACGGTATCAGTTTTACATAATGCATGTCTCACCAAAAAGAGTATAATAAAATGACAAATTATAAGATACAGTAGAAATCAGTTATAAAAACATTCAAGGAGGTGAATAATCTGATCGTTATATCCCATATCAAACAAAGCATTATAATTTTTTATTGTCCAAAATTTACTACTAACGAACAGTTCGTTACAAAACTGACATGAAATATTTTATGGCATAAATTACGCTGAATAAGCAATCATTTATTTATAATTATAACTACACATAGTTCTCAGTCAAAAATACAAACACTACACTTTCTTTTTTGTATGTAAAAGTATGATAATAAAAAAACTTGAATCAGTATAAAGCAAGAGTAAGAGAAAAGAAACTGTACCAAAACGAAAGTGGTTTGGTATTTTCTTACTTTTGAAGAAATTTGTAATTTTTCGATTTTTTATTATAACAAAATGAGTATAGTAGTATTTTTCTAATATTTTTTGCAATGGTCTTACCACAGGTTTTCCTCAATGTTATATTTGTAATAAGCGTTTTACATGTCACACTAACAAAATAAGCAGAACAAAAAATAACGGTGTATCTGTTCTGTTTATATAAATTTCATTTTTTCATTGAAAAAGATCTGGGATGATGTTTTAGTTAAATTCATCTGCATAAATCTTTCAAAGCTAAATGCTAATTGGTATGCCGTTATAACCAATTTTTACTGTATTTCAATATTTGGAAATTATAATAGTGACAAATAGAACCACAGTAATTTTAAACACATAACTGTTCTTAAATGTACAATATTGTACTAACTTGTATATGTATGCAGCGCAATAACACAACCGATATAATATAGATGCAGTAATACACTTTTCTTATAAAATAAAAGTAAAAATAAACCGATATAAATATACTCCAATCAAACTTTATTTCCCTCATAATTCAAATATAGGTATAAGCACTAAAAAAATGTAAACATATAATTGTTTTATGAAAACTTATCGATTAATTCTGTTTATAATCAAATTCACTTCATTAAAGTACTGCCCACCTACAAAATATTATCTTGCAAAAACAACCCCTATCATTTGGTTCACAATTCGAGTGTGCTCCATCAAGCCGATATAACATATGCACTAACACAACATCATTTTTATCTTTTTGACACACTACTACATTATACTTACATGTTTTTCGATGGCACGTGCTACAAGTAGCCTTCACACTAAAAGAATTCTGGACAAAATTTAGTTACTTTTTAAAAATGTAAAATCAATTTATTTTTTACTTTAATTTTATTAATAGCGATATGCAAATAATAAATGTAAATAAAAACATTGGATTATACTTTTTTAAAGTTGAATTCTAGGTGTTCACATGCGAATGTGAACATATGAACGAGCCGCCATTGCAATTAATATATCAACATAGCAATTTTCTATCTAACCAGAACCCTGGATATTTATGACAAGAGCGAGTACGAATATAGACATCTCCTAAAGAAATTCCACCTTCCTCTAGCCTAGCCCTTCTATAAGAATATATTACCGAAGCAAATTTTTCAGGGGAAATAAATAGGCAGTATTGTTGTAATGACTCAATTATTTGAAACAAATAAAAAGGTATGAGAGTTGGTTTAATATAATGCGTGTTCCTACTATTGCTAAATTTTTGCCTTTACTTCGCCACCATATAAATTCATCCTCTTATCTTAGTATTCCTCCACCGCCTTTACCCAGTGCATTGTGTGGGTCTCTATGTTCGGATGGTGGCTATAGTGATACCGGGTTAAGGTGGTATGTATCTTCCTGGGCCAGTATAAACTCTATGCTAATCACGCTGGTCTCCTCTGATGTAGAGTTGCTTTCCTTCTTATCCTTAATATATTGTAAGCTTGTTGTCCGCAACTGCCATTTGAATGATGGATAAACAATCATTTTGCTTTTCTGGACGAGTATTGTGAGCACTGTTTCACAGTCGCAACTGTAGTGCGAAATGGCGATTTCTTCTTTTTTGTTTTATCGGGCATTGTGGGCATTGCTTCGCAGTTACGACCATATTGTCTGATGAGGATCTTTTTGCGGACGCTGCTCAGCAGTCGCAGTCACGGATAAATACTTCACTTTTTATGCTGGTTACATCGCATTTAGCTCTTTATATAGATATGATAAGCTCCCCTTTCCTCCAGGACTTTCCTCATATTTTTCTTCTTTACGTTTTTCCCCCGCCGAACTGCTAGTTGTACGGTTTCTAGTATTGATCTCTTTCGACTCTTTTGTTGTTTCATCATATTAATTCTAGCCGTTTCCTTCTTCCCCGAATAACTCTCTCCTAGTGACCTCCTTTTCCTTTCTACCTGCGTTCTTCTTTCTCGATGGGTAATCGTTCGCAAAAACTTTTTTGACCGTATTCAATAATCCCCCCCTCAAGTTCTGTTATAGTAACTTTTGTCACCTAACCTTCTCGTCGCTGTTTTCTTCATACATTTTTCTTTAAAACCCTTTAAAGTTTTCATCTTGTTGTTTCTTAACCTACTCTGAGCGCCTCCCTTTTCTGTTGGCAGGAAGAGTTGAAATTGAATTAATTAGAACATCTATAAAAAATTTACGAAATAGGGAAATATGAACATTTCGAAAAAGCCCTGATTGAAACCAGATAGATACGGGTTAATAATTAATAAGTGTATGCAGTGGAGAACGGAGACGAATAAAGGCAAAAAGAGCAAAAAAAGGTAGAAAGATCAGAAAAAGCTACAAGAGTTTTACACGTTTCCAGATTTCTATATTAAGATTGAACTTGTCAAAAGTAGTTTGTTATTCCTTTTTGGCGCTATTACGACTATTTAAAAATCATCTAAAATTTGTAACCGTTTATTACATATTTTTGGAAGTTTCGTGTTTTCAGCATGATGCGATGTTTTCTTAATAATATTCTCGGAATCTGCTTACGTCTCGTATACCTAATTTTATACCATATTATATCCGCTCAGAATTTAACCAAGTAGAAAGATATGTACTTGTTATTTTCGACAACCATTCGGCTTGTGTGCTGTAAATTCTATCTATTATTCTTTTTCCATTTATGTAGTCATGTCGGAAACTAGCAGATATCGGTTAAATTAGGATACGAAAACAAAATAAAAACCTATTTCTATGCCGTAAGGGCAATATTTCTTCCATAATGTGTATCTTTATAAAAAATTTGCTCGTTTTTTTTTTACTTTTTTTAAAATCAATCGCCTCGTTAAATCACCGGATCTAGGAATTCTCTGCACCGCTTTCCCATCTTAGCTTTCGAAAAAGGGACTAAGAATTTTCGAAATAATATCTAAGTAGCGGGGTAAGGGCTAACAGATCTCATCAGCGCCAAAGAGTTGGCACAGAGGCAAAATTTAACCCCGATACCTTGTACTGACGCTGAAAAGTAAACCTGCTTTAAATCCCCAGCATCCCCAACAGTCACCTGTACAGACCTTGAAACTAACCAAAATTTTCTAGCCAGGGCCCCAAATTCGCTGCAACTTGAAGTTTCTCATTTCTAATAATCCAGATGTATTTTCAAAATTTAACCTAACTTATGGTCAGAGAGCTCAAAATTTGCCCTAGTCCGACGCATCTTCTTAGGCTGTTCGCAATGCAATGGCGTTTGCGTTAGCATAATGGTTGTTGTGTTTTTGCAAGTGTAGCAGCTATGTTGAAAACAGTGATAATGAACGTTTACGGGCTCGAAAAAATAAAAAAAAATAAATTTATACTGTGAACTTTTGTATGATTCTGCAGGAGTAATGAGGTTTGAAAAATAGTACGTGGGGCAGGTGAAAGGGATGGTGAGAGGAGTTGAATTCATCTTTTTTTGTAATCGGGCTAGTATACTTGGATTAATTTTGAATACATAATGTCGGATTTTGGAGATGTGGAGTATGAGGGGAAAAGGAGGGAATATTAATTTTGATAGCCAGGTAGAATGCGTTTAGACTAATTTTGAAAATTTATGATATTGGAGCCTAAAAAACTTAAAACAGAAGCATATGGTTCGACAATAAAAATTAATTTAAAAAAAAAAGCAAACTATTTCATAATACAGTTATAAGGATTGGAATTGAACTCGCATTCCACGGGGTTAGAACACTCACAGCGAATTGGAAAAAAAATTAAATGATAAAAAAATATGTATGATGGGCAAAAAAGATGGCGGATAAGAGGCATGAGGTAAGTTTTTAATATTGGAATGGTATACTTGGATTTATTTTTAATACGTAGGGGTGATTGTGCACAAATCAATAGTTTTCTGGAGTAGGGCGGCGAAAGGCAATCGACTGCGTCATTGATGTATATTACATATAAGGTTGCACTAAAAGCAAAGCCTTGTAGCATACGATTTTCAAATGGGTGCTGATAATGATGAACCGATCTTAACCCAGAACGTTCGGTTGCTTAAGGCGCCTATTTACCATTTTTTCCATCACTTTGAATAAGACGTTTAAAAGAGAAATTGGACGATAGTTTTCAGGACGGAACGGGCCTTTATTTTGTTTTAATATTACGAATAATGTACGTTACTTTTCCAGAATTGAAGGATATCGTCAGATGACCACATTTGGTTATAAATATTTAAGAGAAACTCTTCAGCCTGTGTGGTGGTAGATATTTAACCATGTATGGGTGAACCGAGTCGAAGCCAGATGCACTGTTGCGGGTATGAAATTTAAGTTGAAAGTTTAACTCAGCCATAGATAATTTGTTGTTGAAAGCTTCAATGAACTGTTGGGAGAAAGAAAAATTCTTGTTGATCATAAAATACTTTTCTAGAAGTAAACTCAGTGTAGTAGACACTAGGGAAGAGAACTCATTCTGGTAGTGCTGTGCGAAGACATCCGGAACATTGCTTGGATCATCCCAGATATGACTGAGTTGTTATAGATTAAAGAGATTTAATTTTTGCCCACGTCGCCTGGTTAGGTGTGTATTGGGCTATGAACGCAAAAAGGAGTTCCAAGATTCTTGTTTCTTCGTCTTAATTAAGTAACGTGTAACTTTTTGAATTCAGTTAGGTCAATGTGTGATTTTGAAGATTTGTATTTCCCGAGGGCTCGCTTACTATCAGTCTTGCAGGCCAAATTCTTTACTATCGTGTATCGAGAAAACGTTGGAGATCATTATCAAAGACAGAATTTTGTAGCGGATTCTTAAAAACAATAAATTCCTCAAAATACAATATGGATATCGAAAACAGTCAGGAACTAGGGAGGCGTTAAATAAATTTATATTAGATTTACAAACTATATTAACTAGAAATTAGTATTCGATCGCGATTTTTATTGATACTAAATCAGCATATAATAATGTCCATTCAACAATATTAGTACATCAGATAAGATTGATTTATAATTATTAGCACAACAGAAAAATTATAGGCTGCTATAACCATAAATTGTACCATGCTGTATACTTTGGTAAGGCTTACCGTAATATATTACATACATATGAACTGAATAATTTGCAAAATAAGTATACGCGAATTGTACAATATGCCGATGATTTGGTGATGTATACCTCTGCAATAAACGTAAACATCGTTATAGATAGAGCTTATAAAATTTTAAAACAAATACAAATGAATCTAAATAAATTAAAACTAGAAATAAATATCGTAAAGACGACAGGATTAGTTATCACAAGGAAAAGAAATGAAATCTCACCATTAATTAAAATTAACACCAAACCTATACATTTCAGTTCCTCATGCAAGTATCTGGGCGTAATTTTTGATACAAAATTGAATTGTATGGAAGAGATTAAACGTCTGTTATCAAGATGTAAAAGAGGTTTAAACGTGCTTCGTGTCATATCCGGTTGTAAATGGGGCACGCATCCCCTTTCAAACGTGGCCATATATAGGTGAAGACCGCATATGGATTATGTAAGAGCATTTATAAATTTCAATAAAACTAGCTTGAAAAAATTACAAACAATTCAGAAAAAGGAATTAAGAATATGTCTAAGAGCCATGATGAGCACGCCCACACAATGCATTGGTGTATAATTAAGTGAAACTCCAGTGTATTTACGTATGCAATATATAGCGGACAAATATTATACTAAAATTAAAGAGCAAATATATGCCATATAATTAATAAACAAATCCGCCCAGAAACTTTGTTATATTTAAGTGGATCTCGGCACACGATGGAATCCACAGAAACGAAATAGTACATTCCTTGACAAGGTCTGAAAACTATATAGTAAAACAAATAAAATTAAACTGAGAAGAACATTTATTAAAACAGTAGCAGGCATCATACAGAGAGTCTATTCAGTATACAGGGCAAGTCATATGGTAACCTCAATAAATCAATTAATGGGCATCCGTGGTTCAGGTATAATGTAGATAGAGACTATATAACAGTAATATGTTGAATTCGATTCGGACATCATCGTATTCCGTCTCTCTTGCACGTTCGAAAATAATAGACAGCAATGCATGTGATTTTTGTGATTTTGGAGGATCGTTAGAATATACAGTTTGTCAATGCTGAAAATTTGAACAAAGAAGGAAAACTTAATTGGAAGCAATCTTAGCAAACCTAAAAACTTTACCTATAACAACACAGCAAATAGTAATAACTAAACCAAATACAGTCGTGTATAGACAATTATATCAATTTTTAAAAGGTAATGAATTAGTCATATAAAAATGAGTAGCTGGCCAATAGGTGAAAGACTGAAAAAGTACATAAACAAATACGAGTGCAAAGCGGTGAAAAAAAGACAGTGACATAAACCAAAAATTAAAGAAAGTATAAAAAAAACAGAGAAAAATGGAATGCACCATTTTTTAAATTTCCGCATTTTTCCTCTTTACTTCCTTGTATGAAATAAAGGAAGTATTGTAATCGCGAGAAATGTTTAATGCCATATTTCAACGGATATTTCGACTATCCCTGATTACTTCCTTGTATGGAGGGAAAAAAGTACTGCATTTGTGGAGTATTTTGAATCTCGCGTTTCAATAAAAATATCCATTTTAACCATCCCTGGATCCATTTTAAGTCGTTTTTTCGTGACGTCTGTACGTATGTATGTGTTTATCATGCAGAACTCAAAAACGGCTGGTCGTAAAAAATTGAAATTTTGAAGGTAGGACTATCTTGGTATATCTAGTTGTTCACCTCCATTTTTGATTAGAATCGGTTGAGCGGAAGAAGTACTTCCCCTATAAGGCTGCAGCTGCACCAGTTAATCACACATATAATTTATATATTTTATGATTTATCCTTTAAAATACTTGTTTATTTTTAATGTTAGTGATTTCAGGGCTTGGGGGGCGAAGCCACCTTCCCTTCACATACTCGTACAAGGAAGTATTGTGCTTGGCTACAACAGATATTTAAATTCTGTTAACAAACTGTTTAAACGAATTTAAATCAATGTTCAACCAGCTAATAAAATTAAATTGTATTAAACCTGCTTACCGCACTAATGAATAAATTAATTGAATACTGGTTTCATCTTTGAGAATAACAACTTTGAACGCTAATAGCTCATGAAATTGTTTTTTTTTTTTATTTTTTTATTGGCCTCGTCAACCAGGGAACTTTACCCAGAAACAGTCAGAAAGGGAAATGAATCAGTTATATTTTGATACGGTCAGACATTGCCAGTAGGAAGGAAGAAACAATGATACCGATGTGTGGAGAAGGAAAAGACAGGATATAGGAAGCACAATATGGAATAGGAATACCAATTCGCAGAAAATTGGAATAGAAAGCAGAATGAAAGAGGTGAACACTTAATAAACACATGATCGGCATCACAAACATGCTCTTCGTTTGAGAGGATAAAATGTATAGGAAACTAAGGAAAAACGAAAACGAGAAGAAGACAATAGAGTATGGCTTAAGGACGCAGACGAATAATGAAAACAACAGAACGACAAAGTGAAGGAAATAAAGAGAACCATAGGTTAACAGGAAGACACTAGGTTAAACAAACAGATAGAAAGAACAATTGTTAGAAAAAGAGGAAACGTAAATATTCGATACCATAATCTAAGAAGAAAACTAAGAGATTAAAGGGTGAGATTTTTCTTAAGAAAAGCGGTGGAAAGAAGCAAAAACCGAGTGCCAAGAGTTCGCCATTTTGTTATCAAAAATGTCCGAATGGCTGGGAACCCACAGCAAATCAATTTAAATGGAATGGAGGGAAGAAAGAACGTGGATAAGTGAGCGTACACGGAGAATAATAAAATCAAAGGAATGATCAGGAAGGGCAGAACAAATAGCCCGAAGGGCAGACATGGAATCAGATATAATTAAGAATTTAGAAGAAAGGTGATTTGAGGAAAAATTAGAACACATCGATATATTACCGCTCTCAGACACACATTTACTGAGATATCTTATTTTCACATATCTCGCGTGTATTCAACAAATAGACCAGATAGCAGAGCCCATGGGAGTAGTGCAATCATTATTAAAAATAATATTAAGCACCACGAGCTAACTAAATTAGCTAATAAAAAAATACAAGTAACCGGCATTATGGTATTTTTATTAAACGGTAAAGTTATAATTTCTGCTATTTCTTGTCCTCCGAATCAAAGATTCTCAGAACAAAAATTGAAGGAATGTTTCAGTAGCTTGGGCCATATGTTCACATCCGGCAGTGACTGGAATACAAAGAACGTCATAGGATGGGTGTCGAGGTTTGCAAACGCGGTAGGTAGCCTATTACACAAAAATTCTTAGGATGTGCTGTTGCAGGCAAGCTAACACATTAGCCTACCCATACAAACAAAAAACCATCTTGATTTTTTCATTAGCAAAGGCATTTCTATGCTCAATATCGAGGCTAATTCATCCTTTGATTTGATGTCAGACCATAGTGCTGAATTTTTACAGTAAGTACAGGTGTAATAACGAAAGAAAGTCCTCCCTGCTTACATAATAAATATGCTAACAGGAATGAATTCCGGGAAGCTGTAAATAGCGACTTAAAATTAAACTTCCACTAAAAACCGAAAGAGACATAGACAGAGCGGTTCAGTATTTTACTGAAACTATTCAGCGCATAGCTTGGAAACCTTCATCTCGAGTTAAAAAGGTTGCTAAAAAATAAATAATTTACCGCGTCACGTTCTAGTTCTAGTAAAAGAGAAAAGAAGCATTCGTAAAAAATTCTTCTTAACTGGAAATCTAGTCTACAAGTCATTATTAAACAGAAAATCCGAAGAGCCTAATCCATTAATTAGAAGTATTAAAAACGAATCCAATCAGCGCTATTTTCACGAATTATTTCCCTCAAAAGCTACTGACTATAGTCTGTGGAAGGAAATTCGAAGTCGAAATAGGGCAACATAATCCCATTAAAAGTCCCGATGACACACAGGCTAAAACTGACGAAGAGAAGGCTGAAGTGTTTGGCAAAAACACTTTTCAGAAGTTTTTAAACCAAACCTCGGAATTGACGATTCCGAAGATATATAATGACAATCTTAAATGTTTCTTTACAAATGAGCGTCCCTATTGAAGAAATAAAATATATACTCCTGAAATTAAATAATAAAAGAAGCCCTGGAGCTTTGATTTAATTACCAGTAAATTATCATTAGAACTTCCTAACAAATCGTATTATTTATTGATAATATTTTTAATGTCATGTTTCATCTAAAATATTTCCCCCTGCCATAGAAACTGACGCAAATAGCCATCACAGTGAAACCGGGTAAAGCTCCGGACGTTGTCACATCCTGTCGACCTATTAAAGCGGTTAAATTCTATTCTAGAATCGAATAATATTATTGCCGAGCATTCATTTAGATTCCGCAAAAAACATTTGACCATCGAACAAGTGTACATACAAGAAGGCCTTGGAGGCCAAACAAGTATGTCTAGACGTGTTCTTAGATGTCAGGCAAGCCTTTAATAAGATATGGCATCATGATGGTGTACTATAAAAATATTTCCTCATCCTTACTATCCTCTCCTTAAATCGTACCTTGACGATCGGACATGCCAAGTCAAATTCTACAACGAATAATATCTATCATGTTTCCGCTGGCGTTCCTTAAGGAAGTGTTTTAGGTCCGATACTGTATATTTGTTACTAGCTAAACCCGGCCACACCTCGCTGTGGCTCAAATTGATATTAATGATTGGGAAAGTAAATAAAAGTATTGTAGTAAACATAGATCACTGAAAAAACACACCATTCAATTTAATACTATACTTTGTGTTGCTATGACTATGCTGTGAAGTGCAATCAAATGAAATCAAATAATCTCTATTATTATTATTATTACACGTTTTTTTTTTGTTTTTTTACCCCCCCCCCCCCCCCCCCCCCTTGGGTTTGCTAGCAAAGAGCATTAGCCCAGCAAAAAGGAATAGACACATGGAATAGAATAGAAATTATATTTTTATTCTGTCGACAATGGAATCAAGGAACACCCCTAGGACAGGAACAACAGAGATAGTAGGTAGAGAAAGAATATAAGAGGCGTTGAAAGGAGCAGGAAGACCAAGCTTTAAAAGATGACAATAAAGTAACTCACGCTCGCGAGATAAACCGGAGCACTCGAAGAGCACGTGATTCGCATCGCAAACATACTGGGAACCTTCAGGATCCAATGGACAAAAAGGAGAATCAGCCAAAGAGAAGCGATTTAGTGAAGAAGGAAGGAGACTATGCGAGAAACGGAGGCGAGATAATTTAATAATTATGGACCGATGCAAACTGGGAAACTCATAGAACCAAGGACGAGGGGGAGGAACAGGATTAATCAAGAGATAAAAGGAATTAGGATTAGCGAAAAGAGATACATAAACAGAATGTCAAAGTCTAAGATGGCAGGATTTAGTTGGAAGAAGAATATTGTGTGCTGGAACCCTACTAATAAAATTCCCTTTGGAAACAGCAGCTTTAGCAAGGAGGTCGACGGCTACATTTCCATCAATGCCTGCATGTCCTGGAATCCAAAGAAAGTCAATCTGGGTACACGTCGATGAGGTTAGATCATGAAGAAGAGAACGAATAGAAAGGATAATAGCATCAGTGGAAGGAGAAAGGGAAGGTGGAGATAGCGCTAGAAGAACACTTAAAGAATCACAAACAATAAGGAATTTGAAAGAACTTGCAGAAGAGGAAATATAAATAATGGCTTGTAGAATGGCAACAGATTCTGCAGTAAAGACAGAACAAAAGGACGGAAGTCTAAAAGACCGAGAATGAAAGAACTGAGGGCACAAGAATGCCGCCCCAACTCCGATCGGGCTCTTCGATCCGTCAGTAAAAATTAAAGAGTGATCACGTACACGTTTTGACTGCAATATGCACAGCGCAGATAACAATTTCAAATGCCATGCGTTTCGACGTTATCCAGCACTCTGCCCATCGAAATCACAAACAGTGTCATAAAAAACGTTATTTTTTTCTTCTAGCAGCTCGACGATGATGATCGGTTCCTTTCCACGAAGCAGTTGTTGCGCACTTTCTCTCTCTCTCTCATCCATATATATTCTTCGTCACTCATCCCATCCTTGATTGTAGACTGTTTCCGCGTATTTAATTTACACGCACTAATGCAATTACAGAGCCTCCCATATATACAGCCACAATACGTTTTTCTGAAATTCTTCGCTGTAATGCTGAAAACAAATCATAGATCGCGCCTCTTAAAAACGCTTAGAATTCCCCGTTCTCGGGGAAATTTAGGGATAAAAAAATTATACAACCCATCTTATATAGAAATGCAACGTTGTGTAAAAATTTCAAGTCAATCCATCCACTACTTTTTGAATTTTGCGATCACAAACATACACCGTTTGATTTTTACATATATATATATATATAGATAGATAGATAGATTTACAGCTGATTTTCCAGTTAATGACTAAAGTAGATAGGAAACCTGCGTTCTGGGAGATTAGCCAATCAGGAGCCAGTATTTAGTCACGTGACCACGCCCCTTTTTACTCAACTAATCAAGAGTCAATACTTAATCATATGATCACACTCTTTCCACATCATTCATCACTGCACCACCATGTTCTACTCTAATTACACTCTTCTGCTCGCCACATATTCACTGTTACAAACTTAAATCCATATATCTCAATATCTATCACACCCCAAATCAACCACATGCTTTCTCTGGAAGTACCTGCATATGGTCTCCCTCACTTAGTAACACCACTCGACCAAAACATGGATTAGGGGAAAGGCTTTAACCAGCCACCTTTAAATTTTTTTTTTTCTAACCCCTACTAAGTTGCTTTATGTAATCATTCTAGTTTTTATGTGCGTTGATGATATATTTATGGTTGCCTAACTATTGTAATAATTTATGCTAACTGATACTAGTTATTTATGATTATGTATGCTTTGAGAAAATGTTTTACTATTGACTACCCACCATCAACTCTTTAACCCCAATACCAATTCTACCATTTTGTGTGTGTTTATATGTGTGTTGATGATGCATTTACTACTGCCAAACCAATATAATAATTTGCTAAGATGCTTGTGTGTTTCTATGTGCGTTGATGATATATTTATGATTGCCTAACTAATGTAATAATTTGTGCTAACCGATACTAGCTGCTCATGTTTGTGTATGCTTTGAAAGTGCTTTATTATAAACTACCCAATGCTAATACAACTTGCTAACCCAATATTATTACACCTACCACACTTGTTCCAACAAATATGTCTCCAAAGAATCATTTAATATGTTGATTAATTGAAATTAGGATAATCTTTGCTACCAATGCTTGTTTGCATGTATATAATTTGATATATCTCCAACCAAAATAATTGTAATAACAACATATATGTGGGGATATATCTCAGCTCAGAGATTTTTTTTTCTTGGGTGACCATGTACATGTATGTGTACAGTTTCTAATGCAATGAAGCAATATCTATACCCCCAAAATTATTAATCATAACAGATACAACACAGCTAATATATACCAGTATAATATAGATTAAAATTAGAAAGTCAAACTGACTGCATGAATCAAAGATGATGAAGTACACATTCTACCTCTCACCCCCAAATTTTATTATTTGACAGATATAATCACACCCCCAAGAATTCCATAATACACATATTCCTAACCAAATAACACCACCATCTCAATAACTCACCTAAGCTGCTTCACTATCACTTGCTATACAAACACCAGATTAAAAACCTAATAATTTTTCTGTAACATGACTCCAAACATCACAAGCAAGGATTAAGATAAATATTGTATCATAGAAAGAAGCGCTCAATTTAAACTAAAAGCTCTCTTTTCACACAAATTACACCATCTAGGACTAAAATACTCACATTTTAGCACAAAACATTAAATTTTAAAGGAAAAGAACCATTTTACATGAAATATCTCCATTTTAGACACAAAAACAACAATTTTATAGTAAAATATAACAACTTAGTATAAATTCTATCATTTTAAGCAAAAAGCTCCAAATTTTAATGAAAAATGTACTATCCCAGGGAAAACCACTAAATTTTTACTACATACACACCATTTAATTAGAAATAACATCACCTTTATACACTATGACTACAAAATATTTTAAGCTCGCACACATTTTAGATCTAACAAATTAAAGAAATTAACACAATTGTTAATACAAATTTATTACACAGTAAAAACAAAATATACATTGGCTAATATTACACTTAATAATAATACATAGCTCCATATAATCATGCAATATATATATTCTTATCCAATATAAACGCTCTTAGTTCGGCTAAAACGACATTAAACTTTCTATGGAATTTATTATACATTGAGTTTCCATACGCTATTGTATCTACATTATTACTACATATTATTCTTTTATCATCATTACCACTTAATACCACTTTATTTTGCTCCAGGTTATACAGTATATGTTTATGACTTTGAATATTGTAATATGTCTTATAATTATCGCTTAATTTACCACACACACCATTCACACAATTATAATAATCAATAAAATTAAGCTCTTTCTTAATTATAGAAAACTGTACACCTTTACATTTTTTAATTTCTCTATTATCTACAATACTTATAGAATACATTTTTGGGCGCAATCCAACAAATTCACTAATTGGAATACTATTTAATTCATCCTTAAATACACCAAGTTTCTTTTTATTTTCTAGTGAATAGCATGGATGACTTTCAGGTGTATCAAAATACTGAGCATTATCTTTAATATCTTTATAAAAATCGAATGTTTTAAGTTCATAAATAAGTGAATCAGTATCACAATATAAAAGATTAATATTCTTATACATTTTACACATTACATTATAATGAAAATCAAACATTTTTACTTTGCTAATATCTAAAATAGACATCCCAATATAAATGGGTTTATTAAATTTAATTGTTGAAGGATTTAAATGTACTGCAGCCAGAAATGGCCGTTCACTGAATATTGTTCGATCTTTAAAATTACTTTTACCAACTAGTTTTGTAAATTTTACTTTATTTGTAATAAGCTGTATATTAATTCTATGTCTAACGTTTTCCATCATTTTACCAAAAACACTATTATTCATAAGCTTCCAAAAGTTCTTCTCAAACTCATTAGTAGCATGTTTCCGCTGTAGAGTGTTCAAATCAATGTATGGCTTCAACCATGCCGACTGATTGAAACAAATGACTCGATGCACACACAGAAGTTTTAACCCCAATGCAATTGCTTGTTTTAAATTTCTATAGTGAATAATATAATTGTACTTATTTTCTAATGTATTAACTAATTTCACACATTTTCCAACTGATTTAGCCTCAGGACATAGAGGTAAATCATTATGCACCAAATGTAAACTTGTAGGATATTCCAAATCCACCTCGAGCACATAGCCAATGGACCCATCATCAGCTATCTCCATAATATTTAATTCTCTTATTTCTTTTTGGCTAAGCCATCTGAAACCATTCATAGGAAGAAGTTCACTCATAGCCCAACCATAAAGGTTATTTGCATCTAAATATGTTATGAAAGTGTTATCTACACCACTGCTACTACCACAATCATCATTACTACTGGAATTATTATTATAACTATTGATGTATGGATTTTCTGCCCTGGCATAACGTTTCACACACTGACACATCCCACCACGTATCCCAGCTTCAAAGAATAAAACCATATCATAATCAGTTAAGAGCTCCAATTCAACCTTTGTTAACTTTAACATTGCCTGGAAGGCTAAACCAGGGGCTGTAAAACTCCATGCAGGATCCAATTTGTATATGTTATAACAGACACTTCTAAAGTTTTCAAATACATCTGCTAATAGAAGCACATCTGTCTTTAGATATATATCACTATACTCCCCAAGTGTTTGAACATTTAATGTATTCCACACATTCACTGCATGTAAGTAATCTTCGTCACTAATATCTGATTTTGTAAGGGAATTATAGAAATACTCATTTGCAGGCAAACTTGCTTCATCCAATTTTTCCCATGATGACACATATGAATAAGGGAAAACACCCTTTCTACAAAATAAAGGAAGCAAATCAGGCGACGCAATGTTCCTGATGGTATGATGAAGTGAACTATCAGGCAAATAACTGGCTAATTTCTCAAAACTTGACGCCATAAAACGGAATGTATCTATGAATCGTATTTTCATTTTTTCTGAAATACGCTTTGAGAATGATATGTAGCGTTCTTCACTATTTGGTATTACTTCGATGTCCTGATCATCGCACGCTAAATCCCTGATGAATAAATGAGCATCATATCCACTCAGATTATGTATGAATACTGGCACAAAATTCGGGAGTTGATACTCTAGGTTACATTTTGAGTGCGCTGCACCTCGAAATTTTCCAGTCAAATGATTATGGTCTGCAACTTTATCATCATGTAGCACTCCTTCACAAATGTGGCACACCAATGAAGCATCATATTTTTCCAAATCCTCAGGCGTCCACTGTAACGGAGTGTTTTTCTGATAAATCTTTTCTATTTTTTGAATATCTTTTACCAACCATTCATAGAATTTTTTAGTCGCATTAGGACCTTGATACATTTTAGGCTCCGATGTAAAATTAAACCCAACACCTTCTTCACATCTTGATACAATATAATAGCAAAAGCTAAATGCTTCATGCCTCTGTATGGGAATAGTACTAGATGATTTTTGGGGCCTGTTTTGATTACCACTGTATGAACCATCTTCCATACATTGCCGCTTACAATTTTTCATATTTTCACTATGTCGCTGACTATTTTGACGCTTGCCACCAATTTCTACACCAACATCATCATTATCACTAATAATTTCTCCATCATTGACATCACTATCATATGATTCATCATTTACAGGCTTCAGGATACACTCGAAATCAGCAAATATGACAAATGGTATAAATTCTTGCTGTTTATACTGTTGGAATTTTAATATTTTATTCTCCTCCGTTGGCATAATGACTGTTGCAGGAGCATTATCAGAGCAGCGTTGTGTATGAGCCAGGTACTTAGAATGATCCTGGACATACCATAAACAGCGACGGCATATAAACATCCGATAGTGATCCTTAGTGATCTGACTTCTTACAAGATGCTCCAAATTTTTTATCCAACAATAGTGTGATTTATCACCTTCAGTTATAAGGAGCAAATCTGTATGATCCACTCGTTCTTCTTTACATATACAAACTGGATAGACAATATTTTTCTTATCCAAACCATAAACATTCACAGATGATTGTAGGTTATTCTTTTCAAATGTACTTATGTCATCCAATGATGTGGGGAAAGATACACCACTCCAGTTGTATTTCTTTAACAATGATGTATTCTGCACATAATTGCTTGCATATTCTGGATGATTCACTTTAATATATTTCGTCAACATTGAATATTTGAAACACATCTGATCAACATTTTTCACATTAATAACAGCCTTTTTCGATGCAATACAGGATGGTAGTGGAATATATGATGATGCACGGCTTAGAACATTCCGATGGTTGACACGAATTTCCAGATATTCGATTTTCTTTAATCTCCAACTAGATCCTGTTGCACGCTCAAACTTATCAGCAAGACTAATAATTTTTCCACATTCTGCCTTGTACCATGCAGAAATATTCTCACCATGAGTGAGTAAATGCACATTAGTTGGGAAGTAAAACTGGCTAGTGACCCAGTCTACAAGCCCAACACCTTTAACAAATAGACAGCATAATGACAAATTAACTTTTATTCCAGTACTAAGTCTTCTCTTAATTATCCTGATCACTGTAGGAGTAATATCAACCAAATACTTTGCAATGTCCATCTGGCATTTATTATTGTTTACAATACGATATGTTGCCAAACGCTTATGATAATGCTTGCTAACGTTTTTAATAGAAATATTACATTGAACACCCACTGAAGACATCTTTATAAATATTGATACAATTACAAATTAAAAGCAACAAAAACTTGAACACAGGAAAACACGTCTAACAACTTAAAACACATAGACAAATCAAATAAAAGCCCATCAGACCTCATACTTATAATAAAATGCATACAAAGTTCATAACGCGAAGTAATTTTAACTATTTCAAAAAATTATTTAAAAATAAATAATATAAAAAAATTTAAGTTTTAAAAATAACGCTGGTAGAATTACTATACTTAAAAGCCAAAAATACTAAAAAAAAAAAAAAAAAAAAAAAAAAAATTGATGTGTTGCTCATGTGCAGCAATGTGTACATACACAGCACAATCTAAATATTCCTTATTTGATGACAATAGGAGGCGATGATGTCTGAACTGACAAAAGATTTTCTGTGAATTAACATATAACATAACAATTGCTAGCAGACTAACTTTAAAAATTTCATCAAAACTCACATGTAAATCTTCTCTATATATACATTTCACAATCTATTTTGATCACAGAGAGTTAATGCTTATTCATCAGCAGTAATATATAATGACACTCATATATCTAAATATCTACATATATATCTACATATCTACATATATATCTGCATATATACATATATATCTACATATATATATATATATCTACATATATATATCTACATATATATATCTACATATATATATATATATATCTACATATATATCTACATATATATATATATATATCTACATATATACATATATATCTACATATCTACATATATATCTACATATATACATATATATCTACATATATACATATATATCTAATACATAAAACAGGTTGTTTCCGCCGGTTTGGTCTGTTATTTTTGTCTTCCGGCGCTGTTTTTCTTCTTTTTTCTATGCAACAGTGTATTTTATCTAAGCGCAATGTTTTTACCAACTTTTTTTTGCGATCTTTTTTTTTTTTTTTTGCGATCTTTTTTCTATTTTGTACGATCTCTATAATATTATGATAAATTTAAATTATTTGTTATTAAGTAAATAATAATCAGTTTTAAATAATGTATTTTGTTATTTTCGTCTGTTTTATAAAGATTTTAATGGTTTTAAATCATTTTCTATGATCCAGTGATTTTTTATTACTAATCCATTACAATTTTATGTTCTTTTCTCCCAATATGGCCGTCTTGTATTACTTTTTTCGATCTTTTTTTTTTTTGGGAATGTAGTTGAAGTGTTTACAGATGCCATAACGTTGTTATAAATTTAATATATTTGTTATTTTCATCTGTTTAATAGAGATTTTAATGGTTTTAAATCATTTTCTCTGATCCAGTGTTTTTTTATTACTAATTCATTACAATTTTATATTTTTCTTCCAATATGGCCGTCTTGTATTACTTTTTTCGATCTTTTTTTTTTGTATGTAGTTGAAGTGTTTACAGATGCGATCTTTATAACGTTGTGATAAATTTAATATATTTGTTATTAAGTAAATTATGATCAGTTTTAAATAATATATTTTGTTATTTTCATCTGTTTTATAAAGATTTTAATAGTTTTAAATCATTTTCTTTGATCCAGTGATTTTTATTACTAATTCACTACAATTTTATGCTTTTTTCTTTCGATTTGGCCGTTTTATATCACTCTTTTTCGATCTTTTTGCATATAGTTGAAGTGTTTACAGACGCGATCTTTATAAGTTGCTATAAATTTAATATATTTGTTATTTTCGTCTGTTTAATAGAGATTTTAATGGTTTTAAATCAATTTCTTTGATCCAGTTATTTTTATTGATAATTCATTACAATTTTATGCTTTTTTTCCGATTTGGCCGTTTTATATCACTCTTTTTCGATCTTTTTTTTTTTTTTGTATGTAGTTGAAGTGTTTAGGGACGCGATCTTTAGTTGTTATAAATTTAATATATGTGTTATTTTCGTCTGTTTAATAGAGATTTTAATGGTTTTAAATTATTTTCTCTAATCCAGTGATTTTTTATTACTAATTCATTACACTTTTATGTTTTTTCTTCCGATGTAGTTATGTTATATTACATTTCCCCGCTTGTTGCTTTTTATTTTCTAGTGTGTTAAATAATCTGTATTTTATTATATTTTACTTTTCAAATAGGGGTTTCTTTTGTGTTTATTATATATTTGAGCGATCTGTATCATCCTTTAATTTTTGTATTGTGTTATGTTCTTTTATTTAATTGTAATTGCGCCTTTGTTTTTGTTTTTTTATTTTCTACTTTGTTTCTGTTTCGTTACATTAGATGTGTCAATTTTAGGTTTGTGTGTGTTGCGGTCATTATTTGTTGAATGGGGGTATTTTAAATCTTAAGTATTTCTTTTTATTGCTCATTGATGGTCGTGTATTTAATTCTGCAGTTATTTTCAATGATGGTTAGTTGTAAAATCATGTTTTGAATCAAATCATATATTTTTTTTTGATTATTCCATTGAATTTTATGTTACTTTTTCCTTTTCTATGGTAGATTTTGTTTAATTAGTTTAATATTTGCCTTCTAGGTGTATTCATTTTGTGTGTTTTTAAATAACTATTTAAGGGACTGTGTTTTTATATTTTTCTGAGGATTCCTATGACATATATTTAATTATTCTTTAATCATATTTATCTATAATCTTTGGAGCTTGTGAACTTTGCCTATTAATTTTTTTAAATTTAATTCAAAGTGCTCTCTCCATGGTTCATTGCTTTTTTATTGTTTTTTTAATTATTTTGTTAGAATGTTTGAATTGATTGTATTTTCAAGTTCTTATTACTTTTCCACTTTTTTTTTTATTTATTTATTTGTATAATCACTCTACTTACTGTTTCCATTGATAAATCCAGTTTTTAGAGTATGGTTTTCTTCTCTTATTATGGTTTGTCAGTTTTGTATCTGATTTTATTATTGCGTTATTATTAATTTTTTTATTTTCTGTTTGTTGCTTTTTACTTTTGATACATTAAATAATCTGTAATTGATTATATTTTACTTTACAAATCATAGTTTCTTTACATCTATTGTGTATTTTCCCGTCTTTTATTGACTCTTTAATTTTTGTATTGCTATATTCTATTATTTAATTTTGATTGTACCCCTGCTTTGTTCTTATTTTCCAGTTCATTTTTGTTCCATTACTTTACATGTTTTCATTTTTTTTTTTTTTTTTGTGTATTGTGGTCATTATTTTTGGAAGGGGATATTTTAAATCTTATGCATTTATTTTTTATTGTTCATTGGTGGTTGTAGATATAATGTTGTGGTTAATTCATTACTGGTTTGTTGTAAAATTGTGTTTTGAATTGAATCATATATTTCTTTTGATTATTCCTTTGAAGTTTGTGATACTTTTTTTCTTTTCTCTAGTAAATTTTGATAAATTAGTTTAATATTTGTCTTTTAGATGTATTAATTTTGTACATTTTTAAATAATTGTTTAAATGATAATGTTTTTATATTTTCCTGTCTATCCTTATGACATATTTTTAATTATTTAAGATATATATATGTAGATATATATGTATATATGTAGATATATATGTAGATATGTAGATATATATGTAGATATATATGTATATATGTAGATATATATGTAGATATATATGTATAGATGTAGATATGTAGATATATATGTATATATGTAGATATATATGTATATATGTAGATATATATGTATATATGTAGATATATATGTATATATGTAGATATATATGTAGATATGTATATATATATGTATATATGTAGATATATATATATATATATGTAGATATATATGTAGATATATATATATATATATGTAGATATATATATGTAGATATATAT
This sequence comes from Icerya purchasi, assembly GCA_039619475.1. Classification (NCBI taxonomy): domain Eukaryota; kingdom Metazoa; phylum Arthropoda; class Insecta; order Hemiptera; family Monophlebidae; genus Icerya; species Icerya purchasi. Next base: position 569,566,414 of record CM077115.1, read on the forward strand.
ATATATGTAGATATATATATATATATGCAGATATATATGTAGATATGTAGATATATATGTAGATATTTAGATATATGAGTGTCATTATATATTACTGCTGATGAATAAGCATTAACTCTCTGTGATCAAAATAGATTGTGAAATGTATATATAGAGAAGATTTACATGTGAGTTTTGATGAAATTTTTAAAGTTAGTCTGCTAGCAATTGTTATGTTATATGTTAATTCACAGAAAATCTTTTGTCAGTTCAGACATCATCGCCTCCTATTGTCATCAAATAAGGAATATTTAGATTGTGCTGTGTATGTACACATTGCTGCACATGAGCAACACATCAATTTTTTTTTTTTTTTTTTTTTTTTTTTTTAGTATTTTTGGCTTTTAAGTATAGTAATTCTACCAGCGTTATTTTTAAAACTTAAATTTTTTTATATTATTTATTTTTAAATAATTTTTTGAAATAGTTAAAATTACTTCACGTTATGAACTTTGTATGCATTTTATTATAAGTATGAGGTCTGATGGGCTTTTATTTGATTTGTCTATGTGTTTTAAGTTGTTAGACGTGTTTTCCTGTGTTCAAGTTTTTGTTGCTTTTAATTTGTAATTGTATCAATATTTATAAAGATGTCTTCAGTGGGTGTTCAATGTAATATTTCTATTAAAAATGTTAGCAAGCATTATCATAAGCGTTTGGCAACATATCATATTGTAAACAATAATAAATGCCAGATGGACATTGCAAAGTATTTGGTTGATATTACTCCTACAGTGATCAGGATAATTAAGAGAAGACTTAGTACTGGAATAAAAGTTAATTTGTCATTATGCTGTCTATTTGTTAAAGGTGTTGGGCTTGTAGACTGGGTCACTAGCCAGTTTTACTTCCCAACTAATGTGCATTTACTCACTCATGGTGAGAATATTTCTGCATGGTACAAGGCAGAATGTGGAAAAATTATTAGTCTTGCTGATAAGTTTGAGCGTGCAACAGGATCTAGTTGGAGATTAAAGAAAATCGAATATCTGGAAATTCGTGTCAACCATCGGAATGTTCTAAGCCGTGCATCATCATATATTCCACTACCATCCTGTATTGCATCGAAAAAGGCTGTTATTAATGTGAAAAATGTTGATCAGATGTGTTTCAAATATTCAATGTTGACGAAATATATTAAAGTGAATCATCCAGAATATGCAAGCAATTATGTGCAGAATACATCATTGTTAAAGAAATACAACTGGAGTGGTGTATCTTTCCCCACATCATTGGATGACATAAGTACATTTGAAAAGAATAACCTACAATCATCTGTGAATGTTTATGGTTTGGATAAGAAAAATATTGTCTATCCAGTTTGTATATGTAAAGAAGAACGAGTGGATCATACAGATTTGCTCCTTATAACTGAAGGTGATAAATCACACTATTGTTGGATAAAAAATTTGGAGCATCTTGTAAGAAGTCAGATCACTAAGGATCACTATCGGATGTTTATATGCCGTCGCTGTTTATGGTATGTCCAGGATCATTCTAAGTACCTGGCTCATACACAACGCTGCTCTGATAATGCTCCTGCAACAGTCATTATGCCAACGGAGGAGAATAAAATATTAAAATTCCAACAGTATAAACAGCAAGAATTTATACCATTTGTCATATTTGCTGATTTCGAGTGTATCCTGAAGCCTGTAAATGATGAATCATATGATAGTGATGTCAATGATGGAGAAATTATTAGTGATAATGATGATGACAGTATAGAAATTGGTGGCAAGCGTCAAAATAGTCAGCGACATGGTGAAAATATGAAAAATTGTAAGCGGCAATGTATGGAAGATGGTTCATACAGTGGTAATCAAAACAGGCCCCAAAAATCATCTAGTACTATTCCCATACAGAGGCATGAAGCATTTAGCTTTTGCTATTATATTGTATCAAGATGTGAAGAAGGTGTTGGGTTTAATTTTACATCGGAGCCTAAAATGTATCAAGGTCCTAATGCGACTAAAAAATTCTATGAATGGTTGGTAAAAGATATTCAAAAAATAGAAAAGATTTATCAGAAAAACACTCCGTTACAGTGGACGCCTGAGGATTTGGAAAAATATGATGCTTCATTGGTGTGCCACATTTGTGAAGGAGTGCTACATGATGATAAAGTTGCAGACCATAATCATTTGACTGGAAAATTTCGAGGTGCAGCGCACTCAAAATGTAACCTAGAGTATCAACTCCCGAATTTTGTGCCAGTATTCATACATAATCTGAGTGGATATGATGCTCATTTATTCATCAGGGATTTAGCGTGCGATGATCAGGACATCGAAGTAATACCAAATAGTGAAGAACGCTACATATCATTCTCAAAGCGTATTTCAGAAAAAATGAAAATACGATTCATAGATACATTCCGTTTTATGGCGTCAAGTTTTGAGAAATTAGCCAGTTATTTGCCTGATAGTTCACTTCATCATACCATCAGGAACATTGCGTCGCCTGATTTGCTTCCTTTATTTTGTAGAAAGGGTGTTTTCCCTTATTCATATGTGTCATCATGGGAAAAATTGGATGAAGCAAGTTTGCCTGCAAATGAGTATTTCTATAATTCCCTTACAAAATCAGATATTAGTGACGAAGATTACTTACATGCAGTGAATGTGTGGAATACATTAAATGTTCAAACACTTGGGGAGTATAGTGATATATATCTAAAGACAGATGTGCTTCTATTAGCAGATGTATTTGAAAACTTTAGAAGTGTCTGTTATAACATATACAAATTGGATCCTGCATGGAGTTTTACAGCCCCTGGTTTAGCCTTCCAGGCAATGTTAAAGTTAACAAAGGTTGAATTGGAGCTCTTAACTGATTATGATATGGTTTTATTCTTTGAAGCTGGGATACGTGGTGGGATGTGTCAGTGTGTGAAACGTTATGCCAGGGCAGAAAATCCATACATCAATAGTTATAATAATAATTCCAGTAGTAATGATGATTGTGGTAGTAGCAGTGGTGTAGATAACACTTTCATAACATATTTAGATGCAAATAACCTTTATGGTTGGGCTATGAGTGAACTTCTTCCTATGAATGGTTTCAGATGGCTTAGCCAAAAAGAAATAAGAGAATTAAATATTATGGAGATAGCTGATGATGGGTCCATTGGCTATGTGCTCGAGGTGGATTTGGAATATCCTACAAGTTTACATTTGGTGCATAATGATTTACCTCTATGTCCTGAGGCTAAATCAGTTGGAAAATGTGTGAAATTAGTTAATACATTAGAAAATAAGTACAATTATATTATTCACTATAGAAATTTAAAACAAGCAATTGCATTGGGGTTAAAACTTCTGTGTGTGCATCGAGTCATTTGTTTCAATCAGTCGGCATGGTTGAAGCCATACATTGATTTGAACACTCTACAGCGGAAACATGCTACTAATGAGTTTGAGAAGAACTTTTGGAAGCTTATGAATAATAGTGTTTTTGGTAAAATGATGGAAAACGTTAGACATAGAATTAATATACAGCTTATTACAAATAAAGTAAAATTTACAAAACTAGTTGGTAAAAGTAATTTTAAAGATCGAACAATATTCAGTGAACGGCCATTTCTGGCTGCAGTACATTTAAATCCTTCAACAATTAAATTTAATAAACCCATTTATATTGGGATGTCTATTTTAGATATTAGCAAAGTAAAAATGTTTGATTTTCATTATAATGTAATGTGTAAAATGTATAAGAATATTAATCTTTTATATTGTGATACTGATTCACTTATTTATGAACTTAAAACATTCGATTTTTATAAAGATATTAAAGATAATGCTCAGTATTTTGATACACCTGAAAGTCATCCATGCTATTCACTAGAAAATAAAAAGAAACTTGGTGTATTTAAGGATGAATTAAATAGTATTCCAATTAGTGAATTTGTTGGATTGCGCCCAAAAATGTATTCTATAAGTATTGTAGATAATAGAGAAATTAAAAAATGTAAAGGTGTACAGTTTTCTATAATTAAGAAAGAGCTTAATTTTATTGATTATTATAATTGTGTGAATGGTGTGTGTGGTAAATTAAGCGATAATTATAAGACATATTACAATATTCAAAGTCATAAACATATACTGTATAACCTGGAGCAAAATAAAGTGGTATTAAGTGGTAATGATGATAAAAGAATAATATGTAGTAATAATGTAGATACAATAGCGTATGGAAACTCAATGTATAATAAATTCCATAGAAAGTTTAATGTCGTTTTAGCCGAACTAAGAGCGTTTATATTGGATAAGAATATATATATTGCATGATTATATGGAGCTATGTATTATTATTAAGTGTAATATTAGCCAATGTATATTTTGTTTTTACTGTGTAATAAATTTGTATTAACAATTGTGTTAATTTCTTTAATTTGTTAGATCTAAAATGTGTGCGAGCTTAAAATATTTTGTAGTCATAGTGTATAAAGGTGATGTTATTTCTAATTAAATGGTGTGTATGTAGTAAAAATTTAGTGGTTTTCCCTGGGATAGTACATTTTTCATTAAAATTTGGAGCTTTTTGCTTAAAATGATAGAATTTATACTAAGTTGTTATATTTTACTATAAAATTGTTGTTTTTGTGTCTAAAATGGAGATATTTCATGTAAAATGGTTCTTTTCCTTTAAAATTTAATGTTTTGTGCTAAAATGTGAGTATTTTAGTCCTAGATGGTGTAATTTGTGTGAAAAGAGAGCTTTTAGTTTAAATTGAGCGCTTCTTTCTATGATACAATATTTATCTTAATCCTTGCTTGTGATGTTTGGAGTCATGTTACAGAAAAATTATTAGGTTTTTAATCTGGTGTTTGTATAGCAAGTGATAGTGAAGCAGCTTAGGTGAGTTATTGAGATGGTGGTGTTATTTGGTTAGGAATATGTGTATTATGGAATTCTTGGGGGTGTGATTATATCTGTCAAATAATAAAATTTGGGGGTGAGAGGTAGAATGTGTACTTCATCATCTTTGATTCATGCAGTCAGTTTGACTTTCTAATTTTAATCTATATTATACTGGTATATATTAGCTGTGTTGTATCTGTTATGATTAATAATTTTGGGGGTATAGATATTGCTTCATTGCATTAGAAACTGTACACATACATGTACATGGTCACCCAAGAAAAAAAAATCTCTGAGCTGAGATATATCCCCACATATATGTTGTTATTACAATTATTTTGGTTGGAGATATATCAAATTATATACATGCAAACAAGCATTGGTAGCAAAGATTATCCTAATTTCAATTAATCAACATATTAAATGATTCTTTGGAGACATATTTGTTGGAACAAGTGTGGTAGGTGTAATAATATTGGGTTAGCAAGTTGTATTAGCATTGGGTAGTTTATAATAAAGCACTTTCAAAGCATACACAAACATGAGCAGCTAGTATCGGTTAGCACAAATTATTACATTAGTTAGGCAATCATAAATATATCATCAACGCACATAGAAACACACAAGCATCTTAGCAAATTATTATATTGGTTTGGCAGTAGTAAATGCATCATCAACACACATATAAACACACACAAAATGGTAGAATTGGTATTGGGGTTAAAGAGTTGATGGTGGGTAGTCAATAGTAAAACATTTTCTCAAAGCATACATAATCATAAATAACTAGTATCAGTTAGCATAAATTATTACAATAGTTAGGCAACCATAAATATATCATCAACGCACATAAAAACTAGAATGATTACATAAAGCAACTTAGTAGGGGTTAGAAAAAAAAAAATTTAAAGGTGGCTGGTTAAAGCCTTTCCCCTAATCCATGTTTTGGTCGAGTGGTGTTACTAAGTGAGGGAGACCATATGCAGGTACTTCCAGAGAAAGCATGTGGTTGATTTGGGGTGTGATAGATATTGAGATATATGGATTTAAGTTTGTAACAGTGAATATGTGGCGAGCAGAAGAGTGTAATTAGAGTAGAACATGGTGGTGCAGTGATGAATGATGTGGAAAGAGTGTGATCATATGATTAAGTATTGACTCTTGATTAGTTGAGTAAAAAGGGGCGTGGTCACGTGACTAAATACTGGCTCCTGATTGGCTAATCTCCCAGAATGCAGGTTTCCTATCTACTGACTAAATTACAACAGCCACGTTTGCGGGCGATACAACTATTCTAGCTGCAGCTAAAGATCGTAATGTGGTCCACAATATACTACAAAAAATTTTATATAGTAATAAATTTAAAAATAAAATTGATTTCATCGGCTTCATATGTGGTTTATACATTACACATAAATAAAAAAAATGTCATGTACTCGCCCAGAAGCAAAATCACAAAAAAATGTAAAATTTGTTTTTTTTTTGTTTTTGCTTTTTTTGGGGGCTCATCACCCGGAAACAATAGGACGAAGGATTAACTAATTAAAACTTAATTCGATCGGAAATGGTATAAATAAAGGAACCAATGACAGGAACAACAGGCACTGAGACAGAATAGACAGGATATAGGAAGCACAGTAGGGAGCAGGAAGCCTTGACTTTAAAAGGAGTAAATAAAGGGAAGAACGTTCCGCTGAAAGGGCAGAACACTCAAAGAAAAAATGTGATTAGCATCACAAACAACTGCTTCGTTAGGATGTAGAGGACAATAAGGAGTAGAAACCAAAGAGAGACGATAACGGGAAGACCTCCTCTTCTAGCGGTACTGATGCCTTTTACGTTTCGCATTCTTGGTATTTTAGAATTCTTCACTACTCGTGAGCTTGAGCTCTATCAAAGATTATACAGCAAATTTTCGAAAGAGGATCGCTCCTTGACGAAAAAGCAATGGCTATGCTGATATAATATTAATATAATGAAGGTATTTAAGAAAAAAAATAATAACAAGATAAATATTGAAAGTGTGAATAGTTCTTTAATGATCCCTGTTTTCATAATTATTATTCAAAAAATTAATGATTCCACGTCTGAGGTTTTTCATTCATATGTTAAACTTGTGTTGTTACATGGAGCTGAAACATTTGTAAAGTGTAAAGCACAAAAACTCACAATGATGATAATACCCATATGGAGTTCATATAGTTTTGTATGCCTCATTACTTTTAGTACAGCCAGTGGCGTAGTTAAAGGTCCGCAGACCCCGCGGCGCGGGGGGGCGAGCTTTTGAGGGCCCCGCTCAGTCTAAAAAAATTAACAATTTTATGTTGAGCTGGTGCTGCGAATATATACACATGATATGGATGGCTCTAACTGTATGTGTACGAGTAAACATATAAATAAATTTCAATTTATTATTTTTCTAGTCATGGAATGCAAGTTATTAGAGATGATAAATTTAGTGTCAAAACAATTACAGGCAAAGAATATTGATTTACTGTACGCTACCGAGTTATTACAAATAGCACTTCAAAATGTTAAAGGATTAAGGAATAATTTTGAAGACGTCATTCAAGAAGCTTCAGTTTTAGCTGAATGTTGGTGAATATACACAGAATTTCAAGAAAAAAAACCAAAACGAACGAAAATCTTCATTGATGAATTATCAGTTGATGAAATAATTGCGAATGCAAAACACTTATTTAAAATGCAAGTCTTCAATGCTCGCATTGACATAATTATTATACAATTAAGCAATCGATTTGAAGGAATCAGATCAGCAAGCCATCGTTTTCGCTGTGTCTTTTCCCGGTCAATCTCCAAAAGATGAAAGATGATGAGTCTTTTATTCTCATGAATTATCAACCAATTTTATACATCAGCTTTTGGAAATTTAATTCACAAAAATATATTAGAAAATACGTGTCCATTAGTTTTAAATACATAATGAAAAATCACTCATCATTTTTGAGTAATATTCCTGATGTGCTTACAAAAATATTTTTAACATTGCCTCATTCTCTAAACTGAAAAGTAATAAAAAATTATTTGTGTAGTACAATAGCGCAAATGCGATTGGCTGGTTTAGTTATCGATTGAATTTGAAAGAGCTAAAAAGCCCCATATTGATGAAATCGACGAGTTCGCAACAAAAAATGCAAAACATTCACAGCGCTACCTTAACAATATTTTAACTTAAATAATTTCTGATGTAAGAGTTGCAGATACGAATAAAATGATTTTTATTTGCATCAATATAATCCGTTTAAAACTTATGTAACTTTCATAATTATGTACCTCCATAAAGTTTTACAAACTACATTTGTTAATAAATTTAATAAAAACTTATATTTCAAATAAATTATCTCTATCAAATATAATTTACGTGTTGATTTATGTATCTATTTATTTAATTTGCTTTTGCTTTTAACTAAAAAAATAATAATAGATAAAAATAAAGGAAAAAGTGATTATTTGATGTCCTTAAGGGGGCCCCATTGAGATTTTCGCCAGGGGTCTCCAAGGTTTCAGCTACGCCACTGAGTACAGCGACACCAATGTAGCGTGATGATGTGTTTGTGGTGTAGTAATATATTCGTGCACAGGGCAATAGTACCTCATTCTAACATAGTACAGAACACGCGCAATGCGAAATTATGAGTGTGTAAACCAACTCAGCTTTTAGATATTAAATGAGTCGATTAAAATTATTCACAGAAATATGAAGATACCAGCAGTATCCATTTGCATTTACACATTGGTCTTCAATTACGAATTAAAAGGAAAAACGTATTCGTTACACAAGTATATTGCTTTACTTATACACCCAATTATAAATGACTATGAATACCGAAAGAACTTTCATTTTTTTACTTAAAATTCAAAATCTTATTCATCTATTTGTTTCTAATCATTTTTAAGGCTAATCTTACTGCAAAGTCTACTTTGGCCTTTCGCTGTGTATAAGGCCGCGTGCACTCTTAATATGAGCAAAAATGTAAACAGCAAATTGAAAGTGAAATCTAAATTTAATATATGGCAATTTGCCGTACAATAGCAAATTAATCGTATAATAGAATTGCGCATTGATGTTATCGACTGTATTTAGATGCTTACGTACACAGTTAGAAGCAAAAGCAACAATATATAAAGAGATAAATGACTAATTTCAACACAGAGTCGTTTATCACGTCTTAATTGCACAACTGTAGGTGGTAATTAAAATTTTTTGAATATATATATATATATATATATATCATTAATTTGAAAAAGTCATGGGAAAACAATAACTATCACAGTGTACTTGGTAGTACAGTTAAATGTTAAATGTGTGCACTATAATATGGAATAATTTTTATTGATATACTATGGTTCCATTGTAAAAATACGAGAAAAGTAATTTACGCTTACGTCTTCTAGTAAGTGAAAATAAGATATTTTTATTGTTTATAAATACAAATATATATATATATATATATATATTAATTACAACGTAATTCTTGGCCGACCCCCATTAGATTTTGGAACCAAAAAAATTATTATATTATACTTTTTTTTAAGAATTTAAATTAATATTATTATTATTTGTTTTATGTTAATAAGAATACGTTTTGAAATTTGTAATATTTTAAGATATTTTATTAATTTGTTAGGAGTGAGCATGATTTATAATCTATTGTAATATGTTAAGCTGTTTCAGTAGTTTAATAAAATTTGTGTGGTATAGATTATTGGTTGTATTTTTTTTTTTTTTTTATTATATAAAATTAATTTCAAAATATTTTAATTTAAGGGAAATAAGGACAAAATTTTTGTGATTGTGTTATTTTTTTTTTTTTATATCGATGCCGGTAAGAATGACGTAAATTTTGATCATTTTAGACAAAATAAGATAGAAAGGTAACAAAAGGAATCAATGGTCAGAGCTCCTTGCGAGACCAAAATGGTCTTTTTTTTAATTATTATTATTATTATTATTATTATTTTATGAGCACGTCAGCACAGGACATTCACCCAACACAAAAGATTAGAAGAATAGAAAGACGTAGGGAGCGACAGGTTATATCAAGAAACGATTAGAGACAAAAGAAATGAAGACGGCTAACAAAGGAACAACAAAAGGAGATGGAAAAGCGAGAATGTAGAGGGCACTGTAAGGAGTAGGGAGGCCAAGGCTAAGCAACTTGGAATAAAAGTACGCACGTTCTGAGGAAATGAAGGAACATTCGAATAGTACGTGGTTTGCGTCACAGATGACATTTAAGGTAGGGGGATGAAAGGGACACAAAGGAGATTGAACAAGAGCAAAGCGGAAACAAGAAGCCGGGAGCAGACTATGATTAAAACGAAGGCGAACTATGGAAGTAGTGACAGAACGGCAGTCAAGTTTGTATATATTATATATATATATATATATATATATATATATATATATATATATATATATATATTGAAATGAATTCTCTCTTCTTCTTCTGTCGAAGTTTGATTCTTTTCTTTTATTGCTTTCGGAATTCGTATATCACAAAAGTTTCTAAAACCGCAAGGGTGCGGGCCACCTGTCAGAGGTGTGTCACCCAGTCACGGGCCGAGTGTTATTTGAAATTCTTGCGGTCAAATTAATAAACCAAATTCTCGGCACAACGCGTATATTTTGGTCGAATCGCAAATAGCATCCGACAACGACACATAACACAAATATTTAGAACAGCATACGAATATGTAAAAAAAAAACAGTAACAATGAAAAGATTACGACGATATCCAGGGCACAACGACTGGACTAGAATATTTTATAGGTCGTTGACGACGAAGTCGCGACTAGAAAAAAAAATAATATGTAAGTTTATAAATCAATAGCCACAATTTTTCTACGAAACAACGAATCTTTTAAGATGACTAGCCGACGAGGACGTTATATAACGACTTGACGTTTTCGAATACTCGCGGTAACTAACGGTACATTTATTTCATTAAATCCGCTCAATAATAATTTAACAAAACTAACGGTACATTGCCGAAATCCTTATCACTTAATATTACATAGCCGTTGTAACACTCATCTCACACGGCTCGCGCGGCCGACAGCCGCTATCCTGTTGTCGCAGACCGCACATACCAGGACACTTACACAACCCCTTAACACTTCCCGAGGCGAGAAATACAACAGAAATCGGAAATAACAAATTCAGTCGTGTAAATATCCCGGCCGTATTCTCCGCCGACAACGAACAATACGATGATGCCGAGAGATCGAAAATTAATGATTTTAATCGGAGAATAATTTCTAGCTCGACATCATCGCTAGATAGCGCCGTAAATACCGAATTCGTATCAATATATATATATATTATATTTTTAGAAGATCTGAAATTTGTTTATGTTTATTTTCATATTTCGTTTGTTGTGGTTACAATTAGTATTTTTATTTTCTTTTAATTGATTCTTGGTTCATTCTTCCGAATAATATTTAGCATTCCTCATGGCGGGTAATTGGGTACATATCGTGATTAAGATAAATGGACAACTAAAATTCGTATCGCTTAATAATTATTTTTTGATATTAATTTCGAGATTTCTTTGGCAAGAAATTTTTTTACAATTTTTTATATTGTAATAGCTTTAAAATAAACTTATGTTTAAATATTTCAGTTAATTAATCATATTAATATTTTCCTGTGCTGTGGTAAACTATTAATGTACATAGGATGTTTTGAAAATCTACCGGGCGCTTACTTTGCAGAAAATTGGTTGAAAAAATTTTGACTAAACTTATTTAAGAATGCTTCATAAAAATTGTCCCCTTTCACTATATCTAGCATTGACATTCCCGTTACATATATAGTTGTTTTCATTTAGTAATGAAATAAATAAAGTTAAATTAAATGTAAAATTTCTGCGTGAAATATGTATGGCTTTTGGTAGTTAATTATTTATTAAACGAGAAGAGTTTTTTTTCGTTTTTTTTTTTTCTCTGGAAGTTAGCCCAAAAACTAGAAAAACGAACGTAAGTTAAATCAAATCTTTACTCAATCAAAAATAACGTACTGGAAGAGTCCAAATATAAGGGAAAAAAAAGATGAAACACGCGTTATAAACAGTGGATGATCCATTAGCAAATGTGAGAAGTAAAAGAAGGAACACTCATCAGCGTTGGAAGAACATTCAGATAAGATATGAGCAGCGTGTCAAGTATAAAATGAGAAGTGGAAGGGTACAGAAGATAGAATGAAGAAAATATAAGTGAGAAACGGAAAAGTCATAAAGGAAGCAAAACTTAAGACTGCAGATTGCAGAGAGAATCGAACGCTGCAAAGAAAAAAATTCAAGAAACCAAAGATGAGACGGAATATACAGTTGAACAGATAGATATTAGGATTCGACAATGAAGAGAAACAAGAGTTATGCTACAATTTAGAATTAGTAGCTGCAGAAACGTATATGTAACACTGTTGGATTCAAAAACGTTAAGGAATCTACTGGAAGGAGACGACAGATGAATCCTCTGAGTTACTATCTTTCATTCCGGAGTGTCAAGGTATTCATAAGAGGTCTATTTGAATAAAATAACAAAGGAAAACGTTATAAATTAGAGAACATAAGAAAAAGGATCACATAGTCGGTCGTATGGAAAGCAAATGGAGATGAGAGATGGCTTTTAGGACACTTTGCGAATCTGATATAATAGAAGCATTCTGAAAGGTTGGAGAAGAAGAGATAAAGAGAATGGGATGTAAAATAGTAGTAGAAAATTGAACAGAAAGAAGGAAGTTTAAAGGATGTAAAATAATTTACAGAAAGACAAGAAAAGGCTGAACCAATTCTGTTGGATTCTTTAGATTGTAAAATAGCTAGAAAAACCAGGGGTTCGGGTATTTAGAAATTCCAGTCCAACAATATGTTATGAGATAGATTTTGACGAGATGGTTGTAAAAAAGCAATTAACAGGTTAAGGAATGCAGAAAAGCTGAAGGAAAAGAAGGTGACTTATCATGAGTGAAAGTTTATGGTGAAAACTGAAGGAGACGAATAGAGATAAATAATGATGGAAAAGCACCGATTATACCGCATGAAATAGTAAGAAGAAACGATGTAGAAATAGTTAAACGTTTAATAAGAAATCCATATTCTATACGGAACCTTTGGAGTAGTTTTCTCGGGTTCCAAATGCAAAGGTGGAAACGAGTATTTTTAGCGCCTTCGAGTTTAGATAAAACGATTTGAAGAACTTCTACGGGTGAAACAAGAGTGATCAAGAATAAAACGGTTAAAGTATTTGTAGAACATGAGTATAATGTAAAGATCACACCTTCTAAATTGGTAAGTAGAATCTTTTGAAAGATGACAAGTGTAAATGGCTGATGTGATAATGGAATTAAAAACAACTATCCAGAAAGATACCGATATAATGAAAGATGGAAGCCAGAGGAATTGGACTATTATTTTATAAAAAGGAAATTAAAGAAGGATCAGAAGAGCAAATAATAAAGATGTCAATAGTTTAACAAAGATGGATATCGAATAAAACGTTTTCCAATGTTATTAAAGAATTTTGAAATCAATGGTTATTAGCTGGCCCTAGAAATATTATAATACGAGAGATAAATGGGGACGCGGGTGACAATGATGCTTAATACACACTTGCACATAAACACGGGTTCTCGCATACGCCGCAATCATCAGTTCGTTATGTACACCGATTCCGCTATCCATTATAATGACTGTGCATAATTTATAATTTATCTATAGAGATTGAAAAAGAAGAAAGCTCCTTATATGACAGTCGAGTGACTTCTGACTAGAGAAGGTACCTCTAGTCACAACAACCTGTGCCCCGCGGGATGATTAACAGTTAAAATATTAAATCCTATAATAGGAGATAATGAAAATGTTCGAATTATCCCGATTAACAGAACAGGAGGCACTCTCCCTCTTGTACCGTTATATGGCAACATTGGGAAGAATTTCATTATCAGTAACATATGTAGCGAAAACTATGAATTTGTCTACATTAATTCTATACCTGTGAATAGAGGTCTAACAAATTTCGATATTTTATTCTATTCGAAAAAATTGCAAATTCCAATTTTAGAAGAGTTTTAGATCGAAATGGATTGCCTACTAAACCTAAAAAAAAATAAATGCACGATTAGTAATATGGATTCCCAAAAAACAGTTTACTCGCCGTTTTTATTTCTCTCATTCCTCCATTTTCCCATGAGTGCACAACCAAAAAAGAAAATTAAAATTTTTCATACTACCTAGTTGCATGTGTCTCGCTTATATAAAACAAATTACAAAAAATTAATAAAAATATTTAATGTTCTCATTTTTGAAAATAATCCCACCCTGTAAATAACATAATGTAACATGCAAATATATCAAATAATGATTTAGAACCATATTGAGGACATGTCAACAATTTTGACACATTAATCTCACACAACGGGCATGTTTGCCCTGTGAGACCCACAACTTATTTCTAATAATAAAAAAAAAAAAATCGAAGGGTCAAATACTACATAAAATTGGCAATACTAGAACTACATTGCAAATGTAGATATATCAATCTGTTTTCTTGATATACATAAGAATATTAATATCCAGAATGTCAGTATAATCTTCATCATTGAATCTTTGCGCTCCAAGAGAAGAATGAATCGTCACGCTATGTGCAGTACAGAAATATCATCTATTTTCTTGTGAAAGAAGTCTAATTGCTCTATAAGAAACGTCATTCACTCTAATGCTCATGATTTTATCATGCTCTATGCTATTATTTAATTCTTTTAACGAATTCTCTTTGCTGATTACATCATCCGAACATTCTCTGTATTCAAATTGTATGACCAAGCTTAGGTTTAATAAAAAACTTGATAAGCAATAGAAATATGGTATTAAATTATTACAAAGCAGATACTTGAAAAACAAATGTAATATTAAGAAAATGTTTTGTCACCAAGATTGTTGAATTATTATTCTAGGAAAATTATTAAGGAATTGTCTTCCGGACTCTCAAAAAATTGTTTAACAAAGTCGTCTTTTGACGAACCATTGTTGTATTTTATGTAGGACATAAGTATTTTGAACCATTTTATTCGTTGCTAAATCTTTTTCAGACTTAATCTTGGCCTAATTTCATTATAGAATTTTTATCACCCTATTTTTATATGTTTTATATCCTTTTTCCTATTAAAATTTCCCAAGACCGTACCAACTGATTACATTTGTCATTCCACCATGAAAAGTGATACGTTTGAATTGCACGGTTTTGGGAATGGTTTCATGCATCAATATTAAACAATCTACCAAAATCTTTATATGTTTTTATTGACAAATAAACTTTTCATTTGCAAAAAACAAAAAAATAGCATTGCTAAAGATCGTATCTTTGCGAATTTTATATTTAGCAATTCGCAACCAAGTGCATTGAAATGCGCTGAAAAAAACAAAAAGTTTTAAAAAAAAAAGTTATTCTAGCTCCAATAGAAGCCAAGCTAGCCCTTTTTTTGTTTTTTGCAATAAAACCTATTGTTATTAATATTTTTAATTGGAACTTAATATGATACAAGTAGAATGCATCAGCTGTAAATGTTTTTTTTTCTCGATTCATTTCGATCCATTGTTCATTGTTTAATTGTCTATGAACGAGCACGCAAACGGGAGTCTAGCCACGCGGCGGAGAAGAATGGAGGTAAAAGGCTGAAAGTGACGTCATCTTGCCTGCCGCTGCTCTGACGCTTTCAGTTGCAGAACTATTCTTTCTGAAAGTTTGGCGGATAATTAACAAAAATTCTTTACCCCATTTGCAAATTTAAAATTCTTCAGGGCTAATTTTGCGATAGTTTAAAAAAATTTTGAAATTTCTTATAAAGCTATTCTTGTAGAAAATTTAATAAGGAACAAATTCGATAAGTATACCTCAAGTTGATTAGAGGCTTATTTTTCGAAATAATAGAAAAATCCAAAAACAAAAAACAAAAAAAAACACTATTTCAGTTCTTATTTTACAGTAAAAACCCATGTTCCGGGAGTTGAAAACTCCAGAGTTGTTATTTGGGTATTTTTTACTTAATTTTGAAATTAACTCGTTCAAAAGTTTTTTATATTCCGAGTCTGACCGCCCGGACTGAAGTATCAACATACTGTGTACAGATTATATTGATACACAATTTTTCCACTGAACCCTCTAACACATCAAGCTGATACACTCCCAGAGGGAAAGATCTTTAGATGATTCATTATTTATTATTATTATTCATTACTTTCAATATTGTGCAATAACGGATAAAAGGTGGTTCTAAAAATAATTTCAGACAAGTACAAGGGTAAGTCCAAGGCCGTGTCCACGAGGGGGTTAACCTCCCACCAATTAGAACCGAAATAATAATTATAAATACACAAAAATCTGAAAAAAATCAAAAAATTAAAATAAATATTGATGATTTTTTAGGGAGTTTTACATTTTAAAAAAAATGAAAAAATATGATCCATATTTTTAGGTACTTCATTAATATCTTATGCAAAATTTTTTATTACGAGTATAATTAATAACATATGTAATTTTTATTAATGTTCATATACGGGGTAATTCATTCATGTGAATTATTAATATATATGTAAATCAAAACGATGGAAATTGTTAATAGTATGAATATGAGTGAAAAATGTATTGTTCTTTATAAAATAAATATGCGAAGAAAATTTTCAAAACACCTCCCTTTTCAAAATTCTAGGCACGGCCCTGGGTAAGTCGTTTTACACATTGTAACATCTTCGTCTCATACTCACATACTCCAAAACTGCATGCGTTCAATCTGAAAGAGGGAGAAAGAAGATCATAACCGTTTAAGCAAAAAAACAATTTTAAAGTTAGAAATTATTTAGGCTGTGGCCTAAATGTGCTCAGATACTTTTCACTATTCGGTCTGTATTTACCTAAAAACATTATGCGCATTTATTCTGTAAATGATGGGGATAATTCTCAGTTGTTAGTTAGAATTTTATAACTAAAACTCGTGATGCTTTCACTTATATATTTTGTTATTTTCTCTAGTTGATCTGTTTGCATTATTAGTTGGCCCGTGGTTATTTTTAAGCTGGAAGCAGGAATGAAAAAAATAAAGGAAATATTATTAGTAAATATTGTCGACAAAATTTTTATTTTTCCTATATTCGTTCATTTCTTAGCTGTACTATTTAAATCTAAAAATTTTCTGTCGGCTATTCCAATTTGGTTTCCACTTTTTGTACTTATCTGTTGTCCTTCTCTTGATTTACATGTATTTTTCCTCGCGTGTAAATAATTACATGTTTTGTTTCTCTCGAGGAAATCGAAATTAGTTTATGCCTTTTCTATATGTATATATCTATTTAGAATTATTTTTCATAAATCAAATTCGTACTTACACTAACACCCAATAAATGGATGACCATTTTCTAAGGGGTGACGTCGGCTTCGGTTTAGTCGGCATGGCGTTTTTTTAGTTAAAAAGGTAGTTGTGAATACTACCTATGTCGAATTCTAACGACAGGTTTTATGTACGTTTTTGACGCATAAATGTGTGTAAACGCGTGTTATTAGTTTTCCGTTCTATCTTCATTTGTTTTTATTAAGTTGTGTTAACGTTTTCACTTGAAATCGTATTGTAATTAAGTTTTGGTAGTGCTCATTATCTCCGATTCTAAAAATGCTTTACAGGCTACGTCATTTTCTCTTCCTGCTCCCTCTTCCGATTATGTAATACTTCTCCGGGTACTTTCGCATCCATGATCTTTTCCTCCTCCACTCGATCGAAATCGATCTTCTGTGTGGATTCCTGGTGTCGTTTGGACATTAGGAACAATGAGGTGGTGGATTCCTTAGCCCGATCTTCCATTTCCAGGGCCACATTTTTGGGAACATTTTCAGCCCATAATAATGTTCTTCTTTCTTCAGTCTCTCATTTTAAATTATGGCTCAATTCCTATTCTTCTTCATTTTCTAATCCTGCCTATATTTAACCCCTCTATTCAGCCATATCTTCTACTTCATCCATGGTTTTCTTGATACTTGCCCTCTCTTAAACGCTCTACAATCTCTGCTATTTGTCACTTTCACTATCTGCATCTACTCCATTTGTCCTCTCCCCCCTTCTATATACTTTCCTTATGATGGTGATCACATTTTATTTGAGTCACGTGGCCTTCTCTGCTAAGCAATTGCCCCTTTACTCTTCGCTGTTAAAACTTGATATCCTTACTCCCTATAGAGTAGCTAATAAATGGGCAAGCTGGCGGGTCCTGCTAATCCGAACCCCAATATGTGTCAAGGTGGTCAAAATTAACCCCAACTTCTGTCTTGGAGCCCAAAGTTACCCAAAGTTCCCCCAGATTCCCCCGAGTTTCTCCCGAGTGTCTATGTTTCCTCCGATACTCCTGGACAGTTCCCCCGATTCGCTAGACAGCTGCTGAAAATTCACCCAAATTTCCGTTTAGGTGCTCAAAGTTCACCTCAATCCCCGTCCAGATAGTCAAAATTCACCCAAATTTGTGTCCAGGTGCTTGAAATTCACCTCAATCTCCGTCCAGGTAGTCAAAATTCACCCCAATTAGTGTCCATGCAGTAAAATTTAACCCAAGTTTCCCAGAGTTCCTCCGAGTTCCCCCCAATTTTTCTGGACAGTTCCACTAATCCGAACCATAATTCCCATCCAGCTCGCTAAATTTCACCCCAATTCCCATCCAGGTATCCAAAATTCACCCAAGTTTCCCCCAGTTCCTCAGAGTTCCCCCCAATTTTTCTGGACAGTTCCACTAATCCAAACCATAATTCCAGTCAAGGTTGTCAAAATTCACCCCAATTCCCATCGAAGTGTTTAAAACTAACCCCAATTAGTGTCCAGCTGCTGAAAGTTCACTGAACTTCCCCAGTTCCCCTGTCCCGTTCCCAGCGGTCCTTGTAATCCGAACATGAACTATTTACACCCCCCAACCCTTAGACTACTACGCTCTGGTAATCCGAACACCCCATTGCCCCGGGGAAGGATCCCAACCCAATTTCTGGTGCTTTAGGCATAAAGTAACCTATATTTTAATATTTACTTGTATATAATTAAATTATAACCCAATTTCTCGCCAAGGGATCCAGAGTACACTTAAGTATAACTCTCAACTAGTACATTCCCATAATCTGAGCACCCGCCCGGAGAAAGGAGCCCCAAGCCCATGCTCTGTTGTATGAACATATCAGATATTCAAGAGTGAATAAGATGGAACCAATAATTTATTTCTATAGTCCAAAACTAACCTTAGACCCCTCTGTCAATTCATCGATCTTTTAGCATCACATTATAATATATAATTTACTTGTATTTCCGCGGGCGTAATTATTTTATAATTATTATTATAGATAACATGTTTAAGCTATGTGCATAATTATAACCTTGGGGGATATATTAATATACTAATTCAAAGAGTATTTTTCAAAATATAATTCGAGTCCACCTCGATAAATTATTTTTAATATTAGCATAATTTTAATCATTTGTTTAATTAATTAATTAAGGCCTCCGATAGATGGAAAAAATCTCCGGACAATTAAAATTTTTTCCGCGCGTGATTAATTTTATTTCAGGTAAAATTGCCGGCCGCTAAATAATATTTATCGGCGTCCTATTTTTAATATTATACACATCTCACTATAATTATTACATGAAGGAACTCGCAGCATTGTTGCTGCAATCGCACCAGTCTTTCTTTTTAGAAATCATCAACCTCTGCAGGTATACGACTCATCGCTACATCACCTTTGCATGCACGGCATGCTATTTACCGTTATTCGGCAGAAGAATATTTTTTTTTTTTCGCGCTCGCGCACATTTAACATCGGGGTCGTCGGTCAGGCGACATTTCCAAGAAGAACAAGCGCTTCCCCGCAGCCTAAGACGTCTCACCGGTCGTTTACAACATTATTGAAGTTACCTTTTTTACAATAGGCGAATTCAGCCATCTATACACCTTTTCTACGTATCAGGGTGAAAGCGTGCTATCTCTCCCGCTGAAACAAGTTTTTAGCCAATGCTATACACTTCAATAGACTAACATCATCGCTGCTAAATAAATAAAGACGCATTTTTTATATTTCATATATGTATTTGTAAAATATTATTACAATATAATAAATATTTCTATGTATTTATATTCATTTTTCAAAAAACAAAAAATTATCAATTTTACTATCGTTGCTAATATATTTCCAACTCGGGCTTCTATCAATACATCTCGATCCTTTCGTTAAATTTACGAATCCATAGCACGTAACCGTTTTGTTAAAATATCAGCTTTTACAGATAGCTCAGCGGAATCGACAATACGATCAGCTTTTTCCTTTCTAATTTCTTCACTAAGATTTTCATTCGTTTCCTTAAATTGTTTTTCTATTTCTTCGCGCTGTTTTCCCATTATTTCCTTAAGACTTTTTCCTAATTCTTCACACTGTTTATCAATTATTTCCTTAGTAATCTGTTTATCGGTCAATACGCACACTTTTGCACTTAAATCGTTTATTAAACCTCCGAATATTTCAATTGTAGCTTTCACATCACTTTCATGTTTTGAAACGCGTGTATGTAATGCTGAAAGATCCTTCGAAACGGTATCTAGGTTATCCGATAGTTTTTTAATTTGATCTTTAAATTTTCCCGAGTCTTCACTCATCATATCAATATTACCAGTATGAATCTCGATTTTCATATTATTATCGCTAATTTTTTTATCTAAATCTCTATGCAAAAACATAATTTGAGCATGTAATGCAGCATTTTTTTCCGTAACAAGCGAATTCAACTGCTCAAATTTTTCATGTACATTACGTATTTCCGCAGCTGTGAGAGTTTTCATCAATTTGTAAGATACAACCTCAGACTCGGACAGTTCTCGTTGTAATGTACTAACGTTTAATAACCGTTTTCCTTTAAAATTATAATTCCCATTCGAATCTAAAACAATACTTGCACTTTCGGAAGAGGCACCATCGGGCATATATTATCCGCTCTTATGAAGTGGCATGACTAAATATTTACTAAAACGCTATTATCGATCCAGGAATTTTTTGAACTCAGGAATCCTAACCACTTAACCAACGATTTTCCGCCTTGACGTCTAATAACACGTTCAATTAAATATACGTCTGGGTAAGATGTTTTTTGTAATTCTTCCGCGTAAAAAGTACCAATTAACGGTTTACCGGTTCTATCTTTTAACGCATACGTCATAGGAAAAGTATAATTCACCGTATTTATACTAAATAATTCACCAGTCCAGTTCGGAGTGTATCCTTTCTCCAATAATGTTTTAACTTTACTGATGCGAACTATGTCGCCAACTTTAAATGATTTTGATTTGCTCGGGGGAGAGAATCGATCAACAGCTTTACTACATTCTCTTGCAATATTTTCTGCAACTTGTCTTTCAACGTTCTTATTTACATCGACAGGTGCAAATTTGATCATGCGATGTATTTTCAGATTGTATTTTCGGGTAAGTTCGGGCAAAACTTGTAACCATCGTTTATTACGATTAGCGGTAAATTCTTTCCATATCCAATTCTTTATTGTACGATTAAAACGTTCTACAATACTCGCTTTAAGCGGCGAATGCATACTATATAAATTAATATTATTCCGATTTAAAATGGCCCGTACTTGAGGATTATAAAATTCAGTACCCTGATCCGTTTGCAAATGATTAGGAGCTTCAACACCTCTTTCTGACAAAATTTTTTCTAACGCTTTAGCGATTATCGGGCCACTCTTTTTCTTTATAGGAATGGTCCACGCATATTTAGAAAACGCATTTATCACAGTTAATATAAATTTATGACCTCGATTAAATCGTGCATATTGCGCCATGTCGATCAAATCAGCTTGCCATAAATCGTTTAATCCGAAAAGTTGTACACATCGCTTTGGATAACGTTTTTGCGCAGGTTTATGAAGTTCATCGGCTATACCGCGCTGTAAGAATTTTGATGTAGATATTTGTTTCGGGGGCATCATTTTCTAATACTAATCAATAAGGTAACTGAATGTAACCTTCTTCAGCCAACTCTTCCTCGATCGCTAAAATTTCGTTATCTACACCTGTATTACCACTTCGTTTAGACGCGTGTAATAACTGTAATCGTTCGATTAATTCATTAGGATCGTTCCAATACTCAAATCATGGCCTTTTAAGACTTACCCTAGCGCGGACATCATTATATATATGATTCTTCTTCTTTTTCTCATGCTTCGCACTCGATAAACTTTCATGATAACCTTTTCCACTATGCTCAACAGTTCGAAACAACGGACGAATTATGTTCTTATATTTCACATTGTCAAGACCTTTCATCTTACCATTACCACGCAAATGAGCTCCAGTAAATTGCAGTAATTGTTTGTATATCTCCAAATCATCGTTATTATATTTGTTTTTATCTACTTTAGTCTCCAATAGTAAATGTAGTACACCCTCGGTGAAAGGAAATTTCAGGCGATTGTTTCCTTTTCCTAAATATATTTCTTCGCGATCTTTATTCCATGAAATTGTTGTTGTACCCAGCATATACTCATCGAGAATAGGATTAAACTTTATTCCGTAAATTTGATCTCTAGGTACCGGATCATCTCCATCAATACGAAAGGGGCCTATTTCGCTTAGATTAAACGCGTCCTTTTCCAATTCTTCATCACTATCAACAGTTTTATCTTTCATGGGAGTACTATGCACTAGTTTTCGTTTCGCAACTAGAGAATCAGTTATTGTATCAGCATCTTTTTTCATCCTTTTTGGTTTTTGTACTGCTTCTCGAATCTTTGACAAAGGTTTTGTAACAGGTTCCAACACTGCAGCCGTAACATTCGTAATATATTTGCTATTGGCTTTTAACGCATTATATTTATTCAATATATCGGTACGTATCTTTTCCAATTCAGTTTTAAGTTGTAATTCATCTTCAATATTCCTTTTAACGCTATTCGTCGACATATTTTTAGTCTTCAATCAGTATAAACTCATCAAATCCACGACGAAACCGTCCTTTATATACTTCGCACTCTTTATCAATCACTAGAAATCCGTGCTTATTCTTCCAGCATATATTACAAAGTTTCTTAAAAGTCTTAATCGAACAAACACCATTAACGTGTTCATCGTATATATGACGTATATTTATATCATCTTGAGCAAAGACAAGTATGAAATTAGCATTATCACGTATCATATGTTTAGGGATCTTTACATATGACTGGCACAAATAAAAACAATCCACATTTTTATGTCGTCCCATCGAAAAATACTGTTCTAGAACAGGATGTGATGTATTTTCAGGTACATCGTCGAATATAAATATTGAATTCAGATTAATCATATCGGGCGTTAGTACATCATCCTCCTTCTCAAATGTTTGATAACCAATCTCCGGCGTAGACTTGTATATCGTATCTAACAATTTATATTTCGGTTGATATAAAGAAGTACTATATATGTAGACATTTTCGTAACGCAACCCATTGGAGTGTGTTAATAGCGTAAATAATGAATTTGTTTTTCCACAGCCGCTCGGGCCAATAATTAAACATCTCATATTATTTGGAAACAACGATCCATGTTTATAACGTTCTGAGGTCTCACTATCTTTTACTAGTGTTAGCACATTACTTATAGGTAATATAGTTGCATGCTTTTCAATTTTCATTGTAGCTTCTGCTTAATAAACACTAATAACAACGATTAAAAGGTATAAATACACCTATATATATATATATATATATACCGTTAAATACTCGCAGAGTCGTGTGATTAAAAGTATATATATAGAAAGATATCTTTGAATATGGCGAGAAAACAACGAAACGTATTAAAAAAGAATATAAAGCGTGGTCGCGGTCTCGGTACTGTGTTGAATAGAGTTATAGATAAACTACCGTTTCAATTGCATTATCCGGGTTATAATTATTTGGGGCCTGGTACAAAGTTAGATCGCCAACTAACTCGCGGTGTAGCTGGTATAAATCCTTTGGATGAAGCTGCTAAAGAGCACGACATAGCATATAGCAAGTATTCTGATAATAAAAATCGAGCTGAAGCGGACGGATTATTAGAAAATATAGCCTGGGAACGAGTTAAAGCATCCGATAGTAGTTTGGGTGAGAAAGCGGCTGCTTGGATTACAACGAACGCGATGAAAGTAAAACGAAAATTAGGAGGTGGATGTCATTCAAACAAAAAGAAACAAGCTGTAAAGCGGAAAACCAAATCGAATTCATCGAAAGGAAAAAACTTATATTTCAGAGACGTATTAGATGTAGCACGGAAAGCAGTTCGAAAAGAAAAATCTCTTAAAGGACGCATGAAAAAGGCCGTGAATGCTGTTAAACAATTAAATCCTATAGTGATGGATAATGAAAATATTCGAATTATTCCGATTACCAAAACAGGAGGAGCTCTTCCCCTTATACCCTTATTAGCAGGTATTGTTACATTAGGTGGAATTTCATCGTCAGTATCGTCAATAGCGAAAGCGGTGAAAGATGTAAACGATGTTAGAAAAAGTTTTAAGTCGGGCAAAGGTCTAAACATTGATAAAAAGATCGGAAAAGGACTTTATTTACGACCATATCGAAGTGGTCTTGGTTTATATTTAGCTCCATATAGCGACGGTTCGAGACGTAATCAGTTTTTTCGAGGTTAATACCATACCTAGTAATAGTGCGTTAACAAATTTAGATATTTTATTTTACGCGAAAAAGTTAAAAATTCCTAATTTTAGAGGAGTTTTTGATCGAGATGGACTGCATACCAAACCTAAGAAAAATGAGTGCGCGATTGTTAATATGGATTCGCAAAAAGGTCCTGGAACTCATTGGATTGCATACCGAAAATATGGAAATTGTGCAGAATATTTCGATAGTTATGGTAATTTACCTCCCTCTACAGAGATAGTTAATTACTTACGCAAATACAATCCAAAGATTGAGATTTTCTACAACAGACGTGCATATCAACGTTATAATACAGTTAATTGCGGAGAACTATGTTTAAGATTTCTATCACATACATTACCCGCTCCATTTGATGTTCGAAAACGTTAAAATTAGTATATAAGCATATATGATTGTAAAATTTATTCGATTATTGTATATGAATACAAGTTTTTTAAAATATAGTTTGCGTTATTATTACTTGTTTAAACATGTCGTACTTATTTCAGTTAAGCGGTAGAAAAGGTAATTTGACCAGTAATATATATCCATCATTATTATTATCAAATAATCGTCACTGGAGTATTGGATTAGTATCGTTAACAACATATCATTCTATACATATCACGCCTGAATGTAATACGTTATATTACTATGATTCTGCTTATGCGGAAAAAACGGCCCTGCCTCCGAAATCTATTATATTACCTAGCGGATGTTATGAAGTGAGCGATATCGAAGAATTCTTACAAGAACATTTATATGAAAGCATTATTATAAAAGGCGATGAAAGAACGTTAAAGTGTCTTATACAAAGTAAATATTACATACAATTTACCGGTCCGCGGAGTATTGGGCCACTATTGGGTTTTGATGGTGTGCTAGATGTTTTACATCCTCTAAAGAAACATACGAGTCCTAACACTGTACAAATTACACCGATTAATATATTGAATGTATATTGTAACATAGCAACAGGTGGATATACGAATGGAACATCGTCTCATCTCATTTACAGTTTTCCTTTAAATATAGCGCCCGGATATAAGATTTCTGAAACCCCAAAAACGATTATTTATTTACCTGTAAGTACGGATTACATTTCAGAGTTAAATGTATATATAAAGGATCAAAACAGAAATATCGTTGATTTTGCTAGTGAAGATTTAATAATAAATTTACATCTAACCAGTTCGACGTCTTAATAACTTCTAAAATGCCAATCATATACACTAATAAAAGTATATATAAGCGCTCTCAAACGCCTCTTCGAAGCGAAGAAAATTATATAAATAGAGAAAGAAAAAGAAAAAAAGCGTTGAGTGTAAAAAGTATTTGTGTGCTTAAGTCGTTGGGTTACCGCGTGTTAGTTGAATAAGATAAATCAAATATTAGTGCAGTGCAATGGAACATATACTAGAAATTAATTCACCCAATAGCCTTACGGACGATACAGTTGCCGCTTATGAAATACATACACACAAACCTTATGCAAGTTCAACATTTGGACCTAGCGATGAAATACGAATACCTGTTCAGCAAAAGGATGTTATTACTTTACCATCAGAAAGTTATTTACTTCTACAAGGGACAGTCTCGCCGTCAGTAGATTTTTCAATGAATGGGCCGCTATTTTTATTCTCTGAATTACGATATGAAATTAATGGAAATACTATAGAATGTGTACGTCAACCAGGAATTACAACTCTCATGCGCAGATTATTATGTTCCGAAAATATCAAATCAGATTACAACTACAGTACATGCGCTCTAAATTCAAAAGAATTGAAAGTATTCACACGAGAAATTGCCGATCCATCAGCCTCATCAACATCAGCAGGTACGGTAGTCAAATTGATGGAATTTCAATTTATTATTCCTTTACACTACATATTTGGTTTTGCAGAGGACTATAGACGTGCTATAGTACACGCAAGTCAAGAAATTGTTCTAATCCATGCCAACAGTGATAAAAATGCATTTACCGCAACAGATGAGAAGCCAATTAATGTATCATTTCAAACAGTTGCATGGCAACTACCGTTTGTTAAATTGAGCGATCGAGCGAAAATATCATTACTTAACCGAATAAAGAAGATAAAGCACGTGCCTATACAATTTAGAGCATGGTCTCTTTCTCATCAACCGTCTCTACCCACTGTTTCCGAACACAGTTGGGTAATTAAATCATCATCAATGGTAGAACGTCCTCGTTTCATTATTATTGGATTTCAAACGAATAAACAAAATAATTTAACCAAAGATAGTTCAACATTCGATCATTTGAATATTAGTGAAATTTGTGCATACATAAATTCAACAAGATATCCTTACGAAGTAATGAATTTAGATTTTGTTCGAAAAAGATTTGGAAACCTGTACTTGTTATATGCAAATTTTCAAACAATGTATTATGGAAAAGAACCACCGCATCCTGCTGTTGGCGTAGAAGATTTTCTCAGTAAATATCCCCTTTTCATCATACCATGCAACTTTCAAAATGAGCTCTTAAATGATGGTAGTCCATTGCAGATTAGACTTGATTTTAAGACGCTTAATAATGTACCTTCAAACACGTCATGTTACGCTCTTATAATACATAATAAATCGACCAGTTATAATGTATTGGAATTATGATTGTAAAAGAATGCAATTTTGCAATTCAGTATTTGTTGTTTTATGTTTGTGAAAGTAGTGTTTTGCTCGCGTTAAGTTTTTTTATGTTTGTAAATTTTTTGAAGTAATAAAGTTTTTATAAAAGTTTGTTTCGCTGTTGTTTTGTTAATAACCAGTGCAATGATGAATAATAATATATATGAAGTTATAATTGATTTTCAATGTTTTAAAAATAATGATAATACCTACATAATTAAAGAGATCGCGATTTTAAGTCTTGACGCTGAAATTTCTTTTCATCAAGTTTACAAACCACCATATGATTGGGATATATTATCAAATAATAAAAAGCGTACAAATTCGTGGGTTACACGAAATTATCATTCTATTCCATGGAATGCTGGAGATTCCAATTATAGAAATATATCGATCGATTTGGAAAATGTTTTAATTAGATTCCAGCCTTTAAAGATTTATGTTAAAGGAGATGCAAAAGTTGAAACTATATGGGAAAAGTTTATGGAATCATCGCTTACTGATTATGAAATAATCAATTTAGAAACACATTGTGGTATGCCGAATTTACAAAATTTAAATAATAAGTACGATGCTGTATCAAGTGCTATAAAATGCGAGGCACACACCAATGGAAGAATTAATGTATGTTCGTTACAAAACGTTCATGTAATGATGAAATGGTTCGATATGAATGTTAGAACGGTTTTATCAGCATTAAAGTATCCTATAGATGAAATGTTGCAGATAGCTACTGCCAAGATATTAATTGCCGAATGTCCGGATAAAATTTGTGATTTTTATGGTAAATTACCTGAAACATTGAAGAAAAATGAAAATATTATAAAATATTTACCCTGTTTTAACCATCATAGATTCGATATACCTGGTTCAATGAAGCTTAGTGCGCTTAATCCTACCTTAATTAAAGATTGTAAACAATGCAAAGTTGTTTTTAAAAATGTTTCCTAACGATTAAATTTTCATTATTAGTTTATTTGATTATTGTATTATGTAATAAGATTTTTGTTTTGTATTTTTGCAGTATGTTGTTTGTAAAATTTATAGAATCTTTAAATATACATATTTTATTTTCATATAACATTTACTTTTTTCCATACTTCTTTGTAATCTTCAGTATCAACACTTTCAAAATGTATTGTTAAATAATAAGTTGAAATAAACACAAATAAATAGAATAATAAATGAAAAAGTGTATTATAATGAAAAAAATACATAAAAAGAACGATCGAGAATGACATAAAAAATACGGATAAAAAAAGCGTCCATAATATGTTAAAAATATGTACAAAATATATACAAAAAAAAAAACAAAAAAAACAAAACATACATCTTATTCTAACCGTATATGTTTTGCAGCTGGTTCAGATTCATTTGTCTCTTCTTCATTACTAGTGCGAGCAATAATATTATCTAAATCTATGTGACCTAAGGCCACCATATGTATATTATAGTGTAACATGACACGTTTATCATCTAGTCCATTAATGGCTAGCTTTGTTGTATGTATCATGTATAGTTCATGCCTGTAACTTCGTATCATATTCGCAGTACAATAATTAGCACTAGTGATATTATTATTACTAAATATACAATTTTTGTAATTGTTAAATGATATTTCGTTCTTTGTTACATTGTAAAGAATGCCCTTTTTTTTTTTTTTTTTTTTTTTTTCTTATTTTTGCGTACCGACCTGTACGGTAGGTCATTAACGCAATAGCTAACACTAACAAAAACAGAACTTAGCAACAACGTGTTACAATAAACACCGTTGTTCTGTTAAATTATTTGTAAATTTAACTATAGGTAATTGTTAACGTTAGAATTGATAGCGTCACGACATTGTTTTGTCTTGAGTCTTCTGGCTGGATTGTCAGGAAGTACCGTTGCTTTCATTCGCGATATTAACGGATGGGAATGCTGGCTAAATGTGCGGTGGAATTCATTGTACTGTTGTAAGTATACTGCCGTAATTGTAGGAATGTTAAGATCGTCATAGATAATACTGTTGCGAATATAGTACGGTGCGTTGGTCATTATTCTCAACATTTTGGATTGAAACGACTGGATTTTGTCAATATGAGCTTTGGCGGCTGAACCATAAATTTCTAAACCGTATTTCCATACTGGTGCTATTGTAGTTTTGTATAATAACATTTTATTTGACAGACTGAGACTGGATTTTCTTCCTATTATAGGATACAGCTGCTTAAGTATTAACCTTAACTTTTTCCTTGTGTTGATTACGTGTAGGTTCCATGATAGGCGTCTATCAAAATATAGTCCAAGGTATTTCACGTGATCAACTTGCAGTATAATACTATTATTAAACCTGACTGGCGGACATGCTTCACGTCTGGTTGTGAATGTGATGTGGGAGGATTTACGTTCGTTGATTCCGATTCTCCATTTGAGTGTCCACTGCTGAAGAATCGATAAATGATGTTGAATGTACTTCGAGGCTTCGCGTGGGTCATTGTGGCTGGCTAATATCACTATGTCATCCGCAAATGTGGCTTGCAATGTGTACAACGTGGTGGGCATATCAGCGGTGTATATGTTGTAAAGAAGCGGCCCAAGGACACTACCCTGGGGTACTGAGGCTCGTATCCGTCGTTTGCTAGAGATAGAGTTGTTAATTTTTACTTGAAACGACCTATTAGTTAAATATGATCTCAATAGCTTATGAATTTCGATAGGAAAGTTGTTCCGGGTTTTATACAATAATCCATCGTGCCATACACGGTCGAATGCATTAACAACATCAAGAAACACAGCTGAGCAGTACAGTCCACGCTGGAAGACCGATTCGATCACATCCACTATTCTGTGACACTGATGAATAGCTGAGTGTTTC
The DNA here is from genome assembly GCA_039619475.1 of Icerya purchasi. NCBI lineage: Eukaryota > Metazoa > Arthropoda > Insecta > Hemiptera > Monophlebidae > Icerya > Icerya purchasi. The sequence goes on from CM077115.1 coordinate 569,596,545, forward strand.
GGCCGAAAACCAAATTGATGGTTTGGAATCGCTTCCTTTGCCATGGTGAAGAGGACTGGCTTGATGAGTTTTTCGAAAATTTTACCAAACGTATCCAACATACTTATTGGTCTGTATGATGAAACATCTGTAACTGGTTTTCCGTTTTTGTGAATGAGGATAATTACGGACTTTTTCCATCTGTCTGGAAAGTAGGATAATCTAAGCATGGAGTTGTATATATACAATAACAATAGTAATCCCTTTTTTGGTAAATGTTTCAACATATAATTTGTGATACCATCTTCACCAGGGGACTTATTGTTTTCCAAGTTCTTAACACACACATAAAGCTTGTTCGGTGTTATATGTCTGCGGTTAGAACAATAGTGGATTATTCCGTTGTTGTACTCTGAGACTTTCTGAGATAGTTGTGGATCTTCTGGCTGATGGGGTTGGAACACTGTTTCGAGGTGATCTGCGAAAGTTTCAGCCTTTTCCTTGTCAGTCTTTGCCCAACTAGCATCTGGTTTTTTAATATGATATGGAAGAACGCTCTTCTTTTTAAAAACTTTTGTAGCTCTCCAGATAGAGCAGTCCGTTTTATTTAGGGTTGCCAAATAATGACTGAAGCGTGAGTTATTATATTGCTTAATTGACTGTTTTAGTAGCCTACAAGATTGCCTATACGTTTGATAATCGGACGGATATCTATTACATTGCCATTTTCTGCGTGCTTTTCTTCTTTTGTTGATTAATTCGCGTATCTCAATAGGAAGTATAGTGTTGTTTTTAGCCAGGATATTCAACTGTTTCGTCGACTTCTGATAGGAGTCGTGGATTGTATTGGTTAGATAATCTACAGCGGTGTCGATGTCTTGTTCTGTCTTTAGTTTGATGTTTAAGTTAATTTGATTTTGCAGTGTAACTTCAAATTGGTTCCAGTTGGTAACTTTATTTCGTTTTTGATTGTTAATATTTGTGTAAATTGATGATATATCAAGGACTTGTAGAACTGGTATATGGTCGGAGGAGAGATCTGTAATAGTTGAGCAGGTTTTGTATATATTACTAAGTCCTTTAGTAAAATAAAAGTCTAACAAATCAGGTAATCGATTAGTATGCTTCGGCCAATATGTGGGAGTTGTTGGCGTAACTACTTCTAGCCGGAGTGTCCTATTGAGATTAAACAGTTGCTTCCCTCGTTTATTTTCTATCCTTGAACCCCAGTGAGGATGCTTCGCGTTAAAATCCCCTCCGCATATGAATTTACTGTCTTGATGAAGAAATAGCTGTGTAAACTCTTCATTCGGTATGCAGTGCCCCTTACATTTCGTTATCGCCTTATTACTATTTGAAACTTTAATACTGTATGCCTTGGATCTTAGACAGATGAAAGCTTCTACAGGAATTGAGTTCATCTCATCTTTGTATTTCCCAAGGACTTTCTTGTTACTAATGGAATAGCACGGGTGATCGGTCGGGTAATCGGACATATCGAAAAAACTTAAATTATTCCTTATATCTAAATATAAATCGGCGGTTCTTATATCATAAACAAGACTGTCGATATCTGTATATAATAAAGTTAAATTATTTACACTGTACATTTTTAACATGTTATTATAGTGAAAGTTATACATAGTATGCTTACTAATATCAAGGATTGACATCCCAACAAAAATAGGCTTATTAAATAAAATATGTTTTGCACTACAATGAACAGCGCATAAGAACGGGCGCTCGCGAAATATAGTACAGTTCTTAAACCTAGGGTTCGCAATGAGTTTAGTGAACTTAACTTTATCCGAAACGAGTTTTAAATCTAATAAATTCCGTTGGTTTTGAAGCGATTTTCCATATATCGCATTATTCATGATCTTGTAAAGGTTCTTTTCAAAGTCATTATTTGCTAATTGACGGTAATGAGTACTTAATTCTATATATTCCTTCAACCACGGCGATTGGTTGAAGCATACACCGCGATGTATTTTAGTTAATCTTAATCCTAAATTTAACGCTAATTTCAAATATTTTATATGTATAATGTAATTCGACTTATTATATAATGTTGCAACCAGTTTTTTGATTGTCCCTTTTTTAGAGACATTACAATGTTCAGGGTATAGAGGATAATCATTATGTAAATGATGTAGACTGGAGGGATACTCCAAATCTACCTCAAGTACACAGCCCTCTGTCCCATTTTCATCATAATTTAAAACATCAAGTTGCTGTAATTGATTTTCGGTCATCCACTTGAAGCCACCTATTGGAAGTGGCTCACACATGGCGTGACCATACAAATTATTAGCATCGAGATAAATAATAAAATTACTATCTTCTTCCAATGATGAGGAAGAAGAATGTGAGGACGAGGACGACGATGGAATAGCGTTATTATTAACAATATATTTATTGCGCGCTTCACAATAACGTTTAACACATTGTGTGAGACCTCCACGTATACCCTTTTCAAAAAAGAGGTACATGTCATAGTCGGTCAAAAGTTCAAGTTTGCAGGGTCTAAACCATAAATTTTGTAACAAACGGAATGGAAATTTTCAAAGATGTCCGCCAGAAGCAGGACATCCGTCCTTAAATATTCATCCGAATACTCCCCTAAATTCTTAACTTGAAGGGCATCCCATACTGTCTGCGCATGTTGATAAGCAGTCTCATCGATGGTTGACTTTGTTAGAGAACTGTAAAATGCCGATCTTGGAGGCAACGATTCTTCAACAAGTTTTGCAAAGTCTGTGCAGTATTCATATGGGAAATACCCCTTTCAATGGAAAAGGGGGAGTAAAGACGGATCACGAATGTTAGCAACTGTATGATGGAAAGCATCATCTGGAAGGTAGCTCGCCAGCTTCTCCAAACTTGCGGCCATGAAGCTAAAGGAGTCAACGAATCTAAGCTGGAACTTTCCAGGTATGATCTGTTTTGAGATTCCTTTATATCGCTCTTCCATGTTTGCAAGCACGTTTATGTCAAGTGTGTCGTATGCCAGTTCACGAACTATTATATGGCTATCGTAGCCTGATAGATTATGAATAAATACTGGCAAAAAATGAAGCAAGCGCGATTCGAGATTGCATTTACTATGTGCGGCACCACGATATTCACCAGTTAAATGATTATGGTCCCGAACTTTGTCACCATCATTTAATTGTTTTGTGCAAATATAGCAAACAGTAGCACTATCGAATGCTAATTTATCTGCAGCACTCATCACGATCGGTTTATTGTTTTTGTAAATTTGGTAAATTAATTTCGCATCATTTACAAGTTTTTCCACAAACACTTTAGCAGCATCACGATCACGATATATTCGTTGTGACCTTAATGATGGAGGAAGAATATTATCACCAACACAAGACACGATTTTATACGAAAAACTCATAGGCACGTGCTTATGAACTTTTATAGTGTTCTTGCGGGCTTGATCACTCTGTACACGGCGAGTGATGCGGTCATCTTCCTCTTCTGACTCATCATTCTCTTCATCATCTCCAACATCATCTACTACAGGCTCCAGTACACACTCGAAATCTGCGTAGACTACGAAGGGTATCCAGTATTGTTGTCGATATTTATCATGCTGGAGAATATTTTTCCCCTGCACAGGCATCTCAATTGCAACTGGAGAATATTCCCTGCAATATTTTTGGTGTTCCTGGAGCTTTTGAGGACTGTCAACGTGCCACAAGCACCTCCTGCAGATGTGGATTCTGCCATGGTGATTGTTAATTTGTTGTCGCACAAGTTTCTCCAAGTCCTTGATGAAGCAGTAATGTTTCTTGACTCCATCTTGGATCAAAAGGAGGTCTGTATGATCTGGTTTGTCTTCCTTACAGATACGAATTGGATAAACAAAGTTATTTTCGTCCAGCGCATATACATTAATTGAGGAGTTTGGATTGATCTTTTCAAATTTTTGTACATCCTCAAGACTGGCAGGGAACGAAATTCCAGTCCAATTGTATTTTGCATCCAGTTCTGGTTTATTTTTATATTTGTAGACTTCCTGAGCGTCCTTTGTAATAAATTTTGACAACATTGAATATTTAAAGCAGAACGCATCGGTATTTTTAACATTTATAACTGCTTTTCGAGCACTTATTTTTGACGGTAACAGAATATATGAGGACGCGCGTGCAAGAACATTCACTTTATTAATCCTCAGTTCGATGTAAACAATTTTCTTAATCGTCCAGCCTGATCCCTGCACATATTCAAATCTGTCGATCAGATCCTTCATTTCGCCAACTGAATCTTTGTACCACTGGTTGAAATCATCTCCTTCAACAAGCAATTTACAATTTGATGGAAAATATGTTGGAACCGTGTGTTTTTGTTTGGTAACTGCTGTTATTCGTTTAAACATGCAATGTAGCATGAGGCTACATTTTAATCCTTTCCCGATTGATCCAGAAACTGTATCAATTACAGTTGATTTAATTTTTTTCAAAAATTTATTGATGTCGACAATCCTCGCATTATCATTTATGATCCTGTAAGTCGCGATCCTATTTTTGTACCGCTTTGCTATATTTTCAATATGATACAGGACCGCCATAGGTCTTTCGACGTCTGGCGCAATATTTGATCGAGAAGCAGATTGAGAAGACATTATGAAAAAAAATAGTGATAAATTTGTAAAATTAGAAAAGTAATTTTAATTTAAAAAGAGACGTAAATAAAATGAGAGTTACTTACTGATTTTAAAAAATCTGTAAATGATGACGACTGTGTAAAACTTTAACAAAATGTTGAAACACTTTCAAAACACTTGAACACTAAAAAGCGAAGTGAATACTGTGAAGAGCAAACTACAAATGCGACTTCTTCAGGTTTGCAGGTACCTACCTCGATTTTAAACAGCACTGTGAGCAAAAATGGGAGGGGCTAAAACATCCCTGAAAACCAGTTTCGGCGGGAGAGATTGCCCGCTTTCACCTTGATTCCTTGAAGAGGTGCGCATATGTTGCGAATTCATGATTGATTTTAGAGCGATAGATGACCCAAATTCATCATTGATTTTGGATGGATAGATGTCATAAATTAACCCTCTTCAGAATGAGTGAAATAAGAGTGCTCAATTCGGCTTGATTTTAGAGGGATACATCGTCTGTTTTCAGCATGATACCCAAAAAGGTGCATAGATGTCATAAATTATCCTGTTGTAAAAGGTCGCAAATGACAGGTCATAAATCACGTTAGTTTTCAAAGGGAGCGATCGTCCACTTTCACCTTGATTCTTAGAAAAGGTGTATAGACGGCGGAAGCGTCTGCAAAAGGACATAAATGAAAGGCCATAAATCAATATAGTTTTCAAAGGGAGAGACAGTTTGCTTTCACCTTGATTCCTAGAAAAGGTATATAGATGCTGGAAACGTCTGCAAAAGGAACTAAATGACAGGGGCTATAAATCACGATAGTTTTCAAAGGGAGCGATCGTCCCACTTTGACCTTGACTCCTAGAAAAGGTGTATAAACGCCCGAATTTGCCTGTTATAAAAAAGGGTGCCACAATAATGTTGTAAACGACCGATGAGGCGGCTTAGGCTGCAGAGCAGCGATTGATCTTCTTAAAAAAGCCGCATGGCCAACAACCCTGATGTTAAATGCATGCGACCCACAAGTGGCCTTGAAGATACATGAGTTGTATATACAAAGGCTGCCATGTTAATGAGATGTATACCTGCAGAGTTTACCAATTCCTAGAAAAGAAAGACTGTCGCGATTGCACCAACAATGCTGCGAGTTCCTTCGTTTAATAATTATACTGAGATGTGTATAATATTAAAAAATAGGACGTCGATAAATATTATTTATCGGTCGGAGATTTTACCCGAAATAAAATTAATCACACGCGGAAAAAATTTTAATTGTCCGGAGATTTTTTCCATCTATAGGAGGTCTTAATTAATTAATTAAACAAATGATTAAATTTATGCTAATATTAAAAATAATTTATCGAGGTGGACTCGAATTATATTTCGAAAAATATTCTTTGAATTAGTATATTAATATATCCCACAAGGTTATAATTATGCGCATAGCTTAAAAATATTATCTATAATAATAATTATAAAATAATGTTTAGGTTAATAATAGGTAAATTATATATTATAATATCACGTTAAAAGATCGATAAATTGTCACATGGGTCTGAGGTTAGTTTCATGGTATAGAAATAAATTATTGGTTCCGTCTTATTCAGTTCTGATTATTTGATATGTTCATACAACAGAGCATGGGTTGGGGCCCCCTTTCTCCGGGCGGGTGTTCAGATTATGGGGCTGTACTGCATGGGGGTTATACTTAAGTGTACTCTGGATCCCTTGGCGGGAAATTGGGTTATAATTTAATTATATACAAGTAAATATTAAAATATAGGTTACTTTATGGCTATGATGCAAGAATTGGGGTTGGGGTCCTTCTCCAGGATTATGGGGTGTTTGGATAATCGGAGAGTAATAGTCTAAGGGTTGGGGGTGTGGCTACTCTATATTCGGATTATCAGGACTATGGGGAACGGGACAGGGGAACCAGGGAAAGTTCAGTGAACTTTCGACACCTGGACACTAATTAGGGTTAGTTTTAAACACATGGATGGGAATTGGGGTGAATTTTGATTACCCTGATGGGAATTATGGTTCGGATTAGCAGAACTGTCCTGGGAAATGGGGGACCCCTGGACACTCGGGGAAACTTGGGGTAACTTTGGGCTCCAAGACAGAAATTGGGGTTAATTTTGACCACCTTGACACATATTGGGGTTCGGATTAGCGGGACCCGCCAGCTTGCCCATTTATTAGCTACTCTATAGTGCTGCTTGTATTCTCTCATTTCCTTCTGTTTCGGTTATTCCTCTCCTCGAATTATTTTTATCCTCTGTCCTTAAACGTGTAAGAATATAAATTTATTTCTCCTTCTTCCCATTTTTTGAGCTAATGTTCTTGTTGACAAACCCAGTTAAAAAAAAAATTTTAATAGTCCAACATTATTATGTTTATTCAAGGACTCGCTAAAATTAGTTGTGCCGTTTGATATCCGCTGAACAGAATTATTTCTTTTCGCGATTTCTTACTGTCTCACGTCGCATGTAAATTGATTGGATTAGTAATATTCGTTCGTTCGTTTTTGTTATTTTAGTCTATTTCCGCATACAATTCTTTTTTTTTTTTTTTTTTTTTTTTTTGATGATCCGACGTGCACTAGAGCGTTCCTAGGAGTTAAATATTTGTTCACCTTAATTATTCAATTGCTAATATATCAGGTAAGAATCACTCACTCTTTATTATTTAAGTGCACTAACTCGGCTTTATCTACCGACAACAGTGAGTATAAAACTTTTTTCTATTGTTTTCACCGATATTTATTTAAAGAATAAATGATTTAGAACAATTAGTAATAAGGACTGTTTTATTTACAAAAGGAATGAGTTCACTTATGATAAGATTAGCTTTTTCAGTAATTGATAACAAGATACTGATACTACTATTGCTCCTATATTGCATTAAGAACCATGTTCTAATTATGGTTACCTATATTTGTGCATGTTGTTTGAGATAGTTCTTGCATTATGAATATGCAAACAAGAGACCCTTGAAACTGATTTTATACGTTTTATTTATCATTACACATGCGATAATTCAAAAGTGAATATACCTGTGCACTGACCTATGTTCACATGATGGCATGCATATTTGCTATTGTACATAATGCTGCTATTGGCATTTCAATAATTTTTTGACGTGAAACGTTTTGAAAATCGCTCGTGAAACGAAATAGTGAAACAAAATGACTATTATTTTTCACCGCATATATTTGTATATATCTGTATATATTTATATATATTTATATATATATATCTATGCTTAAACCGATATAGGCGTTTCACGTTAAATCAACGGCCCTGTGCCCTAGCACAGCCGCACCTAAATTTTTACACAAAACAGCAACGTTTGACAGTCCAATTGGTTCAAAAATTTGGCTAACACAATGACCCATAAACATGAAAAAGTCTTTACATTGCATTATTTGTTTGTTTGTGTGGAATTACTGCGCACTAATTGGGCTGCTAAAAACCTGAAGGTGGACCATTATATAAAAGTATTTATAATTGGCCTTGCAATTTAAAACGACTTGGTGAATATTCAGAATTTTACAAAAAAAACAATGTATTGAATTGAGGTTATTTTCCAGCTTGTTTTTTTATAGTTAATTATCAAATAATACTATGTACCAATTTATTTTAGATGCGCTTATGCTGCAGTCATTAAGTATCAGAACATCATCGAAACAACAACAAGAGCTGTATTTGAAAAAAAAAATGTTTCCTGTCACATTTAAAGCATTTGTAATGGTTCAGATTTATTTTATAGTAAATAGTTTTATGGATATTCCAACGAACACTGAGGCATCAAAGAATTCATATGCCTTTGATGAAGGAGGAGACGCTGGTGAACCACTATATTTAACATCGTATATCAAATCCGGTGAAATAGAAGAAGGAAAAGAAGCTAGTCGAGTAGGACGCATATTGCCGGACGATAATATCGTTAGTTATTCCGGCTTTTTGACAGTGAACGAAGAGTTCAATTCAAACTTGTTTTTCTGGTTTTGTCTTAGTGAACAAAATCTTGGAAATGCTCCAGTCTTGCTTTGGTTAACCGGTGGTCCCGGTGTTAGCTCGTTATTTGGTTTGTTTGAAGAAAACGGACCTTACAAATTGAATCCTAACGGTGAATTGATTCGTAGAGAAATTGCATGGACCAATGAATTCAATGTATTGTATCTTGATCAACCGGTTGGAACTGGATTCAGTTTTACACAGAATGAAGCCGGATACGCTACAAATGAAGATGATGTTGTTAGAGATATGTATTGTGCACTAGTTCAGTTTTTCCAGCTATTTTCTGAATACTTAAAAAATGACTTTTACATCACCGGAGAATCATACGCTGGCAAATACATTCCATCGATAGCGTATGAAATTCATAAAAAAAATTCGGACATTACTAAGCCAATTACAATTAACCTGAAAGGGTGTTTAATTGGAGATGGATATTCCGATCCTGAACGTATTGACGTAATGCCCGATTACTGGTATCAGTTAGGATTTATTGATTTGAAGACTTTCAAAAAAATTCGTGATATAGAAGACGTTACTATAGCTTACATTCGTGCCGGGAATTATGAAGAAGCCTATGCGAGATGTTCAGATGATATGGCAGCAGCATACTCGTTTCCTTTAGTCTTTGTGTACGGATACACAGATATGGAAACGTTATCACTTTATAGTATAGAGAAAGTATTTGAAAATAATTACATTCGCAAATGTATTCACGTTGGTAACTTGAATTATACAGAAACAAGTGACATCGTGTTCGATTATATAGCTTTTGACAGAATGCGATCAGTGGCTTCGCTATTCCCAGAATTATTAGATCATTATAAGATCCTGCTTTACACTGGCCAGTTGGACGTCATTGTTAATTATTCATTTACAAGAAGTTTCATTCAAAATTTACATTTCAGCCATGCAGTAGATTATTATGAACAAGATCTTATATTATGGTATGACGAAATGAGCATACAAGCTGGACATTATAAAGTTGCTGGAAATCTTACCGATCTTATAGTACTTAATGCAGGTCATGCAGTTCCAGCATACTGCCCAAAACGAGCGCTTCAAATGGTTCGAGAATTCATTAATGGTGAACTTTCATAATTGCACCTATTAAACTGTTATTAATGCAAAATTATTGTTTTTGAGTTGGAATTTTAGGTAACTTCAAATGTCATTAAAGAATATTTTATCATCCTGTTTGTTAGTAACTATAGTATAAAAAATAAATGCTAAAATAACAAACTATACGTAAGTAACAAAATTAATATAAGAATATCAAACTTGTTACCTTAGGAACGTTTTCGGGCATAACCCATCTTCAGCTAAAATATAATCGAACTAAATTAAAAACATAGTGTAACAGTGAACACAATTTAAAACTTCACTTTGAAGCTAAAATAAAATTAAATTAAAAATAAATTAAATTATTTTCATTTTAATTTATTTTTAATTTAATTTTATTTTAGCTTCAAAGTGAAGTTTTAAATTGTGTTCACTGTTACACTATGTTTTTAATTTAGTTCGATTATATTTTAGCTGAAGATGGGTTATGCCCGAAAACGTTCCTAAGATAACAAGTTTGATATTCTTATATTAATTTTGTTACTTACGTATAGTTTGTTATTTTAGCATTTATTTTTTATACTATAACTTCAAATGTGTTAAGTAAAAACTATAAATTTTGATTTTTTTTGTTTTTGTTTTTTATATTGTTATTAATTACTATCAATAGTGAAAATTACAAAAACTATGTCAGACACATCGTCACTCTACATACACCGGCTGCATGAAAGGTCGCGACGTTCGGAATCGAACTATGACAAAGAAATGAACGGTATTTGTTCAGGCCAAAAAAAAAAAAAACTACGACAAAGAAGAAGAAGAGCACAGCATTAAAAGAGAATTCTTATAATTACGCATATTAAACTGTTATTAACCTAAAATTATTTCTTTTACAATGGAATTGATCAAAAGTGCTAATACTGTGCTTCCTATATTCTGTCCATTCTGTCTCAAAAAAATAAAAAAAAAATGCTAAATTTAAGCTCCTAATTTTTCAATTTTTTAAAAAATTTCATCATTAACTGCTGTCAGTATGGTACACCACAAAAACTAAAACAGATGCAACACCATTTTACACTACACTTGTTTATTCTTCTAAAACAAATATTCCATACGCTGTTCATCAATGTTGTCATATTTTCATATGTCCCAGTTTACCCTTTGTTTCAAGTGAATGTTTTGTCTTCAATAATATACTGACACCATTATTGTCGATAAAATTTTTTATTTCCTATATTCGTTCTTTTCTAAGTTGTAGCATCCAAATTTACTTCCTCTCCATCGACTATTCTAAAAACCTTCTGTCAGCTGTTTCGATTTAGATTTCGCTTTTAATTTAATTTCTCCGTTTTTACTTTCCTTTTGTCCTTCTCTTGCCTTACGTTTATTTCTCCTCGGCTATTACACATGTTGTTTCTTTCGGAAAGATAGGAATTATTTTATACCCTTTTTATATGTAATATATGTATAGTTAGAAGTATTTTATAATGCACTAGAGCTCCTATAAATGCATGGTCATTTTCTAGGGGATGACGTCGATCTTTGCTTAGACGGCATAGCGTTCTATTCAGTTTGCGACAGGTAGTTGTGAATGGTGCGTGTATCGAGTTTTAGCCGCAGGCTTTGTACATGTTTTTGTCACATAAATGTGTGTGAACACGTGTTATTAGTTTTCCGTTCTGTCTTTATTTTTTATTCCATCAAATTGTGTTAAAATTTCATTTAATCTCGTATTTTAATTAAGTTTTGGTAGGCCGACGTTATTACGTTTATTCAAGGACTCGCTAAAATTAGTTGCGACGTTTGCTACCCTTCGAACAAAATTATGTTTTTTTACGATTTGCAACTGTCTCGACGTCTTTTTTGGTGACTTGACGTGCATCGAGGGTTTGTAGTACTTAAATACTTGTTCGACTTGATTATTCGATTTGTTAATACATGTTGTGGTAATTGCTCGTCTTAATTACTACAGTCACTAACTCGATTTTATCTATCGACAACAATTATTTTTCTCATAAACCCTCAAAACGTGTACCTCAGACTCTAGGTAGGTCCATGCTTATATTTATTTGTTTTTTTTATAATTTTTTCAGTATTTTTTTTTGTTAAGAATGAAATGAATATGTTTGTTTTAAGAGTTGACATAACCCTGTGTTAACTTTAAGGTCGACATTCCAACTTCATTGTCAGTCATTTATATAAATTATTAAATATGCAAATTTCAATCAGAATATGTGTATTTCTTATTCAAACATTAATCAATGGGATTATACTTTGAACATGAATAAACGTGATTATATTTATTTGTTAAGAATCTGGATAGATTCTTAACTGTATCTTGTAGAAGAAATATCTAATTTAGTTCAAATAAAAACTTATTTTATGTGCATTGAATTATGTTTTGCTCCTTATTTTATCTAGGCTTAAAGTAGTAAGTGATAAATATTTATTAACTAACATGTTTAGATATTTGAAACAGGATTATTCTTATTCTTTATTAAACAGCTTATTTACTAATTTTACTGTCTTTCATTCCGGTCTATGAAGTTTAATGCTCACTTGTTTTAATACTACTAAGGAGAATAACTCATTTAATGATAAAATATAAAGGTGATTATGTGATTCTTATTTAACATTTATATAAAATTATTCTTGTTCTTCTTCATCCATTATCTCCATCTTGAAAGTTGGCGATCCACAATTGCAATTTCTCTCCATCAACGGCTGATCGGAAAAATGTTGTCGAGGAACGGTTGAACCAGTTGTTAAGGTTGTTCATCCGTGAAATTTGATGTATTCCTCTCGATCTCTTTCCAGCAATTTTTCCTTCAAGTAGTATTTTTAGGATAGTATAATTCGATCTTCTTATGATATGTCCAAATATTGCAACTTCCATTTTTTAATAGTTTGTACAAGTTCAAGATTCTTTCCCAATCTGTTAAGTACTTCAATATTCTTCACTTTTTGAATCCATGGTGGTAGCGGTAAATTTCAAAAGTGCTGACCTTCTTTTCTAATATTGAGTCCAGTGTTCAGCATTCACAACCATGTAGGAGAATGGAGAAAAAGAAGCATCTCCATGGTCCGTACAATCAAAAGCTTTCTGGTAGTCAATAACGCATGCATAGACATTAACATTCATACCTCGGCAGCGGCCGGCCAAGCCCAGTTTTGAGACGCTGGACACTCGCCTATTTACTCCAAGTGATGAAACTTACCCGAAGCCCAGGATTGTAAATGGATTGTTAGTGGTCCACAGTTCTTAGGCGGTCTGGATACGAGAGGTAGTATTTAATGAAGGCTGTATTTAGAAGATACAGTCCCGTCACCTAAACCACTAGCTGGCAAGCCATACTTTATAGTTTCTTTGATCATCATGAAGCTTGCCGAATAAAGAATTACCACTCCGCACGGCTTTGGGTTCATAGGAATCCAGTGATTCAACAGTTGCTAATGGAGGAACTCAAATTATGTAAGCTTAAACATTGTAAACCTGCAGATCTCGTGTAAACTGTTCACGTGTACATTGCTGTATCCTTAAAAACTAGTCACTAGGCTAAGTTTTTATTTCATGTTCCTTTCCCGGTTGTTATATTTGTTACCTATTTAAGATTTATTTTGCTCAAAAAAAAAAGAAAACTTGCTCCCGGACAAAGAATTCGAATCGGATTACAAACAAAAACAAAAAAGAAGTAAAATTTAATAAAAATACTCGTACTATCTTTCTATCTTTTCTAGTAATTTATTATTCAAATTCTGAACTATCATTTTAGTTGCAATTTTATAATTTCGTTTTATTTTTCATCTAAAAATAAAACAAAATTTTGATTAAATTGTAATAATTATGGATTTTTAAAACATTCTTAAATTTTTAAAAAGGTCGCTGTTGTCCGCTGAAATTTTAAACTAACGTATTTTACGCAAAAAAAAACGAAACACAACAGATGATCACAGAAAATAAACGAACAAATCTACCAAATTCTACTCTTTATTAATTTTGCACACAAATTAACAGAACACAACTTTTACAAACAACAAATATATGCACATATATAAATCAATAACAACGCTTTAGATATTCGAACACCTAAAGGAGACACGTTTTCTCCCATTAACAAAACACACAATAACCCACGCCAATTCGCTACATACATGTCTCTAAAACTAAAAACTACCTGATGCCGACCACGACAGCCATGCTGTCCTTAAAATTAAATATGGCGACCGTTTAACTCTAGGCGCTAGCATGCAATTAACAAATAAAAAGAAAATATAAACATTGCGGCAAAATAAAATAGGAATAATTGTTAAATATAAACGGACCTCGTTATGCAAAATTAAAAATAAAATACGGGGGAAAAATAAAAAAGAAGAAAAGGTATTAAAAGAATAAAAGAACAGCTACAAGGAAGTGAAAGCGAAAAGTGGAAAGAGATAGCTAAGTCGGAACAAGATGGGAATTAAAAAAATGACGACAACAGTCGCTATTTGATTTTCTTTATGAAACAAGGTGTTTCTCAAATCTACTGCCTTACTGTATAAGATATTACTTAATTATATAATTTCCTTCCCCAAGATATCTCTCTCGATCCGTCCCCATATTTTATTATATTACCCATTCAGTCACAGTGTCCATTACGATGGACACCAACTTTACATAAAATCAATGTAAAATTGGTGTCCATTCATGGGCGTCGTCAGCGGGGGGAAGGGGGGCATCTGCCCCCCCCCCCGAGCCTTGGAGCTTTTTAATCAATTGGCCACGATGAGTATTCATAGGGGCATAATCATGAACAATTTCACGAAAATTTTGTTTTAATTAAGATTTTACTCTTGTTTAATAAAATATTAAGACTTTACAAATTATAAATTTTATTTTTCCTATAACTCATATCCTCTTTCTATCATCTTGCCCCCCTCTGGTGGTTGGCAACTCATCTTGCCCCCCTCTAGTGGTTGGCAACTCATCTTGCCCCCTCCTGGCTTATCGGCTGGCGACGCCCTTGAGTCCATTGTAATGAATGCTGTGAATAAACGGGTTAAAATAAAAAAATATATATATATTTATCATAACTTTAAAAAATAATGATTTAACTCATCGCTGATAGATAACGGATTTATCTTAAACTGATATTAATTCAGTACAAAATAGTAAATATTTCCATGCGATGTATGTTTAAGAGTATTTTGTTGTGATGAAAAATTAAATAAACACAAAGAACTTTGTAAGGTCGTATTATTAAAAGAGAAATACTAAAAGATGGTGAAAAGATTTATTTAAAAAACTATAACAATTCTTTAAGGGTTCCATTTGTAATTTTCAGGCTTTGAATGTTTATTGGAAAAAATAGATAAATATCAACTTAGTCCTAAAAAATTTTATATAAATGCACTTAAGAATATAATCCAAACCGTTTTACCTCTTATATTAAATCTAGTACTGATTATTATAAAAAAAAGGCGAAGAAGCTGCCGAAATATTTGTGTAAAAAATGAAAGAAGAATCAATAAAAATAAAATAAGTATAATTATACCTATTAGTAAAAAAAATATTAAAAAAGGAACAATTACAAAATAGCAAATCTAAAAATTGTCATATTTCAGATCAAAAAGGAAATGAAGTTCTAAAACGTTTAAATAGATTAACTTTAAAGTTACTCAATAATTTGAAATATTTTAAAATAGTTAAAAATGAGAAAAAAATAAAAGAAATTTTAGTAATTATATATGAATTAGAGAAAAACCTAGAAGCAAACATGAAAAAAGTTAAATTTTATGATCACTTGACTAGAAAATTTAAAGGTAACATTTACAGTTACTGTAATATTAACTTTAAAGAACCTTTGTTTTCATTAATCTATTTAAATTTATTAGTTTATACCATAGCAACAAGTTTTAACTTTTTTGATCATGTAGTAAGAAGTATTATATTCGCAACTTTCCAACAAGTTAGAAAAATTGGAAATTGTAAACATTTATTGAAAACGTTTGTTAGTGGCGTTTTAAATGACAGATTAATCAGTTTGATAATTTTATTAGTAATTTTATCCTCACCGGAAGCTTTCCTGTTATTTAGTTGCTTAATAATGTCATTAACGAATTTTGTTGTGTCTACTGATGAAACTTATCTGTGACATGTGGAAAGAAGTTTACGAGGAACGAATTACATTTTTCTTGATTATCTGTTAAGGTTTTATTATCATTAATTTTAATATCGGGAATAGTAGTGTCCCGATTTTTAGACATCAGAATTTTGTGTGCTCTACCCCATGCAGTGCTTTTTCGAACTAGTTCTTTCCATTTATTTAACTTGGACTTGGATATTAAATTTTTATTTTCCTCATTAACAGCCTTGAGTGTACTGTTGATAAAAAATAAAATATAGCTTCTCTTGCATTTTGTTTTTTTCCTACGAAACATATTAATTTTGATTTTTAAAAACTGCAAATCTTTATTCCATCAATCTGCTGATGGAAATTTTACAATAATCAACAAACGATAAATAGTTTTGGATATATATGTTTTTAATTTCGTATAGAAAATCACAGTCAACATTTTCACAAAATCAACGTATATCAATTTTGTTGTGTGATTAGTTTTCAGAAATAGGGAAGGAAATATACATATATGGTAGATTTTATATTTTTGTGTGGAATAAGGTCAGTCATTTAATGAAAATATAATGCTAGGTGAAATTTAGTGGGAAACCATAAGATAATCAATAATACTATTACTGTTGTGGTTAATGAATGTGAATGAATTATTATTTAGAATATACAGACTGTTATTATAAATTAATTTAGAAAAAGCAATGTTCTCTGAGTTAGGTTTAATTTTAGATTCCAAAGTGGACAATCTAATATTAAAGTCGCCTACTAACAGTAAAGAATAGTTGCTATATTTTTTACAAAGATTGTCGATAATGGTAATGTGATTGAATTTTGATTTATTAGGGGAAATATGTATAAACGATGAATTTCAATAGAAGTTAATTAAAATCATTTACTAATTGCTATGCAGCAAACTATTTAGCATTACTATTGAAACTTCAACTTTTTTCTTTATGCACAAAAATAAAAGTTTTTAAAAACAATTTCTTATGCGAATAATTATGTCAAAAATGCAATATTAAGAAATTTAAAAAAAAAAAAAGCTTAAGCCGAATATAAAGCTTAATTTAGCTTTTTTAGAAATACAGTTTAAGCTTTCGTCATTCGACTGTTTAAATTTTGAATATAGCTTAAGCTTTAGGCTTTCAGCTTATGGAAATTTAAAAATGGCTTTTGGATTAAGCTTATGACATCCAAAAATGATTGGCTTTCAGTTTTTAGCTTTTGGCTTTCGGCTGGCTTTCAAGCCCTGGTAACTAGTGATGTGTAGTTCGTGAATGAACTAATTGAAAGAACTGATTCATGAAAAAGAACTGAAAGATCTGATTCACAAAACTTAAAAGAACTGGTTCTGTATGAACTTTTTCGGGTAAAACGCGAATGAACAGAATGAGCCGGAGCGAATAGCCCGGACAGACAAAATAAAAACGATTATACAGTCGCTTGGTATAGTACGATTTGTTTACATGTAGAACTAAAAGATTTTCGAAGACAATCAGTTCTTTGGGAACCAGGTCTTCGAATCAGTTCTGTATAGTGAACTGATCCACAAAAAGAACTGTAAAACCCATCACTAATAGTAACATCCTTTATTTTGTCGGTGATTTCCTGCTGCAACTTGTTAGTATCATCTTTAGACGCCCTATTATTAATAACGGTATTTTTGTTGATCTTTTTTATAAAAAGTAATGCGAATATTAGATTTATATGGACATATTTTTGCTTTTTGAGTTTTATCCAAAAAATCGATATCTGATTTAGTAATAATTTTGTTCTTTAGAAGAGTTTTTTATTATTTACTACATCGGAAAACGTACGTTTATTGGTTATGATTGCATTGTGGAGGACATCCTTAACAATAGTACTGGTTTCAGTAACTTTTGCATTAAGTACCTTGGAAAGTTCTTCTAGCATAACCGCTGGCATCAGGATCGATGGAATTAAAATTTCGTATAGCTTGATCTTTCTGTTCACGTTTAAAATTTTTTTTGCTTAGTTGACCTTTCGACTCATTAATTTTATTATTGATGTTTTGTAAAATTGCCCGGATCTTTTTTAAGAGATCCATTCTGCAGAACTTGTCTACACAAAGGCAAAGCCTTTACTGATCACATTAAATATAATAAAATAACGGAACGAGCTTACTTTATTAGTCGGGATAAATACTTCGCCGCGAAGCCACACTGATGTAATTTGGAAAGTCAACAGCACCGATAGAACCGTTGTAGCGAATGTGATATGAAACCGGATGCGATGCGAACTGACTATCATAAGGTTAAGAATATTTAATAATTTTCGACCGGCTAAATTTTCGAGACGTGCAAAACAAACATCAGAAAACTATTGATACGAATGTTATTGCTAAATATGCTAAAAGAGCGTTTTAATGAAATATTCCAGTTTAAACGGTAATATTACATTACCAGTTTTATTTTCACAAAAACAGGACAAAGCAAAGTTGAACGTGAGAAACACATGAGAACACTATCTTACAACTAGTGTTGAGTTCAACTAGAATTGATTATTTCCATGAGTGAGAAATTTATTGCACATTAACTGTCTGAAACGTAAACAATTTTTTATGTGTGTCAATTTACGAAACCATTGTTATGAGTGACTTCAACAGTTCTATCCGCAATAAAGAAATGTTAAAAATGAATTATCATAAACATGAAAAGAAACAGGAATTTTCTACTGCATTATATTGTAAATTGAAATTTTAAAAGGTGTAAGATGTGAATGAAAATCAGTAAATTATAGGATACAGATAGAGGGTAGGGTTTTCTTAGTTGAGGGCAGTGCAGGATTACATAGTGTATTATATAATTATTGATTCCGTGTTGAAGTATTTCTTCATTTCATGTAAATTCTCTGATTATTGGAAAAATGAAAGAAGAGATTTGAAAGTTAATTTTTCCTCATCGCTAACTGAATTTTATTTAACCACAAACTTTCGTGGTTTTAAATGCTGCACTATTTACACGATTGTCGTGGATTTATACAATTACATTTTAAAATTTTAAATTTCACATTCGACTTGGTGCAACTATCGATATAGAAAATATTTATTTTTCAAATTCATCGATTATGTTTATTAAACTTCCTAGATTGCGGTAAAAAGCAACTAAAACGCTGGAAGTGAGCAGCCAAAATGGAATAATCTCCTCTTACGTCATCGTTGTATAATTGATAGCAAAATTGTTAAACTACATCGATTGCTTATAACAATTATCGACTTTTTTGAATTTTTAATGCTGTCTTCAGCAATTAAATCAATTCTCAGATGCCATTTAGTCCTATTATCGGTTTTTGCTGTTCTGCTCTTTTCATGAATTTTATGCATTTATTTATACATAAATTGTAATTATTCAACATAAAAGAATAATAATTCATGAAGTGATGAAATGCGTGTTTAGAACACTTTGTGTATATAGTAATTTTAAATTTTTATTACGGAAAAATGTAATGGTGGAAAAGGAAGTATAAGTAGTAATCATGGTCAGTAGATGAATTAAGAAAAATATAATTTATCTTTTTCTTATCGTCGGATATTATAATACATTTTGAGAAGAAAATTATGTGAAAATGTTAATACTCAACGATTTACATAAAACTTTTTTAGAATTTAATGTGTGGAAACGAAAACAGGAATTAAGTAAAATAGAACAGTGAACCGTGCAATGCAGTAAAGGGAAAAAAAAGAATGGAGCTGTTTATTTGTAATTTTGTTGGCCAAGTAAAAAATAAAATACACAGACGTCGTATTTATCGTAGAAAGAAGCTTTATAGGATTGGTGAGTTATATATAATCTGTATTGTTAATAACTAAAAGATTTAGTAAAATGAAAAGAGTGCTTTTGATATATAATTAATAGATTGTACTGCACAATTATAAATAGGTGTAATTTGTGTCGAGACCATATCATAGTAGTAATTGTGGATGGAAAAGTTTTTATTGAAAATTTTGCAACACTGGATTTGTAAAAAATAGTTAAGCTGTATACCAATGAACACGGAAGAGAAAAGGAAATATGTGGTAACCATTACATAGTTTTCAATAGGATATTCACATTAACATTTACACCTTTCAAATATTTATTATAAGTATATATATATATATTCCGGAAATGAAAGATTGCAATAACTAAAATTCATATGTTGATATTGTTTTGTAAAACTTCATTCGGCATATATTCATATGTGATGCAAAGTATTTATGATGAATATGGTATCTAATAAAACATAAACTTTTCAATATTTAAAAACCCACTGAACTTAACTAAAATTTTATTGTAAATCCTTTTTAAACAATATAATTGAGTTTTTTGCAGTTCTAAAAACATATAAAAATAAATCTTGTTGAAATTAAATAGAATGGTATTTGTAGAAGTGTATTGGTTTTAAAAAATTAATATGGTGGATGGTGTAACAATTTCTAAATATAGAAAATATTAAGAATATATTATTTAAGACAAATTTGGAATAAGCGAAAGTGGACATGTATTTAAATACTAAGGTGGAAAAAAATTATATAGATGTTAATTTATGTACATTTCATGTTTGTTTATTTGTTTTTATTGCTTTCGTTCACACATTTTATTCAGTTTTAAAAAATTAATATTTATTCATAGATGAAATTATAGGTGTTTCATGAAAATTTTATCTCAACTGCTCTTGTTTTTTAAGATGCAGGTTGCAACCAGTTTTTAACGCTTTGATTAAAAGAAACTGAAAAAAACATTCAAAGTATATTTTTAAAAAACGTTATTTTAAAATACTCAATAAAATTAATATATAAAACTATTAATAATTTTTGTATAATTAAGGAACAATTACAAAATATCCTATAAATGTAAACTTATGAATGTTTTGGAACAAAAGGGAGGGAATTTATTTTATAAAATACATTTAGATTCCTTTTTTATTTAAAAATTATGAAAAATTTTATCATTAAAGTTAAATTAATATATAGAAAAACTATAAAAAAGTAATTCAGAATATATTATAAATCACTACCCTAAATGTAGAGGAATATATTTTGGTAACTTTCAACTTTGATTTTATTGTTAATTGATGAAATTATCTATTTCTATTTATTAACATAATATATATTTTATTTAGTAAATATGATTCAAAATATAATTTAAAGTGCATTGTTTAATATATTTTTTTCTATTTATTTACATTTATGTTTCATTTGCAGATTTCATATGGTCTGACCACACTTATTTGGATCAACGTATAAAATAAATTTTTGTGATTTGAATTGCTGTTGTTTATAGTTAAATTAGACATTATATTGTATGTTATTTTAATTTTAAGTCACAGTTGTAATTTACTATAACCCAAACATCTTACATTTGCTGAATGTGTGATTTATTGTGATTTATTTTTTCTGCAGATTTTTACTAAAAGAATTATTTATGTACTGTAATTTACATTATTGTAACAACTGAAAGTATTACAAAAACTTTTTTACAATACATATTTTATTCACTTTTGAAAATTCTTATTCTTTGATTAATTTCATAGTGTAGATCTTTTAATTTTATTAAATTTCAGAATGTGTTATTTAAATTTATTTCATATTTTGTTAATAACTTTTATAAGTCTGCTATATTTTTTAATAGAAAAGATGTGTGTACTACAAATCTCCAGTTTATTCATGTGATTCAACTGCGTATTATATATCTTTAAAACAAGGTCAATCAAGCATGATTCTCTGTGGGCTGAGGATTCTATATATTAAGTTTAAGATAATTTACATTTATATAAAATTAAATTCGAAAAAAAGAAATCTCTGATTTTTTGTACTGCAAAAGGGGAGAAACACTATTTTTGGTGCTTTTTTGAACTTTTTTCTAATTTTGAAAGTTTCAGTAAGAAAATGGAATATAGTTTCATTCTTAACAAGTAGCAATCTTCCCATCAATATTTCACATGCAAGGAATGGAAGGATATTTTTTTTTGAAAATTCAAGTTTAAGTGCCTGGAAGGCATAAATATAAAGCTGTAAGCTCGGCTATAGTTTTCTTATAAGGCAGGCTTTTATTGCATATATTTGAGATATGTTTTGGTTTCCCTAACTATTATATTTTAACTATTACTTAGGGGAACATCCTTTTTGTTTGTTTGTTGTTTTTTCTCCAAATAGAAGGGGTTTAAATTATTTTTTAGCCATAACTTTTTGGTTTTATGAAAAAACTTTTGCGCTTCATTTTATATTTTGAATTTCATTGAGTTTTTTGCTATCTGGAGTAATCAATTACCTTGAAATTGTAGATTGTCTAAAGAATATTTTAATTGTAATTTTTGATCTAATGTTTGTGAGGTATTGATTTTTATTTGATATTTTTATTGTTTCTGAACCATTTTATTAGGGTTCCAAAAACATCATATGTGTATAGAATTCTAAAAATTGAACAGTCTCAACAAAAATTATCTATTACAATTTTTAATACAATTATTACTGATATTCAAATTTATTGACATAAGACAAATTAATTGTTGGTATGTTTTTAAAATTTTATAAACTATTTAAAACTAATTCTGATTACAATCTTTAAGAGCAAATTATATTTTATTTTGATCTAATAATTGAAATGTTACTACAAAATGTATAACTAACATCTCTGAATTAATTTTAGTAATAATTTCTTTCAAATTTATTTCACAAATATAAATAAATCTTAGCCATATTGGGAATGTTTAGTATGATATATAAAAATCATCTGAATTTTCACCTGTCTATTTATTATGAATATGATAAATAGGAAGAAAACACTGGTCTAAACGAAAAAGTTGTGATTTATATTTTTCTTCACAATGATGTCCCTGTAACAGAATGGCCATTTTCAATTCACTGCAGAATAATTTACTTGCTGACTTTGGAGTTTTAGTTTTGGAGGTTAAAATAAAAAAAAAATTCCAAGGGGTTGCTGCTACTGAATTCAACTTACAACGAAGCATGCATAATGAATTGAACGATTATTACAGAACATGAATAAAAAAAATTCCTGTAATTCAGATACTGACCAGTGAATTTTTACTTCCTTCAAACTCAAATTAATTCTTGAGCAGATGAGTAAATAAAAAAACAATCTAAAATAATTGAACATTTGAAGGATGGGGAGGTAATATTTAATAACAGATTTAATCTAAATATAAATATCTAAAATTTTTTTGTACACTGTTTTAAGTAATAACTGTAAAACTTCATGCAATGTATTGTAAGACATTATTCCTTAAATAAGAAGTTGTCAGATTGACAATAACTACTCTAATTTGTTCTATTAGTGTTCTGAAGAATGATCCTAAATATTTACAATCCTTTAATTATTTTGAATCGAAACACACTTAAATTTTGGTAATCAATGTGTAAGAAATGAATCTTAAAGTGAAGAAACTAGCACACAAATTGATATAAATAAAATTATGCCATTGCTTTTTTTTTTTTTAATGGACAATTTGTGCAGTTTGCCTAACAGATACTTAAATAAATGTTACGAAAATGGAACTCAGAAATAAGAGAAAAGTAAATAAAATGTTAAAAGTTAAATCTTTTTTTTTATTTCACAGTCTATTTTTTGATAGAAAATGTTAATTACTTTCATGTATTTATTTTGCAAAGCTATATATCTTCATTGGGTATAATTTGATTTTAAAATATCGATTTATAGTGTAAAATAAGAAATCTGCAATTAAGACTCATTCCATTTCATATATTAGTCCCTACACAAAGTTAAAACAAGACTTTCTGATGTATGTTCTCTGTTCTGCATTTTCTTAAGCAAAATAATTGTTCTCAGTCCTTGAAATCATTTATAATAATGTGTAGGAATTCATTTTTATATAATGGTTAATCTTTTTATAGTATAAAATGCCCATGTATTATGTGCAATTATAAATTCTATCTGTTACATACACATATGATTAGAGAAAAAAAAAAAATTGTTTGATATATTGCCTCAAAAATTTGGTGTTACAGTGAACAGTTACAGTGAATAATAGCAGCATGCAGGTTATAGAAATGAGTATTGCTGTAAGTGGAAGAAATGCATAATTTTTATGCAATATTGCAACCAAAATTTGTTATTCATGTAATGAATTATGGCTTATAATGATAGCTGAATATATAGTTTTAAAAGTTTTTATAGATGAATTTAACTAACATTGTCACTCGATATGTTTTTTTCTTAAAAAATAAAAAAGATGACAAAAGACTGCTACTAGTATCAAATAAGTCACTAGTCAGTTTTTGTTGAAATATAGTCAGCCATATTAATATTTCGTCACAGCATTGTGAAATAAATTAACGCACCAAACTTTTTTAATGGAATAACACAAAGAAAACCCGCCTAAATATATACATGCAAAAAAAAATCATAAACGAAAAAGTACCACAGCTCTGGTAACAGCAAACACAAAAAGTTAAAATTGGTGTGCCACAATAATATTTAGTCAATGACGGACCAACGCATGAGCAGCAGTCCTGGGTTTTCCCCAACATGAGAAATTACATTAATGTAGGGAGGGCAGTACATTGCCTGCATATCAGTCATTAATAAATATTAAGTTGCAGTTACTATGCAAATAATGTAAGTACAGTTGTAGTGGAAAAAGTGTTGTGTGAGATCAAAAAAAGCACAATTGAGACTTGTGAATTTGTAATTTTTCATAACAAAAAATAATGTACTGGACAGTGAGATAAGTTGATTACTAAATATATTTGTGAATCACCATAAATGTAATTTTTCGGCAGTATCAAAAGGAAGTTGAATCCATTTCATTCTGCAAAAAAAGAAGCCGAAAAAAATGGGCGCTCTTGATGTATAGTTTATTAAGCGACTAGTATCAACAGATAGAAAAGTAAGTGTTCAGAAATTAGTAACAGCCTTACACGAATACTGGATAAATGGTTTCAGGTGGCTGACAGTATATGGAATCTTTCTTCTCTTAAAAATCATTAAATTTTTTTATTAGATTAACTTAGATTGTTATATCTTTCTTACTATTATAATAAAATACATGAATAGACTGATTCAATTCCAGACTAAATTTGCATTTCATATTAAGTAATTTCACCTATATTAGTATTTTTTATTTTATATATACATACATGGCTAGTATGAAGGTCATAAACATATTTTATTTCTATTCCATCATTAAGGCGAATTTTTAGCATGAATCAGTAAGTTTGTTCTGTAAAAAATATTTTTGCAATATTTATAAATGTAAGATAATTATTCATTAAAGAGAAAAACTTATATTACTTTATGTTAAGAAAATGGGAAGTCCATTAAAAGTTAACAAAACAGTTTAGTGTTTTTCATACAACAATTTTAAAATTGAAAAGGAAAAGTAAAACAGAATAAAGGAAAAATGGTTGAAGTAAATGTACTAAATTTAAAAAAAATTTGACATGGTTTAAATTTCAATAAAACATTAATGTTCATATTAGTGAACCAAATTTTATAGAACAAACCAACAAATTTGCTGAAAAACTTAGTGTACATAATTTTTAGTATCCATCTTCATAAATACAGCAGTTTTGTGATTGCCATTGTACTGCATCTTCAAAAACCGTTGCAGAAGCACTTAATTTTTTGAATGAAATTTTAGAAAACTCATTAGTGTTCGGGCTCAGTTTATTTTGAAATGTTATGCAGAAACAATTCAGTCTTAGAAACAAAATAATAATTCAGTAGATTATAATTATTTCTTGTTGTACAAAACTTTTATTTATCTCTACATAGTTTTCTTTTTAAAAATAATATAACATTACTGAATTTGATATTTTACATTAAATATAAATTCATTACATGTTTAAAAATTATTTGTAAAATTTGTATTCGGCATAATAAAATTATTACTTCACTTTTTTATTTTATATAATTCCTTTTTCTACCTAAAACATTTGGTATTGAAAATAGTTTATTATGTATATTTCGGGGTATTTTTCATTTAGTATTATTTTATTAAGTTATGTCATTTTCAGTCTTACTACTTTTAAGTAATTCATAATATATTTAATTGAAATCAATGCTTTAATAAAATTTACACAGTATTGGGGAACTTATGTTCAAAATTATCCAATAATATAGATACATAATTTTCTTTAAAAATTTCATTTCATTTTCTATTCCCATTTAATAGATAATTTTTCTAAATAGTACTGCATAAAATAAAATCTCGCATTATAGTTTCATTATACAATAAATAATATATTTTTTAAATTTATTCTACACATTACTGTTAATTATTTTAAAATTTTTTACAGTGTACGAAAATCCATATACATATTCAAAAAACTAAAATTTATTTTATGGATTAATATTTTGCCGTCAGCTTTTATGTTTTTTAAAAACAAAATCAATTTAAAACATTTATTTGATTACCAATTTTATTGCATCTAATAACTGTTAAAAACATTAAATTGTATATATATATATATATATATATATATATATATATATACATACATATATAAAAATAATTAGTAAATATAAAATATTGATTACTAATTGTAAAAATAATATTTTTTATTACATTTTAAGTATTTTTTAAATATTTAACACTTATTATGATGAAAAAAAACTAATTTTTTGTAAATTTTTATTAAAAGCCTATAAAATTTAGGAATATTATCAAATAATGACGTAAGAGGTTTTTCTTTCATTTCGGCTGCTCACTTCCATCGTTTTAGACGATTGTGATTGCGGTAACCGTAACAAGTATTTGAATAAAAGGTATGTAATTCGAAGTGTCTGGATAAGATTTATGTGTTTGTTACAATGTTGACAAAAAATAAGATTGAACGTTTAATAAAAGAAAATTATGAATTTGACGATAAGTTCGATGATGAAGAAGAAAATATAATAACGAAAGGTACAACTTTTAAAGTAGAAATAAATATTTCTTCGGTTATTCTTCTTTTTTAGTGTAATTTGTTTCACATAACTCTGAACATATTTATAGATAGAATAAAACATACCGAACCAGTTGAAAAATTCGGTACTTTCAAAAGTTTAAGCGGCTTGAAGTCTAAATCATTTCCCACCGATAGTGTGTTATCTGAGAAAACTTATGGCGGAAAAGTTGTGAAACGTAATTTTATTGAAAGTGATGAAGGTGGCAATAGCAGTCAATTTTCTGAATCGGATTTCAGCAATGAGTGAGTATATTATTAAAAATTCAGCTATTCTGTATTTAGCTTTACACTTTAGTTAAATAATTTTGCATCGTTTATTATAATTACGATTATTATTTCTAAATATATATATCACCATATAGAATATGATATCTAATGTTATAAATAAACACGCAAAAAAAATAAATTTTATTTTCTAATACATTATGATGTGTTCGGCTTTGTTTTAGAATAAATTTACCATTATTATAGAATTTAATATATAGTTGATTTATTTCAAATACAATTTTTTGAAAAAATGTTTCCTGAATTAAATGTATACACTTTTCTCGTAATTATTAATGTTAAATGCAAATGCTGAATGTCATTTAGGGATGAAGAAGATGGTAGCACAAGCTATGGAACAGATGAAGATGAAACTGAATTGTCATACGATAATGAATGCGATTTAAGTAATTATTTATCTTCTACTGTAAATGAAGACGATGAAAGTAACATAGAAAAAGACGAAAGTGAAATAGAAGATGATATTTCCGAATCGAATGAAAATAAAATATCGGTATTAAGTTCTAAACACAGTTCTGGAGTATTAGATGATGCAAAAAAAGGAAACGCTATACGTAATCAGTTAAGTGAGTAAATAACATTTGTTCAATAAAATATTAAAACTTTTAAATTGAAAGATAGCTGAAAAACTAATACATTTGGTTTTCAACTGTAATATTAGTTAGAGTAGTATTAAGTATAAATTAAATCGTGATTATTAATTATTTTCATCGGAAGTTTCATGTATTTTATTTTCTCTTGGCTAGAGCTAGAAAATTGTTTCGTAAACATTTCAAATTTTTTAAATTTATTTTATCTTCATTTTTTCCAGAATAGTAAATAATTTATTCCACAATATTTATGTTTCAAATTGTTATAATAGTTCCATTCATATTTCAGTGTATTTTAAAATTTATTACAATTTCGTTTTAAAAATGTTTACGAATTTTGCGATGTATAAATATAAATTTTTCTAAAAATTAGAAGTATCCATTAATATATTAGGTGAGTAAATTTTAAAACTGTTCCAACCCATCTCATAAAAAACGTATAAAAACTTGTAATCTTTATTGTATTGAATTGAATATCGCAAAAATTTCTTTTTTGTAAATCTCGCTAGACGGGGCTACCTAGTACTTTTTTAGTTTGCTAGAATAATCGGTGTTCGTCATCAATAGTGGTTTACCGTAAATCATGCTATTCGTTCGTCATCTTTCCATGTACAGTGAGAGATCGATCATTAATGGTCACATTTTTTTTTCTTCAGTCACGTCACGTTGTCCGTTTTGGAGTTTCCGAAAAATATTATAAGATTTCTAACTGTTTTAAATTTTGTTTTGTATTAACTGTTTCTTCTTTTCCTTTGGTATTAATGTTTAGAAATCGGATACTATACACGTGAATTCAAATTCTTTCGTTATTTTATACCGCGATTTTTCAGAATCAGTCACGGGTTGACACAAGAGAGAAAGAATATGTCTCTCACCACTAAGATCGGTCAAAAAATATTTATATTAATAAGCCTAGTATTCTGTAGTTAGTTTCTTTGGAAACATTATGGTCAACATTTTTTATTTTATAATATATCGGAAAAATTGCATCGCATCACTAAATTCATAATTCGTATTAATGGCGAGCTGCAAAGGAACCAAGAACAGATAGAATTCTTAACACTAGCGACTAATTAGGAATCAGAATTTTAAAAATTCCTTTTATATATCGAATTTTCTATGTATAAAATTTATGCTTTTGTTTTAGATGTATATGAAAAATTGTTGGAATCGCGTATAAAATTACAAAAGAGCTTAATTTTGTCAAATCGACTTCCAAATTTTGAAAATTTTAACGATTACAGAACAAAATTTACAGAAATTGATGATTCATTATTATCTCAAACAAATGATTCTGTTACAACATTACTAAGTGACTTATTAAAATTACAGGTAATTTCCTTTTTGTGAAAGTGACTTTAAAGTTAATTTTGCCAACATATAAAAATTATTTTTACGTTATCATGTTTTATTTTAATTTGAATTATCAAAACATTGTTCACAGAATATAATACGTCGACGTTCAAACGAATATGACGCGGAAAAGTAAGTTTACATTTCATTTACCGTTTGACATTGAAAAGTTAAAAACATCTGCATTTGAAATATATCTAATATTTAAAATGTAATATTTAGGATAGAAGAAGATGATATAAACTTGGAAGGTACCGATGAAAATGATACAAGTAAAAGAAGAAGAATAGAAACTTTTTCGAATTTGTTGCAAAATAGGTTTAATAATTACACATCACATAGAAATTCCGCTATACAAAAATGGAATGATAAAACTAAAATTTCAACCGGGAAATTGGCGAAATCAAATTTTTCCGCATTCGATCGCCCAACGTTGAAACAGATTGAATATATTTTAAATGACAAAGAAAGATTAATTAGAAGAACACGATTAAAACGTTCACAATACACCATCATAGGTGAAAATAATAATTTAAATATACAGGTAATATTTTCAAAGCAGTATATTAAAAATTAAAATAGTTTTTCCAATTTATTATATAACTAATTCTTTTAATTGACAGCATTATTTCACAGAAATCAAGAATACTGTACTGATTATTTAAACTAGTGTGAGATGTGAATAATGCAATAAATTTTCAGTTTTGTTTAACTTCCAAAAAGTTATAATAAAATTGTGATTTTTTTTTAATAATTAAAAAAATGTGAGAAAATTACCAAGATAATCTTTAAATTTATAGTTTTTTCCTCCAATTTTCTATATTCTAAATGTTTATTGCACTTCTTGCATCATACATTTTTAAATAAATATAATTATAAAATTCATTTATTTTTATACTTAAATAAAAACATTTTATTTTGAGGTATAAATTATTTGACTAATAATTTAAGTAATTATGGTAATGAAAAATTTTAAGCAACATATTTATTACAGTTTTTACGAATTTAATTTTAATTGACAATTTAAAGCAATCTATTGTTTTAAGAAAAATTAAAATTGATTACTATGACATTGAATGCAATTCTGATAGTGCTAATACTTTTGATTTAAAAAAGGAAGTTTGAATTATTTTTAAATACCGGATGTGTTACGTTTTGAGGAATTTATAAGCTCATTATGCAATTGTAATTGTAAATAAAATAAAACTAACAAAATTGACTAATTAATTATTATAAAATGCAATAGACCTTAAATTTATACTTTCAAAACATGTGAATTTTTCAATAAAAGAAGAGTGTACTATTTTAATAGAAGCCTAAAAAGAAAATGAATTTATTTTTATTTTTTACTTTTAGAAACAAAATATATCCGAAGATAATGATAATTGTAGTCGAGATTTAGAGTATGACAGTGAAATTTTTGATGACAGTGATTTTTACCATAAGTTATTGCGAGATTATATTGAAAGAAGAACTGCTGATGTTACAGATCCAGCTCAACTTGGCAGGTATTAATTTAACTCTATATTGATATAATTATCTTAAATAACCTAATTTACTGTTTTCTTTTTTGCATATTTTTATACAAATAAGATATTTTGTAAATAATTACAAGTGATCATCTTCAATTTCAATAATGTACTAATTTGTTTCCTGTTTCTTGATCTATGATAAAAATTTTATCTAAAATTATATTCATTTTTTTTTTATTTATTTTTACTAATAGAATAATATATTTATATAATTTGACTTTTAAAATTGATTATTAAAATACTAAAAAACACGAAATTAAAAATATTATAAGAATTAAATCCCATTTTATTTATTTTTAAACATAAGAACAGTAAGTTATAAAAATAAAACCTGCATATAATTGTTATTTTTGATTTTAAGAAAATGGATGGAGTTACAAAAATTGCGAATTAAAATGAAACATAAAATAGATACACGCAGTACCAAAGGCCGAAAGTTACGTTATAATGTACACCCAAAGTTGGTTAATTTCATGGTACCAGTAATTGATAATATGTGGAATGAGTCAGCTGTTACTGATTTGTACAATTCGTTATTTGGTAAAAATGTAAATTAGGTTCAATTATACAATTTTTTTTGAAATTAATCGAATTATTTATATTTATATAATAATTTTATAAAGAAATCAATTTTGTTTGTAAAGCAAAAATAATCTCTCTTCAACTGTTTGTTTTTTTTTTGTTTTCTGAAGAAAACTAAATAAATTGTACCTTAACCAAAATAAATGTTCTGTAATACTTTTTACAATAAGAGTTGCCAGTATATACTGCAATATAATATTAATAGGATTTATATTAAATTTAGTTGTCACGATAGCCTAGTTGCTAGAGCGCTTGACTTCCGATATGGCGGTCACGGGTTCGATCCCGAGCGACGACGAACTTATTACAAGAATTAAATAAATAAATAAAATAAATAATCGCTAGTAATCACGTGGAAGGCAATAGCAAACCACCACGTTCAACATCATATGCGCGCTAGGTCAGTACACAGCAGACCCACACAGGAGGACTACACTTGTATATCGATAAATCAAACGATTACTAATCAATTCCGAATGTGGTCTTCTTGCCTGTGTACACCTGCGTTGCATATAATAATTGCTATGAGCGCTGCCTATTCTGTACAACTAGAAGGTACAAATAGGTAGTCACAACGCTCGGATTCAAGCAATATGACTGTTACATACATGTACAATTTACATATGATCTGAGAATATACATTATGGCGAATGACTTATCTGTAACTACTATTGGATCATTTTAAAAATGTTATCTATCATTAGAAATATCAAACATTTTTATAGTATACAAATATTTAAGGAATTATATTGCATATTGACAAGACCTTATTTGGAATTCTTTTTAGTATTTAAGATCTTTATACAAACAGATCAATTGAATTAATTGAATAACTACAATCCAGATTTTTAACACAATTAACATATGTTTGGAATTAATAATTAAAGAAAAGCAAAAGTGAAATGCAATATTGTTTAATGGATAGTTTCACTTCCTTGTCAATATCAAGGATCTATGGCAATTAAATTTTAAGTTGTAGCAGAATAAAATTATAAATGTCAGTGTTGGTTTTCTCATTATGTTTTTTTGTTTTATTGATTTTGTCTTCTACTCATTATCATTTACTTTGTTTTTATTAATTTCCTTCCTTTATTCTTCTATTCAAATTCATCCAGTTCTTATTTTCGTTATTTTTTCTAATTAATTCATTTTTAACTCCTTCCTCTTTATTCTCTTTTACTTATTTAAAATAGCTCTTTTCAGGGCTTCTATTCAATTTTATTGCATAATTGTGTGTTAAATTGTCTAAATAACCCCTTTTGGGGATCTTTAAATTTAGTTAGCTGTTTTTTTTTTGTTTTTTTGATTTATTGTTACTTGCATAGTCTAAGCTGTGAACCTACTTTATCTTATCATGAACTTCCACTTTTATTTGTTTGTTTTGTCAAATAAACAACTTTATTTAACAAAGTTATGTTCTCCTGTTTAGCTTTAACAACAACATATTTGTTTAAGGCTACTGGATTGTATTCCAAGTGTAATAAATGTGAAAGTTTATTATTTCACTGATGTTTTTAGTCATTTTTGTTAAGAAGGAAATATTTTATATAATGTATTTTGGTAAGACAGCTCAGTTTGCTAAGTGAAAAAGTTTATTTGATCCACGAATAAGTGGTAGATATAAACAGTTATCTTACATAAACTACACCATGTTGAGTATGAAATCATGTACTAGTATAATAAATTGTTTACAACTGCTTCTGAAATGGACTTAATTCATCTTAAAATAAATTTAGAAACAATATATGCACCTTGAAGAATACATTTAACTAATTTATTGCTTAAATAGCTAAACAATAAATGAATTATTTCATATTATATACTAGTCCATTTTACTATTTAAATCAGATATCTCATCTGTTACTGTTTTATTTAATTATATCTTGCTGTATTTAAACTATGTTTATTGCAGACATAATAAAATTTATATATAAATAAATAAATACGCTTTTTAAAGAAATTAAAAATTTCTGCAGTTTGATTTACTGCTATTAAAGAAAATAAAGTTGTGAATCGTTTTTATATTAGTATATTTTATAAAGGAAATGAAATCAATATATTAGTAGTTTAAAAATTGAAAACTTCCATGTAAAGTAGTATTGGGAATAAAATTATTTTTGATAAACACTATATTTTAAAATATCTTAAAACACCAAGTAAAGATATTTAAGACATTGTATTTATCAAAAATTATTCTATTTCTAAATATTAACTTTTATTAAACTAAAACCAAATAAAATAAACAAAAATAAAACTGTTATGAATTACTACTCAGTACATACATAATTTTAAAAAATTTCTATAAAATTTATTGCACTAATACTGTAATTATTTTGAAATCTTAAAGGAAAATTACAATTTATAAAAAAATATTTAAAAGAGTAATCAAGAATACAAAAAATAAAATTAAAGAAGTAAAAAATGAACAATCTGTCTAATATACAATAATAATTGTCATTTAACCTTTAAAGGTTGAAAAAGAAATGGTCAATGTGGAGATTAAAACTTTCTACTACTAGAAAATCAAATGAGAAAAATCATTTATTTATTATATTACAAAATTGAATGTTTAACAGCCACATTTCACTACATTTAAACAGTAGTACTAAAATTTGGCACATAATAATTTATCGGTATTTCATTACAATCTAAGGACTGATTACATCCAATTGCCAAATAAAAAGTTTGCAAATATTAAAAATTACATAATTTAATATATTTCATTATTCTGGTGGGAAAATTTCAATAGGTGGTTAGGTGTATTACTCAATTCAAAGTTAAAGTTTGATGACCATATTTGACAAATAATGTTAAAAGCGAGTTGTTTATTATCATTTATTATTCATCGCTGTTCACTTTTTCAGAATTTAAATACATTATTGGTGGTTTATTACTCATATATGCAGTCACAGTTGGAATATGCAAATATTGTCTGGAATCCATTGCATACTTTTACTTGAAAGGGTTCAAAAGAATTTCTTAAGGTGGCTACACTTCAAGTTTCATTATACTGATATGTTTCCATTCAATTTTAAACAACAGTTGAAGGAGTTCAGAATGTCCACATTAGAAAATAGAAGAAAAACATCTGCTGTTATTTATACATAATTTATTGACGGGTACTATAAATGATTTTAATTTACTTTCAAAAGTTGGTTTCTGAGTTCCCAGATTAATGACTAGAAAAATGCAATTATTGCATGTACCATTTGCAAGAACAAAAGTATATACAAATTCTCCACTTTTGACTGCAGTAAAAATATCAAATTATTTCTTAATGAACAAATCAGAAGCTGACATGTTTTTACTAACATGAATAAGTTTAAGTAGATGGTTGAATTATTTTACTACTCAATGAATTGATTAAAAGTGTGCACAGTTCTACCCACTTCCATATATTAGTGATATATATGAAAATTTTAATACATAACTTATATTAATTGGCTTGTGTCACATAGTATGTGTCATGGATGCATACATGTTATATGTGGTTGGTGTGTGTATGTGTATGCATATATATGAATGTGCATGTAACTTCATTACAATGAGTGCTTACTCAGAAGATACTTTATGTTCATAAGGAATAAATTTATTTTATATTAATCGTTTGTTAAAATCATATTAATTCATTATATTGCATATGTGTATTCTTATATGTTACATGGTTAGTGTATGCATATATGCATTATATGTGATTGGTATGCATGTATGTGTGTGCCTGAATGTGTGGATGTGTGTATTAAAGTGTGTTTTGCTTATGGTTTGTGTGTTGTTATATATTTATTATATATATATATATGTATATAGATCTAATGTATACACTGTAATTGGTCCCATGCTGTTGTGTATACCCCTATTAAATAAATAAATAAATGTATATGTAATACTAATTTTATAAATATGCTGTAAAAATAGAATTGAATAGTACAATTAAAATATGATGAAAGTCACTTTAAATATCCATCTGAAATGTATAATTTTATACAACTTTTAAAAAATAATAATAAAAAAATTAAAAACAAAGTATTAAATATGATATTAGTTTATACAGATTAGAGTAATTTTTAACTTAATTTTGAGGATTTTTATTATTTAATACTAAATTTATATTGACAGTTAAAATAATAAATGTAGATGGAGTAAAATAAATAATCACTTCAACATTTTTTATTATAAATAATAAACTATAATTCAATACCAACTATTTTATACATATTAATTATATAAAGGTAAGAACAGAGTAATCATTTTATTACAAATATAAATAAATATTAAGAATATAGAAACGAAAAATTTAATGGACTAGGATCATGGATGTAACACATAACAACTGCTGAAAGTGATAACCTGAAATTTAAACATAAGTATGTTAGCAACTTTTATTTAATACAAAATAGATTTTGAAAGAAATATTAATTTTTTATTACTAAAATCACATAGTTAATTATTGTTTACTGTACCATGAATGAGCAATCAGCAAGTTCAATCTAAATTTGAATGAAGCAAAAAATATAACAGTAGAAGGTCCATTAGATAATTGTTAGCATATGTAATGCAGTTTATTGGCAGTGTTTATGCATTACAATATTGTAATTTGATTTAGTTTCCTAGTTTTCATATATTATTACTAGTATTTGTTTCAATTATGGAATAAACAACAGGTAATATTATTTTCTTTGCACAGTGAGTTATTCATAATTTTTAATACCTGAAGTTAAAAATGTGGTTTGTTTTGTCCTCTTTGTAAATATAAATTTGTTTATATTATTAGATTCAGAGTTAAACAAGATTTAATATTTAAACCAATAAGGTGGAAAAAAATATACTGAATAAGTTTAAAATAATATTAAAAATAAGCAATAATTTTTTAGGTGCTGTAGAAGGGTGTATGATAATGATTTTGTAGTAGAAAAGTTGCAATTAGTTGATAAAATAATCACAGAAGTAAAAGTGAAAAATAAAAAAAAAAAAATTAAATCAGTGTTTGCAATTTGAGATGAATAGAGTTTTTGTACTAGAAAAGTTTGCAGGTTTTTTAATCACCAATAAATTATTTTGAACATGCTAATCATTAAAATATAACTGCAACTACAAGCTATAATATATTCTTTAAGTAATTATAATTTTAAAAAACAATGTTCAATAAATAATATTTTTAAAGTAAAAATATTATTCTATTTCAACCTAATTAAACTGTAAAGTATATGTTTTAATTTTTAGTTAACATTTGTTACCCCTATATGTCTTATAAAGGTATTAACAGCTTTAACATCGACAAGAGCATTAGTATCTTCAAATATAGTGAAATATTTGAACAAAGCAGTAAGTTCATAACCATCAATATCAGTATTCCCGGATAATTCAATAATTGGTCATATGAGCAAATTATTTTAACTATCAGGCCCATGCCCAGAATTTTGGAAGGGGGTGGGGGGCGGGTTGAAAATTTTCTTTGCATATTTATTTTATGAATAACAGTACATTTTTCACTAATATTCGTACTATTAATAATTTCCATCATTTTGATTTACATAAATGAATTACCCCGTATACGAACATTAATAAAAATTACATATATGTTATTAATTACACACATAATAAAAAATTTTGCATAAGATAATAATGAAGTACCTAAAAATATAGAGCATATTTTTTCTTTTTTCTTTTAAAGGTAGGTAAGAACATCCTAAAAAATCATCAATATTTATTTTAAATTTGTGATTTTTTTCAGATTTTTGTGTATTCATAATAACTATTTCAGTTCTCATGGGGGGGGTTAACCCCTAACCCCCCCCCCCGCCCCGTGGACACGGCCTTGTTAACTATATATGTCTCTTTTCAAATTTAAGTTTAGAACAGTACATATGTGGGGGCTATATTATATATAAATTTATATAAGCAGCATTGCAAAAGTCCCAGGATTACTTAAATTTAAAAAAAAAAAAATCAGGAAAAATTATTTACATATAATTCAACACATGACCCTTCTCAATCTATATAAAGAAGCATGAAAAGATGGAGCTAGTGACCTTTGGTGCTTGAAAACTAGAAACTAGGATGTTCAGACTGAATACTAATGTGAAATATGGATAAAAATTTCGAAGAGTAACTGAAGATTTAAAGGCAGTACTAAAAAATAATTTAACACCTTTCGTTATCACAGTACAAGTTCAAAAACCTTACAAAATAAATATTCAAATGTAGTCTACATATACCATGATGGCCACTCAAATACAATTTTTAAATTCCTTTCGATTGCTGTGAATGTATATGAGAGAATTTTTACCTTCAGAGTAAGCAATTCAGAGGATTTCATTTAATCTTCAACCGCGACAACCTTTGTTCACTTGAGCGATTTTTTTTTATTTTTTTTTTTTTTTTATTTCACCTGTTGCAGCTATTTTGAATATATTAACAGAGGTTTTCTGAAATAAAGTGCAGACGTTTTCTAATCTTCCTTAAGTAAATACAATAAAAGTTGAAAGATATTAAAATATTGTATTCTTTAAATGTTTGGGTGTATCAACCCTCGAAATGCATCATACTGCATTAGAAAACATGTGCATGCGGTAATAATGAAAGTAAACTGCTACAGTTGACAGTTAAAATATATGATGATAAAAAAAAAAAAAAATATAAAAGATTTTTGTTAGACAATGATACAACCATTAAGATAAAAGTCAAAAGGAGTGATCGAGTGCATATTGTAACAATCATTACAAGTACAGCAGCGCGTTATAGAGTCGCTGTTTCCAGATAACCTTGAATTTGTTACCAGATGAGTTGCTTGATTGTACTTATATCTTTTTTGTTGGAATAATGTATATTATACACTTTTTCACTCAATCGGTTTTGTATTTATTCTGACAACTTAATCATTATTTGAATTGGTTCTTATATATGTACATTACATGGATTCACACATATTCATAGATTACTGATATGCACATGATTTTATCCATACTGACATCTATGATGCACAGCTGGTTATATTTATATTAAACTATTTACAATTTATAAATTTAAATAATTAAAAAATTACATGTTAGAATTTTGAATAGACTCTGAAAATATTGTTTCGTCTTCATTTATCTATTTATTTTCTTTATTTTCCGTTTTAATGTTTAACTATTCATTTAAGCGAGTTTTAAAAATGTAAGAACGGAGCATGATTTTAAAAATTTCTTTAAAATTGAGGCTCTGAATGTAGTTTTGAATGCATTTAATAATCTCCGTTGATTCACTTCTACACAATTTATGGAATAAGAGAAAAAAATGATGTCAGAACACGCTCATTGGCTTTTTATCAGTATACATGGAAGCTGTTGTCTGTGTGTGCGACAATGTATATGTGTGTATATGATGTCGATCTAATAGCTTCAACATATTTCATAATATACTTAGGCTACATTTAAATATTTACAGTCGAATTATCAAAAACTCAAACAATGTGAAGGAGAAGAGAGGGTCTGGTTACTTTTTATAATTTTCATTCACATTTCAAGTAGTGAAATCCTATTTTTAAATCCTGTGATATCGGAGGTTTCAACTACAATTTTGTTACACTATTTGCATGTTTTTGATTTCGCACAAAATAGTTTAAAGGGTTTAAAAATCCGTTTTCCTTTTATTTCATTAAGAAAACAGTTATATTTTATTGTTTGAGTCTTGTTCATTACATGTTTTGCCTTCATGGAGCAGATTTTAGCTTAAAGGAGAGAAAAAAGTCTAAGAAAGCTAGATTTGGCCAGTGTAAAGGATAGATGATAAAATGGCATATTTTTTATTCAAAAACTGAAAAAAATGTAAGAAAATTGGGATGGGGTGTTATTATATCAAAAAAAAAAAAAAAAAAAACATTCCCCAAAACTGCTTTAAATGAAATTTAACAATACAGATTTTTACAACTGAAATAGCATTTATTGTAGAATTCGTCGGTATTTTTGCCCCGAAGCAAAAATTTTCGAGTGGATTATGTCACAGAAATCGGAAAACATGACTAGCATCGTTTTTACTTTCGATTCCACCTTTTCGCTTTTTTTGTCTCTTTTCATCAAGACTACTTTGTTCACATATTCAATGTTTAGTGCATCAATCATACCCGCTATAATTTTGGATGAAAAATGTACACTACTGTAATCAACCATTTCATCAAAATTTTATGACGCGTATTTTTTTGCTTTTTTTTATGAATGTATGTGAATGAACTTTGCACACATTTACAATTTCTCAGCACATCGTGTCCCACATTATGAATACTTATACCGACATATTCTGATGGTTAACTGGTGGATCAAATATGCACTTATGATCACTAATGGTGATAGAAGAAAGTCTTTCTTAAGGATCGTCACCGAGTGATTGTTGGCTCTTTTTGAAACAAGAGTATCATTCTAAAGCGTTAGTACGAGTTAAATAATTATCTCCCTATACAGTTTGCATTCCTGAAAATTTTGTTTTGCTACACAAAAAAATAAAATTTTATTGCTGCATACCATTCTATTCCTAAATTGTGGCCACTAAAGGTATGTCAAATTTGAATAAAATATGAAATAATGGGCACATTGGAATGATCTAAAATGCTCCAGATTTAAAAAATACAAAGTTAACTGGGATTATTAATGGCAAACCATAGTCAGTATTAAGTGTTTATTTTTTACAGTAAAATTCTGAAACTTTCTCGTATATTGTAAATACATATTTAGGAGGAAGAAATCGTATTTTACATGATTTTTTACTTTTGTTCACAAAAAAAATTTCAATTTTACTTTTAAAAGTCATATCTGCATTTTTCTTCCTTTTATGATCACCAAACTGTAAACAATGGTAAATAACTTACCCACCAGATGAATACTAGGTAATCAACTATTTAGTTCATATAAACCATTAGCATTTTCTATCAAGGAGAGGTTACGACGTTGGGGTCACAAATTTTGATGAAATTTTGCAGATGGATAGACCATGAGTACAAGAAGTGTGTAAAATATTAGAATACAACCTTTTGATTTATGCGAGAAATTCAAATTTTTAGCAGCCACACATCACGGATGTTATAGATAGCTATTTAGACAAAAATATGCAACAAATTCCAGATTATGTTTATTTACCTTGTGCAAACGGTTCGGGTAATCGATTATTTCAAAGTGAAGTATATTAAATAAAAAAAATATTAAAAAAGATAAAATAATGTAAAAAAATCAATTTTAAATTTAATAAAAATTTAAACGCGTCATTTAATATATTTATATAGTATAAGTGAATTTGTTTCCTGGTGTAGTGGCAAAAGTGACAATAATTTGTGCAATATAAGCAAAGGGACGTGTGTGTTTAAATTATACCATAGTCATGTAAAATTTTTCATCTTACATTTTTTAATATTAATTCTTATTATCTAATTGCTTTAATTCTTTATATATAACTATATGAATTTAATAACAATTTTTAAACATTTAAATTATTTAACGACTGATTTTTAATTTTTTTATTAATTACATACACATACATACACATGACAACATAAAAAAGTATTAATAAACATTAAATTTAACCACATTTTTTAATATATCCAGTACTCGTGCCACTGCTATTTTCATACATAAATGAAAAATTAAAAAAAAATTGCTCTTGTGGTAATAATTCTATTATATGTCATAGTAAATGTCGCAGCAACTGGTGTTTCATCTGTTTTTATGATTCATATTATCCCCAGTTATGCAAGTAAAGATTAAATTTGTAGAACTTTAATTATAATTAATATTCTTTAATAATCTTATTTAATGTACATATTTATATTTTTTTTATTTTTTTTTAAATTTACACACACACACACACACACATATATATATATATAAAGAGAGAGTGAGACTGAGAGAGAGAGAAATATAAGTTTTAATATTAATTATATTAATTTATAAGTAACATAAAATATAAATAAATATTTGTAATCCTATTTTTATTATTAATGAATTCGTTGCATATAAAATACGTTTATTTTTTATAGAAATGTAAATAATTGATACAAAATTGAAAAATTTTATTATATTTATACAGATATGTATAAAAAATTAAAACAATTAAATATTAAGAATTAATAATAGAAAAATAAGAGATTAAAATTCCACACGTTGATAGTGGATGCGAACCGCACATCAGTTACTTATGTTGAATACATTTCATCAAAAAATAACAACGTTTGCCACTATACCACGAAACATATGCAGTGTGATTTGTGTTTTTATGTTTTATAAATATATAAATAACGCATTAAAGTTTTTATTAAATTTAAAATTAGTTTTTTTTTGTATTACTTTAAGTTTTTTAATAACTTTTTTTGTTTAATATGCTTCATTTTGGAATAATCGGTTTTCCGAACCATTTGCACAGAGTAAATAAACATAATCTAAAATTTATCACATATTTTTGTCTAAACAGCTACATATATTATCCGCTAAATGCAGCTTCAAAAAATTTTAATTTCTCGCGTAAATCGAAAGGTTGCATTATAATATTTTAAACGATTCCTATACTCATGGTCTTCTATCAATGTACAAAATCAAAATCGGTGACCCCGATGTCGTGACCTTTCTTTGTGAGACATACACAATATTGCCCTTTTCTTACGTTTAATATATTACTCAATTCTTTCCACAACAAGCAGTAGCGCATAAAAACATGAATTACTTTTCCTCTCATATTTCTCATGACATTCACATTATATACTTTGAATAAGTTAATAAATCATATTTTAATATAATGTAGTAAAAATAATTGAAAACAATAAATCTGGTACGTTAGAATAGATGCAGCCTGTACAGCGGTTTAATAATATTATCAATACAGCCTTAGCTTGAGACTGAATCCATTAATTTTACCCCATCCAACATTAACCATAGTCCACCACTCGTTTCCTGGTAGTTCTATCTTGCACCAGTCTTAGTACAGCAATGTACATCAATAAAAACATAAAATGATTGCGGTTCATTTTTAGAGAATGTAGAAGGTAATATAAATTAAATTGAGTCTTATATATCAACGCCGAGAGTATAATCGTATAGACGTTTGCAGAAGTGAAGTATTAAATTAAAGAAATTATATGAAGGAAAAAGTGATTACGTACATAAAGCTGCTGATAATTTGTTTTTTATCATCACTTTCTTTACAGTTAGCAAAACTGATACTTGATCCATATAAAGCAATCCATGCACACCATTTGAACTGAAATCAACAATCATAAACGTTTGATATAAGATATTTCATTTACTGTAGTATAAAGTATTTATGTTTCTCTTAAAAATTGATAAAATTTTCTAATGCTACAACAAATACAAACGGTTAACAAAATTATAAAATATATGTCTAAGCAGAGAAAAACCATGATTTTAAAATAGAATATCTTCTAAGTTCATTATGAACTTTAAAAAAAGAATATATTTCACGAATAACTTATGTAATTTATTTTTTTAACGTAGAAAACTGAAATTTTGCACATTGTATTTGAAATTAATAATCAACTGAAAAATTATGCAACTCAAACAATGAAACGTTATAATATAAAGAATTCTAGTTAAAACTTGTAATAACTAATACGGAATATATTCAAGTAACTGTAATAAATAATCCTAACATATTCCAATCGTAATATAAACATGCGAATTATTAAAAAATTTTTATACCATTGAATTTATTTAAGGAAGACAAAATATCGTTATTAAAATATATAAATGTCACACTTGAGGTTAAAAAAATTGTTAAAACAAAAATAATTACCTTTAACATTAGCGCCAGCATACTTGCAAACATTGCTAGTAAGTTAGTATAATCCGCCATGCAATCATCTAGACCTGGTGTTAATCGTCCATTTAGAAATGGTTTATATCTGAAAAGTGAATATTTAACATAACATTCTGCAATGTTATTCTAATCGTATAATTTAATAAAACAACTTCCGAAACATAGGAACTGTTTTGAATTGGAAAATCTTTAAATGTTTATTAGTCGGTCTTTTTCATTTTAAAAAAAAAAGATTTTTACTAAAAAAACATTTAACTTACGCATGCCAACGTATGCAATTCATGTTTTAACATATAACGGATACCAGAATATCATAATATAATCTTGTTTTAAAAAATCATTTATTAGTACATAAAATATATAATTACTTTTTAAA
The DNA here is from genome assembly GCA_039619475.1 of Icerya purchasi. Classification (NCBI taxonomy): domain Eukaryota; kingdom Metazoa; phylum Arthropoda; class Insecta; order Hemiptera; family Monophlebidae; genus Icerya; species Icerya purchasi. The sequence goes on from CM077115.1 coordinate 569,639,778, forward strand.
TAGCATATACTTTATTGACTTTATAAAAAAAGTTTGTTCAGTATACTAAAATATAATTGCCGTTATTTTAATAACTTCAAGGCTAGGTATTAAGTTATATTTTTAATAATAGGTTTACATGAGAATTTTTATAAAACCTATACATAATGGTTCCCGAAAATAAAATTGGATTTCTATTTTGCTTAAAAAAGTGTTCGTATGTATAACAGTTTACCTTCAAACATTATATCATAATTATTAGTTTAATCTTTATACTACATCATTTAATAACAATCTTACCTATGAATTTTATTCTGTCTGCGTGGATCCTCATGATTTGGAGCCATCTTAACAATTTCCCCTTATGTTATAGGATTATAATTTACAATTATTACACGTAAAACTTAAAAAACAAAACAAAAAATTAGTTAACGGTGTTATAGCGTATGATAGTGACGAGTGATTACAAGAGATTTTATTTGATTGTTTCGATTGTTCAAATCTCTCGAGAACTATCGATTGATAACGAACAATTAACGAAACCTTTCGATTGTAAAAAATCGTCATTTCGATTGTAAGCAAACATCATTTTAATTGTAATTGTTCTTTATTTAAAACAGTAAAAATTGTGTTTTATCGAAAACTATATATATATATTAATTACAACGTAATTCTTAGGCTACCCCCCATTCGAAAAAATGTCCCAATTTTATGTAACGTTTGTTATATTTTGTAGGATTTTTGTTATTGTTATTTAAAAAATGTCACAATTTTATGTAATGAAATATGTAACGAAAAATGTAACGAAAAAATGTCTTAATTTTATACATATAATGAAAGTTAAATGTTAGGATAGGATTTTTGTGGTTATGTTATTTTTTGTGTGTGTTGATGCCAGTAAGAATTACGTTGTAAATTTTGATCATTTTATGCAAAGTATAGAAGAGAAAGAGACAGGAATGAAAGCAGGAGGGGTCAAGGGGTGTCAAAAATCCTACAAAATATAACAAACGTTACATAAAATTGGGACATTTTTTTGGGACATTTAGCGTTACATAAAATTGGGACATTTTTTCGAATGGGGGGTAGCCTAAGAATTACGTTGTAATTAATATGCCTGCGTGTGTGTGTTATGAAATATATTCATTTATAAATGGTACACTAAAGCTTTGTGGTCAATTATTGTATATGCAGTATTTGAACACTACAGTAAAAACAAATAAAAAATAGTCGTTTCTATAGAATGTATAAAAATTTTAATTTTCTTTTCTTTTGTAAAAAATTGAAAAGAAATAAATTTATACTGAATTTCGGTTCATTTAATTCAAGCAGTCATTATTTCGCAGACATTTGGGGGGGTGAACCCGGACACCCCTCCCAAATACGGGCCGGCTGTATACGATTAAAATACCAGTCCCAGTGGTAACTTTCTAATATCTAAAGGACCGGCAAGTAAAAAACGTAAGAAAGATGAAGGCGATATGATGCTTATGGATGCATTCACAGCTTTGAAATCAATAACGGAAGAAAACCAAAAACGTGATGGATGTGCAATTTGTGGAGAATACATCGTTGAAAACTTCCCATCATGTATGAATAATTTCTTTAAACCTTACAGCAGCTTCTTAATTACATATTTAATGTTTTCTTAAATAATTTTTTCTGTTTTATATAATTATTTTGTTCTTTCGTAGTACATTATTTGTTGTATACAAAAAGATATTTTTAAATATAAAGTGTTCAAAATATGATGTGTATAATTATTTGATTTTATTTTTTCCTATACAAACTTTTTTTCAAAAATCACAAAAAAAGGAAAAATATTTCAGTTGTAAAATGAAATAAAAGTTAATTACTTTTTATAGCAAAAATGAAAGCAAACAAAGGAATATAAACATAGAATGGAAATATTTCACATTTTTTGGCAATATAACTACGTTTCTATTAAATTAATAAAATGGTTTATCCGATCATATTTCCGCGTGAAATGCATTTTAATTCTGCTTTTATGTATACAGTATTTACATTTGCAATAAGGCTCAGACTATCTATGGGTCATAATGGTGAGGGGAGAGAATAAATTGAAATGCGTAAAAAAAAAATATTCTTAAAATATCTAAATCAAATGTCACGGAAGTTTGTTATATAAATGTATTTCGTTGTGGTTTGATTTCTATGTTTTAAAATGATTACCTTTATATTTTTGTCTGATAAATAATCGAGATGTATATTTTAAGAAATATATACATATAAAATTCATTTCCATTTCAAATTACTAATTCATAATCAAATTATGGAAAAAGTTTTCACACTTGTTATCTATATGACAGGCAAATTTGTTTTGCCGACTTCAAATTAGAATTTTCCGAAAATGCCAACAGATTTTTTTTTTTTTTTTTTTTTTCTAGTGGGAAATACCACACTGTTGGATACGCTCCCGATCATAACACATACTTATGAGCACCGAAATCATGGGTTGGAAGGCGTATACATATATACAATTAAGTCAAAGTAAATTGGACGACTGATGATCGAGCAATAAATAAAACTTTCTTGGATTTGTTAAAGCATCACTCACGGACTTCCTTGAAGGGACTTACCCGTACTATAACCTAATTTGCAGGTGTTATTATGTAATATTGAACACTATTCTTTATACAAAAGAAGTTATTCCCGCTGAATATTAGTTGTAAACAATCCGAGCACAAAATAAAACAGGGGTAATCATTGCAAGTTAGTACAGATGGTGTTGCTAGTCATTACAACGAGCAAGGTGGTTACATTCATTTAAAAAAAGAGGATTCCCCAGTTTCGTCACAGAATAAATAAAAATTTCCCTGTGCTCATTTTAATCGGTCCGAATTGTAGGTGCAACAAAAATATGAATTGAAATGGTTCAAATTTTTACTTTTACAAGATATTATTATTATGTATTGTGAAATTTTGCTGTCCCCCCTAGAAGTGCCTCCCTCCCGCCATTACTACGCTACGCCACTGTATTTTTATTAGACTTTACTTCCTTTTTATTTTTGTTAGTAATTCGATCCGAATTCTTTGTTCGTGAGTAAGTAAAACAAATATATATATTTCTCATTGAACAATTTTTAATTAAAATTGCAAAATAAAAATTAAAAATAAACAAAAAAAGACAAAAGATCGATGCTAATTATATTTAAAATGGAATAAAAACGTAACGTTAATAGTTTTACTAGAAAACAGTATTAAAATATTAGTTATATAATTAAATCCATAGGTAACATTTACATAAATCTTTTATAGCATAAATAAGTTTCTCTGTTATTTATTTTTTTTTTTTTTGCCAATTTACAACTAGCACTATGGGCTATTTAGTAAATTTAATATTTTAGTAAAAATGGCTTGCTGAAGAGCCCTGTCCAGTGACAGGGTCTCACTTAACATATATACCAGATACAGTTTATATTAGGTCCATCACTATTGTCCTCTTCAGTCTGCGAGTATCAGCAGAATTATTTAACAATGCGGCTGCCATAGCATTGGGGTGTGACCCCAGTCTTGCAGTGTACTATTTTGCTGCTAGTACGATTTCGTCCTTCACGTAATTTATTTTTAGGTCCTTATGTAGAGCTTCATTGGTTATGTACCATGGTGCGTTTACCATTATTCTTAGGAGTTTGTTTTGCAGCCTTTGGATGATTGCTACATTACTCTTCTTCGAACAGCCCCACAGTTGACAACCGTATTGCCAGACTGGTTTAATAACTTGGTTGTACAGCAGTAGCTTGTTTTCCAGTGCTAGTTCCGACTTCTTCCCTAAGAGCCATAACATCTGCCTGGCTTTAATGCGTATTGCATTACACTTTACTATTATATGTTTTTTCCACGTTAACCGTTTATCCAGGTATAAACCCAGATATTTGGCTTCATCTTTGAGTGGTATTATTCTGCCATTCATTGATACGTTAAGTTCGTTTACTCTCCGATTTATGAAGGTCGTCGATTTACTTTCATTTACCTTGATACACCATTCCATAAACCAGTTAGACAGCCTATCGATCAACCATTGTAGAGACTCATTTGCCTTTACTGGGCACTCCTCTCAGCACAAAATAGCCGTATCGTCAGCAAAGGTAGCAACTTCGACGTCTGTCAGGGTAGGAATATCAGCAGTGTATATGAGGTACAACAACGGTCCCAATACACTGCCCTGAAGCACTCCTGCTTCTATCAGAAATATTTGCAATTCTTCATCACCATATTTGATCAAAAAGAATCTTTCACTAAGATAAGATTCGAGGATATTGAATACCTGAAGAGGAAATTGGCATTTTATTTTGTAAAGTAGTCCATCGTGCCAAACTTTATCGAATGCCTTGCTAACATCCAAGAATATGGCGTCACAGACTTTTTTCTGCTCTAGAGATGTTACTATCTTATCAGTAATGTGGTGTACTTGTTGGATGGTTCCGTGTTTAGCTCTAAAACCAAATTGGTGGTCTGGTATTATTTTTTCCCCTTCAACTATATGCATTAGTCCCTTGAGCATGATTTTTTCGAATATCTTAGAGAGTATCGGTAACAAGGAGATTGGTCTGTATGACGTCAGTTCGGTTGGTGGTTTGGATGGTTTCTTGACGATTATAATTTGCGAGAATTTTAACTGAATGGGAACATATTGAAGTCGTATTATGGCATTAATAATGTAGGTTAATAATACCAATCTTTTTCTTGGCAGTTCTTTTAATACTTTCGCTGAGATTAAATCATAGCCAGGAGATTTGCGAGGATTCATCAAGTTTATGACCTTTTTGATTTCTGCGGGGGATGTTAGCCTGATTGGTTGAGACATATCGGTGTTGTCTGTCCTGGGAGGGGAACTCATATTGCCGCAGTTCGGTTTGAAGGTATTGGCTAAGTGTTTACCAAATTCTTCAGCTTTCTCAAGGTCAGATCGAGCCCAGCTTCCATTTGGTTTTCTAATTGGATGTGCTGTTTCTTTAGGTTTCTTCAAATTGCGTACTGCTTTCCATAGAGAATAGTCATTATGCAGTAAGGGAGACAGAGTAAATAAGTGCTCTTTAAAGGATTTATTTTTTAAGTTTTGCAATAACTTTTTAACTCGTTTCTCTGTTATGACAAATTTTTTCATAGATGCTTTGATTCTTTGTGTTGGAAATAATTCCTATCCCCCCTACCCCCGTGGAACCGCTACTGTTTCAGGTAATTACCAAATTTTTAATATTGCATAAATTTGTATTGAAATGTATAGTTAGTACAATAACAAAAAGAACTACATTAAATGGAATAAAACATTAATTGTTTTCCAAATGTTTTTCCATATTTTAAAGTACAATAAAATATATTTAATAACTGAATATAAGTATAGAATAATTGGCATATAAAGTAAAAAATAATAAGTATTAATTAATTGCTTCCAAAAGTTTCTCCATATTTCAAACCACAATAAAGTACATTTAAAATATAAAATAATTAGTATACAAAGTGCATTAAATAATAATAATTATTACTTAACAAATTTTCATAGAAACTAAATAAATTTTTAAACGCAATAAGATTATAATTTTATTATTTTAAAATTGAAATAAATCTATAACTTTTGATCAGTAAATGACTATATCGATATTTAGTAGGTCGATGGTTGCCTTCACGTGACTTACTATTGCATTTTCTCTATAATAAACAATAGTGCGTACGGAAGGAGCAAGATCGTGATTTTCTCCATGTAGTACCGCTACCTGAATGATCATCAGAAAAGATGTCAAGGTCTTGGTTTTGCTTTTGCTCACTCGCACAACGTGAACCCGACTTAACAGTCAGAAATGAACAGGTAACTTAGTAAATAGGATAATAGTTATTGAATTTGTGCACGTTGTCGAGTGTTAGTGACGTAGGACTTTTAGCGACAAAGGTTCTATTTGTAACAGGAAGGTTTGTCAAATGTTTAATGATGGTGGAAGATGTATTTCAAGTTCGTCGTCATTCTTTTCTATAGAAAAATATATGAATTTTTTATCTGGTTCATCAAAATTTGAGCGGAGTCGCAAAATATGTAAGTTTACTTTATATAATTTTACACCCTTCAATTAAGAATAAGATTTTTAGTTTTTAAACTTAATTAATTTCGAAAAGTTTCAGGTAAATACTTTTTAATCTCTACAATAGAATAGATTTTATGATTTATTTCTTAAGAAAAAGTAGTTTATTTATTAACTTCGTTAATATACTGGAGCAGTGCTTGTTAACGGTTTAAAATTAGTATAAACTAATCTGGATTTTTATATGCGTTTGTTTTAGTAATAATTAATTAAAATTATTAGATTATCGGAATGGCTGAAGAAAATTAACAACAAAATTTGAAAACAATAAATTTGATAAATTTATAAGACCGTAAAATGAACAAATAGGTGATTGGGTGGTGAAATTTGTAAATTACAATATAGTAAATAAAACTTTTAGAGAAATATTTGATAAATAAAATGAAAAATTGATTTATCTGCTGATTATTTTAAAACAACATAATGAGGGTTACCATATTCGCGAGAAAAGAACGACGTAACAAGAAACAATGAGAAAAGGGACGACTTAAAAAAATAATTCTGCTGACAATTGGGATAATGGAGAACAGTGATTTTGGCAGAAAATAAATTTTGGGTAAAGGTTTACGTTGCTGCTGCCAGTTCAGTTTGCTTTTTTCGGTCGTATAGTTCGGATTGTTGCTAGTTCATTGATAGTCTTAGTGATATATTGTATCTAGTAAATATTTGATGGATAAATTTAATTTGTAGCTTAAAATTTGTATACCCCTTTTTAAATAATTTATATTACGGTTTCAAATCATTTTGTATCATTTTATAATAGGATTTTTAAAAAAACGATTAGAAAAATGTGAAATTAAGATTTAAAATTAAGTTGTAAATTTTACAATGATTTACATTAGATGATAATTAATTGCGTGGGATTGCATCGATCTATCATTATTTTATCTGTGACTTATTTCGTAATCGACTATCCGCTGTTAGGATTTGGAATTTATGAATTCCAATCATTCCAGTCTCCGGTGCATTTATTGTATCGTTGTCATTACATAACAGGTTAATCGTTTTTCTTGTTTTCGAGCCAATACGTTTTTATTTTTTTATTTTGCTTTTAAGTTTTACGAAATTATTTTATACATCATACGAACTATTCTTTTCTGAAACCTACCAATACATGGAGAAATAAATAGTTCAGTTTTATATAGAACTCCGCATTTTTCCTTACCACAGGTTAATCGATTTTTTTTTTTTTTTTTTATTTACTTTTATTCCCTGTAAGGTTTCTCTTTTTTTGATAAAAATTCGTTTTTTAACGTTTATGGCGTGCAGTTCGGAGTAAAATTCCGAAATATGATAACCGGAAAGATTTTTTTCCGTGCTAAATTACGTAATTTTACTACAGGAGTACCTCAATCCAGAAGAGTACATAAAATATTAGTATTTCATGTTTAAATCAGTTTTAAATTTATAATATATTTCTTTATGATATAATGTTAAAATTCTATCATCTTTTACTTTATGTAATAATTTTCATTACTTCTAAAATTCCGTCTCTTATTTATTTACGTCATATTACCGTTAATTTTAAAATAGCGTCTTTGTTCATACGTTTTGTTGTTATTTAGATTTTAGTTCGCTTATTATTGCTATTTTCCACATTTTGAATCAGTTCAAATTTACGATGGAAAACTAAAATCTTGCCAAAAATGAACTGGCAGTAGTAATGTAGTCGCTTATCATAAAAACATCAAAATACAACGTAAAAGTTAACAATAAAGTAAAATATATATGGTAATTAAAACTTATTAGTAACATACAGTCGATTTAAGTAAGTTGAAAAAATTAAAGGCGGTACCGCATTTTATGTTCTGAATACCGCCGTTATTATTTATCCAGTAATGGATAAATCTATCATATTCCTTACTTGGACATCTACATTGATAATGGTCATGTACTAAATTTTAATAATATTTTCACGCACCTTCTGACGAAGTGAATCGAAAATTACTGATGCGTATTTTCACCATAGAGCAAATAAAAATTATTCAAAAGGATTATAATGTTTTACCGAAAATAATCAAAGTAGAATGGAAGACGTCTGATTAGGAATTGATATCCTAGGTAGGATTTACGGATAAACAACGAAATAGAACAAGCTTCTGAAAGGATTACTGGGCGAAACACAGACTTTGGATTCGGTCAAGTTTGAAAAGAATAGATTTTGGGGCATTAGCATACAAGAAAAAATAATAATTTAGTTTCAAAAAATTTATACAACAAAGGCTTTTTTCAATCGAGTTCATTCAAATAAGTCATATGCTACTCTTTGGAAATGTTCATGTGTAAACATTTTGGATGCATCTTCATCCCCCCTTAGCTTTTTCCTATCCCTTATTGTTCGACTGCAAATGGTGCAGTCAGTTAATTTTTTTGTTCATTTCACTCCTAATGGCGCAGCTATGTTTCTTGACTAATCTTATTTTAATTTTTCAGTTACCCTGATTAAATTTTCATTGTATTTAAGTTAATTTTTTATAAGCTTAAATATCATAATTGTTTATTTTGCGACTAATAGAAATTTTATACGTCCGTTTTATTACTATTTTTCTCCAATATTTTCGTTATACTAATCTCAATGTATATTTTGTTTCTTTATCTGTGTATAGCTTGGACAAGGGGCGGCCTTCAAGTAAAGATTGTTTCATATTTTCCGGTAGAACCCACGAGTAGTGAAGTATCCTTAAAGTACCAGAATCCAGAAAAGAACTTTTTGAAGCTTCTTAATAATTCTATCTTCGATGAATTGATACAGAATCAAAATAGCTTACTAAGACATTAAGCTCATTAGTGACAAGGTTAAATTTACTAAACTAGTCAGTAACTTTAGATTTAAGGATAGAACAAAAAAATAGTTTTAAATAGATCTATTCAATATAATTACTACAGTTCGTTCAATGAAAATGTGCCGATGGAAAAATTTCGATAAAAGTCGATATTTCAGCGTTGGTGCCAAATGTTTATTATTCAAATTCAAATTGGAATTTTTATTTCTTTATTCAAAACGACATGTTTTCTTAAATACATTTTATAATCATTATTCCAATAAATAATAAAAAACAACTGTAACACGCATTTATTAATGAAATTAATTAGTTCATTTTAGCGTTATTTTGTTCATTCATTTGTCTCAGTTTCTGTATTTTTTTCTAAAAAGAGTAACATAGCAATCATACAACGGATCCAGAATAAAATCCTCCGGATGGTTGTAAACGGCCCGTGGTACATTACCAATTTCACGCTTCACAAAGACCTCGGAATAAAGTTTGTTCAAGAAGTAATATTCGACGACGCAAAGAAGTATGCCTACAGATTAGAAACGCACCCGAACAACATGGCAATTGCGTTGCTGGACAGTTCACTAGAAGTTCGACGGCTTGATAGAATCAAATCGATGGATCTAGTCTAAGATAAAAGTTCTAATAAAACTTCTTTTTTAGCACCTATCGCTGGGTAGCCTGCTATTCAAGCTATGTGCGCAAGATGTTAAAAATAATTGTTAAAAAGCTATAATCAGCTAGGTACAATTTAGCTATTAAAGAATTAAAAAAAAATATATATATATATATTTAGGCTCATTGTGTAATCATTAATAAAATTGCATAGTTTTTACTTTAATTATAAATACAAAAGTGAAGATTTTAAATCATAAAAGTACCAAATAGTTATTATTGTTATTATTATTTCACTTACACATTCAGTTAAATTAGACATGATGATAAATTGATTTAAGTGTTGCTCGTGTTATGCCAATTACTCACTACTTTTATCATTCTTCAGTATTTTTGTTCGTTAATTTGGTAATAAATGAAGGCAAACAGTATTCGTTTTATTGATTACACTTGTATTTAAGGTTTATTAAGAGGTAAATAAATTGAGCTTATTTACTATGGTAAATAACAAATCAAAAATAAGTAAAGATAAAACAAAATTACAATTTACATGGTGATTTTAAATATTACATCAGTTGATGTGCACAGGAATTGTAAAATTTTATCAAGTAATACTTTATGAATTTTGAATTTAGTTTTATTTTATGTAACATAAAAATGCTTTAATATAGAAAAATAGAGCAATGTTTGCAAATGTAACTTTCATATTTTTACACATACATTGCTATATTTTTAAACTTTTGTGACATTTTTTAACATTTCGATTGATCTGCAAATTTAAAATAAATCGGAAGCAATAATCGGCTGTCAGGAACCAGAATATTTTTTTTTATGTTATTATTTAAAAATTAACTATGTGAATATGAAAACTGAAAGCACATTAACGTTCCATGTTTTCATTGAAATTGTCTAGCCCGGTAATTAATTTTTCTCGTTTATATGTTTTTCACAGCAATCTACAAATTAGTTTATTTTTCAATTTATCAATATCTTTTGTTTTCACTGCTGTTCCATATGCAGCAACAGTGTTCTTATACTTGTTTAAAATTAAAGTTTTTAACAATATTTGCAGTATCAGTTAAATTTTGGAATAAGTTATAAACGTCTGCATTTATCATTTTTTGACATCTTTTATGCCTGTTTCCTGGTCCTGAATTTGATAGAATGATCAATTTTTCATCACTACTGCTGGCCTTTGAAAAATGAAATTAACAATATACAAATTCTGTGAAAATTTATAAATGTTGTGATGGTGTTCATTTTTCATGTTTTAATTTATTTAATTATTTCAATCACTTTTAATTAATCTGAATTTTGTTATTGTTATAAGAATTCCAAGCAAATCCTAATCAAATAGAAATAAACGTTCAAGTCACAGTTTAATTTTAATTAATTCTATTATTACAAATGAAATTAATTAAATGAACTAAAACCATAAAAAGTGAACATTTAATTTTGACTTAAAACCACAATCACTATTGGCTGCACTTTAGCATTTTCAGAGGTTGGGAGATAAGTGGATAATAAATGTCGATTTATATCAACTGTTTTCCATCGGCACATTTTCGTTGAACGGACTATAACATATTTTATTCGGTGTTGAATAATTTTTTTCTTTGATCTATTCATTTAATCAGAGAGATAGATTTATTATTTTATTCGGTATTTTAATAATTTTATTTAATTCTTCCTCCGTAGTGTGTAATTTTTTATTACTTTTTAGTTTTATTTATTCTGAATAAGCGGTTTTTCTTTTTGAAAATTTAGAACTATGGAACATTGGCACATTCCTGCAACCACCTTCTTCGTAGATGTCGACCCGCAAGGATTAAATTTCCGGGAGTCGGTGAAGGTATATAATCTGACAATATATTTCTTTTAAAGGGCCGCAACTACTCTTAATTAATAATCTAGCAAATAGATTCATTTTTTTTTTTTTTTTTATAGGTATTGCTATCACTTCTCTTTGAGGGTGCTGATATAGTACCAATAGACCTAATGAGCCTCCGGATTAATGTACCCTACTGGATAACTAAAGCATATGTGGAAGCTCGATTATCTACACACCCCCTGGGACAGCTATTAACCATTAGCCGCTGCGTTCGACATGTGTTGTATGTCGAGGAGGACGATCCTCAATACCCTCCACCACCATCATTGCAACAGCTAGGTCGAATATCACCAGTCCAAGTGGAGGACGCGGCTGCAGATGAGGAAATATGGTCCTCCGACGAGGAGGTACAGGCCTCGGATGATGAGTTGAATATGTTGGGTGCCGAGTCGGAAGATAGTGGTTTTGACTCAGAGGTGGAGGAGAATGAGTAAGTAATTTAATTGGAAGCGTCAACTGAAAAATTTTTAAACCAAGGTAATATATCTTTTTCATTGTTATGTTATCATTATTATTCTTACAGAGTTATAGATTTGGTGGAATCATCTGATGAGGAGGAGTCCGACATTATCAACTGAGTACATGTAAGTTTTGTATTAAAATTTTTTATTTCTGTTTTCATCTTACACTATTTATATCGGCTATTTTTATTTGAAACTGGAAAAAGATGGAAACATTAATTCTATATGAGAAGTAATGAAATAATGAGACTGATTTGTACAAATTATGTGTATCATTATAGATGTGTAATATAATTATCTGCTATATGATATTAACAGCAATGTGAAAAATGATGAATGTGAAAAAAAAACCGCCAAAAATAATACTTTAAAATAAAAACACAATATACTCGTAATAATATGTGTTAAAAATTTACTGATATTAGTGCATTTGTCCAAAATATTTGAAATAGAACTGATATGCTATATACTAATCCACGGCCTTTATTTACATACAATTCATATTTCGTCAACTCATCGCATTGCACTGTAGATTATTATCATGCTCGTGCGCAGTTTTCATAGCATCAGCACATGCCCAGTATACAAATTCTGCATTGGGTAACTCCAACTGTAGGAGCTGTATCTACACGAACTGGTGGTTTCTATTCATCCTCCAATGCAATGCATTGGTATGATTGCGATAATTTAATGTGAAATGACTTTTTCGAAACGTGTAGACAATTTTGATTTTGTATTTCACCGTTTCTTTATCGGTGATATCGCTTTCTGTTAGATTGTAAAAATGAGTCGTTGCGATAGCCTAGTTGCTAGAGCGCTTGACTTCCATTACGGAGGTCATGGGTTCGATCCTGGGCGACGACAGAACTTTATTACAAGAATTAAATTTAAATAATCGCTAATAATCACGTGGAAGGCAATAGCAAACCACCACGTACAACATCATATGCGTGCTAGGTCAGTATACAGCAGACACACACGGGACTGCACTTTTGTAAAACGAGGTAAATCAAACGATTACTAATCAGTTCCGAATGTAGTCTTGTGTGTGTACACCTGCGTTGCATATAATAATTGCCTGGTACACAACCTATATCGGTACAACTAAAAAAAATATACGAATAGGTTGCCAACTAATGGAATGGTTGAGGAGATAACGATGTACAAATTAATCGATACTTCCCATTGATTTATTGAAATTTTTCGATATCCATTATCGGACAAATTCGTAATTGTATCAATTCAAAAATTGTATACATTGCTGAGGATATCATACTTCAATATGCTGAATGGGTTCTTTGTAAACTTGGTTAATACCACAAATAGGAAGCTTTTTTTTTTTTTATTATTATTTTCAGCGTCATTGAGATCTTTTATATATATGACAGCTTGCTGGTTTATTATTTCCTTCCATAATTCTACCATTGTTGGAATGTTATCTATGGGTGCTAGTGGTAGCAGAATTTGTGTTATCGGTGGTAGTTGTGCGTATTGTGTATATGACTATTTTTCTTCTGTTTATACATCGTTCCAATCTGATGTGAATATCGTTTGTGCAGATATTGATTGTTGAGGTGAAGGAGGAGTCGGTGTTAGACTGCCTGGAATACTTAACATATTGGCATCCATAGTGGATTCATTAAAAAATTCTCAAATACATTTGGTAGCGTGTAATGCTCGGCTAGAGAAGTCTGTGGTAGAGGAGACTTTATTATGTTCTTTTCTAATTTCACTAATTTGACGTATTTTTATATATTTACTTACACCAACTATAATTGAAACTTAAAACACACTTTTAACGTGCGCATGCTTAAATACATCACCAAATAACAACTTCCGCAAATAATCTTTGCTTTTTAAGGTATAAGCAGACTGCTGTCACGTCACTTGCGTTCATTAATTCTTCCCAGAAACAAACTCATGTGAGGTTATGCTGATTACACTGCTATCACACTTTATCAATATTTCGATATTATTACACTGTATTATTAGTAGTTTTACAAATTAAGAAACAAAACTGATCCATTGCATGCAGAGTTCTACTGTTCCTAAACAATGCGATATAAGAAGTGAACAAAAAATATGTACATGAGAACGTTTAGGCTGCTGTCACGTCACGTGCGTTTACACACGATAACGAAAAATGTAGTACTCAAATTTTACATGCAGTTGTAATGTGTTGTGATATGTCGTGATCACATTGAAGTCACATCATGTACCTCATGTTACGTTTTTATAGCGCCGTGATATCACATTTCTGTCAGATCTGGAGCTCCTACTTATTTTTCTGCCGTGAGGTAATATTTCATCATTGTTGACGAGCGAATCACGAAAATCACGCCAAATCAGAACGCCGTGTTTAATATCCAATGATATTTCTTTATCTTATTTTTCCACGATTAATTATGTTAGAAAAATATAAGATTTTTAAACCCACTACTATGAATGGTGTAAAACCAAATAGCGAATTTGCAAAATAAGTGTACAGTGTGCTGAATAAAAATTATTTTGAAGTAATCTGAAAAATTAGTAAAATTAATAGTAAGTATTGTGTTATAATAAAAGATGCAGTTAATAATATAACAATTACATTAATATATCGTTTGTGTTAAGTTTGTTTTTATTATGAAAATTACTATAGATTATTCAAATTAACAATCATAGAAAAAATTAAAAAGTGATGGTCATTAGTAATACATACACTGTATTTAAGTAATCATAAAAATGTTCTTTATAAATTGTGAAAAATAAAATATGGAACAATTAACTACGGCATTCTATCAGTTTGTACATTGTAATATAATTAAAAAGTTATAATTGCAAAGTACTTTTCAGAAGTAAATAAAGTTTTATTGCATTCTAAATTTCGAGTAACAAATCAGAATGAATTTTAGTTTGTTTTTACATATTATATGTCATATTTTATACTGTGAAATTTATTTTTAAGACGAATTGTGATTACCATTCGAAGAAACGACAGTTTAGAGAAATTTTAAACTATAAACCACCATCAAGTTGATATTTCATAAAATGTATGATATATTCATGGTATGTTTGTAAATAAACTAATAATTTATTAATATGTTTGCAGGTAATGACATTAAAGTAAATGGCAGAAGTTAAAGGAATATTTAAAAATGGAAGCTAACTAAAAACAAGTTCAGTCAAGCATAATGCTTCATGCGTTGAGGATTCCGTATGTTAAATTAAAGATAACTATAACTTTCATTTACATAATACTAAATTCAAAACAAAGAAATTTGATTTTTTGTTTGTAATATCTTGTATTTTTCACTTAGCATTCTATTCCTATAATGTATGTTTTAGTAAGAATTACTATACTTTACATTTATATAATAATTAATTATAAAACAAATATTTTCAGTGCTGTTTTTTTTTTATGCATCATACAGTGTCTTATTGTACTGCAAAATAAATAAATTCTAATAAATAACCGCTATTTAGTCCCAGGTTTTTGGAAGGATTAATATATCTTGCAGACTAGAACATTTTAGTACTGGTAAATATTTAAAAATTTGCAATTGTGCTTGTTTGTTTTCCAAACTTCTATATAGTTATATTTGAATACTATTACTTAAACCACCTTCCTCGTTTGTCACTATTTATTAGATTACTATACTGAGAAGTTAATTTCTCAACTGTTCATCAAATAAAATGGTATGCAGAGGTCACCACGACCAGCAGGTGCTAAATGGAACTATTACAATTCTATATTGTACGCTTCAAGTACCTTTGGATTTTCACTCCCTTCCCCTCAGATAAACGTCAAATTATAAATACTTCCTATTGCCAAGAAATTAATTGTGGAGTACTATATCTTCTTCTGCTATTCATTTAATGAACATACCTTTTAAAGACACTTTTCTTTTAAACTTAAATCATCAATGCTTCGTTTGTGAGATTTGTTTTTGGGTCAAGGGCATTTCACCATTGTTAACAGGGGATATCCTGTCAGTAAATTTGGAATAATTACAACGGTATACCCTGTCAGTATTTTCTGGATATAACAGAAAGAGCAAATAATAAAATTTTTACTGTAAATTTTTTTAATGTGCTATTCATAATTGGACATGAAACATTTAAAGTGTACTTGTATAAATGTGGAATTGCAGAATCGGAAAATTGTATTAGGTGTACTTTTCAGGATAGTGTGTATCATATTTTACAAAGCTGCAGTAACAGTATCACAGTTATTAAAGGTAATATAGAACAATTAGTAACTAGTAAATTCAACGAATTTAATAAATTTACAATACAAGAGGTTAAAAATCATACAAATAATATTCATTTGTATTAAGAAAATAATTAAGATTAACAATTATACCTACATTTACAAATTGCAAAACAGAATTAATGGGACCCAATAAACTTAATTGGATGGGAACATTCATTTTTGTTATGTCATATATTGTTATGGTTTTGCTCTGTTCAATTAAAGTTTAAACTAGTTCGGGCGCCATTGAAGAAAAATTCTTCAAAATTAAAAAAACAACACGATAACAAAACGCCCTTCCTACCCACCACAGAGCGATCCACAGTGTCCCTTGCTCAAAACGCCTACCACGTTAACACCAATCACGAGGATTGGACTACAAAAAAAAACTGGAAGAACAAAAAAGAAATTAAATTAAATAATAAAAAACGATACCTATACTATATATACTAAAACTCAGTAGGCGGTTGTTCTACTCGACTAGTTAATGATACTCTTCTACATACACCTTGCGACAAATGATAACCGATCGATCACGACGTTAATTGGACGGCGAGGAAAAAATAAGAAGCATGCGGCTTCGTAAGACGCATGTATTTATATGTAATGATTGGCGCAGCTGAGCAATTGTTTAGGCATCGCTTCTAATGCGAAGATATGTCCGATACCTTTTTACCATTACTAATATTTAATCGCAAGCCTTGACATACACCATTATATCATTCACACTCGCTTTTATTACTAACACAAGCATACACACAACGGCTTGCATTTTAGCAAGTTCCCAGATTGCTCGGAATTTGTCTAATGTAACCCGATTACATTGCAACAAAAATTCCACATTTCCAAACTCCGTACATATCTTCTATCTGTGTATATAAAAATTAATGTATGTCTGTCGTTCTGTATGTCCTCCATAGCCTCCTGGAAACTATCCATCCAATTTTTATGAAATTTGGACAGTGTATTTATGGGGCCAGGAGGAACAATGTAGGCTATTAAAAGTCAAAAAAATAAATAAATAAATTACAAAATACATAAAATTTGCCACCTGTGTCGACTAGCCAAAACGCCGATTACCAACATTGCAAACAGATGGCGCCACAGGAAGGAAATTATCCCGGTATGCGTTATTTACACGGCTATGATGTAAATAAACGCAGAAAACGTTTTACACTTCATTGCTCTTCGGCGTTCGATCGCGGTCGTGTATTCTGTTGTTTCTTGGGTTTCAGTGGATTCTTTAATCTTCTATATCTATAAAAATGAATGTATGTCTGTCTGTCGTTCTGTATATTCCTAATATACTCTGAAACTGTCCATCCAATTTTTATGAAATTTGGACAGTGTATTTATGGGGTCACGAGAAACAGTATAGGCTATTTAAAAGACAAAAAAAGAAACCATGGCAAAATTCGTTTTTGCGAGTTTAAGGGGTTTCACAAATTATAAAGCTGAACGATTATAGAGCAATACAGTCGATAGTTCAGAAAACAAACAAAACTGGAAATGTATATATATATAATATATATGCACACATATATATGTGTAGGTGAATACATCCTGCTTGTTAAAATAGTATAATAAAACAAACTTTAATAACAAACAATATAGAACAATAAATTGGATAAATACCTATTTAGAAACGTTTTCGGGCATAACCCATCATCAGCTAACACTAACTTAAAGGAAACTTAAAACATACTGAAGTGAATATAGGGAATACATGTGTATATATAGTAGATGTAAAGAGGAATAAACATAGCAGGTATAAAAATCAATAGGTTGAAAATGCTAATAATTAATATAAAATATAAAATAAAACAAGAAGACAAAAAGTTAAATTTTTATATTAAACAGTGGATTATTATTATTAGGTGTTTGGTCATTTAAAATATTATTTTTATATTTATTTATATAATAATTTTCTGCAATGTTCATATTATTACCTTTGTGATAAGTGGCCAGGATGGTTACAGTATTTTCTATTGAATTAGGTTTATGTTTATTTTTAATTAGATGTTCTGCATAGGTTGATTTTTCTATTTCATTATTATTAAATGCTTTTATATGTTCTTTATATCTGCAATTAATTTTTCGCCCTGTTTGACCAATGTATGATTTCTCACAATCAGTACAATTTATTTTATATATACCGCTATTTTCGTAAATATTATTATTTTTTAAATTTAAGGTGTTTATTTTATATCTTAAATTATTTTTAGTTTTGAATGCTACATTTAAACCTTGTTTTTTGAATAAATTGGTTAATTTGTATATGTTATTGTTTATAAATGTGAATGTTATCCATCCTTTATTGTTAGTAGCATTATTGACTCTTAATTTTTGTATATATCTTGATTTTGATTTTATTTTGTGAATTAGTTTATCTATTATTTGTTCGTCATAACCATTATTTCTTGCCAAAGTCTTTAATATATTAATTTCTATTTGTTTTTTATTTATATTCATGGGTGTAGTTGATAATCTATTTATTGCAGTCATGAAGTAAGCATATTTATGTTGGTTTGGGTGATTTGATGTTTTATGAATTATATTATCAGTGGTGGTTTGTTTTCTATAAATATTATATGTTAACTTATCCTTTGATTTTATTATTGTTATATCTAAGAAATTTATTTTGTTATTTTCTTCTTTTTCCATAGTATAATGAATATTTTTGTGAATTTTATTTAAATCATTTAGAATGTCATTTTCAGTATTACTACTATTTTCATCAAAAATTAGTAGTGTATCATCTACATATCTAATATAAGATTTAATATTGTATTTTTGTATTATATTTTCCATGTATATTTCTTCTAAATTTTGTAGAAAGATTTCACTTAAAAATTTAGAAGAAATATACATGGAAAATATAATACAAAAATACAATATTAAATCTTATATTAGATATGTAGATGATACACTACTAATTTTTGATGAAAATAGTAGTAATACTGAAAATGACATTCTAAATGATTTAAATAAAATTCACAAAAATATTCATTATACTATGGAAAAAGAAGAAAATAACAAAATAAATTTCTTAGATATAACAATAATAAAATCAAAGGATAAGTTAACATATAATATTTATAGAAAACAAACCACCACTGATAATATAATTCATAAAACATCAAATCACCCAAACCAACATAAATATGCTTACTTCATGACTGCAATAAATAGATTATTAACTACACCCATGAATATAAATAAAAAACAAATAGAAATTAATATATTAAAGACTTTGGCAAGAAATAATGGTTATGACGAACAAATAATAGATAAACTAATTCACAAAATAAAATCAAAATCAAGATATATACAAAAATTAAGAGTCAATAATGCTACTAACAATAAAGGATGGATAACATTCACATTTATAAACAATAACATATACAAATTAACCAATTTATTCAAAAAACAAGGTTTAAATGTAGCATTCAAAACTAAAAATAATTTTTTTTTTTTTATATTATTTTATTGATACAATCTTAATTTATAATTAAATAAGTATCTACTTTAATAAATGTTGCCTTAAACTAAGCCAAATCCATATGGAAGCAACAGTCCATTGACCACTGCTCCTAACATATTACATATTTACAATAAATAATAATTACAATTGTACATCTTATATCCTATAATGTATATGTATATATACATACACATATATATATATATATATATATATATATATATATATATATATATTACTAAATTAAATCTGATGGATGGCGTCGTTTAAGGCGCCTTACGTCTTCTTTGGTATTAAGAAGTCGAATCATTTCTACGTTAACATGTCGATGAATCCGTTTTCCATGTTTAATGGCCATTTGCTTAATAACATCATTGACTGATGTTATATGTAGGTCCCTATGGATATCATCATTACGAGAATAGCGATATGCATCGACTATTGTTCGCAAAATGATGCTCTGCCTCGCCTGAATTTTTGCACGATTTGAATTACTGGTACAACCCCAGAGCTGTATTCCGTATGTCCATATCGGCATAATGATCTGCCGATACAGAATGCATTTATATCGAACATCCAGTGGCGATCTCCGACCTATCAACCACTGTAATTGTTTCGCTGTGTGCTTAATTTGTTGGCACTTCATTTTAACGTGCACATTCCACATAAGACGCCTGTCCAAGTGCATACCTAAATACTTGGCAGAATTTACCTGTGGTACAGGTTTATTCCCCAAATATACTTGATAATTTGTCTTTGTTTGGCGGTATGTGAACATAACATATGCTGATTTCTCTTCATTCAGTTTGACTTTCCAGTCCGTCGCCCACTTCTGTACATTATCCAAAGCATTTTGTAAATTGTTTGTAGCCTCGAGGTGGCTGCTGCTAACGGCTAAAATAGCAGTATCGTCGGCAAACATAGCTGTCGTTGTACTGTTGTCGGTCGGTAGGTCTTGGCTGTATAGAAGATACAACATAGGTCCTAAGACACTACTTTGTGGAACTCCAGCCGTAATATTATAAAAGTTCGACGTAGAACTTTCATACGCTACTCTGAACTGACGATTAGCCAAGTACGATTCTAACAATCTACACAGGTTTCCAGGTAATATTTTGCTCAGCTTAAAGACAAGGCCTTCATGCCACACTTTGTCGAAGGCTTGCGCAATATCCAAAAAAACTGTCGGACAGTATTTCTTGTCTTCAAACGCTTTATTTATGACAGACGTAACTCTGTGAACCTGGTCAATTGTCGAATGATGTTGTCGAAATCCAAACTGATGAATCAGCAGATCTTCTCCAATCAGCGGTAACAATCTCTTCAACAGTAATTTTTCAAATAACTTGGATATCACCGGTAAAAGTGATATAGGTCTATACGATGTTACTTCAGAATCTGGCTTATTCGGTTTCTTAAGCATTATAATTTGCGCTGTTTTGAAGCAAGACGGAATGTGTTCGAGACGCGTACATGCATTAAAGAGGTAGGTCAACATGACAATACCTTTTTTTGATAATTCTTTTAAAACTTCTGGGGATATTTCATCGATTCCGGGAGTTTTCTTTGAATTGATATTTTTATCGATTTCTCTGGCTATCTCATACGGTGTAAATGTAGTTAATCGTTTGTTTTCGTTATATGTGATGGTGATGTCCACATCAGAGTCAATATCATGAGGCTGGAACACGTGCGTCAAGTAATGTGCAAATAGTTCCGCTTTTTCGTTATCTTGTCTCGCCCAATTTCCAACTTCATCTCGGAGTGTAGGAACATGCTTGACAGGACGTTTAATTCGACGGGTCGCTTTCCAGAGAGAATAATCTTTATCAGCAAATGGACTCAGTCCCTCTAAGTAATTTGCGAACGTTTTGTTTTTTATATTTTTTATCAGCATATTGAGCTGCCGACTGATTCGATTAAATGTGTTCTTATCTTGTGGATCACGCGAGTTGTGCCATTTGCGTCTTGCTGTTCTCCTTTCTGAAATTTTACGACGTACTTCTAAAGGAAGTGTGATTTCCTGTGCAGTATTAACCACTGGTTCCGGAGTAGAAACTTTTGCTGCTTCGCGAATTGCTTCTATGAAACATGCAAATTGTTCCTCCAGTTCACTGTTTGTTTTTAGACGTATCTTTAGATTTATTCGTCGATCCAATTCTTCTCGAAATGTGTCCCAGTTTGTATGTTTATTTGTCAGAAAATGTTTTTTATTTTTCCTTATTACAGTTGTACTAATGGTTAATAGAACGGGAGTATGATCAGATGTGAGATAAATAATACCTTCTGCTTCTACATAACTATTGGCAATGCCCCTTGTTATGAAAAAATCGATGAGGTCGGGTTTTTTGCGCCTATCAGTAGGCCAATATGTAGGTCTTCCTGAGCTGGCTATATTACATTGCAAACTTCTTATTGCCCTTAGTAATTCCTTTCCCTTGACGTGAGCAGAACTTCCTTTATTGCTTGAAACGCGACGTGATCCCCATGCTTCATTTTTTGCATTCATATCACCACCGATGATGTATGTATTGCCGAAATATTTCAAAAAGTTGATGTATTGATCATACTTCAGGTTATGTTTGGGTGGAAAGTAAACAGCTACCACATTAGTTATCGTACTATTCTGCCAAACTGTGACTGTAGTTGCTTGTGCGAATTCTTCGCAAAAGTCGGCCTGTTTGTAGTGTTTAATGTTATTTTTGATAATAACGGCTGCACCTCCATCTGGGTGTGGCGTATGGTAAATTGTGTACCCTTGAATTCTAGGGTAGTTCCTGTCGGTGAAATGTGTCTCTGATATTAGTGCTATATCTATTTTACTGTCGTGCAGAAATGTTTCTAATTCTGCTAAGCGTTCCATGAGTCCATTTGCATTCCATGTTATTATACGCAAAGATGATTCAGTCATTGCGCTTATTACGACGGGAACGTCGTTTATTGTGCGACACTGTCAATGCAGACTGTTTATGTTCAAGTGCACTAAGTCTGTGAGAAATAGATTGAACTTCTTTGGTTAAATTTGCAAGCGCTTGCATAATTTCATCATATGGCACTGCGGAAGGAGATGCTTGAATTACAGGAGGACATCCTTGACTTGAGATATTCCGATGTTCAGTCTTCCCCTGTGTCAATTTTGTAGTTGTACTTGTCGACTGTACACTTTGCCGTGTTGGTTTGCTTCCAGCTATAGAAGCATAAGATATTTGCGGTTGCACGAATTTTACAGATTTTTTTTTCTGTTGTTGGATACGTTGTACCGCTGACGTTTTCGGTTTTTTCAATATCCTATCTATTTCACGGTAAGTAGGACATCCTAGGTAATTTGCACTATGATTGGCACCACAGTTAGCGCATTTAAATTTTTTAGGATCTTTCAGTTTGCATGTGGAAGACTCATGTTCTCCTGTGCATTTGAAACACTTAACTGGCCTGTTACAGTTACGTTTTGTATGATTCCATTTCTGGCACCGTTTGCACTGCGGTATTTGGTTATCCTTGTGTGGTGCTTCTACTTTTACTTTACTATAAGCGATACGTGTAATATTATAAATCTCTTTATTATTATCTGATATTTTCAGATCTACATAAAACAAGGGATACGATTTTTTCCTTCGTTCAATTATGGCATTATTCTCATCGCGGATTTTTATTGTTTTTTCTATATTAACAATGTTTACTGGTTCGTGACCTAGATTTCTTAGTTCGTCTTCTATTGTATCAGTAGTAATTGTGTGATGTAAACCTCGTATTACCACACGATATGGCTTTTCTGATTTTAAACTGTATGTGTGATACTGAAAGTTGCTCTTTTTCAGCTCAGCTATTAGGGCTCGGAAGGCATTATCTGTATGTGGGGCAATGATAATGTCTCCGTTACTAGCTGCTTTAAACGTAGCAGCATGTTCGTCTAAAGCACGAGTAACATCAGTACTGAAGTCTGAAAAGTTAGTGATGCCAGTTACTGTAATTTTTGGTGGCATTTTTGGTTTAACTTGCACATGTTGTTGTTGATTCTGTGATTGATCTTGTTGCATTTGGGCGTGTTTTCGAGCTTCTTCAAGCTGATCTTGTTTCGGTTCTTCTTGTTGTTGTGGTATATTGAATATGGGTACATTCAACCGATTTACTGTTGCCGAGGCGACAACATCCTCATTGCTAGTTAGTTCACGTGGTATTTGAGCATTTTGCTGTCCTACCAATACACTAGGAGTACTTTGCGAACGTGTTCTCGTGCTTATGCCTCCTTGGTCTGCTAACTTTTTATTCAGAAGTGTAACCTGCTTTTGAAGCTGTTCTATTTGCAGTACATACTTCTGTTCTCTCTGTTTCGTTTCAGCTTGCCATTGCTCGTATTGCTGCATAGTAATACCAGCGGCTTGTGATTGCGCAGAGGAAGCAATTTCCTGATCCATGTGAACCTCGGTTACTAATCGACACGCGTAAAAATGATAACGATCGATAATAAGTTACAGTACGAACGTTCGATATTTGTCATTTTATATGTGGCTACACTGATAAAATATTTTGTCGTGCTCTCTGTACAGCGATAAACCAAAACGAAGAGGAAGAAGAAGAAAAAGAAGGAAAAAAAGAAAAAGAGAAAGCAAATGGAAAAGAAGAAAAAAAAAAAAACGGAAGAAGAAAAAAAATAGAAGAAAAAATAAAACAGTTCTCACCGACTGGTACAGAATTTTGATGAAGAGTCCGATTTCACTTTAACATTTATTACTGGTATTTTTAAAAACCGTGGGAATATTATTTTAGAGTAATCAATTTTTCAGAAGACGAGCGATAAACACAGAATACACAACCCGTCATCAAAACTTCACAATGCTATATAAAAATAATTTAAGATATAAAATAAACACCTTAAATTTAAAAAATAATAATATTTACGAAAATAGCGGTATATATAAAATAAATTGTACTGATTGTGAGAAATCATACATTGGTCAAACAGGGCGAAAAATCAATTGCAGATATAAAGAACATATAAAAGCATTTAATAATAATGAAATAGAAAAATCAACCTATGCAGAACATCTAATTAAAAATAAACATAAACCTAATTCAATAGAAAATACTGTAACCATCCTGGCCACTTATCACAAAGGTAATAATATGAACATTGCAGAAAATTATTATATAAATAAATATAAAAATAATATTTTAAATGACCAAACACCTAATAATAATAATCCACTGTTTAATATAAAAATTTAACTTTTTGTCTTCTTGTTTTATTTTATATTTTATATTAATTATTAGCATTTTCAACCTATTGATTTTTATACCTGCTATGTTTATTCCTCTTTACATCTACTATATATACACATGTATTCCCTATATTCACTTCAGTATGTTTTAAGTTTCCTTTAAGTTAGTGTTAGCTGATGATGGGTTATGCCCGAAAACGTTTCTAAATAGGTATTTATCCAATTTATTGTTCTATATTGTTTGTTATTAAAGTTTGTTTTATTATACATATATATGTATTGACATGGTTGTTTTTTCCTTAGTTGGGCCATTTGTAAAACATTTCACGAACCATTTTTTGTATCTTTTGTTTGTCGTATTCAGAATTATTCAGACCTATTCGTATTTACTTTTCGATAAATGTGGTTTATTATGTTCACGATTTTTAATCGTTTAATACCTAATATTTTCTGAGTTATAAAGTTTTTATTGAATTTTTTTATTTATTATTTGTATTACTTAATTTTAACACCGCGCTTGATGACCCATGTTCGCATTTACCGCCCGTCCGTTACTCGCGTATATTTTCATATTTGCGGTTTTATGTGTGTTCGGTATTTTCGCGACGATCGGTTACGTTCTCATAAAATGTTCAAAAGAGAAAAAAAAGCGAATCGCATAATTTAATTTCTGAGGACGGCATGATCTTGTAAGCCGAGAAACTGCTCGATGCGCCAGGTACTTACAATTGAATAACACTACGCGTGGTTCGGATTTCGGTAAATGTGGTTAGAAATTGCACTTATTTTTTTGATTTTGCTTTGGACAACAATAGAAAATTATAAAGTCGAAAAAAAGTTTCCTCAATTTGGTAATAGCAGAGAATTTAACGTTCAGGTAGGACATCGTCTGTCGGGTCCGCCAGTATATATATATATCGCTAACCTAGTTTAAAATATACACACGCAGACTATTCACACTTCTTTATTTTCCTACTCTGAACTAATTCGTTAATTATTATTATTATTATTACATCTTTCTTCATATAATATTTAAATTAAGAAACAAACTCATTAAACTCATTTGGTTCGTTACAACTACCTCCCGCTGAGTTAGAAGTTGTCACGCCGATAATAGGCTGACAACTTAAATCGCAAAGTTAAAGAATATTTCCAAATTGGATTTCGACGATAGGTAACAAAAGTAAACAAATATTAATCATCGAATCGTCTCGCAGCCGATAAGAGTTCGTTTTTATTCAACACACCGCGATATGAACGAGACGATATTAATATATTAACATTCGCTCACACACGCAGCCATTCATACTATACACTTCAATAGATCGCATTATCTGATAACTCTGTTGCTATATTCGCTTTCGGACTAGTGATACCGACTTGTATATTTCTCCTATATATTTACTGCAATATTACTCATTTATTTCTTATTATTATTTATCTTCTTATTTTCTTTATTTCACTGAAATAGGCTCATTGCTTATTCATATGTTTATTTTATTAGGTGGTCTTTCAGCCAAAATGCGACGTTAGACCCTCGTGACACAGTGTCGAATGCGTCGCGAGCAAATTTGTTGTCTTCCTCTGACGCCTTCGACGCTTGTCTCCTAACGGTCTTGGATGATAAACTCTTTTGATGTGTGTTCTGCTCTTTAAGGCAGACCCACGCACCGAGCGTTGCTACTTACATAATAGGGTACGTTTCAATGAATCGTGCAAGCTTTTTCCAGGGATAGAACATGACAGGTTTTTAAGGCTGCTCATAAATCTACCTACCAAAGGACCAGCTATTATTTTATACATATTTCTATTCTATTTTATTATTTTATTCCTTTATCATTGCAAAATTCCTTTTTTTTTTAGATTATCCGTCTTTTCTTCTCTTTTTAACGGGTATCATGGTCGTTTGCTTTTTTTTTTGTTTATATATCAATAAATATGTAAAAATAAAATACACAACAAACTAATGCTACCAAACTAAACGAGTATACAAACGAACAAATAAAACGCATAATAATATGAACTATACTTTCATTCAACCAGGCCTTGTGGCTGCGACATTTCTCACGTCTATTATTCTTCTGGTTTCGCTGTTTGTATTAACGATATTTAAAAATATATGCGAACGTTTTACAGTTAGTGATGTTCTTAATAAACCTTAAATTTATTTTTTTATATAACTTTGATTCTTCATTTAATTTAGTATAGGAAGAAATATTTGAAACATTTTTTATGTAACTTTTGGATATCTTATTATTTAGAGAAATTTCAAATTTTCTCATGTGATAATCTTTTGTATGAAAATAGCTAATAAATTTTCCTTTGTATATATATGTAGGGTAATTGTGGAAATTCCTCCTTTTTGGAATTTAAAAAAACACCTCAAAAACAAATAATTCTTTTCAAAATTTTTAAAACTGTTTAAGCTAACAATTATGTTGTTTAACTGATTCATACACATATTTTATAACAATAATTCATTAGCAAAAGAATAAGACAAATCAATTTTTTGAAATTTTGTTTATAAAAATATGTTTAAACCTCTCCTAAATATAAAAACTAGTTGTGCTATTTAAAGTAGATGTACTTGCAACGGAGTATGAAATGAAGTCATCTTAATTTTTAATAACTTTAATTTTCTTCAAAATTAAAATTAAACACATTGTTATTTTTAATGATAATATGCATTAGGTACGATAAGCGTTATAGAAATGTAACAAATCAAAATTATAAGTATACTTTTGTAAAGTACAAAAATTACTTTAATAATATTTCCGACCGGATTGTTACCTCAAAAATTATACAGGGGGCTCTTATTGTATACGTAGCGGTGATTACTTTTTTGAATTATATCACATTTTTTCGTTGTATCGTACTTTCTTTTTTTTTTTTCTTTTATTATAATAATTTCGTTTTAATCACTAGTAAATTCAACTTGTTATAAATAAATTTATAATGAAAAACAAGAAACAATATGAATTACTTAGGATTATGAATATGCTTTTATTCAATTATTGCCGAAGAAGGTTCTCGATTTATACCACATGTTCCCGCTCCTTTGAAAATACGGAAGTATCCCTGTAACAGTATAAAAAATCTATGAGTAATTATTTGTTAAAAAATTATAAATCTAACATTTGGTAATTTTAAAAATAGTTGTATAAAGTAATGGTTACGTTTGTGAATATTTCAAGAATTTCTTTTCTGGTTCAAAGAATTGCATCCTTTTTACTATTATTATTATTATTATTCTTTAATCAGTGCCTTTTGTTTTATGTATTTAAAGTACTTAATATATACAAATATACGTGGCATGATATAGCAAATAAATATTGCAGAAATATTTATAGATTTATTATATTATTTCACAGAACTTTTTTTTTTCTTTTTTATGCTTAAATCTGTCCAATTAAGGACAATAAGCGACAGTGTTCTGATTATAATAGAATTTAATTGAGTGCTTTCCAATGGCCGCTATTAATGTATGACTACTCACATGTACGGCCATGCATATTCGTTACAATTTGTTCTTATTCGGTAATAATTTACTATTTATAGTAACCGTATTTTTATAAATATTAGTTAACATTTACCATTTCATATATTTGTTATTAGCTCCTATTATGGAATTCCGCAGTAACACATTTTGTACAGTTTTTTAAATTTTTAAATCAGTTCGTTTTATTAAAATCACTTAATATTTAAATGATTCAACCTTTGCATTCCTTACAGACTGCAACACGAATCTACAATGTTTTAGAATTTTAAAAAGTTTGACAAGTCACTGCTGATTTATGTGTGCAAGTAAAATCTTATATATATATATATATATACAGT
This sequence comes from Icerya purchasi, assembly GCA_039619475.1. Taxonomy (NCBI): domain Eukaryota; kingdom Metazoa; phylum Arthropoda; class Insecta; order Hemiptera; family Monophlebidae; genus Icerya; species Icerya purchasi. The sequence goes on from CM077115.1 coordinate 569,668,367, forward strand.
GGAAATTGTTTAACACGAAACCGGCTAACCCGAAAAATCGCTTAATACGAAACAACACTACGGTCCCGACAAAATGCCATATAATTACATACATTTTTTTTCTTTTATCACGAAACAACACGAAACAAAAACCGCTTAACACGAAAAGATTTTGCTTCTCAGAAGGACAAATATACCTGCTTTTCCAGTCGCATCCCTTAACAGATAAATAAAATTAACAATGGTTACTATTATTTACCCCCTAGGAATGCAATACTACTTAATTTCGGGCGACAAGTTTCCCAAAAAACGATAATTTTTTATGTTTTTTTTATAATGTAATTATTTGAAGAGTATATACGTACTACCTACAAGTGCTAATGTTAGCGGAAAATCGAATTGATACATTTTACCAACATTAAAAATATTGGTGAGTTTTTAATTTTTTATTTTCGTTTTTGTTTTTTTTTTTTGCATGTTTCGGTTAACACGAAATCCTTTTAACACGAAGAAATATTTCGGTCCCTTCAGTTTCGTGTTAAACGGTTTCCACTGTATATTGTAATGTGTCCATTACATGGGTCATATATATTTGTATAAAAATAATAATAAACAAAAAATAAATAAAAATAATTTGGAATGTGTGGTGCGGGTGCGAGTGTGCGCGTGCCTGGAACTGTTGTCGGTGGGACCAGCCAATCAGCATCCTGCAGGGAACAAAAGGGATCTACCTGATTCGGCAAAATCCAGCGGTCACGGTCGAGTAGGCGTTCGATAATTTAAAAAAAAAGGCGAGATGAAGATTTTAGTGAGAATGGGAGTGGCAGCCTTATAGAGTCAGTTTTCAGTTGTACCTTCAGTCAGGGAGTCTCAGTTTTACCGTCGGTCAAGTCAGTCAGTGGCTGTTTACAGTGAGTCAAGTTCCGTTTTACCTGTAGAAGAGGCTCCGGTTTTTAATTTTGTAGAAATACTTCCGTTTTGATTTCTCGTGGAAAAGTCGCCGTCTTTTTGCTACGTACGACATTCGTTAAATTTATCGGTAAATATCGAAGTGGCGCGAGTAGTGATTCTTGCTGTTCGGTAAAGTTTGGATTCGGATTTGCAACTGGTCCTTAACGAAAGTGTTTGATAAATCTTCCTCGATCGATTCCGATTTCTGCAACTCAACCGACCGCCGAATCGCCACCAATAGATCCCGGATCACCGACAACAGTGATACGTATCATTTATATTCACTTTACATATATATTGTTGTGTATTTATAATTGCGCTATTTTCGGATTAAATATTGTTTTTTCAGCGGTCGACCGGTCCCGAAAGATAGGTGTGAGTTTTGCTTAATATATTTTTCAGTAATTTCAATTAAATAGTTTTCCGTTCATAATCATATAAAGAAAAATTAAAACATTCTCTGATAAACTTAAATAAAATCTAAATAAATCAAATCCACGAGCGTAAAACCTCGTGGTTGGCATCCCTGACTACCAAGTTAACGTCTAGAACCGTTTCAATATATATATATATATACATATATTAAAAAGGGTTTAAGGGTTTATTAAATGTCTATTAAGATATGTAATGGGTATCTAAAAATTTGTTATTTTATGTACTTTATCTAAGATGTGAATACTATTGATATTTTTTTTTTGTTTAGGGTTATAAACAAATTTTCAACATTTTGCGGTCAATTTAGTTGATAATTATAAATACAGGAAACTATAACATTCGCAAGAGATAAGTTCAAAAAATTTTCGTATAAATATTAAGTTTATTTTTCTATAGGAATATGCATGCAATATTTCCTGGAATTGTTGCGCCAAACATTCGGTACACACATCATCTCTAAAGGCTCCGCTCTCATATGGCCACCTCGCTCCCCTGGCCTAACGGTGTCTGACTTCTTCCTATAGGAATATTTAAAGTCTAGAGTCTATACTACCAAATGGCGCAATTTGGACGAATTAAAGGACCGAATTCGAGCCGAAATGTCACAAGTTCCAAAATCGATGTTGCAAAATGTGTGCAATAATTGGGTATTTAAATTAAGATCATAGGTTTGAAATCGTCGAAGCTTTTTGGGCGACCCTATATAAGGAAAGAAAATTTGGTTGAACTCAATTTGTATGGTACACAAGAAAACAGTTTTAAATTAAAAATTGTTTCCAAATTGAGTATTGCAAAAAAAATTCGCATAATTGTTGTTTTTAGGATATACAAACTATCATTAAAAATACATTGATTATATTATAATCAATTAAATTTTATCTTATAACTATAGTTAATCGTGTTTACTGTGAAATGTGTCAACTAGCCATTTGCTGATAGAACCGAAGTAGCTGAGATGAATTGTACTTGATTTTATATTAAATAAATTATTATATTCACTGGTAAACAAATAAGATTTCTCATTTGTAACTCGATTCAAATAAATCATAATTTAAGAATGTTTTTAGATTTTCGTTGATCAAACGAGGATTTTAACGGCACGTACAATGGAAAAAATCATTTGAGTCTATTTATGTAAAAGCATTGTTTAAATTTATTTCGTTTTTCTCGCTAGATATTTATTGTTTTCTTACTTCGCATATTTAATTTGCCTCATGACCTTTTAGATGGATTTTCTACGTTTTTTTCATTATTATTATTAAATATTTTGACTTTTTGAAGAATTTTGGTTAATGTTATTGAAATGTGATTTTTTTGTTTTTGAAAATTTCATAATTTTCATTGCGTTAAAAAACTTAGAAATATTACAAGAATTCTAAAAATTATCATTATTGTATTTTTTACCTCTTCACCCCAATCTTCATTCCAGCTATTTTTAACTATCCAGTACGGAATATTGACGAATTCTAGTTCAGTTTCTGAAATTATAAAATTAAAATTATATTTGTTCTGTTTTATACATACTAATATAACTAACACATGGATCAATAAGTCCCGAGACTAACAATGAAAACAACATTTTTTTTGCAAAATTTTTTTTTATTCATCAACATAATCACCTTTTAGGGTGATACAATGGTTCCAACGCTTTTCCAATTTTTCAATACCATGTTTATAAAAAAATTTATCTTTCGCTTCAAAATAAGCTTCAGTTTCAGCGATGACCTCCTCATTTGAGCCAAATCTTTTTCCTTGGAGCATTTTTTTAAGATCAGCAAAGAGCCAGTAGTCACTGGAGGCTAAATCTGGCGAGTATGGGGGGTGGGGAAGCAGATCAAAGCCCAATTCGTTCAATTTTGCCATTGTTTTCATCGACTTGTGGCAGGGTGCATTGTCTTGGTGAAAAAGGATTTTTTTTCTCTGCATGTGCGGTCGTTTTTTTGCGATTTCCTCCTTCAAACGCACCAGTAAGTCAATATAATAATCACTGTTGATCGATTTACCTTTTTCGAGGTAGTCAATGAAAATCACGCCATGCGTATCCCAAAAAACTGACGCCATGACTTTGCCAGCTGACTGCTGCGTTTTCGGACGTTTCGGACGGCTTTCGCCAGCTGTGCGCCACTCAGATGACTGCCGCTTCGACTCTGGAGTGTAGTGATGTATCCATGTTTCGTCCATGGTCACGTAACGACGCAAGAAATCTTTTTTGTTGCGAGTAAATAGCGATAAACAGCTTTCTGAATCATCGACTCGTTGCTGTTTTTGTTCCATTGAAAGCAATCGCGGCACCCACTTGGAAAAAACCTTTTTCATGCTCAATTTTTCATGAAGGATAGTAAATACACTTCCATATGATATCTGTGTCATCTCAGCAATCTCACGGAGCTTCACTTTACGATCTTTCATTATAATTTTTGTTACTTCACTCACATTTTCCGGTGAAACGGCTTCCACAGGTCTACCCGAGCGTTCCGCGTCATTTGTGTCGGTACGACCACGTTTAAGCTCGGCAAACCACCGACAAATCGTTGCTTTTGATGGACAAGAGTCCGGGTAACATTTTTCAATCCATTGTTTCGCTTGCACGGTGTTTTTACCCATTAAAAAACAATGTTTTATCAGAACACGAAACTCGGGTTTTTCCATTTTTTAAACAAACTACAAAACGACTTTACTCTAACCTCGATAACTCAACTGTTTCTGGTCCGATCGACTTAAAATTTTGACACGTTTCAAGCAAAGGTTAGTACTCTAGAAAGACGTGGTTACTGGTTTACTACGAGCGCCATCTATGGGTTAGTCTCGGGACTTATTGATCCATGTGTTATATAACACTTTTATAAAACTTTCATTGCCTTCGTTTAAAACAATATGCAATTACATTGCCAACCTGAAACAGTTGTCAGTCATTAAAATAACATAACCTTTCAAGGCTGAAGTTTGGAGCTCAAAAAAGATCATAAAATGGGTAAATTGCCTTTCATTTGTTATTAGATGTGTTCTGAGTGGTTACTGCAAAGCCTCAAACCACACTGTTGTAATCATGATCAGACTTATTTTCAACATAATGGATCTCTAGTTCATTATATGCTTGTTTAAGAAAGAATCGTTGAGTAAACAATCTGATAGAATGATAATTGATCGAAGAGACTGTACTGATTGAAGAGAGATTGTTTTTTTTTCTCTCTTTTTCATCGCCTGAAATAAATCATTAAATTACCTTATCCATAATTTTAATTTAATTTATTCTAATTTTTGCCACTATTAGGAAACAAAACCGGGTTTACACATTGGTAATTAGGTTATTACAGATTCTCGTTTTTGAAACGAAACCAACTTCCACATAAAGAAAAATTCACTTCGTTTAGTATGTATATATATATACATATAAGACCATCCAACGAGTTGTTTCTAATGCTAAGGCTAATACAGAAGGCGAAAGTGTGGCCAGTATTTAGAAATATTTAGTTAATTTAGTTGCTCTAATAAACTAAGGGATGGATACAATTTCTCTCGAGGAATTAGCAAAGATAATCGCGATGAACAAAGCTGAATGTCCCATCCACAGTTGTCTAAGAGCAAAAAACTCGTGAGGGAAAATGATTTATCCTGACTATCACGGTTCAGTTGTGAGTTTGAGACATCTTAGAAAATTGTGACAGAAAACCCAGCATTCTTTCCACGATAACAAATATTTAACGATTCACAAAACTGACCAGATGGTGCTGAGAAGGTGTTTTCAGGCATTCGGGAAAACAATGTTGGACTAGCAAATACATCGACTCGCTCGTTTCTAGTAATTCCAGCATGGCCGGGCACTCAACACCACAAAGTTGAGCAGTGTCTCTTGGAGAGCTCATATAACTTGTGATTTGAATCACTACCAGATATCTGGTACAATGGTTTGAGATTGCAGTCAAAGATTCAACATGAGTGTAATCGAACGTGCTTTTTGAGACAGGCTCCAGAGAGAGAAAGTACTGACAGTAGAAGAATATTCCATAGATCACCGCATCTATGATCATACAGCTGTCATTAATTCTCACTACTTGTAATATAAATGAACAGGCAGTGAGCAATCGCTCATCATGTGGGTGGTCTTTTGCTGCATCTGTGTAAAATATTAAATGGTCAGGACATTTTGGGATTGTAGCTTGTGTTAGTTGCGCGATATTTAGTATCATTTTTAGTCTGATGTTTAATCGTTTTATGTAATTTTACAACAGTTTAATTCAATGTAGTCTTAATAAATCTAGTCTGTCAATGTATCTCCAGTACAGTTTAAAATATATAAATAAAATTGAATTTTACGAAACAGGGCGTGAAGACAAAAAAAAAGGGGGGGGCAACATCATCTAGTGTCAAAGTTGGCTTGCAATCTTAGAGGGAAGTTCCTGGAATTTGCATAATCCTTGGCAGTTGGAAGGGTCGGCGCATTGTACTCTCTTCGTCGACTGGAATCAGGCAGGCCAGACCTTATATTTTATTTTCATTTTTATAAATTTTGTATAGCTGTGCTGGTACAATTGAGTGTATGAATGAAGTTGATGATTAATTGTTTATTGAATGTCGCGCGTTAAGAAATTATTTCCTTAACTCGATTCTCTGAATATTTGTAGGGATACTAATATGCGTTATAAAATTAAATGTCTTTTCAAACATTCGTTTGTAACGTTTTGCTACCTAGGATGGAACAAATGAGTCTCGACTATTTGCTTGATCTATTAACAACATTATACAATGTAATATGCTTCTCTTATCCAATAAAAGCTTGCAAATATGGAACTACATGCAAATTTGTGGATTTTTGGGTAAACCTGGATACCTCACAAATTGGTGTCGAAATCCAATTTTTTTTGTGATAGTAAAGAACAACTGCTTAGTGCGAATAGTCTTCATATGTTTTACGATTAGAGTGTAGTGTCTAAATCCTTGGTTTTCGTTTGATGGTTGCACGTTTTTTCTTTTTCTTTTTTTTGGGGGGGGGGGGGGGGATCAAGGGCATGACCCATTATCTAAGAATTATGAACAAGGATTAAATTTTAATAACACCCGTATTTCCAATACTAAAAGGAGTTAGACAGGGAGATACAATCTCACCACGACTGTTCACAACAGCATTGGAACATGTAATAAAATCATTGGATTGGAGTGAAAGAGGAATAAATATAAATGGCAGATATTTACATCACCGCTGCTTTGCAGATGACATTATGATCATAGCACAGACCAAGGATGATTTCGAATGTATGATGAAGGAACTAAAGATAAACAACGTCGGTTTACAAATAAATCCGAATAAAACAAAGTACATGAAATATATTCAAAATCAGAACAACGATCACACGCATAACGAAATACGAATACAAATAGGAAACACAGAAGAAACAAACCAGTTCACATATTTTTTGGGTAAAGTTTTCACAATCGAAAAACAAGGGATGAAATTAGACCTCGAAAAGAAAATATCAAACGGTTGGATCGCATATCATAAAATAAAACACATACTCAATAACAAAATCAGTTCACAAAATAAAGCGAAAATATTTAACCAATGCATGATTCCAGTGCTAACGTATGCTGCGGTAACCTGGACCTTAGTGAAGGAAGTCATAGAAAAATTTAAAGGAACGAGCTTTACTTCGCATAAAGCTACGAGATAAAAATTTGAAGACGTCGGGACAAGGGTAGCCTTGAACAAATGAAGACCACTCAGAAAGTGGACGGATGATATTGTGATAACGGCAGGGAAACAATGGCTTCGTGAAGCGCAAGATAGTTATCGATGGAGTAAATTAAGGGAGTCCTACATCGAATAAATGATGTAACGCAGGCAAAAGAAGGAGATATAGAGAAATAGAGGAAATTAACTCTGCTAAAGCTGTAACAACATCTGGTGAAGGAAAGGAAAGTATGTAGGAAGTACAAAAAAGAGTATGCAGTTTAAGGTGTAAGAACTTAGTGTAGAGAAGGGAGTGCTTCTGCACAAGAAGAGGACATTCAAAAAGAATATGATCTGCATCATAAATGCGGTCCTAATCTGAGGGATGAAAAATACAATGTGGAGAAGAAACAATAGAAAAACGAAAAAGAGACGAAGGAAGACAATTATGGTTGAAACGAAGACGTGTTATGGAGGAAATAATGAAGCGACTGAGGCCAGGAAAATCAGCAAATCAAGGCCGTGATGAAAGAAGAGGCTGTATTAGTTTGTAAAAGGAATGAGGATTAGAAAAGGAGGTAATGTAGACATCCGACCATGATTTGAGGTGTGCTAGTTTAGATGGAAAAAGGATATTGTTAGCAGGAAACATTGATAAATTTGCCGTTAAAGGAAGCAGAGCGAGCAAATGAGTCAACTAGGTTGTTGTCCGCGGTGCTGCTATGACTGGGAATCGATTTGAATAGAACGAACTAAGAAAAAATTGGCAATTAAGGAACGAATAGAAAGGATAATGTAGTCGTATGAAGGGAATGGAAAAAGAGAGGATATGGCCTGTAACACGCTCATTGAGTCATAAGGTACTTGTTATTATAAAAGAAAAGTGCGATGAATAGAACTTTACGGAGTATTGCATACGATTCTGCAGTAAAATTAGAACAGAAGGAAGGAAGTTTATAAAGGTCGTAGGGTCGTCGCGATAGCCTAGTTGCTAGAGCGCTTGACTTCCGATATGGCGGTCACGGGTTCGATCCCGAGCGACGACAAACTTATTACAAGAATTAAATAAATAAATAATCGCTAATAGTCACGTGGAAGGCAATGGCAAACCACCACGTACAACATCATATGCGCGCTAGGTCAGTACACAGCAGACCCACACCGGACGGACTGCACTTGTAGCGCGATAACAAGCGGCTTCAATCAGTCCCGAATGTAGTCTTGCGTGTGTACACCTGCGTTGCATATTACAATTGCCTGGTACACAACCTATATCGGTACAGCTAAATGTACGAATAGGTTGCACCAACGCGCTATGTAGCGTTCGGCACCTGAGATTGATTGATTGAGTGCGGATGAGAAGGCCCTCATCGCTCTTGGAACCATTCGTAAAAAGGATAGAAGAAGAAGGAAATAAGGACCTCAAAGTCTCGCTGAACTCGCTTAAGGCGATTGGAGGTGAGCATTTAGTGTGAGAAGGAAGGAAAAAAAATAAGAGAATGTAAAAGATCTGAAAAGTTGAATGTAAAGAACGGAAGTTTATGATACGTATAGATAAAAGGCGAATAAGGAGAAAGGCGCCGAGAAACATGAGGAAGAATAGGAATCTTCAAGGAGGAAACCCGGCAATTAGCTGAAATGTAGGAATAAACAGAAACTAATTTAGAAGACTTAATAGGAAGACGTCTTATGAGGAAGCGATCCCCGAGGAAGGATCTGTGAATGTGTAAAGGATGAATGTTGGCTTCTGAAAGTACTGCAGGAATGGGAGAGGATTTCAGAACACCAAGGCAAAGGCGAAGACATGAATTCTGGACTTTATCGAGTTTGGAAAGAAGATATTTAGAAGCACTGCCGTAAATGAAGGAACAATAATCAAGCTTGGAATGAATTATAGATTTATACAGAATAAGGAGAACATTGCGGTCGCCACCCTACTTGTGGGAAGAAAGAGCCTTTAATAAATTAGTTCTCTTAAGACAGGAAGTATATAAGTAAGAATTATGCTTATGGAAGAATAATCGGCTGTCTAGAAAATAGCCAAGATAGCAAAAGGACTTAACCAGTGGAATAAATAAATTGTTTAAAGAGATATTAATTAAGGAAATATTATATGGACGAAAGGAAAAAACCACACAAGCAGATTTATAAGAAGAAATGGTTAGATGGACGTTAGATGTTTTTTCTTTCTTTCGTTAGTTACTGTTTTTTTTCATCTCCTCCGTTAACCAATAGTTTGCAGTTTTTTTTCTTTTTTTCCCTTTTTCTTTTGTGCATTTCTGATGTACAAAAAGTAAGCTAAGTTACCACAATACATTCGAGAAATAAAAGTTTTTTTTTGCGGCAATCGTATGTCACACAAGTCGCGCCCAAATGGGTACTTTTTTAAATTAATTTATTTTTCCGTTTTCTATCGATTTTGCTTTTTTTTCTATTTCGGTTTTTTTTTCTTTTTTTTTCTTTTTTTTTTTTTTATATTTGATTTAGACAAGTCCAAGTTCATCATTTAAAACTCCCGTTACCACTCACTCGTTGACTAAGTTGAAACAATTCGTGAACATATCCTTTGGAGGCAATCTCAAAAATTGTAGTTTATGCACATTGAGACCCAATATAAACTAGTCAACGATGACGCATTACGTTTTATCCAGGTATTGACGGGTTTCAATGAGTATGTCTAGCAAATCACGTAGGACGTCATTGCACACCCCTCTGCAGATAATAAATATACCGCATTAAAAAACTTTTTAATACGGTATTATCAAGTGACTTTGATGACTTTTTGATCTACTGTAGGTTTATCTGAAACTCTCAATTTCCATGCTAAATGAGGAGCTGACAAAACTATGATCTGAATGACTGAAGCGAACGATGACATGTACACAATCAATACTTGAGATCAATGCTCACCCACCCCACATACTTTAGCCGATAGACATAGGCTGTATAATGCCTGTAGTCCAGCATCATTTATCTACTGTGGTTCCCGTCAAATGAAAACTAACGAAGGCTCCTTGATAAATTTTCAGAAACGACTTGACAAAATAGAAATCTAGATTTAACAAAAACCGAAAGTTAGTATTTATGACTGTTAAACTTCGCTTAAATGGGTTGTGTCGGGCAACTGCCTGTAGTAATGATCGGTACTAGTATCACGCTATGTTTGGCGGAATGGCTAAAAAATGTTGACCCCCATGTAAATATAATGGTAAAATTGTCACAACTGTTGTCTTTAGTGATTTCTCAGCACAACATTTGTTTCTGCGCAACTATTTATTTGGAAACCAATTCCTGGTTGACGCAAAATTTAAGTGTTCTGTGATAACTAGAATTCGCGGTATGTTTATGCAAAAACTCCTTTGTTACTATCACTCACGATCAATGGTCTACAGTACCCCCAACAGTAAAATAAATTTAAATGTAAACTTTGGTTTTAAAAATATTTGGAAATGGTTGTATATTATAGTGAACATTACTTACCCATATTCTGGGTCTGTTTATAAACTTATGGAATCGCTGTTTGACTACTCATAACAATAAGTTCTTGATATGTGGAATACCTCAAGCAACAGGCTTATGTGGCATCAAATTTGTCTGGGACGAGGTATCCTTTCAGAGCAATTCAAGACGATCTTTCATACGTTATAATTTCGTTTTTCAGTTCAATATCATATTACCTTTATAGATGCTGTCGTGTCACTAATGGGCGTTACTGCATGAATACCAGAGCATGCATAATAAAGATGTTCTTTCAATCATCATTCGTCTATGACAGCGTGTCATAAAGACCAGTGAGCCGTGACTACTTACACGACCTATTCATAATGCTAGAAGACATATTTCATAGTTCGCACCAAACAAAGGTTCGAAAATATAGAACTTACATTTAGGTGTATAGTGAGTTAATTTATATTCTTTGCCGGAATCAGAATAAACTCGGATACTATCCCACATATGCATAAAATAATATACTTTTGTACAGTTCACTACAAAATAAAATTAAAGAACGCATTATAGAAGTGGCCTAGTAGAAATGAACCTATAAAACACATTGAAGCGTTATCCATTCTATACATAAATAGCATATTCCTTGAAATATATTTCAGTTTGTTTTTAAGATCCGTCACTACTAGGATGCTTTTATTACGTGGTCCTTAATCTTAACTAACTGTAATAGATTTGACTCATAGATCTTTTTTTACATATTTTATTATTTTGCTATGAGTGCAATTATATTTATTTTTATAATTCATATAAAAAGTAAAATACATGCATGGCATGGGCGTCGCCAAGGGGGGGAGGGAAGGCCCCCTGGAGCTTTGACACTTTTTGATCAACTGGCCGTGATGAGTATTCACAGGCGCGTAATCATGGACAATTTGGAAGACCTATAATAAAGTAGTAGAACAATTTGCCAGTAACCCACGAAAATTGTGTTTTAATTAAGATTTTATTCTTGTTTAATAAAATATTAAGCCTTTACAAATTATACATTTTATTTTTCCTATAACTCATAAGCTCTTTCTATCATCTTGCCCCCTCCTGACTCATCGGCTGGCGACGCCCTTGATGCATAATGAGCGTTTTTCATGCACATCCTTCAAAATAAGCCTATAATAAAAATATTTCGCTACTTACTTTTGGTTCCATATCCCACCAATAAAACTGCATGATCTAAACGATCTGGGTCGCATATAAATTGAGGTAAATATTGAATTCCACCAATGTAGTGCTAAAATATTATAAATGTGTATGTAATATGTATATATTATTATTATTATTATTATTATTATTACGAGTCGAGTGAGAATAGATGACGATATGTTTATGTAAGTTTTTATGTGTTACAATTAAAAAGTAAATTTAGTTACAGTTTCTGTTAACTGAACAGTTATTTTAAAACTAATTATTAATAAGAAGGGAAATTTACCAATCCATTAAAATGGAGAATTTGTTTTAGCCACTATATTTAACTGAATGCAATTAATAGTAGACAACAACTGTTTAAGTTATTCTGTTTAGCCGAAGTATCTTTCGTTACTGTTTCATTTTGTGGGTTTCAGACTGGTTTTTTGTTTTATATGATTCTTTTCTATTGATCAATAGAATAATATAATTTAGTTAGTCCCATGAAAGGCAATATGACAAGTCACCACGCATACCATAATATGAGCGTAGTTTGGTGTGTACACAGACACACTTTGGATTGCATTTGTATTGTGAAAACAAGCGATTACAATAAGTTTCAAGTGAAGTTTTGCAGATACTTGTGTAGAAAAATAAGAAAAGAAGAGAAGTATAATTTCTGCTGTACTCGAACCAGTAGCGGATCCACGGGGAGGGAAATAGGGGACACTCCCCCTCCCAAGAACCAAAAACTCGATGAAAAATTTGTTACTACAGAGAAACTTAATTTACACTATAAAAGATTCGTATAAATGTTACCCATATAACTAATATTTAATACTGTTTTCTAGTATAACTATTAATGTTCCGTTTTTATTCTATTTTAAGTGCAACTGTCGTCGATCTTTTGTCCTCTTTATTTATTTTTAATTTTTATTTTGCAATATAATTGAAAATAGTTCAATGAGAAATATATTAATTACAACGTAATTCTTAGGCTACCCCTCATTCGAAAAAATGTCCCAATTTTATGTAACGCAAAATGTCCCAATTTTATGTAACGTTTGTTATATTTTATAGGATTTTGTTATTGTTATTTAAAAAATGTCACAATTTTATGTAATAAAAGTTAAATGTTAGAATAGGATTTTTGTGGGTTTTTTTTGTGTTGATGCCAGTAAGAATTACGTTTTAAATTTTGATCATTTTATACAAAGTATAGAAGAGAAAGAGACAGAAATGAAAGCAAGAGGGGTCAAGGGGCACAGCCCTTTGCGGGGCCAAAATGATCGAGTTTATATATATATATATATATATATATATATATATATATATATATATCTGTTTTACTTACTCGCGGACAAATAATTCGGATCGGATTACTAACAAAAATAAAAAAGAATTTACATCTAATAAAAAACACTATCTTTCTATCTTTTCTAGTAATTTATTATTCAAATTCTGAACTATCATTTTAGCTGCAATTTTATAATTTCGTTTTATTTTTCATCTAAAAATAAAACAAAATTTTAATTAAATTGTAATAATTATGTACTTTTAAAACATTTTTAAATTTCTAAGGAGGTCGCTGTTTGATTTTCTTTATGAAACAAGGTATTTCTCAATTTTACTGCTTACCGTGTAAAATATTATGTAATTATACAATTTACCGCTCCAAAATATTTTTCTAGATCCGCCCCTGGCTCAGACCAATGTGATCTAAGTGCATAGTATTTTATTTCATTCTATAATTTTTAGATTCAAATTATTTGACAAAGTGAAAGAATTATTTTTAATCCATGAAGAAGTGTAAAAGATGAATATTAGATTAAGATTTTTCGCTAGAAAATTTTCTTCAAACATTGGTTAAGAATTTTTATGTAAAAACTAATAAATCTGAATACATGTAGACTTCTACACAAAAAGAAAAGCTTATATAGCTGTGTATATAATTTTGAAGACTGTGGTAGTCTATTATGTCATAAAAAATGAATTTTACTATTATAAATTTATGGATTACAAATAATTTAAACAATATTATTTTGTTCATCTATGCATGTAAATTTTAGTAAATAATATTAAATCGAATTCGATTTTATAATTTTTTTAAATATGTTTTTCAGTAAAACTGTATTGTTATAATTTTCAGTGGAATTTGTTTATACGAATTTAATTTAATTTAAATTTTTATATCTTACTTTGCTAAATTATACTTTGTAATGTAAGTAAAACTTCACTTATAATAAAGACCAGAATCGATTAGTTAAAAACGAATTTCAATTTATGACTTACTAATTAATATTTGTATATGACTAAGTATATAATAAACGTACTTGTAAGAATGCAGCATTTATTGATGTTGATACCGGCCCGTTTTGAGCCAACCATTTAGCTAGATCTGTTTCAGAAGAGGATATATTTACGCTTCCCGTTATTTTAACTTTTAACTTTGACGTTTCCAGCTCACATTCATCCTTATAGCCCTTGTAACTGTAATCATCTTCCGACACCAAACCGCCGAGTTCTTGTAAAGCCAAGTATGTCAGTGCCAGTGTTCCACCATCACAACCCAAGTCATAAGTATCACAATCAACGATTTCTAGTAAATGTAACCAAATATGCATAATTAATCCGAATTATCGAAAAGAGATATTCTCGTTAAATTTATTTTATTCGATAGTGTTTGTTACAGTTTAAACGCTTTATTTTATAATTTTACCTTGTTCCGATAACGCTACTAGGGTCTCGCGTTTAATTGCTACCTGTCCTTCTATGTTTCCCGTCACTGAAAAAGCATAACACGATCCACAAGAACCCTAAATTTTATACAAAAGTCGTATGATAAAACTTTCACGATAATTTAATAAATTAATTAAATACGTGCAGGTGGAGTTACCACATGCAAGTAAACGGATTACATATTGCGCAAAGACATACCATTTGGGAGTGTCGAAATTATGAGTCATTTAAGAAAAAATAAATGAATAAATAAAATATAAAAGCTAAGTTTACACATAATAAAATTGTATATAATCACTAATTAATTAGATTTTTATTATTTCTTTACTTTTTGCTTTTCATAATATATTCAGATAAAATAATAGTGAATATAACTTGCTGCTGTATATTTGAAACCTTCATTGTGCTGTTCCTTGAGGTTATTTCGTTTTATTTATTGCTCACGAATCCTGGCTCTTTCTATTTTAATTTATAAATCATTGTGTTTTTTTTTTAACATTATTTCGATATAATCTTGAAATTGTAAGTCGGCTTCTTACTATTAATTTTTCAATGGCACAATTAATGTTTAAATTTCTTTCGATGTTCTCGCTAAATAAATGAATATGTGAAAGTAAAACAGTCTAGTTATTAAAAAAACTGTAAAACGGATCTTGCTTTTCAAAGAATATCCTTAAGTGTTCAATGACTTACTGGTTTTTTTTTATTTCCTGCACCATGTACAGCATTTTCGGCTGGAAGGATGAAAAGTTGGCATTGTATTTTTTTAATTAGTTCAGATTATTTCAGAAAGGATAGAAGGGATATGATAGTTGCAGAACCGTCTTGTAGTTGAGATTTAAGGTTAAGAGATAGTTTGTGTTTGAGCCGCAGAGTTTTGAAGTAGTGGACATAGGACGAGAAAATGGGTAACAGTGATAGGGCCGTTGCAGGAGGAGCATAGCGGAGCGCAGAGTTCAGACGAAATGTGACCATGTGAATATCTTGCGTGCCTGATGTGTGAAGCTGACACTGGTCGAAGCGAAAGAAAGTGATTCTATGGATAGACGTTGTCTTTGATGAGGCGAAGGTGTAATGGTCTGGAGTCAGTCCACTTGTCTTGCCACTGAATCCAGAAAAGTTTTTTGATTAAATATTTAACGTTTGATAGTGGGGTCTTTATATTCGGAGCAGGTCGCATCAGTGCTGTTTCTTTCGTTGCTATGACAGTAATTGCATTTTCCAAAATGCCTGTGTGTTCTGGTATCTCCATATAAGCAACGGGATATAAGAGATCGATTTTTTGCGAAGATCTCATAGATGGACGCTATTATGTGATTGCGTTTTTTGTCTTTTACATTTTTCATAGTCAGAACGGAATCAGCTACAATAATTATGTTTGTCTGATGAATAACTGACGCATACGTCAAAACTAGGAATATACCGTAGAATTCTGATGACAATGCCGAGAAGGAGGATGGTAAAGGAAACCTAGATATTGTAATGTGTACATTACATTAGGTATTAATAAAAAATAAAATAGTAAAATTAAATTTAATAAATTATCGAAAAATTGGCGCGAGTGTAAATGTGTGTGTGTGATATTGTTGTCGGCTAGGGGTGAATGGACCATCGTGCATTAACGCAAAGCGAGTTGCGCGTTAGGATAGATCCAAATGGGGCCGAGAACGAAGGTATCGCGAACAAATCAAGAACGAAAAAAGATGAGCAGAGCAGTCTGATTTTTGTCTCGGTTGAAGTTGGTAAAAGATTAGTTTCGGGCTTGGTCATCAGACAGGTCAGTAAAAGTGTGCTAAATTGGCCACCACCAGTTTATGCCTGCGTCGCTCGACATAGTGCGAGATCTTAATTTCGATCAAGTATAGTCGCGATTGTTTTTATTCGATAAATGTACTGGTTATACATTTTAAATTATTCTAAACATATCGCGAACCGAGTTTCCCACCGCAGATCCACCAATTCGGGGGACCAACGGACCACCGCCATTGCAGGCAACTCACCTCCTGGCCGACATAGAGATATGTATCAAATTTATTTATATTTAATAATCGTTGCCGTGGTTGTATTTATACTATTTTAATTAATTTGTGTTTTCAGCAGCCGGCCGTCCTACAATAAAAACTTTAAATCGCAATCCATTTCTTGGACTTATCTAATACTACTACTAATAATAATAATAATAATAATCATTATAATCTTATATATATATAAAAATCCCAATGTTTGTCCGCGGTAATTTCCGAAACTATTCAACCGATCTTAATGAAATTTCTGTGTGTGATTTGGTCCAACTTAAAAGATAGGATAGTTTTTATATCGATTGATGATCTCAATATTTTTTTATTGAAAATTAAATGTTTTTTTTTATAGGATAAAGGTTTGTAATTAGTTATAAGTTCCATAAGTGTCTAACAGATGGTAGCATAAGTGGCGAATCGTATAATTTAATGTCTGAGGATGGCATGATTTTGTAAGTCGAGCAACTGCTCGGTGCGCCGGGTACTATGCGTGATTCGGTTAGGCAATGATGTTTCGTTCGATGGAACATTCGCTGCTGTAGTTAACGGAAAAGTGTAAATAAAATCGATAGTGCGCGCTAGATTAATGATAGCTGACGAGACCAAAAATAAGTAAACGAAGAAGTAAAAACAAAAGGTTACAGATGAAATTCGTTTTTTTTTGGGTTAATTATTATTTTCGAGGGAGGTAATTATATTTACATATATTATCATGCGAACTACAGCGTCTGGAATATCCAATTAACTGTGTAGAACTTGCGGCGGTCAATATGAAAGACGATTGCGCGAGCAAATGTAATAATTTAAAAGACTAAAAATAAAGTAAATAACGAAACAAACTAAATGAATAAGAAATTTAGCGAGATACGAAAATTTCAACGAAGTTATCTATATATATATATATAAAAATGAATATATATGTATAGACCCCGAAACTATCCATCCGAGTGTTATGAAATTTGGATAGTTTTTTTTTATGCGGTCATAGGGAACAATATAGGCTATTTAAAAGTCAAAAAAAAAAAAAAAAATTACAAAATAAAATTTTTCGTAAGTTTTATTTTTAATTATTTAAATTTTGCCGGCTATGTAAAATGTTTTACTTTGTATTTTTTATATTTATTTACGTTTTGCAAGAAGACCTATTTTTTTATTATTTAAAACTGAAGGTTATTGTTTAATGTGAGTATTTGTTTTTGTTTTTGTCAAGTAGTATTTCTTTTGTGTAAAGCCTTGTAGGTAAGCGACGAAATTTATTTACTCTAATTCAGACTGATTGGCGAACCTGTTAATAGATAAATTTAATTTTAGTATTATATCGTACTCATTCACATTCCGGCTGTGTTTTACGATTTCATTAAATTTTTTGAAACAATTTTAAGTTTCACAAGAATTGAACGAAGCGGGATAATGAGAAATTGCACTTACTTTTTGGATTTTGCTTTCGGCAACAGTAGAAAATTAGAATATCGAAAAAATGTTTCCTCAATCCGTTAATAGCAGACAAGCCAACGTTCAGGAAGGACAACGTCTGCCGGGTCCGCTAGTAATAAATAAAATACAAAATTTGAATTCTGCGGAACTAAACCCGCAGTGGCATACCTGAGGACGAAATAAAACGCCGTAGTCGCGTTATAATATGATTATATTTTTGTATACCAAAGCACATCCTGCTGGGCTTTCCGAGCTGGATCCATCAGTGTGGTAAACTATGTTTCCTCTAAATGACAGCAGCTTATGAACAATTGCAAACTTTTTTGATGTAGCAATGAATAATCAAATGAAGCTGTACTGTTTGTCTACGAAGATAAATCATCCGAGGAGTTTCAGATTGGACTTTTGAAAGTTTAGGATGACCGGAGTTCCATGTAGACGCTGAGATTTAATAGTGAACAGAACATAGCTTCATCTATTTCACTGAACTGTATCGATTTTTTTCGAAGAAATTTAACTAAAGCGGAGTGACATTTTGGACATGACATTCGTTATTTCTCTCATTTAACCAGAAACTCTAAATTAATAGTACGTCGTTAACTTTGAAATTTCATGTTACAGCTCTACTATTTTGTTCAAGGGACAGACTACTGATTTTTAGGTTTAATTGATTTAATACAGACATTCTAAGCGGGGACGGTGGTAATTAATTGTAGTTGATTTCTATGAGATATTTTTTCTAGTTTATTTTTCCTACGGTTTTTTTCCCCTGGTCGCAGGGGGTAACACAGGAACTAATTCCAATTTTTTATTTACATATTTTGATTTAATGTTTTTATACTGCAGTTCCATTTTGTACATGTTATTTTCACTCTACTTTTATGTTATTAATCATTTTGCTATACCACAAATGTAATTAGCACTGTAAAAAGTGCTCAATATCAACATTTAAATTCTAACATTTTTTGTTTACTGGATCTACAAGTGCAACGTGTTAATTTAAATCAATGGAATGGTTATCAGCATGAAATACATACCTGATTCTTAACAGGGGTAACTGCATCATGATCACGCCAATCGAATTCGGCCGGTGCTTCCTTGTCCGGAATCTCTGCCTCTTCCATAGATGTTTCGAAGTCAGATCTTTCTGATTTCGGCAACAGACCAGTGTATTTTTTACTGAATTCTTCACCTATTTTCGTTAAGAATAAAAATATGTATTTAATTGTAGTAATTTATTTTTTTTATCACTGCTCAATATTAATTAGTAATTGGCAACACTAGGTTATTGAAGAGAGCAGAACAATTCTATTTACATTATGAAATTTTTAATTTTTATATTTTGGATTGAAATACTTCAATTCATAAACGAGAGAAGAAAAAACTGTAATTAAATGTTCTAAAAGCAATATTAAATCAAATTCGGAAATAAGTTATTAGGGACCATTCGTCTCGTTTTATTGCTTTGTAAATTTTGTAATTTAATTGTATTGGTTTTATTTAGGCTGACATAAGGAGCTATATAATCTAAGTGTGATCTAATTATTGCTCTCTATATAAAATCAGATTAATACTGGGAAATGCTCCTCACTTTATACCGGATATAGGTCGAAACACATTAAGCCCTTTTTCACATTTCTGGAATAAGTAATTTTTTTCTTTATTCAAATTCAGTTTAGAATCGTATAATGAGTTACGGTATTGATTTTCTTTTTAACCTACATACTAAGGTCTTTAGAATACAGAAAAAATATAAAATTCGAAAAATGTTGATACGAGGGTGGTTCAAATATAAACCGGAATTTTTAAATAAACGCGCGAAAAATTTATTGTGGAAAAAGTGGTTGCACCGGGCAGTTAGACCGGTTTGTTATGTAGAGCAATGCCTTGTGATTATTATTTGTTTGGCCCGTTGAAAGAAGCACTTGGTGGACAACGTTTCGACACAAGCCGCGAGATTTTTACGAAAAAGGAATAAAAAAATTGCCGGAGAGGTGGAAAAAGTGCGTAGCGTGCGAGGGGGGTTATCTCGAAAAATTGTAAAAAATATGAACACTGTAAGTATAAAATAAAAATTTTTATGACGAAATTCCGGTTTATATTTGAACCACCCTCGTATTTAGGGACCAAAGTTTGAGAAAATACACGCATAAAGCGTTATGATTCTAAACTTTAAAAAAGTGTACAGCCCTTTCCATGGAAGCTGGAGGGTCACTCTTTTTTTAAAATAATGTATATCAGTTACTACAATATAGGAAAAATACGAGACCCCCAAAATTTTAAAATCAAAGGGCCCAAATTTAGAAAAATATGAAAATGAAGTTTTAACAAAAAAATTTTTAAAGATTCCACAACCAGTTCTATATGAGTTACGGTATCGAATTTCTTCTTAACCTACAAAAATAATTAAATGTATCACAATCCCCGACGCCTTGTCACAAGGGTATGGGGTTTACTTTACTTTATATTCCTCTCAAATATATTACCTTGCTGGCGGTTTCAGTTTTTCAGATATTTTAATCTAAATTTCACTTTTTAATTGACGTATTGGTGTACTTATTTAAAAAAAAAAAAGTATATGTGAACGCTGCAATCTTTATGAAAATTTACAAAGTAATACAATTTAAAGTCCGAATGAACGGGCCGGCGAAGCGGCCAGCGAGACCAACCCCCTAGTATAGTATATAGATGTACAGAGCAAGTGTTCAAAAATATTAACAAATATACTAAAATATTCTATGTAACATTTTGAATTTAAGGGTAAAATCAGTTTTTATTTTATTGATATTATCTGTTTATCACGTTGATCTGTACATTTTAAATAATAAAAAACGTTTGTTAGTATCTGGTGCTACTGGTATTTGTAATTATTGTAAGGGTTTTTTCTCTTAGAGGAGCTTATGAGGAGAATTTATTGATATTTATGAGGTATCATAGTTATCGATAACAAAGTTTGTGAGAATATTAAAACAGACTGTATAGTCATTTGAATATCACGGCAGCAACGTTAGGAATAGTTTGAAAATTAAACTGGATATTTTTTTCTTTTTCTTCTTATTGATAAAAATAATAAATATTAATTTTTACAATATGTTGGAAAGGTCGGAATATCTCACTTACTAGACATATCAGAAAATTTATTCACACCATAGAAGGCGGTCCCTTGATCAACCTCATTAAGTACTTCTATTTTGATCATATTCTCTGCAAATATTCGTAATCGGATATTTCTTTCTTCATTATTTAGATATCGTATTCCATAAGTATGTATGAAATCGTTAAAGGCCTGTCCATAGTGACTGTTTAATTCACTTTCGTTCATCCGACTAATCATCAATCGTGCAACCTGTAACAAGAAATTATTGTTAAGCTAATAATTGTTTCTCTTTAAAATTCCCACAGACTATACCGAACCAAAATCAGAGAGATAATTTTTTGAATCCTTGGTTTTTTATTAAGAATGATGGGAATAAAATAGCTTCAGAATAAATTAAAATCCGTAATAAAACTTATATCAAAATATTTATTCAACGGTTAAAATACTTGCATGTTGAGTTGCTTGCATGAGGCAACTTATCTTAGTTAATACACATTAACTTACAGAACTAGATGAATGAATAACAATACAAAATCGACTAGAAAATCGTGAATTAACTATCAATAAAACTCTGGGTTATTACATTAAAAATCATGTGGAAGGGGAAAAAGAACGTATGAAAATTGTAGAGAGAAGGTAACAAATAAACTGTATCGACAAAATCTACAAAGATGCTATGAATTTTCTTTACGATAATTGTCATTATTTATTTAGATTCATCTGTAATTTTTGAAATAAACATGATCAAATGTAGCGTATTAAAAAGATTAAGAATTTCGTTAACTGGTCTTTTTGAGTTCAATGATCTGAGGTCCTTAAAATTTTAGATTTAATCTTAACAATGTTGCAATGTTGCTTTTTCAAACTATTCCATATTACAGTTTCATACTCCGATTGAATAGAAGAGAATTTTTTAGGGCTATTGCATCCTTATTAAATTCTTAAAAATTTATTTTATGATAACTGTCCATATAAATAAAATTAAATAAAATCATCTACCAAAAAATAAGTTATTCAACGAAAAATGAATGTTTTACTGAATCATAAAATTTCTAAGCACACTCTTATTACACTACTAGCCCGGGGGAGCCAGCGACACATTTTTGTGACCAAAACTATCTCGACCAATTTTCTGTTACGTGCTCTATATGCTGATACAATGGAGCCGTGGAGAAGTCAGTTGCAATACCAGCCTCCAAAAAAAGAAGTGAAACCAATCCGGCCGAAAATTTATTCATCGTTTTAAGTATATCGTGTATAATAGATAAAAAAAATAGTCAGTTGGCTTAACCTGGTGGATTATATGTCAGCTGGTTGTCAGCTGTCAGTTTTCCCCCAGCCTATAGGCAGCTGACTATTTTTCGTTTTTTGTTTTAAGAATTACATAAACCATTATATAACAAATTTTCAACCAGGATGAAATCACTAAACTTTATTGTTTTTGCTTGTTCGTATAACCAGTTGAAGTATAAGCCACCGCATTAAAGCCAACTGATTACTTTTTTCCCTGTGATACACGACATACCTAAAAAAATGAATACATTTTCAGCTAGAAGATTGGTTTCACTTATTTTTTATTAAACGTGCGTGGGAGCGTTGCTTAACTCCTGTTACTGAGTCGGTTGATGTTCACGAGGCTTCTCATAACAACATCATATGAAGCATTTTATGTAAATATCAGCCGAATTAAAAGGTTTGACTGAGATCTATCGCTTGCTCTCGGGCTAGAAAATTTGGCATAGTTCTCAAATTCCCGCTCTTGATTACTTTTTTTTATCATACATTGAGACTAGTACAAGTTACAATCATTTCATTTTTAACATTCATCCCGTGTATAATTGAAATTAAGGTCTTCATCTAACCTGATGGAAATTTGGCATATAATAATAAAAAAAAGTCTGAATTATTTGATAAATACCCGGTAGATGTATTCGGTCCGCATCCGGGAAATAATTGGAGAGGAATTAAGTGCCCCGATACAGAGACAAAGAAATGAGCTTTTGATACGATCGAGTTTACGAAGAAATTGTTTGGGAGCACTTGCGTACAGGAATGTGCCGTAGTCAAATTTAGAAAGGATTATTGATTTATATAATATAAGTAAAATGTAAGGATCATCGCCTCTTTTACGGGGCGAAAGAGATTTTAGTCAATTGAGCCTTTTGAGAACGGACGTATACAGATAATTGATATGTTCCAAAAAGGATAAGTATGATGCCAAGATAAGAGAAGGAATTGACTAAAGGGATGGGAAGGTGGTGTAATCAAAGATTAACTAAGGAACAGTTATAAGGATAGAATGTGAAAACCATAGAAACGAGTTATTAAGTCCCGCATTCACCGATGAGATATTATCTGACGAGAAGTAGATACGAATATCATCAGCAAAGAATGACGACGTATAGCAGGACTGTGAAAATATACATTGATAAGAGAAGGGCTAAGATCCTTGTGAGGGCCTCGGTAAACCACTCTGGAATCAGCGAAAAAGGGAGTAGAAAAGTGAACTATCCTGTGTTACGGAAAAGATTAATAACTAAGGAGGTGAAGTGAAGAGGAATATTAATGGAGAGCATTTTGTTTTGCAAGGAAGGTAAATGGACATTATTAAAGGAAGAGGTGGTATCAATGAACGCGGAAGCAGTACATTTTTTGAGGATGAGAGATTTATAAATATCAGAAAGGAATAAAGGAGCATTGAAGTCGCCTTTAAATGTCAGTGGCAATGGTAGGAGGCGAAGCAATTTTTGTACATCTTCTGGTTTTACTTGCTGACTTGGGGGAAGATAAATGGTACAGATTGAAAGTGGAGCTGGCGTACGAATTTCCACTGCAACTGATTGAATATCGAATGGTAACATTATCTGTTGAAAGTTTATATCCGCACAAACATATTACACCGTCCATGTGCACAGCCACCAAGCACCGGATTTGATTTGAGAACTTCATGATTTTTTAGTTTTAAATGTTGGTTTTGCTTTAAGTGGGTTTCTTGAATGCCCTGATACACGGGTTGTAAGTTGTGATTAGTTTTATCAAGTCTTCGTTATGAATGTGTATTCCATTGTAATTCCAGGATATTATCAAGCATTCCATGTTTTTTTTTGTTTTTTTTTTTTTTTATTATTTAGATAGCTGTTACGGTTACGAGTATCTTAATTATTTTTGTAATTTTAATTTTCATTTGATGATCTTTAACGTAGGCGTAGCAATATTTCAACTGTTGAATTAAGCCGGGAATATTATTTGTAAATTCGGATGCTATTTGGTATGCATTTTGCACCTTTTCACACATATCTATGTACAAGATTAAATTTGTCGGTATCAGTGTATTGTTAGGTGCATTTATTTCTTCTTGTTTAATATATATTTTTAACAATGTCTCTACTATCTCATCTGTTGCTTCGTCTTCTGTGGTATTTTCATCCTATTTGATAAAATTTTTCTTTTGTTTTTTTTTGCACTTTTTGTTTTCTTTGTGGATTATTCGATTCTAGAAATACCTGATGCGGCATTTGAACTGGAATGGGCTGAGGAAGTGGAGGGGTTTGAAGATGCTGCCCGTTTTTGCGAATTTAATTGCAAGCTACTGTTTGGCAGAGAAGGAAAATTTTGTTCCATTACCTCGTCTAAGAATTTGCTTTCTTGGTCCTTGCTAAGATTTTATGCTATTTGAGATCCCTTTGTGGTCTCCATAGAAATGTACGATTGATCGCCATGCAAATTTTTTCTCTCAAAAATACGGTTTTGGTCGATGTCTGTATTTAAAGAGAAACCATTATGTCAAGTTCTGTGGTATCTGAAACATACTAACTCGTCGAATGTAATACAAATTCTATACTTCCTATCGTTATAAGTTAGGGCGGAAGGAGTCAGGTAGTTTGATGTTATCCGGTATGTTGGCATGTAGCTGCTGACGCTGGTTTACTATGTGGCCGAATCATCTTGCGGTTAAACACATAGAATTGAAATGTGGAAAACGAGTTGTAGCTTAAGAGTACCTTTTAGGTAATTTTCTATTATAGTGTTCGGTATGATTGGACCAACATTTGATAGGAGCATCTTTCTTGAAGACGAGTTTAGTTTACGAGATTTCACAAAATGTTTACCTATTTTAATTCCTTCATGGATATGTACTACGTTATTGACTATATCTTTGTTTGCTAAAAAGATTATTACTCTATTGTTACTGACTCGGGAAGCGGCGATAATATTTTTTGAGTCTTTAACAATAAGTTTAATTGCTTGCAAATGGTCGATAATTTTTGTATTTGGTAAATAATTAAATATTTTGCCTTGTTCTTCGGTCGGATGTTAGAAATTTAAAATCGGTGTTATTTTTCTTTTTACTTTATCTGAATACGAAACTGCAGCGGTTTTTAGAATTTGGTTTGGATCGTTGTAATTTGCGTTAGTAGTGTTAGTAAGAGGGCTAATAAACGGAACGGGATCGAAGATTTCGGTTCGGTTATTTTCATGTTAGTGTTGATATGAACTATAATAAAAGGAACGGACTCATCGCTAGTTGATGATGTTATCATTGTTTAGGCGGTGCGTGCACCTGATGAGAAACAGATTCGAATAGTGGTGAGCCCCCAAACATTATATATTGAGCTGAATGCTCTTTTCGCTGTTCATGGGCGACATTTGAGCTGAATCAGCTTTTCTCATTTTTTTCTCGATGATGTAGAATTAAAAAAAATAAAATAAAAAAAAATAAAAGAAAATTAAGAATTCGGGCGCCAATGACACTTAACCCCGGTGTGTCATTACCGGACAACTCAATTCGTAGAGCTTTAGGCTTTTAGAGAAAACTAAAATAAAAAATAAAAAAATGTCTCCGTTTGGGAGATGTCACCGGGACCCACCCCGTGTCCAATAAAAAAGATTTCGACTTTTAACGCGTATATTTTCGCTAGGATTAAAAAAATTATAATAAAATTGTTAACAGGATGATTTTAGCGTTCACCCGAGAAGTATACTTGTGAACAAATTAACACATTGAAAAATTTTCTACGAGAAACGCGTGCGGCAGAACACGTACGATTTTCAAAACGACAACGCGACGAGTTGCTCGAGGCAAAGGAGCCTCGACGACGTTCAGCCTAAGACTCTTGCGAGAGACTAAACAGTGTCTGGCCAGGATCGCTCGATGTCCTCTTGCCTTTCGCTAAGACGACTAATTTTACACAAAAAATATTTATTATACAAAACACCGCCGAAAAGATCTTATTAGAAAGTTATAAGGTCGTTAATTATTATTTAGCGGCGATTACCCTGCCGGTATTCCTTTTCGGGTTTTTTGTCAAAAAACTTCTGCCGGCTCAACATAGCTCGGTACGCATTTCAAACGCCTATACCGCCAGCAAAGGCTCTTTCTCCGCTTTTCGGCCACCCGCATAGAAACCAGTTCGCTATCCCGGCGCAGCGGTCAGAACATCTGTGCCGGGATCCTTCGATTTTTTAGCCGAGAAAGCGTCTTTGACAACCATGCCGCTTTTGCCCGCTGCCGAGACCGCCGAGAATTTAATGATTATTGCCAAAATATTATTTTCTAGCTCGGACAGCGTTGACAAAGGCCGTAAGAAATGCCGAATCCGTCTCAATATACTACAGGAAATGTTAGATGACTAAAACTTGGCGATTCCGGCTAGTAGACGGAACCATCACATTTTGATTTTTCTTACGCTACTTGGTCAACGATCGATTTATGTTTTATACCCCTACAATTGTTAAGCTTCCTGTCCATATTCCATCATATTGATATAGCTGGAAGCGACCATGTTTCAATTATTACACACGGTAATCGATTTTCGAATAGTTTACAGCAAAATTATCCACCTAATTGGAATCCAACAAAAACAGATTGATCAAAGTATACAGAAACTTTGGCAACAAAAAAACTAGCTTTTCATAATGAACAAGCAAAATTGCATCAGGATATCCAAACTTTCCGCTAATGTTGTCGAAAATGAAATCGGAGGAGAACGTTACCGCAACGGAATTACGTGCTACAGCACATCCCGTATAGTTCTGCGATTTGGGGCGTCAGTATAAAAAACGGGAGACGTTTTAAATAAAGTATCTTATATACTATATCAAACTTTGAGGAACGACTGTTAATCAAGGAAAAGTCAAAGTTATCAAATGTATGGCAAGACAGGATGTAAGACTCGATCTATATATGTAAGTTTTTTGATCGTAAGTTCCAAGGATGGATTTATTGTTGACTGTGTTAATATTTGGGATAAGGGCTTTATTAATGTAAGGGTTACAAAGGAGAAAAGATGTGGGTTGGAAAAGAAAGGATTTTAGGAGGCTCGTAAAACTTGTTTTGTAGTAGGTAAACTGGGAGAGGAAATTGTATGAAGGAAAAGAACAAAAGTGCGGTAACTTCTCCGCAAATATGGAGGAATTTCGGACACCTCGCATAGTAGACTTAAAATTGGAGTGGTACGAAAATCTCCGATAGCTAAACGGATAGCTGAATGTTGAACGCTGTCCGGTGAGGAAAGAAATGAGTATTTGATCCTTCTATAGCTTTGATTTTTTTCCAAATAAGTATTGCTGGAGTAGATGGTGTTATAGTAGACACAAAATTGTTTCATGAACTCCTTTTTGCATTTTTAAGTGTCCATCTGGCTTTAGCTTTTAAGCGTCTAAACTCTATTAAATTTTCTAACGACGAATCTTTCGTAAGTTTATTTAAAGTCTTCCTTCTATTTTTTATTGCTTTTGAGCAAATCTTTTGATCACCATGGGATTCTCTTACGGAATTTTACAGATGGAGTAGTATAGTTTGAGAGCACCGTTTTGACTAACATATCTGCGTACATAGCGTGTAAAAAGAAAAAAAAAAGAAAAAGAAAAGAAAGATAGACAGTCCATGTTGTTCGGGCCAGGACGGAAACCAAACATATTGTCAGGAAGTACATTATGATGTTCTAACCACCAGACCAGACGTTTATTCATCGGGAGTGCTGAACATTCAGTATTAACGGAATGCAGAAGCGTAGATTTCATGGTACTTATACAGAAACGCAAAGCTTTGTTTCGTGTTATTTGTAATTTTGTTGTTTTTGATTTATTTAAATTTAATACTAAGCTAGACAGGGTTAGTATGACGTAATTAACGAAAGAAATTCGTGGCAGAATATGGAAATTTACCTATTGAAACCGTAACTACCTACAATTTTATAACATAGCGTGCAAATTATTTAATAAATTCATAAGAGGATTAAAACAATAACAGCTGATAGGTTGAAAATATAAATATACGATCATTTACGGGTAGTGTAATTCAAATTATAACAACTGCAAAGCTTAATATTTGGTAATTAAATTGAAACAAAATGATTAAATATCAGTATTTATACTCGTATTTTAATTTCGTTTCTTTAAGTAACATAACTAGGTCTAATTAACGTAATAGAAGACGTACTGTTAATTTAATGTTAACTGCACATTTTTGTAATTAGTGATAGCTAAACATTGCTTTCGACAAGGCTTTAAATATATATGCATAAAAAATTGTTTAATTTTGAAAATAAAAGAGATTTCACAATCAAGTTTTTAATTATTATTAACATGTGCATTTTTTTACGAATTGAGTTGTCCATTTTGCGTGCGACACAGTTTTTAATAGTAATATAACCACTTAAAAATAAAGTTATAATGTTAGAAAAAAAATTATTTTATTTTTCATTTAGTAAGCCAAAAAATGTGCCAAGCAAATAGGGAAAGTTTAAATCCACCCCCACCTCTGATTAGTGGCATTTAAATCATTAAAAGACATTATTATAATCACGGTTCGTTGAAGGAAACTCTAAACTACTAATTATGAGACCCTTAAGACATTTATATACAGAGCTAATAAGGTCAAGGAATAAGCACAATCATGTGTATAAATTGTGGAATTAGTAAAACAAAGCGCATAATACTGATAAGAGTGATAACAGTATGCGAATTACTGCTAAATTTGTTTGTTTTTTTATTTTTTTTCAGTGAAATACGGAACAAAATTTGGTGAACGAATGATAAGGTTGTTATGATCTATTATTATATAAACCGCCTAGAACCAGCATTATTATAAGGTGTTACAGTTTTTGATACGCTGTTCTGGAAAATGAGTGGAAACGAAAAAAGTGTTATAATACTGAAACATTATATTAGGTGTACATAATTTGATTAATTACGGTTTACCGAATTAGAGTGAAAAATAGAAGTTAAAATAAATGACAAAAATTAAAAAGTATACAACGAAACGTTAATTTAAAGAAATGAAGAAAATTATTTTGAATCATTTTGTAATCATATAATTGTACGTATGCGTGTATATCATAATTGTCAGCATGTTGCATTTGAATAAAATGAAAAAGAGAAAATTAAATAAATGGATTTGGTTCTAAGGCTTTAAAAAATAGTGTTATTGTGTATGGAACTGGTGTTGACGAACAGGATCAGTCATGGTGCACACGCAATACAATCATCCGAGGTAAAAAAGGGATAAAGGAGATAATTGGAAGGATGAAAAGTAGAAAGGTTGCAGAAAAAAAGTATTCGAGATGGTCCGTAATAAGCAGATTTAAAATTATTGTCGTTTACAACTCCCGTTAAATATGAAGAGATTATTGACAAAGTAGCCGTAAAAAACAATGTGCAGCATGCATAATACCTAATGCATCGATAGTGGATTCATCCGATTCATCCGTAAACTGTTCAGGAGTTAAATATAATTTAATCGAATCGAGAATTGAACATTGGCACCCAAAAGCCAAAGTTATTTTTTTCTAATTTTACTTCACATTACAATAATTCAGCAAAATTTTTAATTATGAACTGTTATAAAGGGAAAAGCACCCACTGATACCCACGTAATACTGTTGACCTTATAAAAGTTCTAGAGAGGTTTACTGCGCTTTAGTCTGCACACGTCATTCGTGGTTTTCAATAATTGTATAATTAAATTTTCAGGTGACTTCCCAGTCTGTATGCGTGTCCCCAAACATACTGCTTTACAAGATTAGCTAATGGAACACTCAAATCTTTTTGCCAAGCATTATCGGTTAGGTAGCAGGGCGCATCTGTTAACATCCTTAAAATTTTGTTTCGGACCGTTTGGATTATTTTTATATTTGTTAGTTTAGCCCAACCTCAAGCTGCACCGTGCAAATCCAAACTAGCCTGATGACAGCAGTGTATAACAAACGTTTATTATTGCATGGCAACAGGTTATTTTTATCTATAAATCATTTAATTTTCTTATTTTTAACCGACTTCAAAAAAGGAGGAGGTATTCAATTCGACTGTATTTTTTTTTTTTTTTTTTTTTTTTTTTTATGTGTGTTACCACAGAACTTTCTTCTAGATGAACCGATTTTGATGATTCTTCTTTTATTTGAAAGGTGGTGTTTGTCATGTGGTCCCATTTAAATTTGATCAAGGTCTGACCCATAGTTTTTGAGTTATCCTTAATAATGCGGGAGATTGAAGCTTTTTGGATGCTTTTCATTCATGATTGTTTTCACCGTTGGATTAGATTTTTGACTTAAAATACTATAAATTTGCCAAATTACCATGGAAATGTAGCTTTTGGTGTTTTTACCGTGGAAATAAATGTTTTAATTTAATTGAATAAAAATGCACTAAAAAGTAAAAAATAAAATGCTTTTTTACAAAAAATAAATACCGACTTCAAGGTTTATTATAAAAATTTAAAAATGCACTTAAAAGTAAAAAATAATTACTCCCGATAAAATATATATATCAAAATGATACATAACTTAAGGTGATATCGTAATTCTTATACAACATTAATTTTTTGGAGTTGGCATCAAATTCATATTAAAAGAATAATTAAAAACTGCATTAAATGTTGATTAAATTGTTCCTAACATGAATTTAATTCCAACTCCAAAAAGTTAATGTTGTATAAGAATTACGATATCATCTTTAAGGGTATATCACTCTGATATATATATTTTATCGGGAGTAATTATTTTTTACTTTTTAGTGCATTTTTAAATTTTTATAATAAACCTTGAAGTCGGTATTTATTTTTTGTAAAAAAGCATTTTATTTAAGAATATGTTGCTTTCGCTTTAGTCGATTATTCCAGTGTCACCTAATATTTAACATTTGTTTGACACATTACCAGTCTTAGCGGGTGGGACCATCACTTCTATATTAGTAAATTAAATATTAATAGATTTATTTTCGTTTACTTTTATGTTCGCTTTTTAAACTAGTCTTCTGCTTTGTTTAGCACATTCTGTAGGTTACTTACTGCTGGTTGAGTTAGGATCTGAACCACACGAAAGTAGGGTCGCTTTATCAGCGACGGTATGTAGTCACATGTACTAGAAAGTCGGCGGCATACAGTGAATACAAGTCTCAACATTGAACCTTTGAGCAATTTCGTAAAGCTCGTGTTCAAAGTGTACTGAAAATGCAAGTCATTGATGTGAGAATTTATCAATCAGAATAAATTTGTTTGGAAGTAGCAATTTTAACTTATGCCGTAATTCCTTGTGATCAACCTTATTAAAGGTTTAAGAAATATCAATAAACGCAGCAATACCCACTTGCCTTGTTTTCAGATTGCTTTCAATAATTTTTTTTTTCTTTTTTCTTTATATTATTTGGGTTCGTCAGCAAGGACATTAGCCCAAGAAATGGGAGTAAAGAATAAATCAGATTTTTATGCGGCGTGAAACATTCAACAAGAATGTGTCAAGCGCGTGGACGACAGAAGGAAAAGGAAGGGAAAGAATAAATGTAGCGCAATAAGGAGTAGTAGGAACATTGCTTGATAAGAGAAAGGAGTACAAGGAAGATTGTTCAGATGAAAGTGATGAGCATTCGAACATTATGCGATCAGGATCACATACAAAATGGCTGTTAGGAGAATGTAAAGGACAATGTGGAGATGGCGCGAGAGAGAATCGGAAAAGCGACGAAGGAAGCAAGCTGTGCCCAAAGCGGAGGCGGCATATCGCCGAGATGCTGGAACGACTCATAAAAGGGAAGTCAAGAAACCAGGAGCAGAGACGAAGAGAAGGCTGGATGGACAAGTAAAAAGAATCCGGGTTAAGGAATGAGGAGTAGAAGGAGTTGAGCCATAATTGGTAATGCGCCGCACAGAGGACAATATCCCAATGTCACTTAAGGGAGCACTTGACTAAGTGCAGAATGAATGTGGTACAACAATTATCTGCGAAATACGGTGGTAGGAGTGTCCGGATGGTAGATGGTAAAATTAACCGCACGGTCAATGACAAACAACAGATTGTGATAAGAACACTGGCTGATTATGATAAATTGTTGCTTCGGGCCGATCAGGATGAATCTTAAATTTCCTATTTTCCGCGTTGCACTTCTTCGTCTAATGTTATCGTTTATATTGGTTATCTATTTTTCTATGTACATTTATGCTATATTTAAGTATGCGAGTGTGCATGTCTGTTATCATCTCTCAGGGCAACTCCGTTTATTACGTCAATTTCCTTCATCTCTTTCACTTTACTGCGGTCGTATTACTTGATTTCTATTTCATGATATTCTTTTATTCGATGTTTAATAAGTAATGAGTAAATTTTTGAACAATTCAAGCTTAGTTTGTTTTTACCGAAATGTACGGGAGTTAGAACTGGAATTAATGAACTAACTATTATCAGGTTAAGTAATAATTTCCAAGTTGCTAGATGATAAGTATGTTGTTTATAGACAAGATAGGGATTACGGTTTATCTAAAACTAAACGTGGTGGAGGCGTGTTAATTGCTGTTGAAAATCTTTAAGATTGGAACGTGTGAATGATGTTGTAGCGATAAAACGTCGTATTTTCCACCTAACTCTAATAGAATATTGCATTCAAATATTTACGATAAAATTTGGGATTACGTATTACGAACCAATTGTAGGTTATTGATTTTTGGCGATTTTAATATTTTTGCTTTTCGGTTAGATGACTATATAGTGTCAAAGACTTTCAATAGTATCGTTAATGATTTTTTTTTTTTTTTAAACCCCCCTTTGGGCCTGTCAGCAACGGATCTTTGCCCAGAAACGACACGAGGGAAAAGAATCAGTTAGACGAAGATTCGGTCAGCTATTGATAAAATAAAAGAACTGAGGATAGGAACAACGGAGATCGACGGAAACGATAAGATATACGAAACGCAATAAGGATTAGGGAGTTTAAGTGATAACAGATCTAAGTACAAAGAAGTACGTTGGTTCACGAGGGATGAACATTCAAAGAAGATATTGTCAAGATCATAGACGGCTTCGTCATTAATTGGAGAGGATAATTAGAGGACAGTGCGAGACGAACATGAAAACGTGAGGAAGGAAGAAGAGTATGATTGAGACGTAAACGGATAATAAAGGCAATAACGGAGCGGCGAAGCAAAGGAAAATTGTAAAACCAAGGCCGGGTGGGAAGATTATAGGTTGGATGGAAAAATTTAAGAGGAAGGTTGGCTAGAAAAGGAAGAAATGTAAAAATCTGACCAAAATCTAACATGAAATTTTTTACACAATGGGAGTAAATTAGAAACGGGAATTTTAGAGAAAAAAAAACGGGAGGATACAGCAATCTGAGCCAAGTTCCATTTCGTTACCCTCTATCCCCGTATGACTGAGGGCCCAGAGCATATCAATATGGATAACATGAAGTGAGAAAAGAGTGTGAATGAGAGAGCGAATACGGAGGATAAAAAAGTCAGAGGAGTGAGAGGGGAAATGTAAGGAAATAACTTTAAGAGCACATCTTGAGACAAAGATAATTGAATATT
This sequence comes from Icerya purchasi, assembly GCA_039619475.1. NCBI lineage: Eukaryota > Metazoa > Arthropoda > Insecta > Hemiptera > Monophlebidae > Icerya > Icerya purchasi. The sequence continues at coordinate 569,702,107 of CM077115.1, forward strand.
TAGAAGAAGACCGATGGGAGCAAATATAAATTATGGAACGTAGAATGGCCATTAGCTCGGCCGTAAAGATAATACAAACAGAAGAGAGACGAAAAGATTCGGAGAAATTTATGCTCGGGAGGATGAAAGAAGCTCCAACTCCCTTAGGCCCCTTCGAACCATCCGTAAAAACGATCACGTGAGAAGGAAAACGGGAATCGATATAACTATGGAATTCCTGTATAACTGTTGTATTCGAGAAAGGGATTCGGAAGAAAGAGCTAAATGTAGAATACATTGGGAGGATTAGAGAGATCTGCAAAATTGGAAGAAAAGTAAGAGAAATTATTATAATAAATTGTACAGGATAAAAAAGAATTCAACCGCAAAACAATGTGGGCTAGGATACGAATTTTCTAGGGAGTAAGGCGCCAGTTTTGCAGAACAGAAAGTTATGAAGGAATACGTCTAGACGATGCTAACGGTAAGCGTTTACACAAGAAGCGATATCTTATCAGCGAGAACTGCTAGCTTGGATTATATCCAGTTTGGAAAGAAGTGCTTTTGGGGCACAGCTGTAGATAAAGGAACAGTAATCGGGTTTAGAACGGATAATCGAGTTGTACAAAGAAATGGGGAGAAAAGGATCGCCTCCCCATTTTGTTGGGGAAAGAGCTTTCAGTAGGTTCACAGTCTTTTAGGGGCAGAAGAGGGAAGGCAATTAATATGTCCATAAAAGAACAGACGACTGTTAAGGGATACACCGTGATAGCAAAAGCAATCCTTACGAGGGATAAGATTGGAGTTTAAGGATACAGAGACTAAAGCGGGATTAAAAGGACGAAAAGAAATGACAATACAAAAAATTTTAAAGGGGAGATAGAAAGGTGCAAAGAAGAAAGAGATTGTTCCAAAGTAGCTAGAGACGAATTGAATTTTTCGTTTGCATCTACAATATCGCGGGATAAGGAAAAGAGAAGAATGTCATCGGCAAAAAATAAAGAAGAGGAGTTCGTAGAAAGAGAAGCAACAGAAATAGTATAAACATTAAAAAGAGTAGGACTCAGGCAGGATCCTTGCGGAAGACCACGTGAAACAACTCTTGTAACCTTGAACGAGGAGGAAGAGAGGCGGATAGTACGATTTAACATCAGGTTAATAATGAGGGAAGAGAAATGCGTCGGGATGTTAATTGCTATCATTTTATCTCGAAGAGTAGGGAGATGGACATTATCAAAAGCATTGGAAACATCAATAAAAGTAGCTAATGTGTACTGTTTATCGATGAAAGATTTATGGATATGAGAAACAAAAAGACTGACACAATCAGCAGGATCTGAGCCTGGACGGAAACCAAACATATCGGAAGGAAAAACGTTATTGTGTTCGAGCCACCAGACATTTAATCCAACTTTTTTTCCCGAACTACACCTGCGTAGACTACATTTTGTTTTATAGCAAGCAATTATACGAAATAAAATTTGCCGCATAATCCCATATTAAGTACTTATTAGTTTTACAGAAAAAAGTTGTAAACTGTATAAGCAACTCAAAAAAATTGTCCTCGTTTGCATATTGAAAATTTTGGGTTTAAAAAATTATATATCCTGAGAGCAGTCCGAAGTATCCCTCGCTCAGACGCCTACCACACGAACGCCAATTTTGACGATTGGACTGAAAAACAGGGGAAAGACGAAACCAAATTAAATTTAAAAAAAAACATACATATTGATGGATTTAATAAAACGTAATTATTCAACACGACTAGTAACCGAAATTGTCGCATGTGCAGCTTGTGAGCTAGACCAGAAATACGACAAACGATCGATCGATTACGACGCTGATCGGACGGCGAGGAAAAATAAAGGCCCACCACAGCTTCGAAAGACGAATGTATTTATATGCACCAATTTGCGTAGCCTTTTAATGTGAAATTTTCCATCAACAGATGTCCGATACCCTTTGCCACTACTAATATTTAATTGCAAGCCTCGACTCACACCGTGATGCCGTTCATATTCGCTTTTATTATTAACACAGATATACATATATAATGGCTCGCATCTTACAAAGAGAGGTCACGATCTGCGGGTCACCGATTTTGATGAAATTTTGCAGTCGATAGAAGACCATAAGTATATGAACTATGTAAAATACTATTAGAATGAAACTTTTTGATTTACTCGAGAAATTTAAAGTTTTAGCAGCCGCATTTAACGGATTATATACATATAGTCATTTAGACAAAAATATGCAAAAAATTTCAGATTTATTTACCTTGTGAGAATAGTTTGGAAGATTGACTATTGTAAAGTGAAGTATATTAAACAAAAAAATTATTAAAAAATAATAACATAATTTTTAAAATTTTTAATTTAATAAAAATTTAAACACGTCATTTATTACATTTGTATAATATAAAAACACAAACTATGACGAACTTGTTCTATGGTGTAGTGGAAAAAGTAATGTTTATTTGTATGTTCTTAAAACTGAGGTTCCGGTTTCGAATCCCTTCCGATGTTTTGTAAAATTTTTTCATTATGATTTGTGTTTTTATATTATATAAATGCAATAAATGACGTGTTTAAATTTTTATTAAATTAAGAATTGATATTTTAAAACTTATTTTATCGTTTTTTAATAATTTTTTTGTTTAATATACTTCATTTTATAATAATCAGTGTTCTGGAATTTTTTATATATTTTTATCTAAATGGCTATATTTATTATCCATTAAATGCGACTGCTAAAAATTTTAATTTCTCACGTAAATCAAAAAGTTTCATTCTAATAGTATTTTACACAGTTCATATGCTCATGGTTTTCTATTGATCTGCAAAATTTCATCAAAATCGGTGACCTGCAGATCGTGACCTCTTCTTGTTAGTGATTTTAATAGATCGCTCGGAATTTTTCGAATGCAACCCGGTTACGTTGCTGCAAAATTTCACATCTTCGGTCTCGGAACATTTATCGCTAACCTGACTTAAAATATATTCGTATATACATATTCAAATTTCTTTATTTTCTTTTTTTTTTGAATTAATTGGTTAATTATTACTATTGTTATTCCTATCAGTACTATTGTTTTTCTTCCTTTTTATATATAATCAAAGGCGTCGCCAGCCAATAAGCCGGGGGGGAGGGTAAGCCGCCAACCGATGATTCGGGGGTGGGGCAAGATGAGTTGATAACCGATGAGCCCGGAGGGGGGCAAGATGATTGAAAGAGGATATGAGTTGTAGGAAAAATAGAATTTATGAAGTTGTAAAGGCTTAATATTTTATTAAACAAGAAGAAAATCTTAATTAAAACATAATTTTCGTGGATTTCTGACAAATTGTTCTACTACTTCATTATAAAAGTCTTCCAAATTGTCCGTAATTACTCGCCTATGAATACTCATCATGGCCGGTTGATTAAAAAGTTTTAAAGCTCCAGGGGAGGAGAGGGGGCAACAGCCCTTTCTTGCCCCCTCCTTGGCGACGCCCATGTATATAATATTTACAATTAAAAAAACAATTCATTTGATTCGTTACAACGTGACAGTTAAAATCGGGAAAATAAGATGGTCTAAAAAGATTAAGAACCGTTGGGTACATCTTATTTTAAATATCTCTCGTGAATATAATCGCATTATAAAGGTATTAGAGTATTTAATAAAATTCCAGAGAAATTTATAGTATTTCTTCTTAGTAATTAAATTCGAATAAACCTCTGCAACTACACTACTCGTTATTTCCACATGCTTTATTTAACCTGATTTCTTCGTTATTAAAAATATTATTGTATATTCATGAAACACTATTAAGCCTTTGAAATTAATTTTATCCGCACTTCTTTTACTTTTTATTTCTTAAATTTTATTACATAATTTGAGTTGTATCTTTTGCATTTTTTTATTCATCATTGAATATTTATCGTACAGTATAATACACAAGTATCCTTACGTCATATATATTTTTATATAAATGTTTTGTAATTTGTTCTTGCGGAGCTGCGTATTTATAAGAAATTATTTATGTATATATGTACTTATTAAATTTTTAACTAAATTGTTTTATTTTTTATATTCTATTCTATTTATCGCAATCGACAATAAATAAAACGATAAAAAAAAAAATAATTCCAAATTTACATAGAAATTGCTTACTTGAGGATTATTTAGAATTTCTGCTACATCTTTTTGATTCCGTACATAAGGGGGTGGGAATGCTAAACTGCAGTTTATTAGAAAAGCCGCCGTCAACAGAGTTATCGTAAAATATGAGCACAGCATGATGCAGTTTGTTATTCGATACGAATGTTCCAGTTAAATAATAAAACTTATTTATAAAAATTCGCTACCAAATGATAAAGAAATTGTTGATAACGGGAAGTGTACACTGATAACAAAAATTAGTTTCTATTGATCCGATATATCGAAACATAAAATAATATACGCATTCATATGTGTATATATAAATACCAATTTTTCGCCGAATTATACAGTTGCAATGAAAAATATCCGATTATATAATTAAAACTGTTTTCGATTTAGAAAGGAAAATTTAAATCTTCAATTACCTTTTTGTTCATTTAATGATATGATATTGATCATTGATATGAAATTATCAAATCCGGGAAATGAAAATTCATTTAAGTTATTGTAAAATATATCTACGATTAACGGCGGGACGTGTGTGTAACACTTAAATGAATGCAGTTATCGCACTCGTGTTTTCACATGGCATTTATTTTTATAGATTAATTATATTTATAAATAAAAATTTTTGCTGTTTAGCAAAGAAATAATTAAAGTTCTAAATATATACGAAGTATAATAAATGTTCATCAGTTATTATTAACAGATGTTTAAACCTCGAAAAAACCCGAAGCTATTTAGCGCATGTGTATGTTGTAATCTAAAAAGAGATAAAATGTCTCGATGCATGTTAGATGGAAATTTTAAATTTCATACACCCGTTGATTATCCTCTCAATAAAGCTACAAAAAAATCTCTCATGTCTTTCCCGTTTTTAATCAAAGAAACTCCAAATTTTCTATCAAAAATAAATAAAAAATCTTGGAAACTATTTTTCTCCTTGCATACCCGATCTGGTGTAGTACTGGCAAATCGAATTTTTCAACGCTTTAAAGAAGACTAAATAAGCTGCAAACGTTCACGGTGCTTTTTTTTTTTTTTTTTTTTTTTTTTGTGGGCACGCCAGCGGCATTGACCTAACAACAAGAAAACTAAGCTAAGAAATTAAATAACTAAGCGGTCCGAAATGGACGTAACAAAGGACAGCAGTGCGGACACCACAGAAGATGAAGGAAAGGAGAAGATAAAGGAAGAGTTATAGGGAGTAGGGAGACCTAATGTCAAGAGCTGACCGTTTTAAAGTGGAACGTTCATTACGAAGAGCAGGACACTCGAAGAAAATGTGATTAGCATCACATGTACGAGGAGGATCACAATCGTGAAGAGAACAATCAGGAGAAGGCGATAGAGAAAATCGAAAGCGTGATGGGGAGGGGAGGAGAGAATGATTGATCCGGAGACGAATTAGGGAGACAATAGGAATAGAATGGAACCAAGACAGGGAACGAGGAATTGGCTGAATTAAACGGTAATGCGAATGACGTTTAGAAAATAAGGAGGGATAAATATCCTGCCAAAGTCTAGCGTGATTGGAGGTGGATAAGGAAAGGATGTCTGAAGAAGGAAAATAGTTGAGGAATGAATCAAAGCGAGAACGAGCCAAAGAATCAGTTGCGTCATTGCCATCAATTGACGGAATGACTGGGGACCCATAAAAAATCAATAAGAATAGAACGGGATGACTGCAGAGTGGAGGTAAGAGAACGAATTGAGAGAATAATACTAATGATAGGAATGTGAAGGAGGAGAGGATAGGGCTTGAAGGACGCCCTTAGATTCCGAAATAATGAGGAATTGGGAAAGATCGCTTAAAGAGGAAGTATAAGAGATAGCCTGAAGGATGGCGATCGATTCGGCAGAAAAAATAGAGCAGAAGGAAGGAAGCCGGAAGGACTCAGAATGTCGAAGTGACGGAGCAGTAAACGCACCACCCACGCTGTCCTCGCTCTTGGAACCATCAGTAAAGATCAATACATGAGCAGGAAAAGAGGAATTCAACTCACGGTGCTTATATGTATAAATCACTGATAAAGTACACGATAAAATAAAACAAGTTAAAAGAAACGAAGTTAAAGAAGAGACAAAATTAAAAGAATAGAATTTTACTAACAGAAAGCATCAAAAATTTAAATTTACGTGCTTGATGTTAGGACGTAGAAGATAATTTAATTGTTGTTGTCTCCATTGTGAGTTTACGCTTTAACCATTCCTTGCTACCTTCCTCACGCTTTCGTCTCTCGTTGACCACTTCCCCCTGTTGTCCTTTCCATTCAAATGATGCGGTTGTTTGTGACGCCGACCGCGTGTTCTTTGAGTACTCTGCTCTTTCGGTGGAGCGCTCGGCTCTATATTCCCACTTGTTTGGGCTGGGGCTTCCCGCTCCTTTTTGTGCTCGTTATATCCTGTCTTTTCCTTCTACACTTATTATCCCCTACATTTTTTCCTTCTTATTAGCGATAGCTGATCGCCTCACTATATAACTTTCGTTTTCCCTTAATTGTTTTTGGGTGAAGGTCCTCGGTTGACGAGCCCAATTAATTTAAAAAAAAAAAAAAAAAAAAAAAGATAATTTATTGGATGAAAGAAATTGATGTAATTAAATAATAATTAAAAATAATAAAATTTCAGAAGGGCCAGTTATTTTAATTTTTTCTCCTTCCCCTCAATATTTCATTCGTTTACATACATCTCTGCTATACAGCGGTATGTGTATGGCGTATAGCTATATACTGTTTTTCATAACGGTCGGACATAACGGTCGGACATAACGCTCGATATTTAATGCTAGATTTTTAATGCTGATTTTTAACGCTCGATTTCTTTCTTTTGCCTAGTTCCGTTCGCTGCGACCTGCAATAAGGAAAAAACGACGAAGTAATAATAGTAATAACTGGAATTCGTTTTCTTCTTTAGAATAAAATAATTGTATTATTTATATGCACACGAATAATTTATATGATCACATCATGAGTGAGCCTTTTCTTGTAGGAGATTTTCAATAGTTGGTCAAAAATCAATTAAATTACCTTAATTTAGATTCTATTAATGGACTTAAAAATGCGGTAGAGGATATCTGTTGGAGGTGGATTTGGAGTACCTGAAATCTGCGTAATTCGTTGTTCTTTTACCCCGAACATATTAATCTTTCTAAATAGGGGTTAATAAAAAAAAAAAAAAAAAAAATCGCTATTTCATATAATCCATGTAAATATGTTATTTATATTAAATACTTAAAACTAGCAATTTAAAAAAAAAAGTCGTCGCGACTGCTTAGTTGCTAGAATGCTTGGTTTTTGTTGCGGAAGTGTCAGGTTCGATCCTGGGCGACGACAAAAGTTATTACGAAAAATTAAATTAAATACTCGCTAATAGTCACGTGGAAGGTAATGGCAAACCACCACGTACACCGTCATACACACGCTAGTTAGTACACAGCAGACACACACGGGGAACTGCACTTGTAGCGCGATAATAAGTGGCTACGAGCAATTCCGAATGTAGTCTTCCGTGTGTGCACTCACGTTGCATTGCCTAGTACACTATGCCTACGTTTGTATAGCTGAAATATACGAACTACGAATAGGTAGTCGCAGACGCTCAGAAATTAAGTATGACACACTATGTATGTATATACATATGAAAGAATATTATTTAGCTCTCATGTGCTGTATTAACATGTTTAGTATAGACTAATATTACTACCCTGAGGCAAAAAACAGTTGATAAATATATATATATATATATATATTTAGTGTGTGTTTACAATTTACACAATCATTATTACGATTACGGAATACATAACTGTTATGTATAATTTGCCATGCATAAAATATAAATTTACATCAGTGTTTTTAGTTATTGCAAAAACTTCGTTATGTGGAAACATAATAATAAGTACACTTTTGTAAAGTACAAAAATTATTTTAATAATATGTTGATATTAGTCAAGAGTAAAATATTCAACGCTATTCGTACTGGATTTTTATTTCAAAAATTATACACAGGACCCTTATTGTATACATAATGGTGATTGCATTTTTCGTTGGTTATATCACATTCTTTATTGTATCATATTTTTATTTTCATTTTTTTTCTCTGCTTGTTACAATAATTTTAATCGCTTTAACTTGCAATAATTAAGTTTATATTGAAAAAACTTAGGATTATGAATATTTTATTATTCAATTACTGCTGAAGAAGGTTTTCGATTTATACCACACGTTCGCTCTCCTTTGAAAATTCGGAACTATCCCTGTAACAGTTTAAAAAGTCTATCAGTTTAGTTAATTATTTGCTAAAAATTTAAGATCTAACATTTAGCAAGTTTAAAAATAGGTGTATACAATAATGGTTACATTTATGAATAGTTTAAATATTTCTTTTCTTGTCCAAATAATTTTGTATCCTTTTTACCATTATTATTTTTTTTTAATCGGTACTTTTTATTCTATGCATTTTAAATTAATTAATACATGCGTCCTTCACTTCAACCTTAAAGATCCTCTCTGAATCTTCCACACTCAATTCTCGAAATTCTTTCTGAAGACTTAACTCACCTTGACAACCTCTTTCTCTTTTTGAAAAACCTTAAACTCTTACATCTAATCTAATACCTCTCGTAATTGCATATGGCCCGATGAGTAGCCGAAAGAGCCGTTTTTGTTTGTTTTTGTTTGTAATAACAAATAAAGAAATAAATAAATACATACAAATGTATGTAGTGACTAAAAATTACAGATATAGATTGATTATGTTATTTCACAAAAAATCTCTTCTTCTTTTTTATGCTTACAATCTGTCTAATTAAGTACAATCAGCGACAATGTTATGATTATTATAGAATTTAACGGGTGCTCCTAATGGCCGCTATTTCCTATCTATTTAACTGGCTTTATGCACAACATGTGGCTGTCCACGTGTACAATTATGCATATTTGTTACGATTTTTTTTTTTTTTTTTTTTTTTTTTGTTTTGGCCTGGCACTGAACCATTTAGACACCAACCAATCATTTTATCAAAATTAGGTCTTTTTCTTTCATACTATTCCACAATTTTCAGATTCTCCTTATATTATTATAATTATTATTAACTATTTATTGCCAACTACCAAGCAATTAACCAAACGCAAGTAACATTTGAAGAATGTACCTCATTGTAATACGAGCAAATACTGGAACAGTCCGTATCTGGACTAAAATTTCGGGGGGTGGTTACGAAAATATTTTTATAAGTATACATAATATATATATGTGTGAGTGTGTGTTATCATGAAATATATTTATTTATAAATGTTACACTAAAGCCTTGAGTCAATTATTGTATATGCAATATTCGAACACTACAATAAAAACAAATAAAAAATATTCGTTTCCATAGAGTTCATAAAAGTTTTAATTTTCTTTTCTTTTGCCTAAAATTGAAAAGAAATATATTTATTCTGAATTTCGATTCATTTAATTCATGCAGTTATTATTTCGCAGACATTTCGGGGGGGGACCCCCCTCAGATACGGCCCTGGTCACAGGCATCAATGATTTATATGATCTACGGAAATCCACTAAAAAAGCGGCGCTTACTGCCTTCTTTGACCTCATGAACTAAGTCCTATTTGTAAGTATTCTTAAGAAATTAGAATATTTAGATTCCATTAATTGTATAAAGTACGAATTACACACTTGGTGAGGAAGGCATTCTTTATTGAAGCCATCTAGGAAGTCCACCTTCTATATTAATTGAATTCATATTATACGGGAGACCGAAATATCCGGATGACAGCGTGGGAATAAGAGCCGGGCAAAATGCGATGTACCTACTGACATTTCTAATTAAAACTGGCTTCTTACGTAGAACGGATCTTCATTCTTTTGAAATTTTAGCCAAGTTATCTAATAATGGTGAATAATGGAAATCACAATTTTTAATTAAAAACCTATTTACCAGCAGAGATCGTTATATTTGTAGGGGTGGAATTTTATATTCAATCTGAAAACCTATGGTAGGAGCTGATCTAATATTACCAGTTATGATCCTCAATCCCAGATTTTTCAGAACCCTTAATATTCTTAGGAGCGACCCTGATGCCGACCCAGAAAAAATCGCATAGTAATCGAGTTTGATCCTTATAATAGCTTTATAAAGAAGACTCAAAGTAATCGAATCACCTCCTTAGAAAATATTGCTAATAGCTTTCAGTGGATTAAAGGTTTTGGGTAGCTGAATTGTTAAAATTAATCGGAAATCCAGATATATTTCCAAATATTTCATCTGTTCAGAAAATGTAATGTTTTGGTTATGGATTTTCATAAGTATGTTCTGTTCAGAGTAGGGACTAATAGTAAATATCGCAACACATGGTTTAGATGAAGATAAATCCAATCCAGTCCTTTAAAAAGTGTCGTGACAGACATTGACTGAGGATTGATTTTCTTGAGTACTAAACGGAAGGCTTTTATTTCCAAAATCGTCCGCATATGATAATATACCCGATGTTGAAGATAGCTGAGTCGAAAAGATTGATCTGATGTAAATTTTGAATAATAACGGACTTAAAACTGATCCTTGAGCAAGCCCTTTATACGTTTCCCTCATGTAAGGCCGCTCGAGGAGCTGATTCCCGTAGAGCCTTTAAAAAGGCATACTGAAATAAATTATATTTATCATTAGAGTCGCCAGTAAATTATATTTATCATTAGAGTCGCCAGTAAATTATATTTATCATTAAAGTCGCCAGTAAATTAATTTCACTAATACTTAAGTCCAGAGTATTCTTAAATTTATTCCAATCCACGTTTAAAAATTTCTATCGCAAAATATTCTTGTCCAAGTCGGGTAATTGAGCGTTAGAACGATTGTAATACTCTGAACCAACGTTAATAACGATGGGGAAATGATAACTACGTAATTAAATAGGAAGCATTTTCCAAGAGCATTCAAAATAAATATCATTTGAAACTAAATTTAAGTCTACCGGATTATCTGAACAATGCGGATGCCCGATTTTAGTAGGGGAACTATCGTTAAGGAGATAGAGCGTGGAATTGGAGATAATATCAATTACTGTCCAACACTTTCTGTCATTTCGACTACATCCCCAACAACTATTTAAGGCATTAAAATCCCCATTCGGAATAATGGGGATTCCACTCAAGTCATCCAAAGCTACGAGAATGGTGTTGCGGCCAACTAAGTGGGAAGGGGAGAATATTTTTGTAGGATTTTTACTTTAAAAAAGTTTCTTACAAAGGCCTATTTTTCTCGAAAGTTAAAAAATTTTTTCAGAAATTTTTCATTCTAATGCAGTGTTTTTAAATCTGCCTAATAATTAAAACAATTTTACGTTGAAAAGCCATTAAAAGTATTAGTCTATGATGTTCGATTAAAGGTTAAATATATAAGCTATGTATTTTTGAAGAAAATTTTTACACAAATTGTTTTACAGGCAAAATTACTACGGAAGACATAATTTAATGTATCACAATGATTAATTAACAATTTTATTATTTGTAACAAGGTAAAAATAAAAATTTAACCTGTATATGAGTAAACATTATTTTTTGTAAAAAAGTAAACATAACTGAAAAAAAAATCATAAAATTAAAATATAAAAGAAATCAAAGGTGGTGAATCGAAAGAATATTTTCATTTAAGTATATCTATATAAATGAAATGAAAGAGCTATGCTAATGTTTACGCATCACTCAAACACTACTGGATGGATTTCGATCAATTTTTTTTAGTTGTATTGTTTAGATCCGTGGTCCTTATTTAAAAAAAAATAAAAAACATCACGATATCTTTATTTAATGTAAAGTTATTAAAATTTTAAGAAATTACGATTTTTATCAGCGAGCGGAGAAAAAATTTATTAAAAATCAGCTAATTATTTCTGGTTATTAGTTTAGCATTTCGCATTATCTATATAAATAAAATGATGAGGTTTGTCGATATTCGCGTATCACTCAAAAACTACTAGATGGATTTCGAAACACTTTAACGATATTAAGTATTATTATAATTTTCAATTTATTTTTTTTGTTTTCAATTAGTAATTCTCAGCAGTCTTATATCACTATAAAATATCTATTTCAATCATTTATTTATTCCTTTCTAAGATTGAAAAAATGTTTAGATCATCCGAAGGTATAAAAATATGCCTTCGAGAAAGAGAAGTAACCTTTCGTATCATTCAAAAGATGCTAAACGAATGAGATTATCTCGGTCCTCGGCAGCTGTAGAACGGGGATTTCAGCGTGATGCTAACCAAACGCAATCACAAATTCACTTCGATGTTATCGTGGAACTAGCATGGTCGCATAGAGATAAAAATGATTTTAACTATAATGTATACATTAAGTACGCCGGATTATAGACATATTGGTGCAGTGGCAGAAGTACGTTTGCATTATCATCCTCGGAACTGAAAAGGAGAACCAAAAGGGATGTATTGTTCATCAGGAAACGTTTGTTTGCTTCCAATTCAGAAACCACTGGATCTGTTTAATGTACTATTGAATGGAGACCACTTCTGACCGCAGAATTTTCTGAATAATATAAGAACCTACAACAGCGCCTTTCAAATAATTTCATTTGGAGCGAATCAAGTTACTGAAGGCTCTCACGCCAATACCACTCTATCGGCTCTCTATTACCCACTACTGTGCCTAAATTTTTACAAGTTTATTTTATAGCCGATTACGCTGAACAAGCTAACGTTAGAGAACAGCACATTCCTAACTTAGATTCTGGTGTTATTAATGGACTACAAGAAATTCTGCAAGACGTAAATCCACGTGTTAATAGCTTTAAAACGGCTCTAGAGTATAATGTCTGATGATGAGAGCAATAATTATAAATTTGTCATTCACACTGATAAAAGACCAACTGGAGCTCATTCGGGACAATATAACAACGACCAGCGAGGTAGCCGTGTTACTGGAGTCTTCAAAGCATTAGTGAGACACATTAAGGGACAATACCCACTTATATTTTGTCCCGGAGAGAATGGCTATAATTTTGTAATATATTGTATTGATCCTAATGCAGGTATTCCTAATCAGAATAAAAAACATTACGGCTTGATGATCGGTAAAATGCAAATATTCGTGTTGGTTTTTTACTATTTATTACTACGTCAACAGCTAAGCACTCATACGTGTTATTATTATAGTATTCAGCATAGAAGTTGGATTTAAAACCATCATTGACAAATGTGTAGCAACTCCTCCATTTAATTTATCTGTTTTTTTGTTACTATACCTGGTGAACCCCGGGGGGAAATTGTATAAATTTATTTCGTTTTCTCTCACATTTGTTTCCATGATAATAATCACACTGACAAGTGACTTATAAATGTATGCCAAAAATTTGTCTCAGTTACTTTTTAGGCCCCCAATTTTAGACGTAATACATGGAATAGCTCTTTATTAATTTTTGTACGCCCTTTGTCTATGTTAAATAGTTCCATACATCCCATCATCCATTCACCAATTGTTGCGTAATTAGCGCAGTTAATTTTCTTACAAAATTAAATCGGAGACATTAATCACTGGTGCAATAGTAGAGAATTGAGGTCCATTTCAACAGTCCCCGCCACTTTAATATTTTTTTTTATATGTAGCGCAATCGTTATTTCTACCCCGCGATATAAAGAAGAAAAACGGGTGGGGTGGGGGCTGTTGAAACGTTAACCCTTCCTCATATTAATATTTCTTTGTAAAATATGGTGCAAATATTCGTGCTACGTTTGTACAGAAATGTGCACAAAGTTTTATCGTTTGTGCACATCCCTATCCCACCATATTAAAGAAAAATATTTGGTGGTTATTTACAAAAAGTGGTTAATGAAGTTGCTGGTGTACTAGTTCATTGCTAAATAATCGTGTAATATAAAAATCGAAACAAACATCACTTAGAAAGCTGGTGATTATTTACATTTTTGGAATATAATGTTTTGATTTTTTAAAACGTTAATAAGACGTATTATAAATGTTAAACTCAATTTTATTAAGGAATTTTTTTTTATTTATATTAAATTTAGGTCGCTTCAACAACTAGATTTTATTAGCGACCGCAATATATAATTATATTAATATTATTTTACAATAGAAATATGAAATTAGCAACAAAATTACTTATACACTTAAATACAAATTCATATTAACATTTTATATTAACTTTAATATTTCAATAGATTTTAGGAACATGATTGCTTTATTTATTCCATCTGAGTCGTTCAGGCATTCATGGAGTGTGCCCGGGATTTTACATTGCAGTCTTTGTTGGTCCAGCTGTGTACATTCCAGGAACCAGTGTGAGATTGATGCTTGTTGTCTCGAACAGAATGTGCATATCTGGGGTGGTATTTTTTCCATTAGGTATCTGTGTGTTATATTAGTGTGCCCAATTCTGAGGCGAGTGATTATTGTTTGTAGAGCTCTGTTGTTATGGTGAGGTGCTATTTGCCATATATTGTCCCGACAAGCTGCTATTTTATTATTTCTATCGTTGGTCTACCTCTCATTCCAGTAGATCTCTTTTTTGTGATGTGTTGCTCTGTTTAGATCGATGTATGGAATTTTAGTCTCGGTGATAGTCTCCAATTTAGTGGCCCTTTTGGCAGCAACATCAGCTTTTTCGTTCTCACTTATTCCAACATGAGCGGGTATCCATGCGAGCGTAATTTCTTTATTGTCTAGGTTACTTGTTTTAATCAGTTCACGTATGGCATGTATTATTGAGTTCTTGGTTGCTGGATTTTCTATCGTTTCCAGAGCAGATTTGGAATCCGACAGGATTAAACCCTTGTCCGAGTCCATTTCTATGAGCCCTGTGATCGCTTGGTATATTGCCAGTGCTTCACAGGAGAATGAGGAGTACATTTCTGCGAGTCTTATAATCTTTTCTATATCATTATGTATAATGGCGCATCCCTTTTTATCCGCTGTACTGGAACCATCAGTGAAGAGTTTATTGTGGTTAGGGTAATTGTACAGCATTTCTTGGAAGGCTAATTGGTGTGTTGTTTTTATTACTAGAAGACGATGCCATCTGCCAGTCGACTCTGATAGAGCTGTTTATCCAAGGCGGGAATGTCGGAGTAATTCTTTTCCAGATTTCGTATGTTTGAATATCCAGTATATTTTTATATTCTTCTACTCTCATTTTTAGCGGCTTTGGGATGTATTTTCTGTCGGTGTAGGTCTCCACTAATCTCGTCCACATTGGGTCCGTATAGCAGTTCCACGGCTTGTTATAATTTATTTAGTTGGAATTATTTTAAATTTCGAAAAACAATATTGAGTTCTTTTTTTTCTTTTTTAGCAGCCCCTCGAAAGAAAATTTACTTGGACAATTTGGATTTTAAGAAGACAAATAAGGTCTATTATAAAAATATCAAACGAACTAAACAACATAACTGATAAGCTATTTATTTGCCAAACTGTTTTTTCCATAGAGCGGGTAAATTTTTACGATGAGTAATAAATACTGTTTGTTGCTAATTTTTGGGTGATGCCTGTTAAAAGGGATCTAATTTAGTTACGCGTAATTGTACATGAAACGTGGTTGCGTTAATAGGATCGCCAGAAACTGTTTTTAATTCAGCCCTGTAAAAAAATGAGAATTTTTTTTTTTTTTTTATTTCTTTACCGCGTGTTTCTTCAGAACTAGTTATAAAAAAGGATACCGCTGGTTATTGCTTTACTGTTTAATAGGATGTTTTTTTGTTCTGTCAGCAAAGATCGTTTTCATTAATTGACGCGTTTGAGTTGTTTTCACTACAGGTAGAATTTAATATAAAATAAAGTCAGCGTTTGTCGCACATATCTTTTTGTTTCTTTTGTCTTTTTTAATTCTAGGAACGTTTTTTTTTTTTTTGAGCATGTCGGCTAAGGAAGTTTAAATGGTAAAGTGCTTGGGAATTTACAATAGCAGTCGTAATGTTGACTGGGTATTCAAAAAAATCTTAACCACTTGTGTGTAGTATTCCAATTAAAATCGGCTCACTTTTAGTTTAAATTTTTAGCATCTTCTATACAAAATTGGCGTCTGTTTGTGAGAAGTTTAGCTGATCCTGCTTTTTTCTATTTATTTCCTGCGATCGGTAGATTAAATATTCTTCATAACAAATAGTGAGTAAACTAAAATATTTGTATCTCAATATAATATTCTGTACTATTCTGCGAACCTATTATGTTTGAAAAAATTATCATTTTTAATTATACATATATTTTTTGAATAAATTTCTTGTGATTTCTTAGATATCTATGTTCCATTTACATATTTAATAACATCAAAAAAATTAGAGGTGAAATCGATTAATTTGAATGTATTTCGGCTTTTCATAAATTATGTTGAAAATTTTCTATTTTTCTTATGTTTTATTTAAAGGGAATTTATATTAATACTTCTGAGTACTCTCTTTTTCTTCTTCGCAGTATATTTAAATTTTTTGTTGTTTCACTTTTATTTTTATTTCAGTAAATTTATTTCTGCATAATCAGAATTATTTTCAATAAACCGATACATATTTACCTATTTTATTGATGAATTTTAATAATCGTTTTTTTATATTTTTTATCATTAATTAGATGTAATATTGAAATTTAGTGTTTTTACAAAATATCTGAGCGATTTTATAATTTCTAAAACGAAATTTTTTTTTTGACATAAATTATTACTTTGTGATTTTAAAGTAAACTTCCTTTTCAAAAAATTGGACAGCATTAATTTTTTTATATAAAATTTGTTATTTATTTTTATGTTATCTATTAAATATTAGCAACATGAGGAAACAGAAAGAATGGATACATTACCTATAATGTTTAGAGGCAGTCCTCTTTGGGCATAGTTCATTTTCTACACAAAAAAATATTTAAAAAATGTTAATGTTTTTCAGTATAATTCAGAGGAGCAGAGAGCTGTAAATATTTCAATAGGCCCCATGCAAACGATACTTTTCCTTTTTTTTTTTCTTTTGCTCAACTGGACAAAAAATATTGTTTATTTCTCCATTTCTTTTACCGATTTACTTTTAGTTTTTATATTTATAATTTCTGTAGTTTGTTGTGCTTGGATGTCCTAGTTTGGCTTATACAAGCGCACCTTTGAATATGTTTTGTCCGAAGCGATAATACCTAATACGTTAATTATACGAATTGAGTCTGAAATAAAATATTCTTACGAAACTCTAATTATTTTATAAATAGAACATGGCCTGTAACTATCTGCATTAGCGTAGCTTTGAAAGGCGAATTTTTTTTTAATAAATCCACTCAAATTATAATAAAAAGGATTTTTATAACGTTCAATAGATTCATCCTCGTTAAAATTGTTCAAATAATTTATGTTATACAAAAGGTTATAAAATTATTTGCATTTCAAAATTCGAAAGAAGTTATAAATATATTTTTACAGGATATTTCCGATATTAAAGTAATTATGCCACGTCACTTAAAGGTATCTCTGGATAAAATTGCTGATGAAATTAAAAAACATCTACAGAATCTATTTGACGAAGAAAAAGTCCGCATTGGAGGACCATCGAACCCTGTTTGGAATGCCGTATCTAAAGAATTAAATTACGAAATTTCACCAAAATCACTGTATGGTTAAATGTTATAGAAATGATATATTAACAAAATTAAGTATCAGTATTTTTGAAGATATACAACAGAAAAAATATGAAAAAAGTAGTGAATATTCTACGACTGATGATTTAGAAAATGAGGAGAAATATATGGATACATTAAAATTTACATTCAAACAAAATGCTGAAGAGTGGAGTAGCGTACAATATCGTGATATTATTTACAATGAGAACAGACATCACTAGGGGGAAACGTTACAGTATTTTAAAGCCTCATTCCTGGGCTAATTTATTCCAAATATATTTTTGGCAAGAAACAAGACTCCCTTGTTCCCTAATGTATAAAAGAGCAAAAATATATTAGGATTAGTTAAATTATTGTGTTTTCATTGCTGTCTGCACTTCATGTAAAAGAAAATTAAAAGGTATTCTTCCAACAAAACCAGTATTGAATTCTGTAGCTGTATTCCATTGTATATATATCGGGGAAATTTTAAAAATTTTAAACCCACGAAGAAAAGAAAATTGACAGATTTAAAAAAAAAATGGATAAAGTAATTAATGAAAAAATATCTTGTAATATGCTTAGAAGAATTCAAGCAGATAGTATTACGAATTTCGGCGATCCTGAACCGAGTCATTTACCAACTAGGGATGTTGCGGATGCAGATTTTTTGACATCTGCAGATGCGGATGCGGATGCGGATTTTTGAGTACTCACATCTGCGGATACGGATGCGGATGCGGATCTTAGGATTTTTTAAAAAGAGATTTCATATTGGTGCATAAATAATATCAAAAGCAAGTAATCTTTTACATTTTTATTAAATAATTATATACTTAGTAATGAAAGTTAAAAATTGGTGAATTATATTTAATAAAAATTAATATCGCCGCCATTTCAGGTTCAGGTCTGTTTCGCAGAAGATCATAAATTAAGCCCGCGCTACTAAACAATTGTTCGCTAAGTACGCTTTTTAGTGCAGGTGATAAAAATCTGCGTGCTATTCCAGATAACATTTTCAGTTCTTTTCGGTGAACGCTCCACCATTTAAATGGATTTTCATTTACGTTTATTCTTTTCTTATTGCCGTAAGAAAGTAATTCCTTTTTGAGTAGAGTGTCAGCGCTATCATTTTCTGACGATGCTTCACCCTCTTCTTCACTTGACGAATCTAGCATCATGGCAAGATCGCTTTTTAAGCCAACCTTTCTAACCATACCGGAAGTTCCTGGTTGTTCTGAATCTTTAACTGAGGAATATGTCATTCTCATTCTCTTATTAACTGCACTATGTAAAACTCAAATAATCGAAATGTTCACACGATGTAATTAATTACAAATAAATTGAACAATAGCAAACACGTGGCGTCTGGCTACCGAGCACTCTCTGCGCTCCTATTGGCTGTGAGCACGGGACGCGCCATTCGCCCCCTCGCCCAATTTCTTTCTTGTAGCGAGTCGCGACCTTCAATACATCCGCATCCGCATTAATATCCGCATTGATTAATGCGGATGCGGATGTAAAAATTTATGCGGAAGATCCGCAATTGCGGATGCGGATGCGAATATCCGCAACATCCCTATTACCAACTAGCAACGCACTGAGAATTGCAAAATCTAGAACTTTAAATGCTACCAGAGAAGATAATATTTCCATTCTAGCTATTTGCAAAATGAAAGATATGTATCCATTTAAAAATATAATTAATAGGATATGATCGTTTTCTTGTACATTACTGGACAAATGTGGAAAATGATGTGTATAGAAAATGTATTCAAAATAATAAATGTTCTACTATAGCTATTGATGCTACCGGTAGTTTGGTGAAAAACCTATCCTACTATCCGGAAGGAAAACTCAACATATTCTTTTGTATAGAATTGCTTTGAGGGATAAAACATTCAAATTACAGAACACTGTATGTCACATGCTATCTGAAAAACATGACTGTAATTCGATATATAACTGGATTGAAGAATGGAAAAGAGATGATGCTCCATCACCAAAGCAAGTCGTAACAGTCACGTCATTAGCACTAATGTCAGCTACAATTCGGGCATTTACACAATACAGTAATGTACTACATTACGTTAAAGCTTGTTTTCATATTTTAGAAAGAAAAATCAAACAAATATGAAATACCAATGTGTTTTAGTCGAATTGATGTAGCCCATGTCATAAAAAGTTGTTACAACATGGTTACCATTTTGCTCAGTTGATAAAATAGTAAACGAATTCATAGTACATGTTATGGGGCAGATTATTTTATCTACTGATTTTCAGTTAATGTAATACAATTTTTTTATCTGATTTTTTAATTTAAGATGGATGAAAAAGTAAATTGCAATATTTGTAATGTATAATTTACATGTAAAAAAAACATGCTTCATGTTAGGAATGCCCGTTATATATATATATATATATATACGAGGCGTGTTTTTTAAGTAAGTACCGTTTTGAAATAGAAAAAAAACAAGTTCACTTTTCTTAACAATTTTATTTTTACATGAAAGCCTGTACCTTAATCTACTTTTCTACATAATTTCCATCAATATTGAGACACTTATCGTATCGTACGACCAGTTTTTGAATCCTCTCCTCATAGAAGTCTGCCGCATGACTTGATAACTACTTCAACACGGCCATTTTACCTTCATCATATTCGTCGTGGCGCTGACCACCCAGATGAAAATGGGGGAACACGTGATAGTCAGAGGGCGCTACATCGGGACCGTACGGGGGTGATTAAGTTGTTCCCAGCCAAACGATCTGATGAGATCTTGAGTTTGATTAGCCGTGTGTGGACGGGGATTGTCATGGAGCAAAACGATTCCTTCACTCAGCATGCCACCGGCTTTTGTTTTGAATTTTTTAAGGTCTCGCAATAAGTTGTTGCATTTATTATGTTACCACGAGGCAAAAAATCCACAAGCAACACTCCTTTTCGGTTCCAAAACACAGTACACATGATTTTCCGGGCTGAAATTGTTTGTTTAAACTTCAATATCTTGGGTGAAGATGCCGCCATTCCATGGATTGCTGCTTTGTTTCCGGTGTAACAAATGCCATCCATGTTTCGTCGCCTGTGACAGTTTGGCTTAAAAAATCATCACCTTCCGTCGTACTGTACCGCTCAAGGAAACTCAACGCATTGGCTGAACGTTTGATTTTGTGCTCCTCAGTCAACATTTTCGGTATCCAGTGCGAACTCAATTTTCGATAATTTAAGCGTCCGGTCACAATCTGATAGAGAACACTTCTTGACACTTGAGGAAATTCATTTGATAACGATGAAATCGTAAAGCGTCTGTTCCCTTTCACCTTTTTGTCAACTTTCTGCACCAAATCATCAGTAATGACTGAAAGTCACCCACTTCGCTCCACATCAAGAACATCCGTGCGGCCGTCCTTAAAGGTTCTAACCCATTTCCGTACCATTCCATCACTCATAATGTTTTCTCCATACACTTGATCTGACGATGAATTTCAGTAGCTTTTACACCTTTAGCACTAAGAAAACGAATCACAGCGCGTATTTTGCAGTCGGCGGGATTTTACATAAACGCTCGTAAACAAACGTAAACATAATCGAATGTTTCCGTAAAAGCGTGTGGTTTCTTCCTGGAAAATGCAGGTACACAGCGCGCATTCGCCAAATGCTCACTGCAGCGGCAAAATTTGAAAACGGTACTTACTTAAAAAACACGCCTCGTATATATATGAAAATTTTAATTAATTATCGGTCAAATGCGTTATCCAATGTTTTTTTTTTTTTTTTTTTTATTTGATGGGTAATCAACCATACTCTTTAAAAAGCTAAACTCATAGCTCTTCTTCCTTTAAAACATAGCATAAATGAATTGAAATTGGGTCTAATATACTTTCATTATTTGATCTTCCTTTTCTATTTGTACTAAGCGAGTTTTTATTATGATGTGTTCTTTGAAGTTTTCTATATTACCTACAATACCCACGGTTTTGATTATATGCAGCGATCAAATCCATTTTTTAGTATATATACGAGTATATATTTTAACTCTGTTGTTAAAATAAATCAAACTCATAATATTACAGTTTAGCTGTATCTTTTTTTTTTTTTTTTATAATGTAAGAAAATACTAAATTTGAAGGTCGTGAAACCATACTTCGATTCCTTAACGAAGTTCTTTAGGTATTAAAATATTTTGAAAAAAAGTAACATAGAAATGTTTAAACGCGTAAATATACATTTATGGAAATACTGGGTAAAAATACGATGTTACAAATTTACAATTGCATGTTATTGTTTTGAATTTAGTAACATATAAATAAAAATTGATGATAGCCATTAGGTGCGCTGCCACCAGGGAGCCTGTCCTGTCCACACCGGCTCGTGTAAATTAGGACTTTACGTTGATTATCGAAAATTTCGAAAGTTATATTATAAACAGTGTTCTAACCTATTAAATATGAAATTGATAATTTACCGGGTTTAGATTGAAATAATGAAATTTAGTTGTCAGTTCAAAACATGAAATTTCGCGGTTATTTTTAATATGCGATCACCGTGAAGATAGAGAATTTTAGTGAACAGTAAAAAATTCACCATGAAGTGAAATCAAGGAACTGGCCTCCCTACTTTCATTCGTGCTGTTGAGCTCACTGCGAACCTTAACTTTACAATTCTCTACACCCTGTGTCAAGGGTAATGGGAATTACTTTACTTACATCATAAGAAATTAAAATTATTCAGAACGCAAACTGGTATTGGGATTTCATTGACAGTATTTAGAAAACGGTGTAGTTGTCCATTTGAATTTGATAAAACTCAAACAGTGAATGACACAACATATTTTAAATTAAAGTGTTTGAAGAGCGAAAATTTAGTAAATTTAATAATTCCAGGCGCGGATCCAGAGACATTTTGGGGAGGGAAATTATATAATTAGGTAATATTTTATACGGCAGGCAGTAGATTTGAGAAACATCTTGTTTCATAAAGGAAATCAAATAGCGACCTCTTTAGAAATTTAAAAATGTTTTAAAAATACATGATTATTACAATTTATAATTTAAATTTTGTCTTATATTTAAGGGTGAAAAATAAAACGAAATTATAAAATTGTAGCTAAAATTATTATATTTCCATTGTAAAATTAAGAGAGAAAAAAAAATGATAGTTTAGAATGTGAATAGTGAATTACTAGAGAGAATAGAATGATAGTATTTTTATTAGACTTTACTTCTCTTTTATTTTTGTTAGGAATCCGATCAGAATTCTTTGTGTGTGAACAAGTAAAAAATATTTATATTTCTCATTGAACTGTTTTTATTTACATTATAAAATAAAAATCAAAAATAAATAAAAAAGATAGAAGATCGACGACAGCTGTGTTTAAAACAGAATAAAAATGTAACATTAATACTTTTACCAGAAACCAATATTAAATATTAGTTATAATTAAATCCATAGGTAACATTTATACAAATTTTTTGTAGTATAAATAAAGTCTCGCTGTTGTAAAAATTTTTCTCGTCGAGCATTTGGTTCTTTTGGCGGAAAAATGTCCCCTATCCCCCCCGCGCGTCCGTCACTGTATACAAAAATCATCCTCGTTTTTAATATTATAAAATGACTAAGTCAGTGAAATAATACAAAAGGAAGACGTACTACTGAGCGTTAGGGGAATGTATTTATTCATAAAGATATGGGAATACATAATGACAAAGAAGGAAATAGAATTGGGAGAAAGAATAAAATAGGATACGGGCTGAGGGAAAACTATTTGTACAAACTGCCGTTAGCTAAAACAAAGATTCCCGGGAGCAAACTGACAAATACATTATAATAACTTAGTTGTTAAATAAAATGCCTAAAGAAATAATAGAGGAGGAAAAAATTGGGGTGAAAAAAAAAGAAAATAAAGGGGAATGGCTACAGAAAGAGGGAAACATAGGAACAATAATAAGCATTAAATAAGAGAAGAGGGTATACGGAAATAGTAATAAACAAAAGTGAAAAAAGAGAAAGGGAAAAGAGACGGAATAAGATAAATAAATAAAATAAATAATAGAGTCATAGCTAAGTTAGAAATAAGTAAAAATAGGATTAATTTACGTAATGAAATATTTGCGCGGCGATAAAATTGTATAGTATATAAGTAGTATAATGTAGGCATATTTA
Source organism: Icerya purchasi (assembly GCA_039619475.1). Lineage (NCBI taxonomy): Eukaryota > Metazoa > Arthropoda > Insecta > Hemiptera > Monophlebidae > Icerya > Icerya purchasi. The sequence goes on from CM077115.1 coordinate 569,725,986, forward strand.
GATGTAAGAAAACTCGTCAATAATATAGCTTGACGAGGAAATGTGTAAATATTAATAAATATATATATTTTCAAAAAAAAATAAAAAAAAATGGTTAGTTTTACTTCTAAACTGATCATATCTTAATAAAATTTTAATGATTATAAAATTACAAATTTTTTAGGGGTTTCGGAAAAAATGTTCTAAAGGATGGATTTTTGGAAATAAAAAAAATACACAAAAGTAATTGAGAATTTTTATATCGTGCGAAATTAAAATTATTTAACGCAAACTAGTATCTTGATTTTATTGACAGTGTTTAGAAAATGGCATAGTTGTTCATTATACTTATTTGATGAAACCCAATCAGAGTGGGTAACGTATCTTAAATTAGTGTTTGAAGAGCTAAAATTTAGTACACTTAACAATACAGTAAAATTAATGACAAAATGTAAGTGGATACATGAAGAGGTTGCCTGGTAGCAAATAGATAGTGTGAGTGCGACTTCTTCGGGTAGGGTTCACAGTTGATTTTCACACATTTGGTAAAATCAGTATAGATTTTAACCAACAAACGTCGTCGTAGACTTCCATGCAATTCCTCCGGTCTTGGTTCGTAGAGCAGATTTATGCCAAGAAACACCTGCGTCTGACCGTTTTATGATTGATTTTATCTAGTCACAATTGTGAATAGTAAAAGTTTTCAATATCTGTTTTCTAAAATTATTACTTATTTCCTTGTTTATTAGAGTTATGTGCGAAAGGAATTCATTTGCATAAGATACGGTGGCCTCACTCACAATGATATTTAAAATATTTTATTTGTAATAAGAGCTATATGACTGTTGTGAACACACTGCCAAAATAACATCGATCATGAAATCTCAGCAATTAATAAATTTACGCTATCAATCCTGTATCAGTCAATAAACACAGGATATATGCACAACAGGCCCGTGCCCAGAATTTGGGGGGGGGGGGGGGGGGTTGAACATTTTCTTCGCATATTTATTTTATGAATAACAATACATTTTTCACTAATATTCGTACTATTAATAATTTCCATCATTTTGATTTACATAAATGAATTACCCCGTATACGAACATTAATAAAAATTACATATATGTTATTAATTACACACGTAATAAAAAATTTTGCATAAGATAATAATGAAATACCTAAAAATATGGAGCATATTTTTTCTTTTTTCTTTTAAAGGTAGGTAAGAACATCCTAAAAAATCATCAATATTTATTTTAAATTTGTGATTTTTTTCAGATTTTTGCGTATTCATAATAACTATTTTAGTTCTCATGCCCCCCCCCCTGGGACACGGCCTTGATGCACAAGTATACAAGTATATATAGTGAAACAATTTGTTACTTTTCAATAAGTAGTCCTTGACTGCAGGTGTCAGTTAAACAAATTGTAATTATTTTCACTAAGTTACTGTTTATGGGCTGCAGTGATACAAATAGTGTTGTTTTCATTAACCATGATGGCCACTCAAATATCAAATATAATTTTTAAATTCCCGGGTTTCCTGGTCCAAATCCTCTTTCCTGATTACGAGAATTGTACAAAAAGAAGAATGGAATTTTTTTGTTATTACAGATAATATTTGACCGCCGCAGCATATTTTATATGAATAAAACAGAATTTGGTAATTTAATTTGAATAAAGTACGTTAAAAAATGCATTAATTTTTCGCTTCAAATGATTTTTTCTTATTAAAAATATCGTTTTTGGCTATTTTTACTTTTTTCTCCAGTTTAACGGCAAAATTCCCGGTTCGGTGGCCATCCTGTTAACTTGTTATAATTTGGGTTCCCACTCATTAGCATCATTGATATAACTGGAATTTAAGTTTTTAAATCAGGACACGACATTTTTGAATTGCATAGAAATTTTTTTGTAACGAGTAATAAAAGAAAAAAATTATAAAAAAACGTTGACTAGGCAGTTTTCCAATAAAATGTTTTCGTGTGAGGAATCGAAAAAGATTTCTTTTGTAAAAAATTCAAGGTTTTATTTCTTTTGCAAAAATTAAATGAAAACAATATAAAAAAAAACACGGAATATATAATTGAAACGAAGGTTGGTTGATTATTGCACCCTTTTTACCATTGCGTAACATGCATAATTTTCCTAAATATAGAGCTCCATTTTATGATACAATTTTATTTTAAAACAAAATAAAACATATACAATTTTTGTGACGAGACTGTATACATAAAATACATTTGTAATTATTATAAATATTTTTATAAGATGGCCACATTTTTTTTCCAAAATAAACGTTTTTAGTTTTTTTCCCCACTTAGAAAATAATAACCATACAGAAAAAACTATGTAATTTCTAAATATTTCTAATGTTTTTTTATCAAACACTGATCGAAGGATAGAAATAAAATTATCACTCGTAATTTAGATATAGACAAGCATAATAATGCACAAATACACTTTAAATTCTGGAAGAAAAAAAAAAAAAGAAGCTTCAATTTGGTTCTTGTCAAGAATTTTTCTTTTTTTAATTTCAATTTTTTTAAATTTCTCTAAAGTTATACACTATTCTGTTTTCAACGAAATCCCGCAGTTTTATTCCGATTTTTGTTTCTTCAGAGTTTCTTGGTACAAAACATGATCACTTATTAATGCGATTTTTAATTATGTTCAATTATTTTTATTCCCGCATGAGATGAAGTGCATTGTATAAACATTTTCATGCAACCACAAATTTCTTCAATAAATCGCGAATTAAAATTTCATTATTTATTGAAAGTAGTTCCCTTTCAGCGAAAGCATTTCCATGTGATAAAATTAAAAACATTTTTAAAAAGACTTGTAATTCCTCACATTCTACAGTTTAAGATATTACTTCTATCTTTAAATTGCTTAAACAAGGATTGTTTTTCGGGGGAAAAAAACTGTTAATTTCTTTTCAAAAAATAGCGTTTTAGTAGAATATCATTATAATTACTTTCAAATTGTCCGTTTGAAAACGGAAGCCGATTGTTTTATACAAAAATATTCATTAGTTTATTTATCGTCTTAAGTGATAAAGCTATGTTTATTACAATGCAACAGTTAAAACAAGGAATCCTTTTGTTAAAAAATGCTAAGAAGAGATATTTCAATTAGTGAAATTCATAATTCAACAGAACTATTAAGACAATTATTAGAGAACTGTAAGAGCTTAATATCTTTGATGTTACTGCAACCGTTAAACACATTTTTTACCAAAAATCTTAAATATATTTTTTTTAGAAAAATAAGGTTTCTTTCTAGGTATTTAAAATGCCCGCTTTAACGAAACGTGCGATGATTTTCGCAATGTACTTAAAATCGTTTCATTTAACAGCAATGAGAGTGGATCATTAAACTGAAACTTAATTAGAAATAGTTCCAATTTCCAATGCAATAGTTTGAAAAACTGCATGTTTAGCATACAGCAACTTATAATTTCAAGCAAAATAAACCGTTTTGGAACTATTAGTTAAAAATTTATCATCACTTATTCACTGAACATAACTGTAAGCATTGAGTAGAAATTTAGGAGCACAGCTAGTTACTTTGAAGTTTTTTCCATTATATAGTACAGAATTTTAGGGGAAATAGCAAAAAATTAGTGCTTAAAATAGTCTTCACATCGAACTAGGCCGTGATAACGAATCAGATAATAAAAAAAATTTCTAACCTCCTAGTTAGTTTTTTTAATATATTTTTTAAACTATGTATAGACTAGCTGCTAGAGCACTTGGATTCTGTTACAGAAAACTTGAGTTCGATCCCAGGCGACCACAGAAATTATTACAAAAATTAAATTAAATACTCCCTAATAAAATCATATGAAAGACAATGGCACTACACCACCAAATACGCACTGATTGGTATACGATAACCAGCGAATACAGTCAGTTCCAAGTGTAGTCTGGCGTGTACACTCACGAAGCATATAACAATTATCATGTCACTACTTACATCTCTGTACAACTAGAATTTAGGTAATCGCGACACTCGACATCAAGCAGTACGACTATCATAGTTAAGAAGAACTGGCGCAGCAATGTTTTCCTCTTTAAGTTTGCATTTTATATTTTGTCAACACTGAGGCCATCCATCAAAATTTATAGTAGTTTTGAAAGATTAAGACCTTCTAAAATTTCAAGAAAAGAATTCAAATCGTCTGCATTTGAATGATCCAAGAACAATGATCCATAATGTCTAGTCACACTTGATTACTTTTACGGTCTCAGAAACGTATAAAAAGGTTTATTTATCTTTTCTGAATTATTTTGTTAAGAGATTTATCAAAACCAATTACAAAATATTGCCAATCAAACTGAAAAGCTCGCAGTTCATTAAAAAAAGTGGAGTAAAACCGAAATTTAATACGTAAGAAAATTTTGGGCTTTAAAGCTTCGTCTAAGAAGGAGAGGTCACGAACTGCGGGGTCACCGATTTTGATGAAATTTTTGCAGATCGATAGAAGACCGTGAGTATATGAGCTGTGCAAAATATTGAAATGCAACTTTTTGATTTACGCGAGAAATTAAAATTTTCAGAAGCCGCATTTAACAGATAATACACATAGCCGTTTAGACAAAAATATGCAATAAATTCCAAATTACGTTCATTTACTTTGTGCAAATTGTTCGTTAGGTTGGTTATTCCAAAATGAAGTATGTTAAACAAAAAAATTATCAAAAAACAATAAAATCATTTTAAAATTTAAATACGTCATTTATTATGTTGATATAGTATAAAAACAAAAATTATAACGAACTTGTTTTGTGGTGTAGTGGTAAAAGTGATGTCTACTTGTATAAGTTGAAAATAAGGTTTGGGTTTGAATCCCCCCCAAAATTGGCGTAAAATTTTTGATCTTTTATTTTAATTATTAATTCTTATTATCTAATTATTTTAATTCTTTATGCATAACTATATAAATATAATGACAGTTTTTGAACATTTCAATTGTTTAATGACTTTTTAAAAAAAAAATTATTAATTAAATGTGTAATATATGTGTATATACGCGCCCGCGATAATATAAAAAATTATTAATAAACGTTAAATTCCACTGTGCCTTTAATATCTTTAGTGATGGTTTGCAGCAAAATCTTATTGCAGGAAAGAAAACTAACTAATTTCGGCAGAAGCAAAATTAGTAGGAAAGAATGTTTTTAACTAATCCATTTTCTTGTACACTATTTCAGTTATCATTACCTACCCTCGTTTTCCTCTAGACTTTCAGATAGACGTGAAATATTTTAATACCTAAACGAAATATGTTTTTCAAATGAAAAATTAAAAAAAATTTGCACTTGTGGTAATAATTCATTTATATGTTGCAGTAAATGTGCGGGAATTGCTATCACCCCAAATTATGAAAGTAAAGATTAAGTTTGTAGCATTTTAATTAAAATTAATATTCATTAACACTCATATGTAGATGAGTATATTTGTTTACATACAAATTTTTTTATATATATTTATACACAATATGTATATATATATATATATATATATATATATATATATACACCCGCATCACATGTTTATTGTTTATACAAATGTAAATAATAAAAAATTAAAGATATTTGTGGCATTAGTATTTTTTTTATGTTTATTGACCTGGCCTTCGCCTTATTATATTTATATAGTTATGTATAAAGAATTAAAATAATTAAATAAGAATTAATAACTAAAAATATAAGATTAAAAATTTTATGACATTGGAGGATTTGAACCCAAACCTTATTTTCAACTTACACAAATAGACATTACTTTCAACACTACACCACAAAACAGGTTCGTTTTAATTTATGTTTTTATACTATACCAATATAATAAATGACGTATTTAAATTTCATTAAATTAAAAATTGATTTTTTAAAATTATTTTATTGTTTTTTGATAATTTTTTTGTTTAATATACTTCATTTTGGAATAATCAATCTTCCGAACCATTTGCACAAAGTAAATAAACATAATCTGGAATTTATTGCATATTATTGTCTAAACGGCTATGTATATTATCCGTTAAATGCGGCTTCTAAAAATTTTAATTTTTCGCGTAAATCAAAAAGTTGCATTTCAATATTTTACACAGCTCATATACTTACGGTCTTCTGTCGATCTACAAAATTTCATCAAAATGGGTGAACCCCAATTCGCGATCTCTCCTTGTAAGACTATTTTTGAACCTGGAAACATTAAAGGAAATCGATCTCTCGCTCACTTCTTCGTAATTTACAATTCAGAACCACATGTAAACACCCCATAACGCTTCTGCTTTCGTAATGTTGTCTTTAACGAACATTATAAATAGGGAATTTACATACTAGCTTGGCAATTATTTTTACATTTTCAAGTTCTATTCATTATATAACACACAGATACTTCTACATATTCCAATTTCCTTAACTTTTCCCAGTTTTCTGAAAAACAGCCTATTTTACGAAAATAAGAAATGTAATAGTTATCTCTAAATATTCAATTATTACATTGTTACAAAATAGCGAACTTAAAAACACATACGTAATATCTCAATACACAGTTTAACAAAGATCCAAACTGATCATGAAATAGGACGTAAAACTGAATAAACGCTGACAATGTTCACACAGATAAAAAAAAGTTCTCGTTGTAAAAAATAAAATATCAGATTCATGAAATGTTGTTTTTTGGCGGTACTGTCACACAGCGTAAAACACTAAAGAATTCATTTGACTTTAGCGTTTCAGAACAGAATGAAACTTTTATGTATCACAAAAACATTCAAATATAAAGATGCTATTAAAACAAAAAGACTTAATTGATAAATAGAGCGAAAAATAAAAAAATTTAATATTTTCGATATATTATGTATGATTTGGATTATTTTTTAATGTAGAATACTACACGGGAAAATTTAACGTAAATGGAGCAGAGGTGGAAATTGTTTGAAAAGTTACGGACTAGTTATAACGTTAAGAAATAATGAGTAAAAAATTGGTGAATAGTCATGACATTAAATAGAAGAACACCTTTTTTTCAATATAATCTATTTATAATTTTCAACCGTGTGAGGCACAATCACACATTTTTTGGCCTCTACTTTTAAATATCGTATTTCGTATCTCGGTTTAACGATTTTATTAAGTACTATACATTTAAAAATGGACAAGTTTTACAAAATACCTCAATTTGTTCTACGAACTTTGATACATCAACTCGTCGGAAACAGTTAACTCAGAAAGAGTACCGTCTGGATTCGGCGATATCGAGTTTTCTCGATTATAATTAACTTGGAAGTGTATTCTGCGATTTCAAACGAATTAAGGTAATATAAAATTAATGAATGAATTCAGTGCAAATATAAATAATTCTCCCGCCAGAAAGAAAGGATTGAATAAAAAAGAGAACATTATAACGTTAATTTTTTTAATTCATTTTTTTTTTTACGCTAAGCTAAAATTGACTTAGTTACATTCGATTATATGAAATAACAAATGCATTTGTTCAAAATTACATTACTGTATATAAATTACGTAAAAAACTTTGCAGATTCTAAAAGTTTTTAATTATTGAAAAAATTTCTTTGACTTCATTTTAACAAAACCTGTACACCGAAAGAAATCAAAAAATACCATTACACTTATATTTTTCTATGACCTTTAATTACCAAAAAAAGGTAATCAACAAGCACTTTACAGTTTAAAGTCTACTGATAAAATTTTTTAAGATTATCATATTAAATTTCATTAAAAAAAAAAACAAAAAAACACGAAATATAATATAAGTAGTAAAAAAGGTAAAGAGCCATGCAGGTATAAGAAAAAAAAAAGAAACCCAATAGGATGGAAAACGAAAATTTAATATAAAATATCTACCGCTAACGAGTAGAAAATTATTGATGAAAACCGACAACGATAATACGAACACAATAATTTTCGAACAGAATAACGATCTTTTTAAAATAAAGTATGCATTATTTATTTCAAGAAATCGATAATTACTTAATGTTAAATAATCGTTTCATTTTATCGTAAAATATGTTAATATTATTAAAGAACATTAATTTAAAAAACAAAAAAGGTTCAGGTTCGCGACCTTGTTGTAAACAAACATGAATTATTTTATTAAAAAAAATCTAATGTCCTTTTATTAATCTGTACATAAAAAATATTTTAATACAAGCTTAATTCAATTCATTTTCTCCTACTTCTCAGTTGACAAATTTATATACCTAACAATGGTAAATTATGGAACATATTAGGCCCCATGAAATTAATCCACAATAAAATAGAAGGCTAAGAATACTGAAATATTAAAAATATCTAAAATATTTGAAATTATTCTAGTTACATGAAGTCAAAAAATCAGCGCGATTAAAGCAAACATGGCGTATAAATATTACTTTAAAAACATGCGTTCAAGAATTAATTTTACAAGTACAACAATCAAAAAATAATTTTTGAAACTTTTCAAACGGAACATATCATCAGCTTTAGTACTTTAACATAGTTAATAAGTGATGTTCAAAAATTTTAAGTTTTAGCTGATACTAAATTATTTCAGAAATCGATTAACCGTTACGATTCGTACTGATAAAGAAATATTCGGTAAACATTAATACATTCGTTATTTCATTTTAAAAAAAACCGATATATCACAAAACTACATATACGTTAACGATCAATTATTATCTGCGGTTCAAACTCGATTTAAATGGAACACGAAAATAACTACAACGCGCACAGCCAACCATAGATAGAAACTTAAATGTCGGTGTAATAATTATTAAAATAAGTGATAGATGACTCATAAAATGCGCACAAGAATGAACTAAATAAATATAAACTTAAAAGAACAGAACAAATTTTGGAACTTAACATCACCAGTTGTATTTAATTTTCCTTCTTTTCCACTTCACTAATTGGTTCGGTTGTTAGATTTTCACTATTTTCAGCAGCACCTAGTTGCGGTTTTGCTCTTGTTAACATGCAAGGACAAGATGAAAACAAATCAAAACATTCACCAGGTTGGCCAGTTTCATTCTTTTGTTCGTTACTCTTTTTACAGAATAAATTTTTTATTCGTAAAACAAATGGTTCAATCAATTTCCACAGTACCAATAAGACAGGTATCAAAACACAAGGAACACAAACCATTTTATATTCTCCTAAAATTTAACAAAACCGAATGAGAATATAAAAGTAAACATTTACAAATTCATATAGAAAGTAATTATTCGCTAGCACTTACCTTTTAAAATTCCGAAAAATATTAATATTCCATTTAAATAAAAAAACACATCACATAAACAACAAATTCATTACTAAACTAAATCAAATCACACCACTTCTGACGCAAGAAGGAACAAGATAAGCGGAATCGCTTAAAATCTGTGTTGCAATTTGAATTAAAAATTATTTTGCAACAGTGGAAAGCGTCGAAGCTCCGAGAAAATTTTCCACGCCTGCGCAAAGTGTCTTCATAATGGTAGCACTAAATTTTTATTGTTATTTATTTATTTGTTATTAATGCTGCTGCGTCGGAATGATTCTGCGTGATTATTTTTAACGTTTGTGTGTACTTAGCTCTACAAGAAATTAAAAATAAGGCTTACAAAAGAATAAATTATTTTATTCCTTTGATGATAAAAACGCGTAAAATAAATAGAATAGCATCTGTGTATTTTATAAGAAAAGCGTTTATTAAAGTATATTACTTTGGGGAATTAAAATCCATTCATAATCTAAAGATGATAAAGTACTTGGCAAAATCAGCGACTTTTAAAATTCTTTAACGCCACCGTTTGTAAGTGAATTACGTCCTTTACAAGTGAATAATTTTTTTATCTACAAATGTTTGAAGTCTATTATTTTTGAGAAATGTTGCGTTATAAAATCTACTGCACATGCGCTAATTAAAATTATCAAATAGACATATCGAAAAATACTATTACCGTTCATTTAAAAGTAAAAAGATAAAATTTAATGTATAAAATATTTCATAAAACAGTATAACTCGTGAAAATAGTATTTTCCTTATATATTAAACTATATCATTTTTAACAAATCAATTTATGTTCATATTTAATAACAAATTAACATAGTGTACAAAAGTTTAAAAATCATTTTTAAATAATGAAGTTCATGTAATATATTATCTTTAGTATTTTCCATCTTTGTTCTTTGAATTCTGTTTACATTTAACATTTCCCTTATTAATTAAACAATACCATTGTTAGTAAGTCATTAGTCATTATACTATTATTTAACAACGATGTATTTAAAACTTATAAAAATTAATTTTTATTTAATAAATTACATTTAATACCACTGCTTTTTTTTTTTCATAAATGATTCAGTAAAATCTTTAATAATGTAAACCATTTTCAGATATATTAGACGTCAATTTTACTATTAAATCAAAGTAATATACCGTCAGTAAAATTCTTTAATTTTTCCATGTTTTTTCATTTTTGTTTATTGTGAAATTAAATTTACATTTAGCACCAGTTGGAATTAATTGATTACCTTATCGTTCCTTTTTATTTTGCATTCTTTTTTTTTTTACTGATATATGCAGAACCCACAAGGCAACCGCCCGCCCATCTGTAGGTTCTCAACACAACTATAATGTTTATTTGTAATGAAGCTCACACTATCGAGCATATACAATTAACCGCTATAAACAATAGATGTGTAACAATTCTTAATAAAAAGAAAATTGTAATATAACTCTCCACTAAAAAATATCTGGAAAACGCATTGTTGTCGGCCGAAATTTTAAACTAACGTATTTTACAAAAAATAAACAAAACACAACAGATGGTCGAAGAAAATAAAAAGAACAAACAAATCTACTAAATTCTACTCTTTATTAATTCTGCACAAACTCGACTTTTACGAACGACGAAAATATATAAAAACGATACACACGCTTTTCGGTTTCGTACCTTAAAAAAAAAGACACGTTTTCCCGCGAAACAAAACACACACTGGCCCACGCCACTTCGCTACACACACGTTTCTAACACTAAAGACACTGCCTGAGGCCGACCGCGACAGCCATGCGGTCCTTACAAAAAATACCGACGCTATCCTTAAAAAAATGGCGACCTTTTAACTCTAGGCGCTAGCATGCAATTAACAAAGAAAAAGATAAAATATAAACATTGCGGCAAAATAAAATAGAAATACTTATTAAATATAAACGGGCCTCGTTACGCAAAATTAAAAATAGAATACGGGGGAAAAATAAAAAAGAAGAAAAGGTATTTAAAAGAGTAAAATAACAGCTACAAGGAAGTAAAAGCGAAAAGCGGAAAGAGATAGCTAAGTCGGAACAAAATGGGAATTCTAAAAAAAATTACGACAACATTCTCGGCCCATTCTGACGGATGTCTGCCCTCAGACATCAACCAGAGGTCGATTTCGGGAAGGAAACTTTAATCTAGGCGAGCATGCATCATAGACACTATAAATGAACGCAACTGAAAGAAAATAAAACAAAATATAAACAAAATTCTATACACACAAAAAAAAAAACCCCTGAAAACATCCTGCTGCGGTTATGTGACGAAGTCTCCATGTCGTTGCGGAAATCCCCGAGTTTGCTCGCGTCTTTGGATGTTAGCCTCTTTGATTAGTTCTTTGTCCTCCTTGTTTGATCTTCGTTCTTTGCCAACGACCATGTTAGCAGTAATGTCGAAGATACTGATGTGCGTTTGTTCCAGAAACGGATAAATCGAGTCCTGATCGCTGATCACCGAATTATCAACCGCTAACAGCTTCCTTTTCCCTTTCTTTAATTCGAAATCCGATTCTGTTTCAACTGCATCGACTGAACCGTTGATGACTTTGTTTCCCTTAAAATTGCATTCTGATATTTTGTTGTAAAGCACTGACTGGTAAAGATCGTCGACGATCACGGAATTTAACTTGTCACTTAGTAAATTCGGTTCCATTCCTCGTCCGCTAGGCAATTCGGGTTCGATAGACGATGTATCAGAGTCAGCTAGTATTCGAAATTTCAGGTCGTTATCGTTACATTCGGTAACTGGGTCTTCGGTATTCATTTGCGAACATCCGTGTTTGTACGGCATCTCAACGTCAAAGTCACTCACGAGCGGTTCTTGCGGATCTTCGTCAGAATCAAGTTTATGATGAGCCGGAGTGTGATGATCGCGGTACCGTTCACTGTCGTCTTCTTTTTGATTATCACTACCTCCTTTGAATATCACAGATTCTAGCGACGCGTCCATTGTTGATTCGACTAAATTACAATGCGAGTTTTCCAAGTTGATCTTCGCCATTTCAAACTCACCAATTTTCAACAACGCCAGATGATCCACTTCTTTCGCGTATTTATTGACGTTTTCCGCGATCTTTTCCATCTTCCCGTTGAATTTAGCTTCCTCGGCTAGCGCGTTATTATTCTCGATCAGATGTGTCACTCGATTTTTGTCGGAATTGTCGAAGCCGTGAAAACTATCGATCTCGTTGACGGCAACTGCAGTTCGGTGCTCGTTTGTGGTCGTTACTATTTTATCAGATAAGTGTGAAATCGAATCACCAATGTTCAAATTGCTCCGGACGATAGGTTGAAATAAGGGTTGACTCGGGTCAATCAAACTAAACATTACAGATTGTTGCGGTTCCTCTTCTCCATAAGCACGTCGCTTCTGCTTCTCCGATGGATCATCGATCTCGAAGTCGGCAATTGATCCGGTGGGTGGCAGGATTGCTCTACTGTCGTCTTGAGCGGGCGAGTTTCGATTAATGCGAATTGGCTCCGCCGATTCGTGTCCACGTCGGTTGACTATATTCACAATTTTCGGTCTGCATTCACCGAATCGTTTCTGTTCGGGCATCGGACAGTCTCTAATAAAATGCCCTGTCCTACCGCAACGAAAACATCCACCTGATGCCGATGGAATAGGTTTGGTACTAACTTGTCTACTGTTTCGCCCTGAAACCTCGTCCCGTCTTATTTTATCCTCTCGAAGTCGTAAAGTTGAATCGGATCTCGTGCCCACAACACGCTCACGATATCGAACGACATCCAGAAGATCGGTTAGTGTTCGTGGTCGGCTAAGTGCAATATACTCGGATAATTGGATCGGACGAATACCAATGATGGTTTGCTCAGTACTTTCCCGAGATGACAAACCACATTCCACACACAAACGATATTTTTCCATGACGTATGAAGTAATATCCTCGTTTTCGCGCCGTATTCTTTGTCGCATTCTATCGATTTTTTTCATTACCGATGGTTCCGGATCAAATATATCTCTCAATCCAACAGTGAAATCAGTCCAAGTTGTCAAATCTTTGCAGTAGATCAGCCACCAATCTTTCGCTACTCCTCGTAATTTTACTTTGGCGACTTCTAACTTTTGACTGTCCGTCCATTTATATTCGCCGGCGAGCTGCTCTATCGAGGCGATCCATTCCTCGGCCTCTCGGGCAGGGTCGACACCGGTGAACTCCTCAATATCTCTCGCAACATTATGAATATCGACTTTCGGAGCGCTCACTCGTAACAGTAATTCTCCGAGTACTGTTGTGAGGTCCGACAAATCCACTACGGGCGACCTTACGTCATTCGTTGATTGTGAATTATTCATCACGACTTTATAGTTTTACGAAAACGGCGACACACACAAAAATAAAAGAAAAAAAAAAAATCGGCATACTTAACTAAATGGAAAATAAAAAAAAAGTAAAACACATCCGACGAAAAAAAAGGAAAAAAAAATGTTACAATTTGACGATTGTACTTACGGCGAACTTTATGATTCGAAATCCTACTTGGCGAACTTTGTGGTTCTAAATAATATTTCGCGAATTTTCTGGTTCTCAATCCCACTTCTGAATTGTTGTCGGCCGAAATTTTAAACTAACGTATTTTACAAAAAATAAACAAAACACAACAGATGGTCGAAGAAAATAAAAAGAACAAACAAATCTACTAAATTCTACTCTTTATTAATTCTGCACAAACTCGACTTTTACGAACGACGAAAATATATAAAAACGATACACACGCTTTTCGGTTTCGTACCTTAAAAAAAAAGACACGTTTTCCCGCGAAACAAAACACACACTGGCCCACGCCACTTCGCTACACACACGTTTCTAACACTAAAGACACTGCCTGAGGCCGACCGCGACAGCCATGCGGTCCTTACAAAAAATACCGACGCTATCCTTAAAAAAATGGCGACCTTTTAACTCTAGGCGCTAGCATGCAATTAACAAAGAAAAAGATAAAATATAAACATTGCGGCAAAATAAAATAGAAATACTTATTAAATATAAACGGGCCTCGTTACGCAAAATTAAAAATAGAATACGGGGGAAAAATAAAAAAGAAGAAAAGGTATTTAAAAGAGTAAAATAACAGCTACAAGGAAGTAAAAGCGAAAAGCGGAAAGAGATAGCTAAGTCGGAACAAAATGGGAATTCTAAAAAAAATTACGACAACACGCATAATCAAAAATAAACAAAAAAACAATTTCCTACACCATCCAAAATAGCAATTCATATAAAAAACCACAAAATGTGAATAAACATTTACTCACCTGATCTTTCTATTTCTCTTTTCAATTGCAGTCATTGTAGTTGCTTAGCAGCCAATTTTTAATTTCTAACAAGCATTTCGTTTTTATTCTTAATGTTCATGATATCCATCGGAATTTTCTCTAATAAGCCAATCAGTACAGAGTCCTTTGTTTTGAACGAAGCTTCAGTTATCTTCAATATATTCCTGATCTTAAGGTCGAGAGGATGCAGGTTATAATCGTATAAAATAAATAGATGATACCTCAATTTAGCCGGTAATTCTTCCATTTCCTTCCACCAATTAAGATTACCCTTCCCTTGACTTATTGTTAGTACTAAATGTGTGCAAAATTTTTTTCAAATCCCAAAATTTTAAGGAGGAAAAGAGCAAAACCCCATTTTTGAGTAAACCAAAAATCACGCTATAGACCAAACGAATCATGATTACCGCATGTAATTTCACGTGAATATTATGCATATACTGAAGATGTCAAATAAGAACGCTGTTTTGAAAATTCGGACTTTAACGGGTGGAAAGGAGTTAAATGCTGTTTCCTAAAAAACACAGAAACTGTTATTTTTTTTGGCTCAAATGGGTTTACCAAATTGTAATTTCGTATGAAGATATCTCATATGGTCTACTAAAAGTGTGAAAAAGTTTTATAAAATCTCCAGAATATTCGGTGGGAAAAAGGGTAAATCCTCATTTTGGAGAAAAGCAAAAATCACGCTGCTGTCCTTACGAATAGTAATTACCGCATGTAATTTCATGTGAATATTATGCATATACTGAAGATGTCAAATAATAACGCTGTTTTGAAAATTCGGACTTTAACGGGTAGAAAGGAGTTAAATGCTGTTTCCTAAAAAATACAGAAACTGTTATTTTTTTATGGTTCCGATGGGTTTAATAATTTCGCAATACGTGTATTGTGTACTAAAAGTGTACAAAATTGTTTTCCTTCCCCAAAATTTTAAGGAAAAAGAATGGCAGAATCCCATTTTTGAGAAAACCAAAAATCACGCTGCAATCTAAACGAATCGTGATTATCAATGTGAATATAGTGTATATACTGATGATGTCAAGTAAGAACGCTTTTTTAAAAATTTGAACTTGAAGGTGTGGAAAGGGATAAAAAAATATTTTTCAAAAAATACATAAACCGTTATATTTTCCGTAAAAATGAGTTCTCAGATTATAGTTTTGCATTAATATTCTTTATACGGCATACCAGAAGTGTACACGATTTGGTTTAAGTACTCTAAAGTTTAATTGTATCAAAGGCTTTATCCCGTTTTTGACATAAAATAATAATTACACCTCAGCCAAAACTATTTGCATTGGTTAACAGAGAAAGTCCATTTGAACACACCATATACTGAAAATATGAAATGAGAAAGATTTTTTGAAAAATTAAATTTTGAGTGGGAAAAAGTGGTTGAAAACTATTTTCAAAAAATAATTAAAATGTTATATCTTCGTAATAAATAGGTTTACCATATTATAATATTTACGAAGGTTGTTCCATATTTTTTATATCTTCGGAATTTTAAGAGTGAAGAAGGGTTATAATCTATTTTTAGGAAAACTTAATATCACACAACATCCAGAAAGAAGTGTGCTTTACGTATTTAGCTTGGTTTTGGATTAAGGTGGTTTAGAAATTGCAACTGTCTAAAATTCAAATAGCCAATTATTAGGAGGAGACAGAAATATTTCTGTCGAACAATTTTTATCGTATCCAAAAACAGCAAGAAAACATACTTCTGTCATAGTGTTTAGTTGTGTTGTGATTATTTGTTTATTTCAAAAGGAGAGAATGGTTTTTTTTTTCTTGAGCGATTCAACATGCTGTCTTTTTGAATTAGTTTCTTCTTTTTGGTTCGTTTAGTATTTTATAACAGCGTAAACAATATGGTGTTTATTCTGAACAGGAACAGCACATATTGCTAGGAAAAATTAAATTGTTTTTATTATACCAATCAATTCTTTTCCGTATTGTCCGCGTTCGTTTCAAATATGTTTCGATCTGCATATTCTTTTCATATCGTTTACATCGAAATTATTTCGTTTTTGTAAGTTTTTTCTGTTAAATGTGCTGTTTTTAATCATTTAAATTTTTTTTGTAAATTACCTGGCCATGCAAAACCGCTGCATACATTTTTTAAATTAACTTTTAACTTTCTTTTTACTACTTTTTATTTATTTCTGTCACTACTGCCTCTGTAATTACTGGCAAAGGCAACGGTTATAATATATACATATATATATATATATATATAACTCGGTCATTTTGGCCTCACAAGGAGCTGTGCCCCTTGACCCCTCTCGCTTTAATTTCTATCTCTTTCTCTTCTATTATTTGGATAAAATGATCAAAATTTAAAACGCAATTCTTACTGACATCAACACAAAATAAATTATATAATCACAAAAATCCTATCCTAACATTTAACTTTCATAAAACCAGAAATTTCGGTAGAGGAGGTTGCGAACGCTATTGCATATCTGAAGATAAATAAGTCTCCTGGCCCAGACGGTATCCCCGCTGAAGTTTTCAAGGCTGCGGGAGAAAAAATTACAAAAACAATTTACCACATCTGCAATGTCGTTTGGTTTTCAGGGGAGTGGCCGGAGGAATGGTGTCAGACGACCTATATTACTCCGCACAAGAAAGGATCACCCGAATAAACTATCGGACTATCTCACTGACAGCGCATATAAGCAAAGTGATGATCAAAATTATATACGATCGTTTGTATGCTCTGATGCACATTCAAATTCCGCCAGAGCAGGCTGGCTTTACAAAGGGAAGAGGTACAAGAGAACAGATCCTCAATCTTAGATTACTTGTTGAAAAAGCGCGCGAATATAATATTCCAGCTGTGCTCTGTTTCGTAGATTATAAGAAGGCTTTCGACTGTGTGCATTTGTCGAAAATGTGGTCGATATTAATGGATTTGGGCGCGCCAGCACATTTAGTGTGGCTGATTAAGCAGCTATACGAAAAAACTTCAGCAAAAGTCCGGATAAATAATGGGATTTACTCGAAAAAGTTTTACCCCGCGCAGGGTGTACGCCAGGGCTGTACCCTTTCACCGCTACTTTTTAACTTATATGGTGAATTCATAATGCGCAGAATACTGGAAATCGATACAGCAAATGGTACAGTCAACTGGGATGGAGGTATCTCGGTTGGTGGGATGTACATCTCTAATCTCCGATATGCAGATGATACTACGTTAGTAGCAAAAAACGCAGAGGAAATGTCATATATTCTGGATCGCCTGGTAAAAATCAGTGCAGAATATGGCCTCCAAGTTAACAAAGCCAAAACCAAAATAATGATCGTCGACCGTCTAGAGAATAACCGCCCAACAATACGTGAAATTGAGGGTATTGAAGTAGTAAGCCGCTTTACACATTTAGGCTCTATAGTGGAAAACAGCGGTGGATGTAAAAATGAGATACGCCACAGAGCACAGATTACACGAACCGCAATGAGCCGTTTAAAAAGAATTTGGGCTGACTCCGCTGTTAGTAAAGGTGTAAAGATTCGGTTAGTGAACTCCCTCGTCTTCTCAGTGTTCCTGTATAGTGCAGAGACCTGGTCATTGACCAGCGCAGACAAAAAACGTATAGACGCACTCGAAATGTGGTGCTGGAGGCGTATGCTGCGTGTCCCATGGACAGCCAGGAGAACAAATGTCTCCATAATAAATGAGATTGGTAACCCGAAGAGGCTATCATCTGTAGTGCTCTGCAGGATACTGCGATATTTTGGTCATGTGATCAGAGCGAACAATTTGGAAACGGTGCTCGTCCAAGGAAAGATCAATGGAAAAAGGAGTCGAGGTCGTGCGCCGACTAGATGGACAGACGCAGTGTGCACAGCTGCTGGTCGTACCTTTCAGGATTGTGTACACATCGCAAGGGATCGGAATTGTTGGCGCAGTCTGATCAACCGGGTGACAGATCATGGTCACGATACCCCTACATGGGGTGAAACGATTCGATAGATAGATATAAAATTAAGACATTGTTTCGTTACATAAAATTGTGACATTTTTTAAATAACAATAACAAAAATCCTATAAAATATAACAAACGTTAAATAAAATTGGGACATTTTTTCTAATGGGGGGTAGCCTAAGAATTACGTTGTAATTAATATATACATATATATAGAGATGTGCAAAATAGTTTATCAAAAGTATTTAAATTCAAAATGCAAATGCTTGGTTATTTTTTTCTTTCAAATAAAAATATATACAAAACGGTTTTAAATGAAAGTATTTAAATACAAAATACAAAATACGTATTTTCAAAATACTTTTTTCAAATAAAATACTGTATTTCACTGATTTTAACACCAGTATTTGTTCAAAGAGTTCATCTTTCATCCAAACGAAAATAGTTGCTCAACAGGCGCAGAACTTGGTAAGCCAATATTATATTTAAGAAAGAGTTTTTTACATTTGGATATTTTTTCAAGAATTCTAAAGTGTTGTCTTTATATTTCAAATATTGTAGTGTTTCCAAGTCGATTTTAGTATTGGCATTATTACTGGCTACGGAAGAATCAGAGTCCTCAACAAACATATAATAGGATTCAGTCTTTTCCGTCTTTTTATTAGAGTTGTTAGGATGATGGGAGCTCTTTTCATCTTCTTGTTCTTACTTCATCTTCCTCACTTCTGAAACAAACAGTTCTTTAATGTATTCTCTGTTAGATTTTGCATTGAATTTTGACAATAGGATAATGATATGGATGCTACTATACCATCTTCTCTTGCTTTTGGTTCCTCTAATTTATAAAATCTCTCAAAACGCCTATTTAGACTTTTTTTAATAACTTCTATCAACACACCACAATATTTAGGGTTATCCCCATTTGCTTTGCATTCCTATTAGTTCTGTCATAAGACATCTGTAGTAAGTATCTTTGCCCCCTTCTAAATTTACGATGCCATCAGCAATAGGCCTTGAGCAGCTTATGTATGCATTGAGAAATTGGATTTCAATTTCTTTAAAAATTGCCAATTCGAATTTCCTTAAAGTATCATTTAGGGGAATGTTTTACAGCAGGTAAATCTTGAATGCAATTATAATATGAATTCTATCGTGTTGAACATAGAAAAGTGGGGGATTTTCCGATTCTAAATAGATTTCTTAGGCTTTAGGAAATCTTGAACACAGATTCCAAACTGCTTGACATTTTGCCATGGCTGCATCATAAAGTTTTTTTGTATGAATTACTTTGGGATCTAGCCGTATCCATGTCTCTTGAAACTATTAAATGTAACGTGTGTGTGTGCCACACCTTTCGTGATTAGGCAGTTGCAACTCTTGAAAATCTTCAGATGACTCCAGAAATTGTCTTAGGGTTAACATATTATCATCATTATCTTCGTCAGTATTATCATGCATAACTTCAATATTTTGAATAGAAGCTGAATCTGAATCTTGTCCATATATTTCGAAAGCTTTGACCATATTTGATCCATTATCGGTAATAGTCTTGACAATTGTTGTCAGCTTTAAATCAAATTTAGAATGAATCTCGACAATCAGCTCAGCTACTTTGTTGTAACTATGCGTCCCTTTAAACCTCCTACAAGTCAGAATAGCGCTTTTTCGGTCAAAATTAATTTCGAATTTAGTAAGGAAAAATATGAAGCATAAATTTAAAAATTTAATAAAACCATTTTACATTTTACAAATATTAAATATTTATGTAAAGTATTTCAAATAAAATAGAAAATACATTTTGAAAAAAAGTATTTCAAATGCAAAATAAAAATAGGTATTTTTCATTTTGTATTTGCATTTCAAATACATGTATTTCAAATAATTTACATCTATATATATTCACTGTAATTACGAATGTAGAATATAGTATGTCTTAATGATACAATAGTTGCCCGTTATGTAAAATACATAGATAGGGATGGTGCATGTTTGTTTTCGTCTCTATCTTATTTATTGTGTAATAATGAATTATTAGGAGTAAAAATACGAAAATGTATTGTACAATATGTTCGTAAAAACTGGAAGAGGTTTAAGCTATGTACTATTGAACTTAATGGGGAACATATGAAAATAAAATAGAGTATTTAATTGGTATGTCAAATATTCGAACCTCTGGGCCAAAATTGCTGTATACATTTTTTTAATTAACTATTTAAATTTATTTTTAATAATTTGCTATCGGGAATATTAAAATCTTTACTCAGCTACTGCAGTTTGTTGTTGTAGTAATAAATTAATTTTAATAAAAAGCTCGAGACAGAGTGGTTGAAAGATATGATTGAACTAGATGTTCCCTTAAATGTGTAATTATGGGACATACCCATGTGAATTACTCGGCCTCTTCAAAACGATATGACTGTGTATTCTAGTTGAGCAAAACTTTTTGTTAGATCACGACGGACAGGTTATAGAAAGATCGATAATCTTCAGCTAAACGTGAAGATTATTTTTTGTTGGACGATGACAAACATGCTTCCTCCAATAGAGAGAAAGAATATTTACATAAATACAATTCCAGATAAAACATTTATAATATAAATCTTCTATTAGAAAAACAACAAGAGACAAAATAGCCCTCATACTAATACTGTTAATTTTAAAAAGAAGAATTTTCCTACACTAAACAAACCAACAATTCGATTTATTCACCGGATCCAAGCTATATAAAATATCAATAGAATTACTTATAATGATTCATGACAGTCCTACTTATTTACTGAAGTCATTAAAATCACCCAATAGCCAATTTTTAATTTCCAAAAGCTATTCTATTCTGAAATATCTGGCGAGTTCCCGATGTAATATCAATCCTAAATTCCTCCGTAACATATATAGATTGCTTATCTTATCAAAAATCAACTACGGGTGCCAGGTATACTCTTCCGCAAGTAAATCATTAATGAAGTCCCTCGAACCGTGCACCATGCCGCTTTGAGGACTACCCTGGGGGTGCATCGAACATCTCCGGCAGCCAGTATGTGCGCTCTAACCGGCTGCATCCCTTTCTCTTACTACCGAAACTATTTCACATTACGAAACACGTACCGTTATCTCAACTACATACAAAACTTTCCTTTTCGCTTAGATAAACGCCCCCTCAAGCCATGGTTTTCAGGTGACCCCCTGCTGGAGGTAATGGCTGTCTTGCAAGGATACGGGATCACGTTCCTAGAGAGGCCAATACCTAGCCCAATGATTATGATTCCCTCCTGGATTTCCAAAAAAAACGAACATCGATACATCGTTGAAATCGAATTCAGGTACAAAAAATTTCCAGTGTTCGGCAGAAATGGCAGCCAGAGTAATTAGCAAATACGTGGACCACCTATTTTATTACACAGATAGAGCTAAGGCAAAAGGCGAAGCAAGATCACTACCGGCATCCTGTGCCTTCGTGGGGTAGGGCATCTCACACCAAGCTAGACTTA
Organism: Icerya purchasi; assembly: GCA_039619475.1. Lineage (NCBI taxonomy): Eukaryota > Metazoa > Arthropoda > Insecta > Hemiptera > Monophlebidae > Icerya > Icerya purchasi. Next base: position 569,747,991 of record CM077115.1, read on the forward strand.
ACGATGCCTTTGATGCATTGGATGCAGAACTGCACGGAATTATTTACTGTCTCCAGCACTTAGCCACGGATTACAACAGATCTATAAAAGTTCTAATAGTCACTGATTCCCTACAGGCGTTATGCGTGCTGAAAAACCAAAAATGCAGCAACCCGCTAATATTAAAAATACACTACCTTCTAAATCAGTTAAACCAAACGAACAGTCGCGTGACGTTCATATGGGTCCCTGGACACATCGGGGTACCTGGTAATGAGAGGGTCGATGTGGAAGCGCGTTCGGCGTTGTCCTCGCCAATGCCAGAAGACTCGGACCTACCATCCTCGATGATACATATTTTTCTAAAGAAGTGCGAGAACCAATGGAAAACAGAATGGGAAGCTACGACAACGTTCTTAAAAAACATTAAGCTCACAGTCGAACCATGGTGGCCACTGGAGGGAATATCCCGGCATGATTTTAAAAGTCTTAGCCGGCTGCAAATCGGCCACGTCACTATATCGTACGGTCATATAATTAGCAAATCTTTGCCCCCCACTATGTGCTTCTTCTGCGGCCAGGCTGGTATACCGACAGTTCCACACATTCTTTTCGCCATGTTCAGGACGCAACATAGCCTACCCAACAACATACAGGACTGTCTGGCAAATACTACAACTAACGTCACAAGGGTTATAGCCTTCGTTAGAACGATTGGTCTGACCGAACACATATAAGTTACCTCCATATATGTGCTGTAATGACCTTAGTAGTTACAAACGGCGCATATAAAAAAGGTGAGGAGGAGAATTAAAAAAAAAAAAATTCTAACAATCAAATTTTTTTGTTTTTTATGTTAATAATTTCAATCAGAATTTTTTTTAATAGGCCAGTCAGTATGGAATACTTTATTTTATTGATAAAGTTATTTATACCTTTGGATTTTATGTATAGAATTTTAGAAGTTCTAGTTATCTTTTCTTTTTCGTGATTTGAAGGTTATGAGGATGAAGTTTATAATTGTGTAATACATATACCATAGATAATACCTCAATTTAGCTGGTAGTTCATTTACTTTCTTCCACCAATTTATATTACAATTTCATTGATTTAGATTCCTTTTTTTTTTTTTTTTTGCTATGGGTTTGAAACGTCTTTTAAGAATATAGGGTCTCTGTATTTTTGTATGCCCAGATTTATTTGCTCCAACGTTATGTAATAAGTAGCTATTTGGGTTTGTCCAATTACCTTTCGTGTTTCAATATACATAAATCAGGGGCGTCGCCAGCCGGTTAGCTAGGGAGAGTCAGGATGATGAAGTTGTCACCGTTTTTTTGTAAAAATAAATCCTTTATTTAAATAAAATATAAATTTTAGGTGAATTGTAAGTGAAATAAATGCAACTTTTAAAAGTTTATTATAATTTTACAAATAATTTCAAATAATTTGAAAATTTTAATTAAAACATAATCTTCTGTGATACATCATAGATTTTTCAATTATTTTGTTGATGAAATCTTTTAGGTCTTTAGAGATGATCTTTCAATGGACATTTATCATTGCGAGACCATTGAGACTACTTTTTATAATGGTACTTCTTAGCCAGTTTTAATCCGCCTCATGCTGCTGAATGATCTCTCTATAGTACATGTTGTGCATAGTAGAGCAACCAAAATGTTCAATGCTTTTCTCGTTTCAGGTGAGAAGTCTTCTTTTGTCTCTTTTATCACTTCGACAATGCTGAACTTAGTTCGGTTTGTCTTGTCTATTTTTGCAAAGTTCGATTTCGTTTTTCCATGTGCGGCAAATCGTAAAAATTTGAGAAGGTTGCACAAAATTTCTTAAGATTTTCCATAGGCACGTGCTGCATTTACACCCGTTGTAATTTAAACAATGCGAGTGATGTGTTTTCCTCGACAAACCGCTCTTGAAGAGAAGTAATAATTGAGTCTAAGTATGGTGTAATCAAAGACCTCTTCCAGAAGTCCAGAGGGTTTCCTGCTGGCTGATTGTTTGCATACCGTTTTTTTTCCAATAATTTTCGGCATGAGCTCTTTAGCAATAGCAAAGGCATCTCTAATAATTTCAACCGTAACATTTACGGGATTATTACGGTAGCTTTTTAGAAAATCTAAAATATGTTTAGTATGCTGTGTTGCCTTGATAATATTCAATGTTATAGGCTGGAGAATATTTACCACGGTTTTTTATCGTAATATATGCTTATTAATACAAGGGACAAAATAAAAACAAAAATTCTGGAGCGGCAGCATGGAACACTGGAATACTTTATTTCGGGCCGTACTATTTCTCTCATTCTTTCCGGAACTGAGTGCATTTAAAACATTCCACACAATTGGATACTTCACTGACTGCGTTGAGTCTGATGGTTTGCTTAGCAGCAGTTATCTGATTAGAATAATACAATACATAACTGAGTATGATTTGGAACAAATTTTGACGGCGGAACTGTAGAATAAATTAAAGGATGATGGTAAATTCCTCTCTTCAGTTCAATAAAATTCTGTTTCTTTTACTGAAAATCATACATTCTAGTTGTGCCATTGGTGGTCCACACACGCGCTAGTCATAATAATTTTATGAATATCTCTGGGACCTGGTTGAGTTTTGACTTGACATGTCGTCATAAGAGAGACCGAATCATTTTCTGCAAGATAATCATGTAAATCATTTTATAGAGTTCGTGGCGGCGAAAGTAATGGAGAAGTTAAAAATTGAGCAACGGACTTAATCAGAGATAACAGAAGTAAATTCTGTGCTACAAATGGCGTTGCCGGTGATGGAAATGTGAATTCGAATGATGGCTGAGACAAATGACCCAGCAACAAAGTTTTATCAATTTCTGTAACATAAATAAATACCTCACTGGATTGTTCCGAATTATTATTCGGTGGAGGTAACAGATCCAGAAATTTTGGAAGGAAGTTCTGCAACGGAACTGTTTTTAATACATCGGGCGATTTCAACTTTTTTATTATCATTGTAAAAATGATTTCTTTCCAATAATTCATCGAGCAAATAGATATGTATCTGTTTTAGTACTTGCATCATCATTTACGAGTGAACATTTTTCTGATTTTCAAGGTTTACCTTGGCTACTTTCATTGATGTTTCCAGTGCTTTTGGTAACGTCTAGCTTCCTATCCTCCGTAGGATAGAATGTTAGCAATCAACGTTTCAGTACACTTCGGTAGTCACGTTATTAATCTTGTATCAAATTCTATAGTTCATTTTATCTCATCACTACTTTAAACAATGAGATATACCTTCCGTGCCTTGCAAAAGATTCCCGTCTCGGTTTTACATTTTTCTATATCTATACTATTTCTGTCGCAATCTTTTCTTAGATCCTCTGTGATCATATCTTGCTAATTTCTTCCTCTCAAAACATTTAACCGCGAATGAGATGAGGTTAAACGGTCTCTTCGATTCTCTCGTCTTTTTATACCTTTCTATCTGCTCTACAAAATCTTGCCGTGTTGTTTCCTCTCCTCATCCTTATAATTCCGCTTTAGTTAATCCATCCTTAAACGATATTCTTGTCCGCTATATAGATGGCTTCTGCTAACTCGGCGTATTCCTTAATAATCGGTTGTATTCTTGTGAACTCACTAATTTAATTTCCCCCTTTGCTTTTAAAAGACTTAACTTGTTGAATGCCCTTTCTATTACAAAATGTTGCGGTAACCTTTATTTACTTATTTCCTTCTATAAATTTATTATCCGTCCTAAACTTCATTACTGTTCTTTTATTTATGGTAATGTCTCAAAATTTCTGTTTTCCGAATTAGATCTAATCCAAAATTTACATATTCGTATCTGCTTTGGTGTTCTTAAGGCCTCCCAAAATTCCAGCATAATTTTTTTTTCTTTCTTGGGCGCGTGAACGCAGGACTTTTACCCAACGCAAAGGGGACTAGCAGAATGATGAAACGTAGGAATTTGTAGGTTATATCAGGAAGCGATTAGGAATAGAAGAAATGAAGGTAGCCAATACAGGAACAACAGAAGCAGATGGGCTGAATCAAATTCGTCTTCCCCATTTTTCCGTACATCCTATTTAGGATACCGGTTTCTTTCAAATCGCGTACTGTTGTTGATGTCTTCTGAACTTTTCCATACTACCTTTTTACTAGGAAGAAAGGTGTGTTACTCAAAAAGGAGTTCCTATCCTTGGACATATTTCTTTACGTCTTAGTGTCTATTTCCTTCATGTAATTATTTTCCTTGTTTCCTTTTTTTGCAAACCTTACATGTCCTCCTCAAGTTTTTTTTTTTTATCTTCCAAATCTCTTTCTTAAGCCATAACTGTGCAAGAAGTTTATAACACCATTAACTCCTTATTTCTTTCACTTATTTTTACCAACGATTTGAGGAATTCGGCTGGAGTTGAAGCTTTTCTACTCTCCCGAACATTCATTTCTCTGAATCTTTAAGGCTTCCTTTTGCTCAATATTTACAGCCAAGGCGATGATTATTCTACGGTCCATTATTTATGTATGTTTTTCTCTATCGTTCTTTATCCAATTATTTGATTATTTCTGATCCACGAGTGCTCTTCAAGCTATATACATATGTTCTCCTCTTTACGTTCACTCATGTAACTTTATCATTCTTTATATACGCTTTCTTATCCATACTTTCTCTTCTCTCATTCAATTAATGTCAATTTTTTATTACAAGTTCCTGGTCATGTAGGTATAATGGGTAATGAAATCGGAGATTTACGAGCTCGAGTTGCTGATTCCTCGTGTACTTTATTTTTTAAATTTCAGTAAATCTCCTTTCTCTTCCTAAAAGAATCCATATTCTTGTTTGATGTTTTAGTTCTTTCTGAATAAACTATTTTCCTACATTCGTGGTTCTACGATTTTTCTTTCTTCACTGTCGTTTCTATTATTCACTTATATCTTATAGTCTCTGTAAGTCTCTGCTCGCTTTCGTTTTTCCTTGACATATTCTCCGTGTTGTATGAAGTTTTCTGTAATTTCAATGTATTCTCTTTGAATGCCGTTTTTTCTGAACTGAACGTTCTATTTTTTATTCTCCTATGATAACTCATGGGCCTTCTATCCTGTATTGCGTCTATCTTATCTTACCGTTTCCTTTTTCGTTCATCGTTCCTGTTCCTAGTTTGTTTATTTTCTCAATTTCTGATCGATTTGTTATCTAACTGATTCCTTCCTTTCGCAATATTTTTAGAACAAGGTTTTCAATTGTGGTATATAAAAATAAATAAATAAATAAATATAATAAAATGGAAAAAGGGCGCTCTTCACATCAAATACCCTAAGAAAATCGAAACGGGAATGAGTTAATAAAAGATCAACAATGGATTGCCCCATAAAAGGATACCCAAGGTCAGACGGAGTGATCAACACCAAAAATTACAAAAAATACATAATTAAAAATAAAAACGCCGTAGATGATTTATGTTGCAAGTGAAAAATGAAGTCGGAAACAATTGACCATATAATTTTCGGCCGTGTTAAATTTGCTCTGAATATATGGAACGACATATTATCCTGGTCTTAAGAATAGCACCTCAGACCACAGGTGGAGTTAGATTTCGATCAATAGAGGTGTCTCTTTTGGTAAAAATCTAAGTCAAAACGCAATTGAAAAATGAAACTAAAAAATTATACTTCCATAGATCAGGATTAGAGATAAACACCTTGTGCCTTGTAATAATAATCGCATAAAGAAATTTTCTTTATCTGATTTTTAGACCTACATAAATAAATACATAAAAAAATAAATAAATGAAACTTTTATTGATGGAATTTTTAAATTATAAACTAAAGCTAAATATTAAATTTCTCAGCTCATAGTGAGCAAAGATTTCCCGCAACTTCGATAAGAATTTATTAAAATTTTTTGACATTAAGATACATTATTACTCCTTTATAGAACAATAAGTTTTATATTACTTTACTCCTACTATAGTGAGACTACTGCAGCGAACTATAGTGTTTAGGTTCATTTCAACAACCCCCCCCCCACACTTTAATATACTTTTTTCATATACGGCGCAATCGTTCGTGTACCGTTTGTGCAGAAATATGCACAAACTTTCGTCATTTGTGCGCATTCCTATCCCATAATATAGAAGAAAAATAGTTGGGGGATTGTTAAAATTATATTTAACAAAATCAATAAAAAGTGGCTTATGAAGTTGCTGGTGTATTAGTTCACTGCAAAATAATCGTTTAATACAGAAATCGAAACAAACAACATTTAGAAAGCTGTCGATTATTTACATTTTTCAAATACATATAATGTTCTGAGTTTGTAAAATTTCAATAAGACGTATTATATAAATGTTAAATTAAATTTTACAAAATACAAAATTTAAACACTATGACGCGGAAAATAATAAAAGCGAGTACAAAAATAATTGATAATATTTAAAATATACAATTTCTCACTGAATATTTTACTTTTGTAAATGGAACTATCTGAATTCGTTTATCTTTCAAAGGCGAAATTTTCTTTAATAAATCCACTCAAATTATAAAAAAAAGGATTTTTATAACGTTCAATAGATTCATCCTCGTTAAAATTGTTCAAATAATTTATGTTATACAAAAGGTTATAAAATTATTTGCATTTCAAAATTCGAAAGAAGTTATAAATACACGTATATTTTTACAGGATATTTCCGATATTAAAGTAATTATGCCACGTCACTTAAAGGTAGCTCTGGATAAAATTGCTGATGAAATTAAAAAACATCTACAGAATCTATTTGACGAAGAAAAAGTCCGCATTGGAGGACCATCGAACCCTGTTTGGAATGCCGTATCTAAAGAATTAAATTACGAAATTTCACCAAAATCACTGTATGGTTAAATGTTATAGAAATGATATATTAACAAAATTAAGTATCAGTATTTTTGAAGATATACAACCGAAAAAATATGAAAAAAGTAGTGAATATTCTACGACTGATGATTTAGAAAATGAGGAGAAATATATGGATACATTAAAATTTACATTCAAACAAAATGCTGAAGAGTGGAGTAGCGTACAATATCGTGATATTATTTACAATGAGAACAGACATCACTAGGGGGAAACGTTACAGTATTTTAAAGCCTCATTCCTGGGCTAATTTATTCCAAATATATTTTTGGCAAGAAACAAGACTCCCTTGTTCCCTAATGTATAAAAGAGCAAAAATATATTAGGATTAGTTAAATTATTGTGTTTTCATTGCTGTCTGCACTTCATGTAAAAGAAAATTAAAAGGTATTCTTCCAACAAAACCAGTATTGAATTCTGTAGCTGTATTCCATTGTATATATATCGAGGAAATTTTAAAAATTTTAAACCCACGAAGAAAAGAAAATTGACAGATTTAAAAAAAAAATGGATAAAGTAATTAATGAAAAAATATCTTGTAATATGCTTAGAAGAATTCAAGCAGATAGTATTACGAATTTCGGCGATCCTGAACCGAGTCATTTACCAACTAGTAACGCACTGAGAATTGCAAAATCTAGAACTTTAAATGCTACCAGAGAAGATAATATTTCCATTCTAGCTATTTGCAAAATGAAAGATATGTATCCATTTAAAAATATAATTAATAGGATATGATCGTTTTCTTGTACATTACTGGACAAATGTGGAAATTGATGTGTATAGAAAATGTATTCAAAATAATAAATGTTCTACTATAGCTATTGATGCTACCGGTAGTTTGGTGAAAAACCTATCCTACTATCCGGAAGGAAAACTCAACATATTCTTTTGTATAGAATTGCTTTGAGGGATAAAAAATTCAAATTACAGTACACTGTATGTCACATGCTATCTGAAAAACATGCCTGTAATTCGATATATAACTGGATTGAAGAATGGAAAAGAGATGATGCTCCGTCACCAAAGCAAGTCGTAACAGTCACGTCATTAGCACTAATGTCAGCTACAATTCGGGCATTTACACAATACAGTAATGTACTACATTACGTTAAAGCTTGTTTTCATATTTTAGAAAGAAAAATCAAACAAATATGAAATACCAATGTGTTTTAGTCGAATTGATGTAGCCCATGTCATAAAAAGTTGTTACAACATGGTTACCATTTTGCTCGGTTGATAAAAGAGTAAAAGAATTCATAGTACGTGTTATGGCGCAGATTATTTTATCAACTGATTTTCAGGATTTGAAATATTTATTGTGTTGTCTTTTTTGGTTTATTCATAGTAAAACTGATGGTTTTTTATGTAATGGAAAGGAAACTTTCAGTGAAAAAGCTCGTATATACCTTCGCCCAAGAATTTCAAGTAATGATTTAATTCAAGATTACATTAATAACGTTGAAGATCAGTTTTTTTATGAAAATAGTAGCACAAAAAATTGTTTAAATAATCCCGACTTTGAAACAGAATTATCTTCAAATAAAAGCCAAAGAGAAGAGAAAATTAATTCATTTTACCGTGTTGCTGAGGAAGTTTCAAAATGCTTTGAATTTGATACAAAGGATTAAGAAGGTGATCACGACAATATATTTTATTTGCCTGCACTTGTGCCATTGGTATTGAAGTTATGTACTTACTTACCTTTGTGGTCCAGTATTATGTGTCATAATTTTGGTTATGGTGATTTACCGACAACCAGTACATATGTAGAAAACCAATTTTCAGATCTAAAGAACAGAGTTCTTTTGCCGATATACCATTAAGATTAGATGATTTTTTAAAATTACATATTTGATCAATAAATGGCTCTATGAAATTAGTTAACTCTAAATTAAATGCCGAAATGGTAAAAGTAATATCTTGCGATCCAATTATTAATGCATCAGATTCGATATGTACTGTAAACGAAAATTTGAACTTAAAAAATAACACTTTGCCACTTATTCCAAGAAAGAAGGAACTTTTATGCGCATATTCAAAAGCAAATATTGAACATTCTTCAAAAAACGTAAATCAGGAAGTTAATTGTTCTCCAAATTCCTTTAATAAGCGATAAGAAAAAAAGCAGAAGAAAAGTGGGGAAACATTCAACCAAAAAGTCCTAAAGAAAGAAAATCCAAACATTTAACTAAAAAAAGAGGAATCTTGCGTAAGAATATATTTTCATAAGCTGATCGAAGATAATAATAAAAAATGGATCAAAGCCATCTTTTAAATCTATATGGTTGCCAGAAGAGAATTTTATATTGTTCATTTGATTCAGTTATTCAAATTGCAGCTGTACGTTATTGCGACAGCGCGCAATACGAAAGATACGTGGTTAGAAATAAAGAAAATTACGCTTTATATGATCTTGTGTACACAGTTTTACGCGATCGTGTCAGAATGCAAACTTATAGAAAACGGACAAAAATTTTACTTAAATATCATAATGAAATGCCGCATAATATTTCATTGGTTCAGTGGAACGAACAGCCTCCTGTTGATACATTCTGTAAAAAAAATATTTCATGATCCATCAGTTACATTTCAAATTAACTGCAAAAAATGTAAAATTGTTATAGACGTTTGTATGTACTAATATACGTGTTGTCGGCAGAAATTTTAAATGAACAAAGCTACCGAATTGAGACTCTTTATTAATTTTACAAACGAATTAACGGAACACGATAAATATACATAAAACGATAAAAATGCTTTACATTTTCGTACACTTAAACGAGATACGTTTCTCTCGCAAACAAAACATACAATGGCCCACGCCAATCTGATACATACATGTTCCTAAAAACTACCTGATGCCGACCGCGACAGCCATGCTGTCTTTAAATAAAAAAACCGACGCTACCCTTACAATATGGCGACCTTTTAACTCTAGGCGCTAGAGCATGCAATTAACAAATAAAAAAAAATATAAATATTGCGGCAAAAAAGTAGAAATAATTGTTAAACGTAAATTACACAAAATTGAAAAAATAAAATCCAGAGGAAAATAAGAAAAGGTATTAAGACAAATAAATGAACGGACACAGGGAAGCGAAAGCGAAAAACGGAAAGAGATAGTTAACAATAAGTCGGAAACAAGAAGGGAAAAAAAAAATTGACGACAACATTCTCGGCCCATTCTGACGGATGTTTACCCTCAGACATCAACCAGAGGTCGATTTTGGGAAGAAAACTTTAATCTAGATGAACATGTATCATAATAATTATAAATGAACGCAACCGAATAAAAAGTAAACAAAATATAAATCAAAATTATATACGCAAAAAAAATTAACAGTACTCAAGTAATTACTTCATTAAATAGTCCTGGTACCGCCTTGGCTGTTGAGAAATTCCATTAAGTTCGACGGGAAAGTTCTCAAATGCACATTTCCGCTCCGGCGTTTGGTTCCTGAATATCGTTTCTCTCGGTTTCTTCGTCGATTAAATTCTCAGTAATGGATGACTCCGGTTCAGCTTCGTCACTCGGTTCTTTCTCGTTGGAGGACTTCCACAGTCGTAGTTGGGAAATAGGATCAGTACCACTTTTGGTGACCGCCGCTGTAATCTCATATGTGTCTTCCGAGATTCTCTTGACTACAGAATAGGGCCCTGTCCACACATTCGATACAGTTTGTCTGGATTCGGTACCCTAAGAAATACAACGCCTCCGACGTCATAATGTCGAATTAATCGCAGCTGATCGAATCTAGTTTTGGTCCGCTGTTGCTGTTGTTTTATTCGTGCTCTAGCTGATGGCCACAATTCACTTGGACGGACGGACGTTTCTTTCGCGATCTTCCGCAGCCCGTCATTTACACTGGGTAATTGGTACCCATGTAGCATGTGCATGCTGCGTTGCATTTAAGGTATGCTGAATTCCTTGACCAGCACAAAACTCTGCAAACTCTTCCGCTGCGATTGCAGTTCCTCAGTCTGTGATAATGCGGGCAAGTATCCCATAGGTATTGATGAACTCCATAATTCACGTTACAACATGTCTACTGGTGGTTTCCGGTGCTGGGTATAACATCGTAAACTTCGTTAAATTATCTACAACGGTTAGTATGTGTCGCTTTTTTCCTCGAGTAAGTGGAAGCGGTCCATAATGATCGACATGGATTATTTCGAATGGTCGATTTCCAGGCGGAATCGGATGTAAGTTCCCAGACGGTCGATTATCAGCTCGGCGCGTCACAATACAAGCTAGGCATTGGTGTATGTGCTGTCGGATATACTTTCGCATGCCGGCGAACCAGTACCGTTGATTCATTAGATCGAAAACTCGATCGACTCCAAAATGGCCTCGATAGTCATGATTCGTCAAGACTAAGGACTTTCTCATTGCAGCCGGTACTACGAATAGCTTCCGATTACACCGACGTCGATACAGCAGACCGTCCGTTAATTCATAATTGGCGATAGATCGCAGTTCTGCTGGGTTTTTTTCGGGTTTGTTGAAAATCTCTACTATCGATTTGACTTTTTGGTCGATGACCTGGTAATTCCGGATAAGTTCCTGCTCGGACATGATAACGAATGACATCGGTGTGTTTTCCTCAACGTCCTCTTCGATTGTTTCAGTACCATCTACAAAGCCATCAGCACTGATCGAGTCATGGCATCCACATGGGGCATTTCGTCACTCTTGCGATGTCGTACACTTTAAACTTATACGTACCCAACATAAGTCATGCCAATTGACGGTTCCGGTTTATTTCCGAATTTAAATAAACCAGAGACTGAAATTTCTTGTCAATCAGAAAGGAACGCAATCTTTGAATTATCCAAACAACGGCCAACACTTCCAGTTTACTAGCATGATATTTTTCTTCATCTTTCGTGGTTTGATGTAATACGCCAGTCCAAACATCATTCGGGTTGGGCACTCACACAACGGGCATATTTTCTCTGTGAAACCCACAAATTATTTCTAATAAAAAAAATTAAAACGTTTTATTTTTCGTATACCCACATAAAAATAAATATCTTTTGCAGTGACCAAATGTAAACGTTTTGCACATACTAATGTTGTTTTTTTTTCTGTCTCTTGTATCACATTCTTTCTTTATCTGATTTTATAAAAAGATTTAAATATGTATTTTAGTGTGTCTGTTATTTTTTAAAAAACAATAAATAAATTTAGACAAATTTTTTTTAACGGAAGAATTTGTGATTCTTAATATTTATTTATTTTTAATGTTTAATGGTTAATTAAATAAAGCATGCTGAAATTATGATAAATTGAAAGAAAATATTAATTTGAACAAACATACAATTAAACTTTATCAGAAAATATATATTAAAAATTAATCATCGACATGTTTCGGTATCACATCCCCATGGATTCATGGTATATTACAAAATTATAAATTAATAAACTACAACGTATAAATTTTAAATATTAATTTTAGATATTAAAAAAGTTAACCTATTAATATCCTATTAAATAAAAATGTAAAATAATCAACAGCTTTCTAAATGATTTTTGTTTCGACTTTTGTATTAAACGATTATTTTGCAATGAACTAATGCACCAGCAACTTCATAAGCCACTTTTTATTAATTTTGTTATAGATCAAATTTTAACAACCCCCCCCGAACTATATTTTTCTTCCATATTGTGGGATAGGAATGTAAACAAACGATGAAAGTTTGTGCACATTTCTGCACGAACGGTGCGCAAATGATTGCGCTGTATATGGAAAACATAAATAAAGTAGGGGGGGGGGGATGTTTAAATGGACCGATAGTGTTTACAGAGATCGCTTCCTTTTATACTTCAACTGCAACCGGCACTGGATTATGCGTATTCCGATGTTTTTAAAATCCATTTTTCATTCTCCTTTACTTTCTATAACTTCAGTCCCAAATTTGCTCAAGTTAGGTGGACTTCTGTCACCTCTTTTTTTTTTTTTGTATTTCTTTTCTTTCCGTTTTTTATGATTTTTTTTTTTACTTTTATTATTTATTTCCTTATTTTTTTCTTATCTTCTTTTCCTCTTAACATTTCCGCTGTCTTTAAAGCGCTTTCGTCTTATAGCTCTTTTCTATAATTCACCATGTACGTTTCTCTTAATATTCCACAATGGAATTATCACGACCTCAGAGCCAACAACCCCGTTCATTAAAGGGCCTGTCGGACATTATGAGTGTTGTGCTCGTATTTTAGAATGATCGCTACGATTGGATAGGAACAACAATATTAGAGGAAATGCAAACTTGTTCGATGCGATCGCCGAGGTTGTTATGTTATGATGGGTTCGCAATTCTCATTAGTAACGGCATCTTTCCTTTATTCTCATGATGTTTCCTTTAATTCCCCGTTTGATTTTAAATAACCTGACGCTACGCACGTTTCCGTCTCTTCCAATTTCGAATGTCCATTTAACATTATTTCTATCTATGTTTCTCCTAGCTGGCGATCTTCGTCATTTTCCCTTCACTCCATTTCTCGGTTCTATGCCCCTCATCCATTTGTCATTGATAGCCGTTGGAATGTTCGGTCCTTCTTATGCGGATGTATAAACATTTTCGAAAATCTTATCCTCTTTCTTAATATAATTTTCCTCAATAATCGTTCTCTTTCCTATTAGTCCTTCTTGCTTTAGTTCCTCCGGTCTTATATTTCTATTCCCATCCACCGGTTTTAACTGAACCGGTCAACCCTTACGAGCGGCAGTGATTCCTAATCACTTCCTAGAATTCGCCTTCTCTTTCTTATTTTAAACTTCCCGCGTTGTCTTTGGTGAAATTTATCCAAGACAAATCAGGCTCTTTTCAATTCCTTACTTGATTCTGCGTTGCCTATCCCTCCACATGCTACCTTAATATCTCAATACAACTTATTTCTAAATTCTATTACTAACGCTCTCTCGCTTTCCTCTCTACCTTGCTATTCTCCGATATCTAATTATCGTAGAACACAGCCTCATCTCTCTGGTCGATACGAGGAATGTAATACATTCGATTATAGCCGCACTACTTTTAGAGCATTTCGTTCTAATCCTACTTTCGCGAACTTTCTGGGCCTCACAAACAGGCTAATAGTGGCTAGATTCTAAAGTTTTCTATAATAAGGAAACATTTTTTCTCTTCCTTTTCAAGAACTACCCGACTACTGGTCGATAATATTTGGAAAATAGTCAGAGTATTACAAATTATTTTAACATCTCTGTATCTTTATATATGTATATATATATATTCAGATTTAATAATGCGGTCGTCTTATTGGAATTTCGATGAAAAGAAAATGTGACGTTGTTCGTGACCAAATATGGAGCGGAGAATTCTGTTAAAAATTTTAAACTTCTATGCTTGGTAATATTACAAATAACACTTTTTTCTGTAAACGTCATTGTTTAAAAAAAACAACAAAAAAACATATATATATATATATATATATATGCATGTATATTAAGCCTTAGGTGTGTTCAGCAGAAATAACGGAAGCCTAGTTATTTGTTAGAATTTAATTGTTCCACAAACTATCTGTCCTTGATATAATATATCTTCTGATGCATTCTAGAAATTTCTGTGTGCGCCGCGGATACTATTGTTAAGTTGGGAAATAAATTTAATCTTCGGCGATGACCCGAACGATAGATATGTGAAGCTGTCTCTCCCCAGATTTCTCGAAATTATATTGCGTGTTCGGTCTTTATCGTAAGTAGAAATATTTGAAACCCACATAACACCGAAATGTTCTTCATATTTAACGGTTCGCGGGATGATGTTAAAACTATCCGTGTGATTTTTACGAGAGCCAATTGTTAGCGAGCCTTTTGCTCTCTAATAATCACACTGACGGTTCACATCATTGTAAAAGCTTTGTGGTGAGAAAAAATGTACTTGACAAAATCTGCATTTTCTGACGAATGCATATAAGTGTTTCTCAGTTATACTTAAGGAAATGCAACTAAGAAATCTGGATTTCCTAATGGCAGCCTTAGAGAAAATTTCACTTAAAACGGAGTAGAAAAACGAAAAAAATGCTGGATAACTCTATTGCAAAAGTGACAAAACATAAGTGATTGTAACGACGAACGAGAAACGATATTTTTCGCGTGAACCAAGTTTTCGCTGTAAGCATGTGAGAAGACAAGACAAACGGTCGTTTTTATTCCATTCTTCTTCGGTAATGAGAATTTGATCAGTACATTTGCACAAGTACGTATTATATGCAAATTGAATTCAGTCAGGCAGCCGGCACCAGTTTTGTATTATTTCGTCCGATTGCGACACTAGTAACGAAGATAATTGATCGTGTCGTTCAATTAAAATACGCGTTGCTCAGGACGGGCCAACTTCGGACGTAGATAGCGAAAACGCGATTAAGTGCAAAGGCACTGACGCGTGTGGGTGTCGCGCTGAAACACGCCCGCGAACACTGCACGTCGCCCATCTGCCGAGGGCTCACATCCAGGTCGGCTCCTATTGCTAACAAAACAAATACGCATTGGTACATTTCGTGTTATTTGTTATTATAATTATTTACGCGCGCTTCTGGGCCGCGCTACCGAGTGTAAATGACTTGTCAATATTTAATTAGTTGCTTACTAACTGGATTACGCGGCGGACAAGCAGGACTAGAGAGCGTGTAATCTGATTGGTAGCGTCTGATTTACACGCTGTCCGTTGCGAATATTGTAATCCTCGGCCTACAACGTTTGGCTACAACGCTTGCCTACTACAACGCTTAGCTACAACGCTTGGTTACAACGGTTGGCTACAACGAACGAAATAATATCCCGATTACGAATGAAAATTCTCCGCTAATGTAGTAACCGGACTGGGAAATATAATTATCATTGTTCGAGTTTGTTCGCCGCGTCGGAGGACGCTGGTAAGGCGGCAGTCGATCTGCGGGCAAATTCAAATTGAAGATGGTAATCTTTGCGCACGGTAACTGGGTCTGCGAGCGCACGCTGATACCCTAAATGGGTACTACCGACAAAGCGAAGCACTTAATCTTCACGGAACCTGATGAACATCGCGTACCGTTTTGACAGGTTGTTGTTAAGATTTATATATGTATATACGGTGCTGCCGCGGTCACCGCCGCCGTCTTCTTGTTGCGCTTGTTATTATTATTGTTTAAAAGAAAACTATTAACGAGGCGCAATTTTCGGTGTATGCACCCTGAAGGCCACTTGCTCGCCAGATTCGATTAGTCTCCCGTTATGACGTTACACTGGTTCCGCTGTCTAATAGTCCCTTCGGCAACTGGTGGGGCTCAGTGGACGACACAATCGACCAAAATCGATCGAGCCGATTTTATCAACTCCCATTTAAACAAACACAACACCGACACGCTGGTTTGTCACGTTCTCATTTACTTTCCTTATCCCCACGTTCGGATAGAGCCCGTGTGTCTGTCTTTATTTTCATTACTGTTAATTTGTCGTTCGCGCGCAATTTGTTATCCCGAAAGCCGTGTATATACGTAAGCGCGTATCATTACACTTAAAATCTATTTATCTTCGTTGTGTGTTCGGAATTACTGTACAGGTCGGCTCACCCGCTGGATGATCGCGGGAGGCGCCCGAACATTGACAGTCGCAATTTAAACGATCATCTGATAAAACGTGACTCATTAAAAATCCTTGTAACGGACGGACAGCCAATTGGTTATCGTAAAAATTAAGGATCAGTTACGATCGAAAATTAAAAATAAAATCTTTATAATCGATATCGGTGCGACCGAAGTTTTTTAGTTTTACCTTTTTTTCAAGGTCAGTTTCCGAGTACGCTCGAGTAATTCGATTATGCTAGAAGAGCAGCGAATTTCCTATATCGCCGGATGTGTCCAGATTTTCGACTCGATTCGTTCTTAAAAAAAGAGAGCTGTTATTTGTTGTTAGCGTCGAAAAATTGCGGATGTATGTGCAATAAAATCGGTGTTTCTTTGTACCGCGCAGTACCCCAAAAAAAAGAGAAACAAACTTGGAAACGACCTCTTCGACTAATATGCAAAATTCAATAAAATACAGAGGTTGCTAGCTAGTGTTACTTTTATTAATTCAAATTTACGGTAAATATAAATTCGGTATTTAAACGAAACGGATATAATAAGCACACAACTCGGATAAGTCGGACAGATAGCGTGAAATAAAAATTTGAGAACACGGCGCAATTCGTATCATTTTCGATGACAGCAATTTCAAATAGTTAACAACGACGGGATATAACTTTTGCATGGCTCGTGTTTTTCGAAACATCGGAATTTTCAAATAGTTTCCCTTCGAAAGCTTTTATATGTAAAAACGGTCATGTTGCACGTGAACATGCCCATTAAGCGCGACGTACAAAAGACCAGATAAAATGAAAATCGTAAAAAACGAATCATCAACTTTGTTGCAACCATACTCTTATATTAACAGAACTTGTTAAAACGAATTGAAGTCATACTGAAGTCTAAAAAGTAATAATTATAGAGAAAGGTATAATTAATTTTTAACTCGATATTGAACATTTTTGATCTGTTCAAAATGCGCCTCGCCATTATATACGCAGCAAAAATGATCAGAGCGACACAAATAATATAGTGTTATAGTGATGTTATTCCGCTTAAGGTATAATCAGTGCCGTCTTTAAGAATCAGGGGGCCCTAAGCCCCTCGCCGATTGGGGGCTCACTTAAAGAAAACAATTTTATGCAAAAATACAAATTTCAGCACAACGACCGACGTGCATCATCGCCGAAATAAAAAGGAAGCCACGTTTCATCGGCCCGAGTTGCCAACTTCGCAAAGGGTATATTATGTTTTCAGGAGTCGAAAGGTTTTCTCCCAAAAAACAAGAGCATACCTTTTGTTTATCAGCAGAGACTAGATTAAGTGCGAACTTACAATAATCAGCCTGATCAAGTTTCAACGTCTTGCTTTTTAAGTTACCAGCGTGGCGACCAATCATGTCAACACTAAAATGCATTCGCAACACTTTTACACGCGATTAAACAACTTTGAAAAAAGAAATTATTGTATAAAATAAGTTGTGGAGTATGTTTCAGAAAAGAGTATACTGCGACAAAAATCTTACCAACACAGGAGATTGACAGTTCTGGGAAAAAAAAGGTGTTAAGGTTTTAAGGATTATTTGGAAATTAATCAGTTAACAATGTTTTTTTTAACTATTGTTTGAGATGACATATTATTAAAAATAAATTCAACTAACAAAACTATAAAAAAAAAGAAAATATAGACTTAGCTCTGTAATTGTGAACTTGTTCGATTCTCTAGAAAAATGTATGTTCATAATTTGAGAAACAAGTTCGATGATTACATGAGCGAAACGTTTATTGAAAAAAATGAAATAGCAATTAGTGAAAAAAACGACATGAAAGCATAAAGTATTAGATTAACGAGATTCGAGGGAAAAAGCTATGATACCGTTTTTAACGACATAGATAAATTTAAAATCGAAATTTCTTATCCCATTGTTGATTCTCTTTGCGTTAATATTAAAAAACGAAAGTTAGCATATCATTACATGACAATTTTAGTTGTTTTTTTTTGCATTTACAAAAGATATGGCAAATGAAATAATAAAGAGAAAAATTGTATGAAACTTTCTGAAAAATATCGGAATCTTTAACATCTGAATGTATTCACTTTAAATTTTACTTAGAATCATCAGAAAAGAAAAGCAATTTATCTATAATGGACACTTGTACACCCGATTAAAAAAAGAATTTATAGTTTCTACCTTTCCTAATATAAAAATATGCTTTCGAATATTTTTAAATATGATGGTCATAAATTGTGCACTGCGGAAAGAAATTTTTCTGCACTCAAAAAATCAGCATAGAAGCACAATGCTTCATAAAAGATTAAATAGTTTAGCAATAATGTTCATTGAATATCTGATCTATTTTGGAAAGGATAAATTTTGAAAACATTACCACCTCTGAATTTACACTAAAAAAATGCAGAAGAAAATTATGAATTGTTATATTTTTTTAATGTAATAAAAACAACTTTAATTATGTCTTTATTAATTAAGCATTAATATATTGCTCAAAAACACGATGTAAAATGTCATGGAATTCTATTCATACTGACAATATGTTTCAATTTCACAATTATTGGTTCATTAAAATAAAGTATTTACATTTTATGTTTAAAATTTATTTTTATTTTTTTAAATATTCTGAACTGCGCAGCCAGTCTAGTAATCTGAGGCCCCGAGTTCGAATCTCGAGTTGGAATAAAAAAAATGCGCTAGTGATTCAGTGGACCGTAAAAGAACAGCAACGCGGCCCCTTGCTCCTTGTGGGGCCTATGGGAATATATATATATATATATATATGTATATATTTAATTAATATATATAATTAATTCCCAATATATATATATATATATATATATATATATATATATATATATATATATTCTGAATTAATTTGTTTTAATCCATCTTAAGGGCCCCCTCGAGACAGGGGCCCTAAGCCCAGGCTTCATCGGCTAATGGGTATAAACGGTACTGGGTATAATTGATTATATGCGCACTGGTACCTGTAAATCTTTTGCTGACGTCAGATTTCAACTCTACAATTATTTTCAGATGATGCTTAAAATTGCGCAGGACTATCGACACACTGAACCTGCTTTACATTTTATGCTAATATTCAGTAGTACCGTTCTTTTATTTAGTTTATGAATGGATTATGTATGCGTCGGTGTCCGTAAATCTGTTGAAGACGTCAGTTTTCAACGCTGTAATCATTTTTAAATGATAAAACTGCTTAAGACTATCAACCAGCTTTACATTGCCGGTAAAAAATACTAATATTCGACGGTACCGTTTCAATACTCACTCCAACACTAATCTATGAGAAGTGTAGTTTTTATAATTAAGTGGAGCAAATCGCTTTTCAAACATCCTCAGCTCTGTAATATACGTTTTTTTAATTTTTGAAGATACCATTAAAAAAATTAAGTAAAACGGGGAACAGAACTGTTATCATGACGTAATCGAAAAATTTGTGTCATCCGTCAGACTTTAGCAAGTACGCGCTCTTTTAATCAAACGGACTACCATGAAGGCGGAGCGGAGGGGTTTCCTTTGCGAATTATATGCCCTTCCTTTAATTACTAAAGGTTCATCCTTTTAAATACCAATATTTGCGTTGCCCCCAAAAAAAACTAAATGAGAATAGAAACTGTTATTCTTACAAATACTCTTAAGTAGGAGGTTCTATTATGTGTTCTTATGCACGAGGTGAGGGGAATTAAGTTAGTATGCAACGGGATATGAAAGTTAGGAGGAAGTGTACACATTCTGTATGCGTAAAGGCTGGCCGGGAACGTACTCTTAGGTTGAGGGGATTCTTTTGGTGATGGTAATTTATTATAATCATCGTTTTCTTCTTCTGTTGTTATAGCATTACTCCGGTTTTAGGTAATAAGTATGTGTAAATGTGTGAATTTAATATACAAATATATAAGTATATATTAATTACAACGTACCCCATTAAAAAAAATGTCACAAATTTTATGTAACGAAATACGTAACGAAAAATGTAACGAAAAAATGTCTTAATTTTGTATAATGAAAGTTAAATGTTAGGATAGGATTTTTGTGATTATGTTATTTTCTTTTTGTGTGTTAATGCCAGTAAGAATTACGTTGTAAATTTTGATCATTTTATACAAATTATAGAAGAGAAAGAGACAGAAATGAAAGCAAGAGAGGTCAAAATGGCCGAGTTATATATAAATATTTATAGGTATCTTCGTAAATACGTAAATCTGTATTGTATTACCAGCAACTTAAATAGGCGCGAGATCAGTGCACTCCTCGATGTAGTTAAGATATATGTTAAACATATTATAGACATTTGAAAATTAAACAGTGAAGAAAACTAATAAAAAACCGTATGACATTGTTAATGCAATTCTACCACAAAAATTAGTTGTGGTACCTATGAACGCATGTCAGAATGGACAGCAGAGATTGCGAAGACTTGGAACAGAGTAGGAAAAACTAATCAACAATATTTTTAATGTAACACACTTGAATATTAGAAGCCTGAGACGAAACTGGGATGAATTCTTAGCACACATTCATAATCAACCGTTTACGGCTATTGTGCTCACTGAAGTAAATTTAAGCGACGAGGAGTTAAAACTGTATGAAATGGATGGATATAATAAATACGCCCTAGGGAAGGCAAGAAATTACAATGGGGCGCGGTATATTAGTATTCGTTGCAAAGGAATGGTATTTTTAAAATACTGTTTACTGAAAGTGATGCTTAGCGATAGACATTAACTTATTTAATAAATTAAAAAAATTACTCTATCGGAGCTATATATCGGTGTTATCGAATAAGAGAATCGGCGACTTCATAAGAGGAATCGATGAGGTTCTGTAAAGGTTGGGCCGGGAAACGGAATATATGACTTTAATATCAATCTTGAATTAAAGAATGCTGCAACAGCGAATTTCTTGAGTATTATAGTAAAACATACAGGGATTAGATTTTAATTACACGGGAGGAAGTAAGAGGAAATGAGTCTTATAAAATCCTGTATTGATAATATTTTTATAAAATATACAGCTGATGAAGTGGTAGCAGGTATTATGAAGACGTTTGAACGAAAAATGAGATGGCCTAAGGCATACGACAAAAAAAATGAAGAAAAATATAGTCACAGAAAAAACATAGTTTGCCATAAAAACCGGAATGGAAAAAATTTACCTCGTAACGAATAACGAAAAATTGCGGAAGAAATATGAAATGAGAAAGAAAAAAAGGCAAAACATTTGGAAATTGCCCGATCGAAGAATCACCAAAAATACGAGAAGCGAAATTCAATTAAAACGAAGACAAATTATCGGGGGGCTTTAGTGAAAATGAACGTCAGTTTGTTACAAATACAAAACTGTGATATCAAAGCGGAGGAAAATTTTGAGACAAGAGTTATTAGTCTGAAGAAAAGAGAATTAGACACGTGCCCCGTTGTTGGGATCCAAAATTATTTTTTAGTATAGGTGCACTTGTTTATTTTAACACCTAATAGCGCGATTAAATGCAATTTCGCAGATTTAGAAGTATTTCACGACGATTACGAATTGTGTGCAGACTTTATAACGCGTAATTTCCCATTGTATGTATAATTCCGGAAACAACGCGACAGTCCTAAATAAGTGATAATAGAGGCAGTAGAGGAGGACCGAAACTGTCCTTGAAGTGACTAATTTCCGGAATAATCGATTGACTAAAGTACCGGAGCGAGTTCTCCTTGAAATTTCAGGAAATTCAACGCTCGCGACTGACGACACGTGATTTTCTGTTTGCCGCATGCTTACACTCGGAATGCTCTCAATAATATGATTGTATTTTTATTTTTTTAACGGTTATCAGCTGTTTCTTTTATGTCTTTTATGAATTGCGACGACCCTTTTCAGCCTGTATCGTGATTGAATACATTATCCGATGCCGAATGACTTTGTATATAATATTCCTTAAATTGTAACAGCGCACATACTCGTATCCATACATATTTATTACTAACGTACGCAGTAACGGTAGAGTAACGAAAATAATCCCGGGGTATCGTTTAGAAATAATAATACGACGATTTCCTTGAGAACATTTGCCTCTTCTGGGTGCCGGTAGTAAAGGAAATAAGCTGAATGCTTTAAGAAATTTAATGTGAACGGGCAATAAGTTCACTCATGTGGATAATAATTATCGTTTTATCTTTCGTAATAGCGCGCGATTCCCCCCTTATTCTTGCGACGAAATTCCTATTGTTTAAACGTAGAATCATCACACGCGCACAGAGACACACGTACACGGGATATCCATTTTTCTCCTTTTCTACCGGGGCCCGCAGCGTATACGGTTAATCTGTAATATCCATATTCCCGTCTCTCGATAAATGTAACGTTAACGTTACTACACAGGTGTCGTTGTAGTGGTCAGATGATGCAAATTGGACCATGTAAGGGCGCTTCGCTCTTCCGGATGTCGTTAACACTGAAATTAGAACGAAGTTTGATGGAGCCCGGTTTCCGGTGTGACGTTCCATGGCGCTGGACCGATGCACGGATGACAAATACTACACGAAAAGAAAAACGAACAGCGACTAGCGATGCGAAATAAAACATAAAAGAAAAAAGTGTTTAACTATCCGTAAAATCGATTAGTACTACGCATGGTCGACGCTGATATTATCTGCACCGTCGCATCAGACTGACATGGTGTCATCGAGCACCACAGGAAAATAAATAACAATAATAATAATAATACTTAATAATACTTAATAATACTTAATACGTAACGTGCAACGCACAATGTAAATAATAATAATCGGAAAAGTCAAATTCCGTATATGGTTTACATTAAAATTCCTTCTTTCTGACTTCCGCAAAGGAACTGGACAATTACGTTGCATCGTGTAAAGGTCGGTTGCAGGTGGTGACATTTCAATCAATTTTCACGCTGGATTCTGGTCCATTCGGCTATCGCATTTAACAACAAAACCGTGGTCACATTGTTCCTGTACCGGTTTTAACTAGCTCTGTCGCTAGAATTTTGGAACCGCCCTGTTTGGATTTTCCCTAAATTTAGCTTTGTTTAATTGCAGGTCGTATATTATTACGTTCTCGTATCCTTCTTCTAAACTGGAAGAACGAGCGGTTAATTTTAAAATTAATTTTCGTTTAACCGTTTCTATACACTCGTAGGATTTTTCTTTACCTTCATTTTCGATTAAATGTAGCTGCTGCACGGAAAGACGAAATCTATGTATAATTGCTTTATGAAGAAACATTTTTTTCCAGGTTAAAAAGTAAAGCTTACACATCTTGTTATTACGGGAGCATATCGGAAAAATAATTTTTCGGAAGGGATTTTGAAAAAATAAGAAAAGAATTCTCATCAGATAAAGTATTATAAGAAATTTTTACGCTGTTTTAAAAGTTCAGAACTATTTCTTACTAAATCAATATGCAGCGAAGCCGTGTCCCATGGGGGAGGGCTTAACCCCCCATGAGAACTGAAATAGTTATTATAAATGAAATAAAATTCGGAAAAAAAATCAAAAATTTAAAATAAATATTGATAATTTTTTAGGGTGTTTTTACCTACCTTTAAAAGAAAAAAGAAAAAATATGCTGTATATTTTTATTAGGTACTACATTATTATCTTAAGGAAAAACTTTTTATTACACGAGTATAATCAATAACACATATGTAATTTTTATTAATGTTCATATACGGGGGGGGGGGAATTCATTTATGTCAATTATTAATGTATAAATGAAAATCAATTAATAGTACGAATATTAGTGAAAAATGTATTGCTATTTATAAAATAAACGTGCGAAGAAAATTTTCGAAACTTTTCTTTTTCCAAAATTCTGGCCTGATACTCAGTATCGATTATGCGGAAATATTTTAATTACCATCTCATGATCGCAAGCAATTTCGAGCGTTGCGATTACTTCTATTTGTGTTCATGAGCATTTCTGTACGATTCAAAAAACTGGCCAGAATCTCATTTGCTTTATGCGCAAGTGTAGTCTCAGTTTCCAGCGCAAAAACTATCTCGACGTTTTTTTTTCAATAATTTTTACCTACTGCCTTGCCGGATCGATTTTTTTTGCTATCCATTCGGACGACTATAACTGCCGCATCACGAAATGCGAGAAAAAGTATAGCTTTCCATATAGCTTTTTTTATAGGTGCGCTGATTGAAGTCGGAAAATTATTGTTGAGTAAATCGGCGAAACTCGCCTAATTTATGGCACTTATTTTGGTATCGAATTGTTGCATTATTTTTTGAAAATCTGCACAATCCATTACAATCTATTGACGAATCTAAATGTGTAATGAAAATATTACGTCGAAAGTATTCTTCTGTTATTAAAGTTGGACAATTAGCACGATTTTGTGGGCGAAAAACAATAATTAACTAGCGAGTTACATACTTCTGTTATATTATTTGTTCATAATTTTTTTCCAATTTGGATTGCTCATTTTTACAAGGAAATTTAAATATTATTACCGCATTACTGATTCACTTACGACATTTCTCGATATTCAAGTTAACAGGCGACCGTAGAGCAGTTGAAACTGGTTCTAATATAGAGCAGAATATTGTGCAATTGTAAATAAGAAAACAATATGAACGCTGGTGTGAGGAGACATGCCGATAACAAATGGTTTGAAATTTTAGTATTTTCATTACATTATCGTTGATCGATAAATATTCAAGTTTGCCAATAGTTTCAAAAAAAAATGCTGTTGAAATAAACGAGAGTGCTTTTATACTTTTTAGTCCATCTGGTTTCAAACGGTAGTAAACGAATGTTTGCCGCTGAACTTTCGCTGAAGAATTTAATAACTGACTTAATAATTGTTCCTAGTCAATTTCGAACTTCAACTAATTTATTTAAATTAATGACAATAAGATTTAATTTGATGCGCAAGAATAAAGCTTCAATATAAGTACTTCTCTATATATAGATTAGTAAATACTATTTATGTTTATATCCTAATAAACCTTTTAGCGATATTGTTATTAAATACATCAAATTTACACAAAATTTATATGTGTGTTTGTACGATTGTATAGTATAAAAATATTACCTCCCTCCCCTCCCTTGAAAAAATTTCTGGCTACGCCCATGATTGTGCATACACACAAGGACATACAACGCGCTTGCGAGAGTAAATACGTCGTAAATCGGTGTAAAATATTATTATACGTTACGTTCAGGTATCAAATGACTTAAATTATAATGCGTAGTTGCTTTGTGAAACTTTCTTCGATTCTTTATTTGATTTTATTTCCCATTTTCTTTAAAGTTTGTGTATCTTGGTCACTGTTCGCTGGTGCCTGGAAATAACTTTTGTTTAGGCGTCTTTCAATTAATTTTCTTAACGTTGTTTCGTTTGTAAAGAGATTGTATGAGTTTTCACTTTTTTTTTTTTTTTTTTTTTTTTATTTAATTCTTGTTCTATCTTTTTTCTTTCCTAATTATGAATTTAAGCCTTTAGTTGTTTTTTTGATTTTTTAACATTTTCATGTACATTCGTATAGGTAAATATACGTGCGTAACGTTAGTTTTAAAATCGTGACGAGTTTATGAAGTTTACAAGAGTTGATGTAAATACGGGACGCACTTGAAGCACTGTGTTAGGTTTGAACTAAAAGCAGAGCGATTCTAATTAACGAACTTTTCAGATAACTGATCATCAATCAAAAGAGTGAGCGATAGAGTAGAGAACCTTGAGCGCCATTGATACCTCGGCATATCTTAAACTCTTCTAATATTTTTTTTCGACGTTTTTCACCACTGCTAATATTTTTAACTCTCAGTTGCAAACTGAAACTGTTTGTCAAAAATCAAACTTTAGCAATATTGACTTCCTTACTATTCCCTTCGAATTCAGATTTGTTCAAGTCATTCTCCCTCCACCATTGTTGGGCATAAAAATAGTTTTTTTGAACGAGGTTAATTATACTTTTTAAATTAATCTCAAATAAGAAGACTATCTACACATTTGATAATAATTCGAGAAATAGAACACACACACACACACACACAAGATGCAACAGAAGAAGAAGAAAAAAAAACCGTTTTTAATAGAAAATTATATCAGTGGGGATCCACAGGCGACGGATAGGGGACATCCTCCCCCAAAGAACCAAAACCTCGATGAAAAAATTTGTAATAACAGAGAAACTTAATTTATACCATAAAAGTTTTGGTATAAATGTTACACCTGCGGATTTAATAATTAATATTTAATACTGTTTTCTAGTAAAACTATTAATGTTACAAGTTTTATTATCTTTTAAAGAACACGCAACTATCGTCTATCTTTTGTCTTTTTTATTTTGCAATTTTAATTAAAAATAGTTTAATGAGAAATATATACATATTTAAACTTGCTCACGGACAAAATAACAAAAATAAAAAAGAAATAAAGTCTAATCAAAATACACTATCGTTTTATTTTTTCTAGTAATTTGCTATTCAAATTTTAAACTACCATTTTAGCTATAAGTTTATAATTTTTCACCAAAAAAAAAAATAAAACAAAATTTAAATTAAAAAATGTTATAATTGCGTATTTTTAAAACACATAAATTAAAATTTCTAAAGTGGTCGCTATTTGATTTTCTTTATGAGACAAGGGCTATTTCATAAATATCTACTGTCTGCTGTATAAGATATTACGTAATTGTATAATTTCCCTCCCCAAAATGTCTCTCTGGATCCCCGCCCCTGGTCACTGGTGTAAGTAGGTTCGGATCGGAAGGAACTTTTCATCAGGGTGACGCAGGAAATAGTCAGCGCAAACGTAAATAATCGAGACGAAGAAAAGAATTATGATCGATGTCATGGCACAAGAAAAGAGGTGACGATTTTGGTATAAAAAGTATACATCGCTGATCTATATCTTTTTTTTTTTTTTTTTTTTTTTTTTTTTGTAGGCTTATATGCAAGACAACCTATCGGCCATATTGTTATAATGATGTTCTTTTTTCGTAAAAATCGATTTTTCTTTCTTTTTTTTTTTAACCCCCCTTTAGACGACATGTCAACAAAGGATCTTCGCCCAGAAACGAAACGAGGCAGAAGGATCAGTTAAATGTAGAGTCGGTGTCAAATATTGATAAGATAAAAGAATTGAGGATAGGAACAACGGAGATCGACGGAAACGATAACATATACGAAACGCAATAAGGATTAGGGAGGTTAATAACAGATCTGAGTACAAAGAAGTACGTTCGTTCACGAGGAATGAACATTGAAAGACGATATTGTCATAGACGGCTTCGTCATTAATTGGAGAGGATAATTAGAGGACAGTGCGAGACGAACATGAAAACGTGAGGAAGGAAGAAGAGTATGATTGAGACGTAAACGGATAATAAAGGCAATAACGGAGCGGCGAAGCAAAGGAAAATTGTAAAACCAAGGCCGGGTGGGAAGATTATAGGTTGGATGGAAAAATTTAAGAGGAAGGTTGGCTAGAAAAGGAAGAAATGTAAAAATCTGACCAAAATCTAACATGAAATTTTTTACACAATGGGAGTAAATTAGAAACGGGAATTTTAGAGAAAAAAAAAAACGGGAGGATACAGCAATCTGAGCCAAGTTCCATTTCGTTACCCTCTATCCCCGTATGACTATGGATTACCCAGAGCATTTCAATGCAGATAGCGTGAAGTGAAAAGAGAGCGTGAATGAGAGAGCGAATACGGAGGATAAAAAAGTCAGAGGAGTGAGAGGGGAAATGAGAGGAAATAGCTTTAAGAGCACACATGGAGTCGGAGATAATTAAATAATTAGAAGAACAAAGATGTGAGGAAATATAGATTATAGAACGTTAACTCAGCCGTAAAGATGGTACAAAAAGAAGGGAGACGAAAAGATTCAGAGAAATTAATGCTCGGAATGAGGAAAGAAGCTCCAACTCCATTAGGCTCCTTCGAACCATCCGTAAAAATAGCCATATGGGAAGGAAAACAGGATTCGATATAACTATGGAATTCCTGTATAACTGTTGTATTCGAGAAAGGGATTCGGAAGAAAGAGCTAAATGTAGAATACATTGAGAGGATTGGAGAGATCTGCAAAATTGAAAGAAAAGTAAGGGAGATTGTTATAAGAAATTGTGCAGGATAAAACGGAATTCAGCCGCAAAGCAATGCGGGCTAGAATAGGAATTTTCTTGGGAGTAAAACGCCAGTTTTGCAGAATAGAAAGATATGAAGGTATAAGATTAGAGGATGATAACGGTATGTGTTTACACAAGAAGCGATATCCTAAATAGTATCTGCGGATGAAAAATTAAAAATTTATTATTTACTCTTCCTGTTTAAAACAGAACGTTAAAGGAAAAAAAAAAGACACCTTTAATCGCTATGTTTACCCATTTATTTTTAATATTTTAGAAAAAAGTGTTTCGGATTTATTAATTTAAAAAAAAAAAAGTATGACTTTTATAATAACTAGATATAAAAAATATATAATTACTGAGCTATAATTTTTGACAGTTCAATGTTGCGGTAATATTGCGATCGAAACACGAATTTATGTTTAGTCAGGGGGAAAAAAAACTATATATTTCAGAGATATCCCTATACAAATAATTGCGACTACTAGTAGTTTATTATATTTGCCTAATTTAAATATTCTACAAGATGTTTAAGTAATTAAAAAAAAAATAATTGTTTTTTTTTACATAATTTTATTCTCTATGTCTTTTTGTAATATATTGTATTTTTACATGTAATGATTCTTTCAGATGTTGCTTTTCAAAACGATTAGATAATTCTGCTCTGTCAGCATTATGTCATATTTATTGTAAAATGAATTGATTCAGTTCCGTATTGAATCATTTCATTGATAATATAATATTATGTTTAAACTGTACTTGTTCTTTTAGTCGCAATCTATCGGCAACATTATTTGTCTCGGTAAATAGAGTTGATTTTCGTGAAAAGATCAATGTTTACGTTGTTAGTAATTGATGTAAACGGGGAACCGCTTCTTTTTTCTTTTTTTTTAACGTAATGTAAAAAAGATCGGAATCTAAACGATTCCCGTTGATTCGGATGCTGCTCAATTGTTTAGAGACGTGATTATGACTGAGCATAAACACAATCTTTTCAGTCGATTGTTACTCGGTTTAGCTCCTTTCTAAGAGTTCATCGATCAATTTCCGTTCAAGCGGCATCGTTGAATTAACAAAATAACGAATAAATGAGAACAATTATATTTAACCTTACAACTTAAGTAGAGTAAAGTGAGTGTTATCCCCCCGCTCACCTAGATAAAAAGTTTCATCGATTGTGAAGTTAAGCTTTCGTAATATTTTAAAGAGATCTGTACAAAATATTGAAGGCCAGATTCTTCCTATACTTGAGATGCGCCTTTTCTTTCTCAGATTTTTCTGATATAACCGATAATTTCAGATCGAGCCTGAAAAGAAACACGCCTCGAAACTATATGTGATACCTTTGCCAACTACCGAAGACTCCCCTGCACTACTACCGTTGCAGCTTACCGAACATTAACTATCGGCATCCAAAAGCAAATAATTTTATCCACTTAATTAATAAATTCGAATAAATATTACTTTTTTTCTTTTTTGTTTTACAATCTGATAATCGTCTCCGCTTTCGATATCTACCTAGTGGTTAAGGTGCTTGGCTACGAAACTGGAGGTGTCATGGATATTTTCGAGAGTTGCCTCGTTCCGGATCCAAGTCGCCGTCCCAGTAATATCTCATTTGAAACTGAATATTGGTTATACCAAAGAAATCCGAGAAAGTAAAGGCGCGTGATAATCCAAAAGTAGAAACGAATCGGTCCCAGTATTCTCCTTAGATCCATTAGATCCTTAAGTACATTGTTAACCTTAACTTCACAATACCTTAATATTACTTTATTTCACGTTTAATTTCCGGATGTTAAAGACTGTTTTTTTTTTGTTTTTTTTTTTTTTGCGTCGCCAGATTTGGACATGTTCAACGTTAAAGAAAAATATAACCAAAGGAATTCAAAGACTTGGTTATTATATCGGAAGAACACACGAGCTGCGGCCCCGTATACATAAATCGTACAAATTGTAATATTAACGATTTGTTACCGAGCCATATATAATTAATTGCCTGCTATTATGGATAGGAATAGAAGAAAATTATCGATTGACGGGATACTTTTGGAAAAAGACTAGACGTAGAAACACTCAACCGGTCTTGTTAAGTCGAACGAAGAAATTCCTTCACGGAAGAAGGTAGAATAAACCCCGAATGTATACAGAGCCAAAAAACAAGACCAACGCTTTCTGCAGGTGTTTCACATTTTATGGACGTTAACCCGAGAACAGTACTCTTCGAGATTAATAATGTTTGTACATTGATTTTTAAAAAAACGTACATGGGGGGGGGTGAACGAGAAATGATTCGAAGATGGCAGTTACGAGTCTTATAATAAGGTTGGGGGACTGGAGCGGAAATTGATTACGGAGAAGAAATTTCGATTCATTTTCCGAAAAGAAACTCTTCGATTTCGCTGAGAAGAATTTTCAATCAATCTTCACGCCTCCTCGAACGAGGCTGTTTTCCGAAAGTCTCTAGCATGCCGATTTGCAGAACAACCGACATTTCACGTACCGACATTTCACGTACCGACACATAGGAACTGAACTAGGTTCTGTCTCGGAGTTTGCTCTCATACGAAACACAGTGGGAGTAGCGTATTTTAATTTCGATATTATTTCCTCGGTGGAAACGATCTGGTCCGGTAGCTGGTCTCAATAAATAACCGCTGATGCGCCATTAATAATATTTTCCAGAAATGATGCGGTCCAGAAGAGTAACGAATCCGCTTTTCAGCTGCTTTTGATAGGTCGGAATATTGTGCTCCGCGGAACCGCACCGGCTACCGCTATTATTAATTTATTTATTCGCTTATTTATTTCTTCAGCTCGGGCATATTTCTAATTCCGGGCAGCAGCGCTTTGTTCGCCTTTATTATCGTTACGCACGCGTTGCCCAGTAGGCGCATGCGGCTTCCGACGAAAATACTCATCGCCTACAGAGTTCCCTGATCTCCTACCATCGCCATCGCCATCGGCCGCTTTGTTTTTGTTTTTTATCCGCGTTATTCGAATAAACGTGCGCCTGTTGTGGAGGGAAAAACGGTAATTATTACGTATTTTTTCTGCTTTTACCCGTGCCAGTTCGATACGATACGGAAATGTAATGAAAATGCATTGGCCGCGCGGCAAATTAATGATTGCATTCTCAGCGACGCAGTATGAGTTCCGGCTGGACATGGTCGAATCGGCCGGTATCCAACTGACAAAATCTAACCCCGCGGACACTAAATATCGGTCGACTAGGAGCAGGACGGGGACCGTCTTCAAGTGGGACTGCTTTTTTTTTACCCGTCCTGGTGGTCTCTTGTTGCGGACTATGCGAGTGCTCGGCCGAGAACGAGATGTCATTATGATTGCCGGACATACCGCGATACGGTTTCCATTTCATTGATAAACAGTTTTCTGCTACCGTGCCGACCATCGCATACATATCGGCAAATAAATAGTTCACCGTTTTCGATCGGAACAACTTCTTCTGCAAAAAAGAAGAACTGTGTGGGCGAGGGGAGGGTTTCAAATTTTGCAGCGATTTACAGTTTTAATGATAGGTGAGTATGTAGTTGAAAGTTTTCGAGCAAGCCGGTTAAGGTTCGTCCAAAATGCCAAAACGATTATCGGAAATCCGGTTACAGCGAAAACTAAACCGGAACAGAAAAAAGTTGTCTGTCTATAAAAATTACCTTGGTGGACGAGTAATGTAGCAGAAAATTTTCAAATTTAATTTCTTCCAGTCTGGGTTTACTACGTCTCGTGAGAAATCAAAATTATTCGACGTAAATGGGAAGAGTATACTCAAAAACAACAAATTGTACTTCCAGAGATACGTAGCAGGATTGAGCAAGCGAGAAGAGCACTGATAATGATATAATTCAAAATATATAAAAACACCGACTAGTTTCGGATTCTTAATCCGTCTTCGTGGGCTATATTCAAATTTTAGTACTTTTTTCTCACCCCCCCCCCCCTCGAATCATTACGTGTTTCTTTGTTTATTACGAGCTCTGTGTCGGGGAAATTTATTCGTCGAGTGCTCTGTGGCCGCACCCGCACCGTGATTAAATGTTGTTTTTATTATTTAAAATAGGAGCTCCGTGATCTGTCGAAAAATAGCAGTGATTGGGAAATTTCATCTTCTTCATTTATTGAATTCCTCTTTTCCTGCTCATGTATTGGTTTTTACCGATGGTTCCAGGAGCGAGGACGGCGTGGCTGGTGCGTTTACTGCCCCGTCGCTTCGGCATTCTGAGTTCTTCCGGCTTCCTTCCTTCTGCTCTATTTTTTCTGCCGAGTCGATCGCCATCCTTCAGGCTATCTCTTATATTTCCTCTTTAAGCGATCTTTCTCGATTCCTCATTATTTCGGAAACTAAGGGCGTCCTTCAAGCCCTATCCTCTTTTCCTTCACATTCCTATCATTAGTATTATTCTCTCAATTCGTTCTCTTACCTTCACTCTGCAGTCATCCCGTTCTATTCTTATTGATTTTTTATCGGTCCCTAGTCATTCCGGAATTGACGGCAATGATGCAGCCGATTCTTTGGCTCGTTCTCGCTTTGATTCATTCCTCAACTATTTCCCTTCTTCAAACATCCTTTTTTTATCCACCTCCAATCACACTAGACATAGGGCGGGATATTTATCCCTCCCTATTTTCTAATCGTCATTCGCATTACCGTTTTATTCAGCCGATTCCTTGTACCCTGTCTTGGTTCCATTCTCTATTCCTTTCGGTCGTCGCTCTTCTATTGTCTCCCTAATTCGTCTCCGGATCAATCATTCCCTCTTCCCCTCCTCTTGCTTTCGATTGTCGCCTTCTCCTTATTGTTCTCTTCACGATTGTGATCCTCCTCGTACATGTGATGCTGATCACATTTTCTTCGAGTGTCCTGCTCTTCGTAACGAACGCTCCCTCTTATACAGTCAGCTTTTGTCATTTGGTCTCCCTACTCCCTATAACTCTTCCTTTATCCTCTCCTTTCCTTCATCTTCTGTGGTGTCCGCACTGCTGTCCTTTGTTGCGTCTTTAGTTTTTTAGCTTAGTTTTCCTGTTGTTGGATCAATGCCCCTGGCGCGTCCACAAAAAAAAAAATAAAAAAAAAAATTATCAACTAACAAATTTACATTGCCGATCCTAAATTAGCTAATGTTTTTTTTTGTTTTTTTGTTTTTTTGTTTTTTTTTTTTTTTTTTTTTTTTTGATAATTTTAGGGGACTGTATCTGGTTGATCATTAAATGTTCTGGCAGATGCTCCGTCGTATTTATATATATATATGTATATACAGTGAGCAACATAAACATTGAGACAAAGGTTGAAAAAAATCGAAACAGGTGATATACGGAGAAAAAAAGCAGGTATAAATATCTAATTTATTGAAAAATTAACAAATGAACACCGCTGATCATAAATATGATAAAAAGAAAAAGAAAAAATAAACGTAAAACAAAAAAATTACAGCTGATACGAAAAAAATAGGCAACATAAATATTGAGACAGCAACATAAACATTGAGAACTAAAATTTAACACGAAAAATTCTAAAATAACGGCTTCCTAATATTTTGTATTCAAACCTTTTGCTTGAATTACAGCACTCAAGCGTTGCGGCATCGACGAAACCAGTTTTTCAAAATATAATACTGGAATTTGAGCCCATTCTTCTTGCAACCGCTGTTTGAGATGGGTGGCACTAGTAATGGGAGTTTTCCGAACCTCTCGATCTAAATAATCCCATATACGTATGTATGTTCGATTGGATTACAATGATTACAATCGGGTGATTCCCAGCGTCGTCGGTAATAAAATGAGTCACGCTGTCTCAATGTTTATGTTGCTGTCTCGTTACCGACTTTTTTTTCGTATCGGCCGTAATTTTTTTGCTTCACGTTTGTTTTTTATTTATTTTTTCATCATATTTGTGATCAGTAGTGTTCATTTGTTCGTTTTTCAATAAATTCGATATTATACCAGGTTTTCACCTCCGTATATCGCCCTTTTCATTTTTTAAAAATTTTGTCTCAATGTTTATGTTGCTCACTGTATATATAATCTAAAAATATTTTAAATATTCGCCAGTTTCTCCTTTAATGTGTCATACAAAAAAGCTACGTAAAGAATATAGATGAATAAAATATCGTAGCGCTTATAAATTTCTATATATGTTATACGCCGTCTAATTACATACAACAATCAGCCTATTTGTAAGCAATAATAAGTCGTAACAAAAAGAAATTGAAAAACGGTTATCTTAAATTTATCTGATTTTACACCGGTTATTTTATTTAGTCTTTAGGTGAAAACGCTAGCCATAAGGGATCCATAATAATTTCATCACTGACAGAAATATTATATTTGTAGGTTACTCTTTAATCAATATCCAGATTAATCAAGGTAGAAAATGTGGCAGAGTCCCCTTACTTGATTATTAAAATCGGTTAATCTTGTTGACCGCGTTACATTTTATGGATTCGACCACTTTCGGGTTATAATTACGATTCCATCTTTTTTCCTCCTAATTCCCCTCCTTCGTACACTTTTTCACTTTCGCCTTTAGCGAACTTCCGTCCTCATGAGCACAACTCTCTTCCAGTTTTACTTGGGCTCTTAATGGCTTGTATCATCGCTTGTTCTTGGAAATCTATCTCTGCCCGAGCGCTTAATGTGGTTTTCTTAATCTTTTTAACTCTTTTCTAATGCATTCCCGGGAACTATTTTATTTTTTATATCCTTATTCATAGAAAAAAATAATAAACGCTTCTTTTTATTTCTCCGGCTTCGTATTATTTTGAAAAATGGCTACAACTCGGTGAGGTGGTGCTTCCTTCAAAATATGTTTGATTTTTAATGATCCGCTCCATTGTATTTAATCTTTTTGTTTCCGACCTCAACAAATACTTTAAAACAGTTGAATTCTTAAAATATCATTTGCTGCATACCTTGTGATGATATTAAGAGACTATAATTGACATTTCAATCTAGTTTACTTCGCTTATTTTTCGTCTTATTTCTTTTCGAATTCTTCCTGCAGCCCTACACACACACACACACACACACACACTCTTTTATAATTACATTAGCGATGCCGCATTTCTTCCTCTTTATTCTTTGCCGAAACATATTGCTTTTCTCCTCTGTAGACGATACGGATGTAGCTGGTGGTGCGCTTAATACTTCTCTGTCCATGCCAGATTTTCTATTATTCCTTTGTAATCTGCTGTTGCGTAGTGTTTTCCTCTTTTTGTCCACATAATTCAGATGTAGTTAACCAATCTCTAAGTAATATACCTTTATTTCTCGAGTTAATACGTGTAGTCTGCATATTTCAAAAATTTTTTTTTTGGATAAGTCGTTTAATATATTCCATTATTCAGTATGTTAAAAAATCCTTATCGTCTAACAAATGTGAAGACAATCCTTACTCTCCCCTTTCTTTTTTTTTTTTTCGTACGATTGTTCATTATATTGCTTCAAATTTGATTACCACTATTTTTACGCCATACGGAATTTATTTATTCTAAATTTAATGTCATCCAAAGTTCTTATCTTCGTCTTTGTTTCGGGGCGCCTTAAAATGCTTTTCCATTCCGACAATTTATGCTCAACCAAAACACGCTTCCTCTACCTATGTAGGTTATTAGTTCTTCATCAAAAACTCTGTTCGCTTTATCTCCACTTTTAAGAACTGGCGCTTTATTGCTAGTTGCAGCCTGAAAAGAGATTTGCTATATAAAAAGGCAGAAAAAGTATAATCTAGGAGGATGTAAAAGCTGACATGAGAAATAGAAATGAAACGACTTGAACTATGAGCTGGAATGTAGTTCAAGTCCCTTTATTCCTATTTTTTATTCGAGCTTTCACATCCTCCTAGATCTGCCTCTTGTATAGTAAATATCTTTCTTAGGCTGCAACGAAATTTTACGTAATTATTCGATTCCTCACTTCCCTCACACGTGACCATTTTTATTGGTGGTTCAAAAGGACACATAGTGATTCAGTGTTGTATCTTTTACCTTGTTAGCCTTCAACTTTTCAAAATCCTTTGGTGCTTCTTTCTTCAACTTAATTTTCCACATGTGAATAAATGACCTAATCCTGCGGTTATATTTTTTTTTCGAATTGTGTTTTTCTTGTATTCTCTGTGTGTGCTCTATTGTATTCACACTGATTTACTAAGTGAGAGTTACAGTAGTCACGCGGGTGTCAAAAGATATTAATCAGTTGATTCTCTGTCAGATATTCAGGCTTTATCTATTTTCATTTCGCTTTTATCTTTGTTTCCTATTTTCACTCCTTCATCTTAATTTCATTACGCTCCTAACTGGTTGAGGTCTCATCCGTTCTCCTTAGGCAGATGATATTACGGTGTTTGCGACCCCACATTGTTTTTTTTTTAACTTTTAAATTATGTTCTGTGTCATTATCGCGTTTTTATAAGTAATTTCCGAGTAAAACCGCCGATGAACTGATAAAAATGTTAACGATTTCGTAGAAAGTGTTTTAAACGATAATAGCGATGAAAGTGAATTAAGTGTAACGATGTGTATTCGGATTGTGAAATTTTATCAGAACTCAGCAAAAGTGAATGCGAATTATTTTTTGAAATAAATGACGTAAGATTTCGTGTCCTACGAACCCTGAAAATACTTACTTTTTACCACTGGGGCAACGTGCGTGCAGGAAAAAGTAACTCTAACTCTAATGGTGTGTGACATTTGCTCTTTGAAGTTCCTTATTCATACTAAGACTTGTAAAACTGTCGAAAAATGCGAACAGACCTAATAACTGATTTTTCAGCGTCGAACTTAATATATATAAAAAAAAAAAAAAAAAAAGGCATTTTAACATAGATACTTACCTTGACTTTACAACCCGATCAAATGGGACTTGCTTTACTTTTAATAGAAATAGATAAAGCGGTAACGGTAATTACGGTTTCACAGAAGAAATGGCACACTAGGGTCAGCTCACAAAAAGATATATAA
Organism: Icerya purchasi; assembly: GCA_039619475.1. NCBI lineage: Eukaryota > Metazoa > Arthropoda > Insecta > Hemiptera > Monophlebidae > Icerya > Icerya purchasi. The sequence goes on from CM077115.1 coordinate 569,785,520, forward strand.
GCGTCCTACGAAAAAATAGACAGATAGAGGGATGAGAGAATCGTTTCGTTGTACACGCATGCGCCAATTAGAAAAAGATGCAACGGTCTCTCGGTGTCTCTTTCGATAGGACATTTCCACTTGTGGAGCAGATTGCTCTAAATATCTCTATAGGTCAGTTTCATTCAGGAAAAAAGGTGAAAATGATTATTCCCGTTTAATTTATACATTTCGGAATAGCAAAATACGAATTCAACAAATCAGAAATTATTAAAATTTCGACTAAAGATCGTCACATGATAAGTATAATAGAGGGTTCAAACAATGAACGTAGGTGTACTCTAAATACTTTGATCCTAAACTTCAAAGAGCACTCCTATTCCTAGTATTAGTTGACCAGAATAAATATAAGTCAATTTGTAAATTAAGCTTCAGCTATAAAAACAGTTTTCCGTAAGTACTGCCGTAAAATTTAAAAATAATAAAAACAATTAGTCATGTCTTTACATTTAGAAATAAAGGCAATGACAATTTAGCGGTTCGCTTGAAAATTAAAAATGCATAATATCGTAGGTGTTCACCGAACATCAAAAATCATTCTATACTTACATTCTGAGTATATTGATGCTATTTGCCTGCAGTATGGTTAAAATTTAAATTATCAATACGTCTCAACAGTATTAAATTATGCTTAAAACTACTTTTAAGACGATAAATGTGCCGGTTTTAAAATTTTAATTTCACTTTCGACCGTGTTTATACTTTTCAATTTAGGTGTGCTATAGAGTGGTGTGTATTGCTTATTTGATATTATTAGGAACTTTAAATCGAATTTAAAAAAATAATTTACTCGGAGGACTATAGAAACTACAAAATACGGAATTTAGTATTAAATACGAATTTATTTCTCATTTAGCGACAATAGAATTAAAGAACGATATGCGATATTGCAATATTAGGTTTAAAAATAACGTTAGACCGTGTGAAATATGTGGTCATTATCTTTAAAACTAGCAGAATTCTTATCAAACGTACACAGTCGGCAATTACAGATGTTCTCGAGTATGTAGTACAAAAAGATACCTTTTCGAAATAAGACATACCCTTACTACGTGTGTACGGCAATGCCTGTTATTGTTGGATGCGGTACGAAGAAATACAAAAGCGAGATTTTAAAATAGCTGGCTAGAACAGCCATTTAAAGATTATAACGAGAAAAAGGCATAATTTTTTCTTTCTTCCGGGTCCGGCATTAAATGCTCTACACATTCGGTCACCAAATAATCGATAGATTATTTTTCATAATCTATGTGGTTCGAATTAATTTCAATCTTTGCCGTTGTTGGGAAACCGGTGACCCACCGTGTTAATAGTCACTCTTGCTACAAGGTTACCGTTGCACCTGAATAAATAGTGCGACCCCGTTAAAAAGACATATTGCAGATTCAACAGTGAATGCTCGATTAAAGAAATCTTATTTATTATTTCCAAACTCGATGTACACAAGAAATAGTGATAAAATTATTGTCTCAAAAAAATAATGACTTCGAAATTTACCGGGGCTGATGTTTGCTTTTAATATTGTTTTATTATTGTTTTCGTTTAAAGTTACCTGTAATTAATAAATATAAATCTTTATGATTTCCAAACAATTATTTTAAATTATTTCCATAATTATTTTTCTGATATATATATTTAAAAAAAAAAAAAAAGATGATTAAGGGCTATGGTGGCAACTTTTAAAATTTAAAAATAATGATATCATAATTTATAATCTATTCAGGATTATTGAATTTTTTTTGACAATGAAAATATTAGGTAGGATGTGTTGCGGGTGAAATATAAATTTTACACATATTAACAAAGGAGCAATTACGATTTTTTTCATTAAAAACCGTTAATATAATAATTATTCAACGAACCTATTAAAATTAGTAAATTCCTCAAAGAATACTCTTACAATTTTAAGGTTGTAATATATTTATAGTATATAGGAACTTTTTGAATGATGCATTTTGAAGTTGTTAAAGCTGAAGAAGGCGATAAGCAATATTTTAATAAAAAGTTTTGAGATTATTCTAAAATTTTTCCAACTGACATGTCCTTACTGTTACTGATATCGATCGAATGGCGTGCTTCTGTACGAGTCTGTAGTATGAATTAAATATGCACCATGTTAGAAGTTAAGTGTAAATGTTCATATGTTAGAATACGCTCTAAAGGCGTGAAAAAGAAAGAGACTGTACAGAGCACTTCATTTTCTGATATTATAGTATATATTTATGAAATAAACGTGTTAAACGTGGCACTTTCTTTGTATGTTTTTTAAAATACTTTTTTTCACATCATTCGAAAGTTGTATATTTGTAGACTGCCTCCATTTTTACAAGAAATAAATTGATCTGGATGTAGATAAAATACGTATAATTGTAAAAGAGTTTAAAGTTAAACCGTGCGGAATTAAAAACGATACCGGCTGCAAGGTAACATGTATGTACGAAGAATAACGGAGAACTGGCGAGATTATTGTCAAAGACTTTTTGAAGATTACAGCGTGAATGATAATTCGATGCAAATAGAGGGAAACAAGTTTGACAAAGAGGTGCCGCATTTATAGAAACGAAGAGGAAGATGATTAATAACCAAAAAAAAAAACAAAGAAAGAAAAAGATTGGAACAGCAGTAGACAAAAATTAAATTCCCGCGGAAGTATTTAATATATCATCTAGAACAGTCTACAAAATATGGGAAAAATGCAAATGACCGTGGGCTTTCTTAATTTTAATTCTCTTACACAAAGACCAAATAGAACCGTTGAAAATTACCGAATAATTTAATCTTAAACAATACTGCATACCATAAATGAACGCCTAAAAACTCATCTAAACTGGCAAATCCTGAAAGAACAAGCTAGACAGCAGTTAACCAGTTGCAAAAGATTCAGATAAATCTTAGTAAAGCTAAGAAAGAATCATATGCGTCTGTATAGCATTTATAGATTATTAAAATACGTTTGATACAGAGAGAACGAACAAACTATGGATAATCCTATCCTAGATGGGCGTTCCAAGTTCCAATAAAATAAACGCGAATGAATTCTTGTTTTTTTTTTTTTTTTGTGATATGTTATCATTTTTGGCAGCTTGAGTAATTTCAGACTAACTATGTGCAAGAAAATTTAGATTTAGGATATTTACTTCAAATATTTAGATTCAGATGAACAAGTACGCTCAATCATTATATCATACATCACGCGGTTATTAAACCATTTAGTTCGGTCACAAAAATATAGTTGTAGTGTTTGATAGCTTAACTAAAATCATTGCTGGATCAGTCCTTAAGTGATATTACGGAAATCGATTCAACGATTCGGGCGGATTATCTTTCTTCTTCTTACGGTTTCTAATGAAATTAATAAATTATTCTAGAGTAGCAAACATTAAATAAAAATGAATAGGCTAAAGAAGATTCCATCTTCAGGCAGAAAGGAGAAAAAGAGAACATATATTATTTTTGAATATTTGAAAGAAGTCCTGAATTATCGTCTCTAATTAAGAAAAGTAAACAAAAGAAATATTAGTAAAAATGAATCGATATCTGAATGTAAAAGAGTCTGAGTGCAAACTCCTCTTCAGATATCATGTGTATAGCGCGTTGTTCATTTTTACTGCTGTTTCTTCTGTTTACTTTATTTAATTATCAGAGGGAGGCGATAACTTAGTACTCTTTCAGTGAGATAATACACACTACACATTTATATCTTTAACTTTATTTTAGAAAAACATGAGATTTTTCAATGGTATAACTAAAGACCTAACAATACTTAAAATAATTAGAGATAATAGAAATTTGGATTTTTCTGAAAATTATTATATTTATAAGAATTTGAATAGTATTATTAACAACTTACTAAACCATAACCCACTATTAAAGTTTAATTATTTTGTCATTTTTTAATAATTTTCAATTGTTTTTAGTCGTTTTTAGTCATCTTTTAGTCATTTTCAATTATTTTAGTTATTATGTCATTTTTTAGTAATTTTCAATTATTTTAGTTATTTTGTCATTTTTTAGTAATTTTCAATTATTTTAGTCATTTTGTCATTTTTTAGTAATTATCAGTTATTTTACTTATTTTGTAATTTTTCAGTAATTTTCAATTATTTTAGTTATTTTGTAATTTTTCAGTAATTTTCAATTATTTTAGTTATTTTGTCATTTTTTAGTAATTTTCAATTATTTTCAGTTGTTTTCAGTTATTTTTAGTAATTTTTTAGTAATTTTCAATTATTTTAGTTATTTTGTCATTTTTTAGTAATTTTCAATTATTTTAGTTATTTTGTCATTTTTTAGTAATTTTCAATTATTTTAGTCATTTTGTCATTTTTTAGTAATTATCAGTTATTTTACTTATTTTGTAATTTTTCAGTAATTTTCAATTATTTTAGTTATTTTGTAATTTTTCAGTAATTTTCAATTATTTTAGTTGTTTTGTCATTTTTTAGTAATTTTCAATTATTTTCAGTTGTTTTCAGTTATTTTTAGTAATTTTTTAGTAATTTTCAATTATTTTAGTTATTTTGTCATTTTTTAGTAATTTTCAATTATTTTTAGTTATTTTCGGTCATTTTTTAGTCATTTTTAGTCATTTCCAGTAAATAGATTAATGATTAAATTTTATTTTTATTTGATTATTTTAATTTTTTGTGGTTATTTGTTTCTTGATCCCGATATATTAATTATATTACTTGTTTTAAATTTGACTATCGATCGTTAGTATAGTAATAGTTTTAATTTTATGTTTATATTACACCATGATTATGGATTAATATGCGAAATTAGTCGGTGGTTTATATAAAATTTTAATTATATTATGTATTAAAGTTGGTGTTGTTTGTTTAAATAAAATTTATATTTTTACTAACTTTTTTTTTTTGCTTATTTTTATAAAACGATCTTCCTGAAGTTCGTATAGTATTTTAGCATCGTCATTAATCCTTCAATACAGATACATGGTGTAGTCGGTTAGGTAGCGGTGTTGCCGTCGAGTGAAACTGCACGCTGAAAATAATGTCGAAAATGTTCATCAATGGACGAGTCTAAATAAAAATAAAATAAAATATTCCGTTACAGATATCCATTTCTTTAAACTCTGCTTTTTATTTCTCATTTTTCGTTTTATTCATCTGTCAGCTCCATTTCAATCGCTACTCTATATTTCCATCAGTGACGAATCCTCCTGTACTTTTTGTCGCGCGGCCGAGTATACCAAGGTAAATTGAAAATGAGAAAATCTGCCACGCTAGAGATTAACCCGGGGCTGAAGAGAACACACAGTTTTTAACTTCCCAGTAAAAATGCTTAAGAAGTCCACGCGAAGAAAAATGCTTAATTCGTAAGAAGTCGCCCCCGTCAGTATCCGATAGGAGTGAATCCCGATTCGATGATCTGTCCTTCGTGTGTTTTGTGTTCACCACAGACGCTACGAGTACTACTTCTCTGACGTTAACGAGGAGACACTAACAAGAGTGCACTTAGAAGCGTAAAAACGTATAAAAAATCGTACTACACAAGCAAACAGTTCGAAGCGTCAAACGAACCCCAGCTACTTCTCTGAACATTGAGCGAGCCGCATGCGCGTTGTACAGCGCACATTTTTCATTATGGAAAACTGTGGCTACGTTAATACTGAATTTGTCACCATGACTTCTATAAATATAAAATATCGCTGTAAATTCGACTTGCTCTGTTTATTTCCTCGCTTCTTCACTTGTTACTTCCGTTTTCAGAGCCGAGTTAGCAGATAATTTGCTCCTATAATTCCTACGATGCTTTATGTTCTTATCCTGAATCCAAAAGTTGCCTCAATTCTATTTCTTCCGTTACGTCACCATTCACCACTGTAAAATTTCTTTTTTCAAAAATCTTAATATGTCATTCTCGTGGATTCACGGCACTAGCGGATTGGCTTTTAAGGGCGCACTGGGAAAATTCAGAGGTAAAAGGGCGCTTTACAGCAAAGGGGTGGAGGCGGTGATAAAATTTTGAGAAAATTAGGTAAATTAAATGCTTGGGCGCACCGGGAAAATGCCAGTTTTCCCACATAGCCAGTTCGTCAGTGATTCACGGTCACGTTGGTATATCTGATAACGAGATTGCAAGCTAAGAAGCTAGACGAGCGCGTATTCCCGCGGGTTCCACCTTTTTATTGCACTAATTAAAAGGATACAATTCGTTCCTTCTAGAGTCATTATAAAACACGTAATCGAGTTCACTCTCCTGGACACACTTGTTTTTCTAACCTCCATGAACTTGCAGTCGATATACAGACTACTTTTCCGATTATAAATTGTTTAGATCGAGTATTTTCACCAACAGCAACCTGTTTTATCCGCTCCTATTTTCGAAATGTTCTTCATGTGTCCAGCAGCTCTTCCGACTGAAAGGAACTGATTGTACACGGCTTTAGACTCAACCTTTACTGCAGTTAATTTTTTGGAACTCAAACCTATCACGAAGGTCGTCTGAAATAATTACTTGCATTGCGTCGAATTTTCATCAGCTGAGCCCGCAAAAAATAAATAAATAAAAATTAAAAAACCTTCATACATTTTGGTGTTGAAATGCACCAAAAATCGTTACCAAGCTAAAAATGTTTATTAAAATTTTTCAGTCGTTCGGTGTTTAATTTAATTAATTTGTAAAGTATCGTAAATTCCATATTTAATACCCTAATTCGTTAATAATAAATTTTTATTCTCACGCTCTTTTATTTTAATGTATATTCACCATGATATTACGGAGAATGTCTCCGGAATACATATATCCGTGTTATAATTTTTAATACATTGTTTTCTAGTCAATTTTTAATACTTATATAATTATAGTAATTTGAAAACACGTTTATAAAAAAAAAGCTTTACAGATTCAAATAAACTTCTTGAATAGAGTGCGCCTGACTTTCGAAATAGTTTTCTTATATATATATATATATTATCTATAGGTAGAGGAGATAGGTTATCTTTAAAATTAATTGCCGATATGATAGGAAAAACTGAATGAAACGCGAATCAAGTACAATTATATGAAACGTTCATAAGAAAAATTCCATAATAAGGGAATTTTTTCTAGAGAATGATTAGAAATTGCCGATCATCCATGGGAAATCGAAACAAAAATTAGATACGAGCTGGGGTTGTTTTGGAGATGCAATTTAAATTACAAGTTAACTCAGATACGAAATACAATTATAACAAACAAATTTAAGAATAAAAATTTACTATAATCCAAGTAAGCCTTCATTTTATTCTTAAATTTGTTTGTTATAATTGTATTTGTTATAAATTACTATTATTTTTGTAATTAACAAACAGGATGTTGAAAGATTCTTTATTAACTCAGACACGTTCCGAATAATGAAGTCGAAGAGATAATTTGCGACGATCAAGAAAGATTACTACTTTAGCGGGTTTTTTGTTAGGCGTTTATCACAACAGTTTCCTGACGTTGCTGAGGTATTCATCATCGGTGAAAATTATGCGACACAGACATATTACAGATTTCTAGCAGTTTCAGCCATCATGCTGAGGTTGATGATGAGATTTATTTCCCACGCATTATTAGTTTTTATAGTAAAAGGGAAACACAGTTGAACGTTATAGGAAAAAAATAACAACACGGTTGAAGAAGCACTTCTCACCTTTTTTTCTTTCTTTTCTCTTAAGTGTAAAAAAAGAAGATTATACCGATGACACATCAGCACACGGTGCACACTCTCTCTTTGGTGTCATTTCGTTTATTGGATTTCGGCGTAGCTTCTTCACTTTTCATCATAGTCTCATACAATGTTTACCCGCATCCTGCAAGACAGACGCAGATATTCGCCTATCCGCGCACCGGGAAACTTATCTCCCAACTTAACACGAAATGCTATCGTATAGGAAAACCATTTCGTTCTGTTTTAGTTGCAGTGTGTAACTTGGCGACAGACGATTGAAAAAAAAAGAAAAGAAGAAAAAGAAAAATAGCGAAAATAGCAGCTATTTTGGAATGTTTTCTTTTGGAAATTAAAAGAGGGAAAATCAGAAGAGGTCGCCATCGGTTTAACATTTGTGCACGTCTTAATTCGCGGTGCAAATATTAACCGCGATTCACCATTTTGAATAGCATCGAGCTTGCCGTACTTGTTCGACTGACAAAGCGCGGTATGACGAATTCGTGTATTTCTGGAAGAGCAACGCCAATCGAAACCGGCTCTCAGCTGAAAGAGTGAAATGAATACGCGTGTGTCATTAAACCAATCGGAATGAGAGGAAAAAAGTGTATTCGTACGTCAACTGGGTAGCGAGAGAAACGGAAAATGGCATTTCTGGATTTTAATTGGTACACGTGTAGTACCGTCGTCTATTCGGAGGAAGCGTGAAAAATAACACGATCTTGTCAAGAGGGGGGTATAAATAACGCGCTGCTTTGAGGTCGACTCGGAAAGGACGCTTAAGAGTGTCGCCGCGTCGGCCGATGGAGTCATCCAGGTGGCCGTTCAGATTTACCGTTGTTTTCGAGCGAATCCGGCAGGTCGATGTAATTAGCGAAGAATGTTCAATTTAGTGGCTTCTCTTGTCCGATTTCTGAAACTTGACACTGCGCGCGTCCCGACTATCCAGATCCGAATCGACGATTAAAACAACAACCGGCCGCGCTCTAAGCCGCCTCCTATAATTAATTACAGGAAAATACAAGAAGTCGTCGCGTTGCCGTACCGAGAAAACTCGACCAGAAAAGAAAAGAAACAACTAAACAAACAGAAAACCAAACGGAACAAAAAGACACCAAACAAACCAGACGTAGCGCTGCCGCTATGACCGAGCGACACGGCCAAAGACGTTTTGGCCATTTATAATCGTCGTCATTTCCAGAACCTTGGCTTTGCCGTTGATCATTTATCATTTCGCATTCGGGCTGGACGGCCACTCTAGTCGAATGCGGACCGCGAATGAGCGCGGGCCGTGCTGCCCTGTTGCTGGCAGCCGCGGGAAATAAACCGTGGATAAATATTAATGAAAATATTCAATTTAGTAATGATAATTAAAATCGCCGGTGGTGGTGGCGACGTCGCTGTGAATTTTTTTTGTTCGGCCAGTGAACGATGGTTTGTTTCTATCGAGACGAACTTTCTTACACGCGCTTTGTAACCACGGTTAATTGCTGTCAAGTATCAGAGATCACAAGTATTCGATATCAAGTATCAGAGATCATAAGTATTCGATATCAAGTATCAGAGATCACAAGTATTTGATATCAAGTATCAGAGATCAAGTATCAGATATCAAGTATCAGAGATCAAATATCAGAGATCAAATATCAGAGATCAGAAATCAAGTCGGGTGTGAATAGTATGCAATACCATGCTACTTAAGTAGTTCGTGTGAGCTGATATGAATCTGCGACCAATGTTTATTTTATTATCGCTTGACGCGTTTTGGTTAAGACAGTTGCAATTTAACACGAAGATGCTCCTCCGCGACTCTATATGTCCTTTAATTCGACGGTGCTGCTTAATTTCGGTCTAAAGTCGTGGAGGATGAATCTGAAAATTAATCTCAAAGTATTCCGAGAGAAAATAGTGCGTTTTCTTTAGTTCAATTTTTCTGGCTGATTAAAATTGTTCCTTAATATAATATTCTCATATTCTTTGTAGAGTAATAAAACTCGATAAGCGACGAATAAAAAGAAATTCGTCTATTTAATTATTTAAAAACTAGTTTGAAAAAAAAAGAAATATTTATAACATCGAAGTTCCCCTTTTGAAAATACTACACCCGGTTTCAATTCCGCACTGGACTAAGGTCGCAAAATTGTTCTGAAACCTTCAGTTCTTGTGCTTTTTTTGATAGATCGGATTTCGTTTCATCGAATCGCTAAAAAAAAAAAAAACGGATAAGAAAACGTTTTCAATTTTACACGGCATTAGCTTTCTGGTTGAGTTAGTCTGGATTTTCTGTAAAACTCTTTTTTCCTTTTTCTTTTTTCTTTTTCTTTTTCGTTTAAAATCAAAATCACCGCATAATCAACACTTAATAATTACATAATACGAAAGGTTCATTTAAATGTTAAACGCTATCTCTCAAACAGCGAAATATCAAAACAAAAACTGAAAAAGTAAAAAATCTGCCAGTACTTCTCCGACAACAAAGTAATTGAGCTCTGGCTAAATATGGAAGGCAATTTTTAGTTTTTCGGTGGAAATCTGAGAAAGCACTATTTAAGAATGAAGAGCAAAATACTTAATGTGTAAGAGACTCGGTTTGTTGGAGTAGTTGAACATCGATTTGATCATTTATTCGTTTTCAGGTTGTGTTTACCAGGCGCTGTGAGTCAATGTTAGTGAGCCGCTAGTGAAAGCCGTATGCGCACATACAAAACTGTGAACAGCCAATCAAACCAAGCGTTTAACCAACCATGCTTGTTTATTTTGGCGAAACATTAATTTATTATTATTACCTTTTTTTTCTTTTTTTTTTTTTTTTTTTGATTTCGGCAATAACATTTTATTACACAACTGAATATTATCTCGCGCGGAGTTTTCATACTACAATTGCAATATCATCACCGCGAAACTGTGAACTACTACTAAGTTTTACATGCCTGTATATCAGTTATATTCTATCACGGGGTTGATCAGCTATGAAAATTACAAAGAAGGGAAAAAATAGTTTCCATTAAGTGAACAGAAGTTTATAAATAGGCTTGGAAAAATACACAGAGCATTAACGAAAAAATCTGTCGACTGTGATTAATAAAAAACAATATTTAATGGAAACAGCAATTGGGAATTTAGAAAAAAAAAATGTATTAATGTTAGCGGTCGCGTCGATTTTACTCTTTTAAATAGATTCCTTAATGCGGTTATAATATTTTTTTCCAATAATACTTTTCTTTTTTTTTTTTTATTATTATAAGACAAAGGAGCTAATTTTAAAGTCGCGTTATGCAATACTAATTCGAGTTAATTTGAATATTCATTTTGCATTATTCGTGTTTATTGCTTATTTTTATAGTCGATTTGTTAATTTTCTTTATATCAAGTTAAGTATCAAGTTTCTTTTTAATTAATTCTTTTTTGAAATTTATAAAAAACAATTGCTCTTTAGAGAAATAATTTACAGGTAGACGCACAAAAATTCGTTTATTTTTAACGCTCTTCGGACAGCTTTTGACCATCATCAGAAACGAATCGCTTCTGATGATAGTCAGAGTGTAAGCTATCCGAAACACTGAGCATTAAAGATAAAAGAATTTTTTTGTATAACATAGTGTCTCCTGTAAAAATTATTCTTCCAATCATAGCCACCATCGGGAAGTCTCAGATGTTTAATTGCTTTTTAATTTGATTTTGTTTCCATAGTGTAGTGTGTATGATAATATGTCGAGAGTTACATGTTAAAATTTTTCCTGTCTTAAAAAGGTACGAGGGAAAAATCACGATTCGCCATGTATATTGTACATTAAATTATAGTAAGGCGTATTTTGATTTCTCCATTTTCCTCATTCCAGCATCCTTTAACAGCGGTATTTGTTATTTCTCCAAATAGCGAGGAATAGATAATTTTTTTCTTTTTTTTTTTTTTTTTTTCGATATGCAGAAAATCGTAAAAAGTGTCATCAAGCAACGAACAAAGAAATCCTTGATTGCAGCACTGTTCCAAAGGAGAAAAAAAATCATACAAGTGAAAGGTATAATATTAGCAGAACTGTAAGAATTTTATAAAATTTCAATCTTGATATCTATCAGTCTAGTATGACAGTGGGAAAATTAAGGAAAAAAGGAGAATTGGCAAAAATTTTAAATTCTAGCGCAGACCACTGATATTTCCGAGCAAGTGTGTCTATCAACTCAATTTAAAGGTAAGTCAGATGATAATCACTGTTCTTTTCCAGTTAACTCAACTTCAAGAATGAATTGTACGATAAATATAAGAAAAGAACGTCAGCGAAACAACGTACCATACAATTGAATATTTCCACGTGAATCTCAGCCTCCTTTGTAACTGATTGCTGTAATATACAGTTTTAAAATGCTAATTATTTTAAACGACATTTATATTTCATACTAAGTAGCACTGTTTCTTATATTCCACTATCACCTTCTTACTACGAATACCGAGATTGTTTATAATAAATCAGCATTCGTATGTAAATATGTATGCGTATAAGTATCATTATGTATATAGATATATATATATACATATGTACACATGGGCACGGATGCATGTATGCGCATGTGTACATATTTTTCATTCAATTTAATCGAATTTCGGTTATACCAATAAGTTATTATTACAGTTACCATGGGCGTCGCCAGCGGGAGCAGGGGGGCAGCTGCATCCCCTTGGAGCCTTGAAACTTTTTAATCAACTGGCCATGATGATTATTCATAGGCGCGTAATCATGAACAATTTGCCAGAAACCCACGAAAATTATGTTTTAATTAAGATTTTATTCTTGTTTAATAAAATATTAAGCCTTTACAACTTATACATTTTATTCTTTTCCTATAACTCATATCCTTTTTCTGAAAGAGTAGGACACAGCATCATAATGCCTTACATTAGACAATTAGACAGCTTGTGTGAGCGCAAAGTGGACTTGTATGAGCTAAGTGTCGTTGGTTATGGAGTGAACACTTCAACTGGGATGAAATTAAAATATTCAAATTGATTAATCGCGACATAAAAGAATTAAAAGAAAAAAATTAACCAAATTCTACTAAAGTGCATTAATAAATGGCAGGAATAACGATCATGTAGGACGCGCCGAACTTATCAACTGATGCCTAATATAAAAGATCGATTATAATAAAAACTTAATAATAGGATTATTTTTTAACGCGGTTCATAACAGGTAACAGAGATTTTCACGTGTATTTTAAAAGATTCGAAATAATTAATTAGGATAACTGTAAAACACGTAAAAATGTATGCTAGATTGCACTTTAACTCCTGAAAATATAAGAAATGAATACATCATAAAGTCCTGATGCATGTTGAATTTGGCGCCTTGGTTATCGGATTAAGTGATCCTTCTCCCTCGTTTTGTTTCTGGGCGAAGATCCTTTGTTGACATGCCCAAAGGGGGATTAAAAAAAAAAGAGATTAAAAATTTTATTTTGTGTGATTTTATGTTACTTTCAGATTTGTAGGTACAGCCTTAAAGCTGTACTCCGTGTGGGTTCAAGTAGGTTTCAGGATACTTTTGTTGTTTATATTCGGTGTGCTATTTCTTTCTATGAGCCAATACCATTTTTTTTTGTTTTTGACACAAATGCCTAATTTTCCTTTTTCTTAGCCTATAGGTTACTGTTTTCACGTTAATCTGTTAACTAGGTGCAACCGAAATACTTACATTATTATCCGTTCAGACAATTCTGTATTATTTATCCTGACGCTTTTCATTTTTTTTAAAAAAACACTTTTTCGCTTTAATAAGAGCAATCATTAAATAACGTTAAAAAAGAAGAAGACTTAAAGAAATACTTTATTTATTCGATGTAGTCGAGCGAAAATTTAATATCGACAAATAATTATTCGATAAAGAATAATTCAGAGTAATATACTTTAGGATATTATGCTTAAACAACGTTCATATTTATTAGTAAAGATATTGTAATTATTTTTTCACATTAACTTTTCAGGATCGGTATTAAATTCAAATTGCAACAATTAAAAAATCACATTAAATGAGTATAGCACAGTACACGATCATTCGTTTTTTATAAAGCAAAAAATTAGAAATAACAAGAATATGTCATTGTAATATACTCATTTAATGTAGTTTTTTAATTGTGGCATTTTGAATTTGGTGCCGACTCTGACAGTCAATTGAACGGTTCCATTGAGCGGTTCGTTTTCTCCATTTCGTTCTGTTTTCGGCCATCCTTTTTAGGTCATGTTTGGCATCCCATATCTTTAATAATCTGTTTTATGTAATTATTCCTCGATCTTCCTTTTCTTCTCGGTGTTATTCCTTCTATAATCAGTTTTATAGTCTTTCATCGTGTCTTAATAGATATCCCAACATCTTTGATCTGCGTCTTTTTATTATGTTTATTAATTCCCACTTTTCACTAATCATGTTCGTGACTTTTTCATTGTTATTCTTATCTGTCCATTTTATCTTTAACATCTTTCTCCACAGCCACATCTCTGCTGCCATCAGCCTCTTTTTATCGGCTTCATTTATTATCCAAGATTCGCGCACCCATACAGTAGTGTAAGAATTTAAAAATAATCATAATGTCGCCCTGAAGTATATTATTCTGAATTATCGTTTATCGAAAAAGATTACGCTTTATTCTTTAGCGTATTCTTTTGTAATTTTTCAGGGAAAGTTTTCAAGTCGGTAATTTTTCTTTTTTAAACAATTTTGCTGTTATTATTATTATTCTTTTATTAGGGACTTTCGTTCAAGAAAAAAAGTTTAAAAGAGGAAGATTGTCGATTTAATTTTAATTCGGTAAGGGATAGGCACGATGATATAAGAGGTATAATAAATAAGAGGGAATACGAGAAATGTTCATTAACGGAAAGAGTGGAAAACTAAAAAAAAACAAAAATCTGACACAGCAATTGAATCTGCAACCTAAAAGTACATGATTAGTGTCACAGAAATAATGTGCATAAATTTGGTGGAGAAGTGAAAGAATTTAAAGAAAAGCGAAAATAGAAAAAAGGGGTAGCAAAATGTGATGAAATCTAGCGTATTGGAGGCGATAACAAAATATAGGAAACTCGAGAGGGAATCGGGAATTAGAAAGAAGATTACAGGATGGATGGAAAGTTAATTCAAATTGAACGGATATTGATGAAACTTTTAAGTTTTCGTTACCGTATATTTAGATAGTCATTTAAACTCGCAAGGCTAAAGTAAATCTTACTTTGCTATGCGTCATTTTCCTCTCTTTAATATAGTCATTTAGCAGAGTGCAAAAAAAAAAAAAAAAAAATGATTTTTTGCAGTTTATATTCAATAAATTTGGAATTTACTCATTCATCTTTTAGATTTTTTATTAACAAAAAAGGAAAAAAAACAAACTTTTTCTTAATCAAAAAGCACTAACTATACACAATCAAACAAAACCATAAAACTGCGCTATCTTTAATTCCATGAATAACGTCTATCACGCAGTCGACAGTCACCGAAAGAAAATGACTTATCTCGTGTAATAAAGTCAAGTAATTGGAAAATTTATTTAAGACTGCATATACATAAAAGCAAATTTTAGATAATAAAACTAAAACTCGAATAGAAAATAAATATTTTTTTGAAAACAAAATTAATACCGACAATTATTATTATTATTATTATTATTTATTATTTATTATTTATTATTATTATTGTTTCAAATAACTTCCATATGGTAGTATTATAAATTGGAATTATGTTATTAAAAATTAATAAAACCAACGGATACGGTTGAAAAATAAATTTTTTCTGAGAGTACTCATTTAATTTTTACCTCGTTTCACGTTGTTTAACTTGAACGGCAGTCGGTAATCAAATGAAGAACGATTGTTATTAATTACTAAACTGGTAGATAGATTTTCGTTTAAATAGTAATTCTGCAATTTCAGATTTTACGGGTTCTTTACAGCGATAAGTTCTACACAAGAAGCACGGATGATTTTGTATTTCATTTGCGAATTAGAAACATGTTATTATTTAATCGCATTCTCATTGATTTGTAGAACTACTGAAAAACTGCCGAGAATTTGATATAATAAACTAATAATTCTGCAGAGAGGTTTATAACCATAGTCAGGTCGCGATATTTATTTATATCGAGTAGTCGCATAAAATCGAACTTTTCGCTAGATAAACAATATTTGAAATCGATAGCTGTATATTTAATCGATCAGGCCGCGAAGCAAGGAGAATCATTATGCATAACACATACTGTCCGCGCTGGTAAAAGGTTAAAAGATATGCGAACAGAGAAGATGGTATCGTATTAAAACAATAAACTCTAATCATGGAAGATTAGATAAGTGCAAATGATGCTGTCTAATAACATTAATTCTTCGCGCAGCTTTCATTGTCTTTTAACTCTATCGGCGCGTTGCGTACTCTACAGGCTGACGGCACACAGTTAATCGTAGTGTACACATGTACATCGCTTATATATCGCTTATATATCGGTTACAGATGGTGAAATATCGACGAATCTCGATCCACTGGTACTTTATTTATCTGTAGATGTGTTCGGCTAGATTAAAATGGAAAGATGTAGCCGGCAGAGACGATCGCTGTCAACTCTCACCTTATCCGTTATATTTTGCTATACACTCATTAATTACCTTTGAAATATCCGTTAGACTGCAGCGGACTCCGATCAATGTAACATAATCTAATCCCAAGTCTGAAGCAAAAAAAAAATCAAATCGGTTCTCGGGCCGTTGCCATTATAATAACAGAGATATATTCAGACATGTTTAATAAGTTAAAATAACTGGTTCTTTGCCCTAAGACGTGTTTTTAATCTCAGGCGTGTCAATCAATATCACAATCGAATACAGCACCTTAGAACTCTTCTCCGGATACGCGGGCAAGCCATCCGATGATATACACTTGTATCGACAACATTCACTTTAAACCATCCTCGCGCAGCGCTGGTACACTTTAATAATGATGATACTGATGAAAGCCGGGCGCGATGCTGAGTAACGCGAATCGAGACTGAAATCGGGCGAGAATTGCAACCATCAACTTTCACCGAAAGTATTAGAATTTTTGTCTCGCTTCGTACGTAGCGAAATAATTATTATAATTCGAAACGCAAAGGATCAGTAATAAACCGGAAGAAATCAAACTAATGCGACTACTGGTCGAAATATCGAGCCATGATAACATATCGGCAATTAATAAAGATATACGACTGGTAAGACTTGGACAATAAATAAGGAAATTAATAAGGGGGAAGGCAAAAACAACTGGAGGATTTCGAATTATGGCGTGTTGGAGGCAAATGCAGAAAATTAAATGGCTAGATAAAATTACGGAAGTGCTCGAGCGTATTAATGAAGTTTAGTGAGGACCATATAGGAAGGAAGATGCAATTGGATTATGTTATAAGAAATAATACGATACCTAATAACGATAAAACAAAAGGGCATTAATAAATGGAAAAAGATCAAGAATGAGACAGAAATTCATTAGATTGGAAGACACCAAAGCGGATAATTATAATTAGTTATTGATATTATTATTATTAGCCGTAACGATAAATTTATACAATATACCGAAAACAAAATATTATTAAAGAAAAAAAAAACTTATAATCCAGCCCTAAAAACGAGCAAAGGCCTCCCTCAACCGAGCCCACTCTAGTTTGTCATAAGTTACCCGTTGATATTTACGTTTTAGCATTTTAACGAAACTGTCTTGCCACACCTGATTTCAGGTCTTCCTCTTTTCCTTTACCCATAAACAGTCCATTCAGTTATTATTTTCTTAGTCCATCTCGTAGAATCCATTCTTGCAATATGCCCTACACAGTCCCATATTTTTCTTCTTATTGTCTAGCAGCAGAAGTTGCCATTGATTTCTAATTTATTTTTAATACTGTTCACGTTTATTTTGCCTCTTAATTTAACTCCCACCATATAGATATTTGCATTGAATTTTGGCATGTACTAATTTTGCTCATGATATTATTTGAAATTGTCCATGTCTGGCATCTGTATGATAAGGTAGGCAAGGCGGACATATTTAAAATTACCCCTTTTTTAATTTATTCCTGTAAGGTCCCTTAAAAATATGCTTAAGCGACCAGTATTTTTTCCGGGTGAGTGCAATTCTACGATCTACTTCTCTTTCTTTGTTTTGCCTTTTAGAGGGATATCAATTGTCCTAAATGAAAGCGCAAGCTAGAGATTTAAAAGTATCGCGATTATAAGTATCACGATTATAAGTATCGCGATTATAAGTACGGTACTTCCAAGAAGATTGTGACCACCAATCGAAAGATTGAGGAATAGAAGAAGAAGATCGGCTGATGATCAGGCAATGAACCGATATTGAAATGGCTAAAGAACAACTGAAGGACAAACTATAGTCGCGAAAATTCAACGGAAACAGGATGAAAGCGTAAAAATGGCGAAAGTTAATTTGTTTTAGCATGTTCCAGAAACGTTTATTTTTTTGATTTATTTTTAATTAATCATTAAATTTTTATACACATTTCCGTATTTTATAATTAATCTGGAATTATCAATGCAGTTCGAATCTAATTTCCCATTCTTAAATTAAATCACGCATATTTCTGTTACCACACACATTCTTCCATTCTAAAATCATGAAGCCGTCTTTTTACCGAAAACTTCAAGGAGGGGAAGAAGTTCTATGTTTATATCAGTATGTTTTGTTTTGTTTGTTTTTTTTTTAGTTTATTCGTGCGTAACATTTCATTATTTAGACCAATTTTGATGATTCTTAATTCATTCGGATGTATATCAGTCAGTAATAAGTACGCCATTAAGAATACTCGATAATTATCAGAAAAAGGCGAAAAACTAGGGTTTTTTAGAGAAGTTTTTAGTAATGTAACAAACGCGTGATCGAGATTTAAAATATTATCAGTTTACTATGAAAATGTAAGTGAAAAAAAAAAACAAATTTTTAGTAAGACAAAAAATTTAAATATTATCAATGTTAATGGTGAGAGAGTACCGACCGAACTGACCGAAGTGACGTCAAATAATATTTCAAAAAAAAAGTCGCATTAGCGATCTCATTCGCAATGCAAGCAATGCACGTATGTTGGTTTTGCAAATTAGCTCTGTGTTCAAAGTGACTTTATTAAATGTGATTGACACTTTTTTGTCGTATTTTTCATTAAAGTTGTGGGTTTCACCGCGCTTTTTGGTTTTCATTAACTGTCTGTAAGTAATTTCTAATTTCTTGTTTAACTTTTAGTTAACAAGATAACTTCTTTATAATAACGGTCTCTTTGTTTTAAATTGAAGTAACAAAAATATAAATTTTATTGGCATTGTACTAACAAAATCGATAATCGATATCGTCGCCTGTCGCTGTCGCCTGTCGCTGTCGTATGTTGCATGTCCTCTGTCGCTGTCGCCAGTCGCCCGTTGCCTGTCGTCCTGTCGCCTTGACGCAGACGATTATCACTCAAAATCTAAATCACACTACTACAACTTTTGCATATTACATTCTGTAGTACTCACTAAATAGTGAAGACGTGTTTATATTGCGGGCATATCTCGCGTCTTACCGTAACGTTCGTTAAATCGCCTCTGTGTCTTACGTATTCTCCACGCCCATATAGATACGAGAGTGAAAGTTGATCGGAGCTATGGGCTCCGTGGAGGAACTCTCCAAAAAAATCGACTTACTCACGAAGGAAGTCAACCGGCTCAAGGAGGAAAACCGGAGGCTCCGCTCAAGTAGTCAACAGTTGAATCTAACGCCGCCGAACACTAGTCAGAATGCGCCTGGAAAAAGTTCAGATTCGACATCGAAACAGTACCACTGTTCATCCTAAATCCACTAATTCACCCAAGCCGCCTCCCATCTTCGTTGCCGGCATTGAAAATATATCAACTTTTGACAAATTATTAAATGAAAATTCACTGTCCGAATGCGAACGTAAGACTCTGTCGAATTATGAAGTAAAAGTTCAAACGAAAACTGCCGACGAATATAAAAAGCTCAAGTCAATACTTGATAAACAGCTCGTCGACACTGCCTTTAGTACAGTCGGTAAGCTACGCTACCACACTTATCAGCTAAAGAGCGATAAACCCTTCATATTTTTTATACGTAATCTACATCCTTCTACAGATCCCAGCGATATTGCTTCCGAACTGGCTAATTTAGGGTGCTCAGCACAACGTATTACGAACGTTCAAATAAAAAGAAAAGTCGACGACAGAAGTACGACGATTCATTTACCGCTATTTCGTATAGAATTAGAACCCCGTAAAAATAATAATGACGCGCTAGATATTAGCCATATTCTACATGTTAAAATAAAGATTGAGCTTCCTAGGCAAAAATCCGATATAGTCCAATGCAAGCGCTGCCAGGATTTCGGCCACTCTAAAAATTATTGCACTAAAACGCCAAGATGTGTTAAATGTGCGGAAAACCACTTGACAGCCGAGTGCAAAAAATCTAAAGCTGTAAAGAGTAAATGTGCGAACTGCGGTGGAGAGCACACAGCTAACTATAAAGGCTGTATTGCTTTTAAAACGAAAGCGCAAGGGGCTAAAAAAATTACTGCCTCTGAACGCATCAAACTGTCTATCGCCACTAATCAACCAATTAATAAACCGGTTAGCTCGAAACTCGTTAACACGGCAATTAATAAAGCGAGTGACGTTAGCAAAGATACTACGACATACGCCTCCAAAGCTGCTGCAAATAGGGTGAACGAGGCTGCACCAGGTTGCCGCCACCCTCTGACCGAGAGTGATTCTTCTAGAATATTTAGTACGCTGCAGAATCTATTAAAATCCTACCAAGTCCTAGAAAGCAAGTTGGATAAGCTAACCGAAAGGATCGAACTTCTAGAACGTACATCATCTAGTCCTTCGCCTAAGCGAAAAATACAACGGAAATGATGAACTCTACTCGTATATTACTATGGAACGCGAACGGTCTTCTTCCAAAAAAACTAGAACTAGAAAACTTTCTTCATCAGGAAAATATCGATCTTGCTCTGGTTACAGAAATCCACTTTACGGGCCGCTTCTTCTTAAATCGGCTTAGAGGCTACTCGATACATTTCTGTAACCATCCCAGCGGTAAAGCCCAAGGAGGCAGTGCTGTCATCATCAGGGATGGTGTACAGTTCTTGACGGAGCAGAATATCAGCACTCCATCCATTCAAGCCGCTTGCATCTCAATCCAAATGCACCATATAACCACCACAATAGCCGCAGTCTACTGTTCTCCCAATAAGAAAATAACGAAAGCTGACTTTGTGGACTTCTTCACCGTGCTGGGTCCAAAATGGCTATCAGGTGGTGACTTCAACGCAAAGCACACCCAGTGGGGCTCTCGCCTTATAAACTCAAGAGGCCGCGAGCTACTCAAAGCCGTTCATAATATCAACGGATCATTCTTCTCTGGTGCATAACCGACCTATTGGCCTTCTGATTTGAAGAAAATCCCCGACCTGATTGACTTTTTCGTTACTAAAAATGTATCAACGAGGTACTTCGACATAAGTAACTACTCAGATTTGTCATCAGATCACTCACCAATTGTATTAACCCTCAGCGAAAAGGTGCTGTTCAAGAAGAGAACTGAAGTACTAACTAGTAAATTTACAGACTGGGAACAATTCCGCCAGTAGATGGACGATACTATAAACCAGAAAGTGAAGCTCAAAACGCCGGCAGATCTTGATCTTGCGGTCGACAACTTCACATTACTTGTTGTCAAAGCAGCGATTAACGCAACGCCGGTCCAGAGATCAGTCACAAATCGGGAAATACTTTATCCACACCATATTCGTGAAGTGGTCTGCAAAAGACGCGCAGCGTGCAAGAGATGGCAGCGTACACGTAATCCAACTGACAGAACTACCTTTAACAAGCTTAGTAAGCAGACGACCGAGCTAATTCAGGAGATGAATCAGAGTTCGCTTAACGAATATCTGGTTGACCTCTCACCTACAAAAGCTACGGACTACTCTATATGGAAAGCCACTCGGAGGATCAAGCGTCCATACATTAGGGAAGTACCTATCCGTGATCAGCATGAAAATTGGATCAGGAGTGATGAGGCGAAAGCTGAAGCCTTTTCATCTTTCTTAGAAAATACTTTCCGGCCAAACGTCACATCTTCTAACGATGAAATCACGATCGGGTCAGCAGACGACGTTCCTATCTCGCCATTTACACCGAAAGAAGTCGCCCAAGAGATTGACAAGCTAAATTTCAAAAAAGCACCTGGAATTGACAAAATTTCAGCTAAGATGCTTCAAGAACTACCAAAAAAAGCTATCGTATATCTTGTTTATATTTACAATCCCATCCTGAGAACGAAGTATATTCCTGGGCAATGGAAGCAAGCGAAAATTATTGTAGTTGCCAAGCCAAACAAGCCTCAGATGAAACTACAATCTTATAGACCTATTTCGCTGCTGTCGATTCCCAGTAAATTATTTGAGAAGCTCTTTTTAAAAAGACTCAAGCCCATCATCGACCAGGAAGCCATCATTCCTGATGCACAGTATGGTTTTCGCTGTAAACATTCTACTATCGACCAAATCCATCGAATCACAAGACTGATAGAAAATGCAATGGAGGACAAAAAATTTTGCCCGGCGATCTTCTTGGACGTTGAGAAGGCATTCGACAGAGTATGGCATGAAAGCCTGCTCTATAAGCTGAACCGTTTCCTCCCTGGAAACCACTGCGAAATACTCAAGTCCTATCTGCACAACAGAAGCTTCAGGGTTAAGTACAACAATGCTCTGTCAAGTCAGTCGACAATTGGAGCAGGAGTTCCCCAGGGGAGTATCCTGGGACCACTGCTCTATCTCATTTATGTAGCTGATACCCCCAAAGCGACCACAACTACGGAAGTGGCCATGTTCGCCGACGATACAGCCATCTTTTCGGTAAACAGTTCATACAATCAAGCAGTTGCAGACCTACAATCTGCAGCTGATGAGGTCTGCAACTGAGCGAGAAGGTGGAATATCAAAATAAATGAACAAAAATCTGTCAGGGTGGATTTTTCACTTCGCCCTAGCACCTACATACCTACGGACATAAACGATAGGTTCATTCCAAGATCGGACTCAGCAAAGTACTTAGGAATACATCTCGATAGACGCATGAACTGGGAAGTTCATGTAAAGAAAACGCGCGAGGAGCTTAACATCAAATTACGTAAACTGTATTGGCTAATAGGGTATCGGTCACCCATGAATATGGCCAATAAACTCCTCATCTACAAAATGATCCTTAAGCCTGTGTGGACTTATGGCCTGCAGATATGGGGAACAACAAAAAAATCGAATCGACTCGTCATTCAGCGATTTCAGAATAAGGTCCTACGCCTAATAGCTAATGCACCGTGGTATATAACGAACACTCTCCTTCATCGAGATCTGCAAGTTCCGGAGATTGACCAGGTGATCGAAACCTATGCGGAAAAGTACGAATACCGACTCCACAACCATCCGAACATCACTGCGGTCGAGCTCCTTAACATCGGGAACGATACGAGAAGGCTTAAGAGAATTAAGCCACATGAACTTGTGTGCCTAAGCAATCTTTAAAAATATCATAACTAATGACCGAGGCAATGGCCAAAGTCAATTAAGAATGTGATTTTTTTTTTTTTTTCTTTTCCCTTTTATTTTATTTTATTTTATTTTATTTTTTTTTAAATTTTACTATTAACAGTATTTGTGTATGCCCTTGGGCAGTTCAATAATAAATAAAGAGTTTAAAAAAACTTAAAAAAAAAAAAAGTCGCATTAGCGATCTTCTTTTCTTCGCTTATATAACACGGAAAAACTTGGCCCGAAAATTTCCTTAGAATAATACGAACGCTTAAATTTGCTGTATCGCTCTTAAAGAAAATCGTCCGAATGTGTAGAAATCTAGTGTACAAAGAGGAGAGATTAAGCTAAAAACAGGAGAGAAAATAGAGAAACAATAAAATTAAGGAAATACTTCTTGTAAACATAGGGCAAAAACCGTCTCCAAAACTTAAAACATACTTTTCGGCTCTGTCATTATCACATATTTAGGCTCATGCCTGTTATTATCAATTAAATTTATTGTATTGCACTTGTATTGTCAATTAATACATATATTTCTAACACAAATTTATGCACTGTTATCATCATCGTAAACATGGGCCAGTAGTACTGTCTCTTAACAGAATTTTAATGGGACAGCGACTTTCGCAAATGTTAGTTTAACTGTAACATCATCGTGTCAGTCGCCCAAAATTAGGCATAAACAGGTCTTTATTTAATATATAAATCGGACCATTCTAGTTGAATTCCGATTATTGGTGATGTTCTTGTTACGCTTACCACTTTACGATATCCTAATTTAATTCACGTATCAGCAAGCCCGTGTCCACGGGGGGGTAACCCCGCATGAGAACTGAAATAGTTCTTATAAATACACAAAAATCTGGAAAAAATCAAAAATTTAAAATAAATATTGATGAGTTTTTTCAGGGTGTTCTTACCTACCTTTAAAAGAAAAAAGAAAAAATGTGCCGCATATTTTTAGGTACTTCATTAATATCTTAAGGAAAAACTTTTTATTACGAGTATAATCAATAACACATATGTAATTTTTATTAATGTGTTTAATTGGTAATTCATTTATGTCAATTATTAATACATATAAATCAAAATGATGGAAATTATCAATAGTACGAATATTAGCGAAAAATATATTGTTATTTATAAAATAAATATGCGAAGAAAATTTTCAAAACTTCTCCGTTTCCAAAATTCTGGGCACGGGCCTGCATATCGGTAAAATTAATCACGTTCGCCGTTATCCATCTTCCTCGTAACCGCAGTATTTTTAATTTTCATTTATCGCGCCTCGTTTTTTAACTTTCTTTTCCAACTTGATTCCCTGTTAAGAAGATTGCTAGTATACTCTCATCTCATCCTTCCTGGAGCGGAAGACTCTCATGCAATATTATACAGAGCACCATTTTTAATTTTCTTAACGCCGTCGTTCTCAATGATTATATTAGTAAGTGGAAGAGTCCATCAGTGTTGACCGACGCGCGTTTTTTCCCATAGATATACAGCGCTCGAGCCCTAAATGTATCTTCGAAATTACAAACAGCAATTGCTAGAGCGCTTGACTTCCGATAGGGGGGTTACGGGTTCGATCCCGAGCGACGACGAACTTATTACCAGAATTTAATAAATAAATAAATAATCGCTAATAATCACGTGGAAGGCAATGGCAAACCACCACGTTCAACATCATATGCGCGCTAGGTCAGTACACAGCAGACATAAATAGGACTGCACTTGTAAAACGATGTAAATCAAACGATTACTAATCAGTTCCGAATGTAGTCTTGCGTGTGTGTACACCTGCGTTGCATATAATAATTTCCTGGTACACAACCTATATATCGGTACAGCTAAAAATGTACGAATAGGTTGCGCCAACGCGCTATGTAGCGTACGGCACCTTAAGAAGAAGCCTTCGGAACCGATCACATTCCTATTCTCGTTCGTTTGATCAAATTTTACGTTTCCCATTGGTCTCAATTGTCTTCTCTGTGGAACAAAACAAACTACACTAAATTCACTCTCTCTTTGACCTTGTTCTCTGTCTTCCGGTAAACTGTGACCTCCCATATTTCAATAAAATATTTCAATTTAGTTAATCTTGATTATCAGTTCATTTTTTAAATAATAAACGTTCCCCTAATAGTATTGTTACAGCGATGCACTTTTTCTTTTTTTTTTTGGCTTAGCCTTCGCCATTTAGCCAGTTTTTTCTTTAACTTAATCCTTTTTAATGGGGTATTTTATAAAACTTTCTTATTTATTATTTCTATATTTCTATGTTATGGTATTTTATAAATGTATACATTAATGCAGCTAAATTCGACGTTGGATCTGCTACTATCTGTGTTATTGGAACTGGAAAGGTAAGTCATTGGGCACGCTAAGCGCTGTGTTCTATATAGGTTTCGTGCTTGGTGGCTCTAACTGCTTTTTAAACATCCCGTGTTTCTTCTTTCTTAATTATTTGTAGCCTGATTCCTTTGTCCGTTTGTACTGTGGGCTCTGTAATTGCAGATGTGGGACAGCTAACTCTTTTTGTGCACTTACCTTACTCAATGTGATTCCTTTTCTTTTTAGGATACATATGTTTGACATTTTTCGACGTTGATTGTGTCATTGTTTCTCCATCTTTGGTATAGCGTTCTTTGTCAGATTCCATTCTTTGTTACTCCTAATTGCTGCTATGTACAAGTGATGATGGGTAATCGTTTATTAGCCCAGGGGAAAACCCAAACAAGAAAAAAAAAAAAAGGTATGCAGCTCTGATAAGATTCCTGTTCTAAACCCTGCTCGTAATAATCTATTGTACCCCCTCTGTTCTACAACTACTGCATGTACTGTCATTGATAATATTAACTTTTACCAAGTGGACTAGGGTTTTGTCGTGTCCTGTTTTCAATCTCTTTATCGTTACTATAAAGTCTCTTCCAAAACGTTATTCGCTCCTTTAAAGGACCTTGGACATACTTTTTTATTCTCGAATAATCTTTCTCTTCTTTTTGATTACTACTCTGTTGGTACTCGACGTTCCACTCCCCGTTATAGTATGTTCTTTAATTACCGGTAAGAAACCCCACTACAATTTAATTTTTGGACAATTGTTCTACCTACTGCGGTTCTTGCTATTCTCTCTACCATATTTCATTTCCTTTAATACCGCTTTAGCACTAGTTCCGTACCTGCCTGTTGTAAATTGAATACACTTGTCTTCTTATAAGGCATTCGATATTTGACATTTTCTTGCTAATCCTCCCCCCCTCCCCCGTGTGATAGTTTATGCAATACGGCGCTGGAGAGTTCGTTATAATTAATATTTTTTGCCCGATAAACTTTTCAGGAATATATTCTAGATTTTTTTAATGCAGAAAATAATTCCACTGTAAAAAAAGATCCAGCATATATCAACCGAAAGGTTCCAAAAAAAACTCTCGAAAAATCTGCTGCGCATCTAATATTATGATTATAGAATAAGTTAAGATAATTTATAATTTTTGTATTCCATATATATTTTTTGAATAAACGTTAATAAGAGTGTTGGGCACTCACACAACGGGCATATTGCCCTGTGAGACCCACAACTTATTTAAATAAAAAGAAAAAAAGAAAAAAAAAATTGTCCCAGATCAAACGATCCATCGGTATAGAGAATTTTGTAATTATTGAACCGAGATTTTAATAAATGCCATTCATTATCAAAAACTGTTTTCTGATTTAAAATTAGTTGGTTAGTTTTGACAAATTTTTTAGTATATTATATAATTTAGTTTATAGGCAGCAAAACGATTCTTGAAAATCCATCCAATATGGCGTCGGTTTAATGTAAATCTATTAAAATCAGAGTAGTTGTTAAAACTAGTAAGTATCGGAGGAGTTGTGGTAAACCTCCAGTAATCCCGATTTTTTAAGCTGTCTAAGATATGGGTATCTGTTTATTTATTGGATGAAAGTGATGCGCACTCCTCGGAATAAGTTTACTTCTTTCTTTCTTCTATATATTTTAGGCCGGTTGACGTCAGGCGTTCACTGAACATATCTTCTAAAAGAAAGAAAGAATGGAAAAGGAAAAGGGGGTCAAACTTAAAAGAAATGAGGTGATATCAAGAAAGGATTAAAAGCAAGGTACGGAAAGTAAAATAGCGTTAATAAAGAAGATACCTTCGAGGGAAAGGAAAAATGAGAGAAAAAGGTCGAACTTTTACCTATTTTAACAATTAACTTCAATAGCGCTTTAGCAAGCACCGAAAGAATCGAACAAAACAACTCCTCTAACATATTTTTGATCGATGTGACAAGTATATTTTTAGTTTTTAATGTAACATAATACGCAGTCGACACTGCTAGCACAACTCCTAGAGGTGCCGTACGCTACATAGCGCGTTGGCACAACCTATTCGTGCATCTCAGCTGTACAGATATATTTAGTGTTCGTAGCAATTGTTATATTTAAATCGCCAGTGTACACACGCAAGACTTCATTCGGAACTGATTAGTAATCGTTTGATTTACACAAGTGCAGTCCCCTATTTATGTCTGCTGTGTACTGACCTAGCGCGCATATGATGTTATGCATGTTTGCCATTGACTTCCACGTGATGATTATTAGCGAATATTTTAATTTTAATAATTCTTCGTAATAAGTTCTGTCGCCGCCCGGAATCGAACCCGTGATCCCCGTAATAGAAGTCAAGCGCTCTGATAACTAGGCTATCGCGACACTACGAAAGCAGAAAATGCCGATCGGAAAAGTGAAAGACCATCTGACTTTACGGTCATACCAAAGTAGTGGAGTCTACAGAATCAACGGCAGAAAAGAAATTTGCCATTCAGCACTGTGCCGCCACAACTACGCAGAGTTCAGACACTGCCGATGGGGGAAAAGAATCTAACATCTGACAAAGCGGTTGCGAAAAAGCAGAGCGTGCCGATGAAAAGGAAAAAAAAAGTTGCAGATGCAACTACAATAATAATCGTAGGAAAAAAAGGCTAGGCGTGCTTCTTACTAGGGAGTAGAAAAATGATGAAGGAAATTAAGATGACGAAGGAAATAAAACAATTTTAATATGACGAAGTAACGAAGGTAGGAATTTAGCAATAATTGGAGCGATTAGCGAGGAATGAAAAGAAAGAATGAATAAAGAAAAAGAGGGCATGAAGTATGACTGAGTTATCGAAGCAGAGAGGACGAAGAGAATAAGGTATAGAAACGATAAAAGGGAACAGGAAGAGTAGTCTATGGTCGACAAGATAATGACAGGGTGACATAGTTTAGTTTCCGTTTTCTCTTTATAAGTTTTCTCATTTCACAAACATATTCTCATTTATTTCATCGTCATCTAGATGCGGGGGTTGCAATTAATAGGTACAATGTTTACTACTAGTCCGATTAAGTTGTTTAGCGCGCTTTTAATACATTATTTTCGATAATAATAATTCCAGTCAACCTTTCGCTAATAATAATTCCGGTCAACCTTTCGCTAATACTAAAGTTATATGGTCTCTAATTACGGGCTTAATGTTTAGATGGACATTAGCGGGATGTGATTGAAAGGTAAATTCGCTAGCTTATTTGCAATTTTCCGCAGGTAAAGTCTATAACGTGTACTGACCACCAATAAGTAAAAGGCATAGATGAAGCGTATCGCATTATTCTCAATATACCACATCCTGGTTTATCTTCTTCTTCTTTACGCCATCTCCGGTCGAAGTTTGGCGATCAATGTGGCTAGCTTCACTTTATCGGCCGCATGTTGCGCCATCTCTGCATGTCATCCTGCCACGATAATTTTCTTCTACCTCTGCTTCTTTTTCCAGCAATTCTAAGCACAGTTTGCAGGCTTCTATACTTTTCATTGCGATTAATGTGGCCGTAGTATTTGATTTTTCTTTCTTGCACAGTTAATAATAATTCTCTTTTCTTGGCCATTCCATTCATTCTTTGTTAGTTATCCGTTTTGTCCATGATATCTTTAACATACGTCGGTAAATGTACATTTCAAACGCTTCTAATCTTTTTTCAAGCTGTTTTGACAGCGTCCAACTCTCAGCACCATATAAAAGTACTGAAAAGACATAGCATCGGACTAATCGCATACGTAAATTTAAACTAATATCCTTTCTAGTTATTAGGCTCTTCATAGTATTGAATATACCTCTGGCTTTCTCGATCCTAGTTCTTACTTCAATGCTCCAATCTACTTCCTCATGAAGCCATGCACCCAGGTATAGAAACTTACTGACTCTTTCCACCTTCTCAGCTCCAATGTAAATTTGACCAACTGTTGCACTAGCATCAGTTCTTTTCTTGTGTATAACCATCCACTTCGTTTTGGTGGCATTTATTTCTAACCCATACTGGAGACTAATGTCACAAACACGGTTAACGATTTCTTGTAATCCAGTAATATTATCAGATATTAGAACTGTATCGTCCGCGTATCGTATATTGGAAATCCGGTTTTCCCTAACTTCTACTCCGTCAGTTTCCTTAATGGCTAATTTGAAAATGCTTTCTGCATATACGTTGAAGAGTATCGGCGACAATATGCACCCTTGTCTGACACCTCTTTTTATCGCTATATCTTCTGTTATTTCGTTCTCACAACGAACTACAGCCGTTTGGTTCCAGTATAGGTTGTGTATTATTTTTATATCATTTTCATTTAGGTTGATAGCTCTCAAGATTTCTATTAGTTTGTCATGGTCAACACAATCAAAAGCTTTTCTATAATCAATAAAGCATAAGTATAGTCTATGATTCATATCTCTGCATTTCGAAGCAAGGACATTTATTAGACATAATGCTTCCCGGGTTCCATAGCCTTTCTTAAAACCGAACTGCCATTCTCCAGAATTATTTTCGCATGTTTCATATATCCGTCGATGTATTATCTTCAAAAATATCTTCAGTATGTGTGACATAAGGCTTATTGTTCGGTAGTCGTTGCAATCTGACGCATTGAATTTCTTTGGCAGTGTTACGAACACTGATCTCAACCAATCAGTCATGAGCCTTCCTGACTGATAGATTTCATTGAAGAAATCAGTGAAAAATATCATCATCTGCTCGTCTTCAATTAATATTTGGATTACCTCACTGTGGTGAATGCCATCAAGGCCTACTGTTTTTCCTACTTTCAGGTTTTTTATCGCTTCTATTACTTCTTCTTTTTTGATTTTAATTATGCCAGACACGACAGGACAATTCTCTTCTGCCATAGATGATTCTTTTCTTCTATTTTGGAATAGTTCCTGTACATAATTCCTCCATGTTGTTAGTTTATCGTGGATATTGGCCAGAATATTACTATTTTTGTCCTTTAGTACGGCATACCTCTTCTTTCTCATAGTTCCAACAAATTCTTTGTGAAAGAGTCGTGCTTTTCCTCTAACTGTTCAATTTCACAACACTTTTCTTGTAACCATTGTTCCTTCGCTTCACGCACTTGTTTTCGTATAAACTTATTCAGTTTGCGATATTCCGCGCTGTTATGTTTATTTTTCTGCCTTTCCTCCATCTTTTTCAGTATATCTTCAGTCATCCAAGCTTTCTTTTTGGAGTAAGTCGTGTTACCTATAACAGTAGTCTGGATTCGATTTTGTTCTTCTTTCCATATTTCCCAGGAACGTTCAGTATTAGGCGCAGTAAGCAAAGAGATTGATTTCTTCATTTCTTCCTTTACTTTAACACGTACTTCATTCTTCTGTATCTTCCGAATATCTATACGATGTATTATATTTTGTTTTGGTTTTGGACCTCTGCAAAACCGGAGTTTTATGACTAAAACCACTGGATTGTGATCTGATCCAACATCAGCACCTGGATATGTTTGGACTGATTTTACGTCTTTCTTGAATTGCTTCGGAAGGAGTATATAATCTATCTGATTTCGTATGTTTCCTGATGGCGCTTTCCATGTATATAGGCGTCTTGCTGGGAGCCCTGGTTTATAGTTCGTTTTTGAACTACACGCTCAATTTGTAATCATTATATTCCGATTCGCAGGCACGGAGTGATTTCTAACATTTGCTAAAGATTCAATCGAAAAATCCAGGCCGACGATAAATAGTTGTCAGCGTTAAAGGATTAAGAGTTCCCATTTCGATAGGCATATGAATTGCGGGAACAGAATATTCATGTATGTGTAAGAACTTTTAACCGTAATCATGAAACCAGCATATACATATATATATATATTAATTACAACGTAATTCTTAGGCTACAACTCATTCGAAAAAATGTCCCAGAAAAATGTCACAATTTTATGTAACGAAAAAATGTCTTAATTTTATATAACGGAAGGTAAATATTAGAATAGGATTTTTGTGGTTATGTTATTTTTTGTGTGTGTTGATGCCAGTAAGAATTACTTTGTAAATTTTGATCATTTTATACAAAGTATAGAAGAGAAAGAGACAGAAATGAAAGCAAGAGGAGTTAAGGGGTACACCCCCTTGCGAGGCCAAAATGGCCGAGTTTTATATATATATATATGGTGCGTGATTTACCCCGTATATACTACATATCTGGTATCTGCAATATTTTGGTTACGAAATATTACCAATTTACTTTTTTTCGATATACATAATTACAAATAAATGTTGAGTGGTCTTACATTTCATTTAGGGGGAAGTTTTCGGGCGAGTAGAAAGATCGATTTGAACTGATGCTCTTTAAATTTGGACAATATTATTAGTTATTAGTTATATTCGTCGCAAATTTCATGTGAGGATAATGCGAAGATATTTTTTTTCCTGTATACGTTTCGTTAAATTATTTAACATTGGAAAGAACAGCTTGTTGAGGTGGGCCGTAATTTGGTTTCGGTTGCGATACTTTTAATTGTGTACTTATTTGTAGATCAAGCTATTGTAATAGGAAATATTATTTTAGATGATGGTATAATTGTAATATAAATGATAAATAATGAGAGTGTGGATTTTGTTTAGTATAGTAATACATATAAGTTAATACTTTTTATGCTGTAACAGAAAGTAGTACTTAAGTTAAGTTGATGTTATATTGTACAAATAAATGATATAATTATGTTGGGAACCCACAGACCGGCTAGTGCCTTGTGGGACCCGCAAATTATTAAAAAAAAAAAAAAAAAAAGGAGACGCTCTTTATAACTCTCCGGATGATTCTCATGCGATACACATTCAGCGCAGGATCTTTGATATTTTTGGAAGATCATTTATTTATTTATAGCGCTTCTCTGTGCGCTTCATGTAACGATTTGATAAATAACGGGAACCAGTTGTGTGTGCTCAAATAATGTATCACTTTTAAAATCTTTCATTGCTTTTTTAAAACCGGAAGCGGGGTTAGTCAGTCACACTGTTCATTTCAAAAACCGATTCTTTTCTAATAGTCTGTTTAGTGTTTTAGGATACTCTACTTACGACTTCAAGTCCATTTTCCTTTACGGAATTTTTTATATAAACGACGTCAGTCTTCCGATGTTTAAATTTTTTTCGTACAACTTTGAACGGTTTATCTTGCGACGATATGAAGAGAAAAATGTCTCGCCTTTTAAAGAATTAAAAATACAGACTGATAACTAAAACGATTAGCTAGATCAGTTGATAATTTTCCGATAACGTAGATGTTACAGTAAAATCTACATCGAATATGTTTAATAAAAAGCGGTTAATTGCAGTTTGATGTATTTTTCACCACACTACGAAGGGCTGTCGATGATTCGGTTTTGTTTATTAATATTTAATTGTAGTCCATTATTATCTATTCCCTCGCTGTGTTGGAATTATTGGCGGAGCTCTCATGTTCACCTGCATTATATCGTTATCATGATTTCTACGTCCCTTCATTCTCCAACTCGGGGGGGACCCCTTTTTCTCGTCTATTCAACCTTCCCTTCCACGCTTCCGCTGGTTTTCTTAACTTTCTTTCTATGCGCCGCTCCAACCTCTCTATTTCGTATTTAAGTTCGTCCCGACGATTGTTTCAAAGAAAGCGGTCGCATAATCTCAGCCGCAATTATTCGATTATGTGCTATTTGTACCTCTAATTTATACGAAAATCAGGTTAATACAGAGGCCATTACTTTTATATCTTTCGTAAACATTTGAAGAATATATTTTCAATAGTCTTTTAAAGTATCCGAAGATGAACAGGTACCAGCCCGCATATACTAATGTAGAATGTACCGCTTCAGCCGTCATACCGCGAATATATCATAATGAAATTCCGAAGGTAAATTTCTTTCAGGTCAATTGATTTAATAAATATCGCGTTTTTTTTGCTAATTGCATTCAAAACTTCGACACTACATCCTATCCGCGGACAAAATTATTTCTCCGATTATTAAAAATAATTTGAATTCATTTAATTCAGAATGACAATGAACGAATACTATTGTTAGCTGCATATAGAGCTCTGTTCCAGTTGATACGCTTAGGCGCATGAGTTGTAAGAATTTCGCGTTACACATATGCAACAATGACAGTAGTATCATCAGAGCTATGTACGAGAAACCGTTAGAAACTGTTTACGTTTTATATCTGAGTAATTTGTGGTTTTTATTAATTCGGTTTCAAGATTAGCTATAATATCAGTAACATTTTATAATTCGACAATAATACACTTCATGTTTTGCTGTGTTGAATATTAATTTCGTTCTACAAAATCGGCAGAAGTATCGCGATGCTGGTTGACGTTTAAAGTATCTCTCTTCATTCCAGCGGAACGTAATAATTTAGCCGCGGTATGAATTTGCTGTTTGTAAGAAATGGCCTATTCCGCCGTGTAGTTTATTGAAAAATATTTTGAATATATTCGGAAATTTTTCAGTGTGAAGGTATTTCCGGTTTTCTGGCAATTTTGAAAATTAAGTAATAACAGTTGACGATTACGCACTGTTTTATTTCGAAATTTTTTCTTAGTTTTTTTAGAAAAATCACTATAATGCTGACTTATTTAAATCGAATATTTCTTAATTACTCTGCAATTATTTGTATATATACATATATTTTTTAATTTATATAAAATGAACAGAAATTTTTTACATCGAATAAAAAATTTCGTACACCCTTACATAAATCAATTTCTATTTTTTAGATTATAAAACCAAAAATTTTTAAAATACAGGGAGGTCGGTTATAAATAGGTATATAAGGTAGTAGTATTGTCACCGCACGAGTTTTGGGGAAATTTCATGTATATTTATATATGAAATTGTTCGCTTTAATCGTCATTTTAATTAGTGCGATGGGAATTCTAGAATAGTTTAAATGTTAGGTACATTTTTACTTCTAATACAACTATTTCGAGCAAAATTTAGCTGAATTTTTAAGGAATTATTCAGTTTGTAACCTCGCAAAAAGGAAAAAAATCGATTTCGAAAAAATACTCCATCGTAAAGACGAACTGTGTTCAATGCAGGCCTTACGAAAAGTGCCCCTACAAAATTTAAGAAAAAATTCTGCACGAAAAATTTACACCATACGGAAATTCACTATTTAAGGTTATTACGTCAGTTTTTTTTGTTTGTTGCTTTTTCTTTTTTCTTTTTTCGACTAATCTCATGATATCTATGATATATTGGTAGCAGTGAATGGTGTATAATCATGCTCCCATCAGGAAGACGACTTTGGGCAATATTAAGCTATATTAAACAATGAAAAGAAAACATTAAAACAATATATAAACGGTTTTAACAGGTATATTAACATTTTTAATTTTCATGTAACTATAACAAATGAGAGAATA
Source organism: Icerya purchasi (assembly GCA_039619475.1). Classification (NCBI taxonomy): domain Eukaryota; kingdom Metazoa; phylum Arthropoda; class Insecta; order Hemiptera; family Monophlebidae; genus Icerya; species Icerya purchasi. Next base: position 569,820,547 of record CM077115.1, read on the forward strand.
TATAATGCACATTATATATATACATATATATATATATATATATATATAAATATGTATATATATATATATATACATACATACATACATATATGTATTTATATATATATATATATAATATATATATATAGGCGCGTATTAACGAATAAATAAAATATAACATGTAAAGTATAGAACGGCATTTTTACACTGAATATGTACACATTTAAGGATTAAATAAACAGTAAAATATGCACATCACTTTTGATTATTTGTTACACCTTACATTATATAAAAGGACAATTTGAAAAATATATTCTAGTTTTGATCAATCAGTTTGATTATCGATACATAGGATGAAAGTAGTAAACTAAGTTTAGATGTGTTAAGTGAGAGTAAATTAATAGAACCGCGATAAAAAAATAATTTAAAACAATAACAAAAGGATAATCGCAGCGTAACGTTTAATTAAAATACATAGTATAAAATTACTGTTAAAATATTTATTACATAACAAAAATGTCTGGTCAATTAGAGGTAAAATATTTCAGAGAAATTAAATGAAACTAAAAATAGAGAGAGAGAGAGAGAGAGAGAATAAGAACGAGGGAAACAGGAAGAAAACAAGAAAAACGAGAAATAGTATAAATATAATGTAAGAATATTCGGATAAAATTTTTAACATAATTTCAGTAAAACGGGTGACATTTTTTATTGGTAACGAATTTTATTAATTCTAAATCGTTAATGACTTTGATGAGTGTAATTTAAAGATCAATAATTTTGTTACTTTTTTTGATAAATTAAGTATATACATTTGTGTGCCATATACATAATACTTCACACACGGAACGGGATTTACAATGTATCGTCTGCGTGAAATTGAATTCTTATAATTTTTTCTAATCATTTAAACGCATCAAAAGTATACTCTTGACCCAGGTGTTAGCAATTTTATCGCTCTGTATTCGGATTCTGGAATATTATCAAATATAGACCAACAAAAAGGCAAAATGAGTTATTTCTAAAGTAAACCCGGAAGATAATAGTATATATAGCTTCTTAAAAAATGTTAACCATTCTATCGAGATTTCGAAACGAGAATGATTCGAGAACGACGAAAATAAAATAAATTCCACATGAAATTATTGTTCGGCGATAACTTTAACATACTCGACAAAATGCTGAAATTAATGAAAACCACACAATAATATTTTTCCAACTTCAGACTAAATACGAAATAATAAAATGCGCAAAAAAATCACAATATTACGAATATTAGAGCTCTGTAATTAATTTTAGCTCACGTTGCGACCGACAAGGGCGCACAGAACTGACGACTGCAGCAACGAAACAAGTTAAATTTTAGGCAGGTAATAAGAATTACGAAAAAAGAAACAAAAAAAAAAAAAGCACGTTTATAAAACGTACAGAAGACTATTTAACTTATATACCGCGTGTCTGGAAATATTAGAAAGAAAACAAAAAGAAGTAAACTGACGCTGCCTAAAACGAGCCAATCTTGTTTCTGCTCAACGTCGTTGGTAATAGCTTTAACAGCTTCAGAACAACTACTTTGTAATCATACAGGGGCCCCACATCGAGATAAACGCAGCAGTTATAAACAGCGCATATTCATAAAACAAAAAAAAGAAACAACCTAAAATTCGACTGAAATTCCCGACAGAGTTGCTAGGTGTATGAATTCCATGCTTTCGACAAATCGTGCACGAGGCACACGACTTCTGCTCAAGAAGTTATTTCGCCTCCAAAAACAGTTTCCTCTTTTGCATTCTCTAACTATATTAAATATACATTTTCGTACACACTACCACAATCTACATTCCCTAATTCACTATGCAAAATCCTACCTAACAACCCGCTTCAATGATAATTTTTTTTTCGAACACTCTTCAATTAGTTTGACAGCTACAAAAAATAATGATCAAAAATGACCAACAGACCGAGTTCTAACGTGAAACAAAAGTTAACTAACACGGGCTTTCTAAAATGACCGCATTTTGCAGAAAATTCGAATTCCAATAATGTGTAATTATATCAAACAAAAAAGAAATACGCTAATTTTTTTTTAGTAAAGATGTATTTTTATTGAAATTTTAGCGACTACATTCATCAATACGTATGTAACATCTGGTTTCTCGCCCACATTGTAAAAGAAAAAAAGCCTAATTAGCTGATGATTTTGGTCATTTTTTATTTAACAAAAATTTTCAAAAAACAACTACAGACATTATAGAATCACCATAGACCGAGGTAATTTAATAGTTAGTTGTTTTTCTTTTATATTAATCATTTTGGTTTTTTATAGTTTAAACGATTTCCTTAATAAAAAGGTTTATTTATTTATTTATTTTATATTGTATGTACGACATATATGTGTATATATAATTTTTTCTGATTGCGATGTAAACGAATTATTCTAGTATAATGGAAAGGTCTTGAACAATTTTTGCCTTACCGACGGAAAAAACGTGTGAAGGAGAATGGAGAAAAATTTCTTTTTTGCAATTATATCGGATTAAAATTGAAAAAATGAAAAAAAGTTATCTGAACGGTACGAATATGTTAGGAGAGAAATAAAAAGAAAACGTAGAGAGTGATAAATGCAAAATCGACAAGTGAAAATAATTATTTCGATTTAGAGTGTTTATTAATAATTATTCTCGAGAACCTAGCATATTTTTTAATTAATTTCTCCGTATTTAAGAATTTTTATTTATTCAAAGTAAAATTTAAACGGAAAAATTTTGTCGGTAATTTCAAACAAAAATTTATATCTTCAGGCTGTCTGCTGCAATGGCGCAGATGAATAAATTTCATCGAATAATTATTATAATTAAAATTTTTAAAACCCGGCGGCCCCTGTATGAATATATATATATATATATTTGACAAAGGATATATAATATATTATCACATATTACGTAACGTTTTATATTTTAATGAGAAAAAAGGATTCTTTCACGCAGGTTTTTCGCGTAATTAATGTCGATGTATTATCAGAGAAATTTGTATGAAATTTCATGAAATTCAAACGACCCCTCGCAAGAGGCAATATTATAATAGGATTTAGTTCGTACGCAATTGATTTTATAGTATTTCGATGTTTTATAAAATGTTTACTGGTAAATTCACTGGGTACGAACGGAGGACAAATTTTGCGAACAAAGAGAGAAACAAACGGGAAAAAAAAACAAAAAAAAAAGGGGATGAAAAAGATTACATTAAAAATGCCGAAAAATATTGACCCCTGTTTATATTTACACGCAAAAAAAACTCCTTCGTATTATTAAACGCTTACATGTCGGAAGAGTAGACTAGCGCGTATAATGAAGGAGTTTGACGAATCGGAGAAGAGAAAAATTCATTTTGGTGGTTTCGGCGCGTGTCTTTTCATGTGCAGGGCCAAGTGATCGGATCTTGCAAAGCACCGTTCGCAGATGGCGCATCTAAATGGCTTCGCTCCGGTATGTTTCCGGTAGTGTCGAGTAAGTTCATCCGAACGAGCAAATCTCCATTCGCATTCCGGCCACTGACACTGGTACGGTTTTTCACCTGAAAGCAAAAACATTTTTTTATTAAACTACCCCGCTAAATAAACAACGGAGAGGTGAAACTGGATCTTTCAACTGATTAGCAGATTTGATTCGAAAATTTGCTTGTTGAAGATAACTGAAGATACACGAGCTGTTTCATCGCTCATTAGGGGAAATATTTGTTCGACTTTTATGAAAAAAATATTTAGCTGGAAAGATCTTTCCTTTTTTTTTTTTTTTTAAATGTTACAGAATTCGAAAAACGCAAAAACCGAAAAAATCAGCTAGATCGCATAAAGTATCGCATCATCATTGTCGCTTAACTGTTTTTCCCCTATTGTGTAAAAGTGTTATTGAAATAACATTTTTGGATCGGGCATAATTGGATATAATAATAGAGATTAGTATAACACATCGCAACTATATTTTATTGATGGGTAGTAACTTTTTTTTCTTTTTTTGAAGTCCATACAACGGGGGGAAGTTGTAATTGATATTGCGAAAAAAGACCAAGATTTTTTCAGATTTTTACAAATTTGCAACCTGGACTCTGCACTTTGCAGATATTCGATAATTTTGTCAACAAAAAATCTGATCTCATCATTTAGGTATATTTTTTCAGCTTGAAAATTAGTCAAGTTCCAATACTTTTTTACCCGCGCTTCAGTATGTAATTTGTAAAATCACAAGTCGCAAACAGCGAAAAAATCAGCTGGATCGCACAAAGTGTTAAAGTTATATCGGTGTAAAGCAGATTTGTATTTTTACCGATATCATTTGTCATAAGAAATCAAACAGAATGCTTTTCCGGCATAGAGTAAATGTTTTTTTTTTTTTTTTTTTTGTTTTATTTATTTATTTATTTTTCTACAACAAACTACGCAGCTATTTCACTAATGTGGCTATACGCATTATGCAATAATATGTCTTACTACTTTCATTAAAAAAAGTTATACAATTGTAATACAACGATTTTGATTTTTGGTTAATTAAGCGAGCCAAATCACGAAGAACCGATTGTAAAATTACAACATTTATCGATAATTTTTAAAAGCGTGATTGGAACAACAGCAATAGTTCTATGCGGTGCAGTTTAAAACCACGCGATTTTACAGATCAGTTGGGTTTCAAAATAATACATGTGTTGGTATCACCACAATATTAATTGAGAATTTCGGTCCCCATACGAGAATGACAGTGATTCGTTGTGAATAATACAGTATAGCAGTAGGACACATTTGACTATAGCATAAACGACTTTAGGTTTAATTTTTCACTTTAATAGAATAAAAAATCAATAGCAGTTTCGGTAAACGTAGGAGCAACGATAAATTCGGAACATCATTGAAGGTAATCATTTCGGAAGAACTAAAATATTCCCTATCCGCTCTGGGCGAGTAAAATTCGTATTTCAATCACGAACTGCTCTTCCGTCTCAACAGCAGTTGTTGCTATTTCGTATGGAAAATTAAAATTTCACCTGTTTCCTTTTCCTCTAATTACTTATCATTTCGCCAGTCACATCAACTGTCGCGCTTGTCTACAATATTAATTAAATAAATTAGCCATTCATTTGCGGTTGCCATCGGAAATATTAATTTTTTAATTTACCCGTTTATTTTTTTTTTTCCCAATCAAATGAATATTCTCGAATGTTTTTTTTTCTTACTTTTTTTTGCTTACTTTTTATCGTTACTTCTGCTAAAACGCTCGGTTTGAATACGTTGAATAATAAGGGGATTCTGATCGTGATGACTTTAAATGTGAAAAAAGGAACGAAAACGACTCAAATAAATCAGGGCATATAGTGTAATTTATACTTGAGAACAAAGACAATTAACACTTAGTTTAACTTTACGCTTGAAAAAAATTAACTTTTTTTTTCAATGTCATATAGCGCGTCTAAATTTTCTGCGAGGAAGATATTTATTAAATGAAAAAAAATTAATCTGAAAAAAAAAAAATTTCGTTATAGAATTTTTTGGATAATTTTTAATTCGGTGACATATTTAAAAGGCATTTTGTTTCGAAAAGTTTGAATGCAATATATATATATATATATATATATATATATATATATATATATATATATATATATATATTTCTTTTTGATATTTCAGCGTATATCATTCTTTTTTTTACAAATTATATATAATTTAATCACTGAAATTTACGCTTTAATAATACTTTTTTCTGTTTTTCCGATTTTAACCGTAAACCAAGTAGTATGTAATTCACATATTTCTTCACAAATAATTTAAAAAGAACAATATATTTTCTTTACCGCACTAGAAACCAAAAGTAGCATTTCAGAAAATATAGTCATTTATAGTACAAATTAAAAATTAATTCTAGTTTATAGGGGCTTCCGGTCTTCATTAAAGTCAAATTTAAATCTAGCACACACTAACCCCTATTTATATTTTACTCTTCGATTGTCCATATCTGCGCGTTAACGATCCTACTGGAGCGCTAGACTAACACTACTTAAAATTTTTTACCCCTCCGCTGATAATAATATAAATAAATATATATATATATATATATATTTATTATTTATGTCTTCTTTTAGGAAATTGTGTAATTTTAAAAACCGTAATAAAATTCGACACTTTTAAATTTAAGGCAAGTGTAGAACTATATAGTAATAACTATGTTATTCTATATAATGATAACGTCATTCTTATACTCCTCCCATTACTTTTTTTGTCCCAAAACTTTACATATATATATATATATTGTTAATTTTCCTCGTTCTATACGAAGTATAGAAGTGATAGAGCTGAGGATTCGGGGGTATCCCCAGACGGGGTCAAGGGACAGAGCCCTTAAAAGGCACGAGGGGCCGAGTTTACATACATATATTAAGAAACCAATGTTATTCTCGTGTCGGAGAAAACACCAAAATCATGCTACTTTTGAAATTTACTCTTCATAAATATTACAAAAAAGAACCATCACTTTTTGGTGATCGAGAGAGTGCCCGCCCCAGAGCGAGGTCAGAGAATGTGCGCACGCTTTTATTTTGACCGACTGTAAATATATTTTGCTTTTGCATGAAAATTTGTTAGCTTTTTTTAACATCTCACGAATCCGGGTTTTAAATTTCAATTCGATGGGAGATATTTTCGGAGCAGCCCAAGCGGAAATTTCAAAAATGTAAAAAATGCGAGAAAACTGAATTTTATTCTAAATATTTTTTCCGGCTTTGTTTTAAAATAGAAAAATAAATATTTCCGGTTCAAAATATCTGGGGTATGTACTCTTGAAAGTTGCTCAAAAAATTTCGAAGTTTTTTCATTAATGTTGGTTTGATATTTTCAAGTGATCGATGGATTGAATTTTTGACGACCAAAAAAATAAATAAAAAAAAAAAAAGTGACTTTTTGATATTAATGTTTAATTTAATTTGTTCATTTTTACTCTCAGTTTGTATGATTATTAAAAAAAAAGTAACAGATAAAATAGAAAAATTCTGTTTACAAAATTTTCACCACTTTGGAATTAATGAATATTTATAATGGAAAATTTATAAAAAATGAATTATTAGAATTATTAATCCCCCCCCCCCCCCCCAAATTTTAAACATACTAAAATAACTGCAATTTTTATTCCAGGGATAAAAAAAAATTTTGTACGCATTACAAATATAACATTTTTGTGTAACGTTCTGTGTAACAATATTTAAAACGAGTTGCAACAATTAAAAATTGTTAAGTAAACGTAGGTTAAAAGATACGGCGTAATTAATTAACACCGACCTTTTTACAAACATTTTTCGCCTAGGCTCCTTGTGAAGGGGGGGGGGGGCATTCACATGATGAAGTTGCAAGGAATAAGTTCCACACGTGTAATGTGTGTACATTTACTTATAAAACAAAAATTATCAGCATTTAAAAGTATTTCAAATGGGTGAAATTACTCTATTGATATCGTAAATTATTATTACAAAAAAAGCGTAATATTATATCAGAATAATATAGCTTGACACTCTTTAGCGCTATTAATTGCAACGTTAATTCTTATATCTTTCTTTTTTAGGATTTTCTCGTTTTCTATTTAAATAAGTTCCTCGAGATGACATAAGATCTCTAAATTCCTCGAATGACGTTTTAAAAATCATTCTAGCTAACATTTTAGGACTTATTTTAAATATAATACATCGCGAAAGGGGAGAAATAAAGGTTTTCTAAAAAGAAAAAAGTCTCTAGTTCGTAGTGGTGAGAAAGATTGAGAAAACTATAAAAAAAGAATAAAATTACACTTGAATATGGAAGTATTGCGTTTGAGAAAAAGGAAACAGAAAAAAAAAAAAAACAAAAAACAAACAAACAATATGAATGGTAATTTAGAAAAAAAAAACCACTTAAGACATATATAATAACGTTAAAACAACGTGTATGCTCTGTGGGACAGAATAGCTTTTCTGATGATGGCGGTCATAATAATAATAATAATTACAGTAATAAGATAATATTAAGTATAATAAATACTTAAAAAAATAATTTGCCTTTGCAAATCTCTTTCATCTTATCGTCCGCATATCGCGATCAGATCGTCTCTTAAAATTTATCAGGCGCGATTAATCAGTCAATTTAACTCGACTCCCCGACCGAATGCGTGTTCGATTATTTCCTTTCAGTTTACGTCATCGCTGTTTGCGCAGATATTTTAAAAAATCTTAGCAAAAATCGAAAGATCCATTTAAAAATTCCGGATTTCAAAATTCGATCACACTCGTTGATTCAAAAAAAAAAAAAAAAAAACGTTAAACTTTCCGAAATAATAATAAAATTCTCCTTTTAAAACGAATTAAAACTGTCAAATCGATAAAAATATATTCTCAACTGGTTATGCCGGCGCGATTATTTCGACAAGCTAATGAGTAAAAATGCGAGAAAACTCATAAAACACGTTCACGGCACATAGAAAAACAAAAAAAAAGAGAAAGTCGACAGTTTTAATCGCAAACAAGCAGAAACAAATTAATACAGTGTAAATAGTTATCGCTCGGGACAAATTTGAACAAAAACGAAATAGGAAACGCTACAACTAAAAGTCAAGACGCGAACACGTTCGTTTTCAGTTTTCCGTCGCGGCCTTTTGCGTAAGCAACAGAGCACTAATAACAGAACCCTTTAAATGAACCCGGTCCCTTTTAAATCCCTCCGCACCCTTTAAGTCATCTGCTTCGAAAACATTATATAGAGTGTCGTAATAAATTCCGCAAATAACAATACGCTTAATTAATAACACAGAAAGGATATAGCATAACAGGTAATAGATACAAAAATCTTCAATTCCACGATTAAAATATGTAAATCATTAAAAATTACAAAATTTATAAACACGCTTAAAATTACACAAAAAGAAAATAATAATTATCCGGAAACTTATTACGCAGTGACATAATTTACGATGCAACTGTTAAAGTTCCGAAAATTTTAAACAAATATTTAGCCTGTGTCACGGAGCCATCAAATTAATTTAAACACTTTCATAAAAAACAGTAAATTATGCGAAACTACTGGATAGTTTGAATATTAGCGCTAAATTTGGAAACGTAGGAAAACACATTAAAATATTCGAAATTTAAAGGGAAAAAAAGAAAAGTATTAGAAGCGAAACAACAATTTAACAATATCATATATGTTACATATATTGCACCAGTTTAGTGTAATACGATTTAAACAGTTGTGCTCAGCATACTGTTATAGAAAATTATGAGTCAGATTGAAGGGGAATTATTCTCTTCGCAACAGTTAAAGATAGATTTAATTATACAGCGAGCTTTTAAAATTGCAGAGAATTGGCGCGCAGTCGATATTAAACATATGTTTAATTGTCTTACAACGAAAGAATACCGTAAACGTATAGCGTTAAATTGCATTAATTAACGTTTTACGTAAATAATGATAATAATATTTCAGGTAAAAAGGAACCAAAAGCGAATTTAATCATTTCTAAATTACCCGATTAATTCTATAAGAGAAAAAAGAGTAGAGTCATATGTTTGTTTTATAACTAACGGGGGATATATAAGAATGTAAAAAGTTTTACTTTGGTTATAGATCAGCGAGGGGGTATGTGATCCAAGGCGGTTTCCACGGGGGGTTTAAACCCCTTCCATGAGAACTGAAATATAATTATTATAAATATACAAAAATCTGAAAAAAATCGCAAAATTTAAAATAAATATTGATGATTTTTTAGGGTGTTTTTACCTACCTTTAAAAGAAACAATATGCTCCATATTTTTAGAGGTAGATCATTAATATCTTAAGGAAAAACTTTTTATTACGAACATAATCAATAAAACATATGTGTAATTTTTATTGATGTCTTTAATTGGTAATTCATTTATGTCAATTATTATAATACATATATAAATATCAGTATGATGGAAATTATTAATAGTACGAATGTTAGTGAAAAATGTATTGTTATTTATAAAATAAATATGCAAAGAAAATTTTCACCCCCCCCCCCCAGCCTCTTTCTGAAATTCTGAGCACGGGCCTGATGTGATCGATTCCGGCCATAAACGTAAGCGGATACACGACGAATACTACCATTTTAAAGTATATATTGATCCATTTATAGTGTGTCTGGTTAGCATTTTTTTTCTAATTATTCTATGCTGGCATTCGTGACTGATGCTAACACACATTTACAGCCATGTTCGCTCGACATATTTTAATATTTCGCAAGGAGTAATATTAATTTTAATTAAATAACTTAGATAGATAGGGTGGCGCGTGCCTAGAATTTCGAAAAGGGGGAGGGGGTTTAAAAATTTTCTTTGCATATTTTATGAATAACAACATATTTTTCACTAATATCCGCATACCATTAATCATTTCCATCATACTGATATTTATATGTATTAATGATTTACATAAATGAATTACCAATTAAACACATTAATAAAAATTACACATATGTTTTATTGATTATGCTCGTAATAAAAAGTTTTTCCTTAAGATATTAATGAAGTATACCTAAAAATATGAAGCATATTTTTTCATTTTTTTCATTTAAAAGTAAGAACGCTCTAAAAAATCATCGATATTCTTAAATTTTTGATTTTTTCCAGATTTTTGAGTATTTATAATAAGAACTATTTCCGTTTCTAATGAGGGAGGGGGGTAACCCCCCGTGATGAACAAGGCCTTGGGGTGGCGGATAGATCCTACCCACGCGTATTCTCGCTTATTCCTACTACCCCCCCCCCCCTTTATAATAACGGTAAACAACCCCTTGTTTAGTTTTGTACTTATAATAACTTAATAATGGCCAAATGGTTTCCCGCCAGGTTAAAAAAAAAAAAAAGAAAAGAAATTTACGTGACGAACAGTTTGAGTTTAAGTGTGATTTCTGGTAACGAAATAATTCGATGAAATATTCATTTCGAAGCTAACAATTCTGCACAATTCTAGGATTTCTGTTATGAATACTACGCTCTAGTCTAATGCAGATTAATATTCCGTGTCTAAGGAGGCTTCTATTTCGTGACTGCGAGGGACCAATTTTATACCGTAACTAGTAGAGGAATAATTATTTAAATTTGTGTAGTCCGGTTCGCGATTCAGATGGTTTATTTACATTTCTCCTGAATTTACTCAACCTGAAATCGAATTGAGTAGAAGACTCAAAACATTGTCCATGATACACCCTAATTTTCACAATAGCAGGTTTCCCGTGCTATGAGATTCACTTTACTTTTTCAACCGCGTAAGACTCTTCTTCTTCTTCTTCTTCTTCTTCTTCATTAGCCATTATCAGTTCAGTGCTGGACGAAGTCCATATTTCTCCAAGCGCTGCGGTCCTGTGCTTCTTGCCACCAGTTTGCTCTGAATTTTCGAATTTTATCTGTCCATCGTATTCTCGGCTGTTCTAAGAGTCGTTTTCCATCAGGTTTCCATGATGTTGCCAGACACTTATCTAGCGGTCTTCGTCTCTAGCCACATGTCCATAAATATCTTCATTTACTATTTTTAATGATATTACACACACTGGTATCTGTCATTTCCGTTGTTTCTCTCGGATACGCCTCTTCGTTCATTCGTCTTCCAGAGTAATCCCCAACCTATTTTCATTTTTCGTTGACTAATTCTTATTTTTTGTTCGATTTTGTTTTGTTAATACCCATAGTTATGAGTACCAATTTGAGTGTATTCCAAAAGTGGATCGACACACGGTTTTGTAACATTCGAAACGTTTAAAAACAAAGTAATGTCTTAAAGTAGTCCCCCCCCCGGGGGGGGGGCTTTTTTAAAGATGAGAATTTTATTAGACACATATATATATATATATGTATATGTGTGCACGTGTTTCAACTGTTGACTAATACATATCGTAACAGTAGTAAATTTTTATCGCTGTTTATCTCGGGGTATTATTATTTGTCATTAATTTATTCGATTTTTGAAATTACCATTTGCTCCGTGTAGAGCAACCTCTAATATTTTTATATATTTACAGCGTGCGATAGTTGTTGTTATAACACACTTTTCGTGAAATTTTATCATCGTAGAGTACATTTTCTTTTAAAATTCTGTGAGGAGGAAATTTTTAAATATGCCCCTCCTTAGATACATTTTCAGTATGTCCCATTTACACGATATACCTATTACTTCTTTTTGCGAAATAAGATTTCAGTGTTTCACTTTAAGCGTGCGAGAGTATATTCTTCTAGGGGGGTAAATAATTGACCTTGGACATTTTACTCGTACAAAACCGCTGAATATATCTTGTAATATCTTTTCCACATATCATTATTACCACACAGTTTATCGACAGACTAAGAACACGTAGTTTAAGCGAACATTATTTTAGATTTTAGTTGAGTGTTTTTTTTTTTTCCTTTTCTTTAGCCAAATTAATAACAACCGACCAATTTCAGTAATGAGGAAAAAGTAGCAAATGGGTATCCAGTCGGGAAAAAAATAACCCGTTCAAATTTTAATCGAGATGCACTCTGATTCCGCGCCCGTTTTGCTGTATTCCCTGTACTCTGCAAATTCAGTAGCTGATCACCGGAAAATAAATTAGTCCACGCGTGAACCGGTTTTATTCTTTCAATCCTTACAACATATATACATAAATGAAAAAAAGCACTTTATTTTTAGTCACATCATCGGCATTTAAAGGAAAGCGAAGAAGATTAATAAAGACAAAAATACATTAAGCGGCGAAAAAATTTGCTTAACGCTACACGAAACACAGTAGAGCAATGCAAATAATGCAATCCGGAAGGTAAAACGGGAAAAAGAATTTTAGTATTGATTTTGGTAATTTTCATTTTTTTTTAGAATAAACTAAAAGTGATTTTTATCAATTTTTAAAAATTACGAAAAAAAAATTGATCTTTTTGTATAATTAGTTAGAATTTTAATTTATGCTAATAAGCTGTAGTTGATTAGTTAATTGCGTTTCATTGAGCATTGACTCTTTTAAAAATTTCACATACGCTAGGTTAATGTTAACGCGTCCAAAAATAATAATAAAAAATAAATAAATAAATAAATAAATAAATAAATGAAAAAAAAAAAATAGATTTAATTTATGGGGAAGGTAAGGCGTCATCGAAATTGTCACCATTTCAATACGAAATAGTAGTACTGTTAATTCGCCTAAGAACTGTAATCGGTAATAAGTGTTTATATTGTCGACATATTTCGTTCGCGAAGCAGCAAAAAAAAGTGAACTAGTAGAAATGAACGATAACGCAGAACTAATTTTTCCGTTATGGTGTGTAAATTCTATTATCAGCCGTGACTTTTTTGGGAAAATTAAGCTAGACGGAAATTTCGCCTCTGGATGAATCGATATTTAATTGTTTATTGGGCTGTTCCATCCTTCTTCTTCAGTCGATCTCCCGCGACTACGAAGTTTATTTGATCGGAACAGTATCGAAAAACAGTCAAATTGCTTTTCCGAAGTTGGACGACTGACCAATTTCCGGTTAGCTTTCGTTCTATAAAGAACAGACTAGTGATTTCGTAATTTTGATAGCTTCTTCCTCGCTTCAGTACAATGCGTTGATTCTCCGAAATTTTCCGTTCTCTGTCGTGAATTCACGGATTTACACATTTTTTAACGTCTAACGTCTATCATTCGCAGCGCAGTTCGAAGTTCAGTTTGTTTCCGGTAAATCCGTTTTTCCTTTTCAGTGGGGGAGTAGTTTAGCCTTTTTGAATAACGTATGCGCAGCAGATTTCCTTAGCTATTTTAGACACGTCCGTTAGAATACAAAAATATTGTATAATTTCCGTCAGACCCACAATCGTCATTTTTTTTATAATGATTTCCCTCTCGCTAAACAGCAACTCTTTTACGGCATTTGTCATGTGTTTCAAAAGCTAAATTTTTATTTCGTAAAATGAATCGAACTTTGAAATTTAGAGAAAAATTATGCTTTACGTGTGTACACAATCGGGAAGTGTAATGCAGTATTGTAATTTTTTTTCCCCTCCTTTAATTTCAATCGACCTGGATAGAACGATGCAAGAAATATATTACCGAGGTACATCTCTACTCGTAGTTGTGACTGATTGAACGAATGAGAAAAAAATTCTGGCAACTGCATAAGAATTTTAGTTCGGAGGAAAACGGCTTACGAGAAGCCACATCGCCAAACCCCATTATGCTTCAGTCAAAGGCTAACTTCGATCGCGGAAAAATGCATCAACCGCAACGCTAGAGACAAACTGAAACGAAGAGAACGAGGGAAATCGATGAAAAATGCCCGGAATTATCGTATTTTCCGAAAGATGCGACAGCATTTCGGACACAAATATTATGGCTGGGCTTTTTTCTTGTTTTTTCTTCTTTTTCGGATTTTAATTTATTAATTTAGTATACCAGGCACGAAAATTTTATGCACGTAGATTAGTTGATTATTCGGCAGATAGAGGGGCAGAGTTATTCTAAACAAATTCCTCTCGGCGTCATTCTTTCTCTGTCCGATGATAACTACAGTTCGGTTTACACGCATATATCATATCAACGTAACAGCGTGTATATCCACGCCGTCGTTCGAGATGATAGTTGGATGAAAAGACACACTCGAATAAGACGTCGCTACAGCTGGAAAACAATAATTCCTCACCGGTCACAGACCTACCTATGTGACATGCGCCTCTGCATTCTTAATCATCTCGGAGGTCGTACCTTAACCTTGCCACTTGAAGCTGCAATCGTGCACCGCAACTGTCTTTCTGCATCGCTAAAGATGTGACCGTTTATCGCATCTTCTTGCCACCGATACCGTAGTCGGCTGAAGAGAATTTGAACAGACATAGGTGGACGCAAGAAAACATCGTAAAACTGTTCTAGATGTTTTTTGTTTTTTGTTTTTTTCTTTTCGTTTAAATTTCCGTTCACCCACCGATCATCGAACATTCAATATCGCCCCAAATAGGCTTTGGACCCTATGATTTGAGCCTTCTATATCTAGAAGATAGTTCTTCTACAATAATGACTGACTGTGTCATTTCTAAAGACCAAAAAAACATTAATTTACGTTTGCGTTTAAATTTCCATTACAACTTTAATTAAATATTTCAAAACGATTTTTCATAATCAAAATAACATATAACTGAAGTTCTAATAGAAATTGCCGCGATTAAATTTTGATTATCTAGTAATTAGCTAATTATTTATTTATTCATTTATTTATTTATTTATTCATTCATTCATTCATTCATTCATTCATTCATTCATTCATTCATTTATTCATTCATTCATTCATTCATTC
The DNA here is from genome assembly GCA_039619475.1 of Icerya purchasi. Taxonomy (NCBI): domain Eukaryota; kingdom Metazoa; phylum Arthropoda; class Insecta; order Hemiptera; family Monophlebidae; genus Icerya; species Icerya purchasi. The sequence goes on from CM077115.1 coordinate 569,835,841, forward strand.
ATTCATTCATTTATTTATTAATTTATTAATTAATTAATTAATTTATTTATTTATTTATTTATTTATTTATTTATTTATTTACGTGTCATATACAGCAACGGGGAACCTAGAGACACGGCAAGAAATTACAAAATTACGAAAATTGAAAACCAAAAAAAAAAAAAAAAAGAAAATAAAGAAAAATTAACAAAGGTTAACAAAATTAAAACAGCTTTAGCAAATTCAAACATTTTAGAAATTGAAATAATCGAAGCTTTTTAAAAAGCGATTTTCGGACATTTCCCTCTTTCCTCACCCCCCCAGAAGGTTTTAATTTTTTAAAGTGCTTAAAGTATTTTTACGTTGCCTAAGTAAATCACGTCGTTATGCTACAGATGATATTTTCAATTTCATGACTTAGTGGTTTCAGCGGTGCGGTAATAATTGCTGGACTATTCAAATAATTTTGGATTTTCTCAGATATATATATATATATATATATATGTTATATATGTATATTACGATATACCTATTTCAATCTACTGCTGCTGGATGTAGGTAATTCCCTGATGGCATAATTTGGCCTAATCATCTCCCATGCTGGGCAGGCAAATTGGGAGATGCATTTTATACCCGCTACCAGGTTTTGGTGGCAACTGTGTTCTCCATGCAACGCTAGTGAAGACGTAAGACTACACTCGGAACTGATTGCAATCGTTTGTTATCCGTCACAAATACCCCAGTACAGTCATATATAATGAAATGTTTAGATGTTTAATTTTTTCATCTTGAAGTTGTTCCAATAAAAACATCATTGCAGCAGCTTTTAATCGTATGCGCAGTTTAAAATTATCATATATATTGTTAAAACGTTGCAAACATTCAAATTGAGTCCCCCCGTAACCCGTAATTCTGTTCCGTAGTACTCTAGATTATTTCATTTAATTAAACTGCATTAATACCTCTATGCTTGCACAAAAAGTTGATATGTCCGCAAAATTTAACAAGTTAAAGACTCAGTTCTTACGTTTAATTAGTACAAAAAAGGCTTTTAGTTGAAGCGAAATCGGTGGTGGTACACATACTTATTTAAATCAAGTAGGTTTAAATATTAAATATGAAATAAATAAATTTGTAAATTATTCTTTAGTAAGGGGGAAAAAAACAGTAGACGGATTCATTTTCACATTCTTGGATTTTCAGTTTCGTGAGGTCTTGTTAAAATATATATATATATATATATTCCCAACGCATACACACGTATATATATATATATATATATATATATATAATATTTAGATGAAGAAACTTGTGGTTGTAGCAAACCTCAGTATTCTGCAACAACGAGAATAATTAACTACGGCCAATACTGCTGCATCAGTAGAAAGCACTTACTGACTTTTTATATTTCACGTGATGTTGACACGCGGATGTAATTAGGGCACCAGATGATAGAAAGACTTTTGTTTAATCTCGCACGATACCTGTGTATGGTAAGTGGGGAAAAGACAAACAAGGGGAAAAAAACCCATCAAATACCGCGATATTCATTGCTACGTGCAAGCAGAAGCAGTACACATCGGTCAAAAATTGAAAATTCACCGGTAATTAACCGATTATTGACGATTTTGGAAATAACTCTCGCATATTACGAATATTAGTCAGCTTAATTTTAGTTCGATTTCTAACGAATGAGTCAAGTGTCTGTTGCTGGTTTTTGCACAAGATGTGAAAAATAGCAGTTTTTCGCTACCGACCGACCGTAAGTTATAATTGATGATAGAAATATCGTAATTTCATTCGGTTTCAGACTTAATCTCTTCACAAATGTCGAAATAAAACCCGAAATACGCCTACTAGTTTTTTGCTGAAATGTATAATTTAAGCAGAGATAAATTTTAACCGGTTTTATTTTTAAAATAACGACACTTTTACAGGGAAAAAGATATGCGTGAGACTGAAAAGCAATAAGCCTCGAATTGTAAACCTCCATTCGCGGTGCATGACAAATAGCCTAGTACACTATGCCTGTGTCTGTACAGCTGAAATGTGCGAATAGGTAGTCAACCATTAGGTTGAGGAGAGAAAGAAGAAGAGACAAATTCAAAGTGTGCAATAAACGCATTCTCTGTTTTTGCATGTGCACGCAATGTATTGCACGTGTTGGTGCGGAATATACGGTTAACGAAAGAATCAACGTGTACTAACCTAGCAGTCTAGAAGAGTCTGATCTGACTGACTCTAGTCCTCTGTCGTAAAGTTTTTTAGCTGCACGCCAATATAAATTCGACAGATAATAAACATACTCTAAGGAAACTCATGAAAGCTGACTAGTTTTTAACGAGTAATTGAAAAAAAAAGAAAAAGCGAAAGTTACATGTTCGACCTTACTTTTATATAACTCTACTATATTGGAGACTGTACACACGTAAATAATAGTCAAAAAAAATGCCAATGCAATGTTAAGTGTATTGGTTAAAATCTGACTGTATGCAAAAACGATATATTATTTTATGTAATTCGTGTGTGTATACATATATACATGAATAGCTTCTTGTTCGATTCGGACAGTAATGGTTTTTTTTCTCCTTTTTTTTTTTTGTTAAATGAGTTTTCAAGAGAAACCTATTTTAAAAATGCAGGAAATATAGAACGTGATAAATGTGACAAGTTTGAAATTAACATTCGAAATCAATGCCCAGTTATTTGTGAAGCGATCGTAGATGCTCATCGAATGTTGGAGAATTTTATATATTCTCGGTAAATCATATTAATTCGTAGCGCTCCATATAAACTATAGTCGCTCTACAAATAATGTAACTAGGTATATTGCGACATCTGTCAAGCACGCATATATACATAAATACGGAAGTTATACTTTTTTCTTAAATTCACAAAGTCAGCAGACGACAATCCACTTTCTAATCAAATTCTTTAAAGAAATTAGGCGCTCCTCGTAAGTTATTTAAATTTATTAAATTACCGAATTTATTGATATCAAAACTACTAGAGAAATATGTCTTTTTTTTTTTCTTTTTTTTTTCCCTACCCTGGGCGCGCCAGCGGCCTTGACCCAACAACATGAAAAATTAAGAGTTATAACTAAATAGCCAAGCGGTCAGAAATGGAAAAGACAAAGGACAGCAGCAATGGAATAACTGAAGGCAATGGGAAGGAAAGAATATAGGTATCGTTAAAGGGAGTAGGAAGACCCAAAACTAGAAGTTGGGCGTAAAGAAAGGAGCGTTCGTTAGAGAGTGTTGAACATTCGAATAGGATGTGATTTGAATCACAAATACAAGAAGGCTCAGAAGCGTGAAGAGAGCAGAAAGGAGAAAGAGCTAAAGAAAAACGAAAGCGAGAAGAGGGGAGTAGAGAATGATTGATTTTAAGCCTAATTAAGGAAACAACAGTGGAACGACGACAGGTAGGAATAGATTGAATCCAAGGCAGGAAAAACCGGTTGAATAAGACGGAAGTATGAATAATGATTAGAGAATAAAGATGGATACATGTCAGACCAGAGTCTAGAATGATTAGAGCGTGACAGAGAAAGAATGTCTGAGGAAGGGAAAGAGTCGAGGAAAGGACCAATGCGGGCGGCTGAGCGAGCTAAAGAGTAGGCATGGGTAACTCCGGACACAGTTATATCCTCGGAAACATATCCGTGGTCGGACACAGTCGGATATATCTCCGGCAACAGTCGGATATATCTCCGACCATATATCACAACTCCGAAAAACGTCGCACAACGAACAAATATTGTCGGAACACAGTTGAATTCACTTCTGGCGAAGTGATTTGATATATCTCCACTCCGAAAGGCGACAGCTGCGCGTGCAACTGTCAAAATTTGCCTTATCATTACTGTTTCACGGAATTATATCGTGTTCGTAGACAGCAGGATTGAGGGATAATAGCGCGGTGTGATTTAAAATTTTCAAATTGGAATGAGTAATATGATCCACGAATTTAATGCTATGTGTTATTTGACGCGATTCTAACTAGCTATTTTACGCTTATTGATAAGAAATATCCTATTTAGCAGAAAACAGTATGTATGTGTGAGTGAGTTTTTCATCCGCTGTCGGTAAATCGGAACTGCGCGAAGAAAATGCGCACCATGTTCAAAGACATTTTGTTGCTTTGTGCGTTCGGAGTGCTGCGGGTAGTTGGAGTTAAATACGTAACGAAGAGTGTGATTATACGCTGGATATGAGATAACTCCGCCGGAGTTGGAGTTGAGAAGCGGATATATATCCGCAGTCGGAACGGACACATATGTATATATCCAACTCCTCTAGCGGAGTTGATTTGCGCATCTCTACTAAAGAGTCAGCTGCGTCTTAAACCTCAATATTGTAATGACTAGGGACCCATAGAGAAAGTCTATGAGAATGGATCGGAACGAGAACAAAGAGGAGACAAGAGATCGAATAGAGAGGATGATACCGTCAGAAGTATGAGAAGGAGGAGAGGAGATGGTTTGAAGAACGCCTTTGGAATCAGAAACAATCAGGAATTTGTGAACCCCACTCGTAGAGGATATGAATTGGATTGCACGAAGAATTGAGATCGACTCGGCTGAGAAGATAGAGCAGAAAGAAGGAAGTCTGAAAGACTCAGAGTGCAGGAACGTAGAAGACGTATACGCGCCATCCACGCCCCCATCACTCTCGGAACCATCCGAGAAAATTAAGGCATGGGAAGGAAAAGCAGAGTTCAGCAGCTGAAGGAATTCGAAGTTGACTACATTGTGAGAGGAAGAATTAGCTCGGACTGGAAGAGAGGAGAAATTGATGGGGTGCCATATGCTATTAAAATCGAGAGAAAAGTAAGGAAGACTGTTACAAGAGGAAACGTAGGGAGAAAAATTGGAAACACGAGTAGCTATATGCGATAAAATCGGAATTCTATAAGGCGCCAAGCGCCAGTGATTTTTGATATGAAGATAGGAAGAAATAATATTGGATGACAAAATGGGGAGGCGTTTTATTAAAAATCGATAACCGAGGAGTGAACGACGAGTGGAAAGAGGTTGAGTGCAAGTTTCGGATAGAATCGCAGGAATAGGAGAAGATCTTAAAGCGCCAATGCATAGGCGAAGGCAGGAATTCTGAACTGCGTCAAGTTTCGAAAGGAGAGACTCGGAGGCATTGCCATAAATGAAGGAACAATAGTCGAGTTCGGACCGAATAATCGATTTATATAGAATTAATAGAATGCACGGGTCCCCGCCCCATCTGAGCGGAGATAAAGATTTGAGGAGATTAAGTATTTTGATCGAGGAATTATAGATATAATTAATATGTTCATGAAATGTAAGGCGACTATTTAAGAAAAGACCTAGATAACATATGGAATTAACAGTGGGAATAGGTGTACCAGATACGCTGATGTTTATAAAAGCACGATTAAAGGGGCGGAGAGCAAAAATTATACAGGAAGACTTGGAAGGGGAAAGAGAGAGGTGGAGAGTAGATGGAGCATTGCTAAGATGGGACAATGAATGATTTAACTCGTTGGTGGCGGAGGACAGATCATCTGAGGTGGAATAAACTAAAATGTCATCAGCAAAAAGGAGAGAGAAAGAGGGAATAGAGAGCGAAGCAATATCGAAGGTACGTTGCTTGTGCATCTTATTAATAGTCCCGTGTCTATATTAAATTTAGAAAATTTAGTACATGTTAAATGTTTGACTGTTCGATGAAATTATTTAGCTGAACGATTATTTATTTTTTTGATTTGGATGCCACTATGACAGGAGTCATCTTGAAAAATCTCTTCATCGATGTAAAGGGAGAGAGAAATATATTAAAAGAAAATCAGCAGAAAAAAGAATGTTAACGTTATCCCAGCAGAGCCAGGGCGAAGTGTAAGTTGGCTAATCATTTCGGAAAGTCATTAAAAAAGCGCGCGTTTTTAATGTATTTTACTAAGAATATATATTGTATGCCAAAGGTGGAAAGGACACACGCACACTTTAATGCAGCGAGCATCTTATTAAACAAAGGCGACTATCCACATGTTGCCTTTATCTCGTTTTTCCGGGTTTTTTTTCGTTAGTTCCTTCTCCATATTTCCCAAACCGAAAAGCATGTTTGCGATATCAATGGTGTTTATTAAGTGTTCATTTCTTTCAGTCGATCACATCGTTTTGTATTTCAATTTGCTGTGAATTGCCTACTCCATATTGCGCCTCTATCCTTCCTACATATCGTTTCTATTACTTGTTCCTTCCTACATATCGTTTCCATTGCTTGTTCCTTCCTACATATCGTTTCTATTGCTTGTTCCTTCCTGCCAGCAACCTTTAATATGGGATCAAAATATATTCATTTCCCTTTCTAATTGTTTCTGGGTGAAGGTCCTAATAGAAAAAAAGACAAAAATGCAAAACAAAACAGCCATACATTTCATTCAGATTTCCACATCTACATTAAAATTAAGTGTGCGTACATGTCGAAATCTTTTGCACACTTTCTTCAACAGCGGTAGGCTAATGCGAAGCTTCTATCGGGTGTTCATGAGCTCTCTTAAGAGGTTGTGGGACAACTGTCTGTTACCCGTTTTTTTTTAGACTTTTAATAGTGTGTAAATGTCGTAAGAAAACGAGATGGGGAGTGAAATTTTCGGTGGTGAAGTTTGTATGAATTGCCGAATTTCCATAGCGAGCTTCGATAGTTCTCGGAACAGTGTCAGTACATATAATGCAAAGAGGCGAAATATTCGTTGAAAGGCTACAGCGATGAAAAGAGTTTCAACAGGTGTTTTAACTGTACGTTTTTCTGCATGACTGCGTAATTGTTTGTACATAAAGGATTCGATTTTTCGAAGGTGCACAAGCGCACGCATGTCGGATGATATTTTTTTTATCGGTCGCGTAACGAAGCTCGATAACGAAACCATCTGAAGATGACTGTGGCTGCGATAACAGTACCGACTGCGTTGCCTAGGGCCACAGAAACCACTTCGATAACTGCCGCTATTATAATAGAGGCCCTTAAGTGCTTTTTACTTAATCATTTTTTCTCTCCGTCTCGCCGCTGTCTCCTCTTTGTTCTTCTTCTAACCACGCATCATTCATTAACATTTAAGCCAACAAAACAATACAAACTCGGTACCACTTTGAAACACTTAACCGCATAATTATACACTGCCATCGCATTATTCACCGGCTGCGACCACACAACGTAAACTAATCTGTGCGCTCGAATATGTGTGTGCCCGTTCCTATTCGTACGACCGGCCCCAGTCTATTATTCACTCGGGCCGTGTTCAATTCTGTAATGAAGTTTTTTTCTTTTAATTTCGCTCGCGACCGCTAATGAAATCCATTTTTACCTTTCCTCATCCGGACCACATCACACATGTGCTACCGATACTAATTTCTTCTTTCTTTTTTTTCTTTTCTCTTTTTTTTCGGTTACAGTCACTTACCGCCGAAAAATTATTAGCATTATTATTATAACAACCGCTCAGCGTAAATAAATAAAACGCAGCTCGATACCGGGGTAGAAAAAGTTCATTAATTTGATAAAAATAATCGCACCTATCTCTCTTTCATCGTTATTGAAATTCGATCAATGAACCAGTTCTTAACGACATCGTTAAAAGTTCTCCTATTTTTGTAACGCAGTTCGGTATAATTGATTTTTGCACAGCTTTTCCGACAGGTATCCTCGAGATGAGTTTAAGATTTGAAACGTTTTGCTAATTGCTCCTCCGCGTTAGAATTAGCGGGAACTTGCTCAGTTCTTCCTTCATCGGATTCTCAATCTTATCTCGATTTTATTCATACTGATAGCGAGATTATTATATACGTAGGCTGTTCAAAAAAAGAGCGAACTTTCATCATAAAATTATCCTTTTTTTTTCTTTTTTTTTTTTTTTTTTTTTTTTTTTTTGTAATACTTATACACATGTTTGTCTCCTTCAAAGTACTCTCCCCGTTGCTTGCTATGCACCAGTCCGATCGTTTTTCCGTATGCGATCTCTCTTGAATTTCTTCTCTATACTTCGAAAACGACGTCTTTCAAGGTGCATTTTTGAAAATAGAAAAAAGTCTGCCGGAGCCATATCTGAAGAGTAGTGAGGATGGGGAAGTACAGCTGTTCCATTATCGGCCAAAAATTGGCCAACAAGCAGAGACGAGTGACTCGGCGCGTTGTCATGATTTTTGCTGAGACGCGATGCGTGCCAAGTTTTTCAGTAAAAAATTTCGTGAAACAGGTGAAAATTTGTTTTTGTATTTTGCCGAATTTAATTAATTACGGCTGATGTACTACTCTGTGTGTGTGTGTGTGTGTGTGTTATTTTCTCGGTGTCAGAATTTTCGGCATTCCGCCCTCCAGCATCTTTTAACACGGCATGTAGAGATCGTAAAAAAAAATTTCCAATTCTATCTGGTTTAGCAGCTGTTTCCATTAGGGTTTTCCAATTCGGCCGATGGAGCAATATTGAACAAAAAAAAAAAAAAAAAACAGTTTGACTATGCTTGTAATGGAATTCATTTATATAAATTATTCAGACAAGTGAAGCTGTTGATTCGGAACTTTTACCATTCACAGTTTAGCATTAACTTTTTTTTTTTCAATATCTATACTAGTCGTATTTAGCTTCTCTCGGCTTTAAATTCTTCTTCTTTATTCTTTTTACCGATGACATCCTACTTTTTATCTCTCCTCACGATATTACGACATCCAGTGAAGCACTTTTTCCCTTGCCATAATATTTCTATTTCTCCTACGAAATCGTTCCCGCTTGTTGTTCCTTTAAAAAACAATACGTCTCTTTCTGATGTTAATTTTTTTTTCTGTTCTTATCTATTTCCGGGCAGTCGTTTGTCCGTCTCCGAACATATCAAAATTTTTTTTTATCGCTATAACTATCGCCAAAGAGTTTGGCAATCAATTCCTTTTTCCTTAAGAATTTCCATAGTAAATTTTATAGGCTTTTAGAATTGATGTTCTTTTTCGATGCAGAATTTTTCAAAAATTTTTCACTGACGTTGTGTTTCTCTCTGCTATCATTGCATTTTTTGCATAATAAAGACATTGTCATGTTGGCTAGCGAAGTAGCAGATTGTGAACGATCCGCGAACGAAGTTGGAAGCTGGCCTACTTTACTCGCTATTCGCTGGTCTGCGGTTAACTAGTAAACTAGCCGTGTGTCATCATCATAGTTGCTAGTGAACTAGCTGCGAGTATCTACGAGTTATACAAAATGTCGGTGGAAGTAGTTCGTGCTGAAGTTGTTGTTATAGCTGCTGCTATCAAGACGGAGTTAAAAGAGAGATTGCGTCACAGAAGAGAGTGCCGGTAAAATCGTGGATAGAAAGACGTGAGAAATGTGGCACATCGAGCGGGTTACTGAGAGAGTTAAAGGACGAGAAGATCCTTCAGCTTATTGAAATATTTTTTGAGTAGAATGTATTCTACTCAATTTGATGGTTTCCTACAATGGAATGCTCAAAAAAGGAAAATACGATAATGAGAAAAGCAATCTACCGATAGAGTTGGCTTCTGAGCGAGTGGAATGACGCAAGTGTCATCATCACTATCTCACTAGATAATTCGCCCGCGTTTAAACACACCGGCTAGTAGCTACTAAACTCGCCTAATGTAATCGAGCTTCAACCTAAACTTCAGCCAGGATAAAGACTTAAATATAAACTACGGTTACAGTCTAAAAGTATCGAATCTTAGAAATGGGTCGTTGCGTATGAGATTAGTTTGGCACAAGTGGAAAACTAACACATCATATAAGAAAATCTCTTCACGGTGTAGGAAAGAAAAATGTTTCCGCGAATACATTCGCTAAGCAACTCCATCTTACATAATCAAAGGCTTTTGCATAATCGGTCACAATTGAACACAGCCGCGGGGAATATTGATCACCTTTCTCTATTTCATCATTCGCGTTAGCTCTTCGTAAAAGCCGAGTTGACAATTTTGAGAAAAAAAAAAGGATAATAACATGAAAATAATAGGATGAAAACAATTAAAAAGATATTTCTTAAATGATTCTAGAAAGTATTTTTTTTTTTTTTTTTTTTGGTGCTTCCTCTTTCGGGGAAAGAAATTCGGAAAACAACCTACGACGACAAAACTAAAGAACATCAATACTCTGAAGAAAAAGGAAAAACAAGCATGTCCGTTCGGAAGCTTTAGCTCATAAAGTGTGTCTTAGCAACGTGTGCGGATGATAAATATGTTTTATGCTGGTGTAGTGGAAGAATTTGAAGAATTTTCCAACCACCAGAGCTGTGGAGTACTGTTTATCCGGTCGCACTTGAACTGCACAATGCGATGATATGTGCATGTATTTTTTTTCGTACTAGCTTCATCGGTGAACTAGAAAGCCGTGAGCAGTGTAAATTTCGGTTAATAATGTCCACACTTGAAGGAAAGGCAGCGCGAAGAGACACGCTTTAATAAGATGTATAAACAACATTTGTCCGCTGCCCGGTATATATCCGAAATATCAAACGCTCGTAGGTGTATCGCACCTCCTATACGGAACGTGTTCGGGGATATATCATTAAAACTCGTTCTTCGGAACGTGTGTATAAACACATCTTTTTTTTCTGCTGCTCGTGATATACTGACGGATCTCCACGCGCGCACCGACCCCTATCTCTTTATTAATGTGTGTTTTTTCACCGTTGTTCGGTCTTCCTTCTGCTCCAGTAATGTGTTCTGCAGCCAGTCTGGTTTTCAATTCTCGGTTCTTTAACCGAAATTCAACTGAAAACGAAAAAGACTTCAAATAACAACCGTCTCCCCTGGTACGGTCGCCTCCCGACCAGAACAGGTTGATAATGTTTTGTGTAGCTTGTTTGAGTGCTCGCTCGTATACATATGTCATGGCGCTCGATAAATTAAAGCACAAATAATGCGCCCTAACTGGTCAATTTACCGTATAATATCGCTGACGACAATAAAAAACTGATTCCGTCTGTCAGTGTCCGACTTTCAACGCCTGAACTGTACGGAAAAAAGAAATAAAAAATTTAATAATATTAATAAAAAACTGAAACATACTCGAAAAATCCTTCTCATCGATAGCTGATAATGATAAAATAATTTCCAATTTCCCCCGATAAGAATGAACCTGCGTTCATATTTCACCGCATCTTCTTTTACCTTCTTCTTAGCGTTATCGACACATTATTAAAATACATATATATATATATACATGTACACCTAAATGTAAATATTTATGTGTGCATGTGTGTAAGTATTATTTACCTTGATTTTATTATCCGGTATATGTAGTTTCGGCCGCTTCAAATACCACCCGGTAAGTCCGGAAAAATGTTACTAATTGACCACCACCACAGTACCTTTCAAAGATTCTCTCAAATGTTGTCTACACATGTAATTTCAATAACAGATGTTTCTGTACTTACTTGTGTGTGCGCTTGTGTGAGCTCGCACTGAAACGTTGTAAATTCTCAATTTTATTACAGCGCGATCAATTTTTAATTTAAATTCCTGAAAAATCCACCTACACAAATCAACCTAGTAAGTCCCCGCAGTTTGTGAGACATGAATAGCGAACACACAGAGTTTAAACTGACCCGAAAGAATTTGTCCACCTGTATAATATCGCAATCACAATAACTGGTTTCTGGGTGACAGATTTTTTCCACTCTACTGATTAAATTTATATATATATATATATATATTTATATTTATATATGTGTAAATATTTATTGAAATATCTCTTTCTGTTTAGAATTATCCAGCATTTTTATTTGATTGTTTTCTTTTTAGATTATTCTCCGCGTTCATGATCCCATATATCGCATTGCTTCTTTATTCGTAGGAACTTTCTATCTATTCCTGTTATGTCGAACGAAACCGTAAATAATGTAGGGAAAGAATAAAACCGAAACAGAAACGGGATTTGCTTCTTCCGAATAAACAGGCTTGTTGAGGAACCTTTAATAGTATTTAGAAGGAATTTACTCATTACTAATCTGCCAACTAGGAAAGTTTAACTTGAGAAAAAAGTTAAAAACGCGTTAAGAACGGATAACGTGCGAAAGATTGAGAAATTAGGTAACACAAAAATTTACAACTTTAAAGAAATTTAAAGAAGCATCCAAAAGGAAGTCGATCATTGCACCGTGAGTAGCCCCGTTAGTTTTGGATAGTTTCAAGCAGTTCGGTTCAGTGTTGAAGGGGGTACGGTGTGTCTTCTTCCGCTTCAGGCGATATCTGCAATCTTACTTCCAACGTCGAAATGCATTTCTGCTCACAGATGCTTTGCAACCTATTAGGACACTCCGCACACCGGAAACTTCAAACACGCTGTCCGGAGAAATAAAGCTCATTACTAACCTGTTTTCCCGGACTGGCTCACAAGTGACGTCCCCGGTCATGCTGGGGCATGCTTGGTAACGAACCTCGTCGCCCTGGTGGCATAAATATGGTCTCCGAACTCTTCCTCAATTAGGGCCATACGTTTGCTCCCGGAACATGGGAGACATGTGGGAGACCATGTGGTCGGCTCAAACATTGTGGCTGAGATCGATCAAGGATGAGCCGTGGGGGCCACCGGTACCAGAGAGACTTTGCAGCCTAAAAAGAGTTGTAGTTTCTTATTTATTCGCACTGTCCTAACTTACATTACATCGAGCGCTTAAATTCCGTGAACATAGTGCAAAAAGTGAACGCTACATACGAAGAGTCGGAAAGGTATAAAAGAAAATTTCATTATAGGTCAATTTTTCGGCAAACAACCGAGCAGAAAGGGAGCATCTTACGAAGTATGAATAAGATGATCTTCGTGCAAACGCTCACTTCTAATAAAAAAGTTAATACGATAATTAAGCAACCCCGCTGATCCCGGCCGCTATCAAAAGTCGCATTGTACGATGACTTTGCTGTTGGCGAAATTATCGATCTCAGTAATAAACTTCATTTTAAAATTCCTTAAAAACGTATTCGTTTAAGTATTACGTACAAAAAGTTGTTTGAAAAATTTCTTTCTTCTATTTCCACATTTAGTTCAAAACCGTTAGCTCCTGACGAAAACAGAACAACAAAAGAACTGCTGATGGACCTAAGCAGGAGACGTCGTAGGCTAAATAGAAAACGGTCTCGAGACATCATATAAAAGTTATGAATATATAAATATATGCGTGTATGCGTGCGTTATGTGTGAAGGTATGAGTGCGTGTACGTATGGTATACATGCCTATGTGAGAATAGTGTACATGCATTTTGTATATATATATATATATATATATATATATATATACATACATTTGATTAACCGTGCATTAAAAACTTTTTTATACCGGACAATTATTATGTGATAAGCGCATAAAAAGTTTTAGCATGCGATATGGGAGAAAAGTTTTATATTTTCTGCCGAGAAAAGCGAGTCCTTTTTAATAGGTCGATGTTTAATTATGAGACTATTGTAAAATATTTTAAATAATTTTCTCATTTAATAATAAATCAGTCGTGAAATATGGTGCACCATTTTCAATTCCTCTCTCTACAGTTATCACATTATATTCCTGTAATGTATTGTTTTTTGAAATTATAAGAAATTCGTAAGATTCAAAATAAATTAATTTCGCTGTAGACGTGTGTATATATATATATACTAATATGCTCTGTGGAGCACAGGTTCTTATTGCCAAGTTTCACTTCTCTGCCTAGTAGTCGAGGGACTGTCAAACAGCGCAAGTTCCATTGATAAGTGAAAGGAAAGACAACCGCTCGGGAATGTCCATATTATATCGGGCGATTTCTGAACCGTATCGCTCGATTTCAAGCATCGTGACTGCCTACTTATACACTAGCAGTACAGAATAAGCAGCCTTTTTGGGAAATCCTAAAAGTAGCCTCAAAAAAAAAAAAATAAATAAACTGATATATATTGAAATGGCGATAGCAGGCTGTGGACAGCCGATAACGAATAAACACTGTAAAGTAAAGTAAGTCCCGTACTCTTGATAGGGTGTCGGGATTGAAGTTTACAATTTACTAAGCCTAATGGACCTGATGAGAATATTGGGGCCAGTTCCTTTCTCCATTTGGGATGATCCGCCTTTACTTTCCCAGATTTCTCTGGTACCCAATTCAATTAGCGATTCGAATCTGGAACGAGACTAGTCTCAATAACCTATGACACCTCTGATTTACTAGCGAAGCACCTTAACCACTAGGCTACCACGCTGCGTAGGAATGCTATTACCTAAGAAGTATAAAAATACGAAGATGAAGATCCAAAAGTAATTACGAGGATAATATTCAAAAGTCGGCCAGGGTTGGAGTACAAGATAAGGAAACTCGGGAAACAATGGCACATCGCTATCAAAATGCTTAACACAGTCAGGAGGCTTCACTTTACAATGAATGTGTTCAAAAACGGCATAATGATAATAATATGTATGTGGTAGTACGGCAGTGTTTGGCAGTTTAAACTGGAAGGCGTTTGTTTCTAAATGTAAGCCTAATCGATCTGAAATTAGCGAGAATCAGAAATACTAAAGGCGATAATTATTATCGGCGCCATTTTGTGTACATTACGAATCCTTCGAGGTATGGAACTTATTTTGCTTTACTTTTCATTATATCAAACATTTTTTTCTTCACCATCATCACCGATGATTAATTATTAACCTGTATCATTGTGACTATGCGTTTTACGGGTAAAATTATTTCACGCTAATTTTTCAGATTCGCTGTTTGCCATAAAACATTCATAAAAGGTCGATTCGGCAATTTTCCGAACATATCCTTCTACTGACAATGAGTTGAAACGCAACCTTTTCTTTTTTTATCGTTGATCTTCTGCTGTACCTTGGTCGCTTCAGCTCTTTCAACGCGAACACGATATTCCCGAATTATCGTATACGAAGATGCATTTTTGATAATAAACTTTTAACGATTCCTGATTAATCTAGCACGGAGATAGTTCTTCCCTCTTAGCTTTGCATAGTACATGCGGAGCAATACAATAGCATATCTTCATTGCATTAATCCGCGTCTAGTCTGACGTTCTGCTCCGAATATAAGTATGGAAAAACCAACATAACTAGAGACCATATCTTTCATTTTTTTCTAATAAAACCAGACCCTACTCTTCTTAAATGTGCCGTAGGATTTTTGTTAACTGTGCAATGTGTCGTGCAATAGCATTCGCATATGTTAGTAATGATCAATCCGAGAGGTCTATCTTTCTACTATTTCAAGTCACGCTTTCGTAGTTAACCATCGTCAATTTCTACAGTGTTAATATTTTCCGTAAGACGTATTATTATCGATCAGATAAGCACTGTCGTCTATCTTCAGAATCACGAAAGTTTAAAATTATAATATTAATCATTAATTTCGTTTTTATCCGATTTAGTTTCCATGTTTAATGAATTACATCTTTTCTAATCCGAGAAGGCCATTATTAAAGTAGTATAGTCTGCATATCGCGGCTTTGTTATCCGCATTAGTGGAGAAACCTCCGTCCACTAATTGGAACACGCTGTCTTACGTGGTTTCTGTTGTCTTATCATGTATTTCTTTAGTGTAACCTAAGTCAGAGTTTCGTCATCAACATTTTTTGCTTTAGACAACTTCAGCATCGGGGAAAATTTTGACCTTTTCTACATTAGAAATAAAATCAACCGAACTACTGGCCCCACACTTGGTGAACCTAAGCATCCGGTCTACGAAGACGAGTCGAAAAATTTTGTACTCGGTAATTTTTAATCGGCTTTGAGTCCTCCTTGATTAAGATGATTCTCAGTCGTCTTACAGCTTTTTTTTAATCATGAAAAAGATATCGCTATCAAAACAGTGACTTCGTTTCTACATGGTAAGTCATTACTGTAAAAACATGCACGATATAACTGCAGCCATCAACAATATGCTCTATGTGATTAATACTGCACCTCATATTGATATGTTATAGCAGATTAGTTTTTTTTTTTTTTTACTTTCAATTTGCCCCGGGAATCATTGTAACACACTCAAATTCCAGATGTTTGTCTACTTAAGTCTAAAATGGTGAAGTCCGATGTAGATTTCAAATTTCAATTCCAACCATCGAAATTTTCCGGTCGAGTAGCACGGTATAAGGCCCACATCTCAATCATGGTTCGATAACATTTTTGGGACAATACTTCATTGTTTCCCTCGCTTACCGAATGATTTTCCTGTAGGAGTTTACTTCTTTAGCTAGTGGATTAACCGAGAAATCTTCTTTTTCTACCGGTATCTAGCATTTCTCCGTATCCCTGGCGGTTGCGTATACCCAGAAAATTTACATTACTCTAGGATTTTAAACTGGATGTAGTATTATTTTTAAATCAACGAAATATTGGTATTTTATTAGTGACCGTTTTCGTTTTACCAATGTATAGTATTTTTGGATTTATGGCTACGACATATACAAATATATATATATATATATATATATATATATATATATATGTGATGGTCGCTGAGAAATAGTGTGTCAAAAATTCGGTTTTGACTTAACAACAGTTTCGGACATGTGAAAGCATGCTCTTTAACGTGAAATAGGTCAAACTGGTGAAAACAAATTTTTTCTTGTCGTAAATCGTAATTGTACGTTTAAAATTACCTTAAAGTGTATTATACTGCAAAACTTTAAACCCGTTTTTCTCGAAAACTTGTTTTCTGACACTATGTACCTTTTCTCAGCGACCGTCACATATACACACATATATATATATGAATAATACGTGTTACACTCGAGTTATTCAGCTTAAGCCGTTCGGCAATATTAGAAAAAAAAAAGGTTATTAAATTTTACAGAATTAATAAATTTCAACAAGGTTACCTCTAAGCTCGTCATGTACACGTATTCATATAGCAACTAATTAAATGAATACATACACAAATAATAAAATAACTATGAGTATATATATATTAAATTTAAATTAACACAGACGTGTTTCGGAGATTTATGGAGACACTGGTCAAACGAACTCAGCCACTAATGAAATACCAATATTTCGTTGATTTAAAAATAATTCTACTTCTAGTTTAAAATCCCAGAGTAATGCGTATTTGCTGGGTTTACGCACCCGCCAGGAGAAATGCTAGAAAAAGAAGATTTCTTGTTTAATCCACCAGCTAAGGAAGTAAACTCCTACAGGAAAATCATTCGGTAAGCGAGGGAAACAATGAAGTATTGTCCCAAAAATGTTTCGAACCATGATTGAAATGTGGGCTTATACCGTGCTACTCGACCGGAAAATTTCGATGGTTGGAATAGAAATTTGAAATCTACATCGGACTTCACCATTTTAGACTTAAGTAGACAAACATCTGGAATTTGAGTGTGTTACAATGATTCCCGGGGCAAATTGAAAGTAAAAAAAAAAAAAACTAATCTGCTATAACATATCAATATGAGGTGCAGTATTAATCACATAGAGCATATTGTTGATGGCTGCAGTTATATCGTGCATGTTTTTACAGTAATGACTTACCATGTAGAAACGAAGTCACTGTTTTGATAGCGATATCTTTTTCATGATTAAAAAAAAGCTGTAAGACGATTGAGAATCATCTTAATCAAGGAGGACTCAAAGCCGATTAAAAATTACCGAGTACAAAATTTTTCGACTCGTCTTCGTAGACCGGATGCTTAGGTTCACCAAGTGTGGGGCCAGTATGTTCAGATAATTTAGTTTGATAAAGCTATTTGTCTGAAGTGGCCGATTTAGCTTTAAAATTCTGTAACATATGAAGAATAAAAATGAACAGAGAAAGGTCTGTTGCGCTACCAACAGACCTGTGACGACAGCTGATAACACACGATAATTAAATGGTTTTAAGGAAAAAACGTTAAATATCTGAACCTACATCTAGATCAGAGAATTGATTGGAGCAAACATACATTGATAAAAAGAAATGAACTAACTCGAAAATAATGAAAAATGGTATACAAGCAATCGCAGCTGTCTTTTCGGAGAACACAGACGAAAGTTCGAAGAGTAAAAAAGAAATCGTTCGACTCGTCGGGTAATTTAATCTAGCTAGTACGCTTTTAAGATCTCTGTCAGTGAACACGGGGCTCTACTCGGTAAGTCATTCTCATAATCTATATGTAGCCAATAATGAGGAACGAAGAATAAAAAGAAAATTGAACTACTTGCAGTACTACGGAGAAAAATTATTAGGTACGCGAAAATGTCGAATGAATTTCGAATTTCCCCTATTGGGATTTATCTAATAACGGGGACACATAATTTAAAAAAAAGAAAAAAAATCTAATCTAAAAAAAATCTAATCTAAAAAGAATAAAATAAAATATCCGACTTCATGATTTACCCTGAAAATTTAACAAAAAGCGATAAAAAGTAAAAAATAATTACTCGTAATACGTTTTAATCATACACATCTTAAGAAGAGATGATTTTATTCATATACAACATTAATATTTAACAAAGTCGGCGAAAAATTAAAATTACAGCGATATTTAGAAACTCTATATTAAATGAGTATAATAACATAATATCACACTCGTCTTCTATAGATCAAATATTATTGGCAATACCGGGAATAGAGTTGATGCGGTTTTTAATTGTTACAATTTTAATTTGACGCCCACTTAAATTAGTTATTGACGTTGTTTGAGAATAATTATAATATATCCTTAATATCTTCTTAGGCGCGAATAACTTGAAAAAAAAAAAACAACAACATATAACCTCCCCTCTTTTTGAAGTCAGTAAAAAAAAAAAAAAAAACAATCAACGTAACGTATCAGTTGGAAATTCTTTATCGAAAAATCTACCTAATTTTTTCGTCGACTATGTTAATAAATAAAAATTAGAAAGAAAAGTAATTTTTATATTTTAAGAGGAAAAAAAAGATAGCCAATAGAAAATGAATACTCTAGAAAAACCCCGGATAGACTATATTCCCGATTTTTCCACACTCTGTACTCGCGATTAATGTAATTAATGCGGTAATTAAATTATCCAAAAAAGATTTACATTCCTACATCGACGAGACACGAAATTAAAAAACCAGCGTATTTCCTAGGGGCTCAACGCTACTCTAGGATGCTTTCGTTATATTTTTCAATTCTAAACCATATATCGTTTTTTGTACACATCCTACTGTAGTTATAATAATTGTTACAGTTTATTAAATATTTGTCAATTTATAAAGACAATATGCGTTTTCAGGTAAGTAACAAATTGCACTCATCCTGATTCATCGAAGCTTCTGACATTGACAGCAGATGATTTTTGTGGTAATCCTTTTTTTTCGTTGGCCCTTTTCGAAATCGTATAATATTGCAATGCCGATACCCTCAGCACGACTCCTCGAGGGAGAAGAAAATAAGTGGGCTCCTCTTTTTTTGCAACGTAAAAAGGAATTTTTCATTTTCGCGAACTGTAATAGCCGCTGCAGTTTAACACACAGGCATGGAAAACAGGAAGTCGAAAGAAAAAAAAAAAAAGGATAAAAAACATATTATAGCCCGGGAGTTGTCATTTCTTTTGAATTCGCACCGGAAAGCAAGAGCGAAAAAATAATAGTGGTAAATATAATTAATGGAGTTATATTGTTTATCTTGTTTTTCAGTATAGAACACGTGTCGGCGTCGGGATAATAGATGAATCCGATTTTTATCCGATAACTTGTCAATTGTATTCAATATATTCATTTAGCATGAACACTTTTAATGTGACACACTGTATACACACATATACACACACATCCTGTAGATACATAGCAGCGACGAAGTATACATAGTTTTATACTTTGTCTACGGGGCACGCTGTTAGAACCCTACCAGGCAAGATAGATAGAAAAAGTTGAAGAGCAGCGAGATGCGAGAGAAGATGCGAAGAATGCGGTTTTACTTGATTTGAGCAGTTCATTCATGAGAAAACCAAAACTGGTACCACACTAATACACTGTAATATGTATACATATGTACACACACATGTATGTATATATATATATATATAATTATAGAGTTTTTGAAGGTATATCATCAGGTTATTACTCAATTCCATTTTTTACTACATCTCTTCATTCTCCAGTTCATTCGATATTCGATAATAATAATATCCGCTATTGACCGTTTGTCCAATATTTTATCTGGAATCCAGTTAAAAACGGCTCGTTGTTACCGTAAGCGGTGCTACAGATCGGAGGACACAGTTGTTCATTGATTAAAACGACGTCAGGTATCTTCAGATTGCGAGAAGCAGCGGGATATCATAAACTGTGTTCTCCTTGCAATAGCGCGTCAACTATGTGTATAGCGATCGCGCTTCCAGTTGCCCGGTTTTATAATGACACTATCATCTCGGCTACACGCACAAGCGTTTAATTTCCACGTTAAAATTAGTCCTCACTTTTTAACCGGGCCATTTTTATTTCAGATACTGAGATAAATAGAATAAGGGCGAACATGGTGCTAGGAAGCAGAGGAGCGGAACAGATATTAAACAGAGTGTGCATTAGAGGCACCGATACACGTACGAATCGTTATAAAGTTCAAAAGAGAGCCGGTCTCAGTTTGCACGCAGAGAATATAAACGAAAATAATCTTCCACAAGTGTCATAATTTTCGAGGAAGATTATTACCGACGCCAAAGTGACAAATAACTAATGTCGGGGAATCTTCATCATTATGAAACCTGCCGAATTTTCCGTTCAATTACAAACGACAGTCCAGGTGCGTAAGCTCTTGACTCTTGTACCTCATTATTTATGGAAAGTTTGATCATTTAAAAATTTTTACTTCTCCGTTAAACTCATTTATATCTCTATCTGCACGATTAAGCGGAGCCACGTACAACTTTACTTAATGGTTTTAAATAGAACAGAAAAATAAATCTGTCGCGATCCTTTTAGTTAACGATATCACTAAAATGGTAATAGTGATTTCGTTTAATTCGCCGGTCCCGCAAAACTTCAAAAAACTGAAAACCAATTTATTGACAAACTCACACCATCATGAAAGGATATTATGAAAGAAATTCTATAAAAAAAAAAAACAATAATTTTCCCTAAAAAATTACTTTATTTACTTTTCTTTGCAGCTTTGATTCGTTTCAAGATGGTTAAGTATTACCAACCGGACAGCATAAAAAAATGATTGTGTAAAAAAAAATTAACGACTAATGAGAGAAATAATGAACCTCGTAGAACTTGTCGAAACCTGCACTTAGCTGCGAATGTAACGAAAATCTATACTATTTCTGAATGTGAATTAAAAAAAGAAAAAAAAAAAAATTGATTAAAGAAATATTCGACGTTATGAAAACTATTTTCTATTGCTCAACTAAATCCATTGCGATATATAGAATGTTGTTCAGAAAAGCGGCAATAATACTTTACTATGCGTATAGAACATTCGCTGTTATTCTGATTTTTAGAAATTCTTCGCAGTACTACCCCGATGATGATGCGCTAATATTTCGACATACCTACGATGTCCTCATTCGCAGTTTTTTCAGTTGCATATTGGGTAATGTATACTTTTTTAATGTTAAAAATTAAAAATTAACAAAGTAGCACAAATAAAAACGATTATAGAATTATAGAAAAATATGAAAAACGTGGTGAGATATTGCGCGTGCGTCTGAGAAATTCTGGTATCGGTGGGGAGTAGATAGCCCATCACAAGGATCATCGCAACAAAAGGGAATAAAAAAAAAAAAAAAAAAAAAAAAAGATTCGATCGAACTTTGAGTTAGTTAGCCGGTTCCAAGCCGGGGCGAGCGGCCAAATTCCTGTAAAATTCTCTTAAAGAACTCCGCTCGTCGAGTAATTACAGGTAAAATAGACAGCGTCGCGTCGCGTAATCATAAATATCTGCGTTAATAGCAGCCGCTAAGGTATATTTTGCGATTAATATCGTAAATCCAACTATATCGACACTCTAGAACCCCGGAAAATCACCAAATCAAAACCGGATTACAATTTCAGCTAATTATAATGTTTGTATATTTTTTCAGCGGTCAGCTATTAAAGAGGAATCGGTATGGAGGCATAGTTATTGGATCGATACTTAAAAAACCTAATGATCGATTTAACAAAAATCACGATAATGATAAATAAACACAAATGTAAGAAAACTGTTAATATAAATACAGTCGATGGCGAAATAAGCCAATACCAGGGACGTGTCGAACCGTTAGCACTTTCTCGGCGGCGATAACGAAACGGTGAACACGTGTCTTATTTGGTATCGCTCCGCGGAATTATACCTTAATGCCAGAACTTTAAACGTTACATTATTTGGCCACCTCCTCCTGGTGGGGAACCAAACGAGCGGTAAACGTTTCAATATTAATTAAGTGTTAGAGCATACCGTAGTAGGCGGTTTAGCCGGTCCGGAATAAATTAGCACACTTCGGTAGAAAAACACAGGACATTAAAGGGATGCAAAACTGCGATTTCGTACCCTTTTCAGTATCATTACAAGAATAGCAATTTCCAAACAAACTTTCATGAAAAAGAGAGAATTATTCAACAAAAAGGTCAAACTAGGTACAAGGAAAAGATTAATGAAGACTTACATATGGAGTGTGTTGCTATATGGTTCGGAAACATGGGTATTAACAAAGAATCTTAAAAACCGATTGAAGGCCTTTGAAATGTGGGGATGGCGCCGCATTTTAAATATTTCATGGACGCAGAAGAAAACAAATAAAGAAATAATGGAAATGATAGAAGAAGAAAGGAAGCTGATAAAAATTTTGGAACAAAGAAGAGACAGATTTTTGGGACACATACTGCGCCACAACACACACCTTCATAACGACAATAATAGAAGGGAAACTAGAAGGGAAGAGGAAACGAGGCAGACCTCGACTTAAATGAATACAACAGACAAAAATCAAACTGAAAATGGATTATAATAATATTAAGAACAGAGCACAAGACAGAAAAAAATGGAAAAGGATAATCAAGCTACAAGACAAGAGCAAGGCTCTTAAAAAGAAGAAGAAGAAGGCATTGAATGAAAATTTATTTAAAAAACATTTAACCCGTAAGAGGTCGCGCCATGTTTTATAACGCAAGAGGTCGCGCCGGTCTTTTTGACCGGGTTTTATAAAAACGTTTTTAAAAACTACTTTTTTATGTTTTCGAAAGAAATATTTCGTGTTCATTAGTTCTTTTATTCCATTATTTTTATTCCTTTTTATGTTGTTTTATTATTTTATCATGAATAAACAGGATTTTAATTTAAAGAAATATATAAGTTTGTAACTTTTTATAAAAAAAGCTTAATTCTCAACATATACAAAGAAATTCTAGAAAGAAGTATAGATAATAATAAAATTCGGTATATGTAATATCAAAGTATTTAACTACTCACTAGTAGACTTTTCTTTATTTTCATCAGTGCATTTAAAACATGCTGGAACTGGTGTGCTCCTTGCATACAAACACTTGCAGCTATTACAGTGCGTTTTAGTTGTTTTTTTTTTTTTGTATTTTTGCACCAGTCACAAAAGTGACATCGCCCAGCAGCAATATTTCGTTGATTTTTTGTAAATTGTTTTCTTCAACACTAATATTTAAAGCTGTTCTTTATTCTGCCTTTCTTGTAAAATATTACGAATCCGAACTTTCGAGTTTCCTGGTTTAATTTTTCCTTGAGACACTAAGTATATGTATTTTTCAACTCATCTACAGTAGTATCTAAGTTACTAAATGTTAGCATCTCTGGTTTATTAGCTGCACCTGATTCTTCGGCAATTTTCATGAAAACAAGAGAACCACTCTATATTTTTTAGGAACATAAGACAGAATCAAACTGAAATAAATCGAAACGATATCGGTCGCGCCGGTTGAATAGACCGTGTTTGTAAACTGATACTCTATCCTGGTTAAGTACAATGGTTTTTATTCAAAACTGATTAGTCCTCATGCTTATCTATTATTCTAGGAATAGCAGAGTTATTTTCGCTGGAGGAAAAATAACAAATGAAATTTAAAAAAAAAAACGGTTTTTTAGACCGGGCGCGACCTCTTACGGGTTAATGAAGAAGTAAAAGGTAAATAATACCTCCGTATTTGTGATAATAGTGAGGATAATTTAGTTCAGCAAAAAGGTAGAGAAAGTGTGCCATTTTAAATTTAGTATTTTTTTTTCGGCTCATTAACTATCGACATGGAAATCTAGGGTAAGAGGAATTTTCGTATATCCCTCATTTGAGGAATCCGGATATCCTCCGGTCCGGTCGAGAATGAAATAGCATCGCCTAATATAACGAAAAATTATCGCTATGCAATCGCTTTCGGATCTTTTGAATGAAATCGTATTAAATCTGATAACGTTTCACTCAACTTCGTCTCACCGTTCAACTTTGCTCGAAACGAGCAATGAAAATCGGCACGTATTCATGACCTATGTAAATGAGAATATCGTTTTGGCTGCTGATTGTAATCGCGCTTGCCAACAGCCAGCGGCTGGTTCCGACACAGGAAAAACGCAATCGATAATCCGTAGTTGCAGTCATTTGACACTTGTAAATTGAGCACCGCGCATTGACACGGGTTCGGAAATCGCGTTGTCGCAAAATTTAATCACATCGATTGTTATCCGGCAGTGCGTTATCTAGACAAGCGAAATCGCGGTCGCCAGCCGGCTAAGATTAGTCATCGCAGCGACGTATTCGTCAAAGTACGCAGTCGCAAAGTTAATCAGTCGACCGGGCGGCGCGATAATTTAAATTTATTACTCGTAGGCGTTTTAGAGACGAGGACTAGAGTCGGTCGGACGTGAGTGAAATTTGCCTTGATCCGCGATCGAGAGACGACCAGGAGAAATTACCGAATTTAAATTTTTCGCTGACTCAGCTAAGCACAATTTACAACGTAATGCAATAGGTGCCACGACTAACGGTATTTCCAGCTTCTCGATACCAGACGGAATTGTCGTGCCCTATGAATCATCTATCTGACGTGTCCGTCCGCGATTCAATAATTGCCAGTCGAGTCTCGTCCGCATCAATCTACCGCGGTGCGGGGGGGGGGGATTCATCGTTGTCGCATTCTGTCAGATTCTAGTCGTTCGGCTGGAATTTTTTCCCCGGAAAACCCCCTTTTACGTAGTTCCAGACACGAAAGTCGGCCAACTGCAGAAGTGCCCGAGAAATCCATCGCAAATGAAATAAAATGTATTAGCTGACGATGCTGTAAAATTTCATATCATTCGGAGGAGACAATCTCGGGCAAAATTCCAGCATCCGATTTCAGACTGCACACCCCCGGGGGGGTATATAAGTATAAAATTGAACAAAAAGGTCATACCATAATAAGACACGTTTCCGCGTGAACTAATAATAGTTCAATTAAGAAATCAATCGACAGAATTTAATTTAACGGGGTTTTAATTTCGCAGTTTAAGAATGGGGCTTCGGTATGGGAAGAGCGGGGTTTTCTCATAGTCACCCATTATGTTTGCATAGTGATACGCTAAATTATTTGTTGATGGACGATTATTAAGTACTTCTGGTGCAAAAGTACATTGTGATATGTCGCACGACTATTTCGTTTTAGTAAAAACATGAACTCTCAAATTGCTGATCATAAATTGAATGGAATGTTTACACTACGATGAAAATATGAATAAGGGTATAATAGCACTTTTGCGTTACGCATTTTTACGTGACATGGCTCCCGGGGGGGACATACGACATGCCCGAGTTTAAAATAAACAAACGAACAAAAAACGGTTAATATCTGAGAAAGTGGTACAGACGCAATTATGCTATATTAACGTGTATCGTTAGTATATATATACATGTATCGTTCGGAGTGCACGATGATTCCGAAATTGTTAAGCAATCTGAAAACGGCCGATAAAACTACTTTAAATAATTCCGATTTTTGTTTACTCGATTTTTTAAATTACAACGATTGTACTACCGGTGCTGTCGAAAGATTTTTAAACAACTTTTATCAGTTTAAAAAAAGAAAAAATTAAAAAAAAGGAGATTTAGATTTTTTTGAAGAATTTTCAAACCGGATGAGAGGGGCTTGCTCCCCGAAATGAAAAACAGACGTTTATTACAAAACTAAATTTTCGATCAATCATTATTACCCTTGAGTTGCGTGTTCCTAGAAAGCCAGGCGGAAAATTTTTTCTTTTTTTCAGATTAAAAATAATTAAATCGCACTTACTCTAGATAAGCCGAGAAAGGAACTCACTCCACTTGTTGGTTTAACTCTATTCTATCAATGAGGAGAGTAATCCTACACTCAGTATGAAACAAATCATAAGAAGAATTTTCGAAATTAAAGATCTGAAAAAAAGAAAAAAAAACAGGGATTTATAATACACGTGTGTATGAATTCTGTATCAACTCTGAAACTTGTCCATTTCTTCGAAGTATATAATTAATTTTTTTTTTTTGGTAATTAGAAGTTGCTTTCCAGTTTAGTTATTTATCATTTTCTTTTTTTTTTTTTTCAAAATATTTAATATATTTGTTTAAAATAAATACTGTCAATTATCTTTTTCGATGTTGTACACAGGTTTCTTGTTTTACTTTTTTATTTAATAATTAACAGTTTACAAAAATCTTTTCTTTTTTTTTTTTTTTACAAAATTTCGAATGATCGATCGTAATATAAAATTATAACTACTTATAATGTTGGCATTATTCAATTTAAAAATTAGACTTTTCTATTTTTACTCAAATTTACACAAGAAAAATATATATTATGTACAATATAGAGAGCCAATTTTCCCTTTTCTCGATGTAAATATTACAAATTTCGCCATTACCACGTCGACTTTAAACATAGAACGGCAAATTTTCTCTGTCCTTTGTGATATGCTTGTTTCTCCTCTACTACTATATGTGAGGTATTAATCGCAATATAAACACAACCCATATACATATACATATATATATATATATATTAATTACAACGTAATTCTTAGGCTACCCCCCATTCCAAAAAATGTCCCAATTTTATGTAACGTTTGTTATATTTTAAAGGATTTTTGTTATTGTTATTTAAAAAATGTCACAATTTTATGTAATGAAATATGTAAGGAAAAATGTCCCAAAAAAATATCCTAATTTTATGTAACGTTTGTTATATTTTAAAGGATTTTTGTTATTGTTATTTAAAAAATGTCACAATTTTATGTAATGAAATATGTAACGAAAAGTGTAACGAAAAAATGTCTTAATTTTATATAACGGAAGTTAAATGTTAGGATAGGATTTTTATGGTTATGTTATTTTTTATGTGTGTTGATGCCAGTAAGAATTACGTTGTAAATTTTGATCATTTAATACAAAGTATAGAAGAGAAAGAGACAGAAATGAAAGCAAGAGAGGTCAAGGGGCACAGCCCCTTGCGAGGCCAAAATGGCTGAGTTATATATATATATATACATATACATATATATATATATATAGTAAAAGTTTCAATTATTATTTTCATAAATGGAAAAATTGCCCGCACTCCATTCTTAAGGGATCTCGAGAATCCTCTCGACTGGGATAATGGCGATAAAAAGAATGGTACTAACTAGCAAGAAGAGGAAGATCGAAATAACAAGCTGGTTACTTAAAAATGAAAACATTAATGAGCCGCCGCGGAATCGCATATGTCGGTTTTTGATGTTTTGCACCGGGGGAAGGGCGCTCAAACGTTGTTTGTTACTGGACAAAGCCTTGCGCTTTCTCGAACAGACAACGTGAACATCTTTTTTGATCCTCCAAGCTGTAGGATAATTCCCAGAATTACGCGATAATTCGACGGATGTTTTATTTGTTTATTAACTAACGATCGCTGACAAATTGTTCTCCCCTTAGGGAACAGAGTCGTTCGTTCGTTTCATCTGCCTTATTCATCGTTGTCCGATTGAGTCATAATTCCCGTAAATGGTGTATTTTAAACATGACTACACACACGTATTCCGCAGTCTACACTATTTACTGCGGGGCCACCATGCACCGAAACACATTCCATAGGTCGGCATCGGCGCGTGTGTGAGCGTGCGCGTGTGGAAGGGCAATTTTTTTCGTCAGATTTATGCAAATCACGTACAGGCAGCTTTAATATTCCGACCGCGTGTGACGTGTTAGCGAACTAAATCGCGTCACGCTGCCGAACTTATATCTGTTCTTCCGAAAGAATAATTACAAAAGCTGCGGACGTACCGTCATCGAGTATTATTTTTTTAACGAAATAAGCGAAATAAATAATAGGCAGCCCCGAGGGCTTCCGAAGCGACGGGAAACAAAGAGCTGCTCTTTGTGAGTCCGCGAATGTTTTTGTTTTATCGTAATTTAGTCGTGCCTCTACCGGCGATAGATTAATTCTCGCTCGCAATTAATTCGATTTTCCCGGCAAATTTATTCGCGATGTTGCACAATCGGTAATTCGCTACTAAGCTATTTTTCGACCGAAAAAGTGTACACATTCAGAGTGCGCTAATGTCAGCGAATTAGCTACGATTTTCGATGTTTTTCGTATGTAGTCGGAATTTTCATGTTGGCTGTAAAAAATTAAAATAGTCCGTATTTTGTAGAAACTAAAATGAACGACGGTTCGCAATGAAAAATGGGGTCTAATGGATCTGAAGAGAATATTAAGGGCTAGTTTAGCTTTTTTTTTTTTTTTTTTTTTGTAGCATTTCGGCATAAGAATGATGCATTTAGAAAGGAAAAATAATTCGGAAATTGATCGGAATCACACTACGTACTAAGGGGACTGTTCGGGAAAGTGGAAGGCAATAGGGGCATATATGTATACACCATGCCGGTGACGCAGCAGTAGCACTGTGGACAGGAACGATATCTAGCCAAATCGGTAAATTGCAGTAATAATATACTCCCGTTAAGGCTGCTACTACACTGAGACGCAGCTACGACGACCCCTGCATGAAGAGGTCACACTCGATGATATTGGTAGTTGAATTCCCAGTCCTTTAAAATGCATCTTTTGCTCGAGCTGATCCTATATCTAGTTCTCGAATCTGCCGAAAGACAGTTTAATATTTTTGCAATAGCGGAAAAGATAAGCGAAATGATTCAAGAGACACCGCAGTTTTGATAGAGGCTACTGGAATTTTGTCTTTCCAAACCGGGCCCTCGCAGTATTGTACGGGCACAGCTCCAAATGCGCCTTTAAGATATACACTGGTGTTCTCGAAATATTCATTAGGCAACACGCTGCGAAACAGTATATCCAAATTGGTGATTAGAATTTTTTCAGATTTGTTCAATTACGGAGCAATGCAAACTTTGGACCATCCGGTAATAGAATCACGTTGAAACTGAAAGTTTTTCGCATACCGTAGAGAATTACAGATAAAAAAAAGCGTCTCTCGTATTTACGTCGAAGCAGTTTAAAAAAAAAATAATTATAAAGCGAGCGTTCTCCCAGTTAATTAATTAATGTTGAAGTTTTCGATTTGAAAAAGCTCGACCAATTTGAAAAGTCGGTCATCATTTCAGCAACGAAAAGTTAATGAAGCCGTTCTCCAGTAGAAATTTATCGTCCAAGGGGATGTTGCGCAACCATTGTGCCGATTGAAAGACTTACGAAAAAGTCTAAACAGCGGTGGAGAACACGCCGCTCTCCCCAACAAAAACCCTTTTTAAAAACACTATTGAAACGAGAGGGGATGTCCCCGGATGTCTCGTTAGCGGGACTACTCAATCACGAATTATCCGAGAATTAGTGTGTACCCCGTGATTACGTGTTCTATGGAATTCGAGACCTTCTGCAACCTTTTGTTCCAAACCTGTTGTTGCGGACCCACTTATAATACTTGTTATCCGTTGTTATCCGTTCTATAATCACAAGGTCGCGTTTTAATTTAAAGTTCCCTTTTTTTTTTTTTTTTTTTTCTAATACGGTGATATCCTGTGTAATAAGATTTGAAGTGCATTAAAAAACATCGCTATACTTCACTTTCAACAGTTGCCATGTGCCCCCGAAAACGCAGTTATAAATCATCAGGCTCGGCAGACCTGTTGAGGGGAAAGTGTAGAAATGAGTTTAGGGTGAAGTGAAATTAAAAAATCAATTCGGGGACTTTCGATCTCCAGAAAAACTTGTTTAATAAAGTTTCTCATCGATGCCGTTAGAAAAGACGTAAGGTTGAAAGGCTTGCGAGAGTCGGACCGATTTTATCCTTTAAATTAATATTTTTGTTCTCAAGCCGGGATTTTTTTATTTATTTTTTTTTCTTATAGAGGCTCTGTCAAGTACTTAATATCGAAATCACTCCATTTATATATTGTTTTTGGAAAAGTAAAAATTAAAACTCGAAATGGACTACTTCTACCACACGGTTAGTATTTGGAAATATTTCGCTGAAAGTACTTTAGAGCATTTTCTTAATTGAATATTTTTAAAATAATCTTCGATAACGATGTAAAAAAATACAAAAATTTTAACGCGCTATATAAATAATTCGATAGTTTTGCAAATAAGAAATACCCCAGCTGTATTATTAAAAATCTACGACGTCACAGCGAACGAACTTCGAATAGCGTTCCTCCGAAACGGAAATAACAGTTGAAAATTACTAATAAATTGTGGAAACGCGGCGAATGATGTACCGGCGTAAATAAGGAAAAAAATAACAACTATTATTTCCTATTTTACGTGTTACGTGCTCATGTCTAACTTGTGTAACCAGTTTCTGTGTGATTACCGGCTGGAAAGTTTTCAAATAAGTATTCTCTAGTTTCTCTCTCTTTAATCTGTTATGTCCGTTTCTTTTTTCGTTCTTTTGTGTTTTACTGTTTGCCAAATTTTTTAAAATAATTTTCAGTAACTCTTTTTTTTTTTTTTTTAGCTAATGGAACACACATGTAAGTCACGTCACTGAAGTAAATTTGTTGAAATCCGAATAAATCCAGCGCAAGTCATATTTTAAAAACAATTAAAGAGTTCGCACTTAAATATAAGTGCTAATGTATGAAATTAAAAGATCCGTTAATTATGCCGACTTCCAGAGTATTTTATGAATACCTATTCAAAGCATACAGTCTGTGTGGCATGAACAATATTCAGAACGGAACATTTGAAGTCTGCAGCCTAATACCATAATTTTGAAAAAGAAACTTTTTTATTTTAATTGGTAGGATTTTAGGAATAACATGAAAAATCTGATACGGGCAACACATGGCCCTTGTACGACTCTACTAAACATACGAGTATGTCTAGTAAATAAATGTGATAACGATGTACAAAACTTTGACTTTCTACCGATAGCCGTTTTTGAGCTATGAGAAAAATTTCACGAAACCCAGCAAGAGAAGTGTCCCTTTGGCCCAACCGATTGTAACTAATACTAGATGTTAAAAGAGTGATCAACTCAAAATTTTAACTTCCTGCGACTAGCCGCTTTTGAGTTATGCGTTGATGTATACATGCATATTTACATACAGATTCCAAAAATTTCCGTAAAATGTGAGACTCAAAATACTCAGAGAATACAGAGTAGGTACTTATTTTTATCATCATCCGTATAACGAGAAGTAATCAGAATCCGTTGAAATCTTACCGCATTAAATATTTTTCATGATTACAATACACTTCCTTCACTACCCGTACAAGGAAGTAAAAAAGCGAAGACTAAATTATTATAAAACACATCTTTCTTGGGGTTTCTAATTTAAAAATGCCTCCACCGGTGGGGAGAATAATTTACGATTGGGTTCAAAACACAGGCAGCTTTTTAACCGGAACAAATGCAGAAATTGTTAAGAGGACTGTGTATAGGAAGAGATTTGAAATATTTCTTAGCCGACCAACAAACTATGCAGCTCCTGTTTTGTTACGTTATTTTAATGCTGCTTGCTCAATTTTTCTATTCGACATTGTTTACCGCGTCGTCGTAATGCTTTATCGACGTTTCGTTCATCAGAGTTCTTTTAGTTTCCGTACACATCTCGTCTTGCTGTTCTTTAGAAATTACGATCTTCTTCCTTCCTTTACGCATCAGCAATCCCCTTTCGTACGCCATTTTCATTATTCCGTGTAGTAAATTTTAATTCTTTCCAATAATTAATTTCTCGGTGTTCGTTTTTCTTAGATTAAAATTATCTCTGTTACATTTATTTATATTCGTGTTGCTTATATTCTGTGTAATACATGTTTCCGGTCAAAATGGTTAAGCGGTTAACAGTGCGCGGACCACAGGTAAAGTTTGTTAAAAGTATAAATAATTATTATATTATAGTGGAATCATGATGCGCGCCGCTCGCGAAGCGGACTCACGTAATTTGGACTGCATTTGCGTACGGCCATAAAACACCTTTATTTGCTCTATATATTTACTTGGCGTGTAAAAAAAAATTGCTTAGTGATTACACCTGTCTATAACCTAAAGATATGCACTTTAGAATCAGCTAGGCCAGTCCGAAGATTACATAAAAACAATTTCGTTATTAAAGATACACATTGCCAACCACGTTCTTAGACCGGGGGAATAGTTCAAAAAAGAACATTACGAAATATATAACATTTTCTTATTACGTTTTGAAGTAAATGTGCAATAAAAATCAAAATAAAATGAAAAAGTAAAAATTGTTTATTTATTTATTTATCTATATATTTATCTATTTATTTATCTATTTATTTATTTATTTATTTGAAAAAAAGTAAAAAAGATAAAAAGTCAACTAAACAACACTTCTATAAGAATTATAAAATGAATATCGATGGGTACAGGGCACTTCTCCGTTGATCCGGGAAATATTACACACATGTAATTTGATCGTTGGACCTACCCATGGGAACAACACTCCCTAACCGAACTGATAGCCTTTTTTATAATTCTTCTGAAAAAGAGGGTTTTAATTGACCGCGTAATTTTTAAATTTACAATTACTAAATACTGTCGCTTCACTTCCGTTACATAAAAACGTTAGAATTAATAAATGGAATGTTTTCATATTGGTCACTAATATATTAATTACAACGTAATTCTTAGGCTAACCCCCATTAGAAAAAATGTCCC
The DNA here is from genome assembly GCA_039619475.1 of Icerya purchasi. Classification (NCBI taxonomy): domain Eukaryota; kingdom Metazoa; phylum Arthropoda; class Insecta; order Hemiptera; family Monophlebidae; genus Icerya; species Icerya purchasi. The sequence continues at coordinate 569,868,802 of CM077115.1, forward strand.
AAAAAAGTGTCCCAATTTTATGTAATGTTTGTTATATTTTTTAAGATTTTTGTTACTGTTATTTAAAAAATGTCACAATTTTATGTAATGAAATATGTAACGAAAAATGTAACGAAAAAATGTCTTAATTTTATATAATGAAAGTTAAATGTTAGGATAGGATTTTTGTGATTATGTTAATTTTTTTTTTTGTGTTGACACTAGTAAGAATTACGTTGTAAATTTTGATCATTTTAGATAAAGTATAGAAGAGAAAGAAAGAAATGTAAGCAAGAGGGATCACAAATGACACAGCCCCTTGCGATGCCAAAATGGCCGAGTTATATATATATATATATATACATATGTATACATATAAACTCGATTCTTCGGGTCCCGTCATTTTCTTGTTTATCCGTCAGTTCTCCTTTAATTTTCTGAATTTTTGATTGAATTTCTATTTAATTAATGATCCATCCGCCGTATTGTTTTTTTGATTAAAGGTTCGGCGTTTACGAGTTAAAAAAAAAAAAATGATAAAAACAACAGAATGAAACAATTAATTAAGCGTGAAAAGCATTACAGATTTTGTTGTGGGATTTTCTTATTACTCTCAGGATACAAATTGAGTAGTCATTAATATATATATATATATATATATAACTCTGATTATGTGACGCTAATAGTAACAATAAAAAATCCAGTAACACTGTTGCTTCATTTAAATACCCCCTGCAATCACGGTTTTTCCGTTAAGTAAATTTACCCAAATAATTCGTTAAAGACATTAATAAAATCCGCCAGTTGTGCCCGTACAATTAGAAATTGCCGCGCAAACCATAAATTAAAAATATTTAAAAAAAGTACCGACTTTAAGTTTTATTGCAAAAAAATTTAATAAAAATGCGCTAAAAAGTAAAAAAATATTTCAGATTAGTAGGTAAACCATATCCATTTCTGTATTCGTGTAAGAAAAAACGAGAACAATCCTTCCACGCTTAATATTGTTAATATTTTAAGTCGATCGCCTTTGTTATATTGATAAATAAAAAAATTTACCTAAAGGGGAACCACCACACATTTTTTCAACGTCTATTTGAACGACTACCGAGTATTTGTTTACCGATACTTATCGGTATACTCACATGGTACCCCATCACCGTTGGCTGATATATATGCACTTTCGAGTGAACAGAGAACCATTAAAATCGGTCTAAATAGATAAAAGTTTTTTTTTTTTTTTTTTTTTTTTTTTGTATGCGAACAAACATTCCAAAAAAAAAAGAAGACCTACTCGACGAACGTGTAACCTCCTTCTCTTTTGAAGTCGGCAAAAAGTGATACCAATTTGAATGTTTGATTATATTCTTGTATCGTTCCTATCAATAAATACGCATTTGCGTACACGTATTTAAGGTATTTAAGATTATATATATATATATATATATATATATATATATATATATATATATATATAAATATATGGGGCCACACAGATGTACTAGATTTAGAAAACAGAAACAATAATAAGTTGCAATTAAAGAATTTAGTTGTAAAGTACATATACATATATTGCAATAATTTTGTAAGATTTTGTCGAAATTATGAATAAAAGATATAATTATGTCGGGGGAACCCTCCTCGGATGGACCTACAAATTATTTAAAATACGAAATCAAACAAATCCTCTGTAATAATTACAGCAGACTTTATTATCATCTGTTTAATTTTCAAAAAAAACTATATCAGAATCCTGTCATTTTTTTCGGAATGTATTAATGTATTTTATTTATTTTGCTTAGGTAATTTTTTAATACTCTTTAAATGCTATTTCATAAAATTACAATATGGCGTATGTTTTTCCATTTGAAAGATGGTGTCATATTGAATCGAATCAAACATAAAAACCAAAACAGAAAGAAGAAACTTCCCATTTTCTCGTAATATTTCACATCGCTTATATTACTTTTTAAATGTTTAATGATGTTCATTTAATTGAGGATATGTTTTTATTTTTTCGAACGTTAGATAAATTAATTTTGAATTTTTATCTTCTCTTCTCACATTTACAGGTGAAATAAGTGTCTATTTTAATATATTTTTCCATCGAACACCATTTCTACATCTACACATATACTTAGACCTGCACGTATTATATAATATACATATGTGTGTACCTATGTAGGTATGTAAAATGTGAAGTGCGAAGAAATGAATGGATTTATACGTTCGCGGAATGATATGATAAATTAAGCCCGATAACAAGTTATTATTGTTCAGAATAGCTTATCTTTACACTTCTTTTTTATCGTATAATACCCAGATGTGTATGCTCTAAAAGATAAATATGTATATATACACATGCATTTTTAGTTATAGCAACGCTGTATTTTTATATCAGCCGAGTTGCAATAAAAATTAATTACCATCGGAATTTACAGCTACTCTAGCGCGCGTATTTTAGCAGGTTCACTTTCAGTTTAATCCTCGCCACCTTTTTTCTTTGCTTTATTTATTATTCACAGAAAGATGTTGAAATTTTTCTGACTGTGTACACACAATCCGTACACAATCCAACTTGCATTAAAGCCCGTCTACGCTCACAGTGAAAATAACAGCAAAAAAAATAACAGAAAAAAAATAACAGAAAAAAAATAACAGAAAAAAACTTTTTATAATATTTTACCTGACAGACGTTCGTTTTATTTTTCAAACCTGCTCTCCTCCATATAATTTCCCCCATTGACTTCTAAATGGAATTTGCAATCTGTTTACGTACAGTCTCCCTATATTAGTTGCAGGGATGTCTGCTATCCCCGCCTAAAGTATTCTCTCTCTTCATTCCCATAATTATAATTTCCCCGCCGCGACATAATTAAACAGGAATTTTACGGCCAATTCCCTATTTCCTTCTAAAGGTAACCCCGTTCTTATAGTTGATTCCAGAAGGAAGCCTCTTTTGTCCTTCCAGATTGTCATTTTCATCCGTCTTCTGTTTCATATTTACAAAATTAATTCACGCCTATCCTACAGTATGCAATATATTCTTTACCTCTAATCATCTCTTTTACATTTGATCATATCTGACTCCATGAGTGCTCTTTAGGCCATCTACTTATTTCATGTTGGGTAATACTCTCGACTGACAATCCCCCCCCCAAAAAAAGAAAAATTCTTTTCTATTCTTGATCATTCCTGTAACTTTATTATTCTCCGTATATTGAACGTATATTATTCACTCGTCCATTTTCTAGCCATTCGGGCAACTTTGGTAATGAAACGACTGATTCTTTGACTCGCTGGTTCTTACCGTCCCTTTTCTTTAGAAAAATCCGAGATACTCTATAATCTCCTACAACTGTATAAATGCTTTCATTCCAGGTTTTAGTTGGAATGTTTCCGCTTATTCTAATAAACGGTTTTTTTAATCTGTCTGTTCAACCCATTCTTACTTCTAATTTAAGGTTTTTTTTTTTTACTTCATTTCCCCATTCGATCGTTATCTCCGTTATTTTTAACCCTATATACTATCTCTTTTTTTTGTTTTTGTCTTTTATTAGTTTCCTCAAAGAACATTGGCATTTCTGTGGGAAGCGTTCTTCTGTATTTCCATTTGATGACACTTGTGCTTTCTACTCCTTATTGCGCTTCTCTTGTCTTTTCCTTCTCCACTTAATACTCTTGCTATATGCTCTTTGTCATTTATGCAATTAAGTAAAAGTAAAGTAGCCCCCCATATATCCTAGATATCATGGATTGTGCAATTAAGCTTTTCATAATGTACTTACGGTTCCAAAGGGTCTAAAGAGAATACTGGGACTAGTTCCTTTCTTTCGGCCGCCTTTACTTTCCCCTAGATTTCTCTGGTCCTTAATTATTTCAGATTAGATATAAAACTGATAGCGACTTGGATCCGGAACGAGACAATTCTCAAAAACCTACGGTATCTCCCCGGTTTGGTAGCCAAGCGTCTTAACCATTAGACTAAAATATAACTGATTTCTTTTCCTTTTAATTGATTGAGCCAAAAAAAAAGAGTATATTAAGAGAGGTCATCAGGAAAAGTGTCCTGTTACGAAATTTGTCCCATATATAAGACGTTAATGTGATATTAGCGCTCCTACATCCCTTGGTGATGAAAATTGGAACTCATCAGGAAAGGTGTCCTGTCACGAAAACTGATAAAAAATGTGGTTTTAATGCGATATTAGCGTTCATACATCCTCTCTGGTGGTGAAAATTGGAACTGAAAGATTTTTTTCTGTCGAACGGCGTAGCTAATGAAAAAGTTTACCCATCTATAAGAATTATAGAAAAACTAGACCTGGTGCGGTGAAGAGGGCTTGAGCCATTCCGAAGCCTGAAATGCGAGTTTTATATACACACACACATATATATATATATATATATATATATATATACACACACACACACATATATATATATATATACACACACACACACATATATATATATATATACACATGTATATATATATATATAAGAAAGAAAGAAAACAAAAATAAACGCAGTCACCTAGACTTCTTTTCGATAAAAATGAGATAAATCGGTTGCTTTTTTAACGTTTAATAATTTTTTTGTTGTCAAGAATAACACACAGTTAGTCTTCGAAATGTTTTACAAGTAACACGGATCCAGCTCTCGACTTGGTTCAAAGGACCGGATTTTATTTGAAAGTACATGTAATTGTAAAAATAAATTTAAGTACTAGGAAAAACCTTTAATTATCCAAAACCCCGTCCGCGTAGAAATATATCGGGTATAACCATTGTTGATTACTCCGAGTATATAAAAAGTGTTGTTGATGTTTCGATCTTTTCGCATTGTACAGAACTTAACTTGCGATTGTTCTTTAAACAACGGGGGTTTTGCATAATTCGCGGTGAAATATGTTAGCCAAATTTTAAATTTGGACAGAACGGAATAATCTGTATAAACGAAAGAAGAAGACCGTTCGTAAATACCTTAAACGTCACGAAATCAGAGGGTCCTCACATTACGCTATATTAATGGTATCATTCGATACGCTATCAAGGATAATAGTTTGGCCAAATGAACTTATATTGTTCAGGCCAAAAAAAAAAAAAAAAAAAAAAAAAGGATAATAGATAATTTTGACTGATAATTTAAATGTGATAAAAACACGTAAAAATCTGTAAGAATATGTCGAGATTTACAACTTATGATTTAACATTTCATATGTTCAAGGTTATCTCCCACTTCATTAGAATCATTCAATAAGAAGGATATATTAAAAACTACATTCTGATGTGTCACTGAACATATTAAAATCACCGTCACCCCTGAAAAATGTATTATCATGTCACATCCACTTTTTTTATCTCTACCATCAGTTTCCGCGGATATTTATTTTCCCGTTTTCTACAACACGATCTAAGTATCGTATATTATTCATACTCGCTCTTGCGCAGCTTCTTCTAATTTTGTAGAATTTAAATTTCCGCTGATATTTAATATTTCCCCCCTTTCTGTATCAAAACGTCAGTCTATCGCGTATCATCAGGTATAACACAGTCGCTGTGTTAACAGAACAAGTGGGGGGGTCCACCATCTGGACATGTAAATGAGTCGACAAAAAAAGAACGCCCGAACCGACAGAAATGAAACAAAAACGAGGGGTTAATGCTTCTGGAAGCGGAGGAATAACATTGGTCGGGTTATTGTTGTCGATAGTAGACGTGTCAAGTATTAATGCGCGCGCCCTGTTTATAGTACTTTGAGCGACACTGACGCTTGGAAACGAAGCTTTTTTCGTTGGGGGCACAGACTGTGATTACAATTTTCAAGTTTGACCTTCTTTTTTAAGATAACAATAATAGCCGAAAGTAAGTGAAAAAAAAAAAAAAAAAAAATAGCGTGGAGTTTACAACGTTAAAAAAATGTGGGAACAACAGTGAACATTTGTAAACTGAATGAGTGGAAAATAGTTTTAATTGTTCAAAACTTAGTTACAAAACAAGTTGGCATCAGTGGCACTCGATAGCGATATAGAGTGGGTGTAGAGTATTCAATGAGGAAAGGATTAAAATCATTATTAAAAAGACAACAAACAAACGAAACAGAAATACCGTTCAATAGCGTCGAAGATATTTAAGCTGAATGAGAGCGTAGCTTGCGGATAGAGGAAATGTGTTGGTGGCGACGGCACATGATTCTTCGCAACGCGGGTTAAACTTGTTTACTTAGTAGTAGCGGCTAAGTGACAATCAGAAAAATAAATTTTATTAACTGATTATTCGAAAGCATGCGTAATGTTGTGCAAAAGTAGTCGGAAAAAAGATAAGAGGTAGAGTCTCGATAACAAAATACGGTCGTTATCAACGTTACACGATACTCGTTCTTGGGGCAATAACGGTGTGTCGATCATCGGCTCTATGAAAACTGACGAAATAGAAGAGTGGCGAACAAGAAAGTCGATGATTACCGGTTTTCGGGGGAAAAAAAAAATCATTCAAAATCGTTTCCCTAACGGTGATGCTTACGTATTTCTTCGGGGGAGGGGGAAAATACATTAATTTTCTTCGCAAATAAAATTTTTACGAATTACAAAACTGCCCAAATTAGAGAAATTCTCCAAATTCTATTAAACACCAAAAAAAAAAAAAAAAAAACTCGCCATTATCATGTTCGAAAAACCTTTTTTTCAAAACTAATTACGAATAGTGTCTTTTACGAGACAGACCTAAAAATCAGAGTTCAAACGGATGATCTGCTTTTAATCGTTTGCATTTTCGTTAATTAATTTCAACTTAAAGAGGAATTGCCGATGACGTTACATTTTTAAAGGGTCCCTTTCCCGGGAAAGCTGAAATTATTTGTCCCACAGTAAAAAAAAAATGCGTAAGCGGGTTTTTTTTTCTTTTTTGGTTTTTTCTTTTTATGGCAATTCCAAAATTTAAAATTTTCAGCAATTTTCCCCAATCACATTTCGTTACATAAATACTCTTTATTTCAGCTTTTTTCTCAATAGTTCCGTATACGAAAATTCTCTCGGAACATTGTGAAAAAAAAAAAATGAAAAGTTTATTAATTTTCTCTATAAATCGAATTAATTCTTAATTTTACCCTACGAGAAACGTACACGAAATAAAGATAAAGCGTGTGGGTGTCCTTTGCCGCACCAGATAGTGAAGTAAAAAGATAACAGATCTACCGAGGATAAATAATAAGTCCGAAACTAGTAAAGTTCTTGTAGCTAATTTCTCACCTACGCGATAGATTTAGTGATTTATTTATTTTTATTTTTTTTGTTTTTTTCTTCTAGAGATGCTACTTATCAGTTTATAATAGTATTTAAAAATGTTATATCTAAAATCAAATGATGACCGTAAAAAAATTGATTTAATTCTTAATTGCGGTTGTAGTGCTCGGTACTATTATTATACGCGGTTTCGTAATTAGCTACAACCGTTTTAGAGGAATGTGATGTGCTCTATTCAACGCATACTTGTACGAAATTTGTTGTTTTCATAATACCGTAGCAAACATTTCCTCTACCATCAAAACCTCTTTTTTTTCCAGTTAATATGTCCTCCTGGCGGGGAATACAGTGCATCTCGTTTTTACGGATTCTAAAACTTTTTGTCTGTAATGCCAACTGATAACACTCGTGCGGCGCAAACGCATGATCTCAGAACCTCCACGGAATTTTGACGAATTTCTGACACTCATTCGACCGAAAATAGAGAAAAAACTGTCTCTAGATCGTCACCGTTTTTGTAGGTAAATTTTCTCCCATCAAGCAATCGACCTGGAGGTTTCTGTGGTGGAAATTCGTGTTTGAAAAATAGAAATAACCTCATACGTTCGGCATATCATCGCGATGTCTGTAAAGTAGTTTGGGCTATAGAAAATCGCGAAATCGAGACAAATGAAAAAGGGAACAAGAAAGGAAATTCTTTTCAGCTAGATTTCACTCGAAAGAAAAATTCTCCTTCGAGTTGGCCGTAAAGAAAAACACAACACGGTGTGATACCTAGAAGCATTTTTCGATAGAAGGATTCTACTCTTCCGGAAGAGAATTGGTCAAGGATTAAAGAAAGTAAAAAAAAAAAAGGCAATGCGAATAAAACCCGCTTCATAAATTCAGAATCGATCGGGACTTTTAATTAACGTAGAAAATAAATCCATTCGAAGATACCTATCTCCCCCCTCCCCGTTTAAACGTTACGAAATGTTCGGAAAAGTAACTCCTCTGTGTGTCCTCATTTGAAACCAATTATACCCATAAATGTAAATATGTAAATCTATTGTGATAAGAAAATTATTTTCGCAACTAGCGCTCATTTTAATAAAACTACGTAAAATCGGACTAAATGGCAATGAATTGTCCAGTCACGATCGTTAAAAAAAAATGTATGTAAGAGCGAACAAAAAAAAAAGAAAAAAAAGGATTCGTATAAAAATAATATAATTGGTATATAAAGAGAGATTACGGCGAAAAGTAATAATAACGCGCTATATTTTTTTTTTTTTAACTCGCTTTTTTACTTTTTTGAATGTGATATGAATAAATCTACCAAGGTGAACTACACGTTACATGCATGCATGAATACATGTAACCCACACACATTCCACCCGCACCGATATCTTTCTACAAAGTAGTTTATAATAGCCCGATGGCTATTTTACGTTAGAAGCGGATCGCTTTTATATTTGCACGAATTTCTACTTGTATGTGAATATGTAATTTATATCGATTTTTTTTGATTTTTTTTTAACGTTTAAAATTATGAACACGACGCGAAATGGGTATAAACGATGTAAATTACAGTGTGCACAGGCAGCTCTTAAAAGCTGAAGTATCGAAAGAATTCTCAAAAATGTTTAAATAGAAGAAAAAATATATATATATATATACAGGTACGACAAACGTTAAATTTTTTACGGTAGAATTTGAAGAAAAAAAAAAGGGATACAAGTTTTCAAATCACTAAAATTTTAATTGCTACAATTAAGAGACTGCAAAAAATTTGAAATAGGAACTATTCGATGTGCGCATGGGGATGGGGCGCGGAAAATCAAAAATCGGTATTATTATTTTTTTTTTTTGAGTCAGCATTTGGTATCGATTGTTTTCGAAAAGAAAGTTTCAATCGATTAAGAATATGCGAATTCTCTTAGGGAATTCAGTATTTGAATAAATGGTAAGATATCCGTTGCAGTAGGCTGACTCCATTGTCATATTTGACGAATATAATTTTACAGAATTTGTTAGTTTAAAACATTAAAAATATGTGCGCCTGTCGCTAGTTTCGATCAAAAAAAAAAGGCCATTTTGTCATTGCAAAATTATGGTAAATAATCGAAATTTTAATAAAATCGATTTTTAACACAAAAAATGATCGACAAACTAATAAAAATTGATTATAAACAAGCAGACAAACTGTAATTACACAGTGTAAGTTATTTTTATATCTGTTTATTTCTCACTTATTAGTTTATTGTATAGAGTAAGTAAACTTTTTTTTACACCAATTTAAACAATTATTTAACTATTCCGTGATTTCATGAAGCTTTGTATTTAATAAAAATTAAATAATCGTTTAAATTGGTGTATAAAAAAAGTTTACTTACTATACAGTTATTTTTATAATTATTTAACGTTTTCTCTATATTGAGTCATATTACTCCTGCGCCAAAAAAAATTTGCACGTGCCTTAATTATTTTGGTAATTTTAACGTGTTAATACGGTGTTCTCGTTTATCTCCAGATGTTCGACAAATTCTGCACACTACTACATACAGCGTACGTATTCGCTCTCCAAAGGTCTCTCAATAAAAACTATCCACTTCTCCCAATATATACAATTAATTTTGATGTTTTTTTGTTTTTTTTCGGTTTCTAATGACGGAGGTCTGTATAATTTTTTTATCGTACCTTTTTGGTTTTATAAAGGAGCTGCCGCGATTTCATATTTTGAATTTTTTACTTATAAACGGGGTGGTTATCTGGTGATGAGTTACAAATTACTTTAGGGGGGTGTGATTTTTGAGATCGTTTTAAATTCCGTATTTTATATTTTTGACGGTTTTTTTCTCGCCTAATATAATCCATATTACTTCTTATAGAGTTTTATAGATATGGTTTTAAAGAGAATTTTAAATGTAATTTATGATATTCAATTATTATAACTCAACCCGTTCCCCAGAACTATTTTTGACATATTTCAATTCTAATATTTTTGTCGTACCATCTTATTATGATTCTATACATATTACATGTGAATCCTAAAAACACTTAATTAGCCCATCCGAGACTGTTTTCGGTTCCCATCTCTCTTTTCTGATTAAAAATATAAAACTTTATTCTATTTTTTAATAATAAAAATTTAATGAAATAATATATTTTTTTAAATTACTTTTAAAATTAATTTTTTTCTATACATATCTTCAGATCAGAACTTGCCGTAAAGTTTGTTATCATGGCCGCCGTGATAGCCTAGTAGCATGAACGCCTGATTACTAAGATAGTAGTCATGGGTTCGATTCCCCCCGGGGAAGGCCGAAAAAAGAACTACAGATTGATTTAAAAACAAAAACTGAAAAGATTAATTTAAAAAATGAAAAAATGATTAGAGTTAGTGATCAAATGGCGCGTTTAATGCTAAGCCAAAAAAAAAAAAAAGAAAAAAGTATATTATCGTCATTAAAACGTCTTAATTATGTTTAATTTCCTCCGTAACTGTGATTGTACACTTTATAAATGTTTTTAATTAATAACCTTAATTACAGTTACACAGTTACGGTATTCTATTACACGAAATTAATCACTATTACATAAAATACACAACGTCATTTATTGTACCTTTTTTAAATAAAATCAAAATAAAATAAAATAAAGTAATTCATAAATATATAAAAATAAACTTGTCCGACCGGTTTATGATTATGTCTAAAACAGACGAAACCGGTCGGACAAGTTTATTTTTATATATTTATGAATTACTTTATTTTATTTTATTTTGATTTTATTTAAAAAAGGTACAATAAATGACGTCGTGTATTTTATGTAATAGTGATTAATTTCGTGTAATAGAATACCGTAACTGTGTAACTGTAATTAAGGTTATTAATTAAAAACATTTATAAAAAACGTTTTAAATTGTACAAAACCGGTTAAAAGTATAATAGAAAAAGCGCTGATACCTTAAAGTTTTCTTTTTTTTTTTTTTTGACTTGGCTTCAAATACCATTTGGCCACTAACTCTAATCATTGAATTAACCAAAGAAAAAAAAACAAAAAAATTAACGTTTTCAGTAAATCAGTCTTGATCGCCCTATATCTTGATAGCCAAGAGTTCGCGAGGCTATCGCGACACGGCCTTACCTGAAAGTTGCAAGATTTACTTTTAATAGTTCGCCGTTTATTGAGGAAATTACGGTTTCGACACAGCCCTTAATAGAGTCCATTTTGCGTTGCTACACATTTCGTTATAAAATGTAGCGAATCTTTTTTTATGGATATTTTAAAATAAAACCAAAAAAAAAAACCCCAAAAAAACCAAAAAAACAGAAAAATGATAGATGAAAATAATAAATTAAGTGAAAACGTACCGGTATGTATTCGCTGATGCGCTTTAAGATGAGAACTCTTCGTGTACACTTTTTTACAACCTGCAGAAAAAACAGGAGAACACACAAATAGATTATCAGGAAAAATGAAATAAAATAAACATTATTATTTTATTCGGTAATACGCGATATCTTTGTGCAGGCCGGCGTTTTAGCTGTTTATTGAATTTATCGATCGTTTCGAATTCCGAGAATTTCTTTAATGAATTCTCCTTTTTAGCGGCATAATTATCTCATTAATCTCAGACAGCTGCTCTGCTTTGGGAACGTTCGAACGTTTGAACATATACACAGAAGCGGCAGTAGCAGTTTCCAGATTAGTCTATTTATTATTATTGCTTTTTGCTTCTCTCTTTTGCTTTCTCGTTTTTTCTTTTGTAATTCTTCTATGTAAATAGAATTTTTCACTGGAGAAGTGGGCGAGCGCGTCTGACAATTTTAAAAAAGTAATCGAACCGTTTAGTAACGGTAATAAATTAACCTTCAGTTTGTCTACGACCCCGCTGAGACAAAAGTAGTCCCGAAAATAATTCATCGAACCGCAACATCGGTGTTGTCCACACGGACCCCGATGAAGAAAATGTAGCATGCCAGAATCGTATAAAAATTCTCTAGCGCCGAGTTACTCCGGAACCTCTCCTCGCAGGTAAAAGTTTAACAAAAAAAAAAAAAAAACCGAAAAATAAATAAATAACCGAAATGAAGGAAACGAACAGACATCTATCTCCGTATTCAATTACTGCCGCGAACAGAGTGCACATAGCTGAATTACTAATATATTTATGTTAGAAATTACCGAGTTTATTTAAGAAATTACGCCCAAAAAAAAAAAAAAATCTAAATTTCGGTGGCCGGACAATTTAAGCGACTCTGCAATCTGCGCGCGCGGATTATAAATATGCACCCGTCTCGTTTCCGCGTATAATTTTTGTAAAAAGAAAATTAATGAAAATGGAAATGTATTGAATTTTTCAAAATTAAAGACACCGATTACGCGTACACGAATTCAACTCTGTTACAATCGGAAATGACAAATTTTCATGGTAATAATTTTTTTCTCTTTCCGTCTCGAACTTGATATCTTTTTAAAATAAATTGAGGTTAGTAATTTTTTCTCAGTGGTCAATTTTTTTAATGCTAAAATTTTCTATCGCTATGGAACTATAGGTATATATCTAACACTTTAAAATTTACTGTGTTTAATTTCCTTTTTTTCCTTTTTTTGGCCCGACTTTCGGCCTTCGGCCAGTTTTATACTGTTTTTGAATAAATTTTATTGCCGATTTTACTTAGAAGAAAAAATTTCAAGTAAACTTGCGAGTACATTATTTCATTAATATTTCGCAATATATAATTCGTTATCAATATTCGCCGTCATTAAGGCAGATGGTAAAAGTTTCACAGACCCTTTTTATTGTGAAATTCTCCGCTAAATTGATAATTAAAGTATTCGCCGATATTATACAGGTAAAAGTCCGGTGTCCAACCTGTAACATTTTCTTTTCATTTTTTTTTCTTTTACACTAATAGCATGCTGGCCATTCTAACCTTTTCCCCTCATATACTTGCACAGGAAATGTGTGATTCACTCTATGCTAAATTTAAACGGCTTCAACGTTAATGGGCTGAGATATAGAGAAAGGGTCATACTATATAAAGGACTCTTATTCAAAATCCTGTTATGCGTCTACGTCTTTCCATCTACTAAATTTTGAAATCAGTCAATAAATTACAACGAAAATGTCTTCTAAATATTGGCTCTCTATATAGAACAACATCAGCCGTAAATGTTATTTGTCATATAAACAATTAAATCTAGCATAATTTCTGAGAATATTAAATTACCTAAGACTACCCCACGTTTCCTGCCTCGGTTTCATTCTATTCCTGTCTGTCGTCGTTCCACTGTTGTTTCCTTAATTAGACTCAGAATCAATCATTCCCTACTCTCGTCTTCTCGCTTTCGATTCGCTTTGTGCCCTTCTCCTTTCTGCTTTCTGAACCTCCTTATATTTCTCACTCAAATCATATCCTCTTTTCGAATGTTCTGCACTCCTTTCCTTCCTATTGCTTTCAGTTGTTCCGCTACTGCTGTCCTTTGTGAGTTTCATTTCTGACCGCCTGGCTATTTAGTTCTATCTCTTGATTTATCATGTTGTTGGGTCAAGGCCACTGGCGCGCCCAGGGTAGGGGAAAAAAAAACAAAAGACTACCAGACTTCTCACGAACGCAATATATTTAAGTCCTGTGTTTAATAAATTCGAGGATGTCCTATCAATAGAAAACTTTAAATCTATTATTAACGGGATGCCATAATCTCTAAATGGCAATCCGGATGGGACAGTTGTGACACGGCTGGTCATAATATCCATTTTTTCCTTGTATAATAATTCGATTTGAAGATGCCAATATTAATAATTTTTATAGTGCGCAGGTGCTCTCTGGATAATGTTTGGTAAATATATGTATAGATTTCATCTTACTAGTGGGCCAGAGTATACGCTTTGTAGTACTGCTCCCGATGATATTAAGCACACCTTATGTACACGTCCGGCTTTCAGTAATTTACGTAGTTCGCATTTCCTCTTCTTCTTTCGAGCTTACACTAACACCTAGCGGTGTAATATTAGGAGCTTTCTTTTATTTTCTGAAGCAGCGATGAAGTTGAAATTTTCGATTAGCTAATAATTATTTATTTGGCGGCATATCATCGAAGTCAACTGTGAATCCAAATTATTGAAAACATAATCAATTCTGTACTGTCGGAGTGCTTCGCCCACAACTCTTTATCATTAACTATACGGATGATCCACAGATATCATTGACTAACACTATATTGCGCCTCTTATGTCTTCCCGCTCCACACATTATTCCCATTATATTCATTACTTCCTACTAACAACATTTGATATCGTATGAGGATATAATTGACTCGTTCCTATTCTAATTATTCCTGGGTAAAGTAAGCCGAAAATAAAAATAAAGAAAAACCCTTAACTACTTACAGCATCAGGGACTATGCTTTTTATCCATGTTATTGTTCATACTTCTAGTACACTTTGCAGGAAGTTTCCATACGCATTTATTTTAAGCCTTTCATTACACTTTTTAGATTTTCTTATTTCACACTACCGGTTAAATTACTCCCTGCTCCTTTATACATCATGCAAAAATAAATAAATTTGTCCTTCCAGGAGTTGTGTCGAAGCCAAAAAAAAAAAAAAAAAAAAACTTTGAAAAAAGTTTTTCATACCCTCAGGGTATAGAACCGGTTTGGTCTATCTCTTTTACTTGGCTTTGTCGCCGGATGTTTCAAAGTGACTTTTAAACTCTTTCTTATTGATAATGAAGTTTGCCAAAAAATTGATAATTTTTTTTTTATTCCCCGAAAATCTGTAGTGCTCCTTACACCGGCCGACCACCATTTTAATAAGTGATTTGATTTTTCGGACACAAATTTAATTACACTTTCACACAAGGAATTACCTCGCTGCAACAAATAAAAGACACCTTACCGGAGACTATCAGACCATTTCCAGGGATTTCCATTCATTCTACACATAAAACGCATAACACACACACACACACACACACACACACACAGATAGTTGGAAAAACATTTTAATCGATAGCACGGTATATATATCTATATATAGTGTTTTGTCGGCGCGCAAAGACATACCTAAAAAGTTGCAATGATGAATGCGTCTTTTCTCCAATTCCGGGTTGTTGCGTCGGTTATACCTTTGATTGGGCCTGACTATCGGTAGAGTTCCGTGCTGCGTGATCGGATACGGAGGCGGAGGAGTTCTTCTGACGATCGGGTTGCCGGACGAGTTTCTCGGTTCGCTATTCGAAAGCAAAGGCGACGGCGAAGGGAGCGCGTTCGGTGGATACAGTATTCGAGCGGCCGTTGACGATTGCGACGAAGGGGACGGCGGCGGTGCGCTGTAAGCGTTGACGACTTTCGAATTAAAATGATTCTGCAAATGAGGCGGCGGGTGGGGCGGGTGTTGATGGTGATGGTGTTGATGGTGATGGTACTGCTGGTGATGGTGGATGACGTGGCAAGCTGAATTGTAGGGCGGCTGCTGCTGCTGTGGCGGAGTGGACGAGGTCGTCATCAAGTGAAGCGTCGTGTCGGCTCCGGTCGGCGATGGTAACTTTTCCGTTTTGATCGTTGGTAAAGTCGGATGCGTGGCGGTCGGTAACATGGAGCTGACGTCGCCGTAGTGATCTTGCGACGAGGACGATTGCGGCGACTGCGTATCTTCGGTCACTTCGACTTTTATGTGCGGGATGGCGGCCACCGCCGCCAAAGACCCGATCATTTCGGCGTTCTCCGGGTCTAGACGTTGGATGCTGGACGCGATGTCTTCCCAGACGCCGAGCTTGTTCGCTTCCTCGTCGGCCGACGACAGGTTCGGCTTCGTAACGTTAACGTACGGGCAGCCATGCTGATAGGCGGACGATATCGCTCTGCAATTGATGGTATTGTTGTTGCTGTTCGGCTGACAAATGGCGCTCCCGGTCGTCGAAGGGAATCCGAAATTCGAAATCGGCGAATCGAAAAACTCGTCGATCTGGGCGGCCGACTCGCGTCTGATGTATTTGTTGTTATTATCCTGATCGACCGATAGCGAACACCGGACGTAGTCTGCATTATTTGCGTCTTCGTCTAATCTTTGTAGACGATCGAAATCGTGCTTGTAGAAGCGAGTATCCAAGGCGTCAAATTCGCTGGCCTAAAAAAAATTGATAAAAAACAACATTTCAGTCATCGTGATAATTACGGAAATCAGCTACCGAAAAACGGACACTACTTCTTCAGCCGGCTAATAGTTCGGAGTCCGCGAACGATTAAACTATGAGGAGGAGGTACGCAAAGTGTAAAGTAAAGTAAGTCCCATGGGACTCTTGATAAAGTGATAAACGGGTGTTGTGAAGTTAAGCTTTTTCATCGTGTACACTTAAAGACCTAATTGATCTAAGCAGAATACCGGGGCCAGCAGAGTTCCTTTCTAGGCGGTGTAATTTCGTTTTATTTTCGTGTTTCTTTTACCGAAAATTTAATTAAAATTACCGCAACGAATTAATTTCGTAATAATTGTAGAACTTTTAATGTGCTAGCAAAATTACAATTATTGCCGGGTGATCGGCAGAGAAATTTTTGAAATTCTCGCTTCTACAATTTCAATATAAATTTTTCTCATAGAAGCCTAGCCCGAGAAGTTTTTTAAGATCGGTGTGCAATTTTCAATGGGCGCGCAACCGTACAAAGAGGATCTCTGCGCGCCCCGTATCGGCCGTAATTTCTGGATCCGTGTGCGAATGTGTAAATGCGGAATTGGACCGTTTTGCTACGTGTACTGCGGACAGACTCAGACGTGCTGTTTGTTTTGTTGTTTTTTTTTACTTTTTTTACCTCATAATCTGTAACTGTCCAAACAGAGCGCTCGCAGCGTTGAACTATATCTCGAGAGAGACAAGCATGCCTTTCAACGGAGCATGACGTACATTTACAGAGTGACTCTGCTCGCATAATAACGTAGCCGCGTCAAGGTTACTAGCCGCAAACGGTGGCTAGAAAGAAGTAGCGGCATAGATGCATTCTCGGAAGGTAAAAATGAATGAAAATATTAATGTTCATACATCTGCCGTACGCGCGTGTTGTACATTCCCACACGAGGACCAGATCGATTATTGAACACCATGCGTTGAAGCAGCGAACAGTACAGCAATGCTACTGATTATATGGCTGGAAGGTGACTACAAAAATTGTGGAATTATCCGGTCTCGATTATTCTGCAAACTCTTCGACAGCTATTAATTAAAATTAAAATTTATAGAGTTAATGGTAACGTTTTAAATAACGTTTTATTTCCCTTGGACGTACATACATATGTGTGTACCAATGTAAGAAGAATGTAGAACAACTTTTTCCAACATTAAAATGATTTCATTGTAAGCGGAAATTACGAAAAATTTTTTAAACCAGCTCTAGAACAAAAAAGGGTGAGAATCTTAATTTTCATTTTAATTTAGCGTTTTCTTTCAATCTGACGGCTTTTTTTCGTTAATTCGCCGTCCGGTTTAAGATGAGCCAATTATTGTGTGCTATACGGAAAATTTAACACACTTTCCCGAATCGCTACCGTCAAACTGCTCCCCTCTGTTATTAAGTCTGTAAATTGTGCTAATACGCACACTCAAGTATCCAGATGTAATATAGCACACACTTTGAGTGTGAAGGAACCGAATGACATTAAAAACAATTCTAGAAGAACTCTGATTTTACAGAATGCAACATATTCATCGAATCATTCATTAACTGCACGTTCTGTCAGTGTAAATCGCACCGGGGAGGATCCTTATGGCTCAAACGCTGCATGTTCAGTTTGAAACGTTATTGCCTAATGTGGCAGCTGATTCACAACTAAACGTTACATTCCATGACAGCATAGCGGACTATACCATACTCTTAGAAGACCTCAACATGAACTAGGAACGCGAGTTGTGGTGACCCAGTTGCCGGGACCGTACTTATCTTTCCTCAATGGGAACACTTCTCCAGCCAGCTAATCGTACTGATGAACAAAATAAGCATAGCAGTGAAATAACGGCGAGCATGATATGGCGCTTGTAGAGCTAGAAGCTAAGAAACACTGTTACTGATTGAAAGGGAACGGGAAATCATTCGACGGGATTTTTGACCGTTTAGGACTTACTTTCTTTCATATATCTGAAAATGCTTTTGCTCCCAACATTTTTTGCTCAAGAGCCATCCAACCTACATGTCCCCGCGATAATTCGCTTCCATTTAGCGGGTGTTCCGCACTATTGTTCTTAATGGTTTAGGCAGTCTAATACCTAATAATAAAGTAAAGTAAAGTAAAGTAAAGTAAAGTAAAGTTAAATAAGTCCCATACTCGGGCGTCGGGGATTGTGAAGTTAAGGTTCACAGTGTACAAAGTTTAATGGATCTAAAGAGAATACTGGGGCCAGTTCCTTTCTGCTTGGGATTCACTTTTACTTTCCCGCAGATAATTCTCTGGTACCCCCAATTCAATTTCAGATTAGGTATATACCTGGGAGCGATTTGGATCTGGATCGAGACAAGTCTCGAACCCGTGTCCTCTGGTTTAGTAGACAAGCGCCTTAACCACGGGCAGTATAATAGCCCCGACAGTTATATATGCCGTGCCACGAGATTCCTTTAATAAAAAAAAAAAAGAAACTCATAATAAGCCAAAATTGATGACAGATCCACTCTCGCAATCAAACAACGATAAAAATAAAAGACCAAATATTTACATATGTATATGCATTGTTTTCAATTTATGATTTTTGACAATGTCAAAAAAAAAAAAAAAAATTCATTATTTACTCGAAAATTTCATAAAAACACTTAACAGTAAATAAGAAATTGCTCCTGTCAAAGTATCACGGATAGAATAAAAGTTACTACTGTTAATTTCGTTGATCTTTTAATGTACTATATAATAATAATTCTTGTACGCACGAAAAACCATATTTATATTAACAGTAATTTTTTTGTTCCTCCCTAAGGAAAACATTAAATAGCATAAAGACGATAGAAGCAGATATTGGAGCTTTAATGTCCTCGTCAAACAATTTAGCACACTCTCGAAGAATGACCAGTTCTTTCTTTGGGAGGAGGACAGTTTTGTATGAAAGACAGCAATATAAAAAACGATACAGGTTGCCTAAAAAAATTGTAGAATGATTATTTTTAATTTTAATTTGCGTTTTATGTTTGAAGGTTATACAAAGAAAAAGAAGAAGACGTTAAACATGTAACGATCATATTTATCGGTGTCTGCGTGTATAGGAACCGTAAGATATCTCGTAGCGGTATTTCTCTAGGTTGATGTGCATAGTTGCAGCATCTAAATAAAATAAAATAAAATAAAAAGGTTCTTTTATTTTTCTTTCTCTTTTGGGTTCATCGTTAAGCGAATTGATATATATGCTTAATGTACAGAATCGGGATTTAAAACAGGTTCTGCCTGCGTGAGTCACCAACTAAGTAACCAACTGGATCGTAGAACTGGCTGCTTATTTTTAAAATTTCTTTTCTTACGGTAGCCGGCAGTAGACACCTCTTCATGTACTTGAAAAAATTTAAGTTTCTCCGGTAAAATTTAATCAAAAAGAGCAAACATCGGACCCTATGGAAATTAAACTAATTTTACAGGAGTTTTATTTAGTTTTTTTTTTTTTCCGGTAATAAATATTTCGAAAGAACTCTACCATGACGACGGGAGTTGAAAAAAGAGAGAGTATCGCGTACTCGGGCTCGTGATAAAGGACGAAGATTGCGAATTAGCGCAACTTATAAAAATACAGAATAAGATCCAAGGTTACCAAAAACTGCGGCCCCTTATATTCTTGACAATAACACACATGGAGTTGTAAAGCAACATAAGAAAATCCGGACACTCGAAATGAACACTATCAACTGTTTAGAATACCGTGGGGTTTCTTTTTTCACGAAACAATCCTTGAAGTGCTCTATACGTAGCACGGTGCACACGACTATTCTATACAGAAGCAATGTCTAACTTTTTTAGCCATACGATAATTTGGAAGGATGCGTGTGTTCAAAGTTAACGGGATAATGAAGCTAGTAAGCTTAACCACAGGTGAGCTGCCATGAAATATGATGCAAAGAATGGCGGAAGAAGACACAAATGGCGCGTGTTGATTTGGCGACTTATTGCGATGTATCCGATTACGCTCGGATTCGATACAAAAAATAAGTATTCGGTGAACCGACAATATTATGATGTGCGATCGTAGTATTAATAGTAACGGAATGAGTCGAATCTAACCGTGTCGGAGCTCTTGTGAGTGCAGCTCCAGCTACATTGTTATGTCATACTTCAAGGCAGATTCACGTCATGAAAGGGATGAGTGTTTAATTGAAAAAATCACTACGCGGAGAACTATTTCACAAGGTGCATCAAGCCGGGGTATCATACGTTTTAGAATCTACCATTCCACTCCCTCACTGTTATGTTCTTCGATTGAATAGCATCGTCTATTATTACGGTTCTTTTGAATTTACAGCAGACTGGACCTTGTTGAAAATGTGAATGTATGTCATCGGGTTTGAACAACGGGGTAACTACCACATAAATCTGTATAGGCACCGACCACAGTTCGCGATGCGTTGAATTACCAAGCGCCGTATTGAGTGATCCGTACGACATTTGAGAGTGGAAAAAATTCGAATCTACCGATTCCTGAGCGAACGCGAATCGCATCTGTTCGAAAAATAGAAAAGCAAAAAAGTAACGGTTATTTCGGTAACACCGTCGAGCGAAGTATCAGTCATGCAGCACAGACGAACTGCTAACGAGATATAATTATATTTATTAAAATGGTATATACTGCCGCGAAACGAGACGAAGGGCAGAGAGTATTACAATTCGTCCGCTAACGAAGAAGGCAAATAAAATGTGCACTATAATACTAACAGGTAAATATGTAG
Source organism: Icerya purchasi (assembly GCA_039619475.1). Lineage (NCBI taxonomy): Eukaryota > Metazoa > Arthropoda > Insecta > Hemiptera > Monophlebidae > Icerya > Icerya purchasi. Next base: position 569,889,914 of record CM077115.1, read on the forward strand.
CCGTGTGTGGTACCTGTGTGTAGCTGCGGCCGGTGTGGAGAGAGTTAAAAGAAAAAAAAAACGAAAAAAAGAACAGGTGACGGAGAGCGAACGAATTTAGCAGTGATAGGACGAGGACCGCAACATCGAAATATGAGCAAAAACAAGCGAATAGATGATTTGCAAATGTACATATAGCGAGCGCGGTACCTGTGCGCAGAGCGGGCATTGTTTATGGGGAGGCGATTAGGGGGCCCAGAGGGCCCTGTACATTACACTCTTGTCGGGCAATATATAATGCGGCTTAAAAAGACAGCCGGAGTTTCTGCTGACGGTAATAATAGAGTAATAATATATGTGAGAGACTATGTGATTCTTTTCTCTTTTGAACTGGACGCGAACTGAATGTAAATTAGCGAGCGACTCTGAAAAATTTCAAATGACAAACTTTTGCTCGCGTACGTGCGTCTATGTGCGTCCGTGTGCGTCCTGTTGGTCGTATTCGTTTTTGATAAATTACACACAAACACGTTCGATGGCCAGGTGCGCTACACGGTCTACACGTATGTGTCGCTGTGTAGGTGCAGGTAATTGGACGATACGTTATAATAATTTACTTCGGACACATGCGTATAATGAAGACTAATTGTCGTCAGAGGTAACACAATGTGTTGCCCGCGCGCGACAGCGCCGATGCTTCGCAGTTGCTAAAACCGAAAAATAATATAGATTTTATTTTTATTTTTCATTTATTTCTCCGCACATTATTTTCGTTGTTATTCCCGTTTTTCCGTAATATCCGAATTTTCTTCTTTATCTCTCCTCGGCGCGCTAAGCGAACACAACAATAGGCCGTCATTTCAAGCTTCATCAAGTCGAATTACACAACAGCTCTCAGTACCGGAAATCTAATCAGACGCTAATACAATTTCTCTTCAGCGCAACACAATAAGGCCACCGCAGATCTGCCTAACGATGGCCATTTTCACGAAAAAAAAAAAAAAAAAAGAAAAAAGAAAATCCACACGCAAATAAACAACCAGAAACAATATTGCTCAATTTGTTGCTTCGTTATTCTCCCCCTTCACGTGATCAACGGGCAACATCGTTAAATGCTTACTCCACCACACGCTGTTCCCCGGTCCAATCAGAAAAAGTTTCCATCATATCGACACTAATAATAATCTCATATTCGAATTTTCCCATAGGCTATTCGCCACGGATGCTAGTGTGACACTACTTGTAATGGAACAGGTTAAATTTTAAAATCCTGTCTAACCCCCCCTTTCGAAATAGTCTACGTTTTTCTTCTTCTTCTTGTTTTTCATGCATAGACGTTTGATATTGTGAAAAAAAAATACCACAACAAAATAAAAGACGCAAAAAAACAATAACGACTCGATTTAAAGATAAAATACGTTTTTTTTTGTTTGTTTTTTTTTTTTTTTTTTTTTTTGTGGGAGGGCACATTAATAAAAGTATTGTATCTCCTAACCTAATTATTTAATCATCTTTCATCGCGGAATACGTGTGGAGAAGTAAAAGAGAAAAGAAAAAAAATGAGTTTCCTGCTGCAGCACAAAAGAAATCACCGATTTTGGAGTAAAATTGACAATGCCGGGAGAATAAATAGTGACAACCCACGCATAATTAATAAATTATTCGGATGATTCATAATCGACTGTCTCCCCCCCCAGGGGGGAGGGGGGGGCTAAATATCGACTCTAAATGTAGGAAATTGATGAACCGCGGATGGTCTGACTCGGCCATTTTGAACTGAATGACCGGTGCGATCATAAGCGAAACGGAAAATATCACAACGCCTTTTTTGACTATGAAGTTTCCGATATTTTAGAAATTACGATCGCTATTTTATACGAGTATTTTAAAATGCGCCGGAAATTCACGAGAGATGCATAGCAAAAAAGTTGACAAGGGAAAGAAGATAATATATATACTACTATTTCGTGCGATGGAAAATAAAAAAAGATTTACAGGAATAATATTTAACGTGAACCGACTTAAAAAAAAAAAAATAGTTGATGCACTCGTGTCTATGTTTGTTCGCACGTAAAAAAAGTGTAAAAAATGGGTCTGCTTTTTTATTTTCTATAACAAATGCAACTGATACGTTGCCTTCGTACATTTTTCTGGATTTATATTGATAAGGTCAAATAAAACACGAAATAAATTTATATAATTAAATTTTAAAAATAGCCGACTAGTTTCAGCAGATAATCATCGGAATATTACCATTTCGTATCATAAAGTAGAACACAAACTAAAATATTAATTACTACAGGTAGATTAGAACAAAGAGAATCCTCTTAGTTTACAAGTTCATCATTCACGGAAATAGTACACGTCCTAGCGTTATTGCGTGTTTAACCATGTGGACGCTAGAAATCAGCGGTGGTCCGGTATGAATTTCGATCATTAAAATACAATTTAAAAACACGAGTCTCCCCAGAGAGAGTTCTTTGCTCAATTTTAACGTAACAAAAATTTGTTTTTTTTTTTTTTTTGGTTTTTTTGGCGCATCCCCACTAGGATATTTGCAAAAGAAATTTTCATATATTTTCAACGTGCAGTAGCGGGAAATCAGCCATAACGAAATACCCCTACTTAACTACGTCACGCTAGCTGGCTAGCCGGGAAAAAAAATCATTAGAATATAGAGAAAATATGAATCCACAAAATTTTAAAATTAAACGAATGACATTATTATTATTATTATTATTATTATTATTTTTAATTATTTTTTAGACTTGCCGACGCGCGGGACCTCTGCCCAGAATCATTTAGAAGGGGGGAAGAATCAATTAAATGCTAATCAAACTGACACAATGAAAACTAGGATAACGGATAAGAAGGAAATTAATAAGATGTGGAGGCGCAATAACAATTAGGAAGCCCTAGTAACAACAAATTATTAAAATAGTTGAAAGAAAGAGACGTTTAAAAAAAAAAATATATATATGGTTAATTTCGTAATTAAGATTTTGGGAAGGGTATTAAATAAAATAGGAAAACGTGAAGAAGGTAGCGTAAACGGTGTAGCGAAAGAAAATCATTAAACAGCGGGGAGGGGAGCAGGAAGATTTGGATTGGTAAAAATTGATTAGAGAACAATAGACATTTGGTCAGAGTCGAATAAAGAATTTTTTTTCTCGTTTCGAGAAATAGACATAGGTGAACTCCGAGGCAAAAATTGTGTAATTTCATGACTTTCGATAATACGAATTCAGAGGAATAGAATGGGAGAAGGCCGTACACGAAGGATAATAAAGTCGCAGTAGCGGATGAGAATGCAAAAGGAAATGGCTTTGCTTATGAAATCAAATATAAAAATAGTTGCCAAACGAATGTTGCCCGAAGATATCGACAGTAGAACGCTCTAGCATAGCTCTACTAGTTCACAGCAATGAAGATAGTTCAGAAAGAAGGAAGACGGAAAGAGATTCAGCAAATTTGACGTTCGGGAGAATGAAAGGGTCTGCAACTTTATTAGGGGGCAAAAATAGTATCCTAGGAGAGGCAAATAAGAACCTGATAGTATATATTGTGTAACTACGATAGTAGTGGGAAAAGATCTGAAAGAAGAAGGGAGACAGAAAATTTTTGCAAAGATAGGGAAGGGGTCTTGCATGATAAGGAGGATTATAAAATAAGGTGACTGCGGAGCACTAAGAAGTGTGGGATAAAAACAGAAATTTTCCTAGGAATTAAGCGTCGGTGTTGCAAAAAATAGGTAGATGAAAAAGGATAAACGCTCCTAGAGGATGTAAATTGTAAACGTTTAGGAAGAAAACGATAGTCCGAAAAGGATTTGCTACTGAAAAGAGGAATTCGATTATTTTGCGACAGGAGTCCCCCCTGGATTGACGTTAAGGGAAATCTATGCGATAATAAAATGCCGGCCACCTACATACATAATGTGGGCATGTCTCAAGACTGGAAGATGAACAAAGGAAGGACTGAACTGGCGACCATGCGCAGAAAAACGGAAACAAGAAAGAACCCTAAAAAGATGGTCAGAGGATGTAAAGTGAGTTCCATACCCTTGACAGAGCGTCGGGAAGTTAAGGTTCACAATATACTATAAGCCCAATGGCACTAATGAGAGTAGAAGGGCCAGTTCCTTTCTCTCGGATGACATAATAAGAAACAAATCGGCCATACAGGACACAGACAACAATGGAGGAATTTAGCTCTATAAGCGTAAAATATTGGCGTCAGATACTCGAAAGAAAAAAAAAAAAGATATGGGGAAATGTAGATTCGAATCTCTTAACGAATAATTATTAAAGTAACAATTAAGGGAATTTAAAAATGTACGCTATCGCATTTTCGGCTAGAGAACAAAAGAGATTAGAAGGAGACTATCAACGATAGGCGACTTAGATTCGCGCAGATTCAGATACTCAATTTAGCTGCAGATGGGAATACTGCTGAAAATTTCATTTAAAATTCATACGGTTGTAAAATTATTCGTCCGGTTAAAATTTTACGTTTTAACCGAATTTAGTAGTGTCGGATATTTAACCGGAGTAGTGGAAACTTTATCGCAACATCGCTTTTATATAATACGAGTAAATTCATCTAAGTCCAATTTTAAATGCAGTCGTCTTTGGATAAAATTCTCTTACCGTTTTTCTTTGATTTTTTTCATTGTTTTTTTTTTTTTTTTTTTTTGATTTTGTTTGAAAATAGTTGAGTGAAAATTACCAAATCAGCGGAACAGAAAATCCGGCAACGAAAGAGTATTAGCGAAAAAGAAAGAGAAAACTAGAAAGATATAATGCTGTAAAGAGAGACGTGTTCAAGCGGAGGGAATTATTTTACGTAACGAAAACGAGCGAAATACGAAAAAAGAAAGAAAGAAAAAAAAAAGAGAAAATGACCTAAAGGAAAAGAGGAATAACGCGTACCAAGGAGAGAGGAGACGACGATGATAACAATGTTGCAGTCCTAAAAGTGAAACAGCCAACGGTGTGAAGACTCGAAATCGGGCTAACTTTTAGTAGCCCGGGGCGGGAAATTGGATATGATGGAAGACAGAGACAAGTCTCCAACTAGGCTATATCGTATTACATACTACGCCAAACACTAGTATCAAAAAAAAAAATAAAAAAAATAATAAGAAATAAATAAATAAAAAAAAAAAAGTACACGGTATCTTCTGGACCGAGTGCGATAGACGAGGGGAGCAGCTGGACGAAGAATAGAGAGGAGATAGATGATCGGACAGCAGAGAACTGGAACTCTGCGCTGTTGTTACAACAGCTGTTCTACAATGTGATGGACACGGGTACGCGCGTGTGTGGCAACATTGACTTACGCTCTTCATTAGGAGAGGAGCACGAGAAGCTTCGTGCCGATGTAATAACCGGGCCACCTTTGGACTCAATCATACTACTCTCTTTGGTAGTTATAAGTTCATGACAAAACACACTTTGATTGATCACCATTTAACGACTCGGGCACACGTCCGAAGCTGAACTAGTTCGCTGCCGATGTTCTGCCGCAACAACTCTCCGGAGCCGTAGTAGTTACCGGGTGTATATAATGTGATGAAGCCGATCCGGAGAGAAAAGTATCTCGGTCGTCCCCTTGCCGTCGGTGCAGACAACGAGGCGCTGCCGAAGCGCGTCTCCGCAAACCGGCAACCTCCGCCGCGCAGGCCGGTCGGAAAATGAGCGGGAGTGAAGCGCGGTGCCGATGCTGCCGGAGGAAAGAATGAACGGTAATGCCGGTAATGATGATAATCCGGGTGCTGCTGCGAGATTAGTTAAAATAACTATTCATTTGAAGGAGGTACGGGCGGCGGAATTTATGGCCGAGTTAGTTAACCCGATAACCTCGTGGCCGAAAAGGGTCCCGGCGCGTAGGGCTCTTTCGGTTCTTTGAAAACAATAACCGAGAACCGATTGTCGTCGTAGTTCTAATGGGCACCAACGAGAGGAGTTCCACATGTGCTCAGCGCCGAGTGCATAATTCGCCAACGCACTAGTCCAGCTAACCGCAGTGGCCGCTTGTTCAAGGTGCGCATGTAGCAGTGCCAGAGAGCATTTCTTCCGATAACAATGGTTAATAATTCTACCACTTGACGGCATCGGTGCCCATGACATCTCCCGGTCGTACCGAAAGCTATTTCACTATCGCGTTCCAAGATTAATCAGCCGCGATCATCGCGCGCACGCGCGCACACATCCACCAGCGACAAAATTATACAAATCATCATCGGTCGAAGTCACGCATTTTCCGCGACGACCTCCCCCCCCAGTCTCTCGCTACTGTCATGAGTATAAAGTTCGCTCGAGACGAACCTTTTCCAGCAGCAGTGCTTGAAGCGAATAGCGTTTCGGAAAGAGGCAATTTAAAATATTCCCGTTTTCCGAGCCGTCTTTAACTCTATACTCGAAATGGAAACGATTTTTACCTAGCGAAAATTACGGGATAAGCGTGCAATAGGAGAAAACGTGACGCGAACGCATAACGGCGGATTCGGTTTAACGCGCCCTCAATAAATCAAGAAAAGATTTTGATACTTTTCTTAATTACTTTCATCGTGCCAGAAGCTCTAAAGAACACGTTTCAAATTTTATCATACTTCGTCTTCGACAAAAAGAAAAGAAAAACGAATTACATTTATCGCGCCTATTACCCCGACTTTTTTTGTTAAGACCTTCCTATTTAGCCGACTGCAGTGTTTAATGACGTCATTATGCTTTAATGAGTACGTATCCGTAGTTCGCTGAAATGAATACCGAAGATAGGGGCCGGGCTCCGGGGCTTCCTGAATTAACATTAGCGTTCGAGTGGTTTTACGGCGTTGGCTAAGTAAGAACAAATAAAATTCACCGCTAACATGCTTTCTAAGACTTATTTAGTGTCTAATTATTTCTGCGAAATACGAACTTTTAATAATGGTTTTCCCCTACAGAAAGCCGATCATAAATATGTACAAATATTTAGCGAACGTCTACATTTCAATCAGTATCAAATAATTCATTTAGCGACATTGCTTTCAATAATACATATATATATACACATATATACATAATGATAGTTTGTTAAAGCAGTGATAAGATATAGCGCCGGAAAGAAAAAGATAAAAAGAACAAGGACTTAAATACACCTGAGAAAAGCGAAGGGAATCGTCCAGCGAGAAAAATGCTAACGAAAAATCTAAAAGCAGATCGATGTTTCGAAATTTAATACTGATAAGCATTTCATAATTTTTTAGTAAGACGAAGAACTGTTTCTAAGTAAACGCAAATTTCACGCGCAATTTTTACTTCGTAGGACTTTTTTAATGGATTTTTTTTTGCGATGTTTTTGTAGAGTTTTCGTTGCATTTTTGAAATTGTTCAAATGACTGATTTAACCATAGCAACACCGTACTTGGCAGAAAATACGATATAGTTGTGCTAAGCAAAAAAATTCTCAGCCTTTACACCTTAATTTATTCTAGCCTTTGTCACTTTCCATCATAAAAAAACAAAACAAAAAGAAAAACAAAACACACGAGGTATATTATCATGGCGCTGATTACATATTAAAACTTTAAGATAAAAAATTAACCCTAAAATCGACAAAATTATGCGCGTTCATTTTGCTTCAATTTTAAATAAGTCGTCGTCGTTGATGTAAAAAACAAAAAAGTGCATAATTTTGTTGTTGAAGTTGCGTGTTCGTAGTACCGGTTTAATAGAAAGCAAAGAGATACTTTGCAAACATTTCGGAAACGTTACATATTTATTTCGCCATTCAAGTCTATGTCAAAGATTTTTTCCGTATCAAAATGTGTGTAATCTTTTAATTTCCGCTCTGTAAATGGAAGAATTTTTTTCTTTTCTGCAAATGTTTTGATGCCGACATCGCGGACTTTTTAGCATTATCGAATATTTGTTCTCGAGTAAATACCGCCCCAGATTAAAATTTACCTTAAAGAGAATTAAGAAGAGCTTCTCCGCCGCCAAAGTTGACCTTTCGAGAAATAGTAATTATATATTAATAAAAATAAATAACGGCCCCCTATATTAGCTATAACTGGCAGTGGGGGGGGGGTGTCAAAATAGTCTTAAATAAATTCTAGCTATCATCGGAAAAAGGTAAACAAAGATAGAGAGGCCCGTAACGACGGATGATACGAGGTTTTCCGTTGTTGTCTGGAGAAAAAATACGATTTTCTTCATTACGTTATATACGAGCTGGTACGGTTTTGTTATTTTATTTTTTCGGGATAACAACTAAAACGCGATTAGAATAGAAAATATTAATGATAACAAAAGAGGTGCGCGGGCAGGGGGTTAGGGTTAAGGTTACGATTACGATTACGGCCATGATTATGGAGTTGTTCATGATATTACGGATAGCGTTAGCGTTAGGGAGTTAGGGTTAGGGTTCGAGTTGAAGAGGGTGGGGGAAGTATTAAATTAGATGATTTTAAATATGTGTACGTTGGCACAGCCGCTTTATCGCGGAATAAGAAATACGACGGACGATATTACTTCTCTTTGATATTTCGAAACCAGTTTTCTGGTCCGATCGCAGTGCGTAACACACAAAGATCGCGTTCTTGTCATCCGCCGCTAACGCATAACTTACAATCAACAGTGTGCACAGTGGAAGCGTTTGACTTGTGGCATTCGGTGTGCGGTATGCATAATGTTCGTAATGATGAAATATAATGTCGCTAAGAGATTAGAGTTCTCCTCAAGAAGCAACACATTAACATAATGGAAAAATAATTCAGATTACCCGGTTACGATTGAACTTTTATTTCTGTTCCACAGCGTCTACCATTCTGCAGATCATTCTTCCAAGTCAAATAATCCGCCCTTCTGCGTCGCCCGAAATATATACGACCGCAATAATTAAAACGAGCTTAAAAACCGTCGTATATCAATCGAAAACACTTCCGGCTACTATAGCCCCCCCCCTGCCCCTGCCCCTTTCTTCACGACCGCTAATCCGATCTTCCATTATTCACCCCGCTTAACGATTTAGCCCCTCTTCCGCATCTATTTTCGTTCTCTTACCTGCTCCTTTACTGCGATCGGCTAATATTTGCTCGCATTTAGTTGAGTATTCCGCTCACGCCACATTGGCAGTATGAAAACTATTAACTATTGCGCGTTCGGTTAATATTTATCTCGACGAAACCGGCGAGATAAAAATGTAGTAACAATAGTGAAATATGTTAATTTGAATTCCGGGATCATTATTATTTTGAGATTTTAGTGCACGCACGGGAAGACAGATAGTCCTCAAGGGGAAAATCAAAATTTGAGTATATTTTTGGTGTGCTCAAAGTCTCTGTTTCTAGACTATATCCCTGCACTACGCCAATCAACCAGCCGATATATACGACCTCAGTGTCTATCAGAAAACAATTCGAACAATCGACAGGCGCGCATTTAGAATCGCACACCGTAAGTATTCTCTTACTGTGAACTAGACAAATCGAAACGGATTCTCACGCAGGTGGTAACTTTCGAACGAAGCCAAGTGTAGTTGTAATGTCAATGTCATTCATGCCAAATCGTCCACTTTTCGAACCTCTGTTAATCTCCATCCATCAAACCTATAATAGAAGATGCGAGCAAATAGCAAATTTTAATTTGCCAATTTCACCTTCGATACTAGGCAACTTGCTATTTCCTTCGTCGTATGTTTCCCCCTTCAGCAGCGGATTGTTCTGAAGATTGTAACGCCAATTCAGAAAACTACAGTTATAACATCTAAATTTCGAACTACATGAAGTAGGATATAAAAAGTGTAATAACGGACTCAGCTTCAACGGAGCTGCCTTCAGACGACGAGAAATGAACTATTTTAAACTCTTAAACTCCTGCCTCGTGCTTTTTTCGTTTTTTTCTGCCAAATATTCTTAACGAAAATAAGTGGCTCTCGAAGAAATCAAATCAAAATTTCTCCCGTTGTTTATAAGCATCCGTTTTATCTTATTCAAAGCAATATATATGTGTACACATAAAGAAATAAGAGGCATTAAAGCAAGCAACGAAAAACCAGATTCTTCGATAAGTAGAATATCAGACTTGTAGTAAATCTTATATTAAAAATACGCTAGCGTTGCATATGAAAACCTATATGCCATTGTTAATCATTTTTGTGCTAAATGCGGTCGTGATCAGCAAAACTAAATGTAAAATATAGAAATGTTTATATATACATATATGTATATTAATGGAAATTGGTCGATTGGTAAAACAACTTAACCGCGCACCACTGATAACAACTGATAGCAGCACCCTTAAGAGAAGAAGATAAAGAAGAAGAAAAAATGAAAATAATAGGGGAATTTTCGAAAATTCCTTGAAAAATTTGTATTAATAATTATTTGAAAATTCCGAGACCGGCGATTCTGTCAAAAATCCGAATTTATTTGAGACAAATAAAAAAACCTAGAAGAAAAAAACATCACTCATTACGACACACTTTCTTCTAGATCTATCTGCAATGCAATTTTTTCGAACGTGTCTTTAAAATTCCACTCACGACGATCAAACTCGGCACGTTTCCGATCACCCGATGAATTTCGACGTAGTATCGAATCAGAAAAGTGTAAACATATATTAATATTCTGTCGAATAAAGAAGATTTTTCCTTCCTTAACCGCTAACTGACTTAAACGGTGCTGCCCTCTGCACATTTTAGTCATTTTGCTTACGTGTCCGGTCGATATCGTTACCACATACTTTGTTTAGCGTGATCGAACGATAATATTTTTTTGTTTTATTTATTGTATTTATTTTACTTCTCTCGACAAAAACACGCATGAAAGAAATAAGAAACGATCAAATAAAAGTTTCCTCGTCACTCGTTTGCGAATCGACAGTTCTAGCTGGCATCTCATGTCCGTATTTCCCCACAATTCGATGCGGATAATTTAAAATATATCGATGAATTTATCTAGATCGATTTCCTGCTCCGTAAACGTCTGTTGACCCGATTCTGTGCACATATCGGTCGACTTATTAGTTTCCTGCGCTTCTAATTTAACTGTCACCCCAAATTACGCCGACAGCTCATTTTTCCAAGCTTCGATTACCTTTCTGTTCAGACTTCTCAGCATTCTCAGCCATGATGTTTCTGTCGTCTTCACTTAATTAACGTGTTTTCCATCTTCTTTTCCTACCTGCCAGTTTCTAACCCCGATTCTTTGCACATATCGGTCAATTTATTAGGCAATTTCCCCTGTGCTTCTAATTTAATTGTCACCCTAAATTACGCCGGACATCTCATTTTTCCAAGCTTCGATTACTTTTCTGTTCAGTCTTCCCGGCCACAATTTCTTTGTCGTCTTCACTTAATTAACATGTTTTCCATCTTCTTTTCCTATCTGCCAATTCCTAACGATAGTAGTAGCTTGATTTGAAAATCGTATATTTTCTTTCGAAGCTTTTCGTTTTGCTTTAATTTCACCTCTTAGGTCTCACTCGTCTTACATATCATACTTCCATCTTATTTCATAGTCCATATGAGATTGTGTTTCCCCTTTTTTCGTACATTTACAATTGCATCAGGATCTCGCAATTTCTTGTTTTCCGTTGGTGTACTCCTCAGCTTGATGCTCTCGTTCGCTGAGACCAATTAAAAATAAATGGAGAAAAAACAGATAAGAAGGAATGGAGTCAGTAAGCTGTCATAAAAAAAAAAAAAAAAAAAAAAGAAAAAAAAAGAAACTTATAAGAAATAAAACGAAAACGAAAAAAAATGTTCTAAATGTAGTACGTACTTAAATAATGGATTCCACTTTTACTCGGAAGAAATATACTCGTAGATGGTTGATTACAAAATCCAAGTACAGCTTTTTACATCTCTCTTAAAGCTAACTATATTTAATTCCCAGCCGGGTTCTCTAATTTAATTTTTATCCTCAGCAACTATTTTCTATTTCTTCATGTCCTTAATCGGTAGAGAAAACTTACATACCACATATATACCTGTCCCGCGGATGGAGTGGATAATATGCTGCTCATATCTTCCAATTTAGTCTTGTAACCAAATTACGGTCATTTGTACTTCCGTTCATTTACAATATCAAAAGATATGCGTAACGTTAAGTGCTCTCCTGTTGCATCCGGCCTTTGATAATTTAATTATATACATTCTTTGTTCTAAGTCGTCTTACTATTATACTATCTCGCCAAGGTCGTGTCCACGGGGGGGTTTTAGGGGTTAACTCCCCCCCCCCATGAAAACTTAAATAGTTATTATAAATACACAAAAATCTGAAACAAATCACAAATTTAAAATAAATATTGATGAGTTTTTTTAGGGTGTTCTTACCTACCTTTAAAAGAAAAAAAGCAAAAATATGCTGCATATTTTTAGGTACTTCATTATTATCTTATGCAAAATTTTTTATTACGAATATAATTAATAACATATGTAATTTTTATTAATGTTCATATACGGGGGGTAATTCATTTATGCAAATTATTAATACATATAAACCAAAATGATGGAAATTATTAATAGTATGCGGATATTAGTGAAAAATGTATTGTTATTTATAAAATAAATATGCGAAGAAAATTTTCACCCCCCTCCCCCCCTCTTCAAAATTCTGTGCACGGACCTGTATCTCGCAATTTATTCGTCCTGTTTATTTTTCTGCCGATTTCGCAGTATGTTTCAAAAATCAGCAAACGCTCAATTATCCGCCCACAACTAGCAACTGTCCGCCACGAGAAAATCCTATTATAAAGATAGGTCCCGTAAAAATTTTACTCTACCTCAGAATCTGTCTCGTTTAATCATCGTAAATTAGCAGCGAGTATTCGTCGCACGGTATGGTTAATGTTGCACGATAAAAGTATCGAAAATTACAAAATTAAGTTGTAATTGTTTTTTTCTCTTTGTTCTTCTTTTAAAACATTTTAAAACAGCACTTGGCACCTTGTGTTCCAAATTCTCTAGCCAGATATCGAAATTAGCATCTGTGAAAATACCGCATATTAATTGTAGCGTTTTCGGCTGTTTTTAAATAATAAGGCAGTCAGTTACACAAACAAACATTGGCTTGGCGCGACACTTATACTTGTTAGGGTGTCAAAGATTTTAAAGCTACAGCACTCATAGGCGATTTGGCTTTATTGGCTTCATTTACTTTCTCCCATATTTCTCTCTCGAAGCCAGTTTAATTGCAATCTCGAAGCCAGTTTAATTTCAATCTCGAACCGGCTATTTTTTGATAGTCGAGTAACTTAAACGCCGGGGCTATCTATCAATGGTCGAATTTTTTAATTTTGTCAATTTTTTACCTATCAGTAGGAATAATCGATAAATATATATCGAACTACGATAGGAAACTGGAAACGAGATTAAGCAATTCCGCAGAAGTGCGCGGGATCTGGCAAAATTAAAAAAAAAGAAAAGAAATTCGCGAAAACAGGCGTTTATTTATAGCGATCCAGAATGAAATTATTAATTTCATTTCGCGACTAGGCGCGTTATTACGAAATCCGAACAGTGAATGAAACTAAATAATGCGTACAATCACCATTTGCGTCGAATCAGTAAGTCATTTAACATTTCGCGCCAAAGTCAGACAGATCATTTATAATATTACGGCTAACCTTGGACGACGACACTAATCTTTAAATAATCAGAGCCAGAGCTCGGTTGAACTCTCTAGTTAGATACCATTGAAAGTGATATCCCTGCAGCAGTTAGCACGGAACAGTGATTTTAATTTTAACGCAGAGGCGTGCGAAGAGGAAAAAATAAAAACGCATAAATCCAGCGAGACAAAGACCGCGCCGTTTCTTTTGACAAAACACGAAGCGACGAAAAAATAGCGTAAATAAAAAAAAATCGTGAATTTTTAAAATACATATATAAAGCGACGAAACAGAAGAACTGAATTTCGGCTGTTCGAAACAAAAACTGAATCGTTCAAGTCGGATTTTTTTTTTTTTCTTTTTTTAATGATGGAAAAAATAGTTTTTGCAGAATTTTTTATGCACGACGACACGACGACATATTTGAGAGACGATACAAGAAATTAAACCTTAAAATTACGAAATTATCATCGGGTAATGGGCGTGTATATTTGCGAGAAAGTACATTTACCTAAAACAGCGCGTATAAAAAGAAATACAAAAACGAAAGCAAATGTAATTGAAAAAAATGTTTTTCAGTATAATCAGATCAATTACAAGGAATAATACGACGAAACCGAATAAGTAAGGGAACATCCACTAATTAGGCGAGTGAGCTGCCAGTTAGTTTTTTGTTTTTACAAAATAGTTCGGACAAAGAATTCTTAAAATATAAAGCGCATAATAAGACTGATAAAAATATTTCGATGCAGAATAAATATTGGGAGAATAAAAAGACCCTATTATTACTTAAAAGCTATCAAAGATTAAATAATATTAACATGTCTATAAATATTAAACCTCCGGCCTATTACACCGTATTCAAATTTGGATAACACCAATATAGTTAACAATGAGTCCATGGGCGTCGCCAGCGGGGGAAGGGGGCGGGGGGGGCAGCTGCCCTTCCACCCCTGGAGCCTTGAAACTTTTTAATCAACTGGCATTGATGAGTGTATTCATAAGCGCGTAATCACGGACAATTTGGAAAACTTATGTTTTAATTAAGAGATTTTATTCTTGTTTAATAAGATATTAAACTTTTACAACTTAAAAATTTTATTTTTCCTATAACTCATATCCTCTTTCTATCATCTTATCCCCCCCCCCTGGCGGCTGGCAACTCATCTTGCCCCTCCCTGGCTCATTGGCTGGCGACGCCCTTGAATGAGTCTAAATAATAAACACAGTGATAATATGCGGATGTTGGATTCAGGAACACAAAATTTAGAACAATAATAATAACATAAACGAACAAATATTAAATAGCAGAAGACAAAGCAAATGCAGCGAATTCGAAATTATTTACACAGATGGATCAATAAAAGAAGACGGAGGGACAAGTATGTGCCGCAGCGTTATATAATAAAACTAAAAATAACTTCGAAAAATCATTTCGACTTCCAAAACTTTATTCATCGTGTACAGCGGAAATAATGGCTATTCAGAGAGCACTAAGAACAATCGGGAAGGTATACAAAAGTAAAAAAAAAAAACTGTTAATATTGTCCATATAAGCAATACACAAAAAATGATTGGAAAAAAAAACTATCGCCGATAACACATTATACAATATATATTACATATTGTTGGTAAACTCCAAAAAAAATAAAAATATAATATACTTCAAATGGATATCACCAGCGCGGTATCGAGGGAAATGAAATAGCGATCGAAACAATAGAATTGAAAAGGTTAAAATATTGTGGATGGAATATATAGCCGATATTGAACAGATGATAAATGATGAATGACAAAAACACAATATATGAAAAAACTAGTAGGAATGTTGGGAAGAAATGTTTCGAAATAAAAAAAAAAAAAAAAAAAAACATACAGAAGAAAACGTGGTTTACAAATAAAATGAGCGGAGAATGTTATATATGCCGAATACCGCTGTACAGGTCACACGAGAACTCCCGAAATATTACATAAGCTGGGTATAATATCGAATAATTTAATTTGTGCGAATGCGGAGAGATTGGCTCAGTTGAACACATTATTTGGCAATGTGAAATATATGATGATCATAGAACGGATTTTTAAAAAAAAAAAAAATATCACCATTCAATAAGACAATGCCAATAACCTTGATGGTGCGAGAACCAAATCAGCAACAACATAATTGTATAAAATATAATTTCGTTTTAATAATTTATGAATAATAATAGAAACTTAATAAAAAATAAATAAACAAATAATTAAAAAAAAAAAAAATGTTGAATGACCAGATGGCGAAAGCACAGAAGGAGAAGGAAAAAAAACGTGAGCTGTTTTTCTTTAAATTTGAGCCCCCCCCCCACGTCGGTGAGATTTAGTGAGATTTGGTGGGACCCCTTCCGCACACGTGAGATTTACGATGTTAAAGGGACCAAATTTATTTTCATAAAAGAGAAACATAAAATAACTTTTTTACTATAACGGATTTATTTAAATTTTGGTAAAACTAAATGTAAAAACAAATTATTCACTCCTTCCATGGGCATTCGTGTACTATACCAGGTTTTATTTTTTAAAAAACTCTAATTCTTTCATTCTCGAAATAAAAGTTTTTAATAGCCAAGAGATTTTTTCAGCGAACAAAATTAGGTGCTCCAAAAAAAAAAAAGTAAAAGAAAAATGTAATATTTTTTTTTTTTTATTATCTGTATAATAATTTATATTATTCTTTAAAAGATGATGTGAGATTTTTAATTATCCCCCCTCAGTTTAAATGAGATTTGATGAGATTTTGTTGGACCCCTCTGCAAAATTTAAGCTCACGTAAATAATGGATGTATTCCCTAATGGAGGATATTTCAAAAATTCATAACATTGATAGAGGGAGTGAGAATGAAAAATAACGGTCTGTGAAAAGATTTGAAATTAATGAGGGAAGCGGAAATACGGAAAAAATTAAACTATCCGCTAACAATAGCGAACCAACACACAGATATATAATATTTAAAGGATAGTCGAAAATTATTATAAGACGTAGATGAAAAATTAAAACATTTTGTAATAATTAAATATTAATAAGAGAATGACAGTAGAAAAAAACAGAAATAATTTTATTCCCTGCGCAAAACGTTTTATTAAAATTTGTAGATGAAAAAATTATAGAGATTTTTTTAAATTATAGAAATTTTTTTAAATTATAGAGATTTTTTAAATTATAGAGATTTTTTTAAATTATAGAGATTTTTTTAAATTATAGAGATTTTTTTAAATTATAGAGATTTTTTTCTTCAGTTTCAGGCTGAAAGCGGCTGCAAAATGAAATCTTTAACGGAAATATTAAAGCGCTGTCATTCGATTGGTCCGACCGTTAGCAGGAAACTGGTTCTATCGGTAAATCGTAAGAAATTCGCAAGAAACTTTTACCAAATGAACTTGTTACACGGATGGTTCGAGGGGGCCTGGTGGTGCTTCCTTCATTCTTCCTGGTTTTAACCTCTCAGAATCTTTTCACCTTCCTTATTTCTGTTCCAAATTCATAAACGAATTATTAACTATCATACGTTATATTATTTTCATTGCCTCGAAAATCATCTTTTCTCCAATTTTTTCATTATCTCCGACTCCTTGAGCGCTCTTCAAGTCATATCCTCTTCCCTTCCTGATCATTCCGTATGACACTTTGTTGTTCTCCGTATACGTTCACTCTCATTCACAATCTTTCCTATCTCCGTTCAATCAATATTGATTTGCTGTGGGTACCTAGCCGCTCGGGCATATTTAGTAATGAAGCGGCTGATATTCTTTGGTACCCGGGCTGCTGCTGCTTCCTCTTGTCTTTTTTTTTAAAAAAAAATTCCATTCGATAACCTCCTATCAATTTGTAAAAACTTTCATATCAGATCATGGTATCGGACATCTATGTTTCCTCTTTTTCTAATAATAATTCATTTCATCTATCTATTCAGCCTTCCTGCATATTCATGATTTCTTTTGCATCCCTCTCTTCTTCGACATTCTGATGTTGTTTCCATTGTTCGTATGCGCTTTGGTCATTCTTTGCTGCCTTTCTCCAGATTTCGTTTTTCCTTGATTTCTTCTCTACACTGTCCTCTCCATCCGGATGATGCAGCTATTTGCGACGCCGATCATGTGTTCTTCCAGTGTTCATATCTTTCTATAGAGCGTTCCGCCTTATATTCTTATTTGCTGAAGCTTGGACTTCCTACCCCTTATTGTGCTTCCTATGTCTTTTTCTTCCCCACTAATTATTCCTGCTATTTGTTCCCTTTTAGGTAAAATTTCTGTTTGGATCAAAATATAATCGACTTCTTTCCTTACCTTTTGTTTCTGCTTAAAGGTCCTTGGTTGACGAGCCCCCCCCCCCCCAAAAAAGGAGAGAGAAATACAAATGCATGCTCTATGGTGAAATTCGTTATTTTACTACTCTAAACTGAGTGACTCGATTATAACAACAAAGGGGCGTCAAGGCCATCAATAACGCCGAAAACACTCTCTGAATTTGGAAAGTTTATTTTATTTTCAGACAGCCGTTATGTACAATTTTGATGTCATCTGGTCATTTATAAAGTTAAGGGGAAAAGTACACTTTTAAACATCTCAAGACAAAGTGCTTCAACTATGTTGCATACCAGTAGCGGACTCCTTTGACGTAGTTGATGTTGTGGCAAAAGCCAAATTGTTTTTTCGTATTTCAATCGTAGTCGCAAAACAGGGAGCACTGGTTAATGGAAGTCTTCATCGAGTATCGTACAGCGGCTGCCTTATGTGGTTTTATTTCATTCCTTTCTCATTTCAATCTAACACGCTTTTTTGTTACGACTATCTGTGACAGTTATATTATGAGATATTCCAGATTTTCTCGACGTTGTCCTGTTCTCGGTATGCTTTAACCGCTATACTGTAATAATTTTAGAGAGGTTATCAACACCATATTTAATAATCAATTTCTGTCAATTCGCGATGTACGTCTCATGACAAAACTAATTCATGTATTTTCACCCTATTTAGGTATTGCTCTACAGTAATCAGACTTCAGTAGTACTATTTTCTGCGTGTTACTAATATTGTTTTCTAACAAAATAGAAGTGTGTCTGTTCGCATTTTTTTTCTATTCTTTTAGATCATTTCTATGTCTTGCCGAGTGGAATGTTCTCTTTTTTTTTTTTTCAAATTTTTTCCCCCCACTGGGAGAAGATATTTTTAAAGTTGTTTTTAAGTATTCCGAACCAATTTCTACTTACGTAAATACCCGGAATGGTTAGTCCCAACTTTTTCCGGATTAAAAAAAGAACACCAAATATAAAACGAAAAAAACGAAAAAAAAAATGCATTAAAAAAATTCGTCTCGAAAAATTAAATGTAAACAGCGAATCTTTTCTTCGTCATACTTAGACAGTAGTCGTTATTACGAACTGAAAATATAATCCGCACAAGTGTGGCCGGAAAAATCTGAAGCTGTGTCGATAAAATCTTATTATCATCGCTAACATCGAATTATTCGCAAATCGATTTAAAAATGAAACGCTTAAGGTGGGAAGGTGGAGTAATAAAATTTTTACATAATCGACACAATGCGGGAGGATTACTCAGGGGGGTAATTTGCTCGGAATATTGGTTTTTAATCAATTTCACACGCACTCGATGTTACTGTAATAGTCGGCAACAAAATACACATCTCTGTCTTCAGAGAATGAGGATTGCAGCTCGCCTGCGAATTGTAAGCAGACGTAGAGCGCAAAATTAGCATCGAAAAAGAAATGGTGGATTTAGTCGATTAATCGTAAAACGACTTTAGAAAGTATTATAACGAAAACGACGACAGAGTCGATAAATTTAACGGAGAAACGAAAATCGAGCGAAATTGCGATGGCGCGAAAAATGTTCCTTCGCGTCTCCGATCTGCTTCCGTTCGTCTTTATCGGAGACGCTTAGTTGCACGACAATCGCGGCCTAGTCGAGGAGTCTCTGCAGGCACGAATGAGCGCGACCGTTTAATTTATACGCTGGCACGAGGCGAATTAATGTCTATTTACCTGGCGGTCGACAAATCTCGAATTAATGAAGCAGCCTGCTGCTCCCTGCAAGCGTTCGCGCATGTAGTCACCGTGGTGAAACGGGGGCGATGGAAAAGATATGTGGCTGCGTGGCGACGGTCGAGTGCGGGTGTTAATTTAATTACGTTCCCGTTAATTGTTCTCCGGGAACAGCGGTCACGATTCAGGAACGTTTTGAGGATCTTTTGAATGGGGTGCGCGTGCTCCGACGCGACCGACTTAAATTGGCCGGTCGTCGTAAATGCGTGTACCGCCTATCGAGCACTACTAGCATCGGGTAGCATGTGTGCTTTTAGCAGCAGCGCCTCCGATAACAGTAATTAATAATGGTAATAATAACGGTGCCGATAATAATGACGGGGATAAATGAAATTATGAACGGATGATTTTTCTCTTAGCTCGCGTCTGACCAGACTCGTTTCTGCAAGCAGCTCGCGGTACTTTCTAGCAGCCGGCTATCTGCTATCGGTAGTTCACTGTTAAGCAGACGACGATAATTGCCGCACTTAGAAAGCGTTCTTCTTTTCCCTTACTAGCGGCGAAAAAACAACAATAATTGCCATACATCCTCGACATATCGGCCCAGTTGTTCGCTACTCGGCAATTAACCCGGGGCAATTAGCCGGACACATGCCCCCCCCGCCGCGCTATAACATATATCTGTGTAGCTTCACTTTGCACCTTTGCGAAAACTTCAAAAATTATTAAATTTTATTTTTGAAACATGTCAAAGGTATTAAAAAAAAATAAATGCACAGCGTGTTTGTCGAATGACGAAGTATGTCATTTTAAAAACTATAACAATGTAAAGCTAAATCGATAAAAGTTCAGAAACGAACGATTCACTGACTGCTGGTTTATTTTTCCTTCACATTATCGTTTAAGATTCGCACATCCGTCTACAATTAACGGTAGTTCTCTGAATAAACTCTGCCAAGACAAATTATTTATTTATTTATTTATGTATTGATTCATTTATTTATTTATTTATTGATTCATTCATTTATTTATTTATTGATTCATTTATTTATTTATTTATTTATTGTTTCATTTATTTATTGATTCATTCATTTATTTATTTATTGATTCATTTATTTATTTATTTATTTATTGATTCATTTATTTATTTATTTATTGATTCATTTATTTATTTATTTATTTTGTGCAAATCCAATTTTAATTTATTTTTTTGATATATTAATAATAGCTTTTCGGCTTCAAATTTATACTCTGCGTGCAAAAATTTATGTAAAAACGTAGCATATAATTACTGCCAACTCCATATGGATATAATGTTTATTCAAATTGAAAAAAAAAAAGGAACTCTCCTTATAACTTACATATATATATTCAAACACGCCTAATAAATAAAACGTATATTATAAACATTTAGAAATAAAATTATTAGCTTGATAGTAATAATCTAACAACTAAAATTTGGAGAAACGTTTTGGGATTATCAGCTAAAGAATATACGGCAGAGGCTTAAGGTAGGTTTGCTTTAGGCTGCTGCGTAGCGTAATCAGACAATGTCGACAATGTTTTTCCCAAAATGTTCCGAGTATTTTAGTGGCTCGAATTTATTTAACAACTCCAAAGTTTTACATACAGTCGGTAATTATTTTTATTAAAAATTCCACATAAATAAATGTGTCTGATTAGTTTAGTGTAACCCGGAACTAGCGAATTAACATTGTTTCAACTACCGAAAAAAACCGGGTAACTCTGTCAATAAGAGTGCTTATTTTCCTGAGCGGATTTCATTATTGTGTGAAACTATTTTCCTTCCGGTGCCCAAACTACCAATTGCTAATTGCTACTTAATTTATTCGTCCTTTGCAAAAATAAATTTGTAAAACATGTATAATTTTTGCCATTTGTTAATAAAATACCTGCATATTCGAAAAAATGCCCAGTCTGAAGCGGAGACGATAAGCCAAATAATTCTTATTTACAACGGGTAACTTTTTTTTTAAATTTATCCCCACCACTCGAACACCGTTAATTACGTTTATTATTACTATTATTATTACCGTAATAGGCCATCTATGCGCATATTTGCGCGAGCGATGGGTCTTTAAAAGCAAAAAAGAATAACAATAAAAATTTTCTTCTCAATGAAAACTTTTACGAGCAAAATGTTGCATTCTCATTCCGTTGTTATTAAGCTCAAGCGTACCATTTTGTTCGTAATATAACAGCTTCATTTTGAAAAGTGGCTTTTGCAAAAGCTGCAATCGAACTAGAGCAAAGGTGAGGAATTCTTTAAAAAAAAAAAAATAAGTTCCACACCATTTCGCCAATGTTTAAAACCACGAACGTCTACGTGTTTGAATACGGAAAATTGCGTTTATATGCGCTCCGTGTCTCACACTAACATTAAGCGATCGATAAACGGATTATTAAAATAAATACGAAGTAAAAAATGAATAATGTTAACTAAATGAGAATACCGAGCCGGCTGATCTTATCGAGGGAAAATAAATAAAATGAAACACAGCAGGAAAATACTATAAAAAACCCGTGCAACAACGATTAAAGATAAAATAAGTTCTAAGAATATAAGGTTAGTAATATAACGAGGTAAAGTACGATTATCAAAATCCTACTTTCCCATTTAAAAGTAATTCAACTAATAGGAGAGATTGATTCTAAAATGTCATTATATTTTATTATTATTTTTTTAAAAGAATGCCCATGAGATATTACAAACCAGGTAATGATAATCTTCGGATTGTGCTTTATTTGAAGCTTCCTTCCACACGTGCATAATGATTTTCAACTTCCAGTAATATAAATCGATATTTAGTTAAACATCTATGATATACTATCTGCTTTAACGTGAGGAGTTCTTTTAGGTTGCTAAAAACGACTGATCAAGAAATTGGCAGCAAATGACGTCCTTTCGATATTCTACGTGTTAGAGGTGTAAAATATTTAGGAGAGTTATTCGGAATAGGGATCTAACCCCCTTTAATAAACACATGAACTATGTAATAAAGCCCATAAAGTCTTATTTTCTTTATGGCTAATTTTTAATAAAAAAAAAAAAACATATATCCATTAATAATAAATTTCTTAAATATAAATCAATCATAAGACCCATTCTCACATATGCAAAACCCTGTGTGTATATATATATATATATAAACTCGGCCATTTTGGCCTCGCAAGGGGCTGTGCCCCTTGACCCCTTTTGCTTTCATTTCTGTCTTTTTCTCTTCTATACTTTGTATAAAATGATCAAAATTACAACATAATTCTTACTGGCATCAACAGAAAAAAAAAACAAAAACATAACCACAAAAGTCCTATTCTAATATTTAACTTTCATTATATAAAATTAAGACATTCTTTCGTTACACTTTTTGTTACATATTTCATTACATAAAATTGTGACATTTTTTAAATAACAATAACAAAAATCCTATAAAATATAACAAACGTTACATAAAATTGGGACATTTTTTTGGGACATTTTGCGTTACATAAAATTGGAACATTTTTCTGGGACATTTTTTCGAATGGGGGGTAGCCTAAGAATTACGTTGTAATTAATATATGTGTGTGCGCGCGCGCGTGTGTGTGTGTGTGTGTGTGGTCCAGCATCCGCGGATCAACTATTAAAATACTGCAATACTTCCAGAATAAATACTGTAGGAACATCTCGAGCGCATCCATTTGTGCTAATATGCTATAACTTTTTTGAATTACGTTACATTAAAAGTGTAATGCGCTCTCCGGCTACTAAATTCTTTCATGATTGTAAAACGAATGCTCATATATTTTAATCGGCAAAACTGCTGAATATATGAGAGAAGCTCTTTACAACGAAATGCAGGCAGAATCAAGCACTTCTTTCTACTTCTCCATTTCTCGTATTATTTTGTTAACCTATACTTGGAAAATAATTAATTAAATTAACCTTTAACGTGACTGTTATAGTCATGGGGTTTTTCCGTATTGTATACATTATATTTGTTTTGTTCAATTATTTCCTCCTAAATTTATTCTTCCGAAGTACGAGTAGTGTTATTATTCACTTTGACCCTTATGTGTATTTTAATAAACCTTTTATTTATCTATATTTATTAACAGTAAAATGTTTTCCGTCACTTTAAGTGCCATCGAGAATGTAGCAAATCGCACTATCCATCAATAATCGAAATTCGGAGAAATTAATTAGGCCATTTTTCAGATTCGGATGTATTTCAGGTAAGTCGAAATAACGATTTAAGTTCAGAAGGTCGGTTTTTTAACCGATCGCTATATTTATGATTTTTTTCCATGACAGAGGACTTGTTTAATGATAAATTTAAAAATGCGATCGTCATAAAGACATCATTTTCAACTTAAAAAAAGAGTCACCAAAAAATTAAACATATAATACGTCGAAAAAACTCCTTAACCTCTCTCATTCAAAAATAAAAAAATTAAATCCTACACAAGTAGCGCTTCAAAAAAAGAACTTGGCTGATCAGAGCGCCTGGGATTCCCCTTTTTTAGGTTTCGTCGATGGATTGTTTTTGCGTCAGTTTCGGATGGAAATGTAGAAATTTACAAAACTCGCCGCGTACCCCGGCCACCCCTTTGCATTAATGAAATTTCTCGCGCGAGCGATTTTTCACGCATTTCGCACGCTTAATTAGCCTCCTATTTACCGCTAATGCAACAACGGTGGTAATAGGAATATACGAGTATATGTTTATGAATTTTACACTGTCCGATAAGAAGCGCGAACTTCCTGTGCAGCGAATTCGACTTTATTTCAGCGAGCCGTCAACGGATTTCGTTACAGCAGAGATACACATCTCCGAGTTGAACAAGGTAAGTCGGGAAACAGATGGCTCTTTCGCCAATACGAAGGAGAGAATAATAATCTATTTAAGCGAATTTTATGCCAAGTCACAACAGGACGGCCCAGTTGTCAAGCCGACTCACAACCGGGCTCAATTCTTTGAACTGGTCTTCGTATTGTTACCAACCGCCAATCTGCTGACCTTCAATCGTGAAATAAATCCGACACAAATCTTTCCAACTACTAGAAAGAAGAATCCGATTTCACACTAACTAACTGCGACGCCGCTGAAATAAACGCGCCTTCACTTATCTGAAAACTGAAAACAGTAGTCTCCCAGTCTTCCGCTTTTATTATTATTATATCACCGAGACTAATGCCGTCCGTTCGCCAAGAATAATTTATTTTCCCCTACATTCTTTACCTTCTTTTCTCTTCTGTTTTCTTTTCATCCTTTTCCAGACCCCTTTTTTAACCAGAATGCAAACGAAAAAAAATCCTTTTTCTTTTAGCCGTTCGAGTAATAAAATGAATAAAGGCGAAAAATTTCACTTTTCAAAATTTCGCCGTAAAAATGTAACAAAATGCGACCTTATAGCAATGCAGCAGATGAACGTGAGCATCGAGAGTGCATACCAAGTTTAATTTCACTCCGATCGGCATTGATGCGCCACTATAATTCGATCGATCGATTAACGAATTTTTTCCTTACATCGATGAAAGTCTCTCGCTGTGAACCACTTACCCAGGTAGAAAGAATCCCTACTACTAGCCGGAGGAGAGCTGAATGGCGATAACTCATTCCTCTAGAATTACCCGTCGGAATGTGTGGACCTTACCACGTCAGGTTCCTCGAACAATTCCTGCTAAAGCGCTCGGAATGAATGAAAATCGTTAAAATTTTACACGGATAGATGCGGTACCGATTTTTAACCAGAAAAAGAAACCAACTGCGCAATAATAATTGTTATTTTTTTAAAATGTACACACCAGATTTTAAATTTCAAAGTTTTATAATACCGTTAAAATATTAACGTCTGAGACACGAAGGCACACAAACTCAACTCTTGACCATCTTGTGGGCACTTGTGCTTTTAACGATCTGTCGTAGTAGCTTCTTTCACTCAATTATCACGACCGCTTCATTCTTTCATCCGATCTTATACGCGCGTCCCTTTACATTTCACGATGTTAGTCGCCGTAATGTCGATAATCAAAGTTAATTTTTATTACACATTATACTTTATTACACATTATACTTTATTATAGATTATACTTTATTATAGATTATACTTTATTATAGATTATACTTTATTATAGATTATACTTTATTATAGATTATACTTTATTATAGATTATACTTTTGCCGTCACCGGATCTTCTAATCTTTAATCTTCTCCTCCAGTTGACACACTTATTTCGCAATACCTCTTAATCTCATGTAAACGTCTGCAGTCTAATACGGTTTCTTGTCGAAAGATTTCATTCATATCTTCAAATTCTGTCTATTCCCATTCGCGCAATTTGCTGTCTCTATTTCCCTGACTATTATTTTTACCCCGTCTCGGTTAGCTTTTTTCCTAATGCGACCCGACTTGGACTTGTACACATCCCTCGCCGCGGTCTCTCCTAATTGTTTCGCTTTTACACACTGTCCTGCTGATCCTGCGCTTCATTGTTTTCTTAATCTCCTCTTATGTAATTACGTCTGAGTACTCTTCCCAACTTGACGAATACTCTTTTCATTCTTCATACAAAAATTCGAATAATCTTTTTGGGGCGTGCTATTCATTCCATTCAATTAATGTATTTCTTAGAAGCAATGTTCATTATGAATGCTCATAGGCCCAATTCAAGTCCTAATACTTGCCGGCCTATTGTCAGACTGTCATTGAAATATTACCTATTAATTAAAATTAATTAAAAGCTTTTTTTTTTTTTTTTTTTTTTTTGTAATTAGTAGCTTTGTTTATTCATAACCTTCCTGGGACGTAATCTATCCGATATTATAATATATATAGTTGAATAAACTTTTAGTTAGATTTGACGCATAAAAATCAATCTTGACTCTTAGTGAGATACCGTAGTGCATTTGGTTAGATAGCGTTCATTTGAGACGAAATCGATTCCCACTGCAACATATTTATCGTCATTGTACTACATTAATTCCCGCGTCAGCCGAGCTTAAATTATAAAAAAAAAAAAGGTAAAACAATAACAAATGTACGCTTTTAAGGCAGAATTCAGAGATCGCGATGCTTCCAAATGAGCCGTTTTAATTCAAAAACGTTGACGATGGAGGTAATAAGACGAAAAGATCACTTTTTAAATTTTCGTTGGTGCTCGCGTAATTTTTATAATAATCTTTGTCGTAATCGGTGTATGTAGTGGTGAGTGTGTTGTGTCTATAGCCTCTTTCGCATCTATAAAGGCGGTCACTTGGCGGCGAGTGATCGTTGTAATTTCCGTCATCCGAATTTTCTTGAGGAACCCAGGATCGGTGTGCAAGTCGGACGAGAATGCGTTGTCGCTTCGAGCCGTGGGGTAAGGAGCCGACGGGGAACTGGCAAAGCTCCGGGTAAATCCCGCGACTAGTAATTCGCATTACACCTTTTGCGAAACGTGAGATAACGAAATAATACGTATTTATCAGGAAGTGCGGCGGGACGGCGGTATCGCAATATTCCGATCACGATCGCTACTTTACATGTAGGACGCGAAACTATTTGCCAATATTAATTCCATTCCGGCTGTCCGTCTGTCTGTCCGACTGTTTACATTATCGCGTCCGATAGCGTCGTTGCTGGTTAAAGAACCGTGTGACTTGACCGTTCTGGAACAAATATCCAGTTCAAAATTCGCGATGCACATTATATCACCGCTACACGTCCCCGAAT
Source organism: Icerya purchasi (assembly GCA_039619475.1). Lineage (NCBI taxonomy): Eukaryota > Metazoa > Arthropoda > Insecta > Hemiptera > Monophlebidae > Icerya > Icerya purchasi. The sequence continues at coordinate 569,917,239 of CM077115.1, forward strand.
GCAACCTAACTACTCTGCCCCTTTATTCATTTATTTATTTATGTTTTAACATCATTCCGACTCAGAGGGAGGACCATATCATATCGTAAATAGCATACAGTGCGCAGCGATATTTGCGGAGACGTGCCGCCAATAATCCGGACTGCATTATACCAGAAGAAGAGGGGAGGCGTATAACTGATTTATTACTCCGAGCACCTCTTCCAGCCAGGTTAATGTGGCAACGGTTCTGAGAGAAATGCTCTCACTTGCAATTTGCATCGCAGGCTAAAGTAAAATAATATTTTTACGATGAAAAATCTTGCTTTAATTTTCGCACGATTGTGCTCAGAGTTGTGTCCGCCCGAGGACGAACCAGCGAGATTTTGAATATTTGAAAAAAATTAATTGGTTAAGCGAAAAAGGTGCTAATTCACCGCGGCGATAATAAAAGATGTGAATGTCCACGCGGCGAAAATTAAACACGAGCACGTTGACGGGAAAATAAGAGGTGAAAAATCATAACGAAGGTCGCAAAAGTTTTTTTTTTTTTTTTAAACAGACTAACGATTTAAAGTTGTTTTTTTTTAACTGGTTTTAATAGCTGGAAAATTCGAAGATAGACGAAGTTTTAATTTACAAGAATAGCGAGAATAAAATAGGTAGATAGAGTTATCGCGAAATATGTAGTAAAGGAAATGCGATTTAAGTGAAATAGGCTACTGGAATAAAAGGGGAAAAATATTTTTAAATAAACCGAATTCAATTCATTCGGTGGTATTGTCGATGGGAATGAAACTTTGCTTTGGAAAGATAATAAAATTAGTTGGAGGCAAAAAGAAAGCTGACTTCTCTTTAAGTGAAATAAGCTAGTGGAAGAATAAAAGGGAGTAATATTTTTAAGTAAACTGCGTTGGTTCGATGGTACACCATCAGGCGGATAATTTGGCGTAGTGTTTTTTACTCACGTCTTGTGCGCTGCTGCCATTCTAATATTATAAAATTTAAATATGCATAAAACACAAAATTCAAAAACACTTAAATTTGAGACACCTACACGGCGATTCTATGATGATTTTATATGCGCATAAATATGTGTACATTATTATTCCTTTTCTTTTTTTTTTTTTTGATTATTCGTTAATAGTAATTACTTTTTTTGCAAATAATGATTAGCAAATGTTTCGTTCATTATTGAACTTTTTGAGGTAAATTAACACACGTCAAATTATAACACTTGAATAGGCAACCTAATGTTAAACTTATGTATAGGAATTACGCTTAAATTTTAAAATTTTGGTGGTCCTTAGTTTTTTATGGTTAAAAAATATATATGTATATGTATTTTTTTTTTTTTTTTGAAATATGTTGTGAGTCCCGCTGAGAAGTGCTGTTCGTAGTGCGGCTGTTCGACACGCTTATCAACGTTTATTATTAAAGATTAACGTTACATCAATATTCTTATATCATTTAAGCGTTAACCTCTAGAGTTCTATTTATCATAACACAATATCCCATAGAGGTAAATTGTTATGTTTTTATAAACTAAAAAATATAATAATTACTTCATTGCTTCAGAAGAAAAGGATGTAAAGAACGAATACACACATTTCTTAATTATGAGACATACTTAGTCTATTTTTCATACCATTCCATTAACCACGTTTTAACTTTACTCTTCTACAAGCCTATCTTCTTTTCTTCGTGTATATCCTGATATATATATATATATATATATATATATATATATATATATATAACTCGGCCATTCCCTTGACTCCTCTTACTTACATTTCTGTCTCTTTCCATTCTATACTTTGTATAAAATGATATAAATTTACAACGTAATTCTTAAGCCGGCCCCCATTAGATTTTATAATGAAAAAATGTCCAATTTTATATAATAATAAAGAAAAAAATACAACCAATAATTTATACCTACCGAAATAACTTTATATACTACAACACATATAAATAATACTTTTTTTGCGTTTCCATGGTATTCTTAAATTAGCAATATAGTCTTTATATGCTTCTCCCCCTATAGTAGTGGGACTTCTTATTCATCAACTTGCATAGTAATAAGAAGTGCATTCATTGTGTTTCCAAAAACCAAGACCGCTACCGATCGCAAACGTAAATCACAGACAAAGAATCAGTAGAATACCGGTGTCTATGTAAATATGAGTTATGTGCGAACAAACACAAAAAAAAAACAAAAAAACCATACTCGACGAACCTATATATAACCTTTTTTTTTTTGGAAGTCGGTAAAAATTAAAATATAACAAACGTGACATAATATTGGGACATTTTTTGGAACATAAAATTGAAACATTTTTTGGGACATAAAATTGGAATATTTTTTGGAACACTTTTTTGGAACATTTTTTCTAATGGGAGCCAGCCTAAGAATTACGTTGTAATTAATATATATTTACTGTTTTTCCATTACACGAGGTCGACAACGTGGTTAACTTGACTAATCATCTTCGCTGGTATACATATATTAACTGTTCGTTTTAAATCTGCAATGCACGAAATCAGTAACAATCTGAGAATGATCGAATTTCTCGATCGATTAATATAGATTAAAAAGTAATGGCAACTCTCTTAACATACCGTTACAACGAAATGAAGCGAAGAAAGAAAACAGAGAAAGTTGATAGGAGAAATTCGATAAAAGATCGATGCAACATGTAAAATAATAGTTTGTTCTGATGGCTTTACATTTTGCAAAATATTATCCGTGTAAGGATGTAGCCCCTCGTGTAAGATACTAATAAAAATTCGCGAGCGTTTGGTACGTTTCGCTGTACATGAAGGTAAAATTTTTCCTCTTCGGAGCTGAGAAATTTTTGCAAGTGATCTCACTTTTTTTCTAAATTGAAAATGGGTGATACTAAAGTAATACCCGTTATGAAAACAAAACCGAATTAATAATGCGATAAAATTAAAATGTGAGAAATATGAAAATACGGAATCACGACAATGCACCTGGGTTATTGTTGATAAAAATTTCGAAATTTCCTGTTCCACATTCGCCATTCGATTTTTCTCTTGCATTCGCAGAAGCATTAAATTTTTTATGGCTAAATCGATTAACACAACTTCATCGTAGTAATCAACATTTGAGTCACCAAATTCTAATTTAACTATGCCAAAATTTAGCAACGATGCCCTCTATTGAGCAGCACATTACGTACAGGCATGCACGGTACAGTATTATACATTACGGCGGTGTTACTCTGCGCAAACTTTAAACGAATTTTACACAAAAATTGCTTCTCGCAGGTGATTCCTTTCGTCGGCGAACGTCACATACATACATGTAAATATTTCGATTAATGTAGAGCATCTTACAGAAATAATGAAACTTACACACGGTGTTTCTAAAAGTATTTTTAGCTCGCCTTTCCGATAGCTTACATTCTCTTTAATATCAGTGAAAATATCTTAAAGCGCGGTATCTGCCGTAAATTTCTAATACCGCCAACTATGGAAGGCTTTGCATCGAAACCTAAAAAAATTCTTCTAGAGAAAAGTGCTCTTAGAGAAAAGAAAAAAAAAAAGAAGAAGAACTCTCGAATGCACAAAGAAAACAATACTTCCCCTGTTGAGAAAATTTACGCTCAAAGGTTAATCAAATTACCATTTAATTTTTACAAAAAAGCTTCAAATTAAACTTTATCAGAAAAATATGTTAAAATTAATCTTATAATTACCGTGTTGTCCCGTAATCATGCCGGATATTATAGAAAAACACCTGCATCATGCGATAATGATTATGGGACTGCGTTGAACATGTCGGTAATTGTATAAATATTTATAAGAAAAAAAAATTTTTGATCAAGTTTAATTAAAAGATTTTTTTTTCAAATTTGGATCATCGGAAAAAGTCATGGAAGATCAACAAATGTCTAGAGTACCATTTAATTTGTCTCAGTCGTATTCGCCAATTTCGGTTATTTAACGAGTAAACTGCTACGATGCGTTTCCATCATTCTCATTTATTATAAAAAACCGTGCGATTTGTCGGTGGATAAGTTGTTTTTTTTTTACCTCTAAGGATAATACGAAAGAAGAACTCTACATATATCACAATAAATCGTGCCGACGGATCCGGACTAATTAAAATCGAGATAGGTGTAGAGGATATCTGGAAAACGGAAGACCGCCTTGCCCCAGAAGAAGTAGAAAACGATGAGTAAATGAGAATAAGCACGAAAAGGAAATATAAACCGATGTGAAGGATTTTCAATTATCGCGTGTCGGTAAGATTTTTATATTTTTCTTTCACGAATAACGGATTTTTCTAATGTTGCACAGAACCGCTCGATTCGAGAAAAAAGTAATGAAACAACGAACATTGCAATAAGACCGAATTCATTAATTACAAATGTTCTAGGAATCTGGAATGCCCCAACTTTAGTATAACAGAAGGGGGAAACGAGATATTAGTTAAAATGTAGTGTTGTATCACTAGAATCTGAAGAAGACCTCGACGATTTGTCTTCATTGTGAAAACCAAAGAATATTATTTTATTTTTAAAATAAGTTGTGGGTCTCACTGGGCAAATATGCCCGTTGTGTGAGTGCCCAACACTGTTATTAGCGTTTATTTAAGAGATAGGAACAGAATACAAAAATTAAAACTGAACTTATTCTATAAATCACAAAAATTACTTAGAAACATTAGTTAATAGTGTATACACACGCATATTAATACATAAGACGCCACATAATATATATATATATATATATTTGTACACCGGAAATGCAGATAGCTTAATATTTTAAATCGATAACGTGATCTTCTGTGGGATATTAGGATAGACACGATAAAAACAAGGTTAATGTCCGTAAATAAATAAAAATAAAGGGACTAGTGGTCTATAGTTGATCTTCAATCTTTGCACCATTCCTTCAGCCATAATTGAACCTTCTTTTTCCACACACCAATTTTTTTTCTTTCCTCTAGTATATGATTAGGGATCGTACTTATTTAAATTAATTAAAACTAAGTCGTCAGTGTTATCGAATTCGTAGATTTACACCGCGGGGATAGTAATATGTATTACTTTGGTCTCTTGTTAACCGAATAATTTTCCCTGGATGGTAGTTTTATATTATTGACCTCAAAATTCTAGTAATCTATAAAAGAAATAATACATTTTCGGAGACATTTTCCATCGTTTTCCTTCCACCATGTTGACCAAATGAACTCGAATATTTGAAAAATAAACTATTAAAAATTAAAAATATATGTATATACTGTATATATATATATATATATATATAAAGACATTAATGTTAAATGTGCGATTGAATTATCCGAAGTGAAGTGTGTGTGTGTGGATGTATATACTGTTGGATTCTGTCGGAAAAAAGTTTACTATTCGCCTATTTTCAGCTGAAAAAGAAAGTCAAAGAAGTATCGGTATACGGATAAACGGGGATAATGCGGGGCCCGGCGAGTTATCGTAAAACGTATAATAATAACAATAGTGTCGGGAAAATTGATTTGTAGTGAAGTAAATTTTCGCGAACAGCAGTAAACGGCGATTTTCAAATTACCGTGCAAATCCAAATAAGGAAGACAAATGACCGGAGAATTTTAAATGAAAAAAAATCTCGCTGCGAGAGTGCGCAAGCGGATAGGAATCTTACGAACATCGCGATCTGATGATGAAATAGTAGTGTGTGTGTGTGTGTGTGCACGCCCTTTTCATATGCGCATGTTGAGGTGTAGAACATAAAATCTGCGCGTTATGCTCTGCCAGCATCATCATAATGCCCCGCGAGTTCTCTGTCTGCGAACCCGGAGGAGAGTACCAACACATTTATTATTATTGAACAATAACGTATAATTTAGAGTTGTTCCATTTGATTTTTCCAATAGCCTTAGACCGTTTAACGCATAGCGCGTGCGTAATTAGCCAGTTATTTACATAGCGCTATTAATATATGCAACATTTTGTTATCCTCCGCTCGCTCCTCTTGAAAAACGGGTTGCACGCCTACATTAATAATCTTTGATTTACGGTGGCGAATTTTAATCTATTAACTTTTAGTAACGCGTGCGAGTTGTAAATGTATGGAAAAATTAAATTAGCAAACGCCGTAAAACGTTCGACCGCGCTGAGAGTATTGCATTTTCCGAAATAATGACGTAGAGCCCTTTTCGCGAAGTGCAAGTGTTTTCGAAGTATAAACGAGTAAATGTTATTGTCCAATTATAACCGAGATTTCGAATAATAATCAATTACGCTAATATAGCGCTTCTTGCTATTGGCACATCTTGTAAAAATCAAGCAAGGTTTAGAAACGATGGCAGTGTTAAAAAGTAAAATAACCAAAAAAACGAGTTTATAATAAAATTTAAAAAAACATGTGTTAAGCATAGCTTTTTAAAAACGCAGGCAATAACTAGAAAAGCGAAATATATAAAATTTTGATGACTACTTTGGAAATAAACAGGAAAATTCCCCCATGAAGGGGAAAAAATAGAAGGGGGTAATTACAATACATTTTACAATATTTGTTCCGGTAATTAATTTAATATCCGCTCTAAACTGCATGATGGAAATTTTATTAGGCAAATTTCAGAGTAGAAACGAAAATAAATTTCAGTTTTATTACATTTCTCTACCTAACATACATATGTATATGGAAATAATTTATAATACAACGAACATTAATTAATAATCGAAGCAAGTAACATAATTTAATGCGTAATATACTTAAAAATATGTGTTTGCCAATTATAAATAATAAATAAAAATAACGAAAAACTGCGAAGAGTGAATATTAAATATTAAATATTGGAAACATCTTTTCGCGATAATATCTCAGAATACTAGAAGAGAGAAAAGATAAACGTATCATTGAAAAAAGGAAAAAAAAACCGTATGGTATATGTCATTTTAATACCTAAAGGAGTACCAAGAATTTTATCCGCTATCATTCGCAATATTTTCCGATATTCCTGAAGGAGACCTACGTATTATATACCAGCTTAGCTAAATTCAAATGAAAATCCGCCTACGCACTTAATAAAAACTAACGACACACTGAGCGACTCGATATTCGAAGCATATTTAAAGAGGGAAAGAATAGCTCCAAAAACTATTTTATAAATAAGTATATATTAGATAACATTCGACATAAAATTTTAAACACTTTTCTTCCTCTCTTTTTTTTTTTTTTAAAGTGGCCTAGCTTTCATAGTCGTTCCTACTCAATGTCGAGTTTTAGATTTTTCGATATTTATCCCATTATTAATGGTAAACTGACTAAAGTCAGCAGCAGACATAGGTTTTGCAACAATCTGCATATTTTCTATAAACGACGTTCTTTCAAACATATTTTAAACATTACGAGTATCATCCATTAATTGGGCAAGTTCCACCTACTTAGAATTCATTATTCTTTCCATTATTTGATCTCACTAGTTTTCTCGATTCTTATTTATAAAAATAAAACAAAAAAAAAAACGTCTTGCAGTCTATACTCTATACTATATACATATATATATATATACAAAAAAAAGGAAAGATTATCACCTGGTTAATCTGAGTATCTATGTCAGGAACTTGGGGAATGTTCGCTATGATCAGATAGCTCGATCAGCGATTTATTTAATGCGGAAAATACTATAATTTATATAGGCCGACTATGAACTGGAGTGGAGTAACCAATGGGGATCTCCCGTGGAAAGTTTTAATTAAAATGTGAATTTTTCTTTCCGTCTTTATGTGTAACATGTAATCAGGCACACATATTAACTCAGCCACAATTTTTAACACTAGCCGAATCAAACTTATCAGCGGCATTCGCAGTCCTTAAAAATTTCCTCGAGTACAATAAAAACAAGCATTCTTAACGCATGCCATAATTACGGCCGTATTGAGCACGGCAAACGGTAGTAAAAGGGAGTAATTACGAGTAATATTTTATTGAAAAAACAAATACAGTCGAGCAGCTAGTCGAGCATGACGTTTCATGCGCTGAGGATTCCGTATGTTAAGTTAAAGATAACCATAATATTTATATTCACATATTACTAAATTCAAAATAAAGAAATTAGATTTTTCGCTTCGTAAAAAGACACGACGCCATTTTTCATGTTTTTGTTTTTAACTTTTCGCCAACTTTGAAAGTTTCGTTAAGGAAATGAAATGTGATTTCGTTCTTGACTAATCTTTTTCCAACGATATATCACATGCCCGGAAAAAAAATATTTTTTTCAAAAATTTCGAGCTTCCTAGAGTTCAAATTTAAAGTTTTTCTTTTTTTCTTTACGGGCACGCTAACGAAGAGCAACAGCCCAATCAACCAAGGAATCTAAATAATAACTAAAAACGAGCCTAACAGATTTTAATCTGGTGCGAGATGAACGAAAGAAGCTAGAATAGCAACTGACAAGGAAGGGAATGAGAGAACTTGGAAACCCGGATGCTGCAAATTAGAGAAATACACGCGGATAGGCATATTATTAAACTTGTTTAAAAGTTTTTAGCTATAATATCGGCGCCGCAAAAGAAATTGTCGCAGGCTATTTTTTGCCAACTTTCAAAGATCCGTTAAAGAAATGAAATACGGTTCTCGATTCCAATTTTTTTCAAAACTTTCGAGCTTTCCACATTTCAAGGACCTAAATATAAAGTTGTAAGCTCGGCTATAGTTTTTATATAAAGAGCTTTGTGCATAAGTTTGCGATGATACGTTTTGGTTTTCTCTACTTTTTCACTGGAGCTTTGGTTCACGTGAATATCATTTTTTGTTGTTTTTCAACCCAAAAGGGCGGGGAAGTCTATATCATTTTTTTAAGCGTAATTTTTTGATTTTTTTAATATTTCGAATTTTACTTTTAAACAGTTATCTAGTGATGAGTTACGAATTTTTTTAGAGGTTATTTTTGAGGTCTTTTTAAATTCCATATTATGTATTCTCGACGGGTTTTTTAATCGGTTAGCTTGCCACATTATAGATATGAAAGAGAATTTTACTTGTGATTTATGATCCAATTTTTAAATTGTTCATAAGTCAATCCGTTCATGAATTATTGCTCATATTTCAATTGAATACTTTTGTCGTTTCTGAACCGTCTTATTCGGGGATTCCGTAGACTAAAAACCAACATTGCAGGCTAAATCCGTTCTTGTTAATGAGTAAACTACTGTAACATATATAACTATAGATTTGTCCTAAAATTCTTACATCGCTTAAGGAGTAGAGTCTACCGAAACAAGTAACTAAATGAAATCTATGGTTAAAATTTAAATAAAATATAATTAAACTGAGTTAACTGATAATCAGAATTATAGCGCAAGAATGAAGATTGTAGAGCATAAAAAATGACGGTTGCTGTGTGTTGTAGTTACATAAAATTATACAGAGTTAATTGGAATCATGACGTAATAATAAGCGATCTGGTAATAACACGTATTATTAATGTACTCCGAATGGGTAGACAGACAATGGTGCTCCACCCTCCGAACAAAACAGTAAAGAGGCGATCGAATTTTTAAGGCTTCCAATTTATAAAAAGGCGTCACTAATAATATGTAACCAAAAAGAATCTACTGCTAATCAGAACGCTGCTAATAGTATTTAGTGAAACGTAACCAAAGCGAATCTGCGGATAATTGAATATCTATTTGCGAAATATAACCAAACGGAATCTACCGCTAGTCCGAACTGTGTAACAACACCAAGTGTTACAGAATCTACCGAAAGAGTCTATAACAACTCCAAGTGTTACAGAATCTACCGATAGAGTCTATAACAACGCCAAATGTTGCCGGAATCTGCTAGTAAACAAAATTACAGTGTATCGGTGAGAAAACGCAACAAGATGTATAACTAGAATTCCACCCTTCCAATAAATACTAAAAAGTAATTAAATGCAATCTTTGAGTGAATTATAACGTAATGATAAGCAGCGTTTATTAAGATATCAAATATTAAAATCCACCGCCAGTCAAAATTGCCCTTAGCAAGCGGTATTCTATCAAAAACAAACACCGTCAAATAGGTTCTGAGACGGTCAAAAGTATAACAGAAGAGTGAGTACACATGCCCTGAACTTATTGAAACATAAATGACTAGTATTCGAGTGTCACTTAAGTTTGTTAGATTAAGACTTAAGTACTCAAAAAAAAAAAAAAAGTAATAACAAATTGTGTAATAATTTTACGGACTGAAACACTTTTGAGGAAGTAATCACATACCAGAACAACGATGTTTGCGTAATCTCTCTGGACTGTTCACGTATACTAGTCATTTAGAATTGAAAAATTTCAAAAATTTTACCACATAAATTCTCAAAATTAAATACGTACTTGTATATACAGTATTCATAAGTTTTGAAATATTAATCCAGGAGAGAATTCTCCTGAAATAGTAATAATAAGAGATAAACTATTACCATCAGTTCGGATTTCGGGTCGGACATTCTACTACAACTACTATATAATATTAACAGCTTTCGGAAGTCAAAAATACTGCAATGTTCCTTCACGTGGAATAGAAATATCTATAGAAATAAATGTTTTCATGAGAAAATAAAAAAAAAAAAAGTAAGTTAATAGAAAACTAAGTAATAATATAAGTTTAGAATAGCTTTTTTTTTTTGCTTTTGTAAAATTTTTATACACTTTAGAGGAGAACCTTTCACGGGATTATTTATTATTCAAGATGTTTAATTTTGAGTTAAATTTGAAAAATATTTTTAAAAATCGCGTAGACATATTCTCGCGCGGTACGACACACAATATTTATTTATTTTTTTTTTTATTATCAGCGAATGTTATAAAAAGTAATTATTCCCTGGAAAAAATAAAAGCGAATAATAAATGTCAAGAGTGTGATAGTAACTGTTATGCTACACCACATTTACAAGAAAGATAAAGTCAAGGATTGTTAACAACCGAACGACACGATTTAATTATTTGTATTTTTATACAGATAATGAAGTTAGATAACGAAATGTCACCTTTATTATAATAATCCGCGACCCCTAATGGGCACTACTAAATAAACTGTTTATCACGTTTATTGGCGCATAATTGAAAAACGTACATACGTATTTTGCAATTTTACTAAAAACAAAAACTGTATGGAACACAGTGGTGAATGTACTTTTATTTGAATTAACATTTTAATATTACTAAATTGACACAATGTTTTATAAGTTTTGCGATGACTGAGTCACCGTCTTTGGTTCAACGTACGATTATAAAATCGTGGCAAAGAGGAACTCTCAATAGATTCACCACTAAAATTTAAACCACACCGATGCTTATAAATACTTCAGTTAAACATATAATGGGTTTCCGTCGATTGTAAATATTATCAGAAAAGTAAATTAGTGCCTTCAGTATCGATGTTGTCTTACTACTCGTCGGTTGATATATTTGTATATATATATATATATATATATATATATATATATATATATATATATATATATGTATATATATGAGATATTAATAATCAGGACTAAATCTTCTCCAGAAAAAATCGTAAGTAAATTTATGGCCAATATTTAACCAGTCGAATTATTAGTATATTTCGCGGAAAATATTGAATGACAACGATTTTATTTAGCTACAACTTTTAAATACTACTCTAAATTAACTAAAATAACGAGAAAAAAAAATCTGTATAATAGTTCTGTATAATTTTTAGATATTTTCGTTATTTTAACGGTAACTTACCCAATGCTTGCCGCAATTGAAGATAATATTACAAAAGGCTCTTTACAAACTGTATACAAATTAAGACGAACGAAATTTGTAACGCCTTAAAAATAAAATAAAAAATAAAAATAAAACATTCTAAATTTTTAGTATTTTGTAGTCTCATTGCATGTTTAAAAATACATGTAAATTCGTTAAAAATGTTATATTTAGAAAACTTTTTATAGGTTCTCATCTTTAAATCGTCTTCAGAGATTTTCGTAAGGAAACGAATTTCCAAATTAGGTTTATTTTTGTTACATTTTATGTCTGATATTAAAAATTCCCAACACTTATCCGTTTATATCATAAAAGAGTTAACTTTGATTAAAAAACGAATTTCAAAGATTTAATAATTCCTCGCGCGTCGCCTAATAACTGGCTTTTGTTTTGTTACGTTAATTCGCGATTCCTGTATGGAGCTGCGCAGAAGTGACAACAACACTGGAGCCGGTAAAATCCATTCTTAAACTCTACTTTTTCCGTTGTGCCGAATCAGTATAGCAGTGTAAACGAAGCAATTGCATTATTTACAGGAAGGAATTTAAACTGAGGTTTCAGCTTAGAATGAAAAAAAAATTGAAATTGCTTTCAACAAGCGATAAACAGGAAAAAAAGTAATTAGACAGGGTACATTTTTAAGTATACTCTAAACCGACCACGGTAGGATCTACACGGAACCGGCTGAGTGTTGAATATCATTTTAAAAAACCTGCACAAGAACTCTTAGTCAAATTTATCATCCTAAATCGCATCATTCCCGCGCTTGTTATCCTACCAAGTTGACGTTTTAATGAGGTTTCTTGTTAGTGGGGAGGTCTCATCCTCCAAACGTTCATTTTTATGCATTTTACCGTATATATGCAAACGTATAACCTTCGCTAAAGCAGAAGTTTCGCTAAATAGGTTGATAGCGATTTTATTGATTTTCAATTTTTTTTTGGAATGTTTTCTATCGTAAAAACTGTTTGCATGCAACGTATTGCTAGTAGTAATTTGTGTACTTCGGTGGCGTGTGTTTCGACGGTTCTGGAATGTAGATCAGTCAAAAGTTAATATTTAAACACCGTACAATGTATATGTGACGCGTGTATGTGTGTGTTTCACAATAGTGCGATGTTGGCGCATGTAACGCAAAATTTAACACAACATAGTGTCGAACATATGTGACACGCGTGCGAAGAGTGTACATTAAATTATGATTAAATACGGGCTTTTACCTGGCTGCCTAAAGTAGCTAAATATATGCGCTCCGTGTTCTAATTAATTATAAAGAAATATCTAAAATTTATAATGATTTTTCCTATTTCATGATCATTTTTTTTTTTTTTTTTTAATACGTAGAATAGAAAAATAGATCCGGGGAGGAGGATTTTATCTTTTGGAATTCTATAGATGCGCTTAAATCAAAAAATTTGTAAAAAGTTTAAAGCTGAAAGTAGAATGCTTCGTAACTATAAGAATAAGAATAGAGCTCTCAAGAGACAGATAGGAAATATGTGCGATACTAACATTTCGTACTATCGGATTATTCTGTACAAGTTTAATTTGCGTCATATTCCCGATTGTTCGATACTCTTCGAACTAATGTTAAATTAATAAAATGTGAAAATAAGAAAAACTTATAGAACATACAACGTTTGAAACGAGCCTACTTCTTCGAGTCTTAATTTACAAAATTTTAAAATCTTAACTAGGCTTTACGGTGTATTAACGGTCTAATTTGATTTAATATATACTTTACGTTCTAACATTAGACTCTTACAATTCTCGACAAGAGTATTTCAAATTCTTACAATTTCCGATTCTTTATCATTTAAAAATACCCGTATAGATTAAGTTTGAAATTTTCCAAAAAAAAACGTTACTCCGGTGAATTATTTTATTCGAGACAGTACCGATATACAGTTAGCACATTTTTAAAAAGAACAGAATTCCAGCAATCCTTTTTAACTAATATTACTTCTATCGAAAGTCGAGATGATTACATTTCTATTTGCGTTGTATAGATTATTAGTAGATAATGTTTCTAGCAAACTTCACAGAGAACGCAAGAGTATTTTATTTCCTAACTCACTTAGGGACAATTACAGATATGTTTTTTTCGATAATTCAGCCGCACATACGTTACATTCGCCATTTTTTCCAGTCACTATACAGTTCGCTTAATATGAAGAAATATATGTATATTCTGATTTGGAATACAGCAAGCCGTATCAACCATACTATAGAGGTGAAACGTTTAGGTCGAAACGATTATATTTTTCGCGCATTTCAATCGATGTTAGTCATTCATTCGGGAAGAAATAAAGACGCGAATAACATTTATTGCACTTACCTTAATCCAATCCAACGTGCTAATGTTTAATGTGCACATGATGAACAATTAACGTCGAAGATGGATGATATTTCATGGACACCAGTTCCAAAATATCGACTCTGTCATATCGACCGACAGTAACCAGGACGAAAATCGAGCCCCCTCGGTTAACTTGTATACTGATATTTCCAGAGATCGATTTATCGTAAAAACGGTACCCAGAATCGTTCATAGAGAGACGTAAGCTTTATACGGAAAGGAAAATCTGATAATTGTACGGTATGGGGTTTCCTTTAGTGTTGGCTGATTTAACGAGGAGTTTGCATCGACTGATCAAATCGTACGGCACACACCGAGAACCGAATAAACACGCTCTTATCACATGTGTCGGCGGGCACCGTGTGACACATCAACAGCTTTCCGATTCCTCCTTCACGCTTGCCAACAAGTTCAAACGAAATAAAAAGAAAATTAAATAAAAAAGTACAAAAGTAAAATGAAGCGGGTATTAAAAGTTATTAAAGATAAGATAAAGACGGGTACCCTACTTTCAAGTATCTTCCCAACCGCATTTCATATCTCATCGGTTGCCGCACCATTATCATTATTACACCTAAAGTGTATCCTCTATCTCTACCACACGCGCCGATTGCGATACACGTACAGGGGGATAGTACGTGGATAAACGGTTCGGCCATTATGCCCCGTCTGCTTCTATGTGTCTGAAAACAGCTTACACAGAGCCACTGTTCGCTACAGACGCTCTGTATCGTCGATCGAGTGCTCTCTACACACGGTATACCGGATTTCACTTGCAAAAGAATTTAACACAATGTTTGATTTAGTATGCCTTGCATAAGCAATGATGCATAGCGGAAGTGATTAATAAATTTTCCCTTCACTATTAACATTTTTTTAATAACCTTACTAAAGCATCAACGCAACAACTATCGATGCTAAAAGTGATTTTAGAACGTTTCCCAGTAAACTAGCATAAAGCTATCGATTGCAAGTACGATTCCTCCTTCGCGTGCAGATAACGCTGACGTCAATCATGACGTCGAAAACGAAAAGCAACATACATTCTTTTAATTTTTTGATTTTTATTACTGTCTTTGTTCTTCCTTCTTTTCTTTTCTTTTCTTTTTTCTGTTTTGTTTTGTTTTGTTTTATGAATGAACCCAAAATGTTCATCTGTTGATCGTTAGACACTTATGGATAAACAGGAAGAATCATTCACAAGTATATTTATTTTGCTCTTTTCAATCCTAACATCCATTAGGGGATTTTAATTCGTCATGTTTTTATTTTTAAACGAAAAATCTCATTCAAATATCCCATTGTTGATTGTTTATAAAACAATTTAAAAGAAAATATTGATATATTAAACCACAGGTAGTTGGCAAGGATTTAAAATTTTAATTTAAATAACATTTTCCATAGCAACTATTAAAATTCCTGTTGCAGGACTTTTTAGTTTCCTCTAAAAAGTAATAACCGCTTCTTTTTTTTTTAAAGCCTCATTGTCTTTTACAACAGTTAGACCAGGAGGGAAACTTGTATCTTTAGATCCTGTCACTGAGGTTTAATATTTGAGTACTGCAAAGAAAAATAAAATATTCGAAATGCGCCAGAAATTAATAAAATATTAATTAATATAATTAATATCAAATAATGCGGGGAACTGTTAGCATGGCTTTTTAGGAGTATCGTAGAGCACTATTTTTTTTTTTATAGTATACAAATTATACCGGGACGAAGCGGTGGTATATATTTAAAGTGCATTTATTTAAATTTAAAATAGCGAGGTTTGAAAATTATACAATACGTAATTATTAATGCGATATTTATCATATAATTCAAAGATGTAATAATAAAAGTATTGAATTTAATTACGATACAACCCGATGAATAAGTGTAATTTAATCAGTTTAATAAATTTTTGGTAAAATAAATAAAAAATATCCTAGAGAAGAAAATACGCGTATTTTGATTAATACTTTTAGTGGTAAACTCTAATGATGCTATGTGAAGTAGAAATAATTTATCTGTATTTAAACGAAAATTTATATATTATCTTAATCTAAAAAAGAAAAGTTAATTCGAGGTATAAATCGAAATTTTTATACTTTGATATTACGCAAAATCGATACATTCTGTTCATGTATATATAGATATATTAACTATCAGTTTCATTTTCTTAATAGTCTGTTAAAACGGTAGTTTTGATTGTGTCCGAACTTTTAAAAGACACATAGTGAAAAGGTCCTGTTCGGATTAATTTCCAAAATTAAATTTAATAATACTAAGGTTATAATACCAACGTGTTGAATAATAATACTATGCGAGTTAGTCCTAATGCCCGCAGGCTAGTATGAACGTAATTTTTACTCTGGTACTCTAGCGCATACTTACAAATTAAATTTTAAAATGTTAAGGTTTTTTTTTTAAAAAAAAAAAATAATAATTACGAACCATAAAATAAATTATCAAAATTGAAACACAATTTACTACATACACTAAAAATATTCTATTACATTACACCTATGTTAAAAAAATTATGTTCGCTAGTGGAAGCGGACTTATTTTTAAATAAAATTTAGCTAACGGAGAATTTATACGTAACTTTATTAAAATAAAAATAAACTATAACAGAATATACCATTCACAGTAAGTGTTTCAAGTTTATTAATTAATGATATATTGGAAGTTGCAAAAATGACGCGGTAAATATTGCGTAAATTTTATTTGAAATGTAATTCTATCAACACAAAAACTTCTGCATTAAAGTATCCGCTAAAATAGGATACTAATCAATTTTATAGAGTTGTATATGCGCTATGATGCAAAGCTGGTAATCTTTATCATAAATATTACTTCTAAATGAGATTTCTGAAGAATAATTAAATAATGATGGTAGTAGGCACTATAAAAATCATACAACCACGGCCCCTTTCGAGGTATCGGATAAGCTATCGATTCCCAAAGAAGAAAATGTACAAGAACATTGTGACAATCACACGTCTTAATTAACTTCTTGGAGGATTTTACGGATGTATGTAAATAACAGATTTGTGTTTTACAATGAAAATTATTGTGTAGCAAGATTTTTCCGTTATATTCGCTTCATCGTTTACTTTCTTGCGGTGAAAAGGATTCACTATTAATCGTTGATTTTATTTTAAACGATATAATTATTTAATTTATATGAAGAGGTTTCGTTTGTATTTTTTCTTTTATTTTGTCGATGCTGCCTTAGTTGCTTTCTCACATTAGCGACAATATAGCTTTGAAAAAAAAAAAAAAAAAATAGTTGGTAAAATTACCTCGAAATGTTCAGTAATCCGTTTATTCATTTTTAATAGTTGTTTAAAAGACGTGTTTGAAGATGAGGAGTGACGCATGTATGTAGGAGTCGGTGAGAAAGTGTGTGCTATTTTTCCTTTAAATGTGTGTTTAAAATGTTTACACATGTTATTATGGCATGTGCGGAAATATGTACATGTAATTATTTGTATAGATTTTTAATTACACGTTACAACTGTCCCAAAGGCTGTCTGCGCGATTAATAAATAAACACGTGTATACCTTATTCTATTATTAAAAATAACCCCTTTCATACAATTAATCCTACACACGCACCGAACTGGTTTAAAAGTTCGAATTTATCGAAATAATCGATCAAAAACGAACTGAAGTGACTAATGCAATCTCGCTTACTAACTTTTAACTGAAAAACCTAAACGGAAGGTGTAGCATGTTCGGATTTTTGAAATCAAGTTAAGTAGTACGCACCGAATGGATTTTATTTCTTTAAACGGTTGTAAAAATATATGGACGTATGAATATATCGATATTCAACATGGATAGAGGTAAAAACTACGACACATAAACCGGAAAAAAAAAATAAAATTGTACCTTTGTAATACTTTCTAATTCAAAGTACCGACGAATACGAGATTAAAGACGTTTAAGTTTGTAAGATTCCTCTAATTCTTACGGCGCGTAAAACTTCGATTATTTCGCTATCCATAAATAAACGACCCAGCACCATCTTATTCTGGAAGTAAAGTTCTAGAAATTACCTGGAAAAAATGCAAATACGAAAGTGATTTTAAGTTAAAAGCCTTGCAAACACACGAAAGATATATTACGTATATATATATATGTATGAATGTGAGTACACATTAGGATAACGTTTAAGGGGCAAACATAATATCACTACTGATAGTGATAATAATAATAATAATAATAGTAATAATAATAATAATAACAATCGGTATATTTGGCCACCGAAGTAGAAAGCAACCAAGTGTTGACCTTTAGGATCAGTGTGTTGTGCATTTAATGTCGAAAGTGCAGGCGCGAGACAATTGTTGACTTTAACTTCTTGAATAAACACTGACTGTACACGTCTAGTTCCAGTTTTACAGTTCCTTAAAGCAACGCGGTCGTCATCTGGTCTGAAGTAGAGACGATCGGAAAGAGTCTGCTGATATTTCTCCTTACCAAGTGATCCCTTCTAGAATTCGACTGTGCACTCAAATCACCGAATCTTCGCCCGAAAAGCCGGAGATGGCCGTGCAGACTGATTATTGCCTAACGCGAGTGTGCTCGTGTACTGCCCGTCGTCAGAGTTTTGTTTTCGTTCCCCGCTCACAGTTGACGAACCTCACAGCTACACATCAGAGAATGCTCATTTTATCTGTGAAAAGATAATTCGTAATTTTGACAGTGCGTATGCTATCGCGCGGAACTGCTAACGAATTTCTCGGGCTGCAGCGCATCCCTTTTACTACGCCCATTCCACTCCTGAAAACCGGTAGTTGAGCTTAATTCACGCTCCACAGCCATAGTTTTTGATCTAGTACGACGACGTCAAACAGGTATCACGTCAATTCATTATCCATTCCGCAACATATAAAAGATCCAGTCGGTTCAAAGTTCACGGCTACATCTTCAATGTAAGAAAACTCAAAAGACGTACAGCATCCTCGAATATAAAATTAATTAGAAGGCGATTTATGCTTCTGCTTTTTTTAAATTTCCCGCGGATTTTTGACACCTATTACTTAATTATGCCCAAATGCGCTCATTCTCTACTTTGGGCGCGTACAATTTTTTCGTAGCTTCTAATTTGAAATATTCGACACTATTAGAATATTGAAATACAAAAAAAATGTACACGCGTGATTTGTAAAACTTACATATAAATAAAAAAACGTACAATTTATTATGCATAACAGATTCTTCCGAATTACTGTTTTTAAAATTTTCATTTAAAAGAAATTTAAATAAAAGTTACGGTTAACGTCCGCTTCTATGTTTATCACGCATAATATTCATTAATACAAATTTATTTATCAGAATGCTAACCGTCTGCCATTTAATAAAGGGCTCATCAAAGCGGCGACGCTAAGGTCACCGGCATCGCAAAGGCCAAAGGAAGTATAAAGCAATGTTCTATAATAACAAATAACAAATCAAGGAGCATAGTAGAAGCAGAAAGAAAAAAAAGAATAAAAAAAATCGTTCTCGTCTGTGATGTATGTATTTACGCTGGGAAATATTATCTAGTTTATCTACTTAGATCAAGCAAACGGCTACCGGGGCGTGAATTTCAGACTAATTGCTAATTTGTGCTTTTCACCCTGTTTAAAGTTACAGTAGAAATGATGGGACTGGAAAAAAACAAACATTACTCACATTAGAAAAAGGTGGTTTTCGAAATCAAATCAGCAAACAGAGAGATTATAGTAGTATCCAATAATCAAGCCGTAATTATAAGAATGAATGCAGGACTACGGAGGTCTATCGGGATGAACTAATATAGGTCAGAATAAGCAAACACCTGAGATAAAGAAATAATGAAGAAACGCAAAAGAATAATAAATCGGTAATTCTGTATGGAAACCCGGTGGTTACGGATTTTTCGGAGTCATCTCGTTTCGGACTGTCGAAAGAACGGTTGGTCTGCATTCTAAGTGTCATCATTAACACTTGAGCTGCATCATGAAAAATAGTCATTACACTTTACATGAAGGATCGATACTCGGTTTTTCACTCTACAATTAGCATTGACACCATAACAACACTTGACTAAAAACGAATTCAATATAATGGAGGCAGCAGTTATGCGCGGATGTGCTTTGATAATAAAATACGTTCGATAAAAAACAATTTTTAAAGAAAAAGACTGCATTCGTTGTTAAATTACGAAATGTCTAATATAGAAGGTTAATTAAATTTTTTCGTTACTAATGTAGATTAAACTAAAAGGTAATTTCATTCTTTACCGATCTAACCGCCGCTAGTATTAAGATTCCTTTTCAACGTACGAAATTAATTAAAATTTGACAAATCCATCGAGATTCGCTTGTTTCGACTAATTCTGTCGGAGCGTTAAATCGAAACGGAAAAAAGTGATTTTTCTGTTGACGGTAATTAAACAAGAAACATACATTTGTTGAATAATTACTAAAATAGTTAATGTTATCAAATTACAAATTTATTCCCCAAAAATTCTTACACATCTCAAATAATAGCAGAGCGTGGAGATACTTCTAGACTATCAATTGCAAAAAACAAAAAAAACTCCCAAAAAAACAAAAAAAACAAAACAAACAAAAAACGTTTATATAATGCAGATACAGAATGATATGGTTAATATAATTCCGCCAGTGTAGCGTTTAATGGGATTTTGTTCCAATGGACTTTGAATATTCTACTGTCGCGCATTGACAATATAAATAATATTCGTCCCGAGTTAATGACGGTAATTAGCGAGGTCAAGCGTAATTGAAAAAAAAAAAAAAACGGAAAAAAATCCATTACAGATTAAAAAAAATTATCTATCTTAAATGAAAAAATTAAATTCTTAAAGAGCTCCGTCGTAATAATCAAACATTGAATTACTATTTTTCACGTCAATTTCTCCTCGGATTCTGTACGTAAAAAACAATATTATAGTCAGTCTGTTTTAATTTTTTTTCTAAAAGAAACATTTATCCATCTTCTTCTTTTTGTCACCGAACCCATAAGACACAAGTTGATTGCTATCCTGAAAATCTCCTCAGAGGGACGCTGCAGCCATCGACAACCACATAATGTAACTTTTTAGAAATTATCACTGTATTTATTGTTTATACACATTGTTAATAATACAATTATAAAAAAAAATAAATTTCAGCACTTTTTTAACAATTATATATATAATTGTTAAAAAAGTGTTGAAATTTATTTTTTGTCATAATTTTTAGAAATTTTCAAGTTCGCACCGAACTAAATTGACCAACGTAAAAAAAAAAAGTGTTTAATTTATAGCGATAGTTTTGCATTTCACTGCTATATTCTAAGTTTGAGCATTAACCTACGATATTAAAAAGAAGTATTGACTGCGAAGTAATAATAAGTTTATAACCAAAATTTTGCTGAGTTCCCCGGGGACATTGCAGTATCGAAGAAAATGAGCTGTACCCGACAGGTGTGCAGATGATGTAGATATCATTTTCGTTTGTGTACCACCTTCTTCAGATTTAACATGTAACGCTAAAAATGGTGCAAATATTGGCTAGAAAAAGGTATGTTTTAACTCTTTACATAAGCCATAGTTTTACAAATATACTACTGGCAGAAATAGCTAGCTGGACGTCGTGTACATTCGTCACCATGGCCTAGAGAAAATTGCGGGTATGGCATATAAGAATTAAATTTTAATAAGAACAGCAATGCTGACGATATTTGAGTGAACTATCGCGAGCAAGGTGGTCTGCCTTAGCCCCGTATAAAAAACAATATATTATATTTTTTATTTATTTATACTTTTTCATTCGTATTACGCATACGTGTAAAAAATTTATCAAGGGGTACTTTTTTTTATGCCCAGAAATGTATCAATACTTAATTTTGAGGGATTGCTCAGAAAACTCAACGAAATCCAATAGAAAGAAGATACTTTTCTCAACTTTTCAAAATATATTGACACTATTATATGTTGAAAAATTAATAGAGGATATGCTGAGAAAATAACCCTCCTTCAATCATCGAAATTTATATACGGCCACATTCCTAATTCCTAGGACGATGATAAAGTACAGGGAAAATTACGATTAATCATATTTCCAGACAGTTCCATATTACATTATGGAAGGATATTTATTTTTCCCTTTTCTCCAATTCGAATTCCTTTTTACCTTCTCAGACCACTTGGTTTGACAAGTTTCCTTCTCTTTGTCATCCCCTGATCACTGCCACACGTCACCTTCGGTCTTACCTTATTACTTTCGGTTTTTCCCTCGTCTCTTCCCCGCGGTGTACTCTACATCCAGAAGATTCCTTTAATCTGTCTAATGTCAATCATGTTTTCTTCGAATCACTTTCTTCAGAACGTTCTTTCTTCTACTCGCAGCTTTTGAATCTTGGTCTTCCTATTCCATTATGTTCTCTCATTTCCTTCCTTGTCAGTTGTCCCTATTCTAGTTTCTTTCATTCATTCTATCTCGCGCCATATTAAAATGCTCTTTTTAAACTATTATTTAGATACCTTGGTTGATTGGGCTGTTGCTCTTCGTTAGCCCCGTACCCAAAATAAAAAAAAAACATGAAATAAAAAAAAATTATGAAATTTTGAAATAGACACTGAAAAGATAATTTATATTGTCGCTAAAAAACTTCTATTCACCTCCCGGATTATATTACATCTTCCAATACTTGGTTTTCTAAACACCGGCGGTTTTTTAAGATCATTTTTTTTTCTATCTTCATTCTTACCTTCCGATGCGCCAGCTTACTTTTATCTTACTTCAGAGTATTCGTCAAGCGTTTCCAGTTGCTTTCCCTTATTAGTCTGTCTTTGTTCTAACGATAATATCTAGGTTCTATTCGAAAAATTTATCGGTGACGATGATATGTTTTCATTTATGTTTCGTTAAGCCCAATTTTTTTGGTTTCCATCTTGAACGAAAAATATAATTATCAACAGATGCGTCGGGCGAAATTTCAGAATAACTCCGCTTCATTCAGACAGTAATGAGGTTTTACATTTAAGATAATGAAATCGATAAAAAAAAAGTACAGATACTTAAGCCGCTTCCCAAAATAAAGTTTGCCACGCGATCTTTTCGAATTTTTAATAAGCGTGTTAATAAATTGTACGATAATTTTAATACTTAACCGTAGTTGGGGAAATGGAAAGATGTTGAAAATGGATTGTCTTTTTCAAAATAAAGGCTACGATGCTTTATTTGATTAGAAGCTAACAGAGAATCGTTAGAATTAAACCCCTTTTTCGTACACTTCAATAATTATGCGAGCGCGCAGTATTCGTTTTGAAAAAGGCAATTCACTTTCAGTATCTTGAAAAAAGCGTACGAGGATTAGCTGAAAAATGTGCTTTGTGGGGGGGGGGGGTATTTAAAAATGTGGAAGCCGTTGAATAGAGATTGCGTTGCGCCTAAATATACCGTGAATTCCTGAACATGTCGGTGATTGTATTGATATTTTTACATACGTTTCCGATTAAGTTGATATTATCAGATATCATCTAACATATTTGATTGCACTAAATTCGAATGAATTTGTCGATCTGCAATAGGGTCTTTTTCAGCGGATCACTAGAACCGCCACAGAACGTCCCAAGATGACCATAACCTGAGACGGCTGTCACGTTAATCGATACATATTTTCTAAAAGAAACCACGCCTACTCCAAGCAGCCAGATGGATGTGTGTGCCCATGTTGCTGCCGATCTACAGTAATTCGTGCGAGAACAGGTTTTCGATTAAGGAAGCCGCAAACTTTCCAAACATCGCGGCATTGTTTGTCAATTGTCAATGAGAAAAATGATAATTCTCCGGCCCGCGGGTCGATCGTTTCATTATAATTATTTCGGCAAAGATCGTAGTCCGTTTCTTATGATCGTTTTTTTCAAAATACTCCTGCTGGATAGCTCGCGATTTCATTCGATAATTTATCATTTTTAACGAGAGTTTATTTTCTTCTTTTGTCCGCAACTCTCTAGCTATCTGGTCAACACACTTGCTTGTTTTTTTGTTTTGCAGAAGTAATACCACACCAACAATCAATTTGATGATAAAGAAATATCCGACCCACTAACAGAAAATGGAAAACTTTGATAAATCAAAAAGTTCCTAAATCTCTAAATCAACTATTAGAGCCGTACCGTACAGAATTTTTCCGGAGAGTGCTGATGAATTTTTTCCCTTCGGATACCGTTTTGCCTTGCCACATCGAAGGAAAGTCACCTTCACTGCATCGGATGATGAACGATTTTTCAAACTTTTTCGCGGATAATAAATAACCAAAACCCCGGATTTTTTTAAATCCGGAAGAGCGAATTTTTACGGAAAAATCCAATAATTTTTTTATCAGTACGCATTGCGATGCCTTATAAATTATTTTTGAACATTCACGATTTTTTAAATATAATTCTTAAAAAGAACAAAACATATTTAAATTTTAGTTAAGCTTCAGACCGGCTAAATATTAACAAAAAAGAAATCTTGCTTGTAAATCATACTTTATAGTTTATCAAAAGTAATTAAATTCAAAATGCAAATGCTTGGTTATTTTTTTATTTCAAATACAAATACGAAAAATGGTTTTAAATGAAAGTATTTAAATACAAAATATAAAATACGCATTTTGTCAAAATAGCTTTTTCAAATAATATACTTTACTTCACTGATTTTAACACCAGTATTTGTTCAAAGAGTTCATCTTTCATATTCCATGTGACCTTATAATCATTCCACCAAACAGGAAAATAGTCATTCAACAGGCGCGCAGAACTTGGTAAGCCAGTATTATATTTAAGAAAGAGCTTTAAGTTTTTATTTTTTACATTTGGATATTTGTTCAAGCATTTTAAAGTGTTGCGTTCATCTTTCGAATACTGCATAGTATTTCCAGGTCTATTGTAGTATTGGCATTATCACTGGCTACTGAAGAATCAGAGTACTCGACAAACATATAATAGGATTCAGTCTTTTCCTTCTTTTTATTAGGGTTGTTAGGATGATGGGAGCTCTTTTCATCTTCTTGTTCTTACTTCATCTTCCTCACTTCTGAAACAAACAGTTCTTTAATGTATTCTCTGTTAGATTTTGCATTCCATTTTGACAATAGGATAATGATATGGATGCTACTATACCATCTTCTCTTGCTTTTGGTTCCTCTAATTTATAAAATCTCTCAAAACGCCTATTTTGACTTTTTTTAATAACTTCTATCAACAGACCGCAATATTTAGGGTTATCCCCATTTGCAAACTGTTTGGAATTTTTTGCATTCCTATTAGTTCTGGCATAAGACATCTGTAGTAAGAATCTTTATCCCCTTCTAAATTTACGATGCCATCAGCAATAGGCCTTAAGCAGCTTATGTATACATTGAGTAAAATTCGGATTGGCAATTTTTTTTAAAGAAATTGCCAATCCGAATTTCCTTAAAGTAGTATCATTTAGGGTATCCTTTAAAGCAAGTAAATCCTGAATGCAAGCGTCCCTTTAAACCTCCTGCAAGTCAGAGTTAATGAAAAATATGAAACATAAATTAAAAAATTTAATAAAACCATTTTGCATTTTACAAATATTAAATATTTATGTAAAGTGTTGCAAATAGAATAGAAAATACATTTTGAAAAAATAAAAATAGGTATTTTGCATTTTGTATTTGCATTTCGAATATATGTATTTCGAATAATTTACATCTATTTCGACAGAGATACACGTC
This sequence comes from Icerya purchasi, assembly GCA_039619475.1. Taxonomy (NCBI): domain Eukaryota; kingdom Metazoa; phylum Arthropoda; class Insecta; order Hemiptera; family Monophlebidae; genus Icerya; species Icerya purchasi. The sequence continues at coordinate 569,943,033 of CM077115.1, forward strand.
TGAGAAATTACAATGTTGTTGTTTTATAAGAAAAACCGATGTTGTTTAATGCACAATTTAAGTCCGTGGCGCGTGCATTAAAACAGCCTTAGCTTTTTTAAAGGCCAATCGGAAAATTTAGTAGACTGACTCGGATCCTTGGAAGTAATCAGAAGATAAGAAAAACCGCTCACAACGAAAGTATTTGTATAATATTTTTATAAAATAACATTCCAAAACATTCAATTTTTCTCTGTCTCATAGACAAGACTCGGTAATTTTTCATTTATTTTTTAATGTAATTGTTCATTACGCGTACAGAGATAAATTTCGTTTAGTGGAAATTATCGTGTTAGTAACAAAAGCACTTGAATTATATTATTTTTCCTTAATTCTTAAACTTCTGGGTTTATTAATTGCGTATAAATAAACGCTAGACTAATTGGGGGGGGGGTCCTATGGTTTTCCTTTTTTTTTTTAAGTTGTTAAATTTTTGGAAAGAATTTAATCAAATTACGTATTAAATTCTGTTTACTTATATACTCTACTCATGTGTGTGTGTGTGTGAATGTGTATTTTAATTTAAACGATTCAAGTGTCGACATATAAATTAATGGCTTCTTTTTTAATGTCGCAATTTTAATCACTCTAAGTAAACGCATAAATGTATTTCACGGAGAACAAAACAGGAGAGGCCTTCGTTGCACCAATTCTGGATTATTTCGATCGAAAGTTTATTTATTTTTTTCTTTTTTAGTTTTGATTTCCGTTTTGGGGCTGGAAAATCTTTTTCTTGTCGACGGCGGAAGCTATTTCTAACACGAATTCGGTAGCGTTTCAGGTTTATTCGACTATAGCAATTACATAACACAGTGAATAGTAGAACTAGTTCGAGAGTATATTGTAGTTCACGTACAATTTGGGTACTGTTTCGGAATGTAAATTTCTGATTTACGTTTCGGATAACTTACGAGATTTTTCGGCAGTCGTGTCGGAGTAAAAAAGAATCTAACTGCATCATTTCAAACGAACGATAAACAAAGAATGGACATTTTTTAATCGTTCAATTCGTGACATGCTCCAGACCCGTGAATCATATCACGGCATAGAAGGAAAATATATCGGCTCACATTTGCTGACTAGTACACGAATTATGAATTATGGTGCTACCATGAAGTAAACCCCGACATTGAAGACACGATTTTTCCAGTTTTTTTTTTCTCTTTTTTTTGTTTTTGTTTTTTAAGTGAAGGTATTACCAAAAATGGAAAAGCTGTTGAGTGATATAGTCTCCGACAAAAATCACGAAAGAAAACACGGCCGTGCATCATTATGTCAGACGTCTGAACTAGTCTAATTTGGAACCTGCCGATATTTCATAAATGTCGAACAGACGAATTCTAATAAGTTCTACCGGATACGTACAAAGCCTCATTTTTTATAATATCGACCATGAACATATCTGCATTGATATATATACACACATGATACACACACACACATATATATACACATATACATATACTACCGTTTTCGCTGATCTGTGTACAGTACTAATTAAAAGAGAATTATTTCCAATGATAAATAATTAGCGGAAAATTGAATCTTATTAATTAAATTCGTGTCTTCCCAACCCGTTCCCGACCGATGCCTTCCGCCTGTATATGTTAATATCGCGGTGTTAATAGCAATAAATGCAATAATACTAGTAATAGCATATATATATATATATATACATATACCACGACGAATGATTTGAAGAAACAGGAATTGATGTACTTCATAAGACTTCTTTGGCCAAATAGACGCACATATGTTATATCGTCGTAGGGCTTCGCGATTCATTTGACTACATTGTAGTGTTTCTTGTATTATGATTGAACTCATTTCGGTGCAAACTATTTTATATCAAGGTTATATCCAAAAAAAAAAAAAAAAAAAAAAAAAAGGTTATATCCAACGATGACTGTCTGCGAACCAACAGAGGAACAGGAAAGTAGCGTAGAGTAAAGGAAACCGATGCGCATTACACATCGAAACACTGAGTACCGAAAACAACTCGTCGTTCGGATTTAGAGTTTCTGCACATGAGAATAGGAGATCGAGCGATCGCTAAATATATTTATTTATTTAAGGAAGTTTTGTGTCAGCAGTACGTGATCAGTTCACTTTCGTAACGAATAAAGGCTAATAAAAGATAACCGAGATGTTCAAATTTTTATTAACCAACGCCGTAAATTAAAGTTCGAAGTTATAATAACTGGCTCGCGTTTTTAGATAATTCGCTTGCGAGAGAGTTCAATTTACACAAATCATAATCATTTTTTCGCACATCTGTGACTGAAATTCATCTGCGGAGTTACATTTTTCCTCCTGCATGTGTGGTGGACCATCTGTATGAACATTTCAGAATTAAGCGATGGCTGAAAGTCTACACTTTCTTTGAAAAGTGACTGATCATGTCGAAAAAGTCTAATTAGTAAATTTTTAAGTTTACCAAACTAGCAATAAAGAGAAACTCGCTTTCCTTCTTTTCCCTTAATGACACACTTCATCGAAATTCTACCTTAAATACGCTGCCAATAGAAAGATAGCGAGGAAGTCGGAGGAAAATCCTGTTAAAAGGCAAATATGATTAAATTATTGTTTTTAATGATTTCACTGCTGGTACCAAAATTTAGCACGAAAAACGGTTTTGATATTAAACTTGACACAACAGCAAAAGAAAAAGAGATCAATGAAGATGTATAATAAATAATTGACGATTTATGAAACATGAAGAAAAACAATTTTTAATGTAATTAGATAACGTAAGCGCGTTCTGCCTTCATGAAAATGAAGAAGACACTCACAGCTCATGACTTGGACCTTGATTTAAGATTCAGAACTCTGAAATGCTATGTCTGGTCGGTATTACTATATGGTGTCGAAACGTGGACATTGACGTCCAGAACGAAGCCTTTGAGTTTTGGTGTTATAGACGCTTACTCAGGATTCCGTGGACCAAAAAGAAGACAAACTTTGAGGTATTACAGACGATGTGAAAAGAAAAGGAGCTGATTGACACTGTTAAAAGAAGAAAAATAGAATACTTCGGTCATGTGATGGCCGAAGTACACATTACTGCAGAATATATTGATGGGAAAGATGGAAGGAAAAAGAAGAGTTGGACGAACAATCATGGTTCAAGAACCTACAGACATGGACAGGTTGCAGTGTTGAAGAACTGTTCCACACAGCAAAGGATAGGGGTGAATACTACAAAGAATTAATCAAGCTTGCCACCAGATGATCCTAAAATCGAGAACGGTCATGGCACCGAAAGAAGAAGAAGAAGAGATGGTTACAGAAATAAGTTATGCATTTTCTAATGTTATAACGCGTTCTTTTATTTCATTTAATGCACTAATTGCGAAAAACTGCAAAAGTTTATATCATTTTAAAAGGCATATTTCCGAGAACTAACATTCACTTTTCGTTGAGATAAGTGTTCCTCCATTCTCCGGGAACAAGTAGCCATAAATGAAAACGAGATTATTTCCATATATAAATCTTGCCGGGGTCACCCCGTGAATGGGTATTCTTCTATTTTTTGAGATCTGCTCCGTACCGTTTACATAATAAACGATCGGTAGCCGCTCCTCTATTTCGTTTTTAATCTATCTAGTTAGAAATCTACAAAAATTTATAACAAACACGCGTACAGCAGCGAAGAATGAACCGATGTAATTTATTGCTTCCGTTGTATCGTTTTACATATGCAAATTAATTTTATTATTTAAATTATAGTTCGTTTCCGTACGGTTTTTTTGCTGTACATACACCTCTGTTTAACGTTTATAAATGAAAATTGATAAATTTCCTATTCCGTCGAAAAATAAAATATTTAACTCGAAATACGTTTTTAATTTGTTTCCGGCTTTTGAAGTCAAAAGTTGAGGTCAAAAGAGGACCTTCCCCCCACCTTTTAAGAAAATTAATTTAATTGAGAATTTGGAATTTTATTATTGCTGAATAAAATCTGTAATTTCGTTAATCCCTTAGGAAAGGTGGGGAATTCTTCGGTGTTTATATAATTACGGTGGCGATAGATGATACTCCCGAATAAGTGCAATTACGATGAAGTGCGGCGACAAGTTTTTTTTTTTTTTTTTTTTTTTGGGGGGTTATCCAAGAATGAAAGTTGAATATAACGCGATTCACTTGGATCTTCGCGACATGATACGATATAACGAACAAATATCTAAAAAATAAAACAGAGCTAGCTTTACATTTTCAAAGAACCCCGGCGAAAAGAGAAATATTTTAACAGATGGACACACACGGAAAATGTACGTGTAAGATGCAGTCACATCGGGGACTTAACTCTCTGTACGGAATAGAGATGAAAAAAGATAACAGACGGCCGAGAATAACAGTGCTATTTTAGAATAACTAATAGCGCAGTTGGTATTTATTTATCGAAATAGCTTCTGTAATTGCTAATTCACATGGTGTACGCGTCAGAATTGGTGTTGCTTTTGCTATTAGCAACTCTTATTTCGATGCTATTGCTAATTGACTGTTTTGTTTTTTTTTGTTTTTTTTTTGTTTTTTTTTTTGTTTTTTTTAAATATATATTTTTCTCATAAACCCGCTTATGATGTTTTATTTCGATAAGTTATTGTTTTTGAATATTCGCAAGGAATCCTAATAAGATAATTTGGAAACGACGTAGAGAGACAAATTTCAAACATTTAAGAATTGCATTGAAATCGTACGTGTGGATCACAATTAAAAGGTTTTTTTTTATTTTTTTTTTTAAATAACGCCTACCTTTTCTTTGGCCGACGAAAATTGCTTAAAAACGTCATTATAATAAAGAAATGAAAAAACGACCTAAAAGATAACTCTTAATTATTCACGACACTAAACGTGAAATGTAAAAAAACTTTTTCGTAAATTAAAATAAAAAACCAATATCGATAAACAATTATATTTTTCGGTTCCCATTTTGGAATCTGCAGCATATGTATATAAATGTACATATATGTATATATATATATATATATATATATATATATATATATATATATATCGATAAAAATACATCGAAGGGAGCTTTAAACAAAAAATATAGCCGATATTACGGCCCATTTTAAGGAGCATGAGTTGCCTTCCTCCAGATTTCGTTTTTCCTTGATTTCTTCTCCACACTGTCCTCTCCATCCGGATGATGCAGTTATTTGCGACGCCGATCATGTGTTCTTCCAGTGTTCTTATCTTTCTATAGAGCGTTCCGCCTTATATTCCTATTTGCTAAAGCTTGGACTTCCTACCCCTTATTGTGCTTCCCATATCCTGTCCTTTCCTTCCCCACTAATTATTCCTTTTTAGATAAAATTTCTGATCGGATCAAAATATAACCGACTTCTTTCCTTACCTTTTGTTTCTGGGTCCTTGGTTGACGAGCCCAAAAAAAAAAAAAATAAAAAAAAAAAAAAAAAAAATAGGTGGCATGCTGCGAACAACTTTGGAAAAAAATAATTTTTTGTTCATGTGGTGTGTTGATGAAAAAAACAAAAAACCCAGCAAAAACTACATTTTTAATCTGTAACGACAGTTTTGCAGTCTGAGTTTAAATGAAAAAAGTCATGAAAAACCGTCTTTCTCTCGTGAGTATTAAAAATTATAAAGCGGATTGGATTATTAACCTGTACACACATTTGACAAAAAATTTTTCAAATTAAGCGTAGCCGATTCGTGGAATCCGGTAAATTTTGTCTCACACCGATGGAAAGTTCGCTATTTCGACGTATTTCGCTAATCTCTATGGAAACATTCGAAGTTTGCGAAAAAACATTAAATTTTTTTTTTTTTTTGAAAAATATGTATTTATAATTTTTTACATACAAAAATTTTTGTCAAGCTAAAACGCTTGTCGACGAATTATCCTATTTGACATTTTACCATCTTAAATTAACTTATACATATACATGATCGTGTAATATTTACTTAATCTATCTATTTTACAAATCAATAATTACTAATCTATTTCTATTTTCTATATTGTTTTTTTTTTTTGTGTTTTCTAGCTTTTTTTGTTGCGCTTTGTCTCTTTATTTTATGTTTATTATTTTTTTTATATTTTCTTCTTCCTGAAGCCATTCCTTTATTTTCCTTTTTCTTTTCCCTATTTTTTCCTTCTCTATTATTTCTTTGGGTATTTTATTTAACATCTGAGTTATAATATATTTATCCGTTTGCTAATCTATGTTCTTGCTAACGGCAGTTGGTACGAAAGTTTTTCCCTCAACTCGTATTCTGTGTTTATTCTTTCCTCCAATTCAATTTTCTTCTCTGCTGATATGTACTCCCATATCTTCAGTAATAAGTACATTCCTTTTATGCTCATTACGTTTTCTTTTTTAATTATTTCACTATCGGTTTCTCCCCTTTATGATTTCCTATTCATTTTAAGCTTTTAATTTGCAGTTTATTTATTTTCCCCAAGTATAGTTTTCTCGCCATATGCCTGAATTCCATATTTGATCCTCGACTCTACTAGCGCATAATAAACTACTTTTAATGTTTCATTTGTTGCATATTTCTTTAATGTACATAAAGCTGGTAAAACTGCTCTTATTTTCTTTGCATTGTATAAGCGCGTTTAATCGGAATGCGCCTTCATTTCGGGACGTGTAACTTTTTTGAACGCTCCAGAAATTTATGTGCACATTTATGAAAATACTTCGAAATGGCGGTGGGGGGGGGGATATTTATTTTTTTAAATATTACATGTGAATTGCGGGCTCCTCTTAAAGTTAAGGCTTCCTGTTCCCTATTGTGCTTCCCCTATATCCTGTCCTTCCAAGTCTGTTGTCTTTAGCATTAGTGGTCCATTTATTTCAGATATTTTCGATCGAATTAAGTTCTAATTAGACGACTCTTTTTCCCATTGTTCCTGGCTGGAGGTCGCTAGATGACGAGTTTCTCTTAAAGAAGCCCGTGCCTTTTCGTGCAATTTCACAATATCATCATCAGTTATCAAATTTTACCAAGTCGCTTAAAAAAAAAACAGTAACTAAACGAGGTTTTTATAAAATTATTTCTCCGAATTTTTAAGAATTTAATTAAAAGTTGTCCCTCTGCTCGATTTAGTAGTCACACTGGACTGCAAAGCGCGTGGAGAATATTATTTATAATTTTGAAATTTTACGGAGCGCTATTTGAAAACAGAACTGATACAAATAGAAAGAAAAACGAATAATAGAACAAGAAATAATCAAAATAACACTTCACAAATGTATAATTTTTACTGGCTAATAATGAATTCTGTAACAATATTTGCATCAGTGGGTAACGAAAAACGGGTCCAATTGCGTATCTAAGAAAAATCTGCGACAGTGAAGGAATACATAGCAGAAAGAGGAATAGAAAAATAACCAGTAGTAGTACAACAAAGAGGAATAATAGATAAGCGCTGAGCCATATTGGTTATTATTCCCGAAAAATTAGTTTAATACCGACTAGAACGTTACATTAAATTGATTAGTTCCTATTTTATCTTTCGGGCGCACGCTTGCTCCATAGACATATGACCTAATTTGTTTCGTAAAAGCGAAATAACTGGGTTTTTTTTTCTACGACCTTAATGATGTACCGCATCATTATTTTTTTTCCCTTTTTGGCCCGGCATCTAAACCATGTGTGTGACCACTTTAAACACAAATGAACAAACTGAAACTAATTCAGAGGTAGAAAAAATAAAATAAAATAAAATAAATAACTCTAAACAGCTGACATCTAAATCACAGTGTTACAATCGACTATGAACCAGAATGAGACGACCAAAGCCTGGTGGTCCTCGCAACAATCACGTTATTCACGCGCATCTGAATGAAAGCGAGAATACTATTTAAAAGCGAAATTGATAATTAAATTTAAAATATCGTAGTAATTTTCGTTTATATACAAAAATAAATTTCATTTTTCCTTCCGTAAGAAAGTCAAATTTCAGAAATAATTATCAGACTATTAAACTAACGTAGTTAAAAAGTAGCTGTAAAAATATAACTGATATTTTCCTCCGTCTATAGTGTGAATTGTTTTCGGGACAAGCCAAATTTTCAGATTAAATTAGAAAAAGGCGGGTCTTCTTTCCTGAAAAAAAAATTAAGTAAGGGGGCTCGTAGGTGCAGGTGTGCCAGGATCAGTCAGTGTGTGTGTGTAAGCAGCAGAGAGTGAAAGTCAAGAGCGTGCCATAAAAGAGACCCACGAGGTACGATGAGGGTGTTTCCTGAAGGGAATTTGAATTTATGCTTTTTCATTAAAATTATTTTTAACTTGTCGAAATGATTTTTATCGCATTTAAATATGTAAGGACAATAGCCTTTTTTTTTTTCTTTTTTTTTCACCGACGAATTTGTGTTGCCCTTTCCTTCACTTAGTAAAGATACAAAGCACTAATTTTTTTAACATATATACAAAGTCAACTTGAACTCTAACACATTGTACAGAAAATACGTGTATTAAAATTCGGTTTAGAAACAGCTTTGTAACGAAAAAGCAAAATTGACTCTGAGTTTGAATTGCGCAACAATTAAACTTTACACGAAACGCCGTGTTTACAAAGAAGGGTTACTTTACACGTGTGATTTGTGAAGAGGCACGATTGTGCCTATCAAAAAAAATTTAGATAAAGAAGATAAAATTACTATAAATTCAAACGAAAAAATGGAAAAACGATAAAAAATTGTTCGCTCGTTTTGTTCTACATTGCCGTCCGTGTGCGATGGGCATCGTACAAACATAAACATTTTTCCCAATTGTTTTCATTATTACTAATTTGTAGTATTAAATTATTTTTCATTCACTTGTTTTTGTTTGTTTTTTTTTTTGAATTAAGTAAAATTTAAACCAAAATTATTGTTTTCCCAAATCTTAACCCGAAAAAACGATACTTTCAATAATCGAAATAATTTTATAGTTTTTGAACACATTTGTCGTATTCTTTTTTCTTCCTAAAAGTGTATCAACTGTACAATAAGAATTTTTAATTTTTACATTAAAATTTGATTGATGAATGATTTTTTTAGTGAAAATTGATTTTTCCGCGATTCTCTTGTATACATATATGTATATATATATATATATGTATATATATATATATATGTATATATATATATATGTATATATATATATATATATATATATATATATATATGTGTATATATATATATGTATATATATATATGTATATATATATATGTATATATATATATATATATATGTATATATATATATATATATGTATATATATATATATATGTATAACTCAGCCATTTTGGCCTCGCAAAGGTCTGTGTGACCGCTCTTGCTTTCATTTCTGTCTCTTTCTCTTCTATACTTCGTATAAAATGATAAAAATTTACAACGTAATTCTTACTGGCATCAACACAAAAAAAAATAACATAATCACAAAAAGCCTATCCTAACGTTTAACTTTCATTATATAAAATTAAGACATTTTTTCGTTACATTTTTCGTTACATATTTCGTTACATAAGATTGTAACATTTTTTAAATAACAATAACACAAATCCTATAAAGTATAACAAACGTTATATAAAATTGGGACATTTTTTTGGGACATTTTTTTGGGACATTTTGAGTTACATGAAATTGGCATATTTTTTGGAACATTTTTTTGAGACATTTTGCGTTACATGAAATTTGGACATTTTTTTGGAACATTTTTTCTAATGGAGGGTAGCCTAAGAATTAGATTATAATAAATATTGTTATAACTTTGTTTTTATTTATTATAAATAGCCAAAAATTCAACTGGAAGTTCGCAGACAAGTATTCCAGAATTATTTCAGATACTATTTTGAACGTCTTGCTCTTGGAAAACGTATTAGCAGAACAGTATAGACAATGTCCGAAAACTTACAAGCATAGACGGACGAGGGTTAAAATAACGAGATATAGCATTTGTTATTGGGACAAAAAACGGTGTTTACCGTTTGCAACTCTGAAATGATTCTGTGCTTATGGACTCCGTCGTTGCCTCATCTCATCGTTCAGACGGAGAAGGTAAAACTAAAATGTTCACGCACTTGTAAACATAAAACTTCTTCCCACACGCACCCAAAAAAAGCGAAAAAAAACAACAAAAATACACTCGCGGGGAGGAAGGAAAAATTAGCCACCCTTTAAATTACTGGCTGATTTCGTTGTCGTTGGTTAGTTACATTTCCCGTCGTCAAAATTTAATAATTCACGTTGTGACCAGTGTGTGTGTGTGTGTGTGTGCGTGTTGGTCGGTAACCGGCGAACGAACACCAAGTTTAAGCGTTAATTAAACGAGAGTTAGAACACGCGTAGGAAGAGCTTATAATGGGACCAGTTAACGGGCCCGTTCCGCAATCTGCGGATACCTGTGTATCTGCCGGCAACGGCATAACAGGTTAATCCAATATAATGCGGACCGATCGCATTGGTTCGTTCGCGAACATCTCTGCAACCACCTCGAGGGAAGTCCAGTTTTTCCTCTAAGCGCAGCTGATAAGAGAGGGAGGTGTGCGCGTAAAACGCTGATAAGCTATATAGTTCTGTGCTTACAACGTTGGACATTATAATCTGCGATGATGATAAAAAAAAAACCAAAAAAAAAAAACAAAACATAACAAAGCCGTATGTTTAGAAGAGAGCAGTGGCGGGATCGAGCAATATTATTATGTGCAATGTGTATAATATCCGTGCATACGCGTACAGAGTACCTGGCCGAGGAGACTTATAAAATCCATGCAGACCACCCATCTTATACGGGAAAAGAACTGCTACAATTTAACGCGGTCCCCGCTTCGTCGCCGCTCCATGGCTTCTTTTTCCGACAACAGCCAGTCCGTCTTGCTCGGACTATCGCGATCCCCCGATGGCACTGCTGCCAATAGCGGCGTACAGAAAAGCCACGAAACATCATTCGCCTTTGTAAAGTCTACACAAGACACACGGCAGAGACCGTGATCCGATTCTGAAAGCGGTTAATTTAATTTACATATCACAGTTCGCGTACAGACTGCTCGGCCGAGCGCCTACATCTATTTCACGCCTCGCCGCCGCCCCGGTCGGCGACTGTTTATTTACCTGTTCCTTATGTCTCCTGTTTTATATGCAGTCGTCCTGGCCGGCGCGTACATTTATTCTCCTATCTCTATGTAACAACACGGAGATGAAATGCCGCACAGCGAAATAGCGAAATAGCGAACTAGCAAATAAAAATTCACTTTACCAGCTAGGTTAATTTATTTTTAATGTGTGATTTTATACCCAACGGCTGTGTCGCCCTTATCATCGGACGGTCTATATACACCGTCGTCTTTGGCTTGACTTTATTAATTCTCGGCCCAGTACCCGAGTGCCCCGTCTCCTTCTAGAGTGTTCCGAAAAAATAATTAAATAAATAACTTAGCGTAATTACCACTACCGGTTGAAATCTCGATGTAAACTTTTAATCGTGAATAGAATCGCCCATCGTTGTTTCCCAAAATATATTGCGCCAAAAAGATTCTCCGATGTGAAACATCTAATGGCGTGACTTGACAGGTAAAAGCGGCACACTATTGCGTACCGTCACAAACAACGTTGAGTATTAGCTATTGCCGAGATGGTTTTATTTAAATTTTTACGTTTAATTTATATATTAATCGTTTCATTTAAATTTTCGTGTTTAATTTATATTTATTATGATGTAATCATTTTACTTAAATTTGTATTTACCGTGGTAATTTTAATTAGGTAACATTTATATTTTTAATTAAGGTCGATTAAAAAGTAAGCAACATGATTATTATTTACTACGGCAAAAAGTAATAAATTAATTTATCATCGCTAATTAAAAATAGATAGAGGCGTAATAATATTTTTGTTTCGCGAAGATGAAATATATTTATTTAGCAATTTAAATACTATGTTAATTCAGTTGAGTTTTTATATATGTAAATTTCGGTAATATTTGTTTTTTTTCCCGTTTGTAACGCGATAATGCAGTATATACAAAAACGTATAGTTTTTTCGTGTGATATACACCTATGATATATATATGTATATGTATGTATATTAGCGTTATTAAACGACAGTCCATCTGTGATTTGATTTTATCCTTGGATTCTCCTTTCGAGAATGCAGAATATCTTCTTAGTAGAACTGCAAGACGAAGTTCAAACAATACGCTAGAGTTAATGAAGCTCTCAGTGCTACCTTATGTTTCTGTCGAATAACTCTACATAAATGTTTGCTCATAAATATTTCGAAAACGATAATTTCAAAAATAATTAATACACACGCTTGTGTGACAGACACTTTTTTTTTTTTTTTTTTTTTTTTTTTGGTTTTAGGAAAGATTTACACCCCTACGCAGGAAAATATCTCAACAAAATCTTTCATACACCGCTACACTTCAACTCTATGGCTGATGTGAGTAAAGAACTGATCCGGTTGCCGGGAAAAAAGCAGCTGACTTTATTACGGAACATAATATCGATGACGATTCCGATTACACGGCCAACTGCGAGCATATACATCTTGATAACGGCGAAACAATTTCGGGAAAAAGAAATTACTTTCCAATAGCTGGAGGTGCCATGACTGTTCATAAATCTCAAGCAGGTGATAGTCTACGAGTGTAATAAAAGTGTCATTCTATTAGACTTATATTGTGTATATGTAGCTTTATCGCGAGTGACAAGTATTGAAAGTTTGTTGCAATGTAACCGTAACGACGATTTAAGATTTTATCATGAAAGAAGAACTGACCCATCAATTTTGATCTTTGCAAGAAGAATTTAAACGACTTTTTAAATACAGACGTATTACTGTACAAACTTTAATCACACGGATTTCATAACGTCCGCAGAAGGATTGGCAATATTAAACTACTGTCAAACTCGCAAACTATACGTTACCGATTTACGAGATATTCTCATTTGTAGCGTGACATTTTATTATCAGAAGACGTTCAGGTAATTTCGATTGAACGGTTAAATTTGAACGGGAAAAAAAAAAAAGGTTATTAGAGCTGCCGGAGTTATGCTATACATCGGCTATTACGCAAAATACAGATGTTACAATGAAAAATGTAACACGGAATGTTAGCCAAGCTGGCGATCTACGCGATTCTCAAATTAAAATGGATGATAATCTCGCCTACGGTTGTATAGATTTCACCAAATAATCAAAAAGTCAAAGACATAATTACATTTCGACGATGAGTACACAGTCGCGAAGGTTCGAGAATTATAAAAGAAAAAATTCACGTAAACTTCCATCGATTTCACCGGGACATGAAGGAATCTGCAACTAGATATGGGATTTGGAAGGACAAAATCGATGCTGTTCTTCAGAATTAACGTCGTATCCGATGCTTTCGTTATCAATATTTTTAAACTTCCGCTATAATTAATAATCATCGTCAACTGCTACTATCACAGAAAAATTTTACAAATAACGCGACTTAAAAGCTTCTTTTAAAATACACCTTTTTTTTTAAAATATTTATTTCATTCTATATGAATACTTTTGTCAATAATAACCGAATTAAATGTTTCGCATCGGCGTTCCGGACCGCTGCCCTATTTAATTTTTTAAGAGAACTTGTCTGTTTTATAGGCCGAATTTAGTTTAATACTAATTAGCAAATTATTTAATTACTCAGAAAGCGGAACACTACTACCGGAAAGTATCTAATCTTCAACCATTGTAAACTTTGTTCCTTAGACGAGGGCTTGTCATAAACTTCCGCTAAAATCTGTAAATAATCCAATGCAACAAATCTGACCGCATTTTTGACATCATCATTTTTTTTCCAAAGTCGATCTCCGTATATGATCGAAAGTTTAAACTTCGCTCGAGGTTATTTAGATTTTTCTGTAGCTGCCGTCGAATTGAACAGTTCGTTCTACGTATCAAACAACAAGATGGTACCGTGCATTTCACTCGTGTATGGGGTTTTCCACTGTCGTAATCTCCACTTTGTAAAAAATGACAGGAAAAAAAAGTCAAAATGCCGGAAAGGAGATATTCTTACAGCGTGATGAGATCTTTTGAACCGCACCATCGCTGATAGTAGAGCTACTTTTATTCGTAAAGAGCTGCTCTATCACGGAAACCAGATATACAAAATGCCTTTCACAATGCGACAAGCTTCACGATCTATAGCCATATTGAGATTATCGGTAGATCGATTGAAGTCAATTTTGCTGATTATTGCGATATTTTTCCAGCGCTATTCTCAACATAAAAAAATGGGGGGGGGGGGGGGGAAGTAGTAAAATCTGAGAGAAAATAAAAACCATTGAACTGTCACTTTTATGGATTTGATATTCCGAGGAAAACTTCAACAAAGCTCTTAGGCTAGTGGGATAAGAAATATTTTCAGACGACGCTAACGTGATTATATACATTTCATGTACAATATTACAACTAAATAATACAAGCGAGACGTACAAGGCAACTGTAATATTGTATGCCTAATGACACATAATCATTTCACTGCGAAGTTCAGAAAGAGTACTTATAATATGGAGTACACTTATATTGTCCGAGAAATGTCTACCACCCCGATTTTCTTAAATACCTTTTTTCGCGCCATTGAAACTTTTTCATTAATCCAGAAAGAATCAGCGTACATATTAATTAATTGTTTTAAATAATTTTAACTCTTTATTAAAGACTTTCCCATTAGTCTCATATTCGGCTTAGTACGCTGTGTGAACTTTAACTTCAAAAATTTTCGATCGCCCGAGTTTTATACCCCCCCACGGTCTGGCTTGCTACCACTGGAGATCGGCTGGTAACGGTTATTTCATCGCGAGTGTCGGTTACGTGTGCGCTTCGAACAAAATAAACAAAATAAATAAAAACAACAATGAAAAGTTTTCAAGTTTTACGAAAAGAATCCATGAAAATTCTCCGCAGCGCCGGTTTGAATAGAATGATTCGAAAACAGAGTGGTAAGCGCCGTTATTTTAAAGGTGTGTGTCTCGTTCTGTATATTCACTGTGCTTCACTTCTGACTGCGACACGATAAGTGAAATTATTCTAGTTTGTATTCCCGTGCAAATCATCACATTTGTTTTAGTTCTCAAATGTATGTTTTTAGACATTCATTGTTTTAATTCTTCGCTATTCTAGTTTTTTTTTTCATTTTCACGGGAAGAAAAGTATGCGCTAAATTAGTTTTAAATATAACAAATGGATCGGAAATTTCATACGTCTAGTAAAAATGTACAAGCTCGGATTCGACGCTGCAGATAATTCGAGATGCGAAAATATATAATTTTTTTTAATTATGGTTCCACCTTTTTTTTTTTTATTTAGCGCGTATTTAACTAAATATAAAATTTTTAAACATCTACCTGCTTCCATATTAAACTATGCATACTATAAGACAATAACTGCAATTCAGGTTAATTCTCGTATTTATCGTATTTCTCGTTGGAGCCCCCCCCCCCCCCCCGTATTAATCCTCGTTATTACCGCAATGTTTGAGAAGCGAAATACTTAAAAACTTTTCAAGAACCTACGATGTCTATAAATTTCTATCACACCAAAAAAGGTGTAAATAAATCCGTTAAATAGTCTATAACATAAAAGCACCGATTAAAAATATACATTTTTCGTTATTATTTGAATCTTCTATAATAATTATTTGCAAAACAAAAAAAAAAACAATACAAAAATTCACAATAAAGTTAAATTGTTATAACTCTATTCGTAACATAATCACTATGTTGTTATATTCTGTTACTCATTCGTTTAAATTTTGTCATTTTATTTTCAAGCGGAACTGAATAGATTTATTATGTCTATAATTTGAAATCGAAGAAAAACGTGTGTCTACAGCAGGTAGAATAAACAAAAGGTGTACACGATGATATAGGCGTTTACAACACACGGCAGAACGTGTGAGAAGAAGCGCAGAGTGAAAGAAAGAGAGGAGTTGAAAAATCTGGTTAAAAAGTTTTAGAGGTTTTTTAAAATGCTTTAAAATACAGAAGAGTGCATTTCAAGTTAAAGCTATTGATATCACTCGTTGCTGCACTTATTACACACGTATGAAAGTATTATTGCACGTAACAGAAATGCATTATGACGTTGTACAAAGTAAAAGTCACTAACATGTTTCACGGTGACCAACAGCTACATGTTTCTATCATTACGATGAATATGTGTAGAGTTCATAAACATGCTGCTGATTTTTATCTTATATAATGTACTTTTCTGTTATACATATATTTTCATGCACCTTAATATGCTTAGGTGAATGCGCATTACGGAAATCCGGATCATTAAATGTCAAAACGAATGATAATAATATTTTTTGTTTTGTTTCTACGCGGCGCGTTAAGTGAAATTCGTGAAAGTTTCACCGTGCGAATTCGAACTAGTGTTCCTCTACGCGAACGAAACACCATCATGATAATAAGTTAAATGAGTTAAATGAGTTTAAGAAGTTAAAGAAGCCTACCCGGTTAGAGTTTCGCAAATGCATTGACGAAGGTTAGTAACCCTGTACGGAGCCAAAACGTGGACTAGGGCGATAGAAAACAAGCTCAATGCAGAAAAACTGAAAGTAACTCGGCAAAGTCACAAATCAAAGTGTACGTACATACGAACGAATATAAAACAAAAACTACTTTTACCAAATAAGACTGAAAGAGCACGTTCTAAGACAGTGAGATTTGTTCGCGCGGATGCGCCAGGACGAAAAGTAGAAGGTAAAAGAAAAAGAACTTCGTGAATAAACGTTTTTTTTGGAACTGGAAGGTAGCGCGCGGTAGCCTCCTCTAGTAGGTACTTGGCTACTAAATCAAAATCAGAGAACATCGATACTTGTCTCGATTTAGATGCGAATCGCTCTCGGGTTTTAGGCCTACTCTGAAATAGAATTAAGTACCGGAGAAATCTGGGTAAGTGAAGGCGGATTATCCCAAATGGAGAAAGGAACTGTCCCTCTTCCCGCCCGCATTCTCATCAAATCCATTAGTACAATATGAAAAGCTTAATTACACAATCCCCGACGCCCTGCTAAAAGGGTATGGGGGACTTAATTTACTTTATTGGAACTGAAATGACAGGAAGAAACGTCAGTCACAGCGAACCAGAACTGTAACGTAAAATAGGGATTGGGTTGGGGGGGGGGGGATAAATAATTCAAAAGAACATTCATATTCGAAAATTAGTAAAATCATTACACGTTTTTTTCACACATATTAAAATGGGCGGTGGTAGGCAAGGTGTGTGGGGGAGGCGGCCTTTGCCTTAAATAATCTGAACAGCTGAAAGGGGGAAGAATAGAATAGACGTGTCTTCCTAAAAAGACATCCTAAAAAGACAATGACGACGAAATTTAAGTTTACTCGAAATGATCAGAATTTTTTATTTCTCCTAGCTGCGCGAAAAATTTTAACTACTCGTACACTCTCGCACCAATAAAAACTATTTCAAATGTGTCAATTTTTTGCCGGAACGGAATAACAAAAAAACAACAAAAAAAAACATCGAATGTCGACGCTTTGATCTTCAAAATTATTCATTTTTGTTTTTGCGCTCTTTGAAGTATTCCCATGCAAGATGTCTCCTAAGAAACGTGCGATGAGTTGGAGTTGCAGCGAAACATACGAAAATATTATCATCACAATACATATAGAAGAAAAAAAAAACATACTATATGTTATGTGTGTATACATTAATAACGGGAGAATTTCGGAGAGTTGGAAAAAGAGTTCTTTTCTATCGGTTCTTCGAGTAGTTCTTACGTAAGGGAGGACAGATATCATTTTACAATTTCTGGTTTGTTGATGCGGATTTGAAGCGACCATGCAGAATTCTTTTAGAAGAATTAGCAAAAAAAGAGGAATCGGCGCTGGCGATGCTAAAGAACGACACAGACGCGTGTTGCCAGACGTTTCAAAATCAGCATAGGTGTGAACATCGAGGGAACCTTGAAAGTCTCCTTATTACAGCGCGGCAATCAGATAACACAGCACAATACTGAGCCGCTGGAATAGTAATGATAATTCGAGATTCAATTACGCGCGGCCAATTTTTCCAGATTAATTTCAAGTCGACCCCTTCGCCCCGGCACGGCCTTAC
This sequence comes from Icerya purchasi, assembly GCA_039619475.1. Taxonomy (NCBI): domain Eukaryota; kingdom Metazoa; phylum Arthropoda; class Insecta; order Hemiptera; family Monophlebidae; genus Icerya; species Icerya purchasi. The sequence continues at coordinate 569,961,150 of CM077115.1, forward strand.
ATCGTATTATTATACTTTTTCCGAGAACCCATTATTATTACTATATTTACAGTACGCTCTGCGCTGCCGGCCGAATGGGAATTCGATAATGATAAGAGGAAGCCTCGTCGCGGTAGAGTAAAAAATTAGATCAGTCCGGCCGATAAGCGGGAGCCCACCGCTGACGGATTGTATCTTTGAGCGCGTCGTCGATCGTCCATCTGGCTCGGGTTAGCGGGTGTCCATTTGTGTGTCTAGCAACCCGGCTGAATGGGTTGTTGCTCGGCGTAGGTGGCACCGATTGGCCTCGGGACCGGCTACGGCCTCGTCTTCTTCACGGACATAAGCCGGAAACGGAACCCAGCGACAAGACGGGAACCTCGCGTTGATGGCGACTACATGTAAACATTTGCATTGTCATCTTCGAAACAATCGACCATCAACTCGGTAAGTATCCTACGGAGTTGGTTAGAGAGTCGTGTGTGCCTGAAAAGTAAATCGAATAAACCATCTTCGATAGAATAAGAGCGAATAAAAGAAGAAGAAGAAGAAGAAGAAGAAGAAAAAAAAAGCAGAATAAGCCATTCGGAAAAACGATCAGAAGGAAGAGTCGTAATGAATGGGGGTTCGAGCCAGCGGGTAAGATACAAAAAACGATTATACTACCGCGGCCAGAGTAGAACGCGGTAAAATCTCTGTCGAAAGTTGATAAAATGTAATAAATAACGGTAATAGTCGTAGTAAAAGAGTATCACTCGCTGCGACTGAAAGTCTACGCGCGCCTAGTCTTCAATTGAATCGCGCATGCGTAAATGCCATTCGATTCGACCGGATTAAAAAAAGTAAATAAAACACGACACTTATCTAGCCGTCGTTGCCGAGGTATCCGACGGTGCATCTATATCCGGAGCAGGAAATCATCAAGAATTACAGCGCCGTTAAACCTTTAAACAATAAACTACGACTATGGCCGTTTCGTTGCTTCATTCGCTTCATAACAAATTTTAAAATTCATCATTAACCTCGGTTCACTTTTTTTTTTTCTTTCAATTTTCACATCTCCTTAGACATGACGAGCAAACTTTATATATATATATATATATATATATATATATTGTTTTTTTTTGTCATTCTCGCTTAGTTTTAAATGCATTTAATAACTCTATTTATCCAATTCGGGAAATTTTGTATTAGTCTACGAAGCCCCCGCGGGTTACTTTATAACTTTAGTAATAAAAACTCGCGATTAACTTTAACTAAATTTACAATTTCTTACAGGCGTACGAATGAGAAATTTTTTACAATGAATAAAATTACAGAAAAATTGAAATCCTGTATATATCTTGCTGGAAAGAGTTCAGGCTTAAAACTAAGTAGTGAAATTAATAGAGAAAATTGATGACTCCTACCTCTGAAATAAAGAACAAAAGAGATCTCTGCAGATATTAGCACCACTACTGTACCCCTTTCGTACAGAAGTACATAGTGACATGGGGATACATGTTTTGAAGTGAACGCACTTCGGATTAATACAAACGTGGATTCAAACTGTACTGATTAATCGCAGTACATCAGGGTAACAACACTTTCGAATGAGGATTTGCGAAACGAATAGAAATAGGTGGAAAAAATGGGCGGGTAATGCTTCGTTTGCAGCTCCTATTTCTAATCCAGTTTCAAAAATTCGATTACCGGCAGTTGATTGTTTTTAAAATTTCTACCGTTAAGGACTTACGGCTGGCGAGTGTATTAACGGGAAAAGATTTTCGTCAAAATACAGAACTTCTTAAGCGCCCTAAGTTCGATTCGGCAGAAAATTTGTCCCACGTCTAAAATTTTTATTTTGCATTCCAGAAGTTCGAATTATTTACTCCATCCATTTTTGTTTTCGTAACGCGCCTGGAATTAAAACGCTTTTATAATCATTCCAACACATTTATCGAATCCTTTCAACGAATTTCTAACAGATAAAGGTGATTTTTTCTAGACGCGATAATTGTTGGACAGAAATTATCTATTTAGGGCATTACAATAAGCTATTAGTTCCCAAAATTAGAATCAAAAGTGATATATATAGATACATAGTAAGTAAAGTAAGTCCCACACCCTTGATAAGGTTTCATGGATTGTGAAGTTAAGCTTTCCATACTGGTACTAAGCCTAATGGATCAGATGAGAATACTGGGGCCAGTTCCTTTCTACTTGGGAGCCGCCTTTACTTTCCCAGATTTCTCTGGTACCCAATTATTTCAGGCTGGGTAAACTTGAGAGTGACTTGGATTCGGAACGAGACAAGTCTCGAAAACGTAGGACACCTCTGATTTAGTAGCCAAGCACCTTAACCACTAATCTACATATATATATACACACACACACATATATATACATATATGTATATATATATATATATATGTATGTATGTATGTATGTATATATATGTATATATATATACACACATATATATATACATATATATATACTAATGACAACGTCATTCTTAGGCCGATCTGTTTAATTTTTTTTTGTCCCAAAACGTTATATATATTGTATATATAAAAAGAAAAAGTATCGACAAAATGGATTGTTTCCCTGGTTAATTATTTACGTCATCCTTGCCTAAACCGCATCATTTTTTTTGTCTCAAAATCATATATATATATATATATTGTATATATACAAGAAGACAAAGTTAAGACAGAAAAAATAGTGGGGATCGGGCTAAGAATGACGTTGTCAATTTTTTTCGTTCTATATGAAGTACAGAAGAGTAGAGCCGGGGATCCGGGGGTATCCCAAGGCAGGGTCAAGGAGCGAAGCCCTTTGCGGGTCACGGAGGACCGAGTTTTATATATATATATATATACATATATGTGTGTGTGTGTGGGTACATAGTGTGTGTCAAAAATGCGGTTTTGGCTTAACAACGGTTTCGGACACCTGAAAAAGCACATGCTCTTTAACGTAAGACAGGTTAAACTGAATTTTTTCCTGTTATAAATCGTAATTGTATGTTTAAAATTACCTTAGAGTAGTGTATTATATACTGCGAAACTTAAAACGCGCTTTTCTCAAAAACCTTGTTTTCTGACACACTATGTACCTTTTCTCAGCGACCGTCACACAGATATACATAAGGAAAACTAGCAGACCTAATTAAAGGTAAGAACGAAGAGATGCAAATTATTGGGGAGCAACAATGAACTACTTAGTATTACTAGAGTAAATTAAATACCGTTTTATTAGTTTAGAAAACGAGAGAACGCAGGTTATTATAACTAACGGATAATAAGAGGCGGTCAAAATTGATGTCCGCTGGTTATATTAAATGAAGAAAACCGCGTTAACAGCTTTGCCACATATCAATACTTCTAAAGAGAAAAATTAAGGAAACCCTCAAAAAATCCCTACATATATATGTATATATTATATATATACGTACACATATTGTAGACATTAGTAAGGAATTCGGTTCGAATAATTTACAAATAAGACTGACTATAATCGTTCAATTTTATTAGAGTTACCTCATTATCTCATTACATAGAAATTCGACTGAAGATTTCGCTTTTAGCCAGTTCGCAGCAGTTGTTAAATAGGACAATTAACTTAAAAATCTGTTGAAAATTTAGTAGTCGCTGCTATGGAAAAGAACGCGATTCAGATGATAAACTTTGGAATAGAAGCTGCCTATTATTTACAGCGAATGAACTTAAAACCTAATAAACATATTTGCCTAAAAAGTGAGCCACTCGGACGAGTGTGTACGTACATTGTCCATATGTAGAAATGAAACATGGTCGTAGTTTAATCGTTCCGTTACTTGTTTAATAACCCCAAAACAACCCTAGTTTAATTCGTAAAAAAAAAAAAAAACACGAAAAAAAACGAAAGAAACGAAAAAAGGAAAAGAACCAGCCGGGGGTCCGGTATGTTTACAAAGAGCGGAGGGTTTCCGTTTCGAATGAAAAACCAACTCAATACGATTCCGTTGTGTCGCGTTTCGTTCAGCGCGTAGAGACAATTTCCGACAGAACAACATAGTAAACTAGTATCCGAGTCGGAGTGCGGTTAATTGCCATGCCGGGGCTGCCAGAGTCATCATTCGGCATCGGCATCGCCGGGCAATTTAATCGGTTATTTAATAGCATCATTTAGACCGTTAACAAGTGTTAAATTGGCTCTTTCCAGTTCTGAGTGTGGAATAATTAATAGGTGAAGCTGATTCGCTGCCGGCGCGCACATACCCTGCGCCCATGTCACTTGGCCGAGCGCGCAACAAAGATAGAAGCACGCAGTGCCCGTCGCCTTGTCTTCTTCGTGTGTAAACTACGCTCACTGGCACGGTAAAAATCCTGGCCAGTTTGTTTTTGCCGTTGCAATAGCGCTACGTCCGACGGCAGTCAGACCAACCAGAGTTCCCCATGTTGCAGAGATATTATCGCGAGGACACGATGCATTTCGACTTGGCTTGCTGCAGCATGACAATCATTTGTCGAGCGGCTAATAGTTGCACTAATTTCCTGTGTCAGGCGCAAGGGTGGCAACGCTCGTCGAACCGTGACGACAAACTAAACAGCGGCCAACGGGGCGACTACTCTTTTAACGTTATTTTATTTATTGCACTGCGCGGTCACTTTAAACTAAACAGACCGAAACCGCTCATTTCAGCGACAGAACAAATATTTAAACTTTTATCTCCTCCGCCATCTACGTCCCCCCCCCCCCCCCCCGCACCCCACCTCGGGGGCTCCACTGTAATTTCATCGACGCAATTACCGTCTCGCGGTCCTAAGATAAAAGCCTATTAACGCCGTTCGGCACACGTGCATCTGAAGCGGAGCGCTGAGCTCAACCATCGGCTAAATCATCGTAGCCGTTAATTGTTCCGCGTAGACGGGATATTAGCCGAAACCTATTTCTTCCTAATTCTTCTCTTAATGTAGCGTATTGTCGCCTGCAGACGTGTTCTCTGGCATAAACACGGGAAGGAGAGGATATGGACCAGGATTATTCAGAGCGGGGGGCAAGGCTGTAAACCCGAGAATAAGACACGATGTTTGGAAACGGAGTGAAGATCGTGGTGAAATGACGATTCCTCATGACTTTGAATTTAAATCGAGAGAGAACGAGAGAGTAATGCGAAGTGTAAGTCCCATATATTCTTGCTATCATGGATTGTGTAATTAAACTTTTCATAATTTACTAATATCTTAACACGGATCTAAAAAGAATATTTTTGGATCAGTTCCTCTCGGGGGATGATCCGCCTTTACTTTATCCCTGGTATAACCTCAATATTCAATTTCGGATCCGGAACGAGGCAACTCGCGAAAATCCATGATTCCACCGGTTTTTGGTAGCTCAACAGGCTAATCGATTTATTCGAACTACGACCAATTCTGTTCTGCAGTCCCGATCACACCCCTATCGCGTATCTCATTTTCGATTTTCCACTGTTTCCCGATCTTTTCCTACTTCCATCCTGAAGACCACGTTACGTTTTCAAGCGCTCTCTCCGAAGATGGCTCGTTAAGCTTCGGACTACACACCCCTTCTTCCGGAAGGACGTACAATTTTTTTTCGCATTTTTGTCCTTCCGTCGAGTAGTTTTTCTCTCGTTTTTAACACTCTATAGCTTCTCGATCGTTCAAGTTAGTTAATCGATTTATATTGGTCGAGGAGCGTGCAGTGATTGCTGGTCGAATAAATTTACCGGATGATTCGATGTTCCCGAGATGTTGATGATTCAATTTGAAATTCACGGAGAATGTGGTTCAGCTCGGACTGCAATTGTGATTTAGAAAGAGGTAAGGAACAAAAATTTACGCGGTCGCCGGTCCTTTGGCTGTTCGTTCGACTGTTGTTCTTCTTTTTCCAACTTTTTCCATCTCAATTGAACGGTAATTAAACGCTTTTGTAAGGTTCGAGATCTAATAAAGGGGATTAAAATTCGGAAAATATTTCATCCGAGCAACATCGGATAATTCCGGCAAACGCGATTGAATTAACAGCGATGAAGCTCTACAGTTACATTTGGCGAAGAAAATATTGAAAAAACGTTTATCACTTTCTAACGATAGTTTTTTTTTTCTAGGATGTAGTTTGTCTAAATTGTCGTCGCGACGACTGCACAGATAATAAGGACTGATATAACTGCGAAGTGGAAAAAGAATCTTCTGACTTTTCAGTTCCGCTATTTCTTAAATATTTTTCGACCGACCTGACCCCTGATAAATCACCAAAAAGGAAGAGGATTAATTTTTAGTTTTTCTCTCTCTCTGTTGATATATATTATTATTTGTTTTTTTTGCAGAGAGGAGAGCGTGGCGGGATTCTTCAGACTATAAGATGGCGTTATTTGGAGCAAATTTCGGCCAATAAGCAAATGTTAAACTGACGAAGAAAGTAAAAAAGTCGAGTACTAGGTTTCCCATATGAATCAATTATTACGAAAGACGCAGATTTGATTTGAAATTCGAATGAATTGCAATAATAATGAAAAAATCGTGTAAACACTTCAAAGCAATCGGCTTATTTTTCAGAAAGCGTCGCCATGTACAAACACACGCTGATAATAGAAGCATTTCAATTTTTACATATACATTGTGTTTCATAATTGGAAGTGAGCTCACCGTTCGCATGGTCGCCTATTTGGGAAAAACGACAAGTCTCTTTTGAACGGTATTAAAAACTGTGTGTGTGTCAACTTCTAGCAGTGGAAGAAATCTTTTCTACAGCTTGCTATAATTTCTATTACACAGACTCCATATTAATAATATTCCAGTGGCAATCAGTTTTTGGCGCAATATGAGGACCCCTTTTTTTCAATGTAACTGCTAATTTAGCATACAAAGTTAAATGGATAGAAGTATGCAGCAGGTGCCAAAAAAAGGTTTTCGAAATTTTATGAGTTTTTTATAAAAAACATGAAACTGTGTTCCTCCTATTTCTGACAAATGAAGAACACGAGTTTCATTCGATATGATGATGATGATGATAAATAATAATACTTAATAATAATAATAATCAAATTAAATGAAATCAATGTATTATTATTATTATTATTATTATTATTATTATTATTATTATTATTAGATTAGATTGTAGCCATCTATGCACACACTTGCGCGAGTGATGGCGCTTTTAAAAATAATTAAAAACTTTTCAAACAAGAATATAAAGAGATATTTAAAAATAATTAAAAATTTCTTAAAATCACAATAGAAAGTCAATTAAACTTAAACTATACACTTTGCTGATCAATAAATTTACACAGTATCAATTTATACATTAAAATACAAAATATTTACAGATAACCTATCCCCAACAACGTCAAATATATATAGCAATTTTAAATTAAACTATATCTGAACTATTCTTCCCTCTTCCAAGTTTACCAAACAGAGACAAACGACTTATAATTATACAACTTTTTAAATTCTAGAAACATAATGGAAAACAATAAAACAATATGACCCTCTAAGTACCATATTATACAACATCTATCTACTGGATCCATTATTAACTTTATTAATTATTACGTTCTTTAATATCAATAGAATGAAAGTAATCAATTAAACATTTATGCTTTTTTTTATAATTACTTAAATCATCTTTAACGTTAAAGTGTTATATATAAGGGGAGACAATAATATTAATAATAATCAAATCAAATCAAATCAAATAATAATAGTAATAGTAATAATAATAATAATAATAATAATAATAATAATAATAATAATAATAATAATAATAATAATAATAAAGGTTACTATTTGTTCGTGTTCATGTCGCATCAGTGTTGATAAATTGTATAAGTGTTTTGATGTTTGCGGTAATTTCAATCGTTTTTACCGGTTATAATTTCTTTAGCTTTAGAAGAATTTGGTAAAATAAATAAATTATTTTTTAAATTTAATTTTGTGTTCCATAATGAACTGAATATAATATACTTTTTATACGTAAATCACTTTATTATAAATTACATACATTGTAAGCATATGAATTTATTATTGAAATTAAAAATTGAAAATTGCCGACTAGTTTCAAACAGTTCGATTGATAATCATGGCGATACGGACCGAGCTGTCTGGGACTAGTCGATAATTTTCAATTTTTAATTTCATTAATAAATCTATATGTTTACAATGTATATTTTACTTAATAAAATAAATTATTGTTATTATGCTCTTGCATTCGAAAAGTTATTAGCGATTACTTTATTACAGTTGAATTGCTGTAATGTGTGATTTTTATTAGGTAAATATATCGCTCGGAAAGAATCAGTCGTGACACCCCTTTTTAACGGAACGATTTTTGATTTAATAAACAATAATTATATAGTTTTTTTTTGCCGTTAGTTTTTAGAGATATTTAAACCAGAAATAAACACTTTTATATTCCTCGTTGATTAAATTAATATTACAAACTAACAACAAGCAACTTAAAAACGACGTATATGAGCTTCGGAAACGTTTTTTTTTTTTTTAGATTGCCCTTCCAGTAAGACATGTAAATACGGCGCAGAGGCCTGAAACAAACTCGTCGTCACATTCATAAGAGCATCGCGTATACACACGTTTTAGTTTGTTATTAATTTATAATAATATTATTAACGCACATTTGAAACAAATTATTATAAACCCACTACTCGCGCATTTGGGGGTATTCGTTGTATAATACCTTATTCAAATATTCCATCACTCGCGCATTACTTGCGCATAGATGGTATTTCAATTCAATTCAATTCAATTTATTTATTTATTATTATTATTATTACAAAATTTCACAAATGCGCTAAGTAACAATAATAATAATAATAATAATATTAATAATAATAAAGCTATTTTGATTTTGATTTTGAATTGTAGAACTTAAGAGCTTTAAAATGTCAATTTTTAGAACGATGTCTCTCTGTAGGTTATAAAACATGTGCGCCCGGTAATGACTGATTAGAGCTGTCACAGTCGACGCGGTAGTGGCGAATTTCCGAATAAAAGTCAAATAATAATTTGAAAAAGGAAAGTTGACGCATCCGTTTTTCTAGCTATTGATAATTATTATAATGAAAATTAATTCATTCCGTTTCTAAAAATTCGCTACAATTGATAGCTGGAAAAATGCAGGTGTATTTTTCGTCTGTACTTATCGTAGCCGCAGAAATTCGATGAATTTCATGAAAGCCCCCCCCCCCCATTCAGCTGCATGCGATAATAACGAATCTGGTGGAAAAATTCCATTATATTGAAAAGATGAACCTAAAATAAAAATTGTTTTATTACGGAAGCTGCCCAATTTCAGAACTTCCTATTACGTCCCTATATATGTATGTACACTAGGAATTCGCCTCATTGAGTGGAATTTTTATAGATGCCCGTCGCATTATTATTATTATTTTCGTGTCCGGTCGACTAAATACAACAGGTTGTCCAATATTTTATAAATTTTATCAAGTCGTTATCAACGTCGTCGTACAAGCTTCCAAGTTCATATTTGCCGCTGACGGGACATGTAAATAGATGATTATAGTTTTGAACTTCACATCGATCTCACTATCGATCGCTATCGGATATTCCCCACTTGTACAGATTATATTTTGTGCGCGCAGTTCCACTTTTCAGTCTATTCAGGGTTCTCCAAAGACTGTAACTTATTCCCGCTAGGCAGTGCTTCCACCTTTTGTCTACCGTTTGCTTTTATGTTCCATATACGAAGTCGCATTAAGTCTACCGTATAATTCCGGCTGATAATTAATAATCCACTTCACCAACTGACACGCACACACACACACACACGTTAGAAGTCACACACGTATTTTTGACTTGCGCACCCGGTACCCTATCCTGGCCTGTTCAGCAGATCAGGGAACAGAATATTCACTTTAAAAAAAAAAAAAAAAACCCTAGCGCCAACTCTTTCCTAAGTAATAACTAAAATATACGTCGAGTTCCCAAACTTACATCGGTTGCCGCCATATTTTTTCTAATTCGGGAAAAAAAAGTAAAAAACAAAATATCCTTCGATTTTTCAGCTCCGAAATATCGTTGCCAGGAAATTGATAGCGCTTTTAGTAAAACGTGTTTAAAATTTACCTGTGATATTTTTTAATGAAAAAAAAAAAGAAAGAAAAAAAACAAAAAAAAAAAAAATAGCAAAAACCCTCGAAACGATCGAAAGGTAAACGCGACCGAATACATTGCCAGGCTTCATCGGGCGGAAATTGAAATTCATTTGCCATTTCGGATGCTGTACCTGTACGCGTGTAAGAAGCGAGCGTGCCAGTGTATGAATATTAAATTGCAACGAGTCTAAAAGGTAATAGTGGGTGGGAGGTTAGCAGAAAAGGATGAGTAATGGGCAACATGAGGCGAGAGCGTCTAAACGTGTTCTGTGCAGTAGGTTTTATGTGACGAAAGTGCACATCGCGTTGAATCGGCTCGTAAAATGCAGCGCGAATCTGTAATTAGTGTACAACGGTAATCGTCAATTGCGTTCTCGAGCGCTGTCCGCGATAATAAAAATCACCGCAGTAAAGCCGCGAGCAAGTTCTAACGAAAATGTTAATAAAACAAAATGTTCGGAAACGGCATAAAACCCGACGGAAACTGCCCGCTTCGTACTCGCACTGTCGGCAATTAACACCTGCTTCAAGCGAACGTACTCGTATCGAATCAAATCACCGTTAAATATATTCATAGCAGTCGCACAATGTTAGACAACGCGAATGGCACGCAACTTGTTTTTACATTTTCCTAATCGTCGTTATTAATCTTGTGCCGCTTCTAGCAGGTCTCCTCGCGGACGAGTCGAAAACAACGCAAACTTTTATTGTTTGTCGCCATACTCTATCGGGAAAAACAGTCGTTATTTTACTTCCCCTAATGGGGATGTAAACTAAAGTCACAAATACAAAGTTGCTATAAAAACATGTTTTTACCTTTGAAAACCCGTACATGTTTTCCGTTTCATTTTATTTTTATCGTTTTATTAATGTAGTCGTTGCAATCGTTCATTTGTGTTAGTTCCAATCCGGACCAGCACTAGAGTGAGCTAACCGAAATTTAACTTATTAAGTACTTATCATCCGCCAAGAGGCTATCCCCGTTATCCGCCTAACTTTCAATCCCTGGCGCCCGATGGGGTCACTTCTTTTACTACTTGGCTTATTCTGGCAGCACAGCAGTAGTAGAGTATAATATGAATTCCGCTCGGAAAAATTTATTTTTCTCTTTTCTCCCATTTGTACAGCAAAGTACTTTTCCCATTCTTTTTTAACCGTCGCAAAGGGGATCTCCTAAATAAACTGAACCGGACGCGCCCGTTGCTGCAACATGATATCAATTTTCGAAATGAAAAATAACGACGCTAGTGAAGTGTTGGCGGTCAACAAAGCAGCCCTTTGCGAGACAGTACTCTCGGACACAATCAGTACGTTCCCGTCGTTCGCGGTTAGACACACTAAAGTTGGTCGATTTTCATGAAAGAAGGCATCGAACAGGCATTTAGCTGCAGCATTAATCTAGATTCTAGAACAACTGTTTGTTGCAGGGCCGACTATATACCGCGACCGATATGACCTCAGGTAGTATGTGCAGCCTCTCATTTTCTCTGTGAGCCTCAATTGTCGATATAAGTTTCAAAGATTATAGGTAAAGTGTTAGTGCTCGCCGAAGTTTTAGAAACTTCCAATTCACCAAACTTTCTGTCGCTTTACGAAAAAGAATTAGAACATAAATTATAAAGAAACTAATATTATCAAAACTAAAATTTGTCAGTAAATAAGAAAGTCGAAGAAATAGCGGAGAAAATTATTAACAGAAGAAAGGTAGAAAAAGTAATTGTTGAAGATTAAAAAAGGGTACGCTGTTGTGAGACTTCTATGCGACCAGTTGTTCAATATAAATGAATTCTGAAGGTCACGTCCGTGGGGGAAAATAGCAAGCCCGGTCAACGGGGATAACTGAGAAAAAAAGGAAGATAACAGCTAGGGTGGTGTGTACATTAACTGCACAGAAAGGTATGCGAAACGTCATTCCCGCGGATTTCGAGTCATGCCGGAAATTGACAAAGTTGACCTGGTAGCGCGCTCTGCAACATGCTCATCGATGTGCCGGAAAATCTACTTCTCCCTCCCACAATATCCTATATACCTATGAGAATCTGCAAACGGGAATGGAGGTCTGAGTGAATAACACAAAGAACTTTCCCAAGAAGCATTATTATTAAACCGACCCTTGGTGGCTCCTCGATTGCATAAGCAGGAAAGAATGCTCAGTACTTAAGGACACATTGCTGCGTCACATAATTATCTTTATACCAATAGAGAGTTCCCCGTCAACGAGCTATCTGGTATGTAAACTGTCGAACGAACCAGTTGTGGCACATCTGATTTATGACTGTAAGAAGCTCGCTTAGCTAATGCATCGCATGTAGGCCTCTGTGCAGAGATGCTGTGCAACACTCTTTGTGCTATAGTCAAAATTTAGGCGTTTGCTAAACTACTACATTTGTTTGTGCAGAAGACGCATCTATGTTTAATAGCAAAAAGAAGAAAAATTATTACAGCGAAAGATAACTTCAGGACAGCAGTTTATTCGATGGTGTTAAATGTTGTCGATGATATAGGTGATCTGCATATTTTTCATCGTACCCCATCTTAGCCACCAGTGAAATATTTTATTTTCCTATCCTACGACTTGTAAACTAACGGACTGTGTATTTTCGAAAGGACGATGCACGCTTGAAAGACCTTTCCTAGAAAATCAGCCTTTTACTACCACTATCCAAAGACCTCGCGCATAGTGTACTACAATAACATTGCAAATTAAAAACCCGAATGCTTAAACTTCCGTTTGGAAAATTTTAAAAATACAATTTCTATTGCTTTGTATTTCAAAAATGCTTGCATTCACATTTCAATTGGATCGTTATTAAATTCTTTCGTTAAAAAAGATAATTATATATCATACAAAAACAGATGCAAAAATTTTTAACGAGTTATTATCACGCAACGTCTCTCAATATACATCACTAATAATAAAAAATTGGCCCCTAACGTATTTTTCAATGTCGGCTTTAATTTGTAATTTTTATTACATTGTTGATTTTATCGGTACCGTATACGTGCGGGTTGTAGCGCGGCGTAGTTATTTCTGGATCCCGTTGCCACAAATTGGAACTTCCGAAGATTTCACTTGCATCGGCCTAATATCCGTAGATAATGCGTGCCTCCTCAAAAAAAAAAAAAAAAAAAAAGCGAATTTTATACCCTTGGCAAGGTTTCGAAGATTGTACAAGTTCTTTCTTTCTTTCTTTTTTTTTTTTTTTATGATCCGGCTTTAGTTAACTATCACGATGTAGTACTAAGCCCAATAATGAAAGTGTAGGAGGCAGAGTACACCTCTCAGTCGTCTTTATATTCCTCAAATTTCTACAATTATTTCAGGTAGTAAGCTTGAGGGTAGATAGGTTTTCAGTGAATTTTGTAAGTTTACTTCGATAATTCGTGAAATCTTACAAAACATATTTTGCCCTCACGAGGTCTCATTTGTGTAAAATACAATGGCAGTTAAATTCATCCCGTAATTCTTTCCGTAATCCATCTGTCGGCAGATTAAAGTTACCCAGGAGCGATGAGATTTGGTTACGTGCTGTCGACAACCACATTATCGAAAAGTAATAATTATGTGAATATTTCGTTACTAAACGAACGAGGATCGTTATCGATGGAAAAATTATCTCTACTATCAGTGGGAAATTAATTACGTACCAACTATTTCAATTTTTAAATAAAATACAATATCTACCGCATATCGCCAACACGTTTGCCCCATTTTTTTAGCGAACATCCATCTTTAATCTACTGGTTTGTACCAAAAAAAAAAAAAAAAAAAAAAAAAAAAAAACTACATCTCAACTGTACCGCGTTTTATCTAATGCTATTCTTTCAACACTTTCTCTGTCATCTCCTCCAGTTCATACTCCTCCGAGAAAGAAGCATCGCAATACCGCTGCCTTATGGTGGAACAACGATTGGTACAATAGCTCGCGACCAATGTACGGCATGCTATAACATTTTTCGCTCTTGTCCATCTTTGTCTAATTTTCTCGCTCATAAAAGGGCTAACGCGAGAGCCAGGTATATTTACAAAACTGCCAAGAAAAATTCCTGGAGGAACATCCTTTCCCCGAACCACTTCTCTGTCTAAGATCTGGAAAATGGCTAAATCGTTTAGAGACCCGCAGTACAATTGCTCATCTGGCCCCAATCTCTCTAAAGACCAGCTTGTCTCGTTTATCGACCGTCTTATGTCCCGAATTTCAACGAAGTCTCAGCCACCCCTACTACTTACACACTTTCTAACTGCCATCTTTAACATTAGCGAGCTTCGTGAATCTTTAAACAAATCCTCCAACTCTGCTCCTGGTATTGATCGTATCTCTTTCCTAATCCTTAAAAACCTTTCCGACTCTTCCCTCATCACTCTCCTCAATATCTTTAACTTCTTTATTAATTCAGGTTATGTCCCGGAATCCTGGAATTCCTTTATCCATTGTCCCTATTCCCAAGAGAAATTCCTTCGCCTTCCGAGCCATTTCCCTTGCCCCTTGTATACGGAAACTCTTCGAGAGTATGCTGAACAGGCGACTTGTTCGGTGGCTGGAGCGTAACAATCTACTTCCTAATAATATGTTTGGCTTTCGTCCGGGGATGGGTCCTCCTGATTCCATTAGTCTTCTCCTTGCCGATATCTATAAATCTTTCATAAACAGAAATTATACTATTGCCTCCTTCGTTGGGTTTCCAATGCGTTCAATAACGTACACCTCTCTACGCTGCATTATAAGATACTCTCCATTAACATTCCTTCTCAGTTTACCTCACTTATTATTAATCTTTTTCAAAATAGAACCGTGCACCTATCTACTCCTGTCTACTTCACTTCAAGGAAAGTATTTCAAGGTCTATAGCAGGGCTCCTGCCTTAGCCCTACCCTTTTTAATATTTATATCTCCAACATAGCTCGTCTTCCTTTTAAATCATCTTCACTATACTTTGCAGACGATATCGTTATATATTCCACTTCTAGGTCCATTTCAGAAGCTAATGCTGACCTCAACGATTCCCTGAATTCTTTAGAAGCCGCTCTTTCCAATATTTGTCTTTCCATCTCTCCGGCCAAGTCTTCATGTGTTGTTTTTACTTTGCGTCCTTATAATCCATCTTCAATAATCCTGTCCGTAAATAATTGTGCTATCCCTCTTGTCTCATCCTTCTGCTACCTAGGCATCTTTCTTAACAGCCGTCTTACTTTTCAGGAACATATAAAATACTTATTCAAATCCGTTTCTAAACGGCTAAACCTCCTCAAAGCTCTTTCCCCGTGCCGTTGGGGGGGGGGAGATCCTTGTATCCTTATAATCCTGTTTAAATCTATTATCCGTTCGAAGTTAGATTATTGTTCCTTCTTATACACGGTAGTGCATCCTACACAACTCTTTCCAAACTGGATCGTGTGCAGAACCTTTGTCTCCGCCGCTGCCTTGGAGCTTTAAAGTCGTCTCCCACTGCTGCAGTTCCTTCAGAAACCAACATGGTTCCTCTTTATATTCGTCGGTCTTATCTTAGCTATCGTTTCTTGACTAAGCGTCTTCCTATTTCTTCGTCAAATCTTATTAACTCTTATCTTTCCATACTGCACAACTGGCGCTTCTCTCCTAGGAAAATCCCTATTCTTTCTCATATATCCAAACGACTTAATCAATTCGCTCCTTACGTTTTCTCTTATAACAAGCTCCCTTACTTCACGCTTAATTATTACAATTTCCTTTGTACGCCTAAGATATACTCTTTTTCCGCCTTTCACAAGAACCTACCGGCTCATGTAGTCCGACAGGAATATAACCACGTCATGCAATCCTTATTTCCTTTACACACTGTTATCTTTACTGATGGCTCCAAGACAACGGCCGGTACGGGAACTGCCTTTTTGATCGCATCACTTAACTATTTTGAATCTTATAAACTGCCTTCCTTCTGCTCCATATTTACCGCGGAGTCCTCTGCAATCCTTCGTGCAATCCAATACATTTCTTCCATCAACGGCTCCAATAAATTTCTGATAGTCTCGGATTCAAAAGGTGCTCTACTGTCTATCGCTTCTCCTCTTCCTCGACATTCCACAGATTTCATAATTCTCCTGATTCGCTCTCTTGTCACTACACTGTATAGTGTTCGTTCCGTTCAAATCGATTTCTTATGGACACCCAGTCATGTTGGCATTGAGGGCAATGAATTGGTGAATTCATTAGCTCGATCTGCCATTCAGACTGGTCAATTTCTACCCAAATTTTCTTCTTGCAATCTAAACATTCTTTCCAGGAATTGCCATCGTAAACGATGGCACGATATTTATCCTCTTTTATTCTCGAATCCTGAATCCTTCTACCTTAGCATCCAAACCCATCCTCCTCCGTACCCTTGGTACCTTGACTTCCCTCATCTCTCGCGCTTTCTTATCTCTCCCATTTGCAGGCTTCGTCTAGATCATAGTCGTCTTCCGGCATCTTCTTTTCGCTTTTCTATGTCCTCTTCTCCTTTTTGTTCCTTCCATCCGGATGATTCCGATCTAATCTGTGACACAAATCACATCTTCTTTGAATGCGCGTCTATATCTACAGAACGTTCTCACTTCTATAGTCAACTCCTGAAACTCGGTTTGCCTACTCCATACAGTGCTTCCTTTATTCTTTCCTTTCCATCTCCGGCAATCATTGCTATTATAGCGTCCTTCATATCTTCTATTTCTAGTAATATTCGATTTTAATTA
Source organism: Icerya purchasi (assembly GCA_039619475.1). Lineage (NCBI taxonomy): Eukaryota > Metazoa > Arthropoda > Insecta > Hemiptera > Monophlebidae > Icerya > Icerya purchasi. Next base: position 569,977,958 of record CM077115.1, read on the forward strand.
GTTTCTCCCTCTCTCTCTCACTAACACAAAATTATGTTGGGTAATCCAGCCAGCTACTGTACTTTTACCACGGATCCCAATGATTCCTTCAGACTCACCTATCCCATTTAAACGTTTGCAATTTCCAATTCGCTTGGCATTTGCTATGTCTATTAATAAGTCACAAGGTCAAACAATGACAATTTGTGGCTTAGATTTAGAAAATCCTTGCTTTTCGCACGGCCAATTATATGTTGAGTATTCGAGAATTGGCAAACCATCGAATTTGTTTTTTTTCGGATTAAAGACGAATTTATGAAGAAAATTCATTTTTTTTTTGCTGTGACTGGCGATCCCAAAAAAAAAAAAAAAAAAAAAAAAAATACCGCGTTTTATGATTTTCCCATGTCATTGTCAGAATTAAATTTTTAATCTAATTTTTACACAAACATTTTTCATTTAATTCAGATTTTCCCAAAAAGACGGTTGAAAGAAATTTCCATAAAACTCAAAATCGAAATGCTACATCATAAAAACCTTTTCTTATTGGAAAGTTATCAACCTGTGTGTATCATTTCGAAGCTTTTAAATCGCGCAAGGCGTCCAGCGAAAATCTATTCGTTTTCGAATAAAGTGGTTCCCTATTTTTTAGTCATGATCCACAGTCAGCTCTGTTTAAATATAGCTTAGAAAGGCAGGTTCTATCACTATAGCATCTGGCCGACAGGTCACGATGCGCTGTGTTTTTTGATTTAAACGAAAAAAATGTTTGATCGCTTACGGCGGCATGAATTATCCTTAAAACTGACATGCGCGCTCGAATGAAACGTTAAATATTTTTTCAGACAACAAACTCTAAGTAAAAATCGGTGGTCCGTCAATGTCTACAGCCAGTCTAACTCAAGAGACGGCACTCCGCGGTGCTCTTTATACAGCTTTCTTCATATTTTCTCCATTAACGATATAATGTAACTGGCAGCAGCATCTCGACTTTACATTGGCGATTGAAATACTTCCCCTTAGCTTTCTAACAATCTTCTAGAACTAAAAATATACTTAAAAAAAAATCGGTTCTTTGACAATAACGGATTGGCCTTCTTCGTGAAAAGTATTCGTCGACTAAATACATCGTCCGACAAATATTTAAATCTGAACGATTCTTCCGATTTCGGTAACATAGCTAAACTCGAAATTAAATGTTCAAAAATACCGTTAATATATTTGTCGAACTGTAAAATATGAAATTTCTAAGTGTTTTTAAATTCTTTATTTTATCAAAAATAAATTTTAACAAAGAAATTACGGGGTACTTTTAAATCTCATATTTTTAATTCATAGTCTTCCGTTCTGCCGTTGCAGTTCATTTATCCTGTCCTATTTTCAGTCCCCCTGCATTAATTTTTCTATAGTCCATCATTTTTACAGAAACCATTACAAAGATCTGTACCTCCACCCTCCCAAAGAAAACAAAAACAAACAATTCAGTACCAAAGTTAAAATTCTTCAATAAAAACCAAGGGAATCTCATAAAATTTTCATTTCTTTTTCGAAAGTATAAACCTATTATTAACGGAGTACCTTAAACTAGTCCAAATGTAACAAAAGAGAAACGTAATTACACTGCTACAGTGACTAATCTCACCTCTATAACTTACGTTCTCTTACGTATGTCAGAGTCACTATGATTCCAACACTGGACGGAAAAGTACGCGTTTAAAATTCGATAACACTACAGAAACGACACAATCCTACTAGCCGCAAAAGGCTTTATTCGTCTCTGATTCATTAAACTCATTTTAATCCCCTACGCATCAATATAGCAACAACTCCATTATGAGGGAGTAGAAATATTTATCATACGAGAAGATCAAACAAATTTTGTTTTGTTTCTTTTCCACGAATGTTATATTCTGTGACCTCGAGTAACGAATCTGCTCGATTCTTCATACTTTAACGTTAGCCGCTAGCAGCGGGTATATCATCTCAATCACTAACCTTATTTGCAGTATACGAATCGAACACAATGAAAATCTCAACAAATGCATTACTGAGAAGCATAAAACCATCATTTGTTTCCCCTGGTAAATAATGTTTGCCTTAAACTGCCCATAGAAATAGAGGCCAATCCCGCCGGATCGACGGATAAACCGTACCAAATTGAGCGTCCTTCTTGCTCCTAAGTGTCCCCCAGCAGAACACTGTTCACCTAATCCTCAACTGAACAGATTCGTTCTGATACCTCTACCGCGATAGCAACAATTTTGCTTTGAACGTTAGTGGCGCAGATCATCAGTCAGGTCTTATGCATTCCAATAAGTTGCGGACGTTGCAGTAATTGCCGACTAAACTCAATGCGTGTAAATCTGCCTTAGTCGAAAAAAGAAAATAGTTCACTACACAAATAAAACAGACCAATATTTTAAAACAAGCGCCAATAACTTCTTCGGATAACAGTAAAAAAAAATATGTATATACCTACATGTGAAAAAAAAAAATCCTAAAAATTGTTATTTAGTAGAATAACTAGAATTCCTTAAAAAACAAAATCCGTAAACTGTGTAGAGAACAAGTGTTGTTTTTTTTTTGTAACAGAATATTTCAGGGGCGTGTTTATAGATGCATTAATGATCCAAAATTCGAATCCTTGGCTGGCGATAGATAAGCGCGCATTAAGTACCTTTACTTTAGTTTTCTTATATGCACTTAGTGACTCTTCCGGGTTTTCGTTAACTTCGTCATAAACGCCTATATTTTGCTCGTAATTCCTAAATCGCAGTCGCCTGATATTCTTGCTTCTAGAGATAAACTACTCCTCCTTTCTCGGAATATCTGATACATTAAGTTGAACCTTATCGGGGTAGTCTTTCTTTACCTGCGATCATCTACATACGTTGAATAGGAATGCATCCTTGCCTTTCGCTCTACACTCTGGTTTAAATGCTTCTAATATTTCGTCAATAGCCTTTATCTATCCCGCACCAGAGGAGTATATTTGCTGTGTGAGTAAGGAGATTGCGTGTAACCGAGCACCGTTCACTTGTAATATGTTCCTTAATACCTTCCGCTTAACTGTACGCCTTGAAGAAGCTCAAGGAATAAAATATTCCCGAAATATATTGCACTCGTGTAATTTTTCTTTTTAAATAGATTGTTTTCTAGCCCCTTTCCCGGGCATAAATCCTGCTCGTTGCACTCACCTATTTGCGAGAACAAAGGATATAAAACATTAACATTTCACGGCTATATAATGCAATAGTTGCTATACAGATCGGTCTATTTACCTTTCTTTTATATTAGTATGTACATTGGGACGATCCTAACACTGAAATTCCTTTGGTTTCTGTTCTCTTCCTGATTAAAATTTCCCAACAACGGCACCACCTACATAAAATCTGCAATTTGTCATAATAATAATACCATGTTTGTCTCTAATTGACCAATAATAGTGAGATTTCGAAATAATTCTCCGCAAAAACAGATCTTTCATTGCATTGTTCCCCCTTTATGCATATTGATTGTATTTAATTATTTCTATCTTTCCCTGGATTCTTCGTTATAGCGCCGTTAATTTTATTATATTGATTTCTCTCCCCTGTTCCGGAATAATTCAATACCATTTGGTTTCCACTTTGAAAACGTCTTTATTTCGTGGATTTTTGAATATATTTCTGCTACAAGTGCATAAGTTTCCACGTTTTTTTTACAAAAGTTCTCAGTCTTCTTTTAACCGGGAAAACGTCAATTTGACTTTTTGAAACTCCAAATGGTGATCCCTCTTTATAGCGTCTTCTAATACGACATCGGACACGAACATATGTGCTGCTACAAATAGGTCATTTTCTATACAAAACTCTATTAATTTTTCATCACGGCTATTTCTGTTTCCTAGGCCATATTATTCTCCCATTACTGAAGGTATAAGCGATATTGCCGATTTTGGCATTGAAATCTCTTGAAATTATCGTTAATTCACGATTCAAAATAGTTTTTATTGTTTCGCTTTTTTCTTATATAAGCTGTCAAGTTCTTGTTCTGGAAATAAAGTCTTGGATATATATATTCCAATAATACTTATCTTTATTGGTCACTTATCCCGTTCCGTTTGCTGCTTTATATCCACAGATAGAGTGTTTAAGTTTTCGTGACTTTTCTCGTAGTGTTAACAACGTAGAAACGTGCAAGCCGCGAGGTTGTATCCTCTGGAGGGGATAAATATACAGAGTTATAATTTTATCTATCTATATAATATATATATGTAAATTTATTTAATTAAATTATAAGATATTCCATGACTGGTTAATGTGTGAATTTCTTCATTTACATATGAAATTTTTTGATTTACCGATTCCAATCATAGGTCACTGTGCAAGACATTGTTTCTTTCACAAATGAATGACTAACGGGGAAAAAACGAATGAACAAACAACGTTAAAATTTATTCTTCTGTTAATTCAACACTATCGCACTTGCTTCGTTCACGCAACAAATGCTGCATCCATATCAAACCGGAATCAGTTGGATTCATTATTAGCGCTCCAACGATGTTTAGGGATTGTTCGATTTAGTCACATCAGAAATATATGTATTATTGTACGGTAATGGTAATGCTGCTTTAAATGCGATCAATTCAACTTTCTCCAACTCCTTGAAACAATATCGTTCGATAGCCATTCTAGCGCAATATATCCAACTCGCAAGAAGGTCGACTCGCGGATGATTAACGATTGGCAGACTGCAGCGGTTAAGGTTAAACAGAAAAGGTTTCCTGCCGGCGAATACGAATTTATCTACCCACCATCGCAATTATTAGCGAACTTATTTGAATCAATTCATACACCCAAATTGAACATATACCGAGAAACTTTCCATGTGATAATAGAAAAAATAATGACTCGAGAAAAACAATCCTCAAAAAATTACAATGTGTCAAAGCAGTAATATCGATTAAATCATTAATGTTACGAAACATTTGAAATTTTCCGCTGATATTAAACGAAAAAAATATATAATTATCGCATATTGTACGAGTAATCAAATGTCATCATCCATGCTGGCAAATTTCGCATTATAAACTTATCGTTTTAACGAATGCGATCCAGTAATGTAGCGGCAAATAAAAATAAACAGTTAAATGGTGTGAAATCCGTGTATTAAAAAGACAAGTCAAAATGCTCAAACGAAACAAATTCGTCTTATCTGTCATATTTTCAATTTGGCGTTAATACATCAACGGATAGCAAGAACTTATATATGTATATAACACGACTGTAACAGTACACAAAAATTTCACTATTTAAAAATCAGTAAAAAATAAAATTGCGTATAAAGAATATTGAAGTGAAAAAGAAAGGGTATTACTGATTTATGTAAATTAGCAAAAATATAATTTTATCTTAATAATTGAAAATTTTGTATACCCTCAGTTATCTTTTTCAAAAAAGGAAAATAAATAAAAACACACGTCTTATATCTGTTCTATAGCTTCTGACCAACAATTATGTTCTCCTACATGCTATAATTATTAACTTTATTTTTATTTAATTATTTCTGTGTTATTTTCATTTATTAATAATATATATATATATATATCCATACATATATATATAATATATATATATATATCCATACATATATATATAATATATATATATATATCCATACATATATATATAATATATATATATATATATATATATATATATATATATATATATATGTATATATATATATTTGTTTCTATTTTAGAATAGACTAAATTTCGTCCACCATGATATTAATTTGTTATGGCTCTGGGAATATTCTACTTTACAACTTTTTTTGGAATTCAATGAAATCTGTTGTTTCCGAAAAAAATATTTCGAATAAAAATTATTATTTTCGAGAAGTAATTATCTGCTATTTAAGATAGATTCGCTTTTAACAAAACACCTGCATTCGTTTGCATTTGCTGCATTCTATATGCGCGGTCGAAGGTAACACTTTACACTTCATTATAACCTCATAACATCACGATGAAAGTCTAATAAAGTACACGCGTTGATTTTTAATTCTAAACGAATTTTATGAAAAAAATAAATCTCGCTTCTTAAAAAAATACTTATATAAAAATTACTTTTTAAACAATATTATGTAAAATGTAGAAACAAATTAACGGATCAGTATGTTTTAATTGTCATAACATTTAAAATTGTACACAGATACTTTATTTCATGACAAAATCAGGTCATATTCTATATGTCCGTTTTTAATTTGCTACTTACTATGGTTAAATAAGAGTATTACTTTTATTTAATTTTTAATAAACCCTAAACACTAAAATAAACATATAATGTTAAATGCTGTTGGCATTACATATATATATATTTTACGAAATTATTTACAATAATATGTCAAACACGAAATTATAAAATTTAATATTAAAATTATATATTAAAAAATGTTAAAAAATATCAACTACTTTCAACAAGCGTTTGTTACATTTAACATTATATATGTTTATTTTAGTGTTTAGGGTTTATTAAAAATTAAATGATGTAGTTTTTGTCGCGAAATATAATATAAAATAGTAAGTTAATAATAACAAATATAATAAACAATTATAACAAACTAATAAGATAAATTTTCTTACTTAACAACGTTTTCGGGCATAACCCATCATCAGTTAAACCAGAGTGTGATTTAGATTTTGTATCTGTTCACATATTGGTTTAGCTGATAATGGGTTATGCCCGAAAACGTTACTAAGTAAGAAAATTTATCTTATTAGTTTGTTATAATTGTTTATTATATTTGTTATTATTAACTTACTATTTTATATATTTTTAACAAACAGTATGAAAAAAGATTCTTCACGAAATATAATCTTTGTACGATTTTAAATGTTATGCCAAATTTACAATAAAATATGCCACACACGAAATTATAAAATTTAATATTAAAATTGTATATTAAAAAATATCAACTAGTTTCAACAAATTATTGTCACTATCAACATGCCTGTAAACTATTTACAAACATCTTGATAATGAGGGTAATTCGTCAAAACTAGTCATTGTTTTTAATAATTACATTTTATAATTTCGTGTTTGGCATATTATTGTGAGCAAATAACGTTGTAAAGTATATACGAAAAATAAACTTCGTTCCGCTTTTAGAACTGTAGTCATTTCGTTGGAACAATTTCTCTGGACCCCAAAAACTCCTAATAATCCCTAAATTTCATCGTTAAAGCCGTTAAAAACCAATTGCACGTATTACAAGAATTGCTCACTTTTTTTTTATTTTCTGATTAATCGACTTCCCTTCCGTCTTTCAGCCAGTCTTTTAAAAATATAACGCATGTATACAATAAAATTACCCCAGCTATAACCAAAGTCTATAACAACGCTGGTACAATTCCAGACAGAATAACAGCACGAATTTCAAATTCATTACGTCCTCCTCCCATGCCCCCTTCACCGGTCAAAATATTATTACGTTAAAAGCAAAAATACATTTTAAAAATTTCTGATTTTTTCTTTTTAGTCTACTAAATAAATTTTTGGGGGAGAAAAAATTTACCACCACTTCATACCGAGACAAGCGAGTTTTTACTTTAAAAAACTGTTTTTTTTATAAGAATATTCAATGTCGCAGTTGCAGCGACTTCTCCGAAGCGATATATTTATAGAGAGCAGCGGTATTACACTATTCCGTATTCGATTAATTTAAAAACTCGATCAGTTCATGAACTTTCAGTGGAATAAACCGACGAACGCTTACCGGTGTAGAGATAAATAGATAAATAAATAAAATGCCAACAGCTGGGTCAATTTCGAATAGTATACAAATTGTCTGACAACTAGTTCTCTAATGAACGATAATTACATAACATCGACAACTGAACTGGTCACGCTACATTCTTCCTGTAATAAAATCTGGATCAACTCTGCGCGCACGTAACATACAACTCGTTCATTCCATTCTGTCCTTAGGGTTGCTAGTCGACGACCACGACGACGACCGAACGGCTGATAACGATATTATTATTACGATTTCATTATTATCATTATTCCATTATTCGATTTATTTACATATTCTTGCACTACCATTTAAATCCGAGTGCCCGGTGTCTGGCATTTTTTATCGGTTTACTACGTTCAATGAAATACCTTGTCTAAAGTTTAATAAACTTTAAAAGCGTTCAAAGCCCCGCTGCCCATTTACTTCTTCTGACGAAAATCTTTAAAAACTTATAAATACATATGACCAAAAAAAAAAAAAAATTCAGCAAAATTCCAGCTGAACCGGTCAAAATAACTTCCCGCGCATCCGTTACAAGCGAGAGAAAAAAAAAAAACAAAGTAATTCAAAAAATTATTTTCTCCGAGTTGCGTGAAAAATTAAGGTTTCTTAAATATATACACGACCAAATTCTATCCGGTTCGTCAGTTTACAACGTCTACAATTTTATATAACTCTTTATTTTTCTAAACATATTGGTTTAAAAGCCCTTAATTATTTCCACTCTGCTCACACATATATACATATATATATAAGTACATTTACTAATACAATTAAATAAATCTACGTTTATTTATGTAAACTGCCAATACTTAAATAAACGCTGTTTTATTAAGTAAATGGAAACTAGTCAGCAAAAACTCTTAGTCAGAAATGTTACTATTTTCAATTTTGAAGTATTTCATTTTTCATCATCTGGCGAATGTACGCGATATTATTCGATTCTAATTATTCGGAACATCAAAAATATTTAATTGCCGGTAATATTTACACATAGGTAGGGCGTTGAAAAAACCGAATAGAAAATAGAAAATCGGTAATAATGAATTATTTACACACGTTTATACAATTTTCACTGCTTTCAAAAAAAGGTAACTCGAGAATTTTCTTAAACTTGTTTTTGTTTGATTTCAAAAGTCATTTTTGAACAAATCATTGGCAAACTTGTTTGATTTCCAAACTTGCATTAATTCTAGGCTAATAAACTCGCCGGAACGTTATTCGAAAACGATTAATCATTTTTAATCATCGCCAATCCCCACTGTGTTACCTCGACATCGGTTTTTTACGTAATTAACTCGAAAGTAGCGGGTTACGATGCGTACCACCGACAACTAGCACCCTAACTGATTAGAAAGCGAAACACAGGTAAACTGTTTTATAATATAAACCACGCGCGGATACGTACACGGTTATTTGCGCGCATAGTAAAAATTAGGTCGACAATGGAATGCAATATTAACTTTTCTCACCACCATTCGCAACCTTATCAGCTTTAAGTATTAATCTGTTCTGGACCGAACTGTCATTATTCCGACCGATGATTAAAGTAAAGTCGGTGAAATCATCTGCGGCGATAGTGTTTAAACGGCAGTTTGAGCTTAGAACCGTGTTCCTCTCTAGGTTTGCTGCAATGAAATAAACGGCGGTTCAATTAGACACAGTCACCGGTTGGGGGAAATTACGTTAAAGGCTTTAAAATATAATTGCCCAGCCGACTTGGTGGAAATGTATTCGTTTACCCGTCTTGAGATTTTACGCTGCGCGGAATTTCCTTATAGGGAAAACTTCCGGCTTCGAGTTGAAAAAAGAATTTCCTCTGAAATAGGCCAATCGTAATGTTTCCGAATCCGCGTAACTTCCTGTTTCTTAGGTAACCGTGTTTACTCGTTTCTCTTGAAAACATTCAAAAAGAAAACCAGAGTTATTGTATTTCCGAACAATTTTTCGATAGTTTTTTTGGTAGATTAAAAAAGAAATAAACAAAAATAGAAATAAAAATAAAAATAGAAATCAAAATAAAAATAGAAATCAAAATAGAAATGGAAATAAAAATAGAAATAAAAATAGAAATCAAAATAAAAGTATAAAAATAGAAGAAATCGAAGTTTGTGGCGAGAGAACCTGCCGAGATGATAAATGAGTGGACGTGAAATGACGTACTGATATTGTTAAAGAAAAGCGGTATGACGCATTCAATTGCGCCGATGTAACTAAAGTTTTTGTATCTTTTCTAAGAAAAAGTTATTTAAATTGCCAAAATCAATACGGCACCGCTATACACCTACTCGGCGGCTAATAGTCCTATTGTCCCTCGAGCACTCATGAACTATACGGTATACCGGTAGTATTTAAGATGTTTGCACTTTAAATACTCGCATTTATTGGGCAAAATGGGTGTTCTTCTTCGCTATGCAGAACTGGGGCGACTGCATTTTCAGACACGCGGAGAAAAGATTAAAAAAAGATGACCTTTCAAACTGTGATACAAACGTATAATTGAAATTCCGCGAGGAATTCATAAACTTTTCCTCGGATAATTGCTAGCCAGCTTTAAAAAATTGATGAAAAGTTCTCTTCGAAATTAAAACCAGGACGAGTCAAGATGGCCGAAATGAACTTTTTTACGTACCTTTTTTTTTTATCGTTGACAACAATTGTTACAACGTCATTGATAGTTCATTTCCGAACAGAGTATTTTCTGTAATTTCCGGTTTTGGATAAACGTGTTCATTAAAGATATAAGGCGTTAAACTTTTAGCCTTGTTTCTCGAAAGAATTTTTAACATGCGTATTTTTAACGTGCTGGCGTATTTAAAAAATATACCTTTTTCATTACGATAAATTCCCCGCCATTTGTGTGCTTAGAAATATTTGTGTGGTTAGAGATATTTGTGTGGTTAGAGATATTTGTGTGGTTAGAAATATTTGTGTGGTTAGAGATATTTGTATGGTTAGAGATATTTGTGTGGTTAGAATTTTTTGTAGGGGCAGGTCTGTCCTAGTGGATAACCGGAAAATTCAAATTATCCGCTGGAATTGTTACGCGGCTGTTCAAAAAAATGATAAATCCGTTACATCTGTTGCATATGAAGAGTTGTTTTCCGCGTTTCTCTGTTTGTCTGTCTGTCGGTAAGTGTGCATTAATGTCACGAGAACTAGCGTTCCGGTCTTAGACTGATTTTTAATTTTTTTTTTCCAATGTAATTTAGCCACTCTATGAGAAAAAAACCAATTCGAGTCGATTTTCAAAAAAATTTAGAGCATGCAAATTCTAGATAAAATCAATTTTTTCGTTTTCCATTAATTTCTAAGGATTTAAAAGGGACACTAATATACATATCTCACAGTCAATCTAATGGGCAGCGTAAATTAAATATTTTTCTTCAGAAGTTCTGTGTTTTTTTAGGTTTCTACGTAGATTGTAATTTTTCTAAAACTTCGAATGGGGATGTATATCTGTATTATGATGAATAAAATACTGAAATGGATAGTGTTTAATCGTTGGTAATTTAGGTAATTATTAAAAAAAAAATTTTTATAGGTAATTCGCACGACAAATAAAATACGCCAAAAAAAAAAATACGACACATGGCAACTTTAATTATTTTCGGTAAAAATTCATCAGCTTTTTGAATATTTTTCTAGACTTACATTACCAGATTTTTCCGATTACGATAGTATCCGCTTCCAATACTAGGTTTATTAATATTGTTATTTATGGAATAAGTTAAGATAGTTGTAATTTTTGTACTTTGTATCTTTTTTTAATAAACGTTGATAAGAGTGTTGAGCACTTACACAATGGCCATATTTGCCCTGTGAGACCCACAACTTATTTTTCTAATAAAAAAATTAAAGTTTTAATTCGATTCGAAAAAATTACATTTCATAATAAAAAACCCGCATTTTTTCCCGGGGGGAATAATCAAAAAAAAAAAAGGAATTATAAACCGCTTCTTGGCAACTGTTATTTTTGTAATATTTCCTCTCCGCTTTCTTCCTACACACCCCAAAACTCGACGCTTCGCACTGCAAACGACATTCCCTATTTCCATTATATGTCGTTTACAAACTTTTTGTACCCGTTCGATTACACAAACAAATTAGCTGCAATACACCGGTCAAACCGATATTTTAAAAACGCCTTACCTATTCTTCGCCGATGATACAGTTCCCCTTGCTGAACTTTTACTTCCCGAATGACCGATTTAGCTCTCTACTCTATCAGCAGTAGACGATTTTATGTTAATTCCCCCCCGAGCATTATTATTCAATGTCAGAACATTGTTATCCGCACCTAAACCGGCTACAATTAAAAGAGGTGTAAGAAAGTCGTAAAAATAAATGATAAATAATTAGTTCTACCATGTAGCGCACTATCTGTATACACAGTTTGTCGATAAATCGCATTTATCACTTTAAAACAATTTTTCAATCGTTAATAACAACGGGTGTCGGAGAACAGCTCGGAAAGGGGGCAAAGTGCTCAAGGACTGCCAGTAATGTGCGAAAACAGAAGCAATAAATGCGAATTTATATTGTATGCCTCTGATGTGATGTTATAATGTGCGGAATATGAGATTTCAGATTTGTTCTAGCTTCTAATTGTAGTTCTATTTCCCCGTTTATTATTTGGGATTTTTTTTTTTAATTCGGCGCCATTGTGGTCGCAGTATCACGGTGCTGTAGCAAAAAATTAAACCATCATGGGCGCAAAAAGCAACGACGCCACTGCGCATACCATCAAACGACACTGCTACGCGAATTCAGATTCGTTTTTTTTCTTTCTTCGTTTCCATGGACGTCTTCTTCGCTTGACTCCAAAAATTATTTTCGGACAGAGTCGATGGTTTCGGCAGGATTGCTACGCGCTAGCTTGAATTTTTGGAGAAAGTTCTTCAATTCTTGAAAAGGGCGCTGCACCACGATGCAACAACGATACCGTACATCCGGGCTAGTCAAAAAATGGATCTTCGCTCAGTCAATGGACTGAGGTGCCTTTTGTTAGTTCGCGTTAGGATGGCGAGTGGGTAAAAAATGTTTTCAATCCTTAGCATGAACAATGAAATATGGGTATCACGAGAAAAATGACAGATATTATAAGTACTTTGCACGCTCCGAAAACGACAAAGCTGAGAAGGAGAATTATGGTTTTAATAGATGTTACGCAGATTCTAGTACGAATAATCTGCATCTTCCTTTCCGGGGACTATTGCATCTTAAAAAGGTGGTCAACGGATGTAACACATGAAAACTAGAAACAGACGACCGCATAAAGTACCGAGTTGGCGGCACGTGGTTCAATTGGGTAGATGTCGAGTGATCAATTTACTTTCCGAGTTTAATAAGAAACAGATTGGCTTAACATATTCGTTGATTCTTGGAATGTTACGGACAGCGATATTCTAATGCGAAAGACGCTAAAGCGGCTAGTGAATTCTGTCTCTCACGGGGTAATAGTTGCGCAGAAAATGGTGAGCTTCTTTTCATGACGCGGTGAAAAAGATGCGTTCTTTGCGCTCTTGTGCTATTCCTGCCACGAAGGACGATAATCTTGTATCAAATGATTCGGCTGACTCAGATATTAATGGGAAGATTTGAAGGTAGAGTGCATCATGAGTAGAGAGAGAGAGAGAGAGAGTCGTGCAGTAAAGGCAAAGTTGTTCACATAATGAAAACCGATCGCAAAATAAATGAATAAATAAGTAATAATGACGACTGAAGCAGCCCAGGTTCTGAGATGATTTAATATGCCACGCGGATGAACTGGGAGAGAAGGATGCAACATTAGAATTTTTCGACAAGGCTTCGTGCATAGAAATTACGATGGATACATTGCGATATCACCGATTGTTCCAAATTTGTGCAGCTGCTGAGGGATATTCGGACTTTCGGTTCGTCGATAGAAGTGGGTTTGCTTCGATGTAGGATTTAAACTCGATATCTAGAAAAATGTGGATTACATTAGGCCATTTACGAATCGATAAGACTTCACGCGATTTGTAATAATGACTACTCGAAAAGTGTGGAAAGGGTGCTAATGAAATTTTCGACAGAAACGTCAGTTCTCACGGTCATTATTGACATCACGGACCGTTTAGCACTGGCCATGTATAAACGGGGACGAGTGAAGGCAATAGGAAAACCTTTGCGAAATTATACTATCCCACAATTTATCCCGTGCGATAGAAGAGAATGATCTGTGTCACTGGTAGAAAGTTTTTCTTCTACTTTTGTAGTTGTGGAATTTTATCTTCCCTCTTCGACTTTAGAACATATTTTATAAAAGAAAAGAAAAAAGTGTAAGTTGTAAGTTATAACGGAAAAGCGAAAAACTTCAACTATCACAGAATAACGGCGCGATTATGGATAGGGGCGAATAAAATATTTAAACATGATTTCGTCAAAAACCTGCCTACTATTGGCTGCATAGGAACGATACTAAAGATCGGTGGGGGGTGGGGGGTGGGGGCATCATTCAAGATAATTCCCCGATCACGATAATCGATAAGCGCGTAAAAACAAGTAGTCACGCATTTATCGCAGCGAACACATAATGTAATCGTTAATTTATTTTTTTAATCTTGTACTCTTTTTAAATGCGCAAAATTGATCACGTGTAATTTTTAATTATCCTCGGCAAAAATTAGATATTAATATAATTTACCGACACGACGAACTAGTCGCGAACATATTATTATTCGCAAAAAATTATCCGAGCAGTTTCGAAGGGAATTCGCACACTTGTTTATGACGTGTCCAGGAAACGCGTTTGCTTGCTTATCGTACTTTAAACAGCACTTTTTCGATGCAAAAACGAATAAAATTATATGAAATTCGTATTAATAATGTTCCTCGGATAAAAGCTCATTTAAAAAAATTTACGAGCAAACTTAATTTAAACATGTAAAATCGTTCAAAGGTTAAACATTTTTTCGGATGCTTTATATTCATAGTTTTTTTTTTTCTTCTTCCTTTAATTGAAAAAATTTACTTTGATTTTGCAATTTGGCCGATTAACTTAAATCGCAATTATTTAACATACGAACGCTTCTTATTTGTTGTTTATTGTCATTTTTCCGTCTCCAGTTTCGAAGGGATTAAATTTTTCTGATTTAACACAGTTTTTTGTTCATTTCGAATTTCGTATTATATCAATGTAAAATTCCTCTAATCGGAGTATCAGGGATTATGAAGATAATCATAAATGTAAAGCGAATACAAGGATAAAAATAATTCAAGGGTAGGAATAACACACAAGCAAGAGGAAATGAAAAAATAAAAAAGTACCGATAAAGGGAGTAGAAATACCGACTTCTAACAGAGAAGAATCGAAGGATGATTGTTCAGCAGAAAAGGCCACACATTCAGATAAAATACGATATCACAAGCAAAGTTATGAAAGGGGAGTGAAAAGGGGACACAAATCGAAGTAGATGCAGATGAAAAAGGAAAAAAATGATGTGGAGACTCTATGATTAAAGCGAAGGCGATAAATGGCAATGTAGAGAGCCTTTAAGAATTCAAGAAATTACGAGCAAAGAGGAAAAGATGGCTGATTGAAATGGAGGCAGGATTGGAAAATGAAGAGGAATATTGAGCTATAATGAGCGACTGAGGAAAGGAGAACAATATCTGAAAATGTGCCCGAAAACCTACTGCTGTAAATGGAAAAGCGGGCTAAGGAATCCACCGTCTCGTTGTCCTCACGGTACCCGAATGGCCAGGAATCCACGGAAGATCCTCGACTAATAAGGATAGAAACTTCCAAACTAAAGAAACTTCTCTGCATTCATAATCTAATTTGGTAAATTTTTAATTGCAATACGTGGGCCTCAAAGTTTGAAAGTTCCCTTCAGAAAATCAATTCCTAGTCACTCTGACATTGAGGGCAATAACACGGCAGATTTTCTCAATGGTCTTTAGCCTCTTTTCAGCTCTTCCGACTTGGTCCTCCTTTCCTCAATCAGTCATTCGAGACTTTGGCGAGATAGATATCCTTCCTTATCATCGAATCCCGCTTCACGCTATCTTCTCATATAGCCGGCTCTCAGTTCTCAGCCTTGGTTTCTTTCCATTCCGTTCATCTACTATTGTCTCCTTAATTAGACTGAGAATTAATCATTCTCTTCTCCGCCCGTTTCCCTCTTTTCCACAATTCTGATTCTTCTTTTGAGTGCGATACACAAACCGAGTTTACTTCGAATGTTCGGCTCTTATTAGCCAACATTCTCTTTTGTACTGGAAAATCTTAGCTCTTGGTCTTCCTACTCTTTACAGTGTTTCCTTTTCATTCTTTCCCATCTCCCCATCAATAATTCTCTTACTTCTTGCCTATATTCTTTCCATCTCCTCTCAGAATCTAACTTCTTAGTACATATAATACATTCAAGTGGTTGCTTGAGTCAAAGCCAAAAGCGACAAAAAAAAAAAATTGAAACGTGATTTTCTTAAGCTTTTCGTCGATATGAAAAAAAAAAAAAGTTTTTTTCCAAATTCGAAATTTTTGGCGCTGCGAAGAATATTAGGTATATTTTTACAGTCCTGCCCCTTCCCCCCAAAATACGCATGTTTGGACACGTATCTTTGATTGTTTTTTTTTTCAAATTCTATATATCGTGGAGTACTTATTTTTCATCCCAAATAGACGATTAAATTAATAGTTATCAAAAAAAAAAAAACCTTAAAATTTTAAAATTTATTACGAGTGCTACGAATTTTTTAAAAAGGGGTGATTGTTTACGTTGTTTTGAATTCCATATATTCCCAACCGAATTTTCCCGGATTCTTGACGGTTACCCCGATTCTGGAAGAACGTTTCGTGTTTCAAACCGTTTCAGAAATTTTTCAAGTAACTTTGCTGCGATTTTTGAGCCATTTTAACGACATGATACATCATTATAACAGATTTAAAAAAAAAAAACGGAAAAGAAAAGAAAAACATGATTATATTGGAAATCGCTGAAAAATTATTTCTCCAACGAGTCTTTGTTGTTTTTAATGGTAAGGCGTAATTAAGGCTCCGATCTATTCTTATGTGCTCAATTAACACTCGACTTCCCGCGGGGCTCGCTGTTTGTAATAAAAATTGTTGGGCTATTCATTCCGAAAATACGTCGCAACATACACTAATAACCTGAAATTACGTCGAGTGACATTTTATTATCATCGGAAAAATATTATAATATAAATCTTTCAAAGAAAACAAGAAAAGAAAAACAAAGAAAAACAAAGAAAAACAAAGAAAAACAAAGAAAAACAAAGAAAAACAAAGAAAAACGATTTATTACGGTTTGTCAATGACAGTCTAATGGATGATAATAAATATCGAGATATCTAGATTCAAAATTTTTGAGCGGGGAACCGAATTTAAATCCCCCTTCGTAGCACATTAGATTCGATAAAATTGTTGTTGGTAAAAAACTTGTACACAGCTGACCGCATATTTTGATTTCGGCAATGTATAATAATTAATGTAGCTTTCTTTCTCTGCTTCCGGTAAATCGATTCGACCGGTAATGGATTAAAATTAGCCAAATGGAAAGTTTTCAACCAGTTTTAGCGTCTAACCTGTGTAGCAGATATCCGTTTCGCGCAGCAAACTAAATTGGCTTACACCTCTATTTCGTGGAAAAATTTCACCTTTTCCCCTCTTGGAAGCGAGCCCGCTAAACGTGGATCTCTAGCGTTTAAAATTTTGTTCGCATTTGTCGAATTTTTACTAGAATTTCGAAATATTCTGAGGTGAAAATATCCTAAAATCGAGGTGACGACGATTTTATACCAGTATTCACAGCTGTTTACTTGAATCTTATTTTTTCATCCGATCTATGCGCTTATTTGGAATAATACAAAATCTAGAAAAAAAGAAAAGAAAAAAATAAGGTAGATAAAACAATCTAAGCAATTTCCGCGCGCTAACGATATGTAAAGAAAGACGAATCAGCTGCTCAATACTGCTCAAAATGTTGGAAGAGTTACTCGACAAACCACTCGGATGGTTGATTAAGTTAAGGACGCTTGAAAAAGACACGAATATTATTTATGTCATTTCCTAAAATTTACGTATGCGGCTGTAAGTTTGATTCTACACTTGTCGATGCGAATGAATGTCGTGAGTATTTTATATTCATTGAGCGTGGAGATACGTTAGTTGCGCCTTCCTGAATCTGACAGTAATTTGCCGATTTAATTATACCGAATAATCGTCCTCCTGGATCTATGATAAATACAAAAAAAAAAACTAATTAAACTATGATTATTTAGGAGTTATTAGAAATTTTCCATCATCTTTTTCATGTTTTTTTTTTTTTTTTCTTAATTAACTCGTATGTGTGCAAATAAGTTTCCTTAAACTCGGCTGTCAAACTGGTCAATTAAAATGGGTTTTATTCAGATAAATCCAATTCCTAACAGAGATTTAGTGAATCCTTCAATAAACCGAATTTGTAGAAAACCATATTCCTATTAACATAAACCCTAATCGGCTTAAAAATTCTTCCAACGCATGCATATCACCTACATATTCAGTCCTTTCAATCTCGCCAAAGCGAAACTTCTGGACGCTAGTTCTTCCATTATACTTATAGAAAAGTCTCAGTTGACTGTAATATTCTTGGCAGCAAAAAAAAAAAACATTAAACTTAACGAAAAAACATAACAGATTAAACAGATTTCTAAATAACGTAAATTCGTAATTACCCCCAGTGTAAGAATGTTACAACCACTAATATTTTTGCGGCGCATCTAGGGTTATCCCGAATTAATTTTGTAGATTTTTTGTTTTTTTTTTTTTTAAAGAGGGGAATTATCGTTACGTAATATTTTAAGATATTATTAGAAGAGCAACAAAAGAAAAGAAAAAAAGAGGTTAAATACAAAATCGGTTAAATACAAAATCGGTTAATTTTTTTTCCAGGCTCGGCCAATTGCTTGGCCAAAAATAATTAATTAATTACCTTGCATTCATTATTGAAAACGAATTAAGGAAATAATTTTAAAACGAAAATACCCCCTCCAAGAAAAAAAAAAAAAGAAGAAATTTCCTCGCAAACGATACATGTATATCGTAAGTGTGCATCTCTCCAGAGCAGCCACACATATTCATAATTAGACAATTTATTCGAAAGAAAAAGAAAAAACTTATAATGTCGGATAATGAAAAAAAAAAAGGGAGTTTTATGTATATCCCGACAAGATGACACCTAATGTTACGACACACATATGTATATATACATATGGTAATTTTTAATGCGTTTTTATAACTAATTTAAATTACACGCGAACATTTCGGATTGAACATAGTCGAAATTTCGTTGAAACATTTTTTTTGTGACACACTTCCTCTGGCGTGATTCGTTTAAATTCTGCTGCCAGAGAGACGGTTTAACAAATAGGCGATTGCGCGTGTCTCGCTTTATTCGTCAAAACAATTTTTCCTTTTTTAATAATAACCATCGAAATGGCAGTTTCGGGAAGCGGTAGCAGCGAGACAGTATGAAATAGCGCATTTTCAAAGGAATTTCTATCCGAAAATGAAAACGATGGAGATTTTTATTGAATAATAACCGTGTGTGTGTAGGTTTCGGTGGAAATGGGTTCGGATAAAAGGTAAATATTTCGTAGCGAACTGGCCAAGTGGCAGATCGCGTCATCTATGTTGAAAGACACTCAATTATGCAAATATATGTTACGACTAAATTGAAAGGAAATTGTTGCGTTGCTGTGAAAAGTTTTTAATTTTATGACTACTTTCGTGAATCGCTTCGATCGCGTCATTCTCGTTCCGTTAGCGATATATTAAAATATGGCGGCAACACGTCAAATATGCAAATCGTGCCGCCGTACAATCTGGAAGCTGAGCAAAGTATGCACGCCGCCCACCATCAGCAGCGAGTTCGAAATTCGACTTTGCTTGTCGCGCGTTATCACATAAATTTCCGGAAACTGCCCAACATGAAGAAACCAATCGAATTTCTCTCGACCGACTTAACCGAACGAGAGGAGTTGACCTTTTCGGGTGCCATATGGGCGCGCATTTCAATATCACACATCGTAAACGTTCCGAGAAAAAAACAAAAAAAAAACGGGACTGCAGTGGGTCCCCGAAGAATATCTGTCGAATACATTGTAATAGCTGAGATTTAAGCGGGTATAATTTACTTCAGCCAAAAATGTGTCACTGAAAAAGCTTTAACTTATTACCGGATTTCCCCTGAAAGAGTGTATGTGGAAATTTTCAGAACCTTGAAGCGAAAATAAGTAGACGTCTCAATTTACAATGTGAAAAAATTCATATAAAAGAAGGGAAGAAGATCTTAAAAATTACAAATCGGTTAAACTACTACTCGATAGTAACCTTAACGCATCTAGAAAGATGCTAAATAATTCGATCTTTACACCCGATGGTGTAAAGATCAAATTATTTAGCATCTTTCTAGATGCGTTAAGGTTACTACCGAGTATTAGTTTAACCGATTTGTAATTTTGAAGATCTTCTTCCCCATTTTATTGCACAATAAGCGGACTTGAAAATCGCCTTTTCGAAATTACTTTTCCGTCTTTGGTGTCTGGTTGTAAAGTTTTGCCGCATTAATGTCGTAAACCATTTTCAAAAGTTATAGTTGCTCAGAAGCACTTACATCGGAACACTTGAATGAAAGATGGAATGAAGAAAACAGGTTAGAAAATTTTGATAAAATAGAAAAATTCTAATAATTAAAGTACCTAGTCTTCCTTCTAATCCCTGGTGTTCTTTGAGTTTCCTTCACTTCACCGTTCTGTTGTCATTTCTATGATTCGCTGTGTTTTGGTCATTTTGCTCTCCCTTTTGCCTCCTCTCCAAATCGTCCTCTCCACCCCAATGAAGCGGTAGGGTTTGCAACGCTAATCACGTCTTTTCTGAATGTCCATTCCTTTCTGTCGAACGTTTTATTCTATATTCTTGTCCGCTGAAACTCTGCCTACTCCTTATTGTGCATCTTATATTTTGTCCTTCCCCTCCCCATCGCTATTATTTCATCCGTTAGTATTGTCCATATCTGACCGAATCAAAATTTAACCGACGCGGCTCTTTTCTTTCTTGCCGTTTCTGGGTGTAGGTTCTTAGCTGGTGTGCCCAAAGGGGGGATTTGAAAAAAAAAAAGCAAAAGCACGCCATTACATATTTACCTCTATGCATTTTGCGCGTTGTTAAAGTATTATTATTATTTTTTTCTCGATGATTAATTAGCCACCATGCAACGATCGAATTAATGAAAAATTATTTTTATCGAATTAAACTCTCTGAATAGGTGATCTAAGTCCATGTAGTTGGGTCAGTGTTAACACCGAGCCTATTTAAAAAAAAAAAAAAAAACAAAAAAAACTCGGTTTTTGTACATTATACCGCATTTAGGAAAAATTAATAGATACAATATATATATTTATTTTTTTTCGATCCAACTTTCGCTTTGTAACCAGTTTAAAAACATATACTGCTATCAAGAAAAAAAAACTAGACAATAATCTATACTGGAATCTCTCGCATATGTTCTTCAAGTGCTGTTGTACGACATTTTACATGATAAATAACTATCAAACGCTCAATATAAGAAAATAGACCGAAAGGAGCGGGTACAAGACCGGGAATAAGATAAATAAAAGCAATACCCTTAGACTGGACTCGCGACCGACCCCCATCCATCTCTATCAATAAGCAACTCATCTGCTCGGCAACTTTTTCCACTTGCAAAACAAATATGTCGGATGATCAGCAATTTGTTGATTTGTATTAATAACCAGAAAACCCGCATTTATGCAAATCGCATCGGAAACACAAATAATGCTCCTCCCCTTGATAGCTTTTTCTTAATTTATGTACATACGATTACGTCATTTTTGCACATTGAACGTAATATGAAAATGATTTGGTAATTTTGTATCGATGTAACATTTTCATGCAACAGACGGAAATGATGACAATGAGAAAAAATTGACATCGACAAAAAAAAAACCTAATCAAAACCGACATTTCTCTATAATTCTTAAAACTATCATTTGGAGGTCCGAGGAGTGTCCCCGTGGCGGAGCTGAATGATAGATTATATTATATATAGGTATATATTTAATTAATAAATTGCTAAAATTAAATATTAAAAGTAAACTTGTTTGAAACAGACGTTTTCTAAACTTTATTTGCAAGAAAAATCAACGAACCGATAACTAGTTTTTTGCATTCACTCGTTACTTTCGGTGTTACTTCTGCATGCTATATTATTCATAACTAGTACTTGAAGCGCTTGTTAGTAGCCGAGACATTATAAATGTCTGTTGCCGAATTTACAATCTTTCGGCATTTTAAAGAGCTATAGAATTTATCAACTAGACTATTTCGTATCGTATCGTATAGGTCGAAATATTTCAAGACCAATGTAACCGCCTGTTTTCGGGGACTATTTGCGAATATCGGTTTGTTCAAAAGGCAAAAATTAAGGTGAACAACGTGTCCAAACTAGAGGTAAGTAAATGCGTCATCAATTTATAACATTGTTCCGGAATAATTTACCTAGTAAGAAAAGGATTTTCCGTCTTTTGAGTTCGTATATTTAATTATCATTGCGTATAATTTTTCTGCAAAATTTCGTATATTAAATTTATCACCTGCCGTAACTAATGTAATGTAGTTTCGCTTAATCAAATTTCCTTTGACATGCCGTTTTTATTTTCTTATGTATTGTTTCAAATATTTTAATTTTTCTTTGTAAATCCCCCCCCCCCCCCCCTCCTGCCAAAAAGAAAAAAAAAATTAAATTAAAAAAACACGATGTTTAAATAGTTTTTACGCTTCCAACATTTGTACGGATTTTACAATTATTCTCCAAAAATTTTATGAACCCTTACGAATCACCGATCTCTATGAAAATATATGACATATCCAGCAATTTATATCCCCGCGTTTTAGTTAAATTAAATAATTTTTGGAAGGTCCTATCAATTTCTATAGTAGCGTCGTATTTTCTCTAAATCCTCAGTCCCTAAAATTGAGAATCCAATCAGATTACAGGTCGATTAGTAACAGTACTTAAAATATTCAACCGTATAATATTATTAAAAAACAAAAAAAAAAAAAAAAAAGATTAACGGATAAACGAAAAGGAGAATATTTGAAGAGCCGGTGAAATGATTTATTTTAGACGCTAATTATCAGCATTATTACTATGAAAGTTACCAAATCTCGCGGGTTTAGCTACTGAAAAAGTCTATTTTCAAAATGGCAGCAAAATTGCATAAATTAGCTTTAACCGCTTTCAAAGATAAATAGATGTTTTAATGAAGAATATGCACCAAATTTCTGCCATACGTTCTCTACACAATTCGAAATTTGAACTTATAATGGCGCATAATTGGACGCAAACTATTTTATTCTAAAGGCCTAAAACTAAAACAAAAAACGCTTCTAAAACGCTAAAAGTAACCGATAAATACCACCTCTGGATGTTTTGGAAAATCACAGTTCTCGCTTGCTATTAATCGTAATAAATAATGGTTTCTTTAATACTTCTCTTTAGCTGAGCGAGCTACATTTAACGTATTAAAAGATTATTCGAGATTTTAATTTATAACGCGAACCAAGCTGATACGTTTTTCGATATGCGCAATACTCTAGTAAAATCCGAGATTCGCGATATCCCCCAATAACTGTTTTTAGATTTTTAGATTTTATGCACGTCATCATAAAGAGCTTTTTTAAAATAACTTTTAATTATAGACAACCCGCTCGAGCTGTAATACCGGGAGAAGCTTGTGCAATAACGAATTTCAAGAGCATTGTGAATTTTTTAGCAAAAAGTCGAAATTATTTAATCCAAGAAGCCAGTTTACAAACATGAAGATCCAGCTCCTGAAGATAAATGTAGCGTAAACAAGACATTTTTATACGAGAAATAAATACAATTGTATGTAATATATATATATATATATATATATCGTGAAGGTGAGTCTTATACCGTTAGCAATACGTCGAGGATTGTGAAATTTTCACAGTACATTAAGCCTAATGGCACTGATAAGAGCAGGGGGGCAGTTTCTTCCTCGATTTCGTTGGTATTCAACTATTTCAGGCTGAGTAAACTCAGGAACAATTCAAGTCCAGCACGAGACAATTTCCAGACCCATAACTTCCGAGAGATTAACTACTTGGAAGATGAGAATATCTGAGGCCAAGGCATCAGTTTGATAATAGAATAAACTGAAAATAAACAAACCAACCACTTTTAGGTAAAGAACGCAGTTAAAATTTAAATAGTCTCGGTGAATTTGATTTATTTTTTCTTTTTCTATTCTTTATCTATAATACATTGCTGGCATTTTCGTATTTTCCTTTGAAGTCCAACTGCATATATTGATTAAAATTTATGAATTAAATTACGAATTTTTATGCACTCTCCGCGACATTTCGAACAAAATATTTGAACTAAGATTAATATTTAATGTATATTTTTTTGCATTTATTCGTAGTAAATCTTGTTTATTAATCGAGATAGTCTCAAAACAAAAATTTGAAGGAAAAAAAAACGAATTAGAAAATAAATTTAAAAGTTGGCGACTATTTTAAAAGACTTTTCCATAATTAACATTTCAAATAAAACTTTAGGTAGTTTCTTTTCCTTCTTCTTCTTCTCGTTTCGGCCAATTATGGACCACCACGTAGTTTAAGTTGTCGTTCTTTCTTTTGGCCTTTATTTGCGCCCAATTTTATTCGTTCATTATGGGTTTTTCTTTCTTTCCAGCGTCCATGGTATTTTCGTATTTTCGGTTTTTCTTTATATTGCGTCTTCCTCCTATTAAATCTCTCAGATTGACATGAATGTCTTCTCGACTGTGAATGGCATCTCCCTCATATCCTGCTCTGTTTCTTTGAGAACCAACTCCATTAAGTTTTTTTTGGTTTTGTACGTAAGCAAAAAATTATTTTATTACTCAGTTTTGTGTTGTTCCTTTTCGGGTAATTCAATTTTAACGAATTTCTGTCAAACTTAAAGAATTAAACACTTTTCCACTACTAAAAATCATTTACTACCGTATATACATAATAATTAAAAATGTTTTGGGAAAATCTCTGGTACCACTTCGTAATTACATGAAATACCTGGTAGTCGAACTTTACTCGGATTTATTCCGAACTCGCAGATCAATTAGAGTTATTCGTGAGTTTCATACATATTTAAAAATATAACAACGATACGCATGTAATACGAAACTAACAATTGTACTAGGGGCGGATCCAGGAGGACATTTTTTTGGGGGAGGTGATTATATAATTACTTAAAATCTTCTACGGTAGGCAGTAGATTTGATAAATAGCCCTTGTTTCATAAAGAAAATCAAATAGCGACCACCTCTTTAGAAATGTTTTAAAAATGTTTTTTAAAAGTACATAATTATTTCAATTTTTAATTTAAGTCTTATATTTAGGAGGGGGGTGAAAAATAAAACGAAATTATAAAATTATACCTTAAATATGCTAGTTTAGAAATGGGAAGAAAGATAGTATTTTTATTAGACACTTTGTTAGTAATCCGATCCGAATTCTCTTTTTGATCGTAAGTTTAAATATAACATATATATTTCCCATTGAACTCTATTTTTTTAATTAAAATTACAAAATAAAAATTAAAAATAAATAAAAATAGCAAAAGATCGAATAAAAACGTAACATTAATACTAGAAAACAGCATTAAATGTTAGTTATTAAATTCCTAGGTAGTATAACATTTATACAAATCTTTTATAGCATAAATTAAGTTTCTCTGTTATAACAAATTTTTTCATAGAAGCTTTGGTTCTTTGGGGGATGTCGCCTATCTTTCCCCGTGGGGATCCGCTACCGATTGCATACGTTGACCTAGTTTTCGATTTTCAGAGTGCATTTTAATTTGCGTAATATTTAAAATCATCATGTAGGAGGTATCGTAAATAAATTCTATACACATTGTGTTGCATTATTGCCGTTCAAGTATTCTCGCGTTAGGAAAAATAAAAACAAATTCAAAATTCATAAGCCGAAAAAATATTTTTACAAATTATCATCTGAATAACGACGTCCTTTATACATTTGAATTGACATCATATTTAAATCTGTCCTGTAGAGTGTAAACAACAAATATGTTTCACTACAAAACAAAGATATTATTACGTTTTTATCTGTTTTTAATTAACAATGTAAATAAACGTTTTGCTAAGCTCCTTAATAAACCTGAAAAATGCGATGATCACTTGAACACTGGTCGCCTCCCGTTTACAATTTTGCTCGTTTTGTAGAATTTTTCATATTGTAAGATACGCACGCATATAACACATTAAAATTTTTCCTTATACAATATAAGAAGAGAAGATAAGATTATTACGACTAAGGTACAATCGATTGTACTAAATCGTCGAAATTATCATTTTTGTAACTACCTTGTTTCACTTAGATTAAATGTAATCATAGCGATCACGCCCAACTCCAGTTTCCGATTTAATGTAGCATCCGTACGCCACAGCGAGACACGGTAAAAATTATTAAACAATATCTCTTGTAATTTAGTAACGCGACATTGAAAACTTTTTTAAAATTAAATCAATTATTTTACGCTTCTCTACATAATACAGAGAATATTTCTGCCGACCTCGTTTAATAGTCCGAACAAATCATCCGATGATAATAATGTTGTACTAGTAAAACTGACTATTTCCGAGTTCAACGCGTTTACGAGATCGAATGCAAATGAAAGTATTTAAAGATCGCCGGCCAAGTTCGAGATCCCTTACCTTTTTAATTAATGTACCCACTCCGAGAGGTATTTATTTCAAACGTAGTTCTGTTCGCGGTGACTGATGATACGATGGTCGTATCGCATGACAGATGAATAACAAATATATATATTCTAATAGCATTTGTACAATGCAGTGTCGTGGGTGAGAGCTGTGAGTAAGTAATGAGAGATAATAGCAGACTGATAACTCTAAGCGGCCTAGATGTGAAAACAACAAATCGACAAACAATTTGGCGCGGACGAAGAACGGAACATTTCGGGCTCGGTACAGTTCGGTAATTAGATTGACGGCGATGTTTTTATCAGATCATAAACAAATGAACGTAAAGGTAAAATACGAAATGGAGATTAATCGCTGTCCGTGATCCAGGTTCGCAAACGGTCTGTGTTTGCGCCGAAACTCTGCACATCTAATTACACACACACAGATACACATGTATATGCATATATATATATATATATATAATGTATGTATGTATTATGTACAACGCACGGTTGTGTACTTGTGTACGCGAACATCGTTCTGAAACTCCAGGAAGTTTTATGATGGACGTGGTCGGACGGATTATATAATAACCTTGAATTTCGAAAGACAGATCGTATTTTTATTCCGTTTTCATCTCTCTTCGTGCGCTATTAATATCATTATCGTGAACGTTATCGTCAGAACTGTCCAATTTGAAAGAGAATATGAATTGAAAAAGCAAAAAGGTAAAAAAAAAAACACAAAAAAAAAACAGAGTAGGAAATAAAAAAGAGAACCGAAACTATTAGATAGGAAAACGTAATTACAAATTATGGAATGGCGTTATTTATAACTGACTCGGTTTTCGGACAACTTGCTAAACGATTCAGATATGCTCAGTAAAATCGTACTGATTCGGAAGTCCCCGGCCGCTGTGCTCACATAACCACCCACGCACCAGACTCACCAGCACGTGCACGGACTTACTAGGCTGATATCGGATCGAGCCAGCTAAATAATAAGTAACTTTTACACGATACTCGCGAAGAGTTCCTTTTTTTATTTCCCCTTCGCCATTAACGTCTGACAGGTTACTATTATCGTATGCAATGGACGCAGAGAGCTCAAGGTAATTTCTACGCTGAATTATTAACAAACCGCCGAGCTGACCATTCTAAGCTATTCTATTCTGACTGTTTGTTTATTGAATTAACCGGTAAAGTCGCGAATGGCGGAATAACTATCTTAAGTACAAAATGGCAATTCTTAAATTCCTCACTTAGGACAACTGGAATATGCTGTCCCCGATTATGCCAAAATGGAGGCGGCCGTTCGGGAAATCCGTCTGTACGTCAAATGCTCGAGGTGCGCTCGGTTTTCATTAAAAGTTCCACTGATCTTCGATGAAAGTTCTCCCCATAATGAATATCACGATAAAAAGCAAAAGCACCCCCCTCTACCAGAAGAGATCCGTGACACGAGAAACGAAAAATATAAACACAGCCGTAACAACGATTACCGGTAATTTTTTGTTTTTAATTGAATTTACGCTTGATAAAATAAACTATTCGGTTCGCATCATCTCTTCAATCAAATTTGGATGCCCTGCCTGTAGACAACCGTCAAACTTGAAGGTAATACAGACTTCTCAGAACAAGATCCTTCGGTTGATAACCAAAGCACCCTGGTATGTTACTAATCTAACATTACATCGAGATTAGTGTATAGATTATGTAGCTGATTTTATCAAAGTTCACGCTAAAAGACACGCAGACAGACTCGATTCTCATCCGAACGCTCTTGCTGGAGGATTGCTAGATGTTACCCCGATGATATAAGAAGACTGAAACGCCAGAAACCGCGGGACCTTGTTTAAGGTCGGTGCTAATCGGGTAGGTGCCATTGGGTACTCCTTCCTTCATGTTTAATTTCATTCATACATATTGCTAAATGTCCTTGATGGACACAGCTCGTAATAGTATATTATATGAAAAAAAAAAAAAAAAATTGTCTGTAGACTTTTATACGTTTCATTTTAAATTCAGTTCGCTTTACTCCTCTGTTGATAAAGGCGTTTATAATTAAAGTTATCTTCAAAATTACTAAAAATAAATTGAAACAAACACAAAATATATTCTCAATAAATTTGAATACAGATAAATATAGAGGAAACGAAGCCAGTCGGCACGATAATGCAGGGTAAGATTGCACGTCACGAGGTAACAGGAAGATTTAAATTTAAAGCTTAATTGGTTTGTCTTTAAGTGCGAAGTTTCATTAGAAAATCTTTTAATGAGAAGTTAAATTTATATAATACAAAAAAAGGAATTTACGTCGGAACTGATCACGGGGTTAAAAAAAAAATGATTACGAAGAAAAATAAAAATACAAAAACTTTGTGCCTTCTAATAGAACAAGTAAATAATACTCTTCCTGTTTACTTTTTGGAAGTGGTTAATTCAAAGATTTTACACGAGACCGGTTATTATACTATTCGAGAAATTTTAGTTATATATATATGAAAATATTTTAATCTGCTTTTTTTTTTTCATTAAATAAATAGAAATAATTTAAAAAAAATAATTCTATATTAAAATGTAAGGTTTAATTAAAAATCAAAAGTGGAACAAAAAAAAAACCAAAAAGGTAACGTTACAAAATAATTAATAAAATTAAAAAACAATAATTGATAATACGAAGAAAAATTTCCCCCATAGCACATTTGTGTGTCTACAGTCTTATTAAACGATCAAAAAATTCACCCGCATTTGTACCATCTACACAGCGCTCTAATATGTTTCCACAATTTCAACATTCTACGAATGATAACTTACATCTGTTGTAATCCTTTTTTTCTTTACACTCCCGGATTAATTATTTATTCTTTTACACGCATATGGGGAATAATAAAATTAATAGTTCTACTTTTAAAGTTTTTTGATGAAAAACAAAATTATAATCAAAATGTCAAAAAAAAAACCACTACTAAACAGGTTCTTTAAGAGTATTTGTAAATTAGAAATGTAAAAAAATCATATCAATTATTAACAATTAATAACCTAAAAATATGAATTACGAAAATGCTATCGTCGTAATTGCAATAATAATTAACACACTGCAAAATGTAAATGATTTCATTGTTGTAATATTATTATTATATATTCGAACATATTTGCACGAGCATAACTAATAAATAGTAATAATAATAACAATAATAATAATAATAATAATAATAATAATAATAATAATAATAATAATAATAATAATACTTTTGAGAGCATGTATCAGTGCGTAAAATGACTGGTAAAAATGTGTAATTTATGATTCTCTTCGAGTATGTTCGACTTTTTATCTTTTCAGCGGTTTCAATTTTAGAAAGGCACAATCGCATATCGTGTAGCCTTTCACCCCATGACAATTATAACGCCATCGGAGATTGTAACCAAGACCTCTGGTCCCCGAATCAACCGAAACAATATTAACCTTAGGTTAAAACGTGCACTGCAGCGCCATTTAACGGTAGTAGCGAAATGAGAGAGTAGAAAGCAATAATACGGCCACTTTTGTTATTGAATAGCGAATTGAAATCGTGTAAATGACGACAATTGCATAAATCATAATCGATAATAAAGTAATTATTTCGTTTATCGATCGATCTTTTCGATCGATTTGTTGCATCGGCAACGCAGCAATTACATAATTATAAGACAATTCGCACAATACGATTAGCGAAGCCGAGCGAAATTTAGATAGCTTTAATCCCCCACCGAACGTGTCATTTACTTAGTGGTCTGCGCTGGAATTATTTCATAAAAAAAAACAAAAACCGGTAACATCGATTCGTCGTGAAGTATTACTAAATTGGCCCACTTTCCTTCCCTATTTTCCACGCCTGACGACAGCAGTTGGCTAACTGCTCGAAGATTAATTGTGATTTCAGTTCAGGCTACTTTAGAAAGATTACACGTCGTTCGAAATGTCCAAAGAGTCAACATACAGGACAGACGGCTACGGGGGGGCAACGACAAAAATATTTTTACATACATATATAATTTTTTTTTATTCTGCTTTTTTCTTTTTTTTTCTTTTTGGTTAGAAGTGATAGGAAAGCTAAAGTTTAATTACATATTTAAATTTTAATATTTTCCACTACGGCAGCGTAGTAGTCTAGTGGTTAAGGCGCTTGGCTGCTAAACCAGAGGTCACGCGGGTTCGAGACTTGTCTCGTCCCAGAACCAAGTCGCTCGCAAGTTTACCCAGTCTGAAATAATTGGGTACCAGAGAAATCTGGTAAAAACGGCCGAGAAAAAGGAACTGGCCCCCATACTCTCATCAGATCCATTAGGCTTAGTACCATTATGGAAAGCTTAACTTCACAATCCATAATACCTTATCAAGGGTATGGGACTTACTTTACTTTTCATTTTCTACTACGCCCCAAATTTTATATGAATTTTTAAAAAAATTAATTAAACAAAATGCAAATTGCATGTACAAATACAAACTGTTATTAAAAATCTGGTCATTCGCAGTGATGAAAAAAATATAGATTGGTTTAAACAAGCCAAATAATGTTTAATTCCGAACCAAAAAAAAAAAAAAAAGAAAAAAAAAAGGAAAAAAAATCTGATCGCGATTAATGAAGAAGCAATAACTTTTATTAATATGCGAATAATTAAGAAATATTTAATCGACGAAAAGCACGATTAAAAATAACGCTAATTACGATACTAAAAATGATAAGAAACCAAACGTATACATTACATACTGTTTACAAAAAAAGCGAAGCAATTATCAAATTAAATATATATATATATTAATTACAGCATAATTCCTAGCCCCCCTCCATTAGAATACATATATTAATTACAATGTAATTCTTAGGCCGAGCCCTATTAGATTTCGTAACGAAAAATATCACAACTTTATGTAACGAAAAAATGTCCTACTTTTATGTAATGAAAGTTAAATGTTCGAATAGGATTTTTGTGATTACGTTATTATATCCATATGGACCGATTTTTGTAAATTGTGATCATTTTATACAAAGTATAGAAGCGAAAGAGACAGAAATGTAAGCAAGAGGGGTTAAGGAGCACAGTCCCTTGCGAGGCCAAAATGGCCCAGTTATATAATATACATATCTTTATAGTGCCATACTCAGCTTCTGAGCGTCGGTGACTACCTATTCGTGCATCTCAGCCGTACAGATACAGGTAGTGTACTAGGCAATGATTATATGCAACGCAGGTGTACACAACACACAAGACTACATTCGGAACTGATTAGTAATCGTTTGATTTATCGCGCTACAAGTGCAGTCCCGTGTGCGTCTGCTGTGTACTGACCTAGCGCGCATATGATGTTGTACGTGGTAGTTTGCCATTGCCTTCCACGTGATTATTAGTGATTATTCATTTAATTCTTAATAGATAGTTAGATAGGCATAAGCAAAAAGCTAAAAATAATTAAGATCAGATATGTACGCAAAACCCATTTTGGCATGTTTACGTGCATTAAATTGAACAATTCAAATAACATAAAAAGTTACAATGTTATATAAATATCGGTATTAAATCGGCAAATAATTTTATCTAAGCCTGTATAGAATTAATATTTTTTAGAATATTTGCAGAACTATGTCACGTTTGAATTGTAACGGATACCGGTATGTGATAATTAATATTGTGTAAATTTCGAATTGTTTTTTTCCCTTTTTGATAAGTATTCAATTTTATAGGTAAACTTTACTTTTTTTTCCCTCTAGAAGGGAACGTAAATCTGCTATTATTCTGCTTGAAAAGAACTACAACAGAGCTGATAGGAAGAAGAGATAAACTCGCGTGCCTTTAGTAAAGCTCATTCTGAAACATGTATTAAAAATGATTCAGTCGGAATGTGGAAAACAAAAAGAAAATGGAAAGAGAGCAAATCGTGAATAATTCGGAATACGGGCTGGTCAGAACGTAGTGAAATATATTTAATATCGAAACGGCCGTTTTAAATGAAGCTTCATTATAACCACTATCACATAACAGATTTGACGTGGAAAAGAAAATTAATAACATCGTCAGGATTCCCCTTAATTCATCACACGACGCTAACGATATCAAAATACAACATTTTGCTAAAACAACCCAGGTTACCAGAGGGCTGTTTTTCTTTTTAAACATATATGTGTATGTTCGCTTCAACGACTGCATTACCTATATATATAATAATAAATTGCAAGTATCTGAACAGATGAAGAAGAATTTTGGCGTCTTCGTAAATTAGTATTAATATTAAAACGACCCCGGATGAGTATAAAAAGGCGAAACAGGAAATATATAGAATAACAATTTGCCGAATAAATATCTATTATAAGAGGAAGTCGTTGTCGAAATTTTGCGCTTCCTCTTCCACAGTTTTAAGTTTACTGAAAAAACCGAATTAAATTCGCATGCGGGAAATTGCCCACGACGATCATTTATTTAAGACGGTCTCGCAATTGACCAAACTTTAACAAAATACTTATTTATTAAAGTGAAACGATCAGAGTGATCTTCCAAGACGAAACTTATAAATCAACCGAAAAGACAACACATCGGATAAGAAAAAAAACACGTTCTCAAGTCGCGAGATGGACCAAAGAAGGTAATAAAGGCGGAGGAGGGGATTAAGCCGGGAAATCTGTCCGACCGAAATAGCTCCCGTAGGAAAAATAAAAAGGGACAAAAAAAAAAAAAAACAAAGCCGCTCTAGAGTGAACCGGCAGAGGGATGGAACAATGATTTACCGGATTTAGCGGAGGCAAAAGTTGTAATATACGTGATTGGATTGTATAAGTAAAAAATTACCGACCGGCGTACGTATCTTTGCAACGGGTTGCACATATCGTCACAACTTTGTTCCTATAAGTGCAAGTGCACCATCGGCGGGTATCTTCCTATTTTACATAGGATAGTGTATACCACTGTGGTAGAAAAAGAGCCCCCGCCCGGTAAAGCCCGAGAGTAAATAGTAAAGAGGCGAGCATATTTACCGTTTCGAGAGGGCTTAGGTGGATGCACAGAGGGCAACAGCGCAGCTTAAAAGGTCTGCTCGTCGACGGTAGACTGGTCGCCGGAGTTTCCGGTAGTCGCAGTGTATGCTTTTGAGCGACGGGCAAAATGCCTGTAGTCGGACCGGCAGCAGCAAAGTGTTATGTAGCGGGGCTCACGAAGGAAACAAATAGTTTAATCGTCTCGTGACTTCTTCTTCTTCGACCGATCACGATAACGATCGGACTACATACGCGCGGCGATTGTAGCCCGAGAACTGGTTTAAGAGACACGAATATGTATAGCGGAAGCGGAGACGACTGACAGAGAGTATGGCCATTTGTTGCCGTTGTTGTTATTTCATCACAGAGCAGCCGAGTTAATTGTAAAGTCGGATAAGAGAGTACGGAAAGCGTCTTCGATGCGACGACTATCTGTGCCAGTTGCGCGAGAGTCCCGCGCGAATCCATCGTGAGCAGCGGATCGATCGTTAAACCGCGCCGAGATATAAATCACAAGAACTATAGTTCAGCTATTAACAGATCATTCTGTATGCGCTGCTGCTGCAGTGCCAATACCGAGAAATAGTGGCCGGGTAATTCTTTTAACCGTCGATTGATTATAATTATATACGTGCATATAGGCGCGATAGTATGCAAATTAGCAGCGACTCTACATGAAGAAGAGATGGCTGATAGCGATTATTTCCGAACAGACGTTAGGAAGCACAGCAAATGTAACATCTAGTTCAGAGTGTGCGCGCACCGGGCACCACATAGGTTTCTTCTCTGGTTATTATTTATTGATTATATTCTATTATCTGCTTCTCCTTCTCTTACTATCCTCGTCCGACCAACACTGGCAAATGCTCCCGTCATCACTGTATACATGTGTTGCAGTGTGTGAAATGCAAATTGCAAGATGTTCGACAAGGCAGCCTCTGCGAATTGTGAAATACTTCGGCGGCGGCGGCCGGTGAGAGAGGACATTAACGGACATACCGGAGGGCCAAGGGAGAAAGGCGAGACAAATCAAGCGCGGAAAAGATTTGTAGACAAAAAACGACTTGCCCGACTTCTGACGAACATTTCAGAACATTATTCGCCGATGTATGCGCTATTACGGAAGTCCATAACGGTCGTACAACGTCGTCGATGATCGCACATTCTACACTACAGAATGGGCTTCTCGGCGTTCCAGACGCGCGTACTCCAGCGCACACGCTGCTACATGACATTCAAAAACCGTTATTAGGCCTAGTAGTACACCTCTGCAGAACTTATGTAACAGCCGCCCTCGTCGTCTCCGCCCCTGTTCGCGACTGCGGCCGCAACGTAAATTTTTCTACGTGGCCGACCTATGACGTTATATATTTCGAATGAGAACTGCGTGTACCGCGCAATAATACAATTATTATCACTTTTTGCTCGCTATTATAGTATCGAGATCGTTATTTATCACCATCGCGATCGTTATTCGTACAATGCTATGCCCTTGAAATGTTTTTATTTCTTTCATCTGCGAAGCGTCTATGGGTGTGTGTGTGTGAGTGAAACAAATGGATATTATGATCTGAATGGTGGACTGCAGTAGAACGTGGTTGTGCTGAAGCCGGACACCGCTAAATTATTACGCCATTAGCGAAAAGGTAGCGGCGAATGTAACCCGTCTAAATCACGAATGAAATCAGCACCAACGTTGTTCGACTTTATCGCTAAGGACGCATTTAATTTCCCGAATAATTTTCCGCGCCAAAGTAAAAGTTCTCTCCGACGAAATCTCCGTGTCATTCTATCGGCACGCAGATGTCACCAAAGTGTTTCCCTCTGAATTCGGCTAACGCGTACGTAAACTACCAATTCCGTCAGTCACTATGGGTGGCACAATTTAAAAAATTGTGGAAAAATTTTAACAAAAGACGTAATAATGGACGCCACCGAAAAATAGAAGAACACGCTTTTTTGTTTTTGTCCCCTAACCCCGGGATAAAAAAAAAAAAAAAAAAAAAACGAAACTCGGAAAAAGAAAAACATTTTAAGAGTTTCTACGCTATTGACAATTTCGCAAATTTCAGCCGAGTTCAGAGAATTTCTCAACTCTTAGTACACTATAAATCTTAACAGCAGCACAACTCGCTGACACGCTGTCAATTTAACTTTTAACTTTAGGATAAACAAATTTAGCTTAATTAATAATTGTATGTATACTACGCTGCGTGACCGTTATTTTGGGCAGATCAAACAATAAAACACTTTTAATTTCCCGCTAATAATACTTGAAACATTCTCGTCGGGGAACATTCAGATTGTGCTGCGTCATTTCCTCCGTACAATAATTTCTGACCAGCAAAATTTTTAATTTCGACGTTTGAGAATTTTCGAATCTAATTTTAAGTAATGAAATGAAGAATAATAAACATTTCGAAACATCCGCGAAAATGAAATCTGCAACGTAAAGTCTTTACTATTATATAGTTCATCGGAACTAATTCTAAATGCAAATCAGGGATGGTTTAGTGAACTAGGCTTTTACATTTAAACGTAAATAAACATCGCAAGTCTATGATAGAGAGATGCGTTTGTAGAAAACTAAAAACGTCATTCGTAAGAGTGCCTCTTTTCTTATATAGCTCGTAAAATCTCGGCTCTAGGAAATACGCGCTACTGATCCAAAATCGAAATCAGTTGTTGTCAATAGACGAGCGCGTTTATTCATTTTTCATACGCAAAACCATGCGGCTGCAAAATCAAAAGACCCGCTTATCACCTCTATTCTGTAACTAGTACGAATACCGAAGTTGGCGAAAAGTACCTTTTAACGGATTTCTACAGTTTCTTGAATTTCCCTAGTACCGTTTCAATATTGCCGTCTGAAACAGGAAACGATCGTATGTATTTAATTGCCAGCAAACCGCCGGTGGCCAGTGTGTACTAACGAGGGAGGATTCTCGAAATATAAAAAACACGCCGGCAATACTGCCAGTAGTTTAAGTAATGCTCTTGAGAAACGTTGTCTCTTTAGGGAACGCTGACGGACTTGTGTCACTCACCTTCTCTGGTAAATTTCGCAGGAGCTTTATAGTGACAGAGAATACTTGTACGATACAACGTCGATTTTTAAAGCGTCATCTGTTGAAGATGACGTACTTCCTCGAATGAGGCAACACGTTCAGCTACATTACCCACGGTTGGGAAAACAGATGAAACGTAAAACGATCTCTCTCACTACTGCCACGGATTTTTGATTCTTTCCCGCGGCTTCACACTTGAGTCAGTCTCAAAAAAGTGCCCTCACAAGTAGGGGGAAAAGAGGAAAAACGATACATATCAATGTACCATTCAAAATGGAAGGAAGAGCGAAACCAGAAATTAAAAAATGTTTTCCCGCCGTCGCGAAAGAAAGAGCCCCAATATTCGACTCGGACGTTGTTCCTAGTTCGAGGGGGGAATAAAAAATAACTTCTCCAACGTCTTCCACTAAAAGGATATGGAGCAGTGCGATCGATGAGGAAAAGTAAATTAAAGATTTCGTTAATTTCGAATGGGAACCAGAAGTCGCCGAGGAAGGTAATAACGGTCCGACTCGGCTACTAGCAGTAGTGGTCTCTTGACAACGTATAATTACCAAAACCAACTAGCATTGCGGCAGCTATTTAATACCATGTCGGTAGGCCTGTCGAAGTAGCCGAGGAAAAAAGGCTAACCAGCCTGCTACCATCGTCATCTCGTACCTAGATCGCTATTAATGAAATAATTCGCTTCAGTAACACAATATAGCGACGTTCCAGAAGTATAATTTAATGAACTACTATCCCGAGACGATTAAAAATGACGGTTAACATCCGAGCCATTCCATTAATCGCCATCGATGAAATAACTGATGAATAAAACAGTCTTTATCCTGCCAACAACATCGCTTGCCATCTCTTTTCTCCCTCCCCCTATACATATACATATATATATATATATATATATATATATATATATATATATGTGTGTGTGTGTGTGTGTGTGTGTGTGTATATATATGTATGTATGTATGTATGCATGTATGTGTTATAAGAAATGAATGCAAATTTATTTTAACGAATCATGTTTACATATGCGTTACACTATACTATGAAGGCTGTAAAAGATGAGTTTTTCTCAGAGGGAAAACTGATAAGAGCGAGTGGTGCGTTTATTTTCGAAAAAAATTTACGAAAAATTTATGAAAAATTATCTACGGTTTCGACGCTTCGATACTTTACGGTCACAGCATCCTATTTTGCTCATCGCATCAGCGCCTTATGAGGGAAAGGATATTCCTATTAGAGGCGTTGTTGAAAACGAAATAGCGACCAACGTAGAGCTGCGTAACTTGCCTTCCAACAACGCAAATATTATTTGAAAGATTTTACAAAGCATTGTTATCAAGGTCAAAACAACTTTCGACATCAAAACAAATTTCCAACGATCCGCCAAAGCCCAAAACAACATCTTCTCGAACATTCGTTGGAAAATAAATGCACGCAAATCGCACATTTACTACGAAAAATCTCCGCTGTTATTGTGATTGCCGTCATCATTATTTATCGGATTGTATCAAGTTAGCCTGACCGCTTTCAGCGACCGTTCATCAATTTCCACTCCGGGCAATATTGCGGCACGCGACTTGTAAATGAGAAAGAAAATACATTAAACGTTTAGCATCCGCCATAGCGCATTAGTAGTCGGTATTATTTCTGGGCCGAAATGGTGAAGTAACAAAATGTAAAAAAACCCCGGCACTTTGAGTCTCACAAGATATATCACCCCACCGGGGAGGAGAGCTGCTCCCTAGATCCCTCTTTGCTACTATTTACATAATTTGCTGCCGCCGAGTAGCTTAGTTCTCAATCTATAATTTCAAATGATTTAAACTTGAGTTCCTATCGAATGTTCATTATGAAACGTGCAATCTCAACGCTATTTACTAGTGTACAAATCGAATTTTCCCTAGCAGG
Organism: Icerya purchasi; assembly: GCA_039619475.1. Taxonomy (NCBI): domain Eukaryota; kingdom Metazoa; phylum Arthropoda; class Insecta; order Hemiptera; family Monophlebidae; genus Icerya; species Icerya purchasi. Next base: position 570,016,490 of record CM077115.1, read on the forward strand.
GGAAAAGTACTAGTAACATCACATCCCAAAACTTTACGTAGAGGAAGCGCGTAACGCTATTTCATCGTGTTTTTTCCCGCCGTTTTTCGTCCGCCAGGTCATCGGAAGAGTATGAGACATGCTAAAAAAACATTGGAGACCTCAAAGAATATCCTCAGTTTATATTTAGCGGTTGTTTAAAACATTATATGTAAAATTTTCATTTTGTTTTTCTTTCTAATAAATACACTTTTTCTTTTTTTTTTTTTTTTGGCTCGGACCAAATTACAACGTTCTTTTGGCCAATAAATAATAAATACACTTCGTTTGAATAAACATGAAAAAGGCACAAAGCGCTGATTTTATATTTTTGAAACCTTTTATTTAGCATAAATTTCATTTGTAACTTCATTGCCGCGGTGCCCCCGATTTTATTTTTAATGCGCGCGATTCAAACTGCTTTTCAAAAGATTAATATATATTATTTTTTTTTTTTTTTTTGGAATTACCATTTCGTTGTATAATTAGAAACTAGTAAATATCGGAAGTATCAGCGAAATGGCCCTGGGGAGCTTTTTTTAAACATTGGTTTTATTTAGCCTCGATCATAAATACCGTTAAAATTTTTTTATCAGTATCTTTTTAGTTGAGATTTCATCTGTTCAGTTATAAAACCGAGAATATTCACCCATGCTTGAGCGATAGAAACAGAATTATTCGTAAAATTGGTTCCACATTTTTTTTTTTTTTTTTTTTTTTTTGATTCGTACGTAATTACGTAATTAAAATCCCTTTTAACTTTATCATCTAATTAAAAAGTTCGTACTAGAAATTTTTCTCGAGAAAGCAGCTACTTAATAAAACAGATCAACGCATACTCGATCGTTTAAAGGAAGTTCTTAATATTTCATTTATTAACTCGCAGCAAATTCGAAACACTCATTGCAATGAAAGTTCGTTCTGTAAATGTTGAATGCAAAAAGTCTCGCTGTCGTAATAGTACATATGCAACAAGAGAAAGTTACTATCAGTCTGTCCGACTAGTATGTGTAATCTAATTAACTTTAATGTATTACTGCGGTGCAACTAAACTAGTGGTACCATGTTAGAGTATCGGAAGTATCGGTAAATGTCGATGATACTCAGTACTCGTTGAAATGAATGTTTCAGAAAAAGGGGGTCTATTTAGAAAATTTTTATCAATATAGCATGCAAATATTATATCATAAACCACTTTAGCGTATTTAAATTCAATCCTTAGCCTTATCCGATAAATCTTCTTAACGATGACTAGTTATGATCCCGAGGAAGGAGAGGGGGCAATCACGTGTGTTGTCTAGAACAAATGAACACCCCGTAATGAACACTCTATAAAGATACTATATTACAGTCGATTGTTTTGAGGATACTGCTGTTTTTTACCTTTCTATTTTCACCGAAACATTAGCGGAAAGCGGAAAGTGCTGGTGTCCAATTTATTAATAAAGCAGAGAACGGAAAAAAGTCTATAAAGGCAAAAAGAATTTTAGAAGTCAAGACGAACCAGCGTCTAAGCCAAACGGCAATAAATTTGACACTGTTCATATCAAATGAAGGAACTTTAGTGTAAATCGACGAAGCGATGGGGAAAAACTGATATGTCAACAGCGAGACAAATAGATACAAACATTTTGAGTCAGCTACTGGAATCGATTTTTTTCATTTTTCCATTTTTACAGCTATTCACTAGGACTTTAACATCGCACGGACAGGGTATAAAGAAGAAAAAAAAGTATAAGACTTTTACGATACACATTGTGCGCGGCAGGAAGAGTATTTCAAATCAAAAATATCAAACGTCGTACCAGAATAATAACCGTTACTTTTAATACCTGTCGTCGATTATGTGCAAAAGTTAGCCGGCGATTAGGATAAAAAAAAAGAAAAAGAAAAAAAAAACCTGAGGGACTAACTCAATTCGGCACTGCGGGACAAAAAATTAACATTGATCAAGAAATAACACAGTCGGACGTAACAAGAAATTGAATCGGAGACTTCGGGAAAGGAAAAGAGCACGTGACGGACAGGCACAGTTACGCCGGTCGGTTCAAGATAAAAAAAATACCGCAATATAAGACTGAAAAAAACTAAAAAAGAAAAAAAAAACAAAACAACGAAGAACATAAACGAAAAATGAAATAAACGAATTAAAAAGTGAAAAAAAATCTAGAAATTGACGTTGTTCGAAGAGAGTTATTTGTTCGCGCGAACTACTAATGCAAAAGTAAATAATCTAACAACTTCTCTCTCGCATCATCTTTCTTTCTCGCACTTAGCCACTCTCGCACACATAGACACACACGCGTACATTTCCGCTCTCTCTTTATCGGTAGAAAACTTTATTTACACATTAGCTCTCATCGCAGCCATATTGTTGTGTTTGGAAATGCTGAAATCGTGGTCGCTATATCTTTCTACGCTGAAGATGATTCTTCCTTCCGCTGGTCTAGTGTCTTAAAGAGACTTTGCTCGCTTCAAAAGTATCGGTAATAATCGATAAGTCATCAACCAAAATGTCAACCTGCCAAATATCGACCAGGTAGATAAGGTAATCACCTCCACCCAAACCGTTTTTCCTCTCTACCACCCTCTCGTAATCGCCGCAGCATGTTGCGCCGACGGTGTGCTAGTTTGCTGATCTTCGGACTCAGAATTCCATCTTGCTCGGTCGAATGCCGCGCGCTTCCTACAACGTACTAGCGACACTATAGCGGCACCGCGGAAAATCAGATAAGTAAATCGCAACGCGGCAACTTGTCACAGAGAACGACATATTTTCTGGTATAAGTCGGTACGACGGCGAGGGTATTTACGATTTTCGGAAAGCATACTGATATTTAACGAACGACGCACACATTACACACGATTATGTAACGCGCGATGATAAATAGTTTTAAGCACCGGCCGCCACGTTTTATACACTTAAAAACACCGAAGCAAAGACGTTCGTCACTCTGTTTACACAGGAATAATTCGATTTTTCAATAATCTGCGACTCGGCCGAGCAGACGCAATAATCTGTTCGCAACTAACAGACCGTCAAAGAGAACCAGCACTATTGTAAAAGACAAATCCCAACACAGATCTTTTACACCTTTCGTTTCTCTGGCCATCGAACAATTTCTCGTGTCTAGAGCACTTTTCCCGCTCTAATTGTAAGTCCACTAATGTGCTTTAAGACACAAAGTATGATTCCCGCTATTTCCTTTTAACGCGTGCACGAAAACATCACCGGGTAAAATTATCCGTTAGCAGAATAATATTGTCAACCGAAAGTTCTTTTTCGAAATCGCAAACCATCCGAACGCTACGAAATCCTTGGATTCATTACGTGTTATCCATGAAATCCATGTCCATGTATTATATATACATATGTGGTACATTTATTGGATAAATATGTAACTTTTAGTTCGATGTATATTTATAGTCACAGCAATATATACAGGTTTATGTGTGGTGTGTATGGATATGTATGTACAATTATATGAATGTGTATATACATAATTATATCGTCTCATTTTTATTAATATTATTTTTGTTTGCTTACTTATAATTGTGGATCATCAATTTGCCATTTTGTCTTTTATCAACTCTTATTTATTTATTCATTTCGTTTTGCCTGCGTTACATCATTGATTCGATGTAGGGGCGCCTCCCTTAATCTTCTCCATCGATGTCTATCTTGCACGAAACCATTGTTTCCCTGCGACTGCAATTACATCATCTGTGTCCACCTTCTAAATGGTCTCCCTTGTGCGCGTTTTCTAGTATACGGTCTCCATAGAATCGGTTCTTTTGTCCATCTAATTGTCTACCAACCTGACCAGCCCAGGCCCATTTGTTGTTCAGTGCTCTCTACCCTTGTCCCTACGTCTTCGAATTTTGTTTTATTTCGGCTACATTCTGATTTAATCTTATCTCGTTTATGTGTAGTGAAGCTCGTTCGGGTCTTTCAGTTCTTCTTAATTTTTTCCTATGACAGCACTTGGATCAAACATTGGTTAAATATTTTCGCTTTATTTTCTGAACTGATTTTGGTATTGAGTATGTGTTTTATTTTATAGTATGCGATCCGACCGTTTCATATTTTCTTCTCAAGGTGGTCTAATTTCATCATCGCTTGTTTTCCGGTTGTAAAAAAGGTTACCCAAATATGTGAACCGGTCTGTTTCTTCCGTGTTTCCCGCTTGTATATTTGTATTTCGTTATACGTGTGATTCTGATTTTGGATATATTTCATGTACTCTTTGTTTTATTCGGATTTATTTGTAAACCGACTTTGTTAACCGCCGTCTGTCTCTAATTCCTTTATTATTATACTTTCTAAATCATTCTTGGTCTGTGCTAGGATCACAATGTCATCCGCAAAGTAGCGGTGGTGTAAGTACCTGTCATTTACATTTATTTCTTTTTCACTCCAATCCAACGATTTTATTGCATGTTCTAGTACTGTTGTGAATAATAGTAGTGAGATTCTGCCTGCCTAACTCCTTTTAGTATTGGAAATGTGGATGTTACATTATTTAGTCGTACTTTAGCCGTTGCTGAATTGTATATGTTTGCATTTTCTATACCACCAGCTTTTAGAGCTTCCATAATTAAACGTGTATAAATAGAGTCGTCGAAAAATCTCAGGTATAACGGAACGTTATTTCCCTTGCATTTCTGTATCAATAGAGTTAACGTCTGGATATGATCTGTTTTATTTAATTTTTTTCTCCCCTTTTTATTTCTTTCTTTTAAAATCACAGGATGCGTTTCATTTCTCCACTCGTTTCTTTTGTTAATTAACCGTACTTTTTTCTGTACGTACTTTCTCATATTTATATACCTTTAAAATTATTTTCCGCTCATTTATTTTGTTCACTAATTTTACTTATTTTACTACGTACCTCTTGTATTTACATATTTCTTTAATTGTACTACTTTCAGTGATTTACGCTTTATAGAGCATCTATGGAAACAATAATGTTAATAATTATTATTTATTATTATTATTTAAATAATAATAATAAATAATAATAAATAATAATGATAATTTCGCCGTCTCTATTTTTTCATTCCATCTTATTTGATTTTATTTATTCCTTTCAAGTACCTCCGCATTCCAGGTAAAATCTCATCCTAAAGATCTTATCGGAGGAATTGTACTTTTCCAGCCAATGTGAATCAACATCTGACTTCGGACAGGTAAACTTCCATCTAAACAAGGAAAAAGAAGAGGGCTACACTTTATAGTAAATTATTTCCAAAGCATTACACGAAATTTTTGAAAATATGCCAACCTGCAACATATCTCTTTTACCGGTTTCGTACCGAAACAGGTCCGGAAAAAAACTCTCTCCGTGTGTAATTGACTAACGGACGCATAAGTACGTTAAGGGGTTTTATTACGACGCGAAATCCACGTTCCGGACTATTGTGTAGATTGCCACGTTTGCTATATATAAACTTCCGTAAATTTTACATATCGGTAAAAATATACTTATGCGGTTTTATATTTGGGAATAGCTGCGAGCTATTTGTGTCCGATTAAACACTCTTTATGGACGAGGCAGGCCGGCAGTGATTCAGAGGGATGGCTGCTAAGATTTCGTAGCCGCTCCGGACAATGTATTTAACAGTACGGAGATTCGACAATTGCCAAAAACATAAAACTTTTCCTAGCAGCCAAAACGATTTCACAGTTCTAGAAAAGGCGCTCGTTTGCGTAATGCTTTTAGTAAAAGTTCTGCATAAAAATCTAGAGACACGAACTTTTAAAAGCTTTCTTAAACGCTATACTACCAACTGCTCCTATCTGTTCTTCCCTAAAATACTTCACACAATTTTCGCTAGTGTCAAAATAATTTCCTCGGACAAAATCGAACAAAAGAAACAAAAATGGAATAATAATAGCGATAATAATAATAATATCTTTTATTTTTTTTTGTTTTATCAACGTGGGCATTACCCTAAGAATAGCACGGAAGGAGAAAGAAAGGGAACCAGGAAAAAGACAAACTATAGAAAATGAGGAGAGACCGGTTAGTAGTGGAAAAGCATTGAAATAAATTGCGATCAGATATATTGAAGTGGGAAAAGGATAAAATGAAGAAAATGCAAGCGAGAAATAGATGATGTAGTAAGTAGACTGTGTGTAAAGCGGAGATATTGCAGATAAAGTTATGCGCCATAAAGTGAAGAAAATTGAGAAACTGAGGATGGGAATCGGTTGAACAGATAAATCGAATCAGGATTTGAGAATGAAGAAAAATGATAATAATATGCGGCTTGTAAATACGCTAAAAAAAACAACAAAAAACAGTGAACTAGGGTAGGCCTTCGATTCTAGAATACATGACCGCAAGAGGTGAATTAGAAAAAGAAAGCAATATGATCCCCGGAATAATTGCATAGCTGGCAGAGTTGGAAAAGGAGATGGCTTGGCAAACACTTTGGGAACCTAATATAATAGGGACATTCTGAAGGAGACTAGAGAATAGGAAAAAAGAATAAAAGAGAATGGTGCATTAAACGTAGAATATTGAACAAAAGCAGTGGAGTTCAAAGGACTATTTGGAATAATTTGGAGAAGGACAGAAAAAGGCTGAACCAAACTGACGGGTACCTTGATAGTTGCGAACAGAAAGGAGAAAAAAATAACTAAACGTGTCATCACAAAGGGTTATCGTAGTAAAGAAATGAAATCCGTAAAATGCGCCAGTCGTCAAAGCGGAAGTGATATATTATTGAGAAGCACGACGTGTTAAAAGATTAGTGTAAGAGGAGTAGCAGGTTTGCAAAAAAAAAAAAAAAAAAAAAAAAAAAACAAACAGTTGAAATCAAAAAGGGGAAAAGCCGGAATTGCAAATTTTGAAATGAAACTGCTTCGATGAAAAATGTAAGTGTGTAATAACAAACTACGGAGGATGTCTTCCAGCAAGACTACCATTAAAGTCTAGTCGATGATAATGCGATTTCTCATCTGATTCGTGTAAAGTTTCTTTTCCTACTCCGTTAATCAACCGAGTACACCTTTGTCCTACTCATTCGTCTGGCAAATTAATCGAAACATTTTGCCAGTTTAAAAATTTCGATGTAGCCATAACACAATGCGAACTTTCACATTTCGATGACGTGCCCGTTTCTTGTTTTATTTTTTGAATAATTAAGTGTAACTTAAAGATCGGAGACTCGGACGGGGGGGGGGCGACCGCGTCACAAATGACTGAGCGTGAAGTGCATTATGCGCGCTGAATAAAAAGTTCCGGCGACAGGCAAAGACTTTCCTATAATCAATTGAATGTGGAAAATTTCCGGGTACGTGGAGAGCGGAGCTCTAGAGACGCCCTCGAAATTACCGAGTGAAAACTGATCGCGTTTGGCGTAGATGCCAGAGAGATGGCGGAATTGAAGAACGTTCGGTGACTGCGGCAATTATGACATTATTATCATCCCGGCATATAAGTAGGTCGAAATATAAATACAATCCGGAATCGATTTTGAGGCTGTTAGTCGGCAGTAGGAGGTGCACACGTAGCTGAGAACTGACGCCAAAACAAAGATATCGCGAGGATGCGCAACGTCGTCCCTGAGCTCACTCGGACGAAGAGCGGACGCTCCAGAACTCGTGGCCTGCGGGCTCTTTTCTTTTGAAAGTGGAGAGACCTGCTCTATTGTCACCAGCTACGCCGATTGCACACCGAACTTGGAATGGCGATAGGTTGTCATCTCTTTAATAGAGCGAAATTGTAGTGGGAGTTGATTTATGTATCCCGGAATGTCGGAGTGAAGATCTCGAGGAAAAAATAGGGAAATAAGAACGAAATTGCTGCTGCACGCTTAAGCATCACCCGATGAATAATAATGACAAAACAGACAGTGATGATGGTCGCAGTGACGATGATGATATACGTTTAGGAAGGAGTGAGGGCAATCACCGCCATACGTAAGATGACGATGTCGTGTTTTGATGATAGCAGGACACACGCAATATCAGAAGATACCCTAAATCTATTCGCAAATTATTCCTATTGTTCTTCGATAGACAATCGTAATTACTATTATTTCATCATCATTATTATCGCTATTATTATTAAAATTGTTGTCCCATCTTCTTTTACAATCGCCTTCACCAACGTTTTGTATCTTCACTCAGACACGGTACTCAGCAGTACATGTGTATATACACGTATGTATAAATACACACACACACACATATATATATATATATATATATATATATATATAATATGTAAACACATTCCTCACTTCTTAAATGCGTGTCCATAAATAACGAATATGCTTTCCGCATTATGACCTGTATATCGAGAGAAAAGTTAAGAAAACACTATACGAATCTGGACCAAAAGTTCGCGTCTACTATGCTGAAATTTTATTTTTGCTCTTTAAATCTGTTTAATACATGTATCTACATATAATAATATACTCCGGTTCGGTTCTTTACAGGCTCAATACTGCGATAAAATCACTCTTTAGCAGATACTTTTCCATACCGTTTTTCATAAACATTAATAAAAAACGAAATAAAAATATTGAAATTTATTTTATAATATGTCGTCACTTTTTTTGACTTCAAAAGAATGTTCGTTGCACATATGTTTTTTTTTTGGTTCTCAATGTTTATTCACGCATAATTTTTGCTCGCGTGAACCAATTTTAATGATTATTTTGTCATTCCAAAATGTACTGATCAGTGATTACGAGTAAATATCGGTAACCGAATAATCATCAAATAACGTTTAATTTTTTATTTACATTTATTAACGGTTATCGACTATATATATGTGTATTTGATTGCCCTTGGTGTATACCTGTATAATAATAGTCCGCTTAAATAAGAATAAACAACTGAATTATAGTTATTGATAGATTATTCCATTCTTTCAAAACCTCTTTCACCAGATGAAACTACTTTCTCCGTTGAATTCGCGCTACCAAAAACCATATGACCTACTGAGTCTTCTAAACTGCATTTGGGGTACCTATTGTTAGTCACTATATTAATTTTAACCAGATGTTCCGATGCCCGGCAATGCCGCACATTGTGCTTATAGAATCTCTGCCGAAGGGTGTTCCTTTAAATCATGCTGTTTTTGGAATTCACAATCTTAAAATAATATCTGCCTATAAAACGTTGACCGCTAGAAATTCGTTATTTCATTCTTCATACGTATATATATATATATGTATTAAATATATGTATATATATATATGTAATATATATATATATATATATATATATATATATATATATATATATAACTCAGCCATTTTGGCCTCGCAAGGGGCTGTGTGACCCCTCTTGCTTACATTTCTGTCTCTTTTTTTCCAATACTTCGTATAAAATGATCAAAATTTGCAAAGTAATTCTAAATCGGTCCACATGAATATAATAATATAGTCACAGAAATCCTATAAAATATAACAAACGTTACATAAAATTGGGACATGTTTTTGGGACATTTTTCGTTACATCAAATTGGGACATTTTTTCTAATGAGGGGTAGCCTAAGAATTACGCTGTAATTAATATATATTACAACGTAATTCTTAGGTCGGCCCCCATTAGAAAAAATGTCCCAATTTGATGTAACGAAAGTTAAATGTTAAATAAAAACCATGTCGGTAAGAATGACGTTGTAAATTTTGATAATTTTATACTAAGTATAGAAGAGAAAGAGATATAAATATAAGTAAAAACGGTCAAGGGGCGAAGCCCATTGCGAGGGCAAAGTGGCCGAGTTTTATATATATATATATATATATATATATATATATATATATATATATATATATATATATATATATATATATATATATATATATGTATATTGTTCCTAACAATAGTAGCAAAATTTCTCCAGTTAAATTTTAAATTAATAATTCTTCCGGTTGCACTTCCTTTCATCGACTATCTCGTTTCCCACAATGCCAAATCAGAACAAACCCATTTTAATAGAATTTGGCTGCCGATGAATATTTATACATTTTCTTATTAAATATTCTTTATTTGTTATTCGTTTGCCATTGGCATGGGCTAATTTTGACAATTCTATCAGGTGGTCAGTTAAATTAACATTTTTCGTATGATGTATTTTTTTTTTTTCGAATAAGCCGGTTATCCGAATATTGCATACATTTCCTTAGTAAATGATGAGGCAGCGTATGGCAAGCAAAATGTTTCAGATCGATTCATATTCAGCGTTGTATTTATTTTGTCAAAAAAAAATATACAGATTTGTCTGTTCAAAACAGTTTTGTTAAATCAGGAATTTTATTTATTTATTTTATTATTTACGAGGTACATATTGCCAGGGAGGGGGCTATCACCTCGGGTGAGGTTATTTACATTATTTTAAGGTTTGTAATATTTATAAATTTAATAAGTCTGTATAGATTATTTATGTTTAAATTCGCGGAGTGATCGTCTGTAAGTGTGGATTGTTGGCGTTCGGCACTGTAGATGGGGCATTCAGTGATGATGTGTTTGCCTGTGATCTGGCGATTGCATTGAGTACAGGCTGGAGGCTCCTGGTGGTCCAGCAGGTATGCATGGGTGGTTAGAGTATGGCCTAGATAGATTCTGTTCAAGGTTGATTCGATATCCCGGTTTGATGCAGCTTTGCCTATAACGTAAGTTCAGTCAGTAATCGTCCGTTTAATTTCCAGTAGTTTGTTCGAATAGCTGCTGTTCCACTCAACCTCCCAATCAGACATTATTTTGTATTTTGCGTATTTCTTCAGTTCGCTTGGGTGTAACACTGGTACGGCGGCGTTGGTCGATAGCGTGGGAAGGTGATCAAAGATCATGATGTAAATGGTGCCTTCATGGTGGTTTGGACACCACGGTGGATCGGCGGAAGGCATGCGCTTAAGTAGATAATTCGGGATGTCCAGCGTAAATTCGTCATGACATTTGAAGTAGCCTTGGGCAGCGAGGGTACCGTCTCTGTATAATGGGTTTCAATGGACTGTAAATGCTGTGGTTTGGATGGTTCGGGTAACTTAAGATTGATAGGGCGTAATCGACCGATAATATTTGCCGGCGGTATTTCAGGGGAGGAATACCGGCGAGCACGTGCATACTGGAGGCAGGTGTAGTTCGGAAGGCTCGTAGCGCTATACGAAGGCCCGAATTTTGGATCGTGTCAAGACTTTGGAGCAGGCCTTTGGAGGCGGATGAGTAGACAATGCAGCCGTAGTCGAGTTTTGGTCGGATTAAACTTTTGTAAATCAGGAATTATAATTTCTGTTAACAGAACATTTTTATATTCTGAACTTGAATGACAGATTTTTGAACATTTACCATCGTTCACCTGCCTCTGTACGTAACATATTGATTCTTGAAAATACATCTCATAATTATTTAGCTAGATTGGTATTACACTAAATTCTTGAATACTTCTTATAACTTCGTGTTAACGCTGAAAGAGAGATAATTTTCAATGAGATCTGTTTTAAGAATTCATCGAGATAAGTAATTATTTACTTATAGGATAATGATGCGTCGCTCTCTAATATTGAGAAAAAACTTGTCTCTAGTATAGTTTATGGAATATATTTCGGTTAAGAAGGAATAGTATGGGGTCGACTACGAAATCCTCGGGAAAATTTAAAAAAATCGATTATACTAATTTTTAAATTTCGCTAATGCATTTAAAACTTCGTCTTTGGAGGAGCTTACATTCAATAACCAGGTTCAATCTTTAAAAACTTTCCATTTCGGCTATCGCTTAAACTATCGACTATTCTCTAGTGCCAACTCGAGATTATGGATCTTGTACTTGCATTACTCCTGTCTACTCAATGACAGTTCACAAAATTTGTGCAATATGCAAGCTGCACCGGTATTTCGCATAATCGTAATATGCAGAAATATATCGAGTAGGAGACCGTTTTATTCCTAAGACGGACAAAAAGTAACAGCCATTATCTACTTAATAAAATAATGATAATATTAATAATAATTATAATAATAATAATAATAATGAAATATCCGGTTTTGAACGATAATTTTAGTTGCAAGAAATAGGTATGGGTTCATCACTTTTCCTTAAGGGAAGATGTTCTACAGATGCATACTATAAAAAAAAAGGAATGTTAACGCATTCATGTAAAATAAATAGAATTAAATTTCCGAAAAATATGTGCATGTTTTCAGCATGTAATTATCGTTTAAACTGGTTTCTGAAATTATTATTATTTTCACTACAAAGGTCTCGGTTAGGAGAAACATTGCGTAAGGCTATACGAAATAGCATCTTACATCTTCGGTAACAATGACACTAACTGTCAGTCTTGTTAATAGTTCGCCGTTATATACGCTTAATGACGCTGTAGGAAGTTCACGTGTACCGGCTTAATAATGACGAGACAATATGTTTTACAGTCTCGACATAGCATGTTATACAAACACAGTGTTTTATTATTACACAGACGAATTCGAAGCTAACACACCATTAAAAACTCAGCGCTCATGGAATACGCGTTTGAATTAAAAGGCCAACTTTATCTCCAGCTAATGTCCTAAATACACAGAGACTTCTCTGCGATCCTTTAATAGCGCGAAACATATACACTTGAGACACTTGCAAGGCGTGCCTACAGATTCATCAACAACAGTTACACTGGATTTCCCTAACTTCGCGTCAAAGTCCTAATTAATTTTAATTATCTTAAAACATACGGTGAGACGTAATTTAATTTTATTACGGGTCCCGACTAGTGAAGGAAGAACGGGGAGGTTTCCCCCGCCACCATTACTTGCCGTGCACCTGACGGTGAGTCCCAACATGATGTCCTTGACTATTCACATAGATATTCAAAAACGTAAAGAGCAACGCAGCCGCACATTTAATAATCCTGATGCGTCCAAGCCGGATCAATGTTCAGATACTGGCGCCATAGAGACGAAATCAAAAAACAATGAGATGACAATCACGTTTCTGAAATCTGTAAAACAACATTTTGAATCAGGGTGCTAAGAATCAGGTACACGCAACTTTCAACAATCATCTCTCGATGTAAAAATTCTTTCTCTGTTTTTATTCCGTTTGCAACAGAGCAACGTCCCATCTATAAGTCCACTTTAACACACACACCCCTCCCGGGGTAAGACATTTCTTAACATCTTAAAAAACAGTTTAATCACATCTTACAAATGAGAAGATTAGCCCAAAGCCTTAGTAATAATGAAAAAATAAAGAAAATCTGTTTGCCTCAGAGGTAAAGCACTTTATTTAAGACAAAAAAACAGAAACAAAAGAAAAAACAAAAACAAAAAAGAACATTCTTTCGAATATTACGAATGTAATCGGTGATGCGCAAATCGTAAAAGATATCCAAATGATTCATTGTACTTAAGAACAGGATAAAACTATAAATCTACTTATTTTATTTTAACTTCTTTTCTCATTAATCGCTTTTTACTGTATCGATTCAATAATAATTTTTTTTTTTTTTTTTTTTTTTTAAAAAACGTATATTTAAATTTTAACATTTTATAATCTTATATTTACGTCAGTCAAGCTTGCGCTTGTCGACGGAGTTCTTATTATTTATCTTATTCTAGGTTTTTAAAGTATATAAGCGCTCAATCATCCATCACTTTTATCCATCCATCCACTTCATTTACACATAGTTTCCTTTATTTAATTTTCCCTTTCATTTATTTTATTATTTTGTTTATATTCTTTTCCATTTGTAACCACTTTCTAACACCCTCTTTCAGCTTTTATTATTTCTTCCGGCATTTTATTTAGCATTTGCGCCAACACATATTTAATAGTGATATATATGAGTTCCACAAATAATTAAAATTTCTCATCTATCTATAAAATGCATCGACAAATAAGAAAAAAAATTTAGAGAAATTTGCTAATTCGTTCATCGTAGAAACAGCTCCCGTTAGATTAAAAACGAATATATAATTAAAGAAGTGTACTCATTATGTTTCCAAAAACGGAAATCGCTACCGAACGCAAACATGAATTGGGGAAACGAAAACCGGACGACAGCGCAGAATTTGCAACACATTTATACGTGATGATACGACTTTTGGTTCGAAAACGACCGATGTAGAAACATTTGAAGCCTTTGATAGCATTTTGAGTCAACCGCCCCTCTGTTATACTAATAAAAAATAATAAGAAACAAAAAGAATTATTCAAAGGGACCACATTTTTTGCACATTTTTGACGAATACAGTAATTTACGTTCACCGATTTTCATCATTACCAACTGCACAATTCTATAAAGACGTCCTATATATTATATGTATATCTAGGGGAATTGGCAAAATATTTATAAAAGCGTTGTGTTTAAATATGATTATAAATATATTTCATCCGAAGATCTATCCATTTTCAGTTTAAGTGAATTTATTTTTTATCGCGGTAATAAGCGGATTATTTACTTTTCATTGAACTGTATGTGATAACTTAAACCAATTGATGGTTGCCTTCCTTTTAAAATTGCTCACTTTGTAGAATTCCCCCCCGATAAAGCTATGATCGATCGATTTATCTAAATCCCGGAAAAACCCTAATTTTCACGAGAAGCCAGTTATGCATATATAGTTTTTAGTCATATTGTACGTATATAAAAACGTATAATATTTAAACAGAAAATCGATATTGCGAACATAATGCCGTGTCATTCGCATTGGCGTATATTAAAAAAACCGTTTTAAATCCGAGTAAATTTGTTTTAGTCATTTTTCTAGGCGTTTTTCAATAACTTAAAAGAACGCGAAGAGAGTTCTTTCTTCTTAGAAAATACACTTAATGTCGAATATTAATTCTTGAGTGGATAATTTTGAAAAGAAATACATTCGAAAGAGAAAAAACATTTTTTAAAAAAAAATCTCTTGTCCGGATATAAGTACAATTTTTTATAGCAAAAACATCCGTGTAATCGAGAAGTAATCGGAGCGTCCTTTGCAAATGACGTATCCGCTGTATATTTCTTTTTTCTTATATTCGATAGTATTGAAAAGGAAACAATCCCCTTGTCAGACCGGATTTTCCGGTATAAAGTTATAAAGTAGACAAACCGGGTAGGTAACACTTTATTTATAATATAGTAAATATCTGTAGAAAATTAGAAAGAGAATAACGCGTCTAACTTAAATGGATACCATCGTTGTAGGAAATAGCAAACTTACAAAAACAGTTCCAATTTTACTGCCAAACCAGGCGCATATCAAGCTGCGGTCACAAGCTATCAGTTTCGTACTTAAAAAGAAAAAAAATGCCACAATTACCCGTTTTTTTAAAGATTGATTACGGGGCAGGGGCATTTTAAATCGGTTAATAATAATAATAAAAAAAAAAAAAAAATCAGTTGTATGGCCAAACTAAAGCGGAGAAAAGAGATGGCGCAATGTCTTTGAGCTACGGATCAGATAACGAATGAGAAACATTATTATTTATTATTATTTTTATTAATATTATTATTATTATTATTACTATTAGTATTAATAGTAATGCCAAAATAAAGCCCTACTGAAATGATAAATTGTATAAAACTGAGGCGTTTCATGACACACACTGAAATGCGATAGAGTTATTACAAAATTAATATATTATTCGGTAATTATGATATTATGGGAGTTGTGTAAAAGACTGATTGTGTACATATTATATGGAAGAAAATGGAACCCGCGAAGAATTTTTGTGGCGACTAGAACCCAATGAGCGATTTCAATTTTTCATCCGCACTTCTTAGTTCCCCTTTCGTGCACTGTGATGACGATAATAAAGCGTACAATAGTTACGGACCCCAATTTTAATTTTTCCTCGGAATTATAAAAAAACGAGGACGCAATTGTAATAAACCGCGCTAATTAATAAAAAAACTGTGTCGCATGTGACGCGCAGTTTTACGTCACATGTGTCGCAGTTTTGCGTCACATGTGTCGTAGTTTTACGTCACATGTGTCGCAGTTTTGCGTCACATGTGTCGTAGTTTTACGTCACAGCCACAAGCCAACCGCATTTCTCTTTGTACGCAGTTTCGCTCACTCAGTCACCTCTGCATGTAGTCACAAAAGCTAGGTTTAAACATTAAGTTTCCCCGGACGAAATTTAAGACCCATAAGACTTACACATAAATACACAAAAAAAAAAAATAATGATAAATGTATGGGGGGTATTATAATTTTCAAAATAATGCTATAACGAATTCACGCTTAGTTCATCGAACGAGGGGCAATTTTTAATGCTAGAAACAGTACATGGTAAAGCGTCAGATTAGTAAAGCTGCGTTCCACTTGAGGTGCCGGTTAACTTGAGGCTTACGAGGGTGCCGGTGCTTTATACTGTCATATGGAAATGAACAAAATAAGGCTTTAATCTTTGAAAGGCACGCTACCTAAAGTCTGAATATCATCCGAAAAAGCCCCCCCCCCCGGGTTAAATGGTGCAATTGGCGCTGAATAACCAGAAAAAGGCTTAAAACAAATTCATTTCTCATCTTTTTTTGGCGGCAATTTTTTAGTCTTAGACAATTCGATGAAGAAGAGAAATAGAAAAGAAAATTAAAAGGTAGAGTCTAGCGCGTTGTAAATTGATCTTTTGGGATCGGCACTGAAATTAATTTTTGGCGGCAAAATTTTGCAATTTCTTTGTCGTACTGCCCCGGTTGTTTTGGTTTACTTTTTGAGATGCTTCTTCGACTGCCTGTTTATTTAGAAGAGGCGGAGTTGCGCTAATTTGTATAAGGTGAGGAGGCGATTTACGCGCGATCGACGAACGTTCGAGCAAACATAGCGGGAGCGAATGCGGCGCGAACTTATTGTTAAACTTACTGTTAGCGTATCGCACGTCAAAGCAATTATAATAAAGCGAAAAAGGACGGACATTAAAGTCGTAAAATCGGATTTCACTGACAGACGTCTGAACGTTTAACGTAGTGTTCAAGATGTACTCGAAGCGTCACATTGTAAAGAACGGGTGTTCGCTGGAGATTAGGAGAAGCGAAAGACAGTCGTCGGCACATTGTGGGCGGACATTATATAGAGAGCAGCCCGGATAAAGCCGAAGAAGAAATGGAATGGAATCGAATCGAATCGAAAGGAAAAGAGAGATAAAAAGCAGAAATAATATATAAAATAATAATAATAGCGGAGATAATGGTCGAATGCGCAGTCAGACTCGATCCGACAACAACATAATAATCTGCCGGTCGATGCGCGTTCATCATCAAATAGGCTGTGGCGTTGCAGTCTAGTGTTCGCCATTGTTTCAAAGTGCTTGCCGGCAAGGCGCGAGCCACAAATACAAATTCTCAACAGTCGTAACCGACCCACGCTTATAAATATATTCATAATATTGTGATATCTCGCCGTGGAAATATTACAATACACACTCCGTTCCAGCCTCGCCGGGCCTCCACATTAACACGCTTCCTTATTGTTTTATTTACTTACTTATTCGCCATAACCAAAAGAAACAAGAAAGAAAGAAAGAAGGAAACAAAGTGCGCATCTCGCGTGTCAGCACTATTGCGTTCGATTTAATATCATTTTTATTCGCCATTTCCAAACAAAGGTAGAGTATACCGGTCTCTGGGGTTTGTCGGTGCTGACGTCAATCAGACTATCCGCTCTTTCGGCTTTTAATACGAATCTCAACTGATTGCCGGCCATTGTGCGAAGGAATCCGATAACAGACACGCGTCCTCGGTAATGTTTTCGACGAACGTAAAAATTCCTTTTTCTATCTCGCTGTTCTTGTTCCTATGAGCGCAACGGGCAGGATTCTTTCGACCTCCTACTACATACTTTACAGTTGCTCGTGCAGAGTTACCAATTTTAATCCGCCCTCTTTTTCGTTCAATCCGCTACTTCTGAATCTCCGCTATTGTGCAAAATTTCAATTTAATCTTTATTCCTTCTAAGCCATCTCGTATTAATAATTTGTTAATAAAGAATCTTTCAGAGCGTCCTGTTTGTTAATTATAAAATATAGTGTATAATTTATTACAACTATCAAAACATAAACAAATTTATTTACGAATAAAATGAAGGCTTACTTATGAAGGCTTACTTAGACTTCATTTTATTCTTAAATTTGTTTGTTATAATTGTATTTGTACAGCTATATGTGTATTAGGCAATTGTTTATATGCAGTAAGAATGTGTACGCGCGCAAGACTTCATTCGGAACTGATTAGTGTAATCGTTTGATTTATCAGTGTATACAAGTGCAGTCCCGTGTATGTCTGCTGTGTACTAACTAGCGCGCATACGATATATAGTATACACTCGTGGACGAAGAAGATAAAAAATTCAAAAGTACCGCTGCGTATGGGAAAAAATCGGGAACTGGTGAATATAATAAAAAAAACAAAAGGAAACTAGAATATGTAGTGTCCCTAAATATCAGTTACTGAGGACACAATTTAGGCAGATCGACGAAAAAGGATGGATTGGTAGGAAGAATACGAGACATGGTTTGGAAGCATAAAAAATTGAACAAACTAATTCATACAGCCAAGAATCGGGAAAAATGGAAAAAAATGATCTTCATGTCAACAGCCTGAAGTCCGATTATGGCACCTTATAGAAGAAGAAGAAGAAGAAGAATGGTATTTGTTATACTATATTATATTAATTTGTGTCCTTCGCGTTATATAGAAATTCCACTTATTAAATAATTCCATTTAGCATCTGTCTCCCAGAGTCGATGAAACGCTTCATTTTAAAAAAGGAAAATAAAAAATCACAAAAAAAAATTGTAACGCGGATATTATTACCGAAAAAATAATAGACAAATGATAATTAAACATCTTAAGAATAGAACAAATCAAAACAATAATGTTTCGTCGCGAAAGATATCCTCTAGATCTTTTTAGTGTATCGTAAGCGAGAGAAAGGAAAAACATATTTATAAAATCTGAATATCTAAACGCCAGCTACTAATTTAGTGGAACAAACGAAATGAACGGACATCTGATTCGAAAAGAGATTGCAACAACTTGCCGAAGACAGAATGTGTATATAAGAAATCACGGATAATTATAAATGGAGGGAACAAATACAGTAAAACCAATAAAGCTGGTAATTCTATTTGTTTCCCAGAACTTTTCCAATCATTTTATTATTGTTCCTATTAGCAATCTTTAACTTCTTCCTTTACCATGTCCGCTCAGCGGATACCGGCGACCAAACTATTAGACATGTCTGTGTCTGTTAGCTTTCTCATTTCATTAATTCTCGTTCAGCATTTTATATATTCGCTATCCACGATGTCTTCTTGGTCGTTTCCGTCTTCTAATGAAATATCACAGCTGGAGTATTTCGCATCTATCTCTCCTCATAATATATCCTAAGTACATTATTTTGCGCTTTTTTTTTTTTTTTTTTATAATTGTTAATAGTTCACATTCTTTCTGCAAGCGCTATAGGACTACCTTCTTATTACTTATTTTGTCCGTCCAACTGGCCTTCAACAATCACATATACACCCGCATTTCGAACACTGCAATTTTCTTTGATTCGGCTGCTGTGAGAGTCCTTGTTTCCACGCAATTTAGCGGCGTTGTCCAGAGATAATATCTAACTAGTCGAAGGGTTTTACCTTCATATCGATACCATTATAGTACACTCTGGAATTGTTGAAATTCTAGATATTCGAAGGCAGGAACTTTTTCGGTGTCTTTCCCGTCTATTGTTATTTTGTCTTCCCTTCTAGAGATACTTTCATATATTTTGTTTTTTCTATGTTAATTTTAATTTCCGTTTCGATAAAATGATCATCTGTTATCATCGCTTCTTATCGGAAATTTCATCGAGGTTTGTTACTCTCGCATGCGATAATTATTTCACGGAGGAGGAAACAAAAGCCACGAACAAGAAAAGAACATCGACTCGATCAATATGTTTAAAAATGACCGCAATTATCACGCCGATTTTCATTATTTAAATTCACGATCCACTTAATTTCTAAAAACCATAAGATGCGACAAGCTCTATAATATATCCAAGCCCCGTGAAGTATCGCATCTACCTTGACACCGACTAGGCTTGTACAACTCTCGTAAATATAAAATATCACTGAATAGAAAAAAATGAGATTTTACAAAAATATTTATTTCTCCCGGTAATTAGTACCGTTCATTTATTTTATTATATATTCTAATCGTCATACGGGGGTTAGCTTCGGAGCCGGATTGGCCGGTAGTTCGCAGCTATATTCGAGCTATAGACAATTCTAAGCTTACATCGATCCAACGTGTACAGCTCCAACACCGTGGAAAAAGTCCACTACTATCCTCCGTCAATAATATCGGAAAATCTTGTAGGGCTCTGTGTAGCAGTTTCCACGAAATTCATTTTCTTTATCGGGAAAAACATTTTTCCTGCTAGCGTGATTAGCCGGAAATAAAATAGTATTTATTGAATTATAATTTTGATGATTGGAGATGAGTAACGTTTTTCAGGGAACCCCGTTTAGTCCATGCAACGTTGGTTTTGTTTATATTGGGCCACGGCCGAATGACAATATACAGGTTCTGACTGAAATTGCTGAATCTATTTTCAAAATGTCTTTCTTAAGATGCATTATGATACGACTATTATTTCGCTTTAGTAAAAACATGAATGCACAATCGCAAACTGAGTAAAAACAATTACACTATGGTGCAAGTAAAAGCAATAATGTTTTCGCGGGACGTACGAATTTTACACGAAACACATAGACATTCCCCGGTTAAAGAAGCTATGTTTTAAAATGACTACTATACTTCAGACTGGTTAAATAACTCTTTAAATTCCTTAAAGTACAAGTTACAAGTACTGAGATATGGAGCAGCAAAATAAAACCTGTATTTAAAACAAAATATATGTATAACAAAAAAAATACTTCCTATAATGTACAAAACTTTAAAAATACTGCCAGTGATCATATGTTCCGCAGAAACATGGAATGTAACCAAGGGCAGTTTAGAAATGATTAGTAAAACCCCCAAAAAAATGAATTGAAAATAGCAGAAATACGATGAAAATCTTAAAGACTTCAAAGGCCAAATGGAGATGGGCAGACCCCGTGGCCGAATTAAATGATAACGAATAAGCAACTAAATGTGGCACGTAGAGAACAAAAGAGGAAGGAGTCTGCGAAGGCGATATTAAGAAATTCGATGATGCGCGGTAGGTCAGTGCATTAAGTAGGAACGCATGAAGGAAGGGATCCATATCCTTCAGAGGATTCGCAATGGCTAGAGGAGAGGAAAAAGAAGAAAAATGTAACAAAAGATGATCTGACATATAAGTGCACTGACGAACTGAATTAAATATATATATATATATATGTGTGTGTGTGGGATAGAGATCTGTTATTTAACTGGTTCTTCGGGAATGATTCTTCATAAAATTTATGAATATGATGGTTTTTAGGGTATAGAAATCGTGTTGATCGGCCGGGTCTTCTCTTGAGGGAAATGATTATTGCGTTTTTTTTTTTTTCGAGTTTGTTGCTGAGCTGAACTGAGGCGCTTACTTAATACGCGTAATTGACAACGCCTTTAAATAGAATGATTAATTTGTCAATTCAGATCGGTATAATGCATGTACTGATTATTAGTAAAAAAGCCAATCTCTACTCTACTCGTTGCAATAACGGGCGCATTCAGGTAAAATGCGAAAATTCAATGCAAAGCCAGTTAGCAGGCTAAAGTACTTCCTGCTACTTCTCCTGAACAGTGCTAGATCGAAAAACATTTTTCAGCATTCTAAATTTCATTCGGGGAATTCAGCGCTGCTGACAGCAAACGTTACTATGTATATATATATATATATATATATATATATGTGTGTGTGTGTGTTTCTTTTTCCTTCTAAATCGGTGAGCAGTTAAAGTGTGAGCGATTTATATGATTTCCCTTTGACAATGAGCCAACGGTGGTTCGCTCGATACATTGTTCATCAGCGTGTAACACAACTTGCCATATTAAAATATATACGTCTATATATACATATATATATATATATATGTCGTATATATTGTAGCGTCGACGAGATACGTTAAGTTGATTTCTTTTGGAATAGAATGAAATTCGCTCGAATGAATTTCGATGTTGTTACAGCATGCGCAGGTAAAAGGGGTAAATTGAGTATCCGGTTATTTTCGTACTTACAAGAGGATATTTCTGTTTTTTATGTGTTCGGTATGCAGAAGAACATGATAAAGCGTCGCGCATTATCAAAACCACCAGCGAAGAAAGACATGCAAAAGGTCTTAAGATATGTCTTGCACACACCGTCTCACACACGGACACTGCTAGCCGCGGAGATTGGTCGTTGGATCGTGTCGCGTGCGACCTCTTTGTTTTCCGTACATATCACGTGTGTCAGCCGCCGGAACAAATGGACAACAATGATACAGGTAATGACACAACAGCGACGATGCTGATGATGAAAATCTTCAGGAAATGTTGAAGAAAACGATAAAATGCTCCGCTAAAAGAGGCCATCATAGGAGAGAATAATAAAAGATAACGATAATAATAATTATACAGAGAGAGGAGAAGAAGAAGAAGAAGGAGAACTATAAGAAGCATAAAAGTGGAAGCGACCAGGATTACGTGTGTGCGCGCGTGTTTTAAGGCCTTTATCGCGCTGGAGAGAAATATGCGCTTCGCGTAAACACGGAAATGCCATTTAACCTTGTTCCCTTATTTTAATCGAGCACGTGCACACGGACGGACGTACGCACGCGCGCCGACACGCACACCGCGGCAATGTCGCCGGAGAGCAGATAGAGGCCAGATTAAGTATAGACTCGCAGCACTAAAAGGAAGTGAAGCATTAGAGATTGGCTATCTAGATTTCTAATGTTGCGCGGCGGACGGCCTGGATATCCAGTCCGGCTGCTAAAAAAATAATCTGTCTCAGATTTTTCTGGACAGCCGCTAAACGTCTTCCTCCGTCCACATTGCCGCTAAAACGGTCCGCAAACCCACATTCCGAAAAGTGCACTCGCAGAACGCGGCCAAGCTGCAGCGAGCGGTGCCGGCACGCACTCTATATAAGTATAGTACCTCTATACCGAGAGGAGCAGGTCGGCAAAATTTACGAGAAATTCTGGTGGGCTATCGGCAGTTACCATCTCTAGACTTGCCGTTTCGGTACTGCATAAAAAACCCGAAGCACGACAGGCGGATTAGGCCAAAGCGAAACATCAGTCGCACTCTGACCGAATGGCGATGACATATCGCCGACTGCGACAACGTCCGCAGATGAATGAAGAAAACACGTCATATACGCATAATATAATAAAAGATGGGAGCGCAGAAACGGGGCGATAGAGCTTTTCAGCGGAACAATAATAATCGTCAAAGGTTTTGTTTTTTTTAAAGAGTTGCCGGTGAAAAAACGCGCGAAATCGGCACTGAACTCGCAATTTTATTTCCCTTCCCGCGACATACATACAAAACGGGAAAAAGTCGCTGTTGTCCCTTCTGAAAATCCCCCCTTCCCGGGTTTTTTCTGTTTCGAGCCACTTTGCAGTCGGCATATTTTGTTGTTCTCTCCTTAAATCCCCCTTCGCTATAACACTATTATTTAAAGGGAATATCCGTAGAAAAACCACCTTAAAAATACATTAACCAGATCAAACGGTTTTTCTCTATTCACACCTCGGAGGATTTTTGCTAATTATATCTAGTGTAACCCCGGTTTTCCCTATCTATCTTCCCCTACTTTTTAACCGCTTCTTCGGGTTTTTTTTTGGCTTTTTTTTCCCCCGTAGTTTCCGACTAATATTATTCGTTAAGTAGAGCGCTATTTTGAAAAATGTTTCCCCTTTTATTGACCTTGCAACAACTATATCCGGGGATAATGCTACACAGTCGACTGAAGAATATTTTTCGTTTTATCATTCCAGTATGTTTGTTAAAGTCGAAGGAAAAATTTTTGTATAACCGCAGCTATTAATAAATTACGTCTAATTTGTGAAATACAAACTGTTTTTCTGTTGTTTTTTGACTTTTCTTAAATTCCAAAATTCGGCACAACTTTTTAGAATTCTCATTGGAATTTTATCGGACCAAGTTTTCCTCGTTCTAAATTAAACCGAATTTAATTATCGTCAATTTTAAACAATGCTTTAGGGTGTTGATTTATATCTGGGAAATGAAATTTTTTGGAATTTTCCGACAAAGTATTTTGTTGTACCTTACATCACACCGATATATGCTCGTCATTTCGACGAAAGTAAGCTAAAAATTTTATTATATATTAAGTGAAATTTAAATACACCGATATAAAAGAATTATTTAATTTTTATTATCATATATAGTCGACGCGTTGAACGTAAGCAAAGCTTCACTATCACGGAAGTTATTATAATATACAAAATTTTTAATAAAGACAATGATTGAATATAAAAAATAACGGATGAAAAATGAATGATTTTTTATATTCAGTCATTGTCTCCATTAAAAATTTTGTATATTATAATAACTCCGGTGATCATGAAGCTTTGCTTACGTTCAACGCGTCGACTATACATAATAAAAATTAATTATTCTATTTCGGTGTATTTAAATTTCACTTACTGTACAATATAAATTATATTAAATATTGAAGCTAAATTTAATTTTTTTTTTTTAATTTTTAGAAACTGCTCTCAGAATTATATACTATGTGATTCTTCTCGCGCGATAGATAGATTCCTTTGAATTATTTTAATTCTACCGTTTACGCCAACCCCGGAACAATAACAACACCGTACTCTTTCATCCTGGTGCTAAAGCCCGCTTATTCAATTGCAATTTCACGAAGGAAATGTTTACGATTAAGATATTAAACACCCTGTTCCCAGCAGAGAACTACTTTACACTATTATTTCATTGTGTTGATGATATTTTAAAGAGTTATTATCGCACTCTTTATGTCGGTGTGGAATTTAATTATTCCATAACAATAAGCTGCTTTAACGGTGTCAGCTGAAAAAAGAAAAAAAAAAAAACAGAAACTAATTTTTTTGTCATACGTACACTTGTTGCATCTCTAAAGCGTGTTGTGTACGTATACAAATTAAAAATTGTTGAAAAGAGGTCAGATAAACCAGTGACGGATCCACGGGGGGGAGGGGGGAGAAATAGAGGACATATCCCGCCCGAAAGAACCGAAGCCCCTATGAAAAAATTTATTACAAACAGAGGAACTTAATTTATACTATAAAAGATTTGAATAAATGTTACACCTAGGGATTTAATTATCTACCGAAAAATTGAAGATTTTTATTCGAAAAGAATTGTAATGTTAACTTTAAATATGTATAAATATGACCTGCAAATTTCAAAACAATCGATGCAGCAGTTCTCTTTAAAAAAATTCCCGAAAATAACCTTTTTTTTTAGCCGGTCACACTAGTGGTGGTGCTCCTTAATGTTACGTTTTTATTCTCTTTTAAAAAACGCACCTGTCATCAATCTTTTGTCTTTTTTATTTTGCAATTTTAATTAAAAATAGAGTTCAATGTGCTCATGAACAAAGAGAATTCGGATCGGATTACTAAGAAAAATGAAGTAAAGTGTCTAATGAAAATACTATCTTACTATTTCTAAACTATAGCATATTTAAGGTATAATTTTATAATTTCGTTTTATTTTTTTCATAACTAAATATAAGACAAAAGTTAAATTAAAAATTGTAATAATTATGTATTTTTATTAAAGAGGTGGTCGCTATTTGATTTTCTTTATGAAACAAGGGTTGCCTACCGTAAAAGACATCACGTAATCATATAATCCCCCCACTCCCCTCAAGAAAAAGTCTCACTGGATCCACCCCTGGATAAATCGATATTTATTATTATCGAAGAAAAAAAGTGAATAAAAACATTGATAGTTTTTTTCGCGCGATAATATCATTTCAAGCGCGCTGATTCGATACCGATTTTAATTTTACGTGACTGCAAAAAAAAAAACTTATAATAGTACACGTATATTTAGAAACATGTACGTGGTGTGTAATATTTTTTGTTTTTACATTACTGGTAAATAGCAAAAAAAAAAAAAAAAAAAAAAAAAAAAACCTACATTTAGTATCGGTTATATTTTACAGATTCAACTATTAATCTAATGATGACTCGTTAAAAGTGCAAATGGTTCATTTGTACTACGTAAAAAGGAAATCTAAAAAAATAATTTTTTTATTTTATTCCACTTTATTCCTTTTTTCTTTTTTTTTTTGCTTCGTTTATTTTATGCAGATTCATTTTGGAATTTACTAGTCAGTTTCGAAGTGTATTTAGAAGTTGCTTGCTCGGAATTTCCCTTTGTTATATCCACTTTATTGAGTATTTCAAAAAAAATTTTAATCAACCACGTACAGAAGACATTATAAAATTTTATAAATGGTAAAAATATCATCTTTAATGCGGTAAATAAATTGTAGGATTAATAATAATAATAATAATAATAGGAATAATAATAATTTTTAAATTTATTAAGACACAACAATACCTCTTATTACAATTTCAATCTACCTTTTTTTGTTTTGTTTTTTTTTCAATATTCAGAACAATACAATTATATCAAATCCTGTAAAATTTAATGATAATTTGACTGTTATACAAACAATCCAAAGGAGTTGAGAAAACTGGAGACTCGTCTTGTGAATCGTTCATTATAAATTGTTATTGAGATGTTGTATATTCAGCAACCGTTTCTAATCGAATGCAATCGAATTAGTCTGACTCGATCGACTTGATTTGATCTGACTGATTCGATAATCAGCCTAACACAGATACGATGTAACTATTAAATGTAGCAACCTGTTTCTCTTTCCCTGCCTCTCGCCCAGGGTTGCATTAGACAAAAAAAGAGGAAAATACTCCGAGACAAAATTACCAGCAACAAACTCTGCTTACACTTATTGAACAGAATGCGTTCGCATCGCGCTGTTCATTTTTCGCTACGTTTATATATAAAAATAAAACCGTAATTATGCGCCCAAAAAAATGTTCAATATTCCAAATTTTAGTAAAAAATGTTCAATTAACGAGAGAAAAGAAATGTTGAGATTATTCTCATATTCGTAAGTTCTGTTATACAAAACATAAATGAAACGTATGAATAATAATAATAATAATAATAATAATAATAATACGATTCCTGTATTCTAAAAACGCCTCTTTCTAATAATTAAAAAATTCATCCGCAAACTCAACAAATATACTTTTTTAATTCGAATTTCAATCGTAAACCTTTTTCCATTTTCCAAATTTATAGTAAATATCGATCTTTTAAAATGCGTATTAATTCCCTCGCAACTACGTAAAATATGTATAATTTTTACGTTTAAAATTTTATTATTACTACCGTTTCTATTAAAATCGAAATCATTTTAATCTTGGGGGGTAATTTTTTTGATTCTTAATTAAGAGAGGATAATAATAAGTTTTGTATTTAAATTTTGTGGTAAAACATAATAATTTTAACTTTCCTGTACAGGTGGCAATGCGCTACTTTGAAAGTAATAAAATACGGTCATCTATAGAACAACATGTGCACGATGTGTGGGAGGGTTACATTGTCGGTTTACGTTCTGCGACTCTTCATTAACGATAACAATGCGACATTAGCAGGGGAGAAAAAACTAGCACAGAAGAATGAAACACATTTTGGCGAAGGTGGTGGTACATCAGCAGGTTAATTGCATTTCGTGAAACCGGATGAAAATAGACCGGAAATTAATTCGAAATCTAATTAAACGAACCCATCCTCGTTGCTTAGTGAATCGCGTCAAAGAGTCAAAAGCCGGCCCGCACTTTTTGATGAGATTTTGATATCTTAATGATTCACATGCTTCATCTTTGTGCACGGCATTACGCGAGAACTGGAAAAGTAACAACGTCACTGGCAGACTGCAACTATCCCACTACACATTTGCCAGTAATCTCTCGAAAAATCACGCACAGCTAATATATTTCACGTGAGAAAAGAACAACCTTTCCCGACCAGAGTTTTACTTTTCCTCAAACGACCGTAATCTTTAATAGGAAACGTCCGGACACGAATGATTTATTTCCCAGAATGAAATATAACAAAAATTTCAAAAAAAAAAAACAAAAATTTAAAGAAAGCAAGAAAAAACAAGTAAAAACAAGAAAACCGAACAGCAATGAAAAACAATTTTTTGCTAACATTTAATAAATGTATATAGCTTAAAAATATATATAAAAAAAAAAAAAAAAAACAGTATCAAAATTTTACATTTTTCCTCTCACTACTCCGATTTCTTTATCATCCGTATTCGATCTCTTACTCATACTGTTCTCCCACCTCATTCTATCCACTTCGATTTCTCTGGGTCCCAGCCAAATTGTGCTAGCGAGAGTAATAGTAGATGATTCCCCAGTTCAGATCCGCTTTTATTTCACAAAATTTCCTGCTTCTAATTCGATTTAATAAAAAGTTTCATACTAGACTCCTCAGGTCAAATATTTACGTCTCTTCCTTTTCCAACCAATTTACACCTATCCATTCGGCTTAATTAGTCGGTGTCTTTGTTTTAGAATTTTTTTTCGCTTCGCCGTTCCGCCATCGCCTCTATTATTCGTTTACGTCTTAATCATATTCTCCTTCCTTCTTCGTTTTTGTTTTTTCGTTTTCGCACCTTCCGCTGATTGTCCTCTCCAATTAACGACGAAGCTGTCAGCGATCCTAATGGTATCTTCTTCGAATGTCCATCCTCTTGAATAAAGATGCTACGCTCTATAATCCGTTTGTCTTTTAAACTAATCCTTATTGTGTCTCTTCTTATCATTCCAATCGATATATCCTTAGTTCTTATATTATATCAACATCTGACCGAGTCTATATCTAATTGATTCTCCTCCTTCATATTCCGCTGGGTTAAGAGATACGTATCCAAGAGAGAGAGAGAGAGAGAGAGAGAAAAATATATATTTAAAATTTGCAGTTCCATCTTGGTTCTTCACAACTGCGGTATGGTAATTTCACCTGACCGATTATAGTTACATGGTACTCGGACAGGTGCAAATTTAAAAAAAAAAAAAGTTATCCCGAGAAACGCCGCGATTGTTGCGCGATCTGAGCCGGGAAATGATGTGCTGCCGAAAATAAATTTTTCTTAAAACTTCGCTGTAATCGAAATCTGAAACAACTTCTATTTCATTCGATTAATGGAGCTTGTTTTCTTTTTTTTTTTTTTATAGGAAGTTCTGACGTTTAAAAATTACTGCATAAACGCCGTTCAACTATTTATGAACGTCCCCGAGTTTTAAACTTCACCGACTATTCTATATCGCAATTTATGTCGTGCGATAAAAAAGTTAGAGAAAAACCTCTTTCATATGGCTAAACCTATGAAACAATTCATTCGTTTTATCACATCCACACTTTTTCGCAAACTCTTCGCTCTAAAAAAGTCAGAATTCGACCGAATAAACTATTTTGCATTTTAGAACAATGTTAAATTCTTCGTTAAAATCAAATGCAAAATCGTTTTTTTTTTTTTTTTTTTTTTTTTTTTGGTTTTTTGTTCAATAACAGTAGAAAATTCCGTAACTTTCCCGGCAGGGTTCTGAAAAAAATGATAAAAAGTGTAAAGACGATAAAAAGAAAAAACGCACATATGAATTAACCAAACGATTAAAAACGTCGCATATCCGCTGAAGAGAATGAATTAACCAAACAGCCGATGATGACGCTCTGTAGCACTTAAACCGAAAGTTTGGTATTTAAAAGCTAACATTATCTTAAAAAGTTGATTGTGCATATCTGGTTATTTTCTAAACGATTGTGTGTATAGGAGTTTGTACAATTCGCAGAGCAAATCAGTTGACCAAAAATTAAATTAACGAAATAATTCCCGAAATCGAGAACATCTGAAATTCCCTATCGGGCAGGATAAGATGATAAAAAAAACTTTTGAAATACATATACATCATCGGAATGTAGATTTTTTAATCATAAATACCTGGATAAATGTGCCGATAAAATGTGTTATTTAATACATACACCTTCTTATATTCGGACCCAGTACGTCAAAAGTCAGGGGCGGATAGGACAGGGAGGGGATTATATAACGTACGTAAAATTTGAGAAATACCTCCTTGTTTCATAAAGAAAATCAAATAGCTACCAGCTCTTTAGAAATGTTTCTTAAAAATACATAATTATTACAATTTTTAAACTTTTGTCTTATATTTAGTTATGAAAAAAATAAAACGAAATTATAAAATTATACCTTAAATATGGTAGTTTCGAAATAGTAAGAAAGATAGTATTTTTATTAGACACTTTATTTTATTTTTCTCAGTAATCCGATCCGAATTGTCTGTAAGCAAGTTTAAATATTTTTCATTGAACTCTATTTTTAATTAAAATTACAAAATAAAAATGGCAAAAGATCGACGGCAGTTAGGGTTTTTAAAAAGAGGATAAAAAAGGAACATTAATAGTTTTACTAGTAAAAATAGTATTAAATATTCATTATTCAAATTTGTAGGTAAAATTCGTACAAATCGTTTACAGCGTAAATTAAATTTCTCTGTTAACAATTTTTTTCATAAAAGCTCCGGTTCTTTTAGGAAGGGGGATGTTCCCTATCCCTCCTCCCCCGTAAAACCACCACTGTGAAATGGCCCTGCTTTGCGATGTATTCGAGGCGGGAAATTATCAATTCAACAAGATCTACTTCGGTAAAATTTCGCAAAGTATGAAAATTCATGAACAAAATTTAAACTATTAAAATACCCGACGAGACAATTTTGTTTATAGTATATTCTAGACTGAATAAATCGAAATTGTAAATTTCGCCTTAAAATTGAAACCCACGCTTCATAAAAAGCGGCAGTACCATTCTATTTTCTTAAAATAAGTTGTAGGTCTCATAGGGCAAGCTGTGTGAGTGCCCGACACTCTTATTATCGTTTATTCAGTTTATACACACATTAAAAAATTATATTCATACTTTTTAAACGAAATCGAAATAAATACGCCTTAATTAATATAATATATGTCTTATAAATATTTATAATAATATACGCTTTCACTCTAGATAGGCATACACACCAAACATAAAGATTGTTTATGTATTCAATACGCATACACTTATTCTTCTTTAAGTAATACAGTAGAAAAATATCGGAAAAGGAAAGACGCAAGAGAATCAAAGAAGAAAATATATATTCAAATTATTATATAACTGAATTATATGAATTGAAAGAGACCTAGTTTGGTTTTTTATTCCTTACACCATTCCTTCAGCCATGTTTCACTACTTCCTTTTTCCATACACCAATACTGTTTTCCTTTAAAAATGTGACTGGGAATATTACTCATTATTTTAATTAAGACCGAATTATTTATGTTATCGATTCGTAGATTAGACCCTCTAGGATAAATGTATATTATACTTAGTTTTCAGTCGGTTGCCCAACCATTGTTTATTCGCCGTTCTCAGCTTAAGTATCGCTTCTTAATTAAACGGCTTCCCATCTCCTCGTCCAAACTTATTTCCTCCTATCTATATATCAAAAACTGCTGGCTTTTTTCTCCTCATAAAATCCCAATCCTATCGCTCATTCCTACCCGTCTTTCTAATTTTTCTCCTGTTGTCCTTTCCTACAACACTCTCCCGTACTTCTTTCATGGCTTCAATAGCCTATGGCAGCCTATCAAATTTTCCGCCCTCTCACTTCGAGCCAATTCCTCCTCTCACGGTGCAGTCAACAATGAATTTCTTCATTTGTTGAATTCCTCTTTTCCTGCTCATGTATTGATCTTTACTGATGTTTCCACGAGCGAGGACAGCGTGGGTGGTGCGTTTACTGCTCCATCGCTTCGACATTCTGAGTCCTTCCGGCTTCCTTCCGTCTGCTCTATTTTTTCTGCCGAGTCGATCGCCATCCTTCAGGCTATCTCTTATATTTCCTCTTTAAGCGATCTTTCCCAATTCCTCATTATTTCCGACTCTAAGGGCGTCCTTCAAGCCCTATCCTCTCCTCCTTCACATTCCTATCATTAGTATTATTCTCTCAATTCGTTCTCTTACCTCCACTTTGCAGTCATCCCGTTCTATTCTCGTTGATTTTTTGTGGGTCTCCAGTCATTCCGGAATTGATGGCAATGATGCAGCCGATTCTTTGCCTCGTTCTGCTGGTCGCCTTGATTCATTCCTCTCAACCATTTCCCTGCTTCAGATATCCTTTCCTTATCCACCTCCAATCACGCCAGACTACTTTGGTGGGATATTTATCCCTCCCTATTTTCTAATCGTCATTCTCATTACCGTTTCATTCAGCCAATTCCTCGTTCCCTGTCTCGGTTCCATTCTATTCCTATTGTCTCCCTAATTCGTCTCCGGATCAATCATTCTCTCCTCCCCTCCCCATCGCGCTTTCGATTTGCTCTATCGCCTTCTCCTGATTGTTCTCTTCACGATTGTGATCCTCCTCGTACATGCGATGCTAATCACATTTTCCACGAGTATCCTGCTCTTCGTAATGAACATTCCACTTTAAAACGGTCAGCTCTTGACATTAGGTCTCCCTACTCCCTATAACTCTTCCTTTATCCTCTTTTTTCCTTCATCTTCTGCGGTGTCCTCACTGCTGTCCTTTGTTGCGTCCATTTCGGACCGCTTAGTTATTTAATTTCTTAGCTTAGTTTTCTTGTTGTTGGGTCAATGCCGCTGGCGCGCCCAAAAAAATAAAAAAAAAAATACTTATCTTGTTGTTTGAGTTTTTTTACAACCAGCGCGTGCGCGAAAAGGATGAACAATAAATAAATAAACGTATAGAAATTAGATAAAAATATTACTGAATATTCGAAATTTCCGAAAATGTGGAGAAAGGAGAGAAGAAAAAAAATGGTTTTCTTAAAGCGAATTTTGCCGTTTTTCATTTACGACCGAAATACCCATGCCGCAAACGTTTTTCCTCGTCGGTTAATATTAAGTAGAAGAGCTTTAATAATGCCCAACCGCTTGACTCTTCTCTATTAAATCACACTGAGGAGTCGCAATAGTAAGGTCTCTGCGAAACGAAAAATTCAGGTGAAATCGACACCTTTTGAAAAAGTTCCGTTCCCACACAAACACATACGCATACGAACCAGTCGAGCGGTCGACGCAAGAAAAATATGTAGCTGCACATCGGGGTCACTCCGACCGATCGCGTCCATCGCACAAAGCTAATTACCGTTGGCGCTATTATATTGCCAATTGCCATTGTTATGCCGCTATTATAATTATTATCGTCATTACTACTTTTCCCCCACGCTTAATACATATACCTATATAGGTATATATAGGTATATAGGTATGGGGGCTAGCTAGTTTGGTTGCTTCGGAATACGAGTAATCTGTGATAAGCGGGATGTGTTACCGGCTTGCGCTGCATACATTAATAGCGCGTTTAATTAGTTAGATAATTTACTAGAGACGTTCTGCTCGTAGGAAAACTTTTAACGCGCTCCTGCAAACGAACACACATAAAACACGTTAGCCGTCATTTAATCGCGGCCGCACACAGATGCACGCGTACGCAGGTAAAAAAGGTAGGCGCCCTGGGCGTTATTTTAATGAATGTAGCGACGCTGGTAAGACGGTAGTGCCGGCTTGACGCGATAGTACGGAATCGTAGTAATATCTATTTAGCAGCGACGGAGAACCGTAAGCGACTAGCGCGATTGCCTATGAAAGCACCAAAGGGCACTCCACTCTCGGGAGTCGTAACTCTTGCCGTTCGAAGCGACATTTGTTGCCTCGTAAAAATACTTACGCTCGCTGCAGAGACAATAATAACTCGCAACAAGTCCCCCCCATATGACAAATAATGCACATACTTCTGTATCGGTCGTCGCAGCATCATCTGGGTCGCACTATCTTGGCCCATCTTTTTCCGGTGCCGTACCAGTTCGGAAGAGTCGTGTCGTTATGTTTTAGCCGGGAAAGGAAATTTTAAAGAGGAAACCAAAAAATGGAAATATTTTACTTCTTAGCGAACGCGCATTCTGCTCGCTGTCTATGTTAAATGTGTCACGCCGATTAAAATATACAAATTGAACTCGACGGGGGACAGGCCGTATATTTTAATATCGTTTTCCTTCTTGGTCGCGTTTATCCGCGGTTTTCTTCTCTCTCCGTCCGCTTCTCTTGGTAGTTTTTTTCAGCGAACCGACTAGCGGAGTTCGAGGGAAAATCCAGTTGCGCTTGCATCGGACAAAATGGGGACCTCGGCGCGACACGTCGGAAATTTATGTATTCGCGCGCGACACGCGAGAAACGCAGAAATTAAAAATTACCACTAACGGCCACCCAGGATAAATGAAGCCGTTCTAGGGGGCTTAATTATCTCGCCTTCGGGTAACTCTGTTTGCAGCGACATTAAAACCGTTTCTGCTATTACCGGCATCGTAGTTTACAGCATCCATCCCCGTTCAATCTTATTTTTTCGGGGAGAACATTAAAATACGCACTTTTTGAAACTATAAGTGTGTAATTCAGTTCAGTTTTTAATGAAGAAAAAGCAATATCAAAAAAAAAAAACAACAGATAATCTACTTGATCCGGCGTCGAAAGAACCATCTGTAGCCATGCACGTAACTTTTTTTTTAGTAAATATCCGCAGTTCATCATATGTACTTTTTTTTAGCTACCGGGCTTGGATTGTGTAGCAATTAAACATTTTTTCTAGCAAATCGCGTTTTTCAAATCTCTTTCGCATAATACAATATGAGAATATTCTAGTTAATGTATTACACATGTATTTAATTTTATGGAAAAATTCTCGGAAGACCGATTTTTATTCATTTTCCGAAAAACCCCCGATTCTTTCCCCGGGAAACATCGCAAACCCTCATCTTAATCCCATATTGACAACAAACACGATGTTGGTTCTGCCAACTTTACGTGAACTGCTGCCCGCTCTACAACGTAAAAAAGAATGTAAAGGTAAATATCAGCCGTTCCATCAAAGAACGAAACCGAGATGCGGTTTTTTAGAAATAATTCGAAAACTTCCTTAAAGTCCTTCGGATGGAAAAAAAAAAAGATATAGGTATATGCTCGATGGCGACTGAATTTTCTGTTAATATATATGTCATACAAAAGCGGCGATGGTTTTAATATAGGTTTCGATCGTCGTCCGCCTCTATTGCACTCTTTCGGACAACTTGGAATAAACGATGTTTAACAATTATTATAATTCTAATAATAAAGCGTACACGTACATACGGAACATTTCTTTATATACTTTCGCAGGGCAGCATCTCTTCAACTTCATAGTTTTCTTGGTACTCGCCTTCTCTTAGCAATCTCCGCTATTTTTCGCTTTAGTCTCCTTCCTGCATCATTTTCTCAGTTTTCATCTGCATCTACTACTCCATTTTGTCTTTATCAAATTACTTCGTTTGTGGCGGCCCCTCGATATCACATTTTATTTGAATGTGTGCCCTTCTCTGCTGAGCAAAACTTGATATCCCTACATCCCTTATATTCTCTCATTTCCTTCTGTTTCGATTATTCCTGCCTTTGAAGATCATCTGTCTTTAAACGCGTAAGAATATAAATTTATTTCTCCTCCTCTTTCCATTATTTAGGCTGAAATTCTTGCCGTCAAATCCAGATAAAAAAAAGGAATGCATATTTCGGTTGTTTATTGACGATAATGAATTTAAATAATACAAAAGTAACATGTATATTCGAAAAATTCCGCACAACACTCGATTAGCCTCCCCAGAAGATGCTCTCCGCCGAAATGAGCATCGTTACATCACCAATAATTACTGAGTAGCGTCAGCGACCTATTTGTACAAATCTGTTTAGCTTATTGAAAAAAAATAATGTCCGAGAATTGACGCGTACTTTTTCCAAAAAAAAAAAAAATAAAAACAAATAAATAAATAAAAACAGCGACTTAAAAGATGTATTTAAAGATTGAAAATTCCCGAATCTAATTACACGTAATTTCCATGGTAGCGCGTACATGTTTCGCAAGTCAAACGACATTTCGCCGCCAAGCAGAGGGAATTTAATAAATAAAAGAGTTTAGCCGATAAGAAATTTTACACACTTATAGTAATTAAATTTAAATGTATAAATGCACAAAAAATTGACTATTGCGATTATTAAGATCAGCACGTTACCATTAATATCAAATAGATGGAAAAATAACGTAATTTAAACTATGGAAAATTAACTATAAACAACTAACTATCGCTCCGAACTACTTTTATGATTGATCGTGAAAAATAGTGGTTTGAACGTCTCGATGTTGTTTACATTTTTATTTTCATCATTTAAAACATAATGACCGTTTAAATAAGGCATGCTGGTATTAAATAAACTGCAAAACGAGGTTGAAGCCTTAAATCGAACGACGGCTCGTTTGAACCTCGTTATTTAAATTCGTAATAAGATGAATATATCATTCGAAATAATAATACAAAGAAGTAATGCGGGAAAATCCCTAAAGTTTGAACGGGGTGCATTTACATAGTTCCTTTCACGAACAACAGGGTCCACCGTCCACAAAAATTTCCTGAAGTGCTGGAGCGTAAGAAAAGAAAAAAAAAAGTAATTTAATTAAAGTCGCGAAAAATAAGCTCGCTCGTGCAGCTATATCAGCGGCAGATTTAAAGCCGACTAGAGCCCCATACCTAAACGTATTTTTTCGTTTCTGCGTACATTTTTCAACGGGTCTAAATTTAAACAAAAAAAAAACTAAACAAGATGACAGCTGTAAAATGAAATAAATATTGAATCAAATAAACTAAAAACCATAAAGACGACATCCATAGATATTTGGCGAACCTCTTATCAAAATTCTAGAAAAAACGAAGTCTTACTATCCAGACTAAGAACAGATCACTGAGCTCTCATTCTCACGGTTATATACTAAACAAACAGCCTCGTCCTATATGCGAATCCTGCATAGTCGTCCCCATCTCCATCAAACACATACTAATCGATTGTCCAAAATTCCCAAAGAAACCTACACATGCGAAACGAATCTCTTGAATCCCCCTACTTTCAGACAATGTTATCAAAACACTCAAACTCTTCTCCTTCCTGAAAGCCACCAATCTCTACTCCCTAATATAAATCCTAATATCCACAATTAAATCTTATTATTACGTATGTGCATGCGTGCTATCATCGAATCCGCCGTTGACAAGAATCGGGAAAATAATTGTTATTAATACAAGTTTATCCTCTACTCGAAGAGCGATGATAACTCTCACAGCTGACCAAACGTCATCCGTAACTGTGTTGTTTCCCTGCCTGAGTTTAGTGAAAAACAGTTTTTAACTACTAAATGTCTACAATGTCGAACGCGTGAACGGTTAAATCCTATTACCTTTCACAAAACAGTCAACTTTCGTTTCTAATGATACGTTTCCATCCGTTTTTTTTTTTTTGTATTTTTTTTTAATATTGCTCCGATCAAAGTTAATTCTGTTGATTTCTTTAAAGAACAATTCTGCCGCCATTTTTATTAATTATATCCGCTGACATCTAATTTAATCAACTAACATTCACCCAGACAGACTACCTGCCATATCTGGCTCCATACTTCCCTGAAAATACTTCTAGAATCGCTTAATACCACAACTGCATTGCCACTGTTTCCGAATTTTTCGCTCCAACATCCAGCAAAGTAGACAACAATATGAAACTCTTCAAAAGCAACCGCTTAGCCCGCTGCTCCGTGTAATATTCGGAGCGGTATACATATCATGTTTAAAAAATAATACGAGTAAATAAAAATAAATAGGTACAAATAAATAAAGAAAAATCGCTCAAATATGGTTTAGAAATAATTGTTCAATGTCGGTAATTCTTCACCGGTAATTCGCACACTACATATATGTGTATGTTATATGTATATCGGAAAAAATTGTTGAAAGTTCATTATGCGGATAATAATTTCTCCAACAGTTTACGCAATTAAGTGTATACATTTTTAGGTATACAACTATTTGGGCGGATTATAGAGATTGTCTCTTTCAACCTGGAATATTCGCGTAGCCATCTGATGTGTAATTTCGATCAGTATATAAGAATCTCGTAAATTCTCACGGTGATTTCAGTTAAAAATAAGTCGTAAATAAATATTACAGAATTAAAAGCGTTATTTAAGTGTATGTGAGTTCAGAATATGTGTGAAAATTTTAGGTAATTATTAAAATTGTTTAATGACGAAAACCGAAAGAACAATTAAGGTTAATAATAGAAAACAAAAAAAAAAAGGGAATAAGTAAAAGGGTTCCTCCTTGAAAATCAAAAACTATATGTATCGGCGGCTTGTGGAAATTGGTTAACAGACGGTTTTTACAGAAATAATTAAATGTAGCGTATTATCGCGTCCCGTTTGTTAAATATTAAATGATAAAATTATATTCACTATAAAACAGACATCTTAAGATTGAATATAAATTGTTATTACTATAATTTATGTTTATTATTTAGGGCTTATTAAATTTTACAAATTAATTACCATTATTATTGGTTTCTTTATATGCGCAACTAAATTTTGCCAATTTTTGTTTATACGCAAAATGAACCAGAAGAAAAATAAAGAATTTCTAAATCGTACACAGGTATTGTTTTTCTCTTTTTTGTTTTACCGCCATTATACTCTTTCCGATATGTTGAAAATATGTTTCCAGAATTTATTTTCATAATATGTGAAATTTTCCGAGCGTATTTGAAGGAAAAAAGAATATGGAAATCTTTGTTTTTTTTTAGAATTTTAAAAGGAACGCTTTCTTTCCCTTCTGCATGTTGAAAAAGTGCGTAATTCTCAAAAAAAAATAAAAATAAAAACGGACGACTGCGTTTAATAATCAGAAAAATAAATATCGTATATTAATTAATAATCAGCGCTAAATTTAAAGTTAACTAGAACTGTTTCTGTTACGAAACTTCAATAATTATATTACGGTATAAACCAATGCAAGGAGATACAATAAATTATTTCTTACCACTAGAGCCAAAGTAAATCGATAATTTTTTTTTTTTTTATTTACTTACGTACAATTTTAATTTATTTGCCTATTCTCGTTGATTAATTAATTTATTTATCCAGAAAAAATTAATTACAGTCTGATCAAGATGACATTGAGAATAGAAGCGGAAGATTTAACGAAGAAAAATATTAAAATAGAATTTAACAGCTCCGGAAATGATATAAAACAAGATGTAAAGAAAAATTAAAAATAAAATAAAAACAGACGGACTTTTATACTTTTAGCTGACCGGTCATAAAACAGCATTATTCATTCAAGGGTGCAATTAAAAACCTCTGATTAAACGCCTGGTGCAGCAAACAGACAGGACAGGAGCAAGAAGAAATCTTCGACAAAAAAGTTATTCACCTGCACTTCGTTATTTTTTCTTGTATTTCATCGCTGCTTCGTCTTCTCCTTTTTTGTTAATGAAATATTATGAATGGGGCAATCAATTACGAAACGGAATTTCAAACAAACTCGCTGATAAGACAAACTGGTTTATAATTACTCGAACGTCTTCAGGCATTATGTGCTTCGCCCACCACTTTTTCTCGTAATAGTATTTCGATAATTCATTAATATTTTCCTCTTCTACTTAACCCAACTCGCAGTACATAGGAATTTTTCTGTGTTTAATCCGAATGAAAAAACCTACAGATTATTCCCTCGGGGTATCGATAATTCCTATAGAGCAAAAAAAAAAAAGAAATCTTCAAAATTGTGCAAATTTTTAAGTAAAACCTAAATAATAATGATAATAATTATTAATCACGAAACACGTGTCGTAATGATATTGGCGTACAAAATGAAATAATAACGAAAAAAATATATTTATTTTTTTTTTAAATTTTATTTTTTGCGAAAATGAAAATACAACAATCAAAGCCGGGCCAAAAAGAAAAAGAAAAACCTTTAAAAGTAATTCATTATCACCGATTATAAATAAAAACTGTTTTGCGAAATTATTAAAAATGCTCCCCATCAGGAATATTTGAACATATCTACAGGAATATACGGTATATTCCTTAATTTAACCAAAATGATTTAGCGGGATATTGAAAAAAATTTTAAGTTAATTTCGACGTGATTCTCAGACGATATTTTTTCAAATTTATCGCTATTCATTCGGTTGTTTGAGGGGGGATCTGTATATATTTTTCTACATTTTCCATACTTCGGTCGGATTTAATTGAAATTCCCGGATGGATCCGGCGTGTGTTGCAGTTATTTAAAAATACGACGTCATTAATGGGGTTTTTTCTTACGATTTTTTTCAGTAAAACTACACCGATATTTATTATTTGCGAATTGGTCAACCGTAAAGACGAATAAAAAGTACAAGAAAATTGCATTAAGCGAAGCCATTAATCTGTCTGACGTGCAAAATGTTTTTAATTTCTCAGCGAGAGGTAAGATTTATCGAAAGAGTATAAATGCAGTTTCGATTCGGAATATTCAAAGCAACTCTCGAAATCGGTTACGTCATACAGAATTTTAAGTCGCCAACCCTATCGTTAAACTTTTCCACGGGGACATATCACCATGAAAAGAGGGTTTTGCCCGTAAGACTTCATGCCTTATTAATAATAGAATAAGAACTTTCAGCAGATAAGGATGAACGGGAAAAAATTCTATTATTATAAATTATTATCCATATACCGAAAATTTACTATCCTACACGGACATACGAAAATCTTCAACAACTCTACAAGTGCGCGTGAATTTCACGAATTGACTTTTACGAATAAACTCGAAGAAGAATCAACAATTAAGCTCCAACAAGACAAAAAAAAAAAAAAAAAGGAGAAACGATAGGAATAGTGAAAGAAAATATTTAAAGATATAATAGGTCCGGTGAAAGCACCTCTCAACATCAAGCATCATGACTACACTTATTTGTACATTCTAGTAGTGTAGATTTCGGCAGTACCTATAAAATAGTGATTAGCACCAGTGAAAATATTTAGTTACGGATTAAACGACTATTTCGTGTACTCTTTATCGTTTAAACTTTTGGTACATCATTCGGCAATTAAAATCCAAATTCATTTGTCGCATTTGAAGTGAAATTCCCGTAATTTATATTAGGCAAGATCTTTAATTTATTTCAAAAGATAGTATATTAACAGTAATAATAATAATAATAATAATACCTAATAAATAAATTCAATCGGTTTAATCAATTTTAATTTTTTAATACACACATAGCTTTTATAACATGTACTTGTTACCGGATAAAGCCTACATATGCGAATATAGATACGTGAGCAATTGTCCATGGATCCCCAGTGCAATGCAGATATGTTGAAAGACAAAAAATTTTAAACCAACTGAATAAACCGTGTTTATAATCTAATTTGTTATTTAAAACAAAATAAAAAACGTATAATAAAGCGGATAAAATAAAACAAATTAAGGATGAAAAAGAGTTTATTCGAATGACATCAGCGATAGTTAAATGTAATAATAATAATTTCCATATTTTACTTAATATTAATTGCAACAATTAAAATGTGTTAGAGGAAGCAGTCGAAATGTTATGCACTTTTTGACATTTATTAGCCCTTCACCATGTTGAGGCCGTACACATTCTGTTTCCGGTATTTAATAATCTGGTTTTACCACAATAAACGAAAAAAAAAACGATTATCTGATCTAAATTTATACAATAATCTCATTTGACAATACTTATAAAACAACTCTGCAGCTGGTACCAATTCACCATTGTAAAATTTCGCTAAATGCTTTGCTAGACCATAAAATATCTTACATACGCCGTACTCTACATCTCCCACATATTTTTCCGTATCTGAGTCGTATCGCCCGATTACGAGCGTCGTGACTACCTATTTGTACATTCTGCAACGCGAGTGCACGCACT
The DNA here is from genome assembly GCA_039619475.1 of Icerya purchasi. NCBI lineage: Eukaryota > Metazoa > Arthropoda > Insecta > Hemiptera > Monophlebidae > Icerya > Icerya purchasi. Next base: position 570,058,389 of record CM077115.1, read on the forward strand.
CAAGTATACATTAGCAAAATATCTAAAAGATATTTCATGAGAGACTCCAAAAATCATACGAACAGATTAATTCAATTTGTTTACATAACCTTATTGTCATATAATTTTAATTGTGTTTCATCCTGTGGAATTTGCATTTTTCTGAAAATATTTTTAATGATTTAATTTGCTTACCATCTCATACGGCAATGTCTTACTATAGGGCTAAGGTTATAAGAACTTGGCGCTGCCACTAAATGTTTATAATGTTTTGCGTAATATTAAGTGCGTAATGAAATTTAATTCTATAAGGCATTCGAAATGAACAAAAAATTCAAACGAGTCCTATGAAAATGTATAATATATGTTGTTTTTTTTTTGTTTTTTTTTTTGACGACGTCAACATTGGTCCAAGAAATAGGGAAGGAAAGAAAAATCGAATTAGATCTTTACACGTCGTCAAATATGACAGAAAGAATACACAATAACAACAGACGGAGAAGGAATGAAGGAGATGAAAGGCGCGCTGTAAGGAGTAGGAAGATCCCAAAACTGACATGTAGAAAGAGGAACGTTCAGCAAAAAGGATACACAAGAGCCGATATTATAACAGACGGAGAAGGAAATAAGGTGATGAAGGGCGCGCTGTAAAGAAGAGGAAAATCCGAAAACGTGTCGTGCGTAAAATAAAAAGTAGAATGTTGGAGAGGACAAAATGGAAAAAAGATATAAGCGAGAAACGGAAAAACGATGAGGAAGCAAACTGTGTCCAAAGTGTAGACGACGGAATGCACAGAGAGATAAACGTTACAAAGGAGTAAAATTGAAAAACCAAAGATGGAGTGGAAGATCACCGGTTGCAATCGATAGATAATAGGAGTTAGGAATGAAGAGGAATAATAGTTAGTTCATAATTTTTAATTGAGCAGCTGTAAGGAGAAATACGATGCTGCCCCGGATTCGAAAAAGGCTAAAAAATCTCCGACTAGAAGAAGCTGAATGCGTTAGCAGATTTATCGAGTAATATCGATTTCAGAGTAGTTTTTTCCGGATATCCGTAAGAAATCAATTTTGATAGAGTGACGAAGTAAACGATTATGAAGTAACGAATAGAGAATTACATAGTCAGTCGAGTGGGAGGGAAGACGAGATGAAATAGTCTAATTGATCAGGTAATTTCATTTTTTTTTTTTTTAAATTTCGAAATGGTGATACTTTGCATATTATGAAAACAACACGGAATTAATAATGCGATAAAATTAAAATTTTAGAAGGGAAAAAACGGAATCACGGCAATGCACCTGCAGTAATCGTTGATAAATGTCTTGAAATTCTGTGTCGCACATTCACCATTCGATTTTGCTTTCATTCGCAGCAACATTGAACTTTTTATGGCTGAACTGATTAACAACTTTTTCAAAATCTTCGCAGCAATTAACATTTGAACGACGAAATTTTAATTGAACTAGTTCGAAACTTGTCAACGATGCTCTATCGAGTCGACAGCACGTTACATACAGGCATGCGCGGTGCAGTGTAGTATGGCATTACTACGCGAACACTTTAAACCCTTTTTTCTCAAAATCGACTTTTCCCACTACCGCGGGTCCTTTTTTAAAAATTAAAATTCATTTATGTACAGTATAAATAAAAACAACCTGAAATCGATCGTTGTAATTTGAAAATATTAAATATGTTTTTGTAATAGAAAAGTTACCTTTTTTTTTCTTTCTACGTGTATAATTTGGTAGACAATAGGGTGAATTTCATGAATTTCTTATTAAGTTTGACTGAGCGGAGAATTTCACAATGGCAAAACTTTAACCGAAACAGAACAAATTTCAAATGAAATAAAATCCAAATACCCGTTCGAATTTTTGAAGCAAATGTTGCTGCTACCTCCATGTACACATTAGTAATATAAGTTGAGATGGAGGAAAAAAAATGCTTGAATTTACAAATTAAGTATTTAACAACTTTCAGCGACAAAAAAAGTATATATTACTACTATTGCGTGTATTTATATATATGTATATACATATATGGAATAAATGTAATAATATAAATTTTAATTTTGTGTCGGTAAATATAATTTTCATGTAAAAATTTAAATGATTAAAAAGTTTCCATCGAAATATATATTACATTGTTTTTTGTTGTATTTTATTTTTCTTTCTTTTTTTTTTTTTTTTTTTTATTTAAAATATCTGGAGATCATCATCGGGATAATTTTTCGCTCTTATAAAAATATCGAATACTAATCGATTAGTAGATATCCTTAAAATAATCTCCAACTCATTCATTAAATAATCAGGTGAAGTAAACAGACATTTTTACGAAGAGTGTAGAGCGATAAGCATGTAGGTAAATATTGCGTTCTAGTTAAAGTTTCTATTAAGATAAAGTACAAACAAATTAGAATCATTTTAAGTCGTTATCGGAAAGAGCCATATGCCGTACTACTTTAAAGCCGTAAGCATGACGCTGAATTAATGCAAAGGAATACATACAGTCCTTGCACGTTGAAAAAAAAAAAAAAATAAATCAGAATTTAAAAAAAAAAACAAAAAAAACAAAGTCCTCAAATTTAAAATGGAATAGATTTACCATTTTACCAGTCACGAGTATGTTGCTTGTGTGCACACGTGAAGTATGGATACTGAACTGATTTTAGACAGTGAACTACTTGCCTTGAATGCGTAGCGTATTGAGTAGAAAATACGAAAGTCGCTGTTCTAAGAAGTAGCATTTGGTAGTAAATAAAAATTTTCAAACTGACCAATTCGAATGAAAAAAATATCAAAACCATTCGAGCAAATCCAAAAAAAAAAAGAAATCACAAAAATCGAGCACGGCAACAACCATTAGTTTTTGTGAGCAGCTAAAGTAAATATATAATTCATCGGGGAATGAAAAACAAGTAAAACCCACGTTGGCGAGTTTTGAAATAAATGAGCGCGTAGAATCAGTTTTAAGAATAATGTTTTGCTTCCTTTTTTTTTGATTCTAGTAAAGTTTATCTTATAGCCACATAAACAATGGAATTGAGCTCCGATTTAGCCTAAATTCTCACAGCAACTTTTTTTATCTTTCAAATAATTTTTGTATCTAATAAAAAGTATCAGTTTATAGATACTTAACGCGAGTATCTCGTTTATTCGTAAAACATTACATCATCTTAAGCAAAAATTTTATTGTAACATTTTTAAATTGTTAGCCTATGTAAACCATACTATATAGTTTACGTTCTGTTCTAGTTAATAATACCGCTCTCTTAAATTTTAGGTTAGCGAAGTGTCTCAATATAGTAGTATCATAAACGGGGGGGGGGTCAAACCACGCGGAAAAAAAGGAAAAAAAACAAAATGAAACTGGGAATTTATTATTATTATGATTTTGTTTGTTATTAATTCTTCATTAATCTTTATTTCGTTTCTTTATAACTTTAAATTTTTTTCATCTTGAATTTCCTTCGCTGCATACTACCCTTTAATTTTACCAATACTTCTTCCTCCATATTTTCTTTATTAATTCCTCTAGGTTGTGTATATAAAGAGTTTCATCATAATCCCTAGACCTGTACGTGCTTTTTCTAGTTGAGCATAATTTTTTACATTGACTTTTAGCTCTCAGTAACTTACTATGATAATATGCCGCTTTTCGTGCAATAATAATATCACAGTAGGGTAAAGAAGATGGTTTTGGCACAGTAGACGGGATCATATCTGTAAGCAGGAGAGTAAGCGATAATAAGCACCATATCACTAAGCCATAGTATGACGTCACTCATGCCCACACCATGATGAGGGTGCCCTACTGCCCGAATGTGTTCCATCCACCTCCATTCGCCCCATGTACCTGTAGACAACACGACCAAACAGCTCAGGGACCGGATGACCTTCAAACCCTTATCAGTAGCAAGAATGACTCATTTACCACTCATTCCCATCAGATGACGCATCCTTTACGGCCGCTTACCTTCTTCCCGCACACAAGTGCACCACCCGTTTCATCCATATTTTATACAAGTATATAATTGAAAAATTAAGAGAGTAAACCAATCCGTACTGCAAACGTCACTATATTTAAATGTTTGTAATAGACTTCGGTAAGAACTTTAACAGAGAAGATACATCCACACCTAAAACTGGAGCACTTATTCAACCTATCTGGCAGTTTTCCATTAATACGTATCAAGCTATCATTCATAGCTTGCGTTATATATCGTACACATGTTGCTGCCGGACATACAATTCTTTTACCTTCCACTGCTCGAACGTTTCTTCACCCACAACTTTTCGTTTTTCAGTTTTATCAAGCCATAGTCTGGTTGCTATAATATCGTTCCGCAGCATATGCGCATTGTCTTCCGTGAGCTTCCTCACAGATTCTAGGTCTTCCAATTTTTTTCTACAAGTCAGTAATCTTCTCCTGTATGATAGTACGTAGGACAACATCAACTGCCGCATAATGAGCAGCCTCATCTACGATAAACTTTTGTAGTTTCCCTTCTAGCACCTCCTCTGTCAGCATAGTACGTAGGACAACATCAACTGCCGCATAATGAGCTGCCTCATCAGCGATAACCTTTTGTAGTTTCCTTTCTAGCATCTCCTCCGTAAACTGTTTTTCCAAAGTCACACCTGTTGCTATTCTTAGTAAAACTTTCGGTAATATTTTTTTGTAAAATATAGCTCGGTAAATGGTAATTACGCATTTGGGAAATTACTCGTGTCACGAGATTTTTTTTTTATGGCTTTGATTGTAAATTACTTAATAAGCTGGTAGAAGTAATGAAAAAGTCGATAGATCGCTTCCTCGGCTTTTAAGTATATTAATTTTATATATTCTAATTTGAGTTTAATGTTAACTGTATTATATTACGGTTTTATTCAACGCTCCCTAACCTGTCTTTATGAGATGATAATAATTTTTACAATTGGAACGCAATAAACACCTTTGGATTCTTGATGTATTATAGAAAATTTCTTGTGAAAAAGTTTTACGATTAATTTCAGAAATTTATACCAACCGTATATATTTTGTTCGTTTCGTGAACCTTTTTTTCAAATGGTGAAAGCTTTATGATTTTTATAGTTACCCGGAATTAAATCTGCGAGACTTTCGACCTTACGCAATTACCGAATTATTTTTTGGGGGTTTTTAATCGCGGTTTGCTTATTTCTTTCGAAAAATAATTTAACAAATTTTATACGTCACTGTAAACAAAAATCAGTTTACTAATTTGCCGAACACGGTGAAAACCAACATCAATAGAGTATTCCAAGTGCCGAAACTTCCGCACATTTAAAGATAACCCATAATTTACATTTACTTAACAGCTAAATTCGAAACAAAAATTAAATTTCTAATACGGGGATTTCACGAAGTATCTCCGTAAATGTGTACTGTTTACAGAAACTTTTTTAAAACTTGCAAAGTTTTATTAGGACAATCGAACGAAATTTAATTACTTAATTAAGCTTTTCCCGGATAATGCAATCTGATGAATTTTCGCTTCTTTTAATAAGAAGAAAGTTTTAATAATACAATCACGAAAGGAACTTCAAAATCGCCGAATAAACGCGCCAAATACCCGAAAATAAAAAAAAAAAAGAAACATAACGAAATTGAAACCAAATTCAGTTCATTTATCATTTTAATGATGCAGGTAACCCGTTAAATATGGTCGATTTCGTCTTAAATAGAAAAAAAAAAAAAAAAAAAACTTTTAATTACTTTTAAAGAGCGAGCGAATGAATACATTCGACCCCGTTCATCAGTATTATCCATATTAATCCAATTTTTAAATATAATTTATCTTTTACTCCGAAATAGTTTAATTAAAAAGTATATATATCCAATTTACAATAGTAGAATATCTTTGCATTTATTCGTTCCAGTTCACATTTATTCTTTGCATTCTCACGCTTTCCCTCTTTACTATTCGGTCCCTTAATTGATATCAGATATTTCATTAAAAAGAAAAAAAGATACCCGCGATAATGTATACGAATATTTGTGTTTGCAACGAACCCATTTCGAGTTATTCAGGTTACCGTCTTATCACTTTTCTACGCATAAAAAAAAAAAAAAAAAAAAAAACCAAAAGAGAATGATTAGAGTACATCGTATTCTTGCTAACTACATATCTGAGTTTTACATCAACATTGGTGAACGGCTAAGACGAAAAACTTTATAAGCAAAAAAAAAATCTACGTAAAAATTTTGTTTAAAAGAAATTACGACTTGAATGGGGAGCGGCTGGTAAATGGGAAAAAATAAAAATAAAAGTGTTTATCTTTAAATGTGTTTGTGTATAATTTACACTGGATTATTATTAAGAAAATTGCAATAATTATATCGATGATATCCAAGGATCTCTATTCAAGATGGTGCGCTTAGAGGGTCCGATTTCCAAGTTTGAAATTCCGATGTTTCAAGCTAGAAAAATATCGCCGGGGGAATGCGTGTTGAAAGCTACGTTTTAAGGGAAAGAAGGGTAAACCGTGGTCAATATGGCTTGGTTACCTTCAAATAGGGATCTGTACCATCGATTTGATCGGGGAAAAAATTAAGTAAAATTTTTAAATTTTAAAGTTTCACGAAAGATTTGTTTCCTTTAAAGTACTCTTTTATGGTCAGTGTTTTAGCTTTTTTAAATTTTTTCTCCGCGCTACTGCTTAGAGAATATACTTCTTTTTTACTGTTTTATCCGCATCGGGTAGGGGAAGATTATTTACGGATAACGTTTTTCTGGATTTTTCTTATATACTTTGAATTTCATTTTTAACATTTTATTCTACGATGAGTTTATTTCGAAGATGAGTTCGCTTGAAATTTTTTCACATCTGATATTCTTCACGATTTTTCGTCGGCACCCGCCGAGGTTTATTCTATAGTTGTAAACTGTCATAGCATTGTAATATGTTCAAAATTTAAGGTGTTTATAAGTGTGAAGCGTTGGTTAAATTCGATACTTCTTTTTTTATCTTTTCTGTGTCATTTTATTAGGATTCCCCGTACATTACACGCTACGCAATCCTAAAAATAGTTGAAAAAATTAAATACTGTAAGCACATAATGTACACGTATACCTGTGTATGTGTGTGTGTGACTCTTGCGTGGAGGTCAGTAAATAGGCAGATGCTATTGTGCAAGTTTATGAAGTATCCCTACGAAAAAAAAAAAAAAAAAAGAAAAAGCAAAAGTAAACAGATAGCGGTAAGTAGACGTGGTTTGGTCGATTATCAGCGAAATACTTGGAAAACATGTCGTAGCCGCTAAATCGTCTCTCGACGATACTGAACCATTCGATAAATAGAAGTATATTACCGACCGACGCTATTATTAGCCCTAAAGTTTGCAACGTATTTAACTAAGGCAGAAAAGCGAGACATCCGAATGATTTGCAACTTCCAAGAAGAAGCCAAGTTGCTTTTTCGTTTCTTAATTTGCGCAATCGGTTAATTTTCCATCCGCCTAATATTTAATAATTCCGCAACTGTTGGCGTCCCGTAAAATTTACTAATTTATCAGAGGCTCCCTCTCCTCATTTAGTACTCAATTTATATCGCATCTCAAAGATTGTTCGAATTTTTTGATTTTTTTTTCAATTTCTGTTCACTTTTTACAACCTTTTCTGCCAAATTCAAATTTCAGCAGTAGTAGCGCCCCGTATTTTAAAGATCAATCGAGACGAATCAGTTAAAAATTCATTAATCTCGGTGCAAAGCCGAACTACATATGCGCACATATATCCACATTCCATTACGAATTATTAAAATAATAAATTTTGTTTTTTCAGCTTCGCAGCGGGTGACGATATAAACACGTACGTGAATATCACGACGCTTCTCTTCGACAATATTTAGTATTAAATTATTCTCAAATCTTTTACAATTTAACTACTGAAAAACAAATAGCGCGTGAGTAGTATCATTAATCTCGTTTGTTTCAAATAAAAAAAAATAATAAAAAAAAAATAAATAAAATGAAAAACTCATTCCTCCGATAAATTACAATTAATTTGCAAAAAGTCAGTTGCCTAACTTAACACTGCGATCAAGCATTTACTGGCAGCCGGTAGCTTTGAAGTTGCTCAGCCATCACCCGGTGACGAAGATCCAAAATACTGTTACAAATGAAATAATTTAAAAAGTAATAGTAATTTTAGTAACTATAATACTTCTAAATCTCTTCGATACGACTTGTATATTCTCATCATCTTTAAGTATAAGAGGAGCATCTTAAGCGAAGAAAAAATCGTACCGCAAAATTTGGAGATTTTCGATAAATTGCAAAGCGTCTTCACTTCGTTGCTGACACATATTAAGTAAAAACCGCCGAGTGTTTCGTCGTAACTAGCCAACAATTACGATTTTCAGTAGTCGCTCTCAACTTGAGGTCAAATAATGATTATGGCAGAGGATCATCCCAAAAGGAGGAACGAATTTGCCCCGCCAATACGTCGCTATTTGAACATACGCTTAGGGTACAGCATTATAAGATTATTTATTTATTTTTATTTATTTTTTTTATTTTTTTTGGTTTCATTCTGGAAGAAGGTTAGCGAAATTTTACATATATCGATTAGGTTAAATTTTTATTAAAATAAATTAACTAATTAATTTCATTTAACAACGTCTATATATTCATTTCTCAAACCATCAGCGACTCTACCCTTTCGAAAAATTCTCGGAAATTATCAACACTCGCGCTACTTTCGTGTGTGTAAGCTCTGAATGAGCTATAATCTAATACAAATATAAACTAATAAGTTCCGTGCTATATATCGATATGAAAGGCAATAATAATGAAAGGGTTGTTAACTGGTGCAGCTGCAATGTGGACTCTCCGTTGACAAATATGTCGTAAGAAGTTCCATTATAAGTTTTGGATTTTCTCAGAAATCATTTTTTATACTACACGATGAATTTTCATCCTCAAGTCTGACGCTAACAGTATGTTTTTTGAACGTTCTTCCTTATCTTACGAACGATTTTTACCTCTAAATACCCGCGATGATATTCCATCATCTATCCCGTTACATTTTTCAGCCCTTCTTATAATTCCTAAACTTACTTTGTCTGCTCAATATCCAATACAATTAAAATTTAAACTACTGCGAAACCGTTAAGCTCTCCCTCTCAAAAAGCGAAGAGGAAATTTTAACTGATCTATAAAATACGACCGAAACAATTTACGCTAATCGTCGGGAGTCCGAGATAAATCTGATATTTATCATCTGTTCATTTAGGAAAAAAATTAGAAATAAATTATATACAAAAACAAAAATTGCAAGTCCAGTTTCTCTCCGTTCAGAGCTGAAATCATTCACCGCAGATACATCCTAATCATGCGATCTAGCGATATCAAAACTAGTTTCACGAGTACATTTTTTTCTCTGTTCAATGCTGCAAAATAACGAGAAGAGTTATATCTCAAGAACATTTTTCGGTGCACACTCTACCGCTGATTACACTAATGCGAACAAACCAGGTTTTTGTCCGAAATCGTAAGCACCTCAACAATGTAGATAAAATAATAAAATTACTGAAAATTACAAATACAAATGCGACGGAATACATCAAAGAACTACGATCAGTTTCGAATTCAATACTGCATAACATACTTATTTTTATTATTACGCGAAATCGTTCGTATTTTGCGGTATTCTTCTGATTATAAAATCTAGTCCATATATATTTTAAATGTAGCGCTCATATATATATATATATATATATATATATATATTTATATCACATTATTAATTTATTCGACAAAAAAAGAAAAATACTAAGGCACGAAAATCTGAAATTATTAATGTCAACACAAAATATAAATATTAATTTTAGACTTAAAATTTCTTTGTCCGGAACTTGAAAAATAGAAACTTAAAGAAATCAGACTTATACCATTACCGGAAATAAAACGCGCTTTTTTATTTTACACCGAAAAATGGCGATTCCCCCACACGTTGGAAACTTATGTACGTAATCTTTTTTTTTTTTTTTTTTATATATAGAAACGTTTTTTTTAAAGATGAAAAAAAAATAAGAAGTAAACTAACGTGATAAAAAGATATATGTATCAACTTAGTCGTATCTCAAACATGAATATCCTTAAAACCAATTCAAAATAAATAGTATTGACCCATACATAGTCCAATATTAATAAGAATAAATTACCGCTTCGAGAAAAAAAAAAAATTCAGTAGAAGCTTCAATGCTCTGACTGAAAAAAAATTTTCGAAGGGCCGATTTAATACCTCTTTTTGGTTGTTTAATATTAGAGAAGAAAAAAAGAGGAAAGAACCGGTTCGATTTTTTAAAAAAAATACGTTAATTTTTGTTCAATTTTTTTAAAAATTTTCATTGTATGAAATTTTTGTTTTATTTTTTCCTGGATTCTTCGTGATCATGAAATTGATAATTCCGATCGAACTTGTGCTGTAACAGATTTTGTTTTTACGTGCCAAATTTTCGATAATCTCTGGTATGCAACGAAGGAGTTTCAATCGGGTTCCCACACCATTCGCGGAAGGAACCTCTCCTTCAAAATATTAATAATAGCATCGAGAACTATTATTATTAAATATATGGAAAAAAAAGAAAAAACCTAATTATATAAAAAAATTCGAATACTCTATGAACGAAAAATGTTTCTCTTTTAATACAACTTTTTGGGAACTACAAGACCACATAAGTGTATATTACAAAAGTTTGAAAATATTAATTACGGTTTACAGATATTATAAAATAAGAATGGAGAATACATTTTCAACTAAACCAGCTAAACCGATCGTAACAACACAAATTTCAAACGAAACACCGCAGAAAAAAAAGGGGGGACCATTTATAACATAAATATTTTTGTTCGATTCGTGTTCATAATTTAAAACCATTCTACTCTGGAATATCTCTTATTTCATAAACCATTCCAGAAGTCAAACCGTACAAAAAACTTCTTGCAATAGAGTTCTAAAATACGAATATAGGGAGGCCCACGCCTGCGCAGTAAGTCCGGTTTGTCATGTTGAGGATCTGCCTTTTTTTTTTTTTTTTCACACGATGCCGCAATATTTTTGTCGGTTAAACGGAGAGAATAATGCCGCTACCGTAATTATATTGAGCGCAGGTGAAGTAAAAAAAAATCATAGAAAGGGTTTTGGAAAATTTAAGCAGATAGATGAAGTAAAAATCGTTCGCAAGCTAAGGAAGAACGTTTGAAAAACATACTGTTATTAGAACTCGTCAGACTTGAGGATGAAAATTCATCCCCTGTAGTATAAAAAGTGATTTCTGAGAAAATCCAAAACACGAAATGGAACTTCTTTGGACATTGGAAGCACGTTATCGCTGATTTGTCAATAGAGAGTGCACTCTGGAGTAGCTTCATCAACCAACCGTTTCATTTCCTTTTATTATATATTGATAATTTTTTCAAAGTCCGGGCGCGCTGTAATCAGAGAAAATCGGTTTCTCTTGATTATTACTCGCGCTGCGACCTGAACTAAATCGTCTAGCGCGAAATCTAAAGTACTATAGTAATAAACAATAATTTTACCTGCATTTGTATGAGAGACTCGAAATGTTGTGGATATCCTAGGATGGAATTGGGCGATCCGGAAGATGCACTTGCAGAATCGGGCACTATCTGATCATCGTACGTATAATGCACTTGTTGCGGCTGAAGCTGAACGTTATTCGGATACCGGAAAACGGAACAGGACCCGGAAGCGATGCATTCCATCTTTCCACCCAGAATCCATTCATGTGATAAACCGGGCCGCGGCTAATAGGGGTTTTGTTCTGGTTTTTGACTATTTTCGTCGTTTTTTGTTGTTTTTTTTCGTTTCTTTTTTTCAATTTATTATTATTATTTTATTTATTTATTTGTTTATTTTTTTTTATTTTTTTAATATCAAATTTTTAATGTAATTTTATGCACACCGTATACGAAAAAATCGGAGACACCGTTGCTTAGGCTGATAAAACGAAAAAAGGCCAAACCGGAACGTAGCGCGGCACATCGAATATTGCAATATATAATAAATAATAACGCCGAAACCGAAAAACACCGATTATCCCCAAACGAGCAACCAGTTAAAACGGACAGCGACGCAACACTACGACACCTCCTAGAACTCTGAAACAGGAGTTTATCGAGCGAAGGAGGAGCAACCGATTACCGTCGACCAATGGTAGTCCGGTGATCACAATCACGTGCTGCTCTCTCGCACGGTGCTTTTCTGTCGCCGTGGACAATCATGATCACCGATTCACGGCTATTATCGCCAATTCGCTAAAATACGAAATAAACAAATAAACCGCACGGCACCGCACACTTATTACTTATCGTAAGCAGATTCGTCTTTGACAGGAGGTGACTTTTTGCAGGAGTTGAATGATCTTCACAGTCAGCTGCTTCAGGAAAGCACTGATGACCAACGTAGCAAATAATTAGAAGCGCGTCTTTACAAATAAACGAAAATAAGTAAACATTTCCGAAAGAAAAATGTACACATCGCTGGACAGTTGATTGCCTTTTTTTTTGTACCGGTATGAAAACCAAAATTCAATTTGAAATAAATTGTATTTCATACAAAATACAGAAATAGTCGAAAGAAATATTTTTAGAGCATATTTCGCCAACTAATTGAGTTCACCTTGCTATATGGTTGTAGCGCAAAAATTTTAATTAGTATCCGATATCAAAAATGATTAATTTTTTTGAAGACTACTTCAAAAATTTTTGCTGTTCTTACGATCATTGAAAAAAAAAAAAAAGGATGAATGTGCCTCGCGGCACAGGGTAGAAACTTCAAAGACATTTTCCTCAGCTTCGATTTAAGCTTATAGTATTAGCGTACGGACTTTACCAAGAGTAAGAACCAGATGATAGGGAGATTTGTCGTTAATCTATAAAGTTTCACTTAAAGAAAAACACAAAAACAAATAAAAAATTAATGCATTTGTTTTATTAATTTCATTGATTGTTGGATTCTATAAAGGATGTATACTAAAACATGAAATATAAGTTTTTGATGTGCAAATTTTATCAATACATGTCTAGAGAAAATACTGCATCAATGGTAGTTCGGTACTTTGTCGCTGATTCATCTGGATTATTATTAATAATTGAAGTTCAATTTGAAGAAATTCTATTAAAGTCAAAGAATCATCTGATGTAAAATTGACGTTGAAGTCCCCACAGCTAATAATATCATTGGAAGTGTATGTAAATTTTCTTTTAATAAAACCATCGGGAGTGACAGTGTGATCTTCTACGCGTAAATTTAATTATATCATGGAGCCTTTGATTTGGAGAAATACAAGTGGTGATAATAATTATTTCCTTTCCATCTTCCGTCTTACATTGAACAGTCTTCAGCTCGAACGCTCTGGGGCGTTTAAATTTCACGATATAATCGATATTTTAGTATGTGTCGATCTAATCGTGTCATTATTCATCCACGTTTCTGTTTTAGATTAAAATGCGACTCGCTCCAATTTTCCTTTGAGATCATTGACATTCATTCCCTATATGCTCGACGCCTTTTTCTTTTTCCAGTTCTCTTTATATTCATTTTTTATGTTCGATTAATTTTTGACATTTTAAGTTCTTAATAAATTTATTTATTTATTTATTTATTTATTTATTTATATATATATGTATAGGGGAGAGGGAGGCACGTTGTTACAGGGGTAAATAGTTACACGCATTTTTACCGGGATTTAGAACTCTCTAGTGCATAGTATTGGACTCATTTGCTTCTTTATAAACATCGTGCATTACATAAGAACGACCAATGACTCGCCGAGCGGCGTACTGATCGGTTGTGGGCATGCACCTCGATTTCAGCTAAATAAGTAAAAACTCCTTTATGAAATCTTTGATTTCTGATGTATATTTTTTTTTATTTTCACAACTTTTTAATGCTCGAACTTTCTTAATATATCTACTTTTAATTTGCAATATTTTCGTTTTTTTTCTGCTAGCGATATCCATTAATGGTGCCTTCAATTTATTTAAAAAATCGTGCTTTGAGGCACGTAGTTAAAAATTTTTGGGCTATTACAATCGATTTTTTTTACTTAAATTGCCTGTTGTGAAAAAATAACGTAAATTTTAATAACTTTTTTTAGTAAAATATTTTACTAGCTGAATAGAGTTATATTATCGATAAAAACAATCGAATGTATAAATTATGTGATAGGCTTTGTAATATTGACAATTATCTAAAAATCATAACAACGTGCCCCTCCTACCGCTATATATATATATATCTCAAAGTGGTATAAAATGTAATAGCATAACCGATTCTTTATATCTGCTTTGAGAATTTTCATTTTCGTTTTCACTTTTTTTTCTCTTTTGCTCTTCTTTTTCCAATTCTTTATATCCATTTTTTACGCTTGATTAATTTTTGATATTTTAAATTCTAATAAATTTATTTTCTTTTTTTTTATATACATATATATGTATATATAATCTCTCAAAGTGGTATAAAATGCAATAACATGCAACGTAAATTTTAATTCAATATATTACTGGCGGCTACGTGTCTATTACGAATTTTTAGATGTACCAAGAACCATGGGGCAGCTGCCCCCCCTTGAGCCTTGAAATTTTTTAAGCAACTGGCCATGATGAGTATTCATAGGCGCGTAATCATGGACAATTTGGAAGACTTTTATAATAAAGTAGTAGAACAATTTGCCAGAAACCCACGAAAATTATGTTTTAATTAAGATTTTATTCTTCTTTAATAAAATATTAAGCCTTTACAACTTACGAATTTTATTTTTCCTATAACTCATATCCTCTGACTATCATCTTGCCCCCCCCGGCTCATCGGCTGGCGACGCCCTTGTTAAGAACTATTAAACGTACGCTCGCTCGTTTTTCGTGTTAACTCCCCATAAATTTATTTATATATAAGGCGCGCCTAAAGAAAGAAGCTTCACTTCAATAAATTCATTTTTTACAAAAAGGAACTTGCCAGCGAAACACGCTAAATAAAATGTGCTGAAATAACAAAACGCGGGAAAGAAAACCGTTTATGATCTAAGTATAATAGTTTAGTGAAAACCAAGTTCAGAACCGAATCTCCGATAACGTATTTTAATGATAGGAAAACAGGGGAAACACGTCAAGACAGAAATGGTTTCGTGGAAGAAAGAGGCTCTACACTTTCAAGAAAATCTGACTAATGATCGTTTACACAATATCGGTTAACTTATTTATTAATTGTGTAAAAAAGTGAGAGACCCCGCTAATGATACGATAAAGCAAAATTACCAAAATAAAAAAAAAATAATACGATAAAGCAAAACTACCAAAAGAAAAACCCGTATAGAGCGTTAGCACGGAAAATCGTACAAAATGAAACCGTTATATTTAAATTGCTGACATTGTCATCACGATTATAGAAATGGAGTTAAAATAAGTCGGCATGTTAAATATAATATTGTTTTATTTGAATGTTTTTTTTTTTTGTTTTTTTTTTTTTGTGAATTCATTTGAATACGAGATATCGGCTTGTTAAACAATTGCTAGGAAACATATTAGACCGTTCTATTTTCATTCTGTGAATTCCTTTTTTCAAAAAAAAAAAAAAAAAAATTAGACAATATTTGTTGAATTCATCTATAAAAACTTTCGAAATCAAAAATAGTATATCGCTCAGACATCAAAATTTTAGCCATAATAACGGATTCATATGTAATTCTTCCGGTTTCAACAATATTCGTCGCTATAATCGGTACGTCGCTGTTATCAATGTCGCTATGATTATCGCTGCAATAAATTATGAATCACTAAATCGCGTGTGAACGGATAAAGCATTCTGTATTGCAATGAGGAAAAAGTATTTTTACCGAGAGCTTAGAAACTTGTGCAAAAACATTTAACTTTGATTTTTTGGTTAGTTTATTTAAGTTAAAGGAAAACATCGACTTTTTTACCCTTGACTTACGAAATTTTTTGATCGGAACTAGAATGCTATGTATACAAAAAACCATATTGTAGAAACCGGGAATTTTTAATTAACTGAAAGTTACAAAAAAGTAAATAAACAAAAAAAGCATACCGAAAAATATTTAGACCAGACTATTTTGTAATTTTTTATTTAGCCAGTATACTACTGATTAAAAAAATATTATTAGAGTTAAATAAAATACGGAATAATATCGATTATTTACACTGGTCTAGAAGCTTTTTTACAGTTATTCGTCGATTAATTTTTCAGTTACTTTTAACTTTCTTACTTTGTTGCACTCCTCCTTTCAATTCGTGTTGTCGTCGCCATTCCTTATTAGTACATATAAAAAGCAACAATATGTCACATCGATTTTAGCACACCAATGCGCAGTGATAAAAATTATTTTTTATTACTCCGAACGAATATCCAAAATTCCCATCGCGTTAGAAGTTTCCAAAAGAACTATTTACAGTCAGTTTCTGAAATCATTTATCTAGAATGTTTTTCAGTTTTCTCTAACACCCTATTTAAATATATGAGCGTATTTTTCTGACGAAAGATTTTTCATCCATTTATTTCTAATTTCCTCCACGCTTTCGTTTAACGTTACATTGTGAACGCGTCATTTATAACGTTTCTTTCGTCAATATTTGAATTTTACAACGAAGGGGAAATCACCGTAATTTAAGCAAAAACGTGTCTATAAAATGTCATGACCGTTTAAAGTACGTGAAAATTGATTTCTCTCATTAAAATAGCAAAATATCATAAATCCGAGGTGCATGATGAAATTATTTAACAAAAACTAGTTTCAGTAATGTATCGTTATTACCCGGATTAACGGCTGAAATTAAACTGAAACCTTTAAACTGGTTCATCAGCCATTATCGACTTATGTATCATAATTTTAAAAAAATGTTATTATTAGTAGGGTATATAACATTTAGGCAGCGTGGTAGTCTAGTGGTTAAGGTGTTTGGCTATTAAGTCAGAGGTCACGGGTTCGAGACTTGTCTCGTCCCGGATCCAAATCGCTCCCAAGCCTACCCAGCCTGAAATAATTGGGTACCAAAGAAATCCGGGGAAGTAAAGGCGGCCGAGAGAAAGGAACTGCCCCCCCCCCCCCTGCACTCATTAGTGCCGTTGGGCTTAGTACATTGTGAACCTTAACTTCACAATCCCAACGCCCTCTCAAGGGTATGGAACTCACTTTACTATATACCATTTGCGAAATATACTTTTCGACAGATAATACATACATACCGGAACGGAGAAAAACAGTATTCTTTTTATCCGATAAGGGCGGCAGGAGAATATTTTTAGAGTTTTAATTTAATAAACTAAAAATATGCTTGATAATTAATTAGTTTCTTTTTTTATATCTTAATAATAAAATATGAAGATGATTATGCGGTTTATTTATACTACAAAACGCATGTATACATAGATCTTAAGAGTATACTGGGGTATGTAAATGATATTAATGCTAGCGATTAAATTTAATATTTTGCAGCAGAATTTTATTAAAAATGTATTCAATATTGATGTCTCTTTAAGCGATGTTATAAACACCGTTTAAGAACTGAAAGAGGGGGGAGGGATTTTTAAAATCTAAAACTTTTCCCATGGATACACCGCTGATGGAAGTATTAGAAATATTATCGCTTTTTTCTGTCGTGAATTTTTGAAAAAAGTTTTTTTTTATTAAGATTATCCGCTAATTACTTAATTAGACGACTACTTGAAAAATCAGTTGACATTGAAAGGGATAAATAATCTGGTCGTCATAACAACCGGCTATTCGCCGTAATATCCGATATTAAGTATTGCAATTGTTTAATATTTAAGATTTTTAATTTATTGAACAGTTACTTCGTTATAAAACTTCAGTGAACGATATTTTCTGGCGAGTAAATCTTTTCATTGATTAAAAAAAAAAGTAATCATTTATTTATAATCTATAATCCGAAATGTACACACATTTTTTAATAAATGCAAAAGCGCAACCATCAACTAATATAGTTCATCTTGATATGTGAAAGTACAATGATGAAAAAAGTAAAACCAAGTCAATATAAGGATAAAAATGGGGAGAAAAATTACCGCCGTAAATTTCAGCGGTCCGATTTTTTCTTGCTTTTGCAGAAATTTGTAATATACGATTTTTTAGTAGTCTCTTTCTAATATAGCTAACCTGTTACCGGTGATTTTTACATAGATGAGCCCTCGTGTCAAGGTCATTTATAAAAAAAAAAAAGGTTTTCATTAATTCCATTAAATTTAGAATAAGCATTTAATATGTTCGGCAACATTGGCGCAAAACAATATATCTGTTCCGTTCTGAATAAGCTTTATTTTTTCAAAGAAAAAGATCAGAAAACGATTTTTTTTTCGATTTGCAAAAATCTTCAAAGCTACGTTTTGCCCTGCTATTTGTACATCATTAAGACGCCCGCGTGCGAAAACTTTGGTCACAGCAATCTATTTTTCATCATAATCAAGAACCAATAAAGATTAAAAAATATAAATTTATGTAATTCTGTCGGATTTGAAATATTTGACTCTATATGTCACCATAACCGCTATAATCGATTTTCACTATACATTTAAGTGAACCCATTTATTTAAAAAAAAAAAAAAGAAAAAAAACATGCATGTTTTGATGTTTAAGTGAAAAATCGTTTAATTTGGTTTAAGGAGATTTGATTACATCACTTTGTGAAGATTCAATCGCGCAAGTGCCTGAGCTCGAATGACGTAATGTGCCTGTTTTTTGGCATTTTCCATCGTATTTGCCAATGCTTTGGCCGATATGGCGGCTGTTTCCTATCAGATTGTCGCCTTAAGTGTTCGTCTAGCGTCCTTGGCTTGTTGATATAAACCTTTGACTTCAAAAAGTCTGGCGGTGTCAAATCAGGTGCACGCGGAGGCCAGTCAAGATCACCTTTTTTTGTGATATCTAAGCGACGACCGGGGAGCAATCAAAGAATCGATTGTGGCACGAGCTGTATGAGGTGGTGCGCCATCTTGTTGAAACCAGAAGTGCTCCATACCATTTTCACGAACAATCGGTATCAAAAAATCGGTCAAGCCCGATAATGCACCTGATGACGGTTGTTGCTTTGCCATTGCTGAACCTGATGGTTGTAGTGACCGTTTAACAGTGGCTTCCGCGGCCGCGATATTTTCATCGGATCGTCTCGGTCGTTTTTTATTTCGACGCCTCCTGGGATTAGCATCAGAAGATAAAAATCTTTCGTGCAAACGCTTTATCGTGTTCTTCGACGGCGTACTTTTCACTTTATTCTCCATATATAATTAAGTTTTCACTATTGAAAAGTTTAAATGTACAGCTGAACAATTCCAGCGCGTTCGATTGGTGTATACTGTGCTCCATAGCAAAAATCTCCTAAGATGACTGACGCTTCAAACACGTGCTATCGTTCAGTTATTCTCACATTCCTTGTTAAAGTTACAGTGTTGCAAGATAGGTCCACCTAATATGGCCAACCCTGTATATATATATATATGCATATATATACATTTTTTTTTATTTTTTGAAAAAAGCGTTTAAAAATATAATAGATAACTTAAAATTACTAAATTACGTAAATTACAATGTATGATAACTGTGTTATCAAAAATTATTATGTATTACAATGTAGGATAATTTACGGAAAACTGCCTTTAGAACATGTTAAATGTATTTATTTCAAAATACACAGCGTTTAACGTTTCGTCCAGCTCACACTGGCCATCATCAGAAGCAAACTGAAGTAACAGAGCAAAAATTGCGATCGACAATAACAACAAAAACGGAAAACAAAATCACATTTTCGCTCATCATGGTTAATCACTGCGAAAGTTCAAACGTTTCATAACGTAAACATTATTAATTATCTGCAATTATCCCGTTTTATTTATAATCGGCAATGTATTTCTTGTATATTTAGCCATATAAATTTTATATTCATCGGTGTGAAAGGATTTTGAAGATTCAACCCTTTGAAATCGAACAATTTTTTCAAAAACCAGTATGTGTATTTTGAGTTTTGACCACTTATTTCGTCTGATTATACGCTG
This sequence comes from Icerya purchasi, assembly GCA_039619475.1. NCBI lineage: Eukaryota > Metazoa > Arthropoda > Insecta > Hemiptera > Monophlebidae > Icerya > Icerya purchasi. Next base: position 570,078,439 of record CM077115.1, read on the forward strand.
CTAACAAGGTACAAAAATTGTCGATAATACAGGACATTTGATGAGCTGAGAAGAAGTTCACAGTTTAACTTTGAAAATTTGACGGAGTATCATTATAATTTTAGCGTTTTAGGTTAGTGGTAAAGTTGAAATTGAATTTAGCTTACGTTAACGTTAAGAAGCAACCGTACTTTGGTGGTAGCCAGGTAATGTCGCTCGGAAAGTTTATTATATGGATTAGTCGTCTACGAATAGGTCATATAGCATTAACAAACAACCATCTATTTACCAGATCTCCACTAATACTAAATTGTTAATTTTGTCTATGTCACCTAACCTGTCCAACATATAATTAAGGACTGTATCCAGCTAGCGCCAGTTCGATGCCACCCCGTGTAACCTAAGAGACATTACTTGCGGTATTATCAAATTCATAGTCGAGGTAGTTGATGTTCTCATAGGTTTTCTCCGGGTCAGTGACATTTAACAGCAGCCAAAAATCAGACTCGTCTGATGCCGTAACAGCAGTGTACTTGAATAAGGCATTGCAAGGGAATTTATATGAAAAAAAACAAAAGAAAAAAAAAACGGTCAATTGGTAATAAAAAATTATCTTTTAGCGGGACCGCTTTATTTAGATTTCATCATAGTTTGGTTCCACCTTGGCGCTTTTGATTTTCACTTGTTTTTTTGTTTTTGTATCCTTTTCACGCCCTGAAGATTCTAATTATATATAAGCCGCTAACTACAATTTCTTTAAATGCCGCTGCTTCATCTTTTTCGAACGATTCTCATTTTTTACTGCCGATTTGAGTCTAGCCACTGTGCCAATCTCCCAATTCCACCATTCGCACTGAGCCATCACGTTCCGCCACGAGCACGATTTGCTGAAAACTATATTTCGCCCCGTCGTCACACCACAAACTAATGTTTATTTTCAAGAACGAGGGGAAGGGGGATTTTTGATTTAAACTTATTCATTAAGAAACGAGGTAAGATTATGCGTAATATAAATATCTTTTTAGAAGATTATTGCTCACAAAGAATACTGGAATTCGGCATAATTCTTAACAACTGAATATTCTCAAATTACCGTAGTATATTTCGATTGCAAAAAATACTTGTAAATTTATTGTTACAATTTTTAGTTAACATATTACGAAATTCCGTGTTTAAGCAAGATCTCAGTTTGTCTCCGCCAACACCCTTATGATAGGAAAAAATTGACAAATGCCGATTATAAGTTGTTTTTTTTTTTTTAATGCAGTCTATATAAAGATACGCAGCGAGCATTACCATAATTCATTGGTTAAACTGAAAGTATGTTTTCTTTGTAGTGTAAGATAGCTCTATATTGGCTACAGATAACTTCAGCATATTTCAGGTGCTACGAAAAATTTACGATACTGTCTCGAGTTGGTATGCAATTCCTTCCTAATAATATAATAGCCAATTAATTGCCTTCAGTATAACATGCAATAAAGACAAAAAAAATCAAAGCGAACAAATCCATAAATACAACTATTTATTATTCTCTGAACGTCAGTTCAATAGGTTTATAAAAATTTCATCTCACAATTAATAATTTTTGCTGTCTTCGTAATTCGTGTTGAATAATCACTCAGACTGAGTAATACACGCTAACGAAACATGTCTTTGATTACAGCATTCGTTTAATTTAGGTGTATAATTCAGTGTCATATTCCCTATTGCATTTCATCTTAATACTAAACAGCGGTTAATTAATATACTCATTTATGCCAGTATTATCGCAACATCATTCAGCCTCGCAACAAACCGTAGTTTTTCATGTACTATTACCGCCGGTAATGCTAACATCGAAAAATGGGAGACACAAGTGCAGCTGTTCCTATTTTTACAGCTTCCTCATTTTACAAATTTTTAATTCTAATTTTTGATTTATTTTTTTCAATTACTCCAAACCAGTGCCCCTTTAACAAACGAAAGTATAATAATAAAAAGAAAATTAAATCGTGAAACATGTTTTTTTTGTTTTTTGTTTGTTTGTTTTTTGTTTTGTTTTTTTTGTGCAAGGCACAGCGACACATAAACCGAACGAAATATAAGTATCGCTATAATAATTACAGATTGCTCTGAAATGCAAGTATTATTACATACTCTTTTTATTATTATTATTATGATATTATTATGTTTGCCATGCAAATCGTAAATAAATCGATTATTCTAGAAATCCAAAATATATAAATTTTATTCGATTTAATTTGAAAGGTTTAAAACTTCCGCAGTGATTAATCATAGTGAAAAAAAAAAGTATACGGAGACAAGTGCGTAGAAAATTTAATGTATTTAATACTCAATAATAGAGCGCTTCACTTTCGGTCAGCTTATAGTGACCATTTTTTTTTTCACTTAGATTTAATTTGATTTGAAATCCACATTTCTGCTTTACACCGAATTCCCATCGTGATCCGGTGTCCATCATTTGTGATTAGCTACGTTTTTAATTTAAATCAGATTGTTTAAGAAAAGAAAATTTATAGAACAAACTGGCAATTGGAAATATGTATTTCTTTGTTCTTCTGCGGCATTTGATTTCGTACAACTGTACTATTTTCTTCCATTCTTTTATATTTCGCCGCTTCTTCACCCGGCATAGTTAATGGGTAATCGCCGAACGGCGGTTCGCTTTTGAAAAACAAAGTTAATTTTTGACAGCCGACAAAACAACGATTTAAGAAGACCATTTCACCAAAGCCTCCCTAAAGAAAAATTTATGATAAAATATAGTGTTAGATAATTGTGCATAATGTGTGTAAATTATGTATCAACGTTCCTGAATTTGCGGACACTTCCCTTCACCACTATAATGAAAACAAATCTGGGGGACTGCAAAAATGGTAGCTCTCCCAAGGTAAAATTACAAAAAAATATGGTCTCATATAATTGTGCACAACTTGTGCAAATTTTTTAAAAGTATTTTTTTTTTTTTTAGATCTCCCCTTTGGGCACGTCAGCTAAGGACCTACACCCAGAAACAACAAGAAAGAAAAGAGCCGCCAGTTAAATTTTGATTCGCGATCAGATATGGACAATATAAAGGAACTAACAGATGAAATAATGGATGGCGAGGAGAAGGACAAAATATAAGATGCACAATAAGGAGCGGGGAGCTTGAGTTTCAACAGACAAGAATATAGAATAGAACGTTCAACAGAAAGGAATGGACATTCAAAAAAAATATGTGATTGGCGTTGCAAATCGCCGCTTCATTTGGGTGGAGAGGACAATTTGGAGAGGAGACAAGGGAAAAGCGAAAACGAGAGGAAGGAAGAGCAGAATGGCCAAAACACAAGCGAATCATAGAAATGACAACAGTACAAGGAAGTTAAAGTAACTCCAAGAACACCAGATATTAGCAGGAAGACTAGGTTGTACAGACAGATAAAAGGATTAATCGTTACGAAAGCAGGAAGGTTAAATATCTGAACAAAGTTTGATATGAAATTTAATACATAAAGAATTCAAGTTGGAAGATGTAATTTTTCTTAAGAAAAGGAACGAGAGGAAGCAACAACTCGAGCCAAGGAATCATTCATTTCATTACCTTTAATGCCCATATGGCTGGGAATCCACAGAAAATCAACACAGATGGAGTAGTGAGAAGAAAGAAGATGGACAAGACAGCGCATGCGAAGAATGATGAAATCGGAAGAGTGATCGGGAAAAGGTGATAGCTTGGAGAACACTCATGGAGCCTGAAATAATCAAATAATTAGAAAACCGACTACTGGAAGAAATGAAGATAATGGAGCGTAGGATGGCCATCGACTTTTAAAAGTATTTAAAAATGAGTGTACATTCCCCTTTGCTGCTATAATAAAAACTAATTTGGTTCCCTTCCTCCAAGATGAAATTTACGAAAAATGTGCTACCATATAATATAATGATGTATAAATGTGTGTGTACTAGTAGTATTTGTGTATATACTTTCCTTTATGTTATAACAAAAACAAATTTGGAAAAAAATAATTTAAGGGCTTCATAATTTATGCTTACATACTTAGCAGAATTGGGCGGTTTATCGGCCATGTGGTCCGGGAAAATGGATTGAAGGCGCTCTTCGTCGAAGAGAAACCATATGGAAAACGAGATTGTGGCCGTGTACGTCTAAGATGGTCAGATGGGATTCGAGAATTTACCGAGAAAAGCTTCAGTGATTGTGTTCATGAAGCGTACAATAGAGACAGATGTTATAAACTGCTTGTCCAACACAATAACAGCATTTCTGTGTCACGATGTCCCCCCTTCTAGGGATACAAGAGAGACATGTAATGTTAACGTAAGGCTCATATGTCAGTACTAAAGAAAAGCTATAGTTACACCTTTTATCACTACAACAAAATAAATTTTGTATCGTATTCATCCGTGAAATTACAAATTTGAATTTTGTGGCGAACATACAAACTGCGTAACATGCGAACGAAAAGACTTAATCTGTTTACTGTTTCAAAAATTAGTTTTGATATTTAATTCTTTATTCCCATACTTGGTTACTTACACTTTTTTTTTAGTACTGTTTCTCGGTTCTTTTATGTATATATCAATAGCTATGTCACTTGTGCACTGGCAGCAGTATGAAAATTTATAAACTGGGTGGGGGGGGATATAATAGAAATTCCCACACAAACCATAAATGAAAAAATCGGGTAATCAATCGAAACTTACACTTCTATAAAAATTATAGAATGCCATCGTCTTAATGTTCAGGAATTTCCCATGGCGAGGTCTGAGGGATCTGTTTTATATGTACGTATATAATTAAAAGTGATATTCATTCCGTCAAAAAATGTATCACGTACATCCGTATTTGCACATAATATATATATATATATATATATATATATATTAATTACAACGTAATTCTTAGGATAGCCCCCATTCGAAAAAACCTTCAAATTTCCACGTTACTCGCAGAAGTATCAGTACATATATATGTCTTTGAGATTTGATATATTCAAAAAGAAAATAGCTACCGTGTAGAATTGTTTTTGTAAGTAAAAAAGAATAAATCTCAAAACGTCCCGTTAATTTTTAAATTTTATTTTTATTCTGTATTATCTATCATCATTTACAACATTCGAATTAACAGAATTGCAAGTTATAGATTATAATGGACGATAGCTGCTGCAGTATGCTATGTATTCACGTGTTTCGAGATGATCGATTACAGCATCAATTATTTTTCTGCTTCTTCGTGAAGTAGATATGGCGAGATCGTTGTTTAGTTGTAATCCTAACTCGGTGTGCATAAATCCAATAAATTCCGGTCTGTGCGGTCCTCTTAAATCCAAATTAAAGTCTCCACTAACGAGCATCGGTATATCATGATAATTATGTTTTTCAGGTACCTTTAATTTAGGACTCTATAAGATTTAAGACGATGAATTGCTGAATTTTCTCAAACGATGTATTCGGTGAGATATAAACTGATGCGAGTATTTAGCATTGATTGTTGTCTTGACCGAGCAAAAGTCGCCAACACCCTCATGACATTTCGCGAGTTGATCCACGCTCATATTATTTTGATCAAACTTCCGCAAATCGTTTTTGATATTGTTAGACTGCAATGCGTTGGAAACAGTTATGTTTTCGCAAATGGCGACACCACCAGAACGAATCGCATTCCTTTTAAATTGAGTGCGAAATCCTTGCATTACAATAGAACAATCGTTTTCAATCCACGTTTCAGACAAGGCAAGAAATTTACATCGCGGATTAATCGCTAGTTAAATCGAGCAAGTGTGCGTTTAGCGATTGAGTGTTGAATGTACACAACGAGAACGACATGGAATCCGTCTGCGTAGAACGATTCAGAAAATTCCGGCACTGATCGCCTACCGTTTGTAAGGCGTTCGAGACGAAGTGCCTTTAAGGATCTCGATTCAGCTCTCCGCGATGGTGATAAAATATGTGATCACACCATCGTGATTCGTTAGGAATAGTCCAGCAAAGAGATGCGAGAAAGGGCTACATAAACGAGCTGCTGTCCAGGACACTTACTGTACTTGTAAATGATCCAGTGTAGCGCCTTGTGATTTGTGTATAGTAACTGCACAGGCTTCAACAAGGGGTTTACTGTTTGTTTGCATGATGCAAGTACGTTGAGTTATCGGTATCCACGAATGATCGATGTTCGGATTTGCAAGTACGTGACCCTGGGCTTTTGAGCGCAGTAAACGGCCGATTTTTGAATGGTCGAAAGACAGCCAGAATCGTTTTATCACACTTGTTTCGATGTTGCGTTCGATGTAGCGTAAAGTGCCGATTGCGCCGTTGACGAGACCATCTTGCACATCAATATTTGCTCTGATCATATACGGTTTACCAATTTGAAGGCGAACGATCTTGCGTTTATGTGATTCCTGCGGCGAATCGGCCATTGATTTTGGTTCTACATTGCAAACTTTTTGTTTTTTATTCATTTTCCGTTGTCGCCACTCACGGCTTCGTTCGGCACCACTCTTCGAAGCCGGTTTATTCAAATCGATGAATTGAAAGAAACGCTTCAAACTTCTCATTTTCGGTAGTATTGGAACCGAAAGGTATTTCCCTTCATGAACTGAAGGAATTCATGGCTGTTCTGAAATTCCTCGTCCCTCTTGCGTTCACGTGATTCCTGTGTCGAATCAGCCGTTGATTTTGGTTTTCTATTATTTTTTTTTATTTTTTACGAGTCACGAAGTTGAATATAATTTACATATAAATTAAATCGAGTGAACAGGCAATTACGTGAAAATTACGCATCGAATTACCTAGCAAAAATTAAATCGCCACATACCATTCCAAGTGCTGGGTTTTTAATTATAAATTTCGAGAATTGTCGCGCAAAACCTTCAGACGACAAGAAAAAAGTTATACGAAATTATCTGCGGAATGTTAAAATGTTTTACGAAATTAGAAAGAGAACGTTGCGTTTCGTTGCGTTTTTCGTTGCGTTACATGATTTTAAGTTTACCCCCAGCCTAAAGACATATATATGTCAAAAATTTCCCAATTTTATGTAACGTTTGTTATATTTTATAGGATTTTTGTTATTGTTATTTAAAAAATGCCACAATTTTATGTAATGAAATATGTAACGAAAAATGTAACAAAAAAATGTTTTAATTTTATATAATGAAAGTTAAATGTTAGAATAAGACTTTTGTGGTTATGTTATTTTTTTTTTTTTGTGTTGATGCCAATAAGAATTACGTTGTAAATTTTGATCATTTTATACAAAGTATAGAAGAGAAAGAGACAGAAATGAAAGCAAGAGGGATGACCGAGTTTATATATATATACATATATACATATATATATATATATATATATATATATATATATATTAGTTAAATATTAATTATTGTAACCTAATGATTCTAATATTTTTATTTAAAAATAAATTCGGAGGGGAGTGTACACAAATTTGAGGACGTTGATACACAATTTATACAAATTATATACAATTATCTGACACTATATATTATCATAAATTTTTCGTTGGGAGGAGCTGGTGAAATGGACCCCGATTTAAGAGACAACTAGAATGAAATGTTCATATCGGCAACCGAGCAAGACGCGTTTTACAAACAGAACGATATCGACATTAATTATTTTCACAGTTTTACAATTCGGTTTCATTTATATAGATTTGCAAGCATTTCCGATGCAACATTTTAAGACTTAAATAATCATATTCGCAAAAATTTTTCCATCTCCGTGTTGGCACCTTCTTCGAAAACGATTTTAATTGAGGCTCAACAGGTTTTAATGAAATTTACGTAAATTACATAGGTTGTTCAATAAGTAATTCCTCCACCGCTAGATCTCAGCACTGCGAACAGATACAGTGTCGCGCATGTATTCACTGGAAAAAGGGAGGAATCTAGTTTCTAGAGATGTGTTTTTGAAGGCTTACGTGTGTTCTCGCGTTAAATATGGTAGAAAACGTAAAACGAAGTAGTGAGCATCGGTACAAGCAGAAGGCAGTCATCGAGTTTTTAACCCGTGAAGGAAGGACTTCAACCAAAGGTTATTCCCGACCGTTTAAAGGTTATTTATGGTGAATTCGTGATGGGCATTAGTGCTGTGCGCAATTGGCCTCGTAAAGCGAAAAAAGACTGGATACCATTATTCGACAGGGATCGTCCGGGTCGTCCGGAACTGCCAAACACAGGTGAATTGCGTAGAAAAATCGATAAAACAATTCGTTCAACAGCGACTATTACCTCTTTAAACACGAGGGTATTCGCTTTACATCAGATGATGAATTACAGACCGCTACGTTCGCTTGGCTGCGCAAACAACCACAAGAATTCTACGAGAACGGGATTAGAAAACGTATTTCACGGTGACAGCGTTGTATTGAATTAAATGGCGATTATGTGGAAGGTTATCGTTTGTAATAATTTGTAGAAAATAAAATTTCCTATATTTCAAAAATCAAAATCAGCGTATAATCTTTTTTTGTTCCCGAGATATAGCGGTGGAAGAATTACTTATTGAACAGCCTTTGTATAAAGCATATTGCAGTCCCAAAATATATCTTATTTGAACTGTTTTAATATCACAAAAGTTTTTCTTTACTTCTTGTTTGTAAAATCAAATGTTTCTCTTTTTCGTCATTTAAAGCCATCAATCAAGTCAAAATAAAAAATTTGTCGCTCAAAAGCGGTCGTCCATCATACCCGATGCTGATGATGAAACAACGGAATAGAAAAAAAAAAAAAATTATACACCCCCAAATAACTGATTAATTTTACGAATGCGACGATAAACCAGCATTAAAATATCTTTTTCTTCATTCTTAGGAGTACAATTTATTAAAGAGAGTACGAAGAATTTTAGTTATATTCAAAGTCTGAATTACGGATACTTAGTTAAAATAGTTATTTTTCTTGACAAAGTCATCGAAAAAAAAAAAAAAAAAAAAAAAGGAAAAAAAATGGTCCGAGGAAATAGAAATGACGGAAATTATTTTCAACTCATTTTTGTAAAAATAAGAAAATTATTTGGAAACATTATTGAAAAATTATAGGGAGAATTTTATCAATTATAGTCTGAAAAATTTAATAGAGGTATAAAATTACATTCAAAACCCCTCTGTCAGGATTACACAAGTTAATAGCGATTTGCTAATACATTTTTCGAAGAGAATATAAACAATTGAAATAGAATACTTTAAAATGGTGAATCAAAAAATAAATGCGATATCCAACACTGGAAAAGATTTTATGAAAAGGAAACGGAAAAGAAAATAAGCTTTGTATAAAGCAGCGAGTTTTACGAGATGACAGAAAAGTTGACTGTAAGAACAACCAGGAAACTTTTTCAGACTGTGGTACACAGACAAATCTCTAAACCACAGTAAAACGGATGTTGCTGAAGCCGTAGTTTTAACCATTCAATACCGTTACCTACTATTAAAATTATTTAGTGGATTCGGATACGGTTGAATTTAATAAAGGGTTCTATAATAGACCTCTGTGGAACATGTATTGGGGAAAACTTTTTCTTTTAGTCGCAAGCATTGTGGATATGACTGCCGAAAAAGAAAAAGAAAAAAAAGGTATGCCTCGTATAATGATTTAAAAATACTAAAATCTGCAAGAAGTCATAATCGTTTTTTTAATGGACATGATGATATTTTTTTTCCCTTTGTACTCGAACGCTATGGAGATGACATACAGCAATGAACGCTATACGTTCAACGTACGGCAGCGCGTTTCGAACCACACTAAGCGAGGCATCGCTTAATACAACTGTGGAGGGCAAGGCAAGCGTAGTTCGCCGAGTTAAAGTGGTTGTTTTAAATAATGTTTATTCGACATATTTAAACATCATCCGAAAAAATAACTACACAACGACCTCCCGTGTAATGATAAATACAACTAAAATTACATACAGATCTAGAAATTTTCCGGGTTACTTTAAAAAAAAAAACATCACAAATGACAAACTACAATGCAATCTAGCAATTTTCCGGGTTACCTTAAGAAAAAAAAACATCATAAGTGACGAACTACAATGCAATTTAGCAATTTTCCAGGTTACTTTAAGAAAAAAACATCGCAAATGACAAACTACAATGCAATTTAGCAATTTTCCGAGTTACTTTAAGAAAAAAACATCGCAAATGACAAACTACAAAGCAATCTAGCAATTTTCCGGGTTGCTCTAAGAAAAAAGAACATCGCAAATGACAAACTACAGTGCAATCTAGCAATTTTCCAGGTTACTTTGAGAAAAAAAAACATCACAAATGACAAACTACAATGCAATCTAGCAATTTTCCGGGTTACTTTAAGAAAAACTAGAGAAATATACGGGTATGTGCGTATTTTTAGCCTCATTCAAAATTTTTATTGGTAATATTCGCGGCGCTAGGGGGGGGCTACACGTCATTTTTCGCGCTTTTTTGAACTTTTGGGCAACTTTACATAACTTTTGTAACGTAATTTTTTGATTTTATGAAAGTACTCCTGCATTGTAGTTTATATTTTGAATTTCAGCGTTATAAGTTTATCTAGTGACGAGTTATGATTTTTTAAGTGATTTTTGAGGTCGTTTTATGTACCATATTATATATTCTTTTTTTTTTTCCGCCCAGGGTAATCGATCATCTTCAAGTTATAGATCGTTTTAAAGATAATTTTAATTGTAATTTATGTTCCAAATTTGAAGTTTATAAGTCAAGCCGTTCGTGAATTATTGATTTTTATTTGACATTTTTGTCATTTGTGTACCATCTTATTAGGATTCCGTACATTATATGTATACGGAACCCTAAAAATATCACAAGTGACGAACTACAAGAGGGATGCTTTCTTCGTGAATTCTTGCAAAAAAATTTGCCTGTTTCATTTGTATTTCTATAATTCGTCTCCACGGCATTATATTCCACATGACACAATCTGCGTGCTCGGAGATATATCAGCGGTAGGACTTTATTAAAATTTAAGACGCTTGATGCGACCTTTTTAAAGTCTGGACGACCTTTTAATATCTTAAAGAAGAAATCAATAATATAAATGCAACCGATGCGCAAACAAACGGAAAATTTCCTTTTACCAATTTCAAATTTTACCTAAAAACGCTGTTGACCAGGTTTAACAAATTAATATATGTCGAGTGTCTGTGGCTGTTTCCTTTTAATAATTGTTAAGTATTTTTTAAGAAAGTACGATGATATAGTCGCGTTGACTACCTACTGACAGGTGCTTTCGAGTTCTTTGGAGATTATTTAAAAAAAAAAAAGGAAAAAAGAAAAAGAAAGTAAAGATTATTATAAGTGTATGCTGTCTATAGAAATGTGGGCATTGAACAAGTTTGTTTCGCTAGGCGCGAGTGTAAAAGTTTTTAATGTGAAAAACACGCGAATACGCCACATCACGATATTTCTTATTTTCGAATTATAATAATATCGATGGTATGCGTAAACAACGAAAAGTAAAACCGCAAAAAACACAATTATCAAAAACTCTTGTGTTCCGTTCGACGACAATTATTAAGTCGTAAGTGTCGGTGTCTATCGGAAACTATGAAACGTACGCTGATGAAAGTTTATCGCTGAAAACACTCGAATTAAATCGATAATGTTATTTACATTTGTAAATTTTGAGGCTTTTTTTATTGTTTTCTTTTTTTTTGTTTTTTTGTTTGTTTGTTTTTTTTATGTTCGAACGAGAGTATTAAACAACTTTAGAGATAGGAATTAGTTGTTTTGGTCGGTTAATGTTTCTTTTCTTTAGGTCGCGAACGACAAAACAAATATGCGAACGACGGGCTGAGAGAAATTTTTTTGACACGCGCTCTCTATGAATTGTTCAAAGTTGACCTATTAAACTTTTACTTTCTAAAAAGGAAGAAATTATTTCCTTCTTGGTCGACCGTTAGCAGCGATTAGGTATCGGTTACATAGTGTATAATGGCGGCCAAGTGCCGACTATAATGTTTCAAAAGTGCTCCACATAAGCAAAGTGGAATTATACTAAAACAAATCTAGCCCGACCGGTTATATAATTTATCTTCTACCTCAACAGGTACATATATTATTTCGTATTAGTCGTATAAAACAAAATCTTTGCAATTACGTCTATGAAAAACTGGTTGCTATAGGAATTATCTAATGCGTTATGCGTGTCTCACGGCGTATAATATACAAATTTTAACGGTCCCGAACGCGGACATATATACACGCGTATGTACTCATATTCGTAACAACATTCTCATATCGTTAATTAACCGCTGTTAATTTTGATCCAATATCCCACACAACGAAGTTAGATAACTGCTAAACTGGAATTCCAACGGACACCGATGAAATCGATTAAAAATATATAGATATATATATATATATATATACAAATACATTATATAACCAAACGTATGTATAATACATATGAGTTAATTTAGTTCGGTACGTTCTTTTTATCTGACCGCGAGCGCTGATATGAACACTTACTTGTATTTAGAACAACTGAAAAATTGCCGATCATTTTTGACAGTTTGAATAATAATTATATCTCGTCGAATATCCCGATATTTAATCATTCAATAATTATTATGTCTTTTTCTCTAAAAAAAAAAAAAAAAACAAAAAAAAACTATCGATTGTTTTTTGGTGTTTTTTTTTCCTCCGTTGTTTCCTTCCTATTTTTGACCATTTATAGATTCTAAAGTATTTTGAAATTACTGTTTAGTCATTATTTAAACATTCCGGGTAATTATTGTGCTACGAATGAAGAATAATTTTTATTCCGCACTTACCTCACTTTTTTAAACATTTTGGGGTGTAATAAAACTGGTTTATATTTTGATTTAAATAGAAAATACTCGTTATCTTAATATAACAAAAAAGCTGCTAATTTGAAATCTTGCCAAGACCTAGCGTTTGAATTGAGAGTATCACATTCGGAAAAAATATCTGGAAATAAGGGCCAATGTTAGGAAGAATATACATTTTGAAAACAAACGACTTTTGCATACAGCCATTGTTAAAACTCTAAATATGGGCATATCTACGGAATACAATTGTGCGGTTATGATGCTAGTAGCTATTCTGATATATATATATAGACTACACGCAAAGAGATGTCAAAACATTGTGTATTTTGCACGACATGCAGATTATTCGAGTCTAACACGACGTACATACATCGAGATACGAAAGTTCCGATATGGTTATTGATGAAATTATCAGGTTCGCCTGTAAACACGAAGGAAGTACTAATGTCAAAGTCATACAATTTCTCGACCACTTTGAGGCGATATTAGACGGCTTAAACGTCGGAAACCGTGTATAACTTGGTGAAACGATGTACAAAGTGTCGGAGACACTTCGTTAGGAGTATGTAACTCTTTCCACGTGTAGAGTCAACTTCGTTATCGCTATTGTTGAAAACTAGAGATAGTCGTCACAATGAGAAATTTTTGAATAAAAAAAAAATTCAAATCTTACTTCTCCTCATTCCTTAACTCCTGGGGATTTATTTTACATTCACCTTTCCCTTCCTTACTATCCCCGATTACTTGACTTCCCTTCTACGTAATGCTCTAATTTCTCTGCGATATTTTATTTATTCTCTGCGATATTCAAGTTTGGTCGCTTTATCCACTAGAACGATGAAATTCTTGCAAAATACCAAGATCGACTTTAGTATTAAATGTCCGTTTCTCCGACGATAGAACCTTTGAAAAGCAGTCACGAGACTACTCGCATCGTCTAATGGCAAAATAATTTTCAAGCGCGCATTACACACACAGCGATATAGGTTTTACTGATAGACGGAAGAACGCAAAGTATAACAATTTGAAGTGAATAACATTGACGAAAATGTACTTGCGCCTCCGTTTCTAGTAAATATTAAAAGATAAAATTAAACATTTTAGTACAACTATGTATCCAAATATGCAGTAATCTGGATTAGCCGAAGGCGGAACAAATAAAGTTAGTTTATAGGATGTGTGGGCTTGTTTAAAGCAGAAAAGAAACTGAGCCCCTTGATGATGATACTGCCTTAGCGGAAGATTGGTCCGCGATAGTCCAAGATGGAATCAAATGACGAAAACCATACGGAGAAAGTTGTTAAAAAACTAAATGTACACTTTTATTATTCAATTAAGTCAGCAATGTCTTAAATATGTCCAGTCAAAAATGATCATAAAACGTCTGGTAAATCGGCGATGGTGCCATTTCGTTAATAAAATCTCGTTTAAAATATTATTACCAAATCGCAAAAGGAATGAATCGAGTTCAATGCAGCTTCTTCGCATTCCGAGCAATTATTACCGCTAATAATGACAAAACAAGACGCGCTAGCGATTATTAAATAATATTACGCCTAGGGTGCCCGTATTTTTATTTTCCGAAAAAAAAAGAATAAAATCGAAAAAAGCTTTTTATCGCCGAACACTCACGTGATTGCAAAAACCAAAAACATTTTGTCCGAAGCGGCCATTCGTCTGAATCGCGAGACATTTTATCCGAACGAAAAATACACTATTATTTCATTAAAAATCTGCTAGTATCTGTGTTAAGACATATTTTATTTTGGCAGTATTTTAAGAAATTGGGCGTAAACAATTTTTATGAACAGGAAAAAATTAAGGTCATATATCTTCGGCTCGCTGAAACGAATTATGTATAAATCGTTATCTGAAAGAGATGGATTATGCGTCGGGGGGAAAATCGGTGAAAGGAAAATATTAAGGTCGTCAATAAATTCAGACTGGTCAATCGGGTCAAAAGTATAATTTACGTGCGGGGAAAGAAGTCTAACGCTCGGTGCCGATTCTGCATTCGGTCAGGATAAAAGTGATCAAATGGCCTACACGACAAGCTCTTTAGGAGCATGGCGAAAAATAGAAATAAAATTGCTCATATCTTCCGGCTTTTTTTTTAACTAAATCAGCAACCCGTGTCTCCCCGTATGTAATCATATGCTTTCTTTGTGTCGTAGAAGACTGAATTCCGTGACAGTTTACACCTGTTAGGTGCATGTTCGCAGACTAATCATATGGTTAATTGTTGACCATGATTTACAGTCACCGAGAGCGACAGTGACAGAGCGGTCGTTCCGTCAAAAAAAAAAAAAAAAAGATATATATATAAACGTTATTTTAATTAAAACTAACAGTGTCAGAGTCTACTGAAGTAACCTGTTTTTAACAGCCCTTTTTTTTAAACAGGAATTCAATTTGAATATTAGTCGCGGTTTAAGTTATATTCGTCTTTTGTTCTTTACTTTACAATTCTGTTTTGGTTTTTGTAATGTGAATATAAGGTCGACGAAAAATATTTTTTATTTTTGCTACATTGCGATCAAGAAATTTGATTCTTTTGAAGAGGGGAACGCTTTAACCATGAATTTGAGCCCTGAAATAAAAAGAACGGAAAAAACGTCGGTTACTTTTTTTGATTCGGTCAGATATTAACAATAGAAAGGAAGTAATAGCCGAAATGTAGGATAGAGAAACAAGATCCGCAATAAGGAGTAGGGAGCCCCAGTGTTAGCGGATGAGACCAAAGGATATTCGACAGAAAGGAATGAACATTGGAGGAAGATATGTATTACAGGTTGTTCCATGTGGACAGAGAGGAAACTGAAGGAAGGCGAAAGCGACAGGAAAGCTGCGGGAATGGTTAAAACTTGAATAAAAGGAAGTAGAGAAAATAGAACATAAATGTAATAGAGCATTATTTGGAAATGGAAAGGAACAAAAGTAAACATGTATCTCCCAAAAGCAAGCGCTGAAGAAATTTAAAAAATAATAGAGCAACTCATTCCGAAGAGAGCAAATGGTATAGATAAAATAATTAAAATAAAAGATGTAAAAATAGTGATACATAATATAGCAAATAAAATCACGGAACTTGATACGATAGCGACCGGAATAATCGTAGATAAATTTAAAGCATCGCCAGTGGGACTAATTTATAAAAAAGGAAATCGCAGTTGAATATCAAAATTATCCATCAGTAGTAATAAGCAATACGATCACGAAAGTTCTAGAAAAACACATTAGTAATCGACTGTTAAAGTACGTAGAAGAAAATATATGAAGCACCAGTATGGATTCTAAAAAAATAGATAAATTTCGAATTTTGCAGAGAGAATTAGGGAAAACTTTGAAATAGGCAAAAAAGTACTAGTAACATACATGGATCTAACAAAGGCATTTGAGGACACAGTAAATCATGAGAATCTTTTAGAGAAATTAAAAAGGACATAGAGGTTTATGGTTTAAAAACTATTTACAAAAAACAGGAAAACGGTAATCTGTACATTAGGTGAACAAAGTGAAGAAATATAAGGAAATAAAGAAGCGCTACAAAGTAATAACTTGTTGCCATTATTTTTTATTTTATATATATATATATATATATATATATATATATATATATATATATATATATATATATATATATATATATAAGTAAATGGACTACTTACATAAAATATTAAAATATTTCGAATTATTTGCTTTTGTAGACGACATAGCGATAATGACTACGCATAAAGATATTAAGATAGTAGAATCGCAGATGCAACAGGAACTTAAAAGCAATAAGTAAATGGGCATATGGCAACAATTTTGAGAATTGACATAACAAAAACTAAAATAATGCTACTTAAAACAAAAGAAACAAAAAAAAGTTCAGAGTTGAAAATTATAATGCATTTAAATGAATGCATATATTATACGGGAAAAAGAGATTAATTTTAAAGAAATAAAATGTGAAATTATTGAAAAGGTGCAAAGTTATAAGTATTTAGCAGTTACAGTAGACGAACATTTAAGATAAGGTAGACATACAGATTATGTAGCAAAAAAAAGATTAGAGCTGTAATACCATCGTTGTATAAAACATTAAGAATAATGCACTGATAGAATCACACCTAAGATATGGAATCGAAACTTGGGGAACAGCCCGGTAAACTCATATGGATAAAATAAATTACAAATGCATAAGACTAATATCAATAAAGGACAGTAGAAGTTCAAATGAGACATTAAAAAAAGAAAATTTATTAAATGAAGCAGGTTTGTACTTAAGTATAAAAATTTGGCAACACTTAAAAATGTGTAAAAATACGGAGGTAGAGAAATGAGAACAAAACTCTTAAGGATGAAAAACAGAGCTATAAACTTCCGACTACTAGAACGAAACGTGGAGAGCAAACGGATAAATATGTATTGACGCAAATGTTGAATAAAATACCGGAAGAAATAACAAATGAAAAAACGGGAAACTGAAAGACGAATTTAAAAAATAGTTACAGATAGAAGGAAATATAATTAAAATAATAAAATGAAAGAAGAAAAAGTAGGAAAAAAAACAGAGAGGAATGTGCAGGTAAATGAATGACATAATTCCAAACACTCATAATGTAAAAATGTTAAAATTATATAATAGGAAATTCGTCGACAAACTTAGTCTTGACGGGCCTAAATTTAAGATTATAATAATATTTGTAAGAAATAACGATCAGGGGGGGATCATTAATTAGTAATAAAGGAGGCTCAGAATAGAAAACAAAGCACCGTATTCAAATGGGACGCTGCGCTATGATGAAACTAAGATATGGAAGGATCTATTAATAAAAACGTGAAAATAAAACTCGAAAGGACATTTGTATTTTCGGTAGTATTATATGGAGCCGAATCATGAACTTTAAATAAAACCAGCATGGTCCGACTTAACAGTTTTGAAATGTGGTGTTGTTCTAGAATATCGTGGATCGCGAAAGAATCCGTAGCGTATGAGTTGAATCTCACACAACGGTTGGCGGATATGGCTGTTTTCGCGTAATGAAATATTTCGGCCATATTATTCGCAGTGAGCGGAAATTAGAAACACCGGTGATGCAAGCGAAAGTTCAAGGGAGAAGACAGAAAGGCCGCCCTCCATAGCGCTGGACAGATATGATGAGAAAACAAACTGGATTATTTTTGCACCGATGTATACAACGAGCAAAATATCGAGGAGTATGACGCGCAACAATCGGATTTCTACATGATCACGATACCCCACAGGGGTGAATGACGTAGAAGAACCTGGGGGGACAGAGAAATAAAATAAAAGGATCATTACGAAGGGAAGAAGTGTAAATATCTAAGCAAAATTTGAGATAAATTTTTGTTCCATAAGTGCACATTACAAGGTGGAATTTTTAAAAGCAACGAGGAAAAGAAGTAGCAACCTGAGCCAAAGAATTTGACGTTTATTTACCACTAATGAGACTGTATCACTGAGAGTTCGCGGCAATTAACACGCGAGAAATGAATGAGACCGCGTAAGCGAAGAATGATAAAATAACAAGAGTGATCAGGATGAAGATCATTTAAAGGGCACTGATGGAGTTAGAAATAATTAAATAACTAGAAAAAAGGTGATGAGAGAAAATGAGAACAGCGGAACGTACGATAGTTATGGAACAATTAGGCAAATGTAGCAGAATAAAAGAAGTGCCAATATCACTAAAGCTGTCAGTAAAATACATTTGAAAGAAATGGGAAAATGATAGTGTAGTAAGAGCTGCTAAAATATGAATTTTCCGAGTGTAAAATACGCTAGTTCTTATAAGTAAAAATGTAGCAATGTATAATTTAGTGAGGAAGCGAGAGATTAAGCAAGATGTGTGAAGACAGAGCTGGAGAATTTTTTGGATTACATTTAATTTAGATAGACGAGATTTAGAAGCACAACCATAGAGATAAAATCCGTAATCGAATTTTGAACGAAAAATGAATTTATAGAAAAAAATATTAAAATGTAGCGATACTCCATCTAGTACGAAACAGAATTCTCCGCAGATTTAGTCTTTTAATAGTAGAAGATAAAAACTATTTACTAAGTTCAGAAAATGTGCGACAACTGTTTAGAAAAACTCCGAGGTGACAGGAGCAATTAACGAGAAGAAGAGACGATTTGCTTAAGAATAGATTAACTAAATAGCAAAATGTCGTAAAAATAATAGAGAACAAGACTTAGAAGGAGAAATGGAAAAGTGAATTGAGGATATTCCAATGCAACGAAAGATGTGAATCATGTAATTTCGCGGGAAGGAGAAAAAGCTAAATATCATCATCTGCAAAGAGCAAAAAAGAAAAATTGAAAAGAAAGCGAAGCAACAATAATAGTGTAGACATTGAAAAGAGCAGAATAGAGGGAAAAACATTAAGGAGTGCTCAAAACATCTTTCTTGGAGTGTAAATAAACGGAGGAGAGAAGTTGACAAAACTAAAACTGTATTCATAGCGAGATTAATAATAAAAAAAATAAATTGAACTGAAGTATTAAAGATACTCTCTCAAAGTTAGCAGATGAACGTTATGTCAAAAGTACAAGAAATAAAGGAAGCTAATGACGGGAGAGTTATGTTGCGAAAAAGAAAGTGTTAAAAAAAATTTGCGGGTTCAAACAGGTTTTTAAAGACAAGATAAGACATATAGCGTCGAGATTTGAAATGGAGTTGGAAGATTTTGAAAAACGGAGACTTTAATCCGTTTAAATGCAGAAGTTAGAAAGTGAGAAGAAAAATTTTGTGGAAAAGAATAAAATACAGTTCATCAAAGCGAGATAAGCCAGAGCAATAGAATCGAACAATTTCCGACAAAATTGTTGAAGTTGGAAGGACGCGTTCGCAAGATGAGAATTTAAAAGCTCCAGTGCGATTTTCGAAATATGTGAAAGAAGGGTAGTTCTAGAGAAAGAAGAGTAAAAATTCTTCCAGGATGCTCTTTTTCACGGTTTCAGGTATTTTTACCTGTCAGCTCTTGCATTCACTTGCTCACGAGCATGACAATTTTCGGCTGTAAACGAAACGTTCTAAAAGTTCTCAACTATATGTTCACAGTGTTGCGCATTCTTTGTTCCGCCAAAGAAAAAACCATCTAACATGATGATTACAGAAAGCGGTGAAATGGTAGAGCGTTAAGGACAAACATGACAAATATAAAAAAGTAATTATAAACACAAATTGGATCAGAACTTGATTGAATATTGAGAAGCAAATAATTAAGGACAAAACAGAGATCGACTCTTTTTTTAAACAAGTTCTATCGAATAAGTAGAAAAAGGACGATTAAGCTGGGCTTATTAAAACAGGAACATAATTAATAGCGCAGGAACTCGTAAAGGTTCCCAAATTATAATTATAATTAAAAGCAATAGTAGAAAAAGAAAAGGTCAAATCAAAGGAGCTGAAGACAGATTAAGGACTCTTAAGATAAGCAGCAGAGAGGCAATTAAAAATGATCTGCGAAAGAACGGAATTCTCGAAGATAGCGCCGAATCCGAATTAAGTTACATCGGCTGAAAAATTTGATCAACGTCATCATAAGATTTTATAAATTTCACCAAAAATCGCGGTTGCCATCGTTACACAAAGTTTTGCGAACCATTTCTCGAAGTGTTTATTTTTGTGCATTGTTCGTCAGCTTCGAATAGTCGCTTAAAGTATTTCGTTAAAAAGCTCTTATATTATACACTGAACCACACTTACATGCACATTCACATGCGCGTACACACACACACATGACACACATTTAATTCAGGTGCTTCAGGTATTTATAATTATCCAATTTATTATAGCGATGTACGACAACCGGCTGACTATACAACGAATGTTGATGGTTATGATACAAGTTATTCATCTCGAGTGAATGTAATTTTATTCCCGATAAACTTAATGTAATAAACGAAGATGATAATATCATCGTCGGTGTAACGTTCGGAACAGGTGTAGAAATGCGAGAGCTCCGCCATCCCCAACTTCAATAGTAATCTTAACCGAAATGGTGATGACAAATCTAGTTCTGAAACTGAAACAGTCGATTTCAGCAAAAATTTAAATAAACCGTGTGTCTACGCTGATGAGAGCTCTATAGGCAAGTCATTTCATAATAATTTCACTCGATGCCGATAGAAGATACGGTAGTTCGTAGTCCTAATTACGATAAAATGCAATGCTTTTAACTAGATAAATTACATCCGTTTCTAAATGAAATAAGAACTTAATTTAATTAATAAAGAGACGAATTTGAAATTCTGTTAAATTCCGAGTCGCTGCAGCATAGAAGGAAATGTTAGCAGCCGAGGAGGTAGCTGTTTCCGGGGAGAGACTTTATATCTCTTTCACCGATTTATTTCCGTAAATAATATTAATATAGGTCGTCCGAAATATTGGAAAGGAATTAATAATCTGGCAACACTATCGAAAACACGTTTTTATACGCATATACATGTCGGCTGCGTTCATCTGCGTTCGACTCAAATAGTTTAACTGTAATCAAATTCCTGATTACAGTCCGTAGTTTTGTAAACATCCAGAATTTTGCTGTGTCTTCGAAAAGTGAGCGTAAAAGTTTCAAAATGACCACTGAAAGGAAACCAAAAAGAGGCTGAAAAATTGAAGACAACCGTCCTTCCCGTTTTATAGAACAATATCACGAACTTACAAGTCAATCGCTCTCTCTCTCTTCGATATTCCGTTGCGCTATTAATTTTGCTCGTTGAAGTTTAATGAAATTCAGCCAAATTTTCAAGTCAATGTGCAGTGAACGAAACGAATTATTGGTTCAGGCAGACACCATTCGTAAACATTCTATTAAACAACAAAATGAAAAGAAAAAAAAAAATCACGCGCGCACACACACACACACACACATAGATAACATAGCGCGGGACGGATGAGTGGAAAATTCTGGTCAAGCTAAATTGCGGATAGATGTAACCGGTATCGAAAAGAATTTCGTAGATTGGAAAGCGAAGAATTTAATTATCAGTGACAATCGTCGGACCGCTGTAGCCCCGCCAAGATAATAAGATTCGTTCACATACACGTAGTAGCTGATGAGCCAACGATCAGACTGCCCTTTAGCTTGTGCACAAGATTAACGTTTGTGTTAACAAATAAATCATGCCGTAAAAAAGCATGTGCACCCTATATTTAACCAGAAGTCATAGTTAAGCGTTAATGATAAACTCCAGTCTTCCATGATAATACGCCCGATAATTATATGTTCGGGTCCGGATCACCGCTCAATCTACAACACTAATTGTGGAAGAAATTTCAAACGATGCCAAACAGGATTTAACATTTGCGTAGCGATTGCCGGCAAAATGTAGCTGAGCGCTATCATACTGCTTATTTTTTACCGCTATTCTCTTCTTCTCCAACAAATCCACCTGTGAAACCGAATAGAAATGCGACCAAAATATGATATTCCGAGAATAAATTACACAATACAAACGACGATATGCACAACTATATATATATATATATATATATATAAAGACAGTGAAACTTCTGAATAACGGACAGTCGTGGGACCAATTTTTTTTTTTTTTTTTTGGCCCAGCTTTCACCTTTTGGTCAGCTTATACTCAAATCTAAATACCTAACTATTTCCTTCTTATATTTTTACATATTAGCAGTTTTAAAAAATATATATAACGCCTTACATTCTAAGGACAATGGCTCTTTTACAATTTGGTATAGAGATAAATGTGTAATATTTAAAATTTCTTTCATCAATTTCTCCCTTTCCTTTTTATATTTCTCACATTGCCAGACCATATATTCGATTGACCCCTCTAATCCGCATTCATTACAGTTGTTGTTATTTGTTATTCCTAATTATTGTAATGTGTAATCCGATGATGGCCTAATCTTATATGACATACTGCGCAGATGTATGTTCTAAACCTTTTAAACCAATTCTCTATTTTGCCCTTAATAGCGTAATATATTTTCCTTTTTATTTCACTCTTGTTTTTATACTCTGCGTTCCATCTTCTAACTATATCATCTCTTATATAAGGAACGAATTCCTCCCAGTTTAACTTATTATATTCTCCCCTTTTACATAAATTGTCTATTATTTCGTTTCCTTCAATTTCTCTGTGTGCAGGAATCCATTTAAAGTTAACTATGTTGTTTTGTTTGTATAGTCTCAATACCAGTTTTCTAAGATTTATTTCAATATTATACGCTTTATTCGGATTTGTATTTTTTAATTGAGCTAAGCTGGCCTGTGAATCTGATAGTATTAGAATTTTATTATTTTCTCAGAAATTCCAGTGCCAGAAATATTGCATAAAATTCCATCATAAACGAGGTCCAAAAATATGTGAGCCGATAAACCCTGTTAATCTGTAGGTTACTGTAATAAAAATCGGCCGAATATATGCCTCTTGTCCTGTCCACTGATCCATCAGTGTATAAGTGTATTCGTAATCTAAATAATTTCTTAACATTTTTTTAAATTGCATATTATTTATTTGACTATTTATTGTATAAAATTTATTATCCTCGATGTCTATTGAAAGGGGCATCCAACGCTCTTCCCAGCTCATATAATTTGTAGGGAGTTTAATATTCGAAATGATATTTAGATGTGACATTCTTTTAAAACTTGTAATTATAGGACAAACCTTCTTATTTTTCCAGTACTTATTATGTAACATATTATTTAAACGAAGAATCTGTTTTTTTTAATCTCATGGTGTCTTTGTTCTCTAATTTTAATGTAAAACTTATCTGACACAAATTGCACGCGCAAATCCAGTGTGGTATTTCTGCTACTTCCGCTAAAACGCACTACGTGGGAGAAGACGGCATAACTCCTATACACATTCTCAATGCCTTGTCAAAAAATTTGTCCGGTATTAAGAAGTGTCCGCTAATGGGAAATAATAATGTACAGTTTACTGAAATTTACATTATTGTGTATTGTAACGTATTTAACATGAATATAAAAGATAGTACGTAATATTACATATTTACTTAAGACATACATGCCTCTAAAATATATATATAAAAAAAAATGTTCGTATAATATAAAAATATGTATGTATGTACAGTACTACTACAGTACTTACTTATGTTTGTATTCCAAGATTAGTTGATGAACAAGTTAGGCAATAGTGTGTAAATCACTTTTTGTTTTTAGGAACGCAAGATAAAATCTATACGTTTAATCACTTATGTTCATAATATATATATTTAAATCCTAGCGTGTATCGAACATATTTCAGTTTTGTATGAAAAAAAATCGGTAATTTTACTTCGTTTGTTTCTTTCATTTAAAATCCGGGATTCGACATGCACTTGCAGTTCGGATATCATTTTTAAATTTTCAGCATCAGTTTTATGAATGAAATACGATTTTTTTAGTTTTCCAATAACAACTAACGAATCGATATTATTTAAAGTTTCACAGTCAACTTCAGTAGTTGTGTCTTCTTCGCCATCATAAATATTATTGTCATCACAGTCTACTTCATCATGCATCGGATGGATTTTGTTGTTACATGAATTCAGCTGCTAATTCACTTTTATGTCGGTACATAGATCTTCCACATGCAATCCCTCGTCTATTAAACAAAATAATCTGGTGCACTAATTGAAATCTTTCTTGATAAACTTTGTCCGTTTAACAGAAATCGAATTTCAAAAATCCAAACTTATTAAAGTGTCCGCGTCCGTAATTGGAAAGGTCCGCTATTGGGAAATATTTTTATATTGTGTTTTACGGGAAAATACCGAGGATTTTAAAATTGCCCGATATTAGGAAATGTCCGCTATTTAGAAGTGTCCGTTAGTAGAAGTTTCACTGTATATATATATATATAATTATCCTGTTTCTCTCTTCAGCCGCTGAAAGTCTAATACGTATTTTAGTCTTTTTTTTAAAAGCTTTGAAAATATTTTCGAGACAGATAGTATTCAAAGTAATTAATCCTTCATTCTGTGAGTTGGCCATCTTCCTACACTTTAATATACTTATTTATTATCGCTTCACTTCTGTTTAATTTTAATCGTTAATTATCATACATCTGCTTTCTCGTTTTAAAATTCGATTTATGGTTGAAAATTTTCTTCATAAGAGTGTATTAAAGATTTTTCACACCTTCATCAATGTCACTGTACACAAAAATCTACGCAGATTGCTAATTTATTTCGTTACTGTCATGTTTTATTATTGGTCCTTCAATCGCGGTATATTAGTGATCCACCGCGCATGGAGAGAAACTAGCGAGAAAGAATGACAGTGGATAAAGGAAAATTACTTGCGGATCAATATCACTGTTCCATTCCAGCTGAGTATATTATAAACTGTGTGTACAGCTTTCAAAGATAATATTATCGAAGTAAATTAGTGAAATTCTACTTTGAGAGCAATACTGATATTTAGCCTGAAATCCTGCATTTAGCAAATAAAAAGCGCTGAAAATCACATGACAAAATGAATTATTTACGAAATAAGTTGAATAATAATTTTATTTTTTGTTGTTCTTCCAAAATAGAGTGTACCACCCTTGTCGATACACTACGAAACTATTTTCTTAAAAAAAAAAAAAAAATACTGTTTATAATTTAATCATAACTACACCTCCTTAATAGCCAATAAAGAAAAATAATTTTCGCAAAATGCTAAAATTAATTCTATTAATAAATTTTTTATAAAATGTAATGGCTTTTTTTCTAATTTTAGAAAATGAAAACTCAATAATTATTAGCTGCGGGAAAGACGAACCAGCAAAAAGAAAATACTAAAACGCTACACGAATAATAATCAAAATTCCAGCAATATACCTGTCCCGTATTGTAAGAATTTTGCCTTGTTTATAGTAAACATTTTATTACAGATAATAATATTCCGCAGGATAAATTTATTTTTTTTTTTTTTTTTTTGTAGACTTTCATACTTCATTTTTCTGACATTTATTATAAAGTTCGCACATTCGCGCCATTTTTGAACGTCATTTTTTATCTCTCTAAAAATACCGCATAACATTTATAAGCTCCGCCCTAAAAAAATAACCATTATAAAGCCGAAAATATAATATGGTAACTTTACACACTTTTCCAGATAGCATTGATAGTTTGTAATATTAATAACGATAAATAAGAATAACAGGATAAAGGAAAACAAAAAAAAAAAAAAACGATGAGTTTATGCAAGCAGAAACGAATCAAAGGAAATATGGATGAATAATAATGACGTCTTCTAAAAGACATCTCGATTTCGACATGGTTCATGTATCACACACATCATTACCGTCCAACGGTAGCCAACTGAATGTAAACGACACACCCATTTATATAATTCAAAGTAATATTATTACTATTATCATCATTATTGTTTTCATTATCATCATTATTGTTTTCATTATTATGATTATTACTTTTATTACTAAAACTTTAATTCAATTATTATTATCAGCGCTATAAAGCACATAAAATAATTTTTCAAGCATGGCAATGTTATTTTTTATTTTAATAACAGCGGAAAACCATACCGCCAAACACTATTAGATGACATTAAGTAATGACCAGAACCGAGAAAATAACAAAAAAAAACAACCTACGTATATAAAAATCGGATGAAATTCAACGTAGGAAATAAAAATAAATAATTAAATGATATATATATATGTATGTATATGCATACGTTATGTATTATATAAATTAGTATGTTTCGCATCGCCACTTTTATGGTTATAACCTATTTTTCTTAAAGTTCAAACACTTAACCTAAAGTCTACTGGAAGCTTATATTTAATATGCTAGGAAATGTAATTACTGTACCGCATAGCCAGGTACAAAAGTATATATACAGGTATATTTTTTTTTATAGAAAAAAATTATGATTTATTAATAGTAATTTAAATAAAATTTTTAAATAAAATTTTTTGGCTAAATAATTTGTTTCCAGGGTGAAAAAAAAATAAACGCAATCAATATGAGTCACAACAATCCCATACTCCGTAATATACCCGTTTGAAATTTGAGAGTGAATTTTTCTAATTATGTGTTATCTGCTATATGTGTATACCTTCTGCCCCTCCTGGAGCCTTGAAACTTTTTTATCAACTGGCCATAATGAGTATTCATAGGCGCGTAATCATGAACAATTTGCCAGAAACCCAAGAAAATTATGTTTTAATTAAGAGTTTATTCTTGTTTAATGAAATATTAAGCCTATACAAATTATTAATTTCAATTTTTCCTATAACTTATATCCTTTTTCTATCGTTCTCCAATTCTTCCTTTACGCTCTCTTTCCTCGATAGGACGTTTCTTGACCTTCTTACACATTAAATCACTACTCACTATTCGAAATCCGAAATTTCTATCTTCTTTCTTTAGTTATCCCAATTTTGTAGTATCATTTCCTCTTTCCAGCTCGTTGAATAATATCTTCTTTCTTTCAGCGATTTTGGCTGTCTTTGGACCGCGTATTATAATGCATCCCCTGTCATTTCTTCTCCGCTCCTTCCAGTACATCTTCATCAGGTTCCCGTGCCGCATCTTTCTTTCACTTGTCCAAACTGCTCCCGTTCTTCCTTTTTCCTTTGAACCCCTTCCAATTCTGTACCTTTCTTCGAAATTTGTTTCTATCCTTTATTTCCTCTTCGTTTATTCCCATTTCTGCAATTTTCACCTCTCGAAACCGGTTCAGCTTTGTTTTCGCGTTTTTGTCGAAATAGTCGAACAGTGTTTCTTCGTCATCCTTTTTCCGTCCATTCTTTTCAAATGTCCATACAATTTCACTCTTCTTTTCCGCATGGTGTGTCACCTATTTATCTTTCAATGTTTTCATAAACTTCTTTACTGCTTCTCAATTTCAACATTCCGTTTTCCTATTTCGCTCCTAGAATTCTTCTAATAATCTTTCTTTCTTTCATTTCAATTTCTTCATTGACTAATATATTTTTATAACTCTATTCCATCATTTCTGTTTTTAAACTTTCTCCTCTCATTCCGTTTGTTCGTCATTTTGTCGCGCGCAGCTTTGTTGACTTTTCTTCCTCAAATCCTCCAGCTGTATTCTTAATACATTCGCAGATGAATTCTCGGCGTTTTCCATTTTTTTATTTTTATTCGTTTATTGGAAGGAATTTCGCTCGTTTCCCTTTTCCTATCTTTTTTCTTGCAACTCCTTAAACTGTATTTCTTTCGTTTCTGCTTTTCAAGCTGTTTTCATAATCCATAAATAAATTTCTACCCATCAATGGTGAATGTTAATTGTTTATACCTAATTCGAACATTCTACATTCCACGTCTATCAAATCTTCCCTTCTCTGAATATCCGCATGTTACTATTACTTATTTTTCCGTACAGAATTCATATTTAAAGCAAACACCGCTCTACTATGTCCCGTATTCCAGTTACTCTTCACATTCCATTATTCCTTCTGACTTTTCATGGACTAGATGCAGAGAAATCAACTCGTTCTGTCTGCCGAAATTATAAACTATTAAAATAAATATAATTACAAATTTAGCGAGTAACAAGAAGTGTAAAGAGCTCGATTATATCTTAACGTTTTCAGGTCCGAAGTGCAGCATATGTATCAGCTAAGAGAGAGAGAGAGGGGGAGATATAAAACCATATTAGAAGAACCGTAGAAAAACAACATTCTCTTAGCTGACGGCTGAGTTCAGCTGCGAAAATTTTAGACTAACATTTATTACTCGCTATATTTGCAATTATATTCATTTTTATAGCTCATCTTATAGATTTGTCAAGTTTTTCATATCTCTAAATATAAAATGGATAAATTTTCCCCCTTAAATAAGAAACAAAAATATTTATAAATATAGATTAACTTTAATAAATTAAAATAATTTACTTCAGAAACGTTTTCGGGCTATCTCACCAGCTAACAATATAGACACAATACACTCACATGGAACCAAAAACTTGTGTGTTTTTAGTTTTATTTGAGTGTACTGTCTATTGTTAGCCGGTGATACAGCCCGAAAACGATTCCTTCAATTGTGAGGTACTTATTTTAATTTTAATTAATGTAAATTTATATTTATACTTATTTCTTAATAATGGGGGGATTTATTTATTTGACATTTATAAATATTAGCAAACAGGCTTTTCTGTATCTGTTTGCAAAATCAGTGTATAACTTTCTTCAGTCTTAATTGTACGAAATTATCTGTTTCAACGTCATCTCTTACTCCACCTTTTAATACAGATTAAAATCATCAACTTCCTTTTTTCTTCTCCATCTGACATAGTTCAAATTTAAAATATTCATTCTAACCCTTTTTTTTTTAAAAAAATTCTGTAACCTCTCCGTTCTTAGTCAGGTCTTTACGTTCTATAAATACGTTTGTTTGTAGCGCATCTCCCTTGCGGAGTTTCCAAAAAAATTTCGTTATGATTTCTCTACACTGCTCGGTAAAACATTACCCACGGATTCAGATAATGTTTTTCTGATTTTTTTTTTTTTTTGTTAATCGCGAATAATAGAAAATAATAGCGGAGTAAGTTATAATTTCCTTCAGTTCTCAGTAAACGCCAATAAAGTCTTAATTTTCATTTTCACTCTACCATGCATTTTGGAAAACCACGAACATCGTCTCACGAAATGAAAATCGCTTTAGATTTCACTTTTAACAAGCTACTTCCAGCCGATTAAAAGAGACTGTATTTTATTTTCTTAAAATTCCCAGATACTACTCGGACAATAACTGTATTTTCCGTCTCTTGCAACATACTATTGTAAGAAAGTTTCTCAATGACCTTTCCAACGTGTTATTTTCCCTAGACTCCCTTTTCCCTAGACGTTTAGAGACTTTGGAGAATCGTCCGTTTTTAAAATTTCTCCAAAACTTCGCTAAGATTGATTTTTTTTACACATTAAGAAAAATTTCCTTCACTTTCTCCGATTAATCTCTTCCTTTTCTTAGCACCCTAAATTGTAAAATCGTCACGAATGAGCCGGTCGAATGATTTAGTTCGCGACCCCCGATAACTGCATTTCAATTATGAAAACAGATATTTAAGGTCAACGTAAAAGCTCGGAATTTGTCCACCGTGCAAAATCAGACTGATTACATGTTGATTAATTATGCTCGATAAAAGTAGTTAGAACCACTACCTTCAGCAGATTTTGTGATACTGATCACCAGAGTTGTTATTGTTGTCGGATAAAACTGAAAATATCGCAAACGGAATAAATTGCAGTCTCTTTGAACCGAACTTTCAATAAAAACGCGCCGCAGGTGGATGGAAAAAAAAATAAAGAATGGAACAACTTCGAACGACCGAAACGTCGTATGAATAAAACCGAAAAAGGAACAATCTGTCGGACAAAACCTCGTACAAACTTTTAAGCAAGAAACTAGAAAATTTACCTAAGAAAAAAACTTGAAAAATGTTCTCCAATTTAAAATTTTTTTTTATTAGAATTTAAAACAAAATAATTAATTAGTGCTATAATATATACATATATACATATATATATATATATATGTGTGTGTGTGTGTGTGTGTATAATATGTTTTGGCACGCTTTTTATTCCAATAAAAGTAATTAAACATCTTTTTTATGTGGCATCGGTTGATAAAAATATTTCTTTAAATCACTTGTATCCATCCTTTTGTCGTTTTTGAAAATTTTCAATTTATCATAGCTACCACCATTGTTTATTGGATTCGACAATAACTGTGCCGGACAGTACGAAAAATCTATTTTTGTGTTTATAACATAATTTTAATTAAACACTTGACAGTTTTATTTAAAAAGAAAATTAAACGCTTTATTGAAACTAGAGATTAGTGTTCTTTCTTGTGTGCCCGCCAAAATCTGTGTTGTTCTCACTAACTTGACCGAATCCAAAGTCTTGTCTCGAAGTTCTATAAGGTCCACTTCTTGCGCAGCAATCTGTTCAGAAGTTAATTCTATTTCATTTCCATCCGTGAACCCTACCTAGGATATCAATTTCTAATGAAACTCCTCTTGTTTTAAATTTACCCATTCTTACGTTATTCATTTTCCAAAACTGACAATGCTCTTCTAAAAAAATCCCTATTCTTGCTCACATATCTCTTTGCCTGTATTTTTCCCTACATTATTTTCTTCAATAAATCTCCATATTTTATTGAAGAGTAAGGAAAAAACTTCCTTTCTACGTACAATAAATCTTCTTCCGATTCAATTGTTCCTAGTGAATTCAGTTACACCCTCAATTCTATATTTTCCTTTTATTCTTTTATTTTTACGACACTTCAAAAAGACCGAAAGAAATAAGTGCCGCCTTTATTGTCGCCCGTCTTTTGATCATTCTAAATTCATTAAATTATCTACCTCTGCTCTATCTTTCTCGTTCCAATCATACTTTCACTTTTCTCATTTGTCGTCTAATAGCTTAAACTGTAGCGTTGGTTTAATTAGCCAACCCGAGGACGAAAAATTAAATTAAACGAAATATTGGTCTTCAAAATTTTAAACAACTGAATAGGGATTGACATAGAGTGCAGATCGTGCAAATTCATCATCGAAACTCATCGACTAATGGATTTACGGAGTGAATAAACTTAAGTTCAAATGAAAAGATTTTCCGTACAAATTTTTTGTGTTAGTAAGCTAAAAACATTCGCATGAATTTGGGCGGCTGCCGGGTTCTTTAAAGAATATCCCAGTCCAAAATGATAAATTACGACCTTTGCATGTTTCATACGCACATAATTAATGACATTGCTGCCAAGCATTATATTACGTGAATAAAAACAAATCATATATGCGGCAAATTGAAGGAAAACACCATGATTACTACTGCATCTCTATTTCGGTTGACTATCCTATTCACTTTATAACAAAAAAAAAAAAAAAAACTTAGCAGTTTATTATGCCTGTAACATTAAAAGACTTGGAAAATAAAGTCTTCATTAGCGAAAAAGAATTTTCAAATCTGTCATTTACAGATAACATCGCTCACTGAATAACAAGATTACAAAGCAACATATATATATATATATATATATATATATATATATATATATATATATATATAAATAAATATAACTCGGCCATTTTGGCCCCACAAGGGACTGTGCCCCTTGACCCCTCTTGCTTTCATTTCTGTCCTTTTCTTTTCTATACTTTGTATAAAATGATCAAAATTTACAATGTAATTCTTACAGGCATCAACACAAAAAGAATAACATAATCACAAAAATCCTATCCTAATATTTAACTTTCATTATATAATATTAAGACATTTTTTCGTTACATTTTTCGTTACATATTTCGTTACATAAAATAGTGACATTTTTTAAATAACAATAACAAAAATCCTACAAACTATAACAAACGTTACATAAAATTGGGACATTTTTTTGGGACATTTTGCGTTATATAAAATTGGGACATTTTTTTGGGACATTTTACGTTATATAAAATTGGGACATTTTGCATAAGCATGAATAGAGTTTGTAATTTGTTTTAATTTGAATAAACGATAATAAGTCACGCAACGGGCAAAATTAACCATGTGAGGCTCCCAACTTATTTATAAAGCGGGAAAAAAAAACGGAAAATCATCTTACAACACTGATTATCATGTTTGAAAATGTTGGTAAAGAATGTAGCTTAAAAATTAATTACCTTAAAACCAACATTACGATAATTAATCCTGAAAACAAAAACCTATGATTCCTTCTTCATTTTATAAACAGCATGAAGTTGAAAAGCAATTTATATATTTCGAACCAACAACACATAGTGAACGACAGCCTCGTGAACCTAAAAACATACTCGGATAGCACGATCAGCAACGAGGTGAAGAATTTACAGAAAGAAAAATTTAACTAGAACTATTACTCTGCTGTATCCCCAGGTTTGTTCTCGTACATGGAAATCATGTGGCAAGGAGGAATATAGTATGGAAAAACTCAAATTATGGTGGTGAAGAAGGATTCTCTGTACATTCCTTTGAGTACAAAGTGACGTAATACGTTTTTTCTGGAAGAAATTAGACCGAAAGTTCGTTTAATAATCGCAAAATATATAGTCTCATATTTGTAGGTTACATTCAAGTTGGTAATAAAATTAAAAATTTAACGATTCAATAGAAAGTGGAAAGGAAACACAAAAGAGAAGAAAGAGACGGTATAAGTGGCCGGTTTCAATAGCGAAGAACGAGACTAGCACGAAAGGATACATATTGGACAGTTCCTAATCAGACAAACTTGTGGGCCCACATTACACAGAGGATGAAAGAAGATCGTTTGCGTTACGCATGAAATACAAAATATTGGCGGCAAAGAAGACGGAACAAATTTCATCTACTTCGAGATAAATCGTGTATATTACATCGTGATTGCATTATTACAAGATCGTAATTAGATTTTTTTAATTTCCTCTTGCCGCGCCAGATGTCACACTAGAACTGCTATTTCACATTCAACCGGAAACTCGTTTCCATGTTTATAACGAAAAAAGATTTTGAAAATCCGCCCGTTTCATTTTCTCAACATTTGATTTGTCCAATTTGAACCGTTTAAAGTGATGACTGTTTACATTACATATAATCTGGCATTTAAGTAAAGCGAATTTCTATTGTTACACGCTGATTATTGCGTGAAGAGCATTCTTTTAGATTTAACGTTGTTTCAATCAAAGAAAGCCATTAATGATGAAAAATCGATGATACGCCAAAAGCGAATATTGTAAGCTAACGGCGGTTGCGGGACACCGGAGGCAGATCCCACCAACAAATTTCATCAACTTTTTATATAGCATAAAATTAGTGAGATATCTAATAACATAAAAGAAAAGAGAAACACAAGTATTAAAGACTAAATATCGTTAATTATCTTTCGTTAATTTGTTTCGAATTAGAAAGGAGTAAAGGATTAAAGTAGTGGAAGTTCTTCTCGAAACTGAATTCGTTTTTCCTCTTTCTGGACAGATCAATGACATCAACTCACATTGTGAGTTGTATTTAAATTTTGTGCGCTTAAAATATGAAAGATGCAATAGGAATTTCATTAAAAAAAAAAAAAAAAAATTCATCTAATTTTAATAGTTAATTATGACGGGTATACCAAGATAATTTACTATTGAAAACTCTTTTTCTAAATATTATTTACAATTCTTTTTGGAAGTTCTGGGTAATGTTAACTCTCACCAAACTCCAAATTTTGACTCTGAAATTATCTACTATAATTGTGCTCAATTTTTGTGATTATTTGTGCTAAAATCCTCCCTTATTTGAAAAGTTACACCACACTCTTTTGAAAATATGACGCCAGTCTTTGCAATTTCAAAATTGTTCGCTCTGTCTAAATTTTTAATTTTCGTTCGTTTAGAGCTATATTACTCATCTTCGACGGATGTATATACCCGGTGTCTGTTGTTTTCATTTCCTGGGAAAACAAAGGAAAAAAAGAAAAACGATTTAAAAATTATCCTATTTAGTATATACATTTAATTTTACTGTCTCGTACCTTAAATCATTCAATTTGTGACCGCGGCAAAATAATTATTAAGCAAATAAACAAACCTTTAAAAAACTCTCCTCTATAGTGTCCAAAAAGTATTTAACTTAACCTCAAAAATTATATTCTTTAACACACTAAATTTTTAATTACCTATAAATAATAAATATACGCTAAAAACGGGGAGACATCTATTAATTCGAGAAATAAATAAAATATTAATAGTCAACTCGAGATATCACATATTCCATAATCACATGGTTGCTAACACAAAAAAAGGTACCGTTCTTTTATTAAATGAAGGATTTGTATTTTTTTCTTTTCTCCATATTTCAAAATTCTATATATTTTCCGCCATTGTGTGACTTATTTTTGAGACATTAGTATGTGTATACGTAGGTAACAAAAACCAGTTATAAAAACTGAAGTATGAGAATTAAAAAAAAAAAAAAAGCCTAATAAAATAATATTTTAGACGAGGTATTATAAAAATAGATTTTGGAGACGAAAATTATGTATTTTTTTTTGGGGGGGGGGGGGATAAATAAATACGGATTAAATGTAATTAAATGAGACTGTTTTTAAATGAAACTCGATTTTTTTATTTTTCACGGAGGAATTAAAATAAATTTTCATACAGTATAGCCGTATAGAACAAGAGCGGTATAAGTGTTACAGAGGTATAAATGAACATGTATGAATTAGGCACAGCTAGATGAAACAGTTTTCAAGTTTGAGAAACCAGCATCATATTTTCTAAAGAATGTAATTTTTGAAGGGCACAATCACGAATAGACAAATAATCTCAAACTGAGCACAATCAAATAAGATTACTGCCTAAATTTCTTAGTTTGATTGTCTCACGCGTTAACATGCGAAGTATTAAATTCAGCGCTATCTATCGTTTAAGTATATAAACTAATAAACTAAAACCTACACGTTCTTCAAATTCTTATTAGCATTTTTTACATTTGTTGCACTAGTCAAAGAAAGAGCTAACATTTTTTAAATATTATAACCCAGTGCAGGGGCTTTATTAGAAGCGTATACAAGAGGGTGTAATAATCACAATATATTCGTTTCGGCCATTGTTAAATTTCAATAAAATAGCGAAAAGAAAGTATAATTACCAAACGGATGAAAAAGTATATATTTCAAATTTCGAATCATGTATTTATTATTATTATTATTATTATTATTATTATTATTATTATTATTATTATTATTATTATTATTATTATTATTATTATTATTATTATTATTATTATTATTATTATTATTATTATTATTATTATTATTATTATTATTATTATTATTATTATTATTATTATTATTATTATTATTATTATTATTATTATTATTATTATTATTATTATTATTATTATTATTATTATTATTATTATTATTATTATTATTATTATTATTATTATTATTATTATTATTATTATTATTATTATTATTATTATTATTATTATTATTATTATTATTATTATTATTATTATTATTATTATTATTATTACATATTTGGGACTACAATCGAGTCGTAGTATCAGTTATACAATAGTAGGTAAAATTATGAACACGAAATTTAAGTTTATACTAATTGTACACAAAATAAACAGTTTCGGACTGACACACAAAAAATAGAAAAATAAAATTGAAATAAAAAAACCAAAACCTCAATACAAATGAAATAATACTTATTGTAAATAAACAAATTTTCACCACACATAAAAAAGTAATGGAGAACGTAGACATTCACAGATACGTACTTATGAAAACACTGTTGCTTACATGTAAATCCAACCGTTCATTTTTATATTTCAATTACAAATATCATCGGGTTACTCCCCCCCCCCCTCGTTCATGTTGAAATATCAGCATTCCTTTAATTTATAATTTCTTCGTTATTAATATCTCTATATGTCTACTTCTATGCCATATGTAGAACAACCGTATCACTTCATACTTATCTCATCGGTCGTAACATGCAAGTTGATGAGTATAATATCTTTGAAATTAGAAAAATCAACTAAATAAGAGTTTAGCTAACGAGATGCGTACGAAAAAATAAAAGTTTCGATTTCGTATCAATGAAGAGTGAACCAGATGTTGGTTCTCCTTACACGAAATATAGTTTGACATCGATTTTTATTGAAAGCAAGCTATAACAATGATTTGTTTGAGTTGGGCCTAGTCGTTTTTCGATAAAAACGTTCATCTTGATTCTTAATAATACGTTACATTTATTATTGATCTAAATGAATTAAAGTTTTCGTAGTCATTACAGTTACATTTCCGATAGAAACTACGTTCAAACAACCATGGGCGTCGCCAGCGGGGGGCAGTTGCCCCCCACCCCGTGGAGCCTTGAAATTTTTTAATCAACTGGCCATAATGAGTATTCATAGGCGCGTAATCATGAATAATTTGACAGAAACCCACGAAAATTATGTTTTAATTAAGATTTTATTCTTGTTTAATAAAATATTAAGCCTTTAAAACTTATAAATTTTATTTTTTCTATAACTCATATCCTTTTCCTATCATCTTGCCCCCCCCCTGGCCCATCGGCTGGCGACACCCTTGGAAACAATCCATATTTTAGATTATACTGTTCGTCACTAAGGAAACAAGTAATGAAATAGAAAGGAGCCTCATAAACAGTGAACAGTTGGCTACAGTGCTGCTCCAAAACCGACTAAACAAAAAAAAGAAAATAAAATCCAATTAGTCGATATTATTATGCGGTTGGGAATTTTTTTATTTTTCATTATTAACCGTATTGTTAATGATCTTGAGACAGCTACACTATTGTGGTCAGCCATATCAGACGCCGATCATTTATCGTAATAACTATTTCTCTAGTTCCATAATGAAATGAATTTTCGGATGAAAGCAGTGCCATTTAAAAGATCTTTCTGTTTATTTCGACCATACTGCAAAATTACAAAAGTGTAGTCCGCATATCTGTAGTTTCCACTTCATCATCGATATCCTCCATGAATATATATGTTATATATATTAGAAAAAATTGACGCAAATTTCGACCCTTATAAACGTGCCATCGGTCTTCTGTTTGTAAAATTTTCGGTCAAAAGGTCAAAAATGTCAACTTTTATGACCGATAAGGGTAATAGGTATTTACCGAGAGTCCTTTATTCTTAATAATTTTAATTGTGCCTGAGGCACACGTTAGCCAGTAAAGATACAGCATCAAAGCTTGTCATGAAATCACCTTCATCCAGTATTATATTTTTCAATTTTTTTACAAATTGTTCAGAATGTTATACATGTCTATCAACCACAGCCTACTGAAAATTTTAATTATTTAGCGATATAACGTAGGGCTATTTTTCGCACAAATGATTTGTTTGATGAGTTTTGGCAACCCATATAGCCTGAATAATGTTGAAACGGGTGGTACTAATGACTTCTTGAGATTCTGATGGTCGTTCATTGATTTTTACGTTTTCTCTACCCTATTCACAATTTGTCTAAGAGGATTATGGTGTCCAGCTCTGTATTTAAAAGCATTTCAAGAATTTTCTGTTTATATTCTGAACGTCTTATGATAATCACCGGGGATATCCTTTATCCGATTTCATTGCCACCGGTCCTTATTTTTTCGTACATACAACTAGACCAGAACTTTTTGTACTTACCTGTTAGTTGTTAGGTCGAATAAATTAGTAGAACCATTAATGTAAGATCATCAAAAGAACACAGAACGAATTATTATTGTCGAAAACAGAAAACTCGGAATTAACACACGAAAAATACTGGGCGGCACATGATAAAATTTAAAATTTTAGCAAAAATCGAACGTTATGGTACTTTGAGAAACTTTATTAATCGGAAGAGATCATAATTTCGAAAGAGAAGAGGATTACAGACTACGTCAAATTTAGTTAACGAGGATAAATGATAGGCATTCCGAGGTGTTGTAGATTTGACTAAATGGAGTCGGGTCAGTGTAAGTAGATTATTAGCAGTACGCTTAATAATAATGAAAATTGAAAAAATCCTAATATTAATCTTAGGTTCAGAAACGGGGCACTACTTTCGCACAAGCCGACTACATAGTAATATCGAATAATAGAAATTTTTTGATTTCTTTTTTCTTCTTTGGTCCAGTTTTAGAATAGTACTGCCAGCTGTTTTTATACGGTTCCTTTCTACTTTATTACTTGCCTCTTTGGTGACGAACAATGTGATTTGAAACGTTATAATGTGATTTGAAACGTTATAATGTGATCTGAAACGTTATAGTTTTATGTGGACAGTTTCAACTGGTTTCTACGGAAAATAGACGTGTAGATGTGTTACGAGTTGCGGATCGTTATATTGAAACAAACATCTAAATAGCCATGACTCTGTTATTTGTGAATATTCAGGTATCAAATTCTTTCGATTTTTGACTACCCGTTGAAAATAGTTCGCTTAGCAAAAGTCAGTTTGAACGGGATTCGTACACACATCAAAAGGTTATGCGATAAAATTATTTACAAAAAAAAAGAAACATATCTTAGGGCATTTAAAATACGTTCAAAAGTAAGTTCAATCAAAAAGGAAAGAAGTTTTGTTAAGGGTACTAAGATCGATTCATTACAGCGAGAAATTTGAGATTACGAAATAGGTGAAAATCTAAGAGAGGTACATAATTCTGCAAGAAATGGTTGAATTAGTCGAGCAAGCGAAACGAGGGGAGACCAGCAAGAATTCCTTGCGTCGTTAAATCCCAACAAAGTTCTCATTTTATTTATTTTTCTCTGCTGCAGTATTTTGTCGATTGTTTTTTTCTTTTGCTAATTAAAAATGTAAGGTTATATTTAAATTAATTTTCTCAAAAACTCAAATAAACGGTGTCCTTCATTAACTCGCTTCATAAGTGGACCAATAATGTATTTGATCATGACAGGAAAATTTTTGATCATCGAATTATTTTTCAATGGATAATCACAGAGTTCGCTTACGTGCGTCTCTCGCTGATTAAAAACATTACACATTCGTCATTTCTCGCTTCCATAACCAGAAAATCTTGAAGGTTAACGAAAAAATCATACAAATCAAAACATGAATATTCATTTAATTTTATAGTTTTTATTATTATTATTATTATTATTATTATTATTTTCTCGGATTTAATATATCCCGGTTACTATAATTTGTGACGGATTACATCAAGTTACAATTATTTTATTATATTTTAATGGTTTAAAAACTTCCTCGCTATGTTACAGGTACTTAATATGACTGCTTTCTGTATGTTATTATGTATATATCTTGGAATTTATAATGTTTTAAAATCTTCCATTAATGTGTTTGGTGTAATTCCGGTTACCGACATTATAAGTGATGTATTACTGTGACCTTCTTTTGTTTCCATATCTTTTTTATTTCAGTGGCTAAGCTGCTGTATTTACTTATTTTTTCTTCATATTTCTGACTAATATTAGTGTCATTAAGAACAGTTATATTTATTAAAAATGTATTCTTTGATGGTTTGTGAATTAAAAGTAATGTCATGTCCATTAGCATATCTATTTTATGATCTGTAAGAATATTTCTATTCCAATATAATTTTACAGTTTCATTTTCTAGCAGATTCTGGTTTATACTGGTAATATGGTGCTTTCTTGTTTTTTTTTATTATTCCATATTTGTGTGCTATTTCTTGGTGTATCATTTTCTTATTTTCGCCATGTTGTTATGTCTTTCTGTGTATTCTGTTCCTGCAAGTAATTTACATCCTCCTGCAATATGTTCAATTGTTTCACCGACTTGATAGCATTTACGGCACAAATTATTCGTTGTATCTTGATCTTTTATTATATATTTTTTGTAATTTTTCGTTGATATCACTTGATCTTAAATACCTAATAAGAAACCTTCAGTTTCGGGAAATAATTCACCTTTTTTTAACCAGTTGTACGTGTTAACTCTTTATTGATATTTTT
Organism: Icerya purchasi; assembly: GCA_039619475.1. NCBI lineage: Eukaryota > Metazoa > Arthropoda > Insecta > Hemiptera > Monophlebidae > Icerya > Icerya purchasi. Next base: position 570,118,661 of record CM077115.1, read on the forward strand.
ACTGTTCATTATATTGATGTCTTCCATGTAGCATTTTACCAGACCATTTTTCTTTTTTCTCATTAATGATATATCTTTCTTTTTTTTAATAGGTTGAGCGGTGTGTGATCTTGATCTGCCTTTATTATTGCTTTATGTAATGGGTGCTCATTTGAATGGAAATATTTTCTAAGAGTCCTTCTATTTGACTTTGGTGGAGAGATGATACATCTAGGAGGCCTGTTCCTTCTTGTTTTCTTGGCAAACTTATTCTTTCGATACATGAATTAAGGTGTAGAAACCTGTGTTTGGTGAGTTCTGATCGGATTAACCTATTAAGCTCTTCGAGCTCTGTGTGTGTGTGACCATTTGATTATTCCAAATGAGTATGACAATATTGTTTATAGCCTTGAACATATTTTTTGAATTAAGAGATGATCTAAGAATAGCTTTTAATCTCATTTTGAATTTGTTTTTCAGCTGATATTTTATATTTGTATGATCTATTTTTGTGTTTTGTTGAATTCCTAGATATCTATATGTTTTCTTTGGATTTAAAGTATATGGAGTGTATTCTATCGTTAAGTGTCTCACTTTTTAATCGAGCATTTTCCTCTTTGTATATGCACACTTATTTATTTAATCCAAATTCCATTCCTATATCTCCGCTGATTGTTTCCGTTGTTTTTAATAGTGATTCCATCTGCATGGAAGATGTTGCATACAGTTTTATATCATCCATACAGAGCAGATGATTTAATTTGAATTGCACTTTCCCGTTGTATTTTATGTCTATTCCATATTTTGTATCATTAAGTATATTAAACAAGGGATTAAGGCATAAACAAAACCATAAAAGTCGCAACGAATCTCCTTGGAAGATTCCGCGGACGATTTTAATAGCTTCAGGTTTTAGGTTTATTGATTCAGTAATCAGATGTACTGTTTTTCTGCAGTTATTCATCAGGCTGGCTAAGAAATTTTTTATTTTCGGATTGATACGGTATTATTATTATTATTATTATTATTATTAACATTATTATTATATATTTTTTTTACTTTAAATCTCGAAATAATAATCTCCGTGTTAAAAAATTGGTAGGACTTGAATCAAGTTGCAATTGTTTATTATTATATTTATTATTTCAGTATGTTGCGAATTACACATAAACTTCTCCTATCATTTTACGTATTATCTAATATACCTTTTGTACTTTTGCGTGTAAATTTTTTCAGCATCCTAGTGTTCTGTTGGTGCTTGAAGTTTTATTGGAACTACTCCAGTGACCGATATTACCACTAGGATTAAATCTATTATTTTAGCTTCCGTAATTTTTTTATTTAAATAGGTCAATATATTTTTATCAGTCGAATAGCAGCGTTTGTTATTTCCGCTTTGGTTTTATCAACTATTATCATATCTGGATTATTTTAATTTATTTTTTCACCTATTATTATTTTTCTTGAACAGATTATTTTCACACCGATAATTTTTATTATTTCGTTTGTATAGTATAGTATTTTATTTCTAATTTATATCTCTCTATAATTTTCCGATAAAGTAAAAGCATTGTTATAGCGATTTAAATATTCTTTTGGCGCCGTTACATTGCAGTCACATATAATATGGTCGATCGTTTCATTGTTTTTTTGTTGTTTTTTTTGCATAGTCGGCATATATATCATTTATTTCTTTGTTCATTACGTATTTTTTTGGTAATTGCTCGTAGCTATTTCTTGATCTTGTATTGTCAGAAAAGAACCCTCCAGCCATCATTTGTCTAATTTTTAGCCTTGAGTTACATATGCTAATGTGAATATACCGGGCTAACTTCAATTTTAGCTTTATGTTTTCCATACGGTAGGCTACATGCTTCTTTTTTTTTACTTATTCTTTTTATACACTTACTATATTAATTTCAGATTCGGATAAGCTCGATGATGTTGCTTTTTTCATTATTTATTATATATTGTTGTGAAACCACTAATGCTGGTATGGTTATTTAAGAGCGATTTATTATAATTAAAAACAAATACGGAATAATTCATGTAAAATCTGGCTAAGTTGTTCTCTGTCATATCTTTTCAATTATAATTCAATTCTTAATAGTGCATTCATGCGGGAAAGTAACGTAATTTTAAAGTAAATAACAATGAAAACAGAGAATCAATGTAAAATCAATAATTAAGGATTTCCGCACTTGTTGCCCGCAGATGAGACGGAAATTTTGCACTGAACACTTTCGGAAATTAAAGTAACAGAAATCTATTATTATTATTATTATTATTATTATTATTATTATTATTATTATTATTATTATAATAAAATGTTTATCGGCGATTAAATAGCTACAGTAGCTTCGGGGTTGAACAGCGGCGAGATCACATGCATCGACCGGGGTAAATCGGTCTGCCTATATATAGTTTGTGTTGTCTATGTGCTGTCGGGGACGGTGTGATCGCTGTTTATTCGCCGTTTGAGGCCAGTATCATCGTCGTTTTATCGAATTTTTACGTGTTTTTGGAAAGTAGTTTTTTTTGTTATTGAGTCGTTTTGACGGCTCTGGCGCCCGAACTTAAGATACCTGTATAGTACGGAGGAACAGGGTTGTTGAAATCAGTATTCCAGTTAAGGAAGGGTTACAACAATATTGACCAGTTTAATAGAAGGAATATTACAGTCAACTTCTGTTGGATTCCGGGGTATGCTGGAATTCTCAGTGATACATTGTGATGATCGGCAAAAGCCAAAACAATCATCGGTAACTTATGTCCTTTTATTCCAATTGAAGATTTTCGTATTATAGTTGAAGCCAGGTTTAAATCTGATTAGATTGCTCTTCATATCTAGCAAATTTTACCAAAACATTACGTAGTACTTTCCAAAGAATGCGGCGCTGTTCGGTTGTATAATATCTGTATATTTACTCGGCTTCGATTTTCGATTGAGCCATTACTGCGCCTACCTGTCCATCTATATGGAGTTAATCTCGTAGAGGACGGAACCTGTTCACTTCCTAAGGATCTCGAAATGCAGATGGATTCTAATCACCGGTTTTTTAACTGCTTCTAGTATATCGTGTTGCAGTCTTGTTTATTTAATAGTCTTATTTCCTTGGGTCCTCGGCCACACTGTTCAGTTTAAGTTCTCTACTTTTCTCGGCCGATCCACAAGTGTACTCCGGCTTACATAAATGTATTTTAGGCGACAGAATTAATTTATGAGTTTTGATTTTTTTTTTCACGGTCTAATTTATTATCGCCAAAGTTCAATAAATAAATAAATCATTTTCATCATTTTATGCAATATTGACGTTTCAGCTTTATTAAATTTGCTCTTTTTTTGCATTTGTAAACCATATTGGTATATCTATTAGTCCCCACCACCTTCATTATGGGGTAGTGTAACTCTTACCATTTTGATGATCTTGAGCGATGTTTATTGGATTTCGACATTAATTCTCTGATTTTTAATGTTGTAATATATTCGTTTATTTACGCACATCGTACGTATTAAAAAATATATGTGTGTATATTTATTCAAGACTATGTATAATGTTGAAAATAAAAAAAAAGTAAAAAGTTAGGTTTTAATATGAATAAAAGTAGAGGAAATAGCACGAAATCAAATACGATTTATTTTTTACATCGGTATGCAAGAATAAAGAATTTTGAATATTGGTAGGCGTGTGAATCATTATAAAGTTAACCTACTAGTTTCATTTTAGTATTCAGTGTTATGCTTTTTATTCTCATTATTGCGATATATTTGCGCATACTGATAATCAGCCTTGTACTAGAATTATTTAAAATTTAATAAGAAAAACAAAAAAAAAAAAACAAACTGAAAGTAAAGATATTGCTACGTCCGCTTAGATTTCAACACAATTACATGAAGAAAATAAAGATATCCCATGTAGTCAGCAGGTGAGCAAACCAATTTAAAAATTCAAATTCAAAGGGAAGTAGTTGAAATTTCAGTATAACTAGTTAAATAGATTTAACTGATAATAACACGCAGAGTTTTCGTTGTTCACATTAACATCGAAATCACAGTTTTTGGTAAACACCACACGTTAACATTAACACACACCTATTTAGCATTTCGAATACGTTTACACGATCCATTATCAGAAATTTTTCTATTTTTGATAATGGATTCGTGTAAACGTATTCAAAACGCTAAATAGGTGTGTGTTTTTTTTTGTTTTTTTTGGGGGGGGGGACTCGCTAACCAAGAGCATTGACCCATGTCTACATATATATATATATATATATAAGGATGCAATTATTGGAAAAATGGCCTGGTTTGGGAACGACAGTATCGACGAAATATTGTAAGGTGCGGGAGCATTGAGTTGTAGTAAATTAGAGTATAGTATGGATTGTTCATTGAATAATGCCGAGCACTCCAAAAACACATGATTAGCGTCACAGATGTAATTATTCCCTGGTAGGTGAAGAGGACAAAGAGGAGATAAAGACGGAAAAAACCGGTGTCGTGAATCGGGAAGGAGTGAATGGTTAAATCGAAGACGACATATGGATACAATGGAGTTACGTTGAAGAACTTGACAGCTATGGAACCATGGTTTACGAGGAATGGAAGGTTGAATAGAAAGATAGAAGGAATGCGGATTGGAAAACAATCGGGCATACATGTCGGACCAAAATTTTGAGTGTAATTTTTTTGAGAAAAAAGAATATTGTTGGCTGGATAAAGATTGACGTAATTACCATTCGTGCTGGCTATTAATGTTAACGTGTGTTATTTACCAAAAATTGTAATTTCGATAGATTTAAGTGGTTATCATATTCAACCAAGAATGGGCTTTTTGCTAATATCGCGTAGTTCTAAAGATGATCACCAATTAAGTCACTTGTGCACTAAAGAATCCCTCCACGGAAAGATGCCATTGTAATTTTTAAAATTAATAAATGTCACAAAGTGTGATGTATGGAGAAGATTTTAGAGCGTCTACTTCAGAAGGAAACTGTTTCTTGGAACTTTCATGGGAAATTTAGTAACATTTGCAGGGATTGAAGACAATATCGAAATTTAATATTATCCGGTATATATATATATATATATATATATATATATATATGTATATAATGTATAATTTTGCATGGAAGAGAAGAGGTCTAGCTTTACAAAGTGATCGCGAAAGCTATTGATTTCAATAACCCGAAAAAAATTAAGTTAATTCGTTCTCTATATCACGATTACAGTTAAATACGCTAGAAAATGATAAATTACGTAATATGCGTGAGAAATGTAGAAAGACTTCTATCGTTCAAAATGAGTTAATTGAAATTTATGGTGGTCGAATTTATCGAGTAAAATTGTTGCAAAAGGGAAAAAAATTCTAAACATTACGCTATTTTAACGGAGGAAACAGCAGCCATTAGTAACGTTAACAGTTTTGTCTATTCTCTTCAGGTATGTGTTATAAAAACTGTAAAAAAATTTTTGGTACTTATACCGCTAAGTAGCACTTCTAGTATAATTCATATGGCTAATATTTATAATAAGTAAAATAAGTCCCAAACCTTTTTAGCAGGGCTTCGGCGATTGTGAAGTTAAGAGCTTTCTATAATGGTACTAAGTTCAACGGCATTAATGAGAGTAGGGGGGCCAGTTCATTTCTACCTTTGGATTATCCGCCTTTACCTTCCCTTGATTTTTCTGGTACCCAATTATCCCAGATTAGGTAAACACCTGGGATCGATTCAGAGATCTGGAACGAGACAAGTCCCGATAACCTATGGCATCTCTGATATAGTAGCCAAGCACCTTTGAAACAAAATACTGAGGACAGGGATATGATGGTGCTGCTTCAGAATGTAATGGTGTTCAAACTAATCGGATTAAAATCGACTTCTTTCCTTACTTTTTTTGTTTCTGGGTAAAGGTCCTTTGTTGACGAACCCAAGAAAGAAAAAAATTAAAAACTACGTCACAAACATATCGTTCCAGAAAAAAAAAAATCTCCATTTTGAAATTTGCCAACTGACGGCTTCGTTCGTGCGTATATATCACGGATAAATGAAAAAGCAGAATAAAAAAAGAAAACAAAACATAATAAAAACGAAGATATACTCAATTATCTACAAATTTCAGCTAAAAGCATCGATCACCAGATTAATCGAACGCGTTTAATCAGTGCCACCCATTCACTGAACTACGTCATCTTACCGTCTTTTCTACTAACATCATCCTCTATTACTCTACCTCTACACCAACGTCTTCTTAGTGGCAATATTTTCAAAATTCTATTTTTCACCATCTCTTAATATCGAGTAGTGTTACTCTGGGCGAAGCGAAAATGAAAAAAACTAACCTGTCTCTGAAATTATTTTAATGGCGTTCTATGAGTTCATATGTCGATCGTTCTATGAGTTATTCATGTCAGTCTAAAAACAATCGCACACGAAGACGTAGCAACGAAACAAAATTAGAACTATAGCCGAAACTGGAACAGAGAGTTATTTAAGGATCTGCGCGATAAGCCGTCTCAGCAGGACGTTCCACTTCGGAAATTAGTCGAGCTTTACCGACTTTGATCGAAATTCGATCGTAATGATGAATCAGAAACCGACTATTACCGAACGGGCTAGACAGCCGGCAGATGAGAAAGAACGATATGCCATATCGGGTAGTTTCTTTTTATCGAAAAAAGAACGTAACTCGACTTAAATGTTGGCCGTTATCGTCGCTCCAATAATTTCATTACTTCCGCGAAATCGCCTACGGATAAACGAATGTGTGGTAATTTCCCGTTCGCTACGGTTATTCGTAGCAGGCCTGTTCGTAAAAATATTTCGCAAAATGTGCGATTTAAAATTGCGTCGTCGAATTATTATCATTACGACGGCCGTTTCATTTCACGAAACAATATGGCGAATATTGTCTGTCCGACGTCGAACACCTCCCACTTGGACGAACAGAGTTCGCAACAATGCGTCGATCGTAATCATCGAAAAATCTGCTAAATGCGAATTATACGCGTCTGTCGGTCCAGCTGGTCAGTTTACGTTTCTGATCGGAACGTTTAGCCGTAGAACAGAGAAAATTACTTAATTTTCTCTCGATGACCGTACATTTTATTTTCCCAGCCTGCTACGTTTAACGTGAGAAAGAATGAAAGGTGTAAAATAGGACTTTCAAATAGCGCGCGGTTCCGACAAAACGGCAAAATTCAACAACTGGCTTCTCGAAAAAGTTAATAAGCCTTAAACAACGACCTGACGCGAAAATGATGATATTTTGAATCGTAAATTTTCTCTACATTCTGTAAATTTTCTCTACATTCTGTAAATTTTCTCTACATTCTGTAAATTTTCTCTACATTCCGTAAATTTTCTCTACATTCCGTAAATTTTCTTCGAACACTTAACGAACTGCGTGGCAAATTCCATTGAACAATTTCAGTGAAATTTACACGTCATGCACAATACATACGACTATAACAGATACATCTATTATATTATGGGGGGTTATCTTTTGAACACGAGTGCGCATCTTCAAAATGCAAACATTTTTACTATTTATATTTCAAGTTATTCCGAAGCGATATGTATAAAAGGTATGAAATCAAATTTGATCGTATCTAATAATAATAATAATAATAATAATAATAATAATAATAATAATAATAATAATAATAATAATAATAATAATAATAATAATAAAAGTCGAATATATAGAAAACAAAACAAATTTTGTGAAAAAATGTAGCTAGAATGAAGAGCACCAGAAGAGAATCTAAACATTAACTGTCAATTTTAGAACGCGATTTAAATGTCAAGTAATCGTGATTGGCTCGTAATAAGTAATCAACATTTAATTTTGATCATCCAGGTGAAGAGTATTTTACTAAATAAGTATAATACAGGGTGGCCCGAATAAACCTTTCCCATCTTACACGACGATAGAACGAGAAAATTAAGTGTTAAAATAAATATATCTTTGAACGGGAAGAAAAAAATTTTATAAATTTTTGGAACGTATTAACAAAAGCGGTGGAAAAAGTGTGCAATAAATATGGACTGATAATTAACGTGAAGAAAACGAAGGTAATGACCATCTCAAACGACCCACACCCTATCGACATAGTGATAAACAATGGCAGGATAAGTCGATAAATACAAATACCTCGACGGTGCCTGGATTAATAAGTATGGTGACCCAGACGGAAAAATTAGATGTCGCATTGAGCAAGCGCGTTCTGCCTTTATGAAAATGAAGAAGACACTCACAGTTCATGACTCGGACCTTGATTTAACATTCAGAACTCTGAAATGCTATGTCTGGTCGGTATTACTATATGGTGTCGAAATGTGGATATTGACGTCCAGAACGCTCCACAGATTAGAAGCCTTCGAGTTTTAGTGTTATAGACACCTACTCAGGATCTCGTGGACCAAAAAGAAGATAAACGCTGAGGTACTACAGATGATGAAAAAAGAAAAGGAGCTGATCGACACTGCCAAAAGAAGAAAAATAGAATACTTCGGTCATGTGATGGCCGAAGCACACATTATTGCAGAATATTATATTGATGGGAAAGGTGGAAGGAAAAAGAAGAGTTGGACGAACAAGATTATCTTGATTCAAGAACCTGCAGACATGGACAGGTTGCAGTGTTGAAGAACTGTTCCACACAGAAAAGGATAGGGGTGACTACAAAGAATTAATCAAGCTTGCCATCAGATGAGCCTAAGATCGAGAACGGCCATGGCACCGAAAGAAGAAGATATTTGATGTAAATGTAGTAAAAATAATAAAAACATTCAAAAACTTTCTTCAATTTTTGAGAATTAATTAATTACGTTTCACGTTCAATCCACAGTTCGTTCAAGGATTTGCGATTATCCTAGTACACTACCTTAAGACTTGAAATTGCCCTATGAGAAAAAAAAAACAGAAGCTCGTAACAAAATTCTTGAGAATATTGTGAATTTTCCCCTGAAAATTTCCGCCGGCTAAATTCAAATAAAGATATATCAAACAAACTGCTACTGAAAGTGGATTCTATCGTTATAAAGTCTCTAGAATAGAAAAAAAAAAAAAAAACACAAAAAAAACTACCCAGTTTCATAAAGAAAGTACAGAGAACTTTTACAACTTTCCCCGCATTTAATGATTTGAAAAATGACGACAATAATGAAATAAAAAATTAGAATAAGATCACACTGCCTCGTCAGATTCACGAATAATAAGTTTTATTATCGTGATTAATTTTAATAACTGTTCATTTTGTCTCTTAATTAATCGTTAAAATGTTTTTCAAACTTGCACACATTCCTTTTCGATAATTATTATAAAATGTTTAAATTATTTCTATTTTTAAAATCGCAATCTACAAAAATTAAAAGTAACATTTAGATTTGTGTTACGTACGAATATAATCCACTTTTAGTCAGCTTTTGACGCGCGATGGTTCATCGCCGGAAATTCACTTTCGACTTCAACACACTTTGGTGAATTATTGACTTGGCGGACATGCATTAATTACGTAAACTCAAAATGAATGTAGGAGGGTCCGGCAAAATCTTATCAAATCTCATTTAAATGGGGGGGGGGGGGGATAATTGAAAATCTCTTGAAGAATATGCATTACTATACAGATAATAAAAAAAAAGATTATTAAGTTTTTCTTTTACTTTATTATGGCTATTTGAAACTTTTACTTTAAGAATTTAAAAAAAAAAAAGTAAAAAAAAAACTGGTATAGTACATAAATGCCCACGGAGTGAGTGAAAAAAATTAGAGAAGGTGATGTTGTTTGTTTTTACTTATAATTTTACTAAATTTAAATAAATTCGCCTTATAGCACACCTTAACGTTGTATTATTTTTCTCCTTTATAAAAATAAATTTAATCCTTCAACAACTGTAGCGAAAATCTCACGTGAGTGGGAGGAGTCCAAACCAAAAAAAAAAAAAAAAAAAAAAAAACATCTCACATAATTAAATCAATCGATGTCCCCTCATTACAATCAGTAGCATAGTCGAAGGAGGAGGAGAGTTTTATATGTCAGAACCGGCCATAGTTTTTAAAAAATGTTTTTGTAATATCATTTAAAAAGGCAGCGGTTTCATATATTTTAAACAAAATTCCATACAAAATAATATAAACCCCTACGTAACATCGGACATTATTAGTACCACTTTTCTACACTAGCATATATTATTGAATAAACGTGTTCGATAAATAGGCCGAAAAGTATCTTCATATTTCACCATTATGAATAAACGTGGATCCCGCCGGGTGTGCCGTTGATTAGAATGACACTTTTTTGTATCGGTATATAATTTTCATTGATCTAAAACTGGTTTTCGAACGGTTATTGCTTCTTTTTCTTCCTATGTGTCGCGTTTTATTTCTTTTTTTTGTCTTTTTTTATAATACGTAACAATCGGCGAACGCTACAAAGTTCTAGCGTTACGCCTTCTCTGTCAACAATTATCATTTGTTTTTAAAACTGATTCGGGACTTGATGTGTTGCAGCTGACTCTACAGATGTTCACGCATCGTTAATTCGCGTATTTATTGTAATTTTATAAGATTGCCCGGGAAAATCAACGAAAAAAAAAAAATTATTCCAATAAATTAGCAACCACTTTTCTCTTCGACCCCCATCAATTTGTACCGCGTAATAAATATTAAATTTGCGTTCGTTACGAACATTTACCCCGCGCGCAAGTGGTTATTTTGAATATTTCCAATGCGTAGGCAACAGGATTCGAACAAAGTTTCAGTCGAATGGAACAACTTTGTTTAAGAAAATGCGCTACCATGTACGCCATTCTAATAAAACTTGTCGAGCAACAAAAATAACGATAATTTTAAAAAGATAAATGCGTTTTAATATTTTGAAAATGTTGATAAAAATTTGCGGTCGAATGAAAATAAAAAACCGAAAAGACAAAAAAAAAGAAAAAGAAAAAGAATGCTGAAAAATAATAAATGTACAAGTGACAAATTGTTAGATTTGTAAATAAAGATATATAGCTTTTCTCAGTAAGGGCAAATCTGAAATTTTCCTATTTTTTTTTTTTTTTGAAGCAAAATAAAACAGCTCTATCTTATTAGATTATTATTTATTATATTAAATAATACAATCTCTATTTTTAATTCTTTGTTTACATTTTTATTCCTTTTTTTTGGGCTTGTCAACCGGGGGGGAGGGGGGACCTTTACCAATAATATCACTATAATAATATATTAAGTAATTTAAAATTGAGCCGTTTTTATTTGAAATTTCTTCGGAATCCAGTTTTACTGCCAGGTCACATAAGAGTAAGGCCTGTAACTCCTTCTTTATCACTCATATTCTATTTTTAATATAGGTTTTTAAAACCTCTTTAGAGAGTGAACAACTAAAGAAAAGAAAAAGAAACACCTTCAGTGTGAAGAAATATCTTTTCGGGGTCGCAGTGGACATTGGAGAAGTGTGGCTAACATGATGATAAGAAGCTTTTTTTTATCAAAGGGAAAAACTGTCTATAGTTTCTACTGTAGTGACTGGTTTTCGCATTGCAGATTTTCAGTGATTGTGCCGCCACATATTCACTTAGAAATATCGTGCTTTCATTTTTACCAAGAAACGATTCGATAAGAAGGTATTTACAGTGAAAAACATAACCTTAAAAGGTGATTAATTCTTATATACATATGTATAAGAATTAATCACCTGTTAAGAATATGTTTTTCGCTGTAAAATATATTAACCTTCTTATCGAATCGTTTTACTTTTTAGCGTGTTTTTATTAAATTTTGATAGTAAATCTAGAAGTCGTTAAAAAAAAAAAAGAAAAAAAATTAGTAAACAAAATATGCGGCAGATCAAATTTGATTTAATAGGTTGCGCAACTAATTTTTACTTTTTACGAATTTCAAAAAACAGCGAGCTGGTGTCACAGTTTAAATTACCTTCTGATTTAACTTACGCATTTCGCACTTTATTCGCATTACTGAAAAAGCTGTTTACGTACTTTGAGAACGCATCAATTTTTATGAAATCTCGTGAAAATACACTCGTACTACACCGGAGGGAAGGGTGGGGGGATATTTTATCGATACTTTTCAGGCTCGATTAAAAAACTTGATACCAAGTCGAAAAAATTGAAAAATAATTTACTTTATTTAACAATTTCCGTTTGAGATTGCTATTCGAAAAATCAAAAAAGGTCGATTAATCCGTTTTATTTAACCGAACGGCTGCTACTTAATCCAAACTAATAGCGCAAAAATAAAAAACGATCCGAATTGTTGCTGTGATTTTTTTCATGTCACGACTTGAACTGTTTTCGTCGCCACAGTGCGACGATCTACGCATTTCGAAACCGGAAAATTAGCGCGCACGAATCGGATAAAATTCTATTAAAAAGCCGTCGATGCGACCACGCAGGTGGCAAAATTGCTATTTCGCAATTGAAAATACCTCTCACGCCTACACGCTTCTATTTTCACCGCTAAATATAAAATAATTATGCGTATTGATAAACACGCGCGTTACTTAATTAGAGACTTTTCAACGGAATAATCTATTCGGATAATTAATAATTTAATTATTTTTCAAAGAAGCACATGCCCCAGCAGTGTAGCGTGCTTCGGACGGATTTAATTACATGTTCTTCAATAGCGCATATACCGCGCCGCCAGTGTTCAAATTAATTTCAATAGTTGGCGTTTAACGTATTAATTATGTATGCAACCGTTGCTGGTCTGCAGCGAGACATACTAATTCATCTTGTTCGTTTCTGTTCAAGATGATAGTCTGTAAAAAAAATAAAAAAAAACTCCGAGAGTGCTAACGGCTGTTATTATTATAATATCATCATCAACGATCGAATAATGTACAACGACGTTTTTGTGCGTCGATTGCGTGCCGCTAACATCGGGCATCGTTACGGGAATCAAAAGATTCGATTTTATTTACGAGTGATTTCCACGCGATTCGGTCATTTAAAACCCTGTCTTACGCACAGCTACCGCTTCTTCTTCTTAGAGGACCAACGACGCCGGATCAAGTTGCCCTCACGGTCATAATTATTATCATTCCTTTATGATTTTCTTCCAATACCCAGCGTGCCGCTTCTGATGCAGATAGAAGCTAACTCTTCGATTGCTGCCGGTGCCGCGTAATTAAATTCAAGAGTATGCGGGTGGTACCTCCTAATGGGTACCAGCGATGAAGTTTGTTTTTATTACTTTTAACTTTCTACTAAAGCCCGCTCCCGCTCCGACCGTACAATCTGCTCCGGAATTGTAAGATTTACACAAATGCTCCGTTGAATACACAGTAAATCACAGTACGCGAAAATATTTTACATAGATGTATATTGTGGAAAAATTGAAAGCTCGGCGATGACTCTATTTAAGAATGAAGTGATTTTTTTTTTTTAAAAAAAAAAAAGCAAAACTCTCTGCTACTGTGCATGCGATTTGGTACCTCTATTACTGGTCGCTTTACAACGACAGGGGCATAGAGCCCAACCCCCCCCCTTTTTTTTTAAGCTAAAGAACAAAATGATACACGCTGAAACTTTATGTAAAGCTAAAGTAGTAAACTGAGTAGTAGTCCCATAATAGGGAAATCGGAAATTTTTGACACGTTCACAATTGTATTACTACTGCTCAGTGACATTAAGATATTTTGGTTTTAAAATTAATAGATACCTTTTTTTTTTTAAATTGGATTTGTTTAGTCTTTTTAAATAAAATTATAAAGTTAAATTAAAACACTTTCATTACCAATATGAACTAAAAAATGCAAAATAATTTTTAAATTTAAAGATTTTGTTCAACAATGTGATATCTCAAAAATCAGCATAATTATTTAAATAAGTTTAAAATAAGAATAAGGAGATTGAAAACAAAATTAACTTTCGTCCGATATCACTAAAAATTCTTCATTACTAGCTCTATTTAGTAGAGCCAGCACGAAAATGCAATGAAAGACACCCTACGACGTTATTTTTTACATCAATTTTGTTGTCAACCTCTCTTTATTCCGTTTTTAAGCTTATTTAAAGAATTACGTTATGTACGGATTTGTGAGGCAACTGAGCGACATCTTTACGTTCGAACATTTTTACATTTGAAAATTATTTTGCATTTTTTAGTTTTCGCGTTATTTTAGTTGTTTTTTTTTTTAAATTGCCTAGTTGTTTTTTTGCCCTGCAGAGCACAGGTTGCTGTAACTAGAGTTACCTTCTCTAGTAATTAGTCACTCGACCGTCATACGGTGTTAGCCCCACCGACGGAGAAACAAAACAGCAACCACTACGTCCACGTCGTGTAGGGCGGTAATTTTCTTTTCGGTAGGCTTAGCGCTGATTAGAAAAGCTAAATCAGAACTCATAACATATAGAGCTGGTAGGGAAACGGAGGAGGATGCACTTGCCGAAGGTATTCTGACCAATAAATACCGTTAAGCTTTTCTTGCTGTAACACCAACAGCAGACTATTAACAACTCGCTCGTGACACATTGATTATCAACTCAAAGCGGGCAGGCGAGTACTCAATGCCTTAAAACTGGGTCCTTTCGGCTAAGGGAGTGAACCCTGACAGAAATCCCGCGGAAGGCAAAAGGGAAATCATCGCTGTACCTTCACCCCCAGGTTATCATAATGGCAGTAAATAAAACGAATATGGCCCTGAGTCCGGTGCAGCCCTTTAATAGGCACGGGGTGTGAGGAAGTTCACCGACTGCTCATGCGAATTACCAAACCTGTAAGTTAGGAACAGAAGCCGAGGAAGACGGAGAATGACCTGGTTAGATAACATCAATCAAGAAGTGGACGAGAATATGGTCGTTAGAAAGACTCATGTAAGATGCCAGAAATAGAAGTTTTTGATGCTGACGTATGTGATCGTCAACGCTCTTCGAAGATTATGACCCCAAGAAGAAGAAGAAGAAGAAGTTTTTTTTTTTTTGTTTTTTTGTTTTTTATGAAAAAAAGAATAGTGCGCCAATATAATGGCAAGACGTTGAGTTTCTTTTCACAGAAGAAATTTCGGTGGTTCTTTATCAAAGACGCTCCTCCGCACGATCGCTAAAATACTAAACGCATTTTTTTCGGATGCGTAAACCTTTTTACACTATTCAGTGATTTTAGCAGTTATGCGAGGAAGCCGAGGAGGCATCGAGCTGGCGACATACGCATATTTATGACAGATTTATAATCATATCGAACTTAAAACATGCGACAATAAAGTTAAAACGATATTCACTGATATTTGAAATGCATTAAAAAATGTCAAGAATTGACATCTGAGAATCTCGCAATATTTTTAGACAAAGTTTCAACAAATGCTATAAAATGAATTCTCGATCGAGAGAGCATTAAGAATCTATCCAACACGGATGGATGAACAGCGCCGGCCCTAGCCCGTGATCAGGTTAGAGCGAATCCGACGCCCTTTGGTCGACACTTTTACACTACAAATTGTGTTTATGTTAAATAAATAACAATTATTAACTTATTTCAAAAATCAACAACTCTTATTGAATTTTTATTTTTTGCATTTGGGCCTTTTAGCGCCCCTTGCTACCTGGCGTCTGGAGCGACTGCTCCTCTCGCTCTACCCGAAGGCCGCCTCTGACTTAATCTTAAAGCGTAATTTAATTTGAGGAACAATATTTGCTAGATCATGAACTGTGATGATCGTAATGAGAATACTATAGTCACGAAATTATCGGGTGTCATTGGTTTTTTTAATATGTATGCGAAATTTGAAATGATTTACCCCTTCCAGAAGTGGAGGTGCAAACCGAATTCAAAAATTCCATTACACTCGTACATACGGGTCAAGCTAATGAAAACGTTACAAAAAAAGTAACGATTTTTACTATGTCTCTGTTTAAAATACTCACCTGTCTGTCATCTTCTTCTTCATATGCCATCTCCGTTTCGGAGCTCAGCGATCCATATAGCAATGACGTCCTTTGATGCAGCTGACCTCTGAGTATATCTATCGACGTGAAACCGGATCATCTTTTAAAATCGTCCATCCGTAAATTTTGCGGCCTTCCAAGTGATCTTTTCCTTTCGAGTCTAACCTTCTATAATCAGCCGGATTATTTTGTATTTTTACAGCTTAGTTTCCTTGTTTTAATGTGTGATTCAGCAACTTCGGAGTTTTTTTTTCTTTCGTTAAGAATTTCATTATTTGTTATCTTTTGCATCCGAAGAATGTTTTTAAAATACGTCGATAGAGATAAAGCTCAATCGCCTCAATACCTTTATACAAAGTCTGATTCATTGACCAAGATTCTCGTCCGTATAACAGTAAATGTAGCACTTCCGGAATCTAAGTCATAATTTATAGTGAATAAATTTTTCATCTCTACACAAATGCTCCTCTCGCTTATTCTATATATGATTTCTGATTTCTTTTATTGAAGTACATCTTTCATTAAGAACTGTGCCCAAGTATGTAAATGACGTTACCTGTTCCAATTCAAATTTCTTCGGTTTTTTTAAGAACGTTATCACATTCGTTTTTGAGCTATTGAAAGTCCATATTCTTCACTGTACTCAACCATTTTGTCTATCATCATTTGTAATTCTATTTGATTGTTGGCTAGTATCAAACTGTCATCGGCATATCGAATGTCATTAATGGTAACCCCATTTACTCTGATTTTTCCATCGTCTTCCTTTAACGCCTCTTTGAACACTGTCTCCACCCAACAAAAATTAAAAAGAAGTGAAGACAATACACATTAGGTACGAGTAACTCCGCACACAGTTATATCCTCGGAAATATGTATATTGGCGTTCGGACACGGCCGGATATATCTCCAACAATGTGAGTTAATCTTAACTCCGAAAGACGTTACACAACAAACAAGTGTTGTCATTCCGGACACAGTCGGATTTAATTCCAGCGCTGTAATTTAATATATCTAAACTTCGAATAGTGTTAGCTGCGCGTGTTCAAGGACGTTTGTTCGGAGTACTAGGACGCGAAGTTGCGAGTTGAATACACAGCTGAAGATGATCGCGATTGTACACGAGACATGAAATAGATAACTCGATCGGAGTTGAAGTTGAGAAGCGGATATATGTCCGCAGTCGGAAAGGACACATATACGTATGTACCCAAATTCTAGCGGAGTTGATTTGCGCATCTCTAATATATATGGTCCAGTGGACAAATATTAAGTTCAAAGCTAATATTAGAACACTGAAATTTATGTGTCAATAATGTATAATTTCCTAATAAAAACCATTATTAAAAGTGGTTCCAGCATGGGGTACGAGGAAGAAGTCAAAATTAAATGGTTGATTAAAAAAAAGATAGTGAAAAATCTGAAGAAGTTATTTTACTGCGTCAAGAAGAAACTCTGTTAATATACATATACATATATATATATACATTAATTACAACGTAATTCTTAGACTACCCCCTATTAGAAAAAATGTCCCATTTTTATGTAACGAAAAATGTCCCAATTTTATTTAACGTTTGTAATATTTTATAGCATTTTATTCATATGGATCAATTTAGAATTACGTTGTAAATTTTGATCATTTTATACAAAGTATAGAAGAGAAAGAGACAGAAATATAAGCAAGAGGGGTCAAGGTGCACAGCCCCTTGCGAGGCCAAAATGACCGAGTTATATATATACATACAGAGAGAGGGGGGGAGAGAGTCTTCGAAACGGTCACTATAGCGGACGGAAGAAGAGTTAACTTTTTTTTCTACAAAAGATGAATGAGGCCAGCATATTTGTGAGAGATAATGCACTCATCAACGTCAGCAGATAACTATTCTGATTATAATCTAAATGCGCTATAACGGAGAAGCGCTACAACTGAATGATGAGCGATACAGTTTCAAAGAGCCCCGTTTTGCTTCAAGAGATGTCGCTTTTTTTCTTCAACTAAAGATAATTTAACAACCTTCCCGAAGAACAATAGGTTCTGCACGGTGATTTGCGAAGCGTTGAACTACGTTCAGTAATTTATCGTAACGTTTTGTACTTTTTACTGTGAAAAGAAAGTTTATTGATTTAGCGAGTGCACGCGTAGTCAGACGTTACCGGAACATTAGTTCCTGTGAAAAGGAACTGTGTATATATAGCTCAACGAGTCACATAGCGTTTCAAAGTTTTGGAACTCGCTGATTCGGACAGGTAGAAAAAAGTTTCCAATTAGACTGCGCAAGTTGTGAGAATTATGTTATGCAGACGAGAAATCTTAATAGAGATTGGTAAGCGATCGCTACCAAAAAAGATATAACGACGGGGACCATTTCACAAAAAAAAAAAAGAAGAGTCCGGAGACTGCAAGATGCACAATAATGATAATAGAACAAGAGCTATTATTTATACTTTCGTTGGTCGCGCTATGAGGGAATCCCCGCTTTTTTTTTTTAATGTAAATATTTAACAAACTACTTATAATTTACATAAAACAGTTTTTCTATTCGTGTATTGAAATATCATAAGTCGATCTAAAATATTTATATAGTTGTAACTAGTTTAGTTTTTTTTATGATAATTTTTTATTGTGAGTAGATCGCGAAATCGCGGCGATACCCTCACTGTACGGACCGCAGTCGTAGGTAAAATTTAGTTCGCAACGTTGGCAATATGTAGAAAAATAATTAGAATAAAATTTTTTTAAATATTCATTAATTAATTAATAATTTTAAAAATGATAATATAAAATCTCGTTAAATAAAGAAATTTTAATTTAATAACATAACTGATTTTTGATTTATTATGTTGTTACCCAACTATCTTTTAAAAAGTTATAACTGTTTCAAAATTCCGCTCGTAAACTTTAAACGTGATGTGGCAGTGTCGCAGTAAATTTTAAAAAATAACAAAGAAAAGTCACATTACTGATATACAAAGAAAAGAATTATCAGTTTGCAAGGAGAAGGTGAAAAACAGTTAGGATCAAGGAGGACTGTCCAAGTATATAATAAGGTTATCGCTATATTACAGAAGGATCAAAGCAATGTTTTCTTTTTGTAACGAAATACTCAAATTCAATTAATTGAAATATTTGAAATTAATAATTGACGATGGCGATTTAAATTAGTTTCTCCGAAGATTAAAGCAAATATATATGAATTATACAATAATACACCCATACACAGGAGCTGCTTACATATTGGACGTTGCATATATTAATGTACAGGAAAGAAAAAAAAAAAAAAAAAAGGAAACTGGTAAATAAATGGTCTAAAAGAGCCCTAAAAAATGCAGCAATAATAATAAAGGGAAAAGAGGATGCAGCAAAATTCTTTAATCTTTGCACCATTCTTTCAACCACTTCCTCACTTCCCTCTTCCAGACACCAATTTTTTTCCGTTTATTACTTGACTATGGTACTCATTAATTTAATTAGAACCGAATCATCTGTATTGTAGATTCGTAGATTTACCCCTCTAGGATGAATGTAACAGGTATTATTTTGATTCCTTGTTAGTCGAGTTTTTGGTCTGGAAGGTAACTTTACGTTATTGCATTTAAATTCAAGTAGTCTGTAATAATAATAATGCATTTTGGGAGACATTTCATTATTTTCCTTCCACCAGGTTGATGTAGGATCACTCCGCTTCCAGTGGAGTAGTATAAGTTTCAAACACCTTTTCTGAATTTTACCTATTTTATTGATTTCCGTTTTTTTAGCCTCGCCCCATATTTGGATCCCATATAAAATTCTAAACATTATTGATGCATTAAAGTATATCCGTAATGTCCCATATGAAAGAACCGTCTTCAGTTTATATAACGCTGGAATTAACTGTCTTACTTTCGAATTTAAGTTTTGTATCTGCTTTTTCCAGTTCAATGATTTATCGATATATATTCCTAGGTATTTAAAATCTGTTACATTCACTAGAGTTGGACATGAACATGGGTGAGTGATTTTATTCCCGTACCGTTCATGTAAACATTCATTATTATGTATACTGATTCGCGGGTGATGACTCATATGTTTAGAGATATTACGAATATGGCGAGTTTTGATTTATTTACATTTATACATAACCTCCTGTCATGCGCCCATTTACTGAGATTATCGACATCCTGCTGCAGTAATTTTTCCGCCATCTCTAGATTTTTATGTTCCATTAATAATACGATGTCATCGGCAAATACATAAACCTTTTTTAATAAGCAGATCATGGTCAACTAGATCAAAAGCTTTAGCTAGGTCTATAAAGATAATTATAAATTGGTTCCCCCTCGATAGTCCTGTATTTATCTCATTTACAAACGTTCTTATTAAAGTAACGGTGGATTTGTTTTTCTCTAAATCCGTGTTGAATACAATAAATAAATCATCAGACTGGTTGAAATTTGCTAACGTCGCACAAAAAAACTGCACCAATTTTCAAATTCAATAAAATGTACACGTGTTTAGAATTGAGCTTATACAGCTGATCGCGTACGATGCTTGCTGCTCAAATCTCTATACTCGCTCGCTCGCACGCGCACACACACATAGAAAGGGACAGAATGAAGGTCGCTTAGACGACGTATAACGCGATTTTCGTTACCTCGCCTTTCCTGCCAGTTTACGCCTACTGACAAGCTGCGTATAAAAACTTCGTTCCAAAAATCCCGCTAAACCTCACCAATAAGTATACTAATTGGAATCAATTTAAAGAAAGCCTTGACTCTTCAAATGAACTTAAAATCAAGCTTAAAACTATACCAGTGAATTGGAATAGCAAGCCCAGCATTTACTGGGTGCGAAGAGCTACTAGCCAGGCCGTACTATATCTTTAAAAAAAACTTTCCAAATGAAGTACTGTATCCTATCGAAGTCAGGAAACGAATCAAAGAGAGGAAACATGCACGAAAAATATGACAATGCTTCCGTCATCTATCGGGGATAAAACAATATTTAATCATATTGGGGCGACAAAGATAATCAGCTAATCAAGGATTATTTCAAACAGAAAAACGTCGCCAACTACTTAGAAAATTTAAGCCCCGAGGCGGGCACAAATTATTCACTATGGCGTGCAACTCAGCGCTTCAAATGCTCCACTAGTTCAAATTCCTCCTTTCAAGGACGAATAAGGGCAGTGGATCTGCGACGACAACAGTAAAGTTGAACTATTTGCTTCTCGTTTAGCTTCAGTTTTTACAACACGTAATATAAATTCCCAGATCGATATAACAAAAAATGATCCACCCTTCCAGCAAATAAAACCAGTAACTCCTGAGGTTGCACAAGAGTTATATAATAATATGAATCCCAAAAAGGCTCCTGGAATCGATGAAGTTTCACCTGGAACGCTGAGAGAAATGTGATTTTTCGTCAAGGCTTACGTGATGATAATTAGTTTTGCTTATATTAGATCTGAACTGAGACCTGCGATAGAATTTTAGTGAACTACGCTGATCGTCCTTACTTACAGACCGTTTGTAGAATGCAGCTGCGCGAGGACCCTGCGCGTTTTTAGAATAGTCCAATGTTGTAATCCGATTTTATATGTATGTTTAAATGTAATTATTATCTTGCGGTAAATATGTTACTTATAAGCTGTTGAATTGAAGTTGCGTGTGTGACTAAATTCGAGAGCATTACTGAAGTCTAAGCAGCCCTTCTCCAACACAGCCTTTAATTCAAATAATTGGATAGCGTCAGTGTTGTACAGGATAGCAGTCGCGAATTCGATGTAGATCTAGCGTGTCTGAAGTTACAAATGTGAATTTCGTAACAATATTTATAATCGACTCGAGTTCTGTTTGGTAAAAGCGTATAAAGCGATTATGTTGCACATTACGTTGTTGTGACCTAGAAAAGTATTCTTGGCCCACTTTTATTTTTAATCTACATTAATGCGATTTATATAATTCATTTCGATAAAATCTTTCGTTATATCAACGATACTACTCTTGTAGCAAATTCGCAAGATCATATCGTATAATCTTATAAAAATGAATACAATCAGCTGCGTTAAAAATCAACCGATGATTACATCTCATCTTAAATTTCTACCTAAAACGCATTGAGACAATCCAAAAATTTTCTGTAATAACCCTATAAGAAGCCTGCAACATTAAATACCTTACTGGATGGTGAATTCATTTGGAATAAACATACTCTTTAAGTATCTACTAAATTGTGCCAATAAATTTACACATATTATTTAAATCAGTTTTTTAACAATACATAACTCCAACTTTATTCAGCAGTTTTTGGTCGAATATTGACACATTTAGATCAATACACTATGACAATGCTGCAAATACCACTTAAGGTAGATAATTCAGTTACAGAATTATGTATTATCCACTGTTTAATAGAAATTTATCGTAACCAAACTGTCAGCTTGTTAAAATCCATTATAAATTATATGAAGTGAAACTAAATAATTAACAGATATTCAGAGTACTTCGGTTACTTGTGAAAAAACTAGACCTACCAGTAAACAGAGAGAGAAGTGACGCTCTTGTTTCAGTAAAGACCAGGTTCAAATATGTGCTTTTTACACGGGTTCCCTTATTTTACATTTATTACTTGTTGCACTGAAATTACAAATAAAAAGCTATAAACAGCGTCGAAAATACCTTAGGCGATATTTCAGAAACACTCATTAACTTAATATAACCTATTATAATTTCAACATTAATTTAAAATAATTTATTTTTAATTCTCACTAATATTGACTGACTGAGAAGTAACCTTTTATAAGCCTGCAGGTATGATTGCATTTAAATGTATGAATTTAAAATGTAGACGTTCGCATGATTTTTATTTTTGTACGTTTATATTTTTATATAAAACATATATATATATATATATATATATATATATATATATATATATATATATATATATATATATATATATCATCATCATCATCATCTAGCTCACTCGAAATTCCGAGTATGAGTTCCCTTCTAATTCGGAGGAGAATTAGAGGATAGGATAGCCGCGCAACAGATAAGCACGTAAGCAGGAGCGCAACTTGGCTTGCGTGCTGCCGACAACGTGAGAAAGGTACCAATGGCGAGGCGAACCAAGACGACTGGCCTTTACTCACGTTGATGCGATTGTTCGCCGGCTGAGTGTTTCTATACAACGCTAGCGCACTCGCACGACTACATTCGGAACTGACTATAGTCGCTTGTTATCGCGCTACAGTTGCAGCCCAAATGTGTCTCAACTGCTGTGTACTAACTAGCGCCGCATAATTTTTGTCATCGCCCGGTATCGAACCCGAGACCGCCGGATCAGAAGTCAAGCGCTCTAGCCACTAGGCCAAACGATATATATATATATATATAATTATTAATAATTTTCTAAGTTTTTTTTATTTAATATGTTTAAAAGTACAATTAAGCCTTTTAAAACCATAGAACTTTTTTTTTTTGAATAAAAAATTTGTAGTTCATTTTTAATTTCTCCTTGAGGAGAAATGGATAAACTTTTACGTGTTTCATTTATTTTGCACATTAGCAGTTCCTTTCCAAAAATGTCAAAATGTTCTTTGTAGAATAATTTAGCTACTAATAAATGTTTAATATAATTAAATCTGTTTTTCGCTTCTGTAAAAGTGTGGTTACAAACTACTTTAAACTGCACACTTTTAGAACTACTGAATTTCAATTTTTTTTGCATTACATACTTGTTAAATTGCAACTTAAAATCTGGTTGAATTAAAATAGTAATGATATTACTAGATTGTATTCGATAATACAGTATTCCAACGTGAGACAATAATTTTATGAAAAATGTCTAACCAGAAAATAAATGTATCATTTTTTAATAATCCTAAAAATCATGAATATGCTTGAATTGTTTTATCATTCCTTGAAAAACTATACATCTTTAAAACAATCAACAGTTTTTCTTTTCAGAAACAGTATTAACTAACGCTAGCATTAAAATTCCAACATGTATTTGATACTCCTGAAATGCGTTTACTCGAATATTTATCTAATATTGGTAATTTTTGTGAAGATTTAAAAAAGGACATTGCTATTTCAATTATAATCTTATCCGCTTTGTAACAAGATTCAACTGGTGCGCGCGCAACGATGAATATAATGAGTATTTTTATACAATTGCTGTATTTTGTATTAAACATTTTTTTGTTCATCTTTCATAACGTTAGCAGTATTATATGTTTCAGCTACCTATTCATTTGTTCCTATCACTTTTTAACGCAGTTCTGTTTCATTACTTACACATTTGGATAAGCTATTTTTTGTACCACAAAAATACTCGAAATCGGTTATTAACTACCATACTAGCTAAAAGCACAACTTTGTGACGGCTCGAGAATCGTGTTCCGTGAAATATATATTTCTAAAAGAAAAATAATTATATTTTATACGTCAAAAAATATAGAAATCACTAAAAAAATTACATTGAAAAATCATAAGTAAAAATGTGAAGCATAATAAACATAATCTATTACCTTCAGCAGTTCCAAAGTGAAATATCTCCAGCAATTAATCGGTAAGTTTTATTATTTTTCAATTTTAAAAATATTCATACGAATAATGAAAATATTTTTATTAAAAGCAGATTAACAGTATCAGTAACCCGACTATTTAAAAACAAAACTGCCACCTCCTTAATATTTTCTATTGGATCGTTGGTAATAAAATCAATTATTTTCCTCTTACTTAATCCACGCTTTGCTTAGTTCTTGTATGTATTTTATTTTTCTGTTTTATATTGCTCTAAGAAGTTCCAAAAGTATTATTGTATGTCTGATAGTTGGTGTGATTCTTTTCATGCCATATGGGCTGAAGTAATATTAAATTCACTTATTTTACTCATATTAATACTATATATCAATCTTAAAATTCCATTGTGGTGGATATATTATTGCAGATTTGAACAAATAACAATTTGAATTAAAACTTAAAATAACTATATTCAGGATGGTACGCAGTAAATAAAAGGTATTTTTATAGATTAAGTAATCTAGATTGCATGTTTTAAGAACGACGTCAATATTTTCCTACGTCGCTTTTTATAATTTTTTTAATATATTTTCAAGACTTCAGCAAGTTTATTGAAAAATAAAGTTCCCATGTACACTACCTGTGCTCTCATCTTGATTTTAACAAAGTGAGATTCGTCAACATATAGTGTATCATCCGATTTAGTTTTACTTTGGAACACAAGAATTTTAAATTTATACTCATGTTTTAAGACAAAGCCTACAAGATTTGATTTATAAGCAAGATAATGATTTCACACTCAGTTTCACACTTGTTACATATATATTCAGTTCATCAAAATATCTACATAAACTCTGAATGTTCAACATCAAAAGATTAATTTTTTTTTTGAAGTCCATTTTGGTTCAAAATAACATTTACACGTTCATACCTTAATTATAAAATTATGAAGTAAATTAAAGCACATACCATTTAACACTATGATAATTAAGACTAAAAGTAAGATTTCTTAAAAAAAAAAAAATCTAAAATCAAATCAACTTAATAAAACGGTGTAACAATTATCCAGACATTATTAAAGTAACATACGATATTTCACTACTAGGAAAACTGTGTAATATTAGTTAAATCCGGTAAGATATACATTAAAGAGGTAAAACAAATATTATGTTATAATTACTAAAAACAATAATTAATACAATAAGGGGGAGTGTACAAATAAATGAAATAAAATTAAATTAAAATTCATTACGTTATGCTCGTGTGAAGATATAGTTTATAGAATGAAATAGTACATCACAGCATTTAAGGCGATAATTTAAGTTTTAGATTTCTAATCGGAAATTAAATACTGTAATATTCTTAAAAATTATATATAATAACTGAATTGCGCATATAATATTTTAAACTGGAAAAAGAAGTTAAAAATATATAATAAATCAATTCTGAACTTATGTTATTGAAGTTACAGCAGTTAAAATTTGAACTATAACATCTTAAGTTATGATAGCTATAAACAAAGTTAAATTCGGTAACATTTGAGATGTATACATATTCTTGAATATGATTTTAACTATACTGCAACATTAACGTCCTTGTTATATAAACCATAATTTCACTAAATATGAGCTAAACTTAGCACAAAAATAATATTGCGAAAGACTTGTCTGAAATATAGCATTGTAAATGGGATACACGATTTTATGATCATATAAATCATTCTTATACATACTACACTTATGTAGTAATTATAAAATAATACCGACGCACAATGTAGAAGAATAATTTAAGTAAGAATATTTTACAATTGTCTTAATTAGTGTAATATGTTACTAAGAAATACTGTTCTTTTTATATGAAAATTTTTCATGCAATCGTCTTGAAGAATACTAAAAATATAAGAAAATGGAATTTTAGTGTTGTTATATAATATTATTATGTGTAAAATAAGTGAATTTATTACTTTGGCCCAGACGACATAAAAAGAATCATGCCAACCATCGGACATACAATAATACTTTTGAAACCCCTCAAAATAATATAAAATCGAAAAATATAATACATACAAGAACTAAGTATAGCATGGATTAAATAAGAGAAAAATAATTGATTATATTACCAACAATCCAATAGAAAATATATTAGTAAAGGAGGTGACAGTTTTGTTTTTAAATAGTCGGGTTACTGATACCGTTAATCTGCTTTTAATAAAAATATCTTCATTATTCGTATGAATATTTTTAAAATTGAAAAATAATAAAACTTACCGACTAATTGCTGGAGATATTTCGCTTTGGAACTGTTATCATGATTATTACGTTTTTTCTCCCTTATAATAATATTACAAAATGTACATAAGTAGTGTATTTTACAGATGAAGTCATTTTCGCAAACTCAAAAATAATAGGACGTATACCGAAATTGTGATATTGCAATTTGAAAGAATAATTATTTATTAAAAATAGAATAATGTAAATAGCTATGACAAAAAGTTAGCACAGCGTAGAGTTGTAGCGCAATTATGTAGGTACAACACCAATAATTTGGTGGTTGCAGGTTTTTTAATAGATAAATATTTTTTCGAATTGCAACATCGCAATTTACGGAATATGTTCTATCATTTTCAGATTTATGAAAATAAAAAATAATATTTTTTATTTATACAACTTAGTTGTTTTTTTTTTTTTAAATAATGATTGATGGTGCATCTAGACATGAATATGAATAATTATGTTCAATTTCATGTCCAGATGTTGAGCAGTTTTTTTTATAAAGTATACCATAAGAAATGTTCATTCTGATCTATATGTAGGCTCGCTTCGCTCGCCTAAATAATATTAAATAATGGAAAACAATTTCTATTTACACGTGTTCTGAAATGTCTATTGTATCATTAACAAACAAACCTACATATTTTGTTTCATTAATTTCTTATATTATTTGATCACTGATAACATCCAGTATACTTTCAATAATTCAATTTTAATCATTTTTGTGTTTCCTTAAACATCGAATTGTTGTCCAAATATCTTTGTAAAGGATTGTAAGATATGGTTGAATATACTAATCCCTTAAATACTCCAATATTTTCAAATGTATCATTTTCACTATGCTCTCTTAAAGCTAGTTTAAATTTTCTGAAAAATGTTACGCATTCTTTTGATATTTCTCAATTTTTCTTCACTTGTTCACTATACTTTAGTTTATATCCTGTAATCCTCGTCAAGTTGTTTAAAAATATTAACGTGTCCTTAAAAAAAAAATGAAAAAGAAATTATTTTGTATACCTTTTTGTGATTTTTCACACTTCTTTTATTTTTTTCTGCTTTTAAAGATAATCTGCAGTGCCGAATTCTTCAGTACTCCTAATCATGTGATGAAATACCAAATTGAAAAAGTATTAAACATGTCACTGCCTAAAAAGAGAAGATAACTTATAGCTTGCCAGTAAAAATGTAAGAAGTCACTATCTGAGCATGTGGAAAAATATACTCTAGTGCCTTTATTGGTGTGAAGTAGCTCAATTTCGATTTGATAATCTGCTCGCTTTCCTGTTGTATTCGCTAGGCGCTATAAGTACTTGTTCAATATTAGCGACCCACTAAGAGTGCATTAAACACATACATACAATAAGTATGAACACACAATCAAATTGAGAACATTTAACTACAACCAGGTATTTCTATTTATAGTTTGGCAGAAATTTTGATGTAAAAACAATTCGAAATAAAATTCTAAAAACCGATTTTTTCTGTGCCAAAAAAAAAGTAATGTACTTTTTTACATGAATAGGCAGTTTTATAAAATAAAATAAAATGAAATTGTTTAGCTAATCAGAAAAAAACATATCTGACAGGTCGGTAAAAAAATAACGAATTAACGCTTAAATGAGCATAATAGTTCTACAATAAAAAAAGTAATACAAAAACGGCTAACATAGTTGTAATAGCACTTTAACAGACTCCAATGACGTTATGACGAAAAAAAAGGGATACGCGCGCCCTCTATTACGTATTATAGAGTTCATTTATTGGCGTTATCGATCAATATGTTTCTATAAAAAAATTACGTGCATTTATCTCAAAATCCAAGAAAACGAAGTATCAGGAATTTTTTATTTGTTCTTTAAAAAACACATGAACAACAAAGAGAAATTTTTTAATTTTTAACAATAAGTTCGTTAAAAGTTTTGATAACCTTGATTAAAAACCAAAAAGCTTTGAAGTACAAAAATCATAAAAATTGTAAATCCATCATACACGGATATGTTGTAACATCAAAAATCGTGAATTTAGTCACGAGATGTATGGTAAACGAAGTAGCCAAATAACAACCAACGACGACCGTGGCAATCGTGTTGAACGCACAGCGACCGTATATAAAGGAAATGACAGCGAATGACTTAGACATGTGAAAACACATTTAAAAAATCATCGTACTATTAAGAGAATCGATTAGATTGCTCTGCAGAAGTTCCGCAATGTATGAACACAGCATAATATCTTATGCTTTTCAATCGCTGTATCGTTAATGCATATATAAGTGTATATATTTATATTATCTCAGCTAATTTCCTAATACATTATTTAAAGTTATAATTCTAAGCATCTGAATAATTTAACTAACCATTATTGTTACGTTCTGCGCAAATAAGAACACATGAATATCGTCGCTATTTTTTAGTTTATGAAAGGCGGTTCATATTTCAGTTAAGTAACATTTCTCAACTTTGCTAAACCATTACCATTCAGTGCCGTTCGTATTAAAAACTTATTAAAAAAAACATGAAAATATTTCAAATATAATTTGAAAACTATCGAAAGAAAATTATTTACATATCTATTACCTATCGTTGATTCCTAACTTGAAATAAACATAATTTCCCTGTTCCCAGCTTCCTTTGGCTCCGGAAATTTTCGATTTCCAGATTAGTATAATTTAAAATCGCAGGACACTGCTCACTCGAAGCAACCATAACAATAAGAACAAAGCCAACAAATCAAAGCTGCTGCAGCGTTAAAGCAGACCTTGATTCTCTCCCATTCAACCGCATGATATTAATTACATGAACCAGAATACAATTTTCAAACTGTCTTCGTTTCTCATTACTATTCATTTCACAAGAAAATATTGTAAAGTAATTTAGCTAAATAAATATTTTCGTAAAATTTTTGCTTCACAGTAAAGCAACGCCGGTCAATGAGAATATTTTTCATCGCAGTATAAATGTTTTTAATTTTACATGATATTATCATTTGTGATCGAATATGCCTGAGAACTTATATGTATCAAAAAGAGAAAACTAAAATTATATTGCTCAAGAATTAGTATATTCCCATTATACATCACACATGCTTAATATTTAATGAAGTACATTGCACGCGGGCTAATCGAAAAATAACGAAATAAATGAGTATGATATTGTCTCTTTTAAAAGCACGCTACAATATAAATTAATAATTTTTAAAAACAGAGCTCGGTATAAAAATGAAAATTCGCTCGAACTGTATAACGTGTTTAATGAAGAAAAAAGTACCGACTTGTAACAAAATAATATCAGTCCACATTGGCTAAAGCTAATACTGTAAACTGAATATTTTCCGGATCACGAGATATGTACCTCTTAATGACGGTCGCAGCATCCTAAAATAAATATATAACTATCAATATCAAACAGCGCATAAATTTTATGTTTCTATATTAAAAAAATAAATATTTCCAAAAAGAGACGCTTCACATTGAATTAATTAATTAGACAAATTATATAAAAAATTTCAGACTGAATGAATTAAATCATATTAACAATTCCATCATGATTAATATGATAAAATTACCAAAATCATCATCTTCAGCATGTGCATGTATATACATATGGACAGCAAGAGAGCGAAAACGCAAACCAGGTCAACAATACACATCAGATAATCTAACACTTTTAAATGATTATTCGGCGAATCGTGCAGCAGAATACGCAAATATAAACACAATTTATAAATAGAAGTGGCAGCGAAAAGCCGATACTTAAAAATGGGGCTTGATATTTTAATATGTGTATTTAATTTTTAAAGTTTATTTAATTTACTTTTTTCATACATGTAAATTTGCTAACCGATTAATAAAAAAAGCTTTATTAATTTATTTTATACATATATATTATCACATATAAAACTTATCGTTCTGAATAATTGATTTCCAATAATGAAACACAATTTTATTTCTCGAAGCGTCAAATTAACTACGTTTTTAGGGTGACCAACAGTTAGTAAAATGCGTGATGCAAAAATGCAACACGCGCAATATATACGTAGGCAGTTCAAAAAGTTCGTAGTTTCGTGATAAAAAATCGAATATATTATTATTTTACAAATTATCATGGTCCCCGTCCTCCCACACGCATACACCGATTCCACCTGTTCGGCCCCACTCATTGTTGAAGCAGTATAGCCAGTCCTTGGATTTCAGGACTTTTATCTTCGTTGCCGCGGCCTTTTGAATGTCCTCTACATTACCCAAATGAACCTTGCGGAGGTCACTTTTTAATTTTTGGGAATAAAAAAAAGTCACACCGAGCAATGTCGGGTGAGTAGAGGGGTGGCGACAACGGAAATATTTTTACGCGCGCGAAAAAGGCGGAGTGCACGGGCGCGTCGTCACGATGCAGCAACCGGACATTCTCCGTGGTAATATCGCGCCGAATTCGAATCACACGTTTTTGTAAATGTTCTATAACACTTGGACATAATAGGTACCGTTAACGGTTTGACCTCGTAAATTACTTTGAATCTTTAAAATTTGTAATAAGTGTATATCTATACTTAAATCTCATAGCCTACGAAAACAAACCTTTATGTGATTCATATACAATAAATTTTGGAAATAATAGTGAACAAACAAAACCGAAAAGCTTACAGTTTTAACAATTTCTCAATGATGCACTATACAATTTTATTAGTATTTGTCACTTTTTAAAAGAAGCCCTCTTTACCTGTCCACAAAAACTATAAACGTGAATATAGACAAGAGTGAATTATTTTATTATAAAGTTTAGATTAAAAACTATTGTAACAAAAAACAATTTTATAAAAATAAAGAAAAATTATCAATTGGCATATTATACCATATAAATCCCAAACATAAATAATGACGAAATCCGAATAAAAAACTAAAAATAAAATTAAAAATGAATAATTCTTACTAGCAACAAATTCCCTTGTACAGTAACATCTGCATATTTTATAGGAGCTGTTTTCCGTCCATCTGCAAACAATAAAAAATGAATCACTGGCCTTTTACTAAGTCCATTTCTTAGCAAATTATAAATTACTATATAATCTTAATTTCCACAATTACTATCAGCAGCGAACTACATTCAGCTTTACCGCTCTCTCTCTCCGCACAGCTCAATAACCAGCAGTGCATCTCAAAATGTAATAGTTAAAGTTTAATTTATATTTAAAAAAGTTCAATATGCAACTGAAATTGACTTTTTTGTCCAAAAAATTTACTGAAAATTTTAAAAAGAAAATAAAATTAAGTTCCACTAATGATAATAAAAAAATATGAGACTTATTAGTGGTTTAGTAGACTGACTTAAACTTAAAACTTGTACAAACACATTAGAAGAGAAAAGAATTTTCAATTTTTGAAGTTAACGGTGATAAATAATGTGCTGAGAGAATTATAACGAGGAAATTAAATGCTACCTTTCTGATCATAAACGACGTAAAAAAAAAAAAAGAACTAGAAAATTTTAATTTCTAATTTAATTTTTCTGTTTGTCTTCTTCTCCATTCATTAATATGGTTCATAATGAGAGGGTCGATGTGGAAGCGCACTCGGCTTGTCCACGCCAATGCCAGAGTACTCGGACCTACCATCCTCGATGATGCATATTTTTCTAAAAAAGTGCGAGAACCAATGGAAAACAGAATGGGCAGCTACGACAGCGTTCTTAAAAAACATCAAGCCCACAGTCGAACCATGGTGGCCACCGGAGGGAATATCCCGGCATGAGTTTAAAAGTCTTAGCCGGCTGCGAATCGGCCACGTCACTATGTCGCACGATCATATAATTAGCAAATCTTCGCCTCCAACTATGTGCTTCTTCTGCGGCCAGGCTCGTATACCGACAGTTCCACGCATTCTTCTTATGTGCCCAAAGTTCGCCACGTTCAGGACGCAACATAGCCTACCTAATAACATACAGTATTGTCTGGCAAATATTACAACTAACGTCACAAGGGTTATAGCCTTCGTTAGAACGAGTGGTTTGACCGAACACATATAAGTTACCTCCATATATGTGCCGTAATGACCTTAGTAGTTTTATAAACGGCGCATATAAAAAAGGTGAGGAGAATTTAAAAAAACATGGTTCAGTAATTTAAAATATTTTGAATAAAGTATCAAAAAGTACCCTTTTCTTATATTTTATTTAATGTCAAATTCCCTCTTATCATTTCTATCGTTAATTTTTTTCGTTTTTACTTTTAATTTCTTTTTATCCGTTCGTTTTTAATCCTTTTTTTTTTTTGTTGCACTGCATAATAAATTTTTCAATACAAAGGTTCGTTCTATTTTTAAACCTGTCTTGTGAATTTCTTCTTCTATTTCGTTACATCCATTTTTTTCCCCCTGGTGGCGCCCATGCACCATTTTTAACTGCAATGGTCATTATAGCACATGGGCCAGGGTAAAAAGGCTATTTTATAATTTAGTTATTGTTAGTCCTAAGAAAACCGAGTAGCATTTGTATGCGCGTTGGGTCATTTGAAAGTATAGTTGACTGAAGAATAGTGGAAAAAGCGGAGCGGGCGAACGCCGTACATTATTGTAGCAAGTGTTCCACCGAAGGATAAGAAGAGTCGAAACAGAAAAGGCACGTGGGTGGGAGAAGCGTACCTTAAAGTATTATATAATTGTGTGAGACCGCCGTACGCTCAACCCGCAACCGATTTAATACAGCATATTCTCGACTCGTAAGGTAAAGAGAAGGAAACCATGGGTCAGCTGTAAATTTTATGCTTCTCATAAAGGATCGTTCCCTATCCACTTTAATAACATTACCAGTCAACTTCATTTTCCTTCCCTTTTTTTTTATTGTAGGTTTTCAATTCACTTTCTATCTTTGACAGTTTAAAAGCCGCCTTTTTTTCCAAGTTTTTGTAGTTCACCTATAATATTAATTTTATCTTATATTACTCATATTCTTCTCCGAATCTTCTTTTCCTCATTGTTCGGATGAAACCTTTGATTGACATTTTCTTCAATTTACCATCAGCTCGTTTTCCAAAATTTCCTTTTCTACGTGAAAATTTTTGTCTCCGACTCGATCTTTGTTTTTGTTTAAATTTTTCCATTTTTATTTTTACGATTTTGATATTATTTACAAAACACATAACGCTTCTACTTTTTTGCTACCATTTAGACCTTATTACATTTTATGGACAGCCTTCGTTCATTAAAATACATGTTTACTTTAATAAGAGCACAATGCAGTTAAATTACAATTTGTGTACCAAATTTATTTTTAATTTTCACAATATTAACCGTTTTTTTTTTTTTTAGTAAATCGTCCACAAGTTGTTGCAGAAAAAAATACTTGAAATACATCTGATTAAAGTAATTCTCACTTCTTATTTATATGTTAACTCCTGCTGCGTGCAGGTTTTTTGTATGAATTCCTTTATTTCCTGTTGGTATCTACAGTTTCGCATCACTTACGTTTATTACATGCTTCTTAAATATTCTACTTTTTCTTTGTTTTTTGTTTTTAACCTCCTATTTAAAAATCTTATTTCCGTTTATTTTCACACCTCTACTGACAATAAAAAAAGCTTTTCCTTATATATCTTGAAAAAATAAATGATGTACTTTGCACCCTTTAACCATTCTACTCACAAATTTATGCTCTTTATGTCATTTTCCAGAATTTATATGACTTACTTTTACCAACTTCAAAAAAGATTATACGTTCGACAGGTATGTTTTGTTTTATTTTTTATGTTTGTTCCGCACATAACTTGTATTCGTGTGGACCAATATTAATGATTCTTTGTCCATTCGAAAGACTTAACGGTGATGCCAAGTGAGTACCGATGAAAATCGGCGAATAGAATCTAACAAAATTGAAATATCACAGTTCCTACATGAATGAAGTTATTTATTGCTTCCCTCATATTGCAAAATATTATACTAAAATTTCAGCTTTACTTTCTGTAGGGTAACCTACTTTACCCCGTTACTGTTTTATGAACTGGAAGAAGGTCAGTTTTCTACAGATATATTTATTTATTTTCCGTAAGCTATTTATTCTCTGGCGATATTGTTCATTGTTCCACTGATTTTAATGTGTCCTTATTAATGTTTGAAATCTATTATATAATTTTTATTTAAAATAACTTTTTCATCAAAAACTTGAAAAAATGCGGGTTTTTAATTAATATAACAGACGCAACTGACTAAAAACATTATCAATTGACCATATAGAAATTGAAAAAATTAAAGTACATATTATAAAATTTAATTACTAACAAATGCAAGAGACCATTAGTTTGATAGTCAACTAAGCTAGGTACAAATTAGCAAGAATAGGGAGGAGAAAAAAAAACTGTAGAAATGTAACTTTGAATAAAGAAAAAAAAATTGTAAACCGTCATAGCAGCATTTATATGCCTGTCTTAATAAAAAAAAAAAAAAAAAAAGATTTTAAACAAGATAAAAAATTTAGGTATTAGACTAAAAATTGTGAAATAAAATATTTTTTTTAGGAAAAAATATTTCTTCAAGATATACTATAAAAAAATTTAATAACAATGCACTAAAAAATAAAAACAATTACTTGATAAAAAATAATATACACGTATTTCGAAATGATACACCTTAAGGTGATATTAAAATTCTCTTCCAACGTTAACTTTCGGAATCGGCTCCAAATTCAAATTTCAATATTAGTTAAAAAGTGTATTAAATATTCATTAAACTACCTTTAGATACTGTAATTTTAATTTGGTACCTACTCTGAACAAATTAATGTTGTACAAGAATTATTATATCACCTTCACTTCAAAATATATTATTTTTTACTTTTTAGTGCATTTTCATATTAAATTGTTATGGTAAATCTTAAAGCCAATATTTTTTTTAAAAAAAAAAACATATTTTGTCATTAGAGCACATGGGCCAAGGTGAAAAGGCTACTTCATAATTTACCTAGTAAGGGTTCTAAGAAAAACAAGTAGCATTCGTATGCACGTTGGGTCATTTGACAGGATAGTTGAAAGTGGAATACCGACAAAAGCGAAGTGAGCGAACACTGCACATTGTTATAACAGGCATAGTTTAATATAACGTATACTCATTTCTTACTTCAACTCAATAAAAATAAAACTATTTACAACTTGAAAGTATTATGGGTACAAGGTTAAAAGTGATAACTCGTTTCAAACCGAAAATATATGATAAAAATAAACTATAGTTGAATAATGTTAACTACTTTTATTGTGAAAAATTATAATTAGGAAAATAATAAACAAAAATTTGGATTAAAAAAAAAAAAAATTAAAATTAAAATTAATTTTATAATTCTTTAAGATATCACGTTAAGAGCGAGTAATACCAAATTAATAATTAACATTTTGTAAGTTCTTCATTCACATAGACGAATAATGACCGCAATTTAAATTTTTACCATTAATTTTACAATAGGTCTGGTAATTTACCAAAGTTTACCATAAACATTCAAGTGCGTCTTATGTTTTGTAATTTTAAAAATAATCTGATGTTCCGTTACGGAAATTAAATACTAAAATTTTGTATGAATTTCTAACTTGATAATAAATAAATTATTAGCACAGAACATACAAAATAAAATAATTATATTTAATGAATGTCATCTAGTTTCGGATAACTTGATCCATAAGCGTAATAATGACTTTTTAGATTTTTTATGAATCAAGTTATCTGAAACTAGACGGCATTTACTAAATATAATTATTTTATTTTGTATATTTTGTGTTCATAATTAAATTATTATTAAGTTAAAAATAATAGTTAAAATCAGAACAGATACATTTTTTTTAACAAAAACGTTAAATCAAGATAAGTGAAATTCGGCTAAATAAGATATTTTTCAGATCAAAGTTGAATAAGCAAGCGAATTTAAATTAATGTTTTCAGAATTGTTCACGAACTGAAAATTAACCCGCGTAGGCATAAGTAAAGGTAGTTATGTATAACTTCAAAAATAGTAATAAAATTACAAAACGTTTATATTATGTTTGTCCATACTTACATTACAGCGAGTTATATAAATATATTATACTTATATAAGCCTCTTGCTGCAATTACTAAGAGACATAATTAAGAGGGATGGCAATGAGCGTTCTCTCCAATTTTAGCTATAGATGTATGTTTGATTACAGAGTTTAAAAAAAATTAAATAAATTACATAACCCACATAAATATTGATTAATTGAATCCATAACTACTCAAAGTTTTTGTGATCTATTTTGTATACATTATATGTAATCTTCTGCGTTAACTAATTTTTATTTAAATTACATTCATCTTTTTTTTTTCTTTCTTTTAGTTGCTATAAAAAAAATAGTAAACAACTAACGTAACTTTACCCTCTGCAGTTAAGTCTGTACTACCACTTACGTAAAATCTCACACACATTTAATTCTTAAAAAGATAATTTCTTATACGACTCTCATCTTTCAAATTCCCATAAATTGTTACTAGGATATAATTTGCAATATATTTTATAAAATGAAAAATGAAATTTTAGTGACTTATTTTCAACTAGACTTACTAATTCGTACTAATCTTAATTTTAAAACAATGCTTACTAAATACAAGTGTGGTAATATAAAATCTGAAACATGCTATGCTTTTATTATTTGTTCCTTGAAAAAAATAGTTAAAAGAAAATTGTAGAGGTATAAAAAATCATAAGAATGAAAAAAATTAAAAAAATTGACGACGATTATATTCAAAAACCGTAAAAACTGAGACTAACTTTTTAAATATATTTTGCCTGCTCTGACAGCTTCACAAAAGAAGTAGAAAAGAAAGAAAACGTACATTCTATGCATTAAATGGAAAAACATAGTACCAAGATAATGTTTTTGAACCTAAAAGACGAGAGAATAAGATCGTTACTTCTTAATGGACTCCGTAGATTATCGGACATTAATTTTATCAGCATAATAATTACTGCTAGTGTAAGTGCCGCAAAATTTGCTCACACAATATTTAAAATGACCCCAAAATAAAAACATATTCACATTAAAAAATATGTTTAATAATATGTTAGCAATAAACTGTTCATATTAAAATGTATAACCTTAACATTCTAGATATATTATTGATAAGAGATTTTCAGTTTCATTACACTTACCTAATTCATAAATGCTCCCATTAACGTTCACAAAACAAACAAAATGAAAATATATATCACTTTCTGCTGGTGGCGCCTGCATATTAATAATCATTACATAGCAATATTTAATAATAAAACCAGTAATATATATATATATATATATATATATATATATAAAAATGAATGTATGTTTGTTTGTCCAGTATGCGTTTCTGTACCACTGGACGGATCATGCTAAAATTTTCAGGGTGCACTCATGTTGTGTAAACGAAAGTTTTAAGGTACGGCTGACCCCTTCTCCCTCGCGAAATATGAGGTTTTAAATAACTGAGATGAGACCAGCGGTATAGAAATGCATACGGAACGAAAGAACAAAAAATTAATTTTCATAAAATTTTAAATAAAATGATTATCACGGTAAATATAAATTAAACGTAAAAATTTGAATAAAATGATTACTGTGGTAAATAATAAATTTTAGAGAACATTTCATTGATTTCTGGCATAAGTAAATACACCGCGTTTTGTTACTTCACTTTTTGCCGTTACTACCTCCATGACATGATCTAAACATACAAGTCACGTTCCTGCCTAGCTACTGTACTCATTGCGAAGAGTTTAAAAAAAAAGTAGTGTTCACAGAGAATGCAGCGGAATTTTTAATATTTGCTACCGGGAATGTTATTTATACTCAAATCTAAAATCCTTACTCAACTATTGCAGTTTACTGGTAGATATAAGTGAAAAAAATGTTATACAATAATGAAGTATATTATAACTATTTATAAGTTATAATTATAAGTGTTCTATCGGGGGCTGTACTTGGTCCAGTGTTTCTTAATAACCCATTAATAACATATTAAAAATGGAAATAGTAACGTATAAATCATTATCATAACTGTCACTTTCTGCCTGTAATATTACGAATTTCAAACTACAATTGAACTATACTTTAAGGAAATTATTAATTTAATTTTAAAATAAATTCTGATAAAAATAAAGTTATGTTTTCGTTATTAACGATCAAATGTAAATATGAAGTCTTAATTAACGAATCATTTAAATAAGAACAACAGATGCCAATAATAAATTGTATTACACTCCTTGATGTAGAAATCAATAAAAAAAAAAGAATAATGATGAAAAATTTGAAACTAATTTTTAAAAAAATTAATGTTGCATTACAGGGTTTAAGTAAATTGGGGAAATTTAACATCATGATAAAAATTACATAATTAACAAACAAAATTCACATAATATTTAATTATTATACGTTCCATTTTATAAAAAGTGCTCTTACGTGAATTTTATCTGTTAACCAATAAAAATAATATAAGTATTAAATTTTGATATTACATAATTATTATAAACCGATCTATCATAACTTATGGCACCCACATTTATTACTGGAAATTGAATATTAAATATTATTTGAATAAACTAAGACATATACATCGAAAAATATTATTATTTGAAACCATGTCGTACCGCACAATATACTCATCTTTGTCTTACTATACTATCTGTAGAAGTACCAATTGTAAGAAGTTTTGCTAAATGTAATATTTCAGTTCGGAAAGAGTATATAAGCAAGAATTTGCTAATACACACTGTAACAAATAAAAAATAAAAATACGACACAACTGGAAAAGCGGAAAAGAAATGTATTAAAATATTATTATAACACTACCAACTACAAAATTACAGATAAACATTTCCAATCAGGTTTTCATGTATCCCTTATAATAACTTGGCTCCGAAAATTTTGAACTTATTTGTGTAAAATGGGAAGTACAGGAAGTAATAATATATTCATAATTTACGATGAAAATATTTCTCATAACCATTCTAATTTATCAACGTCTTTTTCGTATAATAATTTTACAAGTTTTAAACAAAATTCACTGATATATATTAACAACAGAAAAATATGGAAGATTTGCTTCTAAATAAGAATTTAATATACTGTAGTATTGGAAGCCATTCTATAGAAGGAGAAAAATACATATACAAACGCACATACACAATTTTTAGTTTGTTTCTTATATATATCAGTTCACACATATAAATGGGTATTTATTAAGATCAAATTTATGCAATAACAAACAAGACAAATATTTGTGTGTGAAATAACAAAAAAAATAAAAATTAGTAAAAATTATATTGTTTCTTATATATTTCATATGAGTTTATATTATTTTAATCCTTGTTTATTTTTATCGTAAAAATAAAACATATCAATATTAAAATAATAAGAAAGAAACTTCAACGTTAAAGCACGACAAAAATTTATTTCAAAAAATACTTTTTCTTTTATGCTCCTTAAAGTGCGTTCAATTTTCAATACAAAAAATACGTTGATTTTTTTAAATCAATTTTTTAAATAATAATTTTGATTCGTATATGGGTTTAATAATCACGAACCATATTGATTTAACAACTAGTTTTGCCCTTAGGAAGCTAATCTTTCGTAGTTTAATTACAGAAAAATGTCAAAAATCGATTTGCCTCTCCTTCTTCTCAAACTATATTTCGAAAATAATCTACGAAAGTTCCAAGTTATTTCAATCAAAAGTTTTCAAGATGTACCATAACAGCCGTAAAATTCTTTCACTCCTGACGTACGCAGTGAACTACTGACTAAATTCGATTTTTACCCGAATACTGAGTACATTAAAATTTAATGTTATATCTAATAGTGAAACATTCCTGGGTCATTGCGGAAGCTCCCAAAATATTAATTTATTATTATCAAAATAACAACAAAAGATTTAATTAACTTGTCCGGAAATTTAGCTCCAAAATTGTTAATAGTAAATTGATTATTGCAGAAATTAGATCTTATACTACTGCTTGAAAATTTCAAAAAAATTAAACAAGTGCGCAGAAGACAACACTTGGAACGGAAGAGCGCAACGTAAACAACAACAGTAATAACAATAGTCAAATCCATCACATACTCCAGAAATAGATGACTACATGTAATTGATAATGACTATTCGTCTGTTAATTAAGCGTGAAACTTTATATGCGTTTTCCTCAAAACTATTTCAAATGCGGTAATCACTGTATTTCAAAAATCACTCGATGAAGCTGAATAAAATTTATACAGCACATTCTAAGAATCAAAAACTAATGCTTGATTGAAAGATATTATTTTTGGATAAAAACATTTTTTTATAAACAATAAACAAGCGTTTTTTTTTTTTTTGCGAAATTCATAAATTCACTTTCAGAGGCTGACATTTTGTTAATTTTTGAATAAGAAAATAAAAACTACAATCAGGCAATAGATAAACTATTAAACCAACAAAGTTCCTTGTTTCATTGATTTTAGACAATGATGGTCACCACAAGGCAGTACAGTAGACGCTCGGTTATCCGACACTCCGTATTATCCGACACTAAAAAATCTCTCAGGGAAGCGAATAATCATGCACAACACACATTTAATATGTGATAGTTTTGATTTTCCCTCGATTTTTTTAGCATCAACTATGCATTCCAATGATAATGTAACACGACTACAAC
Organism: Icerya purchasi; assembly: GCA_039619475.1. Taxonomy (NCBI): domain Eukaryota; kingdom Metazoa; phylum Arthropoda; class Insecta; order Hemiptera; family Monophlebidae; genus Icerya; species Icerya purchasi. The sequence goes on from CM077115.1 coordinate 570,159,978, forward strand.
ACACTCCGAGAGATATAAAAATTTCCCACGATTAGCCATTTACTTTCTGGTCCACTTAAAACTGTCGACTGAAATCTATTTCGCAGCGTTGACAGCGTTAATTTTTCTCTTAGTTCTCGTCAAATAACGAAATTATTTCGTATTGTGCTTTGCGTAAATTCGTGTGTACATAATGTCTGATCGAAAAATGAGTGAAAAGAAACGAAAAAAAATGGTGCTTTCTATGGAAGACCGATATAATGCCATAAAAAGATTGAATGCGGGAGAACTGCCCCAGATTGTAGCAGATTCTTTAGGAGTTGGTCGAACTACAGTAGTCGGTTGGAAAAAAGATGAAAAAAAACATTATAAATTGGTGTTCGAAGCATGCTGGGTCTTCTTCATCGATAATTGAAAGAAAAACAATGAAGAAAAGTGAGCATGAAGCTGTAAATGAAGCGCTATTCATATGGTTTGTGCAACAGCGAGAAAAAGGAATCCCAATTTCTGGAAATTTTTTGAAAATGGAAGCTATGAAATTCTATAAAGAACTAGAAGGCGTATCTGGCGATACAGATGAAGAATTTACAACAAGCGATGGCTGGTTATTTCGTTGGAAAAAGCGATACGGTATTCGTCAACTGAATATCTGCGGGCAAAAATTGAGTGATACAACTCAGTTAGAAGAATTGGCGAAATTTAAACGACGTCTTCATAAAATGACAGAAAAACAAGGAATTACAGGCGAACAGATTTACAACTGTGATGAAACAGGACTGTATTATAGAATGCTTCCATCGAAAACTTTGGCACCGCGACAAGAGAAAAGTGCTCCTGGATATAAAAAAAGCAGAGATAGAATGACAGTGATGGCTTGCAGTAATGCCACTGGGAATCATAAACTCAAGTTAGTGGTGATCGGAAAATCCAAAAATCCCAGGGCATTTAAGAAAATTAAGAATAAGTCCTCGTTACCTGTTTATTATATTCATCAGAAAAGCTCTTGGATGGATTGTACAATTTTCAAATCTTGGTTTTATGATGATTTCGTTCCTGATGTCGAGAAGTTTTTAAAATCAAAAAATTTACCTAGGAAAGCCATTCTGATTTTAGATAATGCGCCCTCGCATCCGAATGCAATGAGTTTACAGGATGGCGATATCAAGGTTATTTTTTTACCTCCAAATATTACGTCCCTATGTCAGCCAATGGACCAAGGCGTAATTGAAACCATGAAAAGGAAATATCGTTTTAAACTTTTAAATTTAATTCTTCGTGACGAAGATGTAGATATGGTCCAGAAATTGAAAAAAGTGGACATGTTAGAGTTTATTTGAAGGATTGCTGAAGCATGGGACCAAGTTCAGCCGATAACTCTTGTTCGATCATGGCGCAAACTTCTCGATCATAAAGGCAGTGATAAATGGGAAGCTGTTGATGATGAAGACGATTACGATAAAATCGAAAAAGACTCTGAACTGCTTTCATTGCTTCAAAGAATTCCAGGGTGTGAGAATGCTGATATGCCGGATATTCAAGAATGGATGACGACAGATAATGATTTTGAATATACCGATGACGATATTATTCAACTTATAAGAACTGAGAACAAAGGAAGCAATAGTTCAGAAGATGAAATGGAAAGCAATTCAGCTTCTAAAGATGCCATAAGTCACGCTGAAGGCTTTCAAATTCTTGAGAGAGCAATTTCTTATATCGAACAACAAAATCACTATACAACAGTGGATGGAGAATTGTTCCGAAAATGGCGAGATTATGCAGCCCAACAACGAATAAGTAAGGTGAAACGCAATTGTCGATGAATACCTTTTTAAAAAAATAATTTTTTTTCTTAACTGTAATTGTTCCCTTTATAAATATGTAATAAAATTAAAAAACAAAAACAAAATTGAAAAAACTCCGTATTATTCGACTTTTTCAGTTATCCGACACATTCAATTCCCCAATTGTGTCGAATAACCAAGCGTCTACTGTATTTATAAAAAAAAAAAAAATGATGTTGACTCTGCAGCAAACAACTCAAATTAAAATTAATATTTTGTTTTGATAATTTTATTAAGTATACTTTAAATGTGGTGAAAATCGGTCAAAAAGATTTTTTAAATGCTCATTTTATAACACCTATGACCTACACACCCCTAACCCCTAAAAATTAGTTTATAAACTCTTTACTGTTAAAATAAGTTAATATGTTAAGTTTAAAAAATAGTTAACTTCGAAATATCGCAGCGTCGCCATCCGAATTATCAAAAAAGTATTTTGCTTCTTAACGGAGTAAAAAAAAAGCTAAAATTATTGTGTTTTGAATCAAGCAACCCACCGGTTACCTCAAATGTTTGAGAAGTTATTTTTAAAACGTTTTAAAAATTATAACAAAAAAAAAAACAACAACAAAAAATAATGTAACAGGTTTTCAGTTCAGATTTAGAAAGTGACAAACGGTTAATTAAGTTTACCGAGTATGATTGATCATACTTTGAACAAAAAGCAGTTTTATTTGGCTACATTTTTTTATATTAACCGAGCTTCTGATCGCGTATGGTATAAATACTTTCTGCATAAACTTAAAGGGTTTCTTCCGGAAAATTTTTATTGATCCATTCACTAATACACATATTCTGCGGAAGCTGAATAAGAAAATGTTTAATACAGGCTAATGCAAGTAGCGCAATATTCCGGTAATTAAGGACACCACTAATGCAAAACTTTTTTCGATAGCTTATACTTTTTAAAATAACTTACTACAATTATAAGTATATATCTCAAATAGTTTTCGCGTTACAGCCTTTTAAAGAGTAGATCAAATACCCAGGTACATACGAATAGGTTTGTTAGCGTAATAAGACGTAACGTATTATGTCAGCGGCAGCGCATTTGCTATTCGTGCTTCTGATACTTGTGATTGTCGTTTTTTAATCATACTGTAAGAAGATCATCGATTCGTGTGTGAAATCTACTTGCTGTCAGAGTTGTGAATTTCGGAGCGGAAAAAAAATAGCGATCCTGAAAGTTACGAAGTATGGCTATCACAGCATGATGACTGTGATGTAAATCACGCTGAATCGGCTTCCAAAAAATGGAAGTCGATGGTATAAAAGAAATGTTCGGTCGCTTAATTGATAATTACGGAGTGTATGTGATTTATTAGCCATGGTGATGATGCTACATATAATCCATATGATGTCCCTGTAGAAAAACTAGAATGCTATTTACACGTGAAAAAAAGAATAGGATCACGATGCCGTAATGTGAAGACAAAAAATAAGACCTTAAGAAGAAGGAGTAAAAATACACTAAAATTAACTGACAACTTAATTAATAAACTCCAAAAATATTACGGCCTAGCGATCATGAGATATCAAGATAACGTGAATGAAATGTATAAAGCAGTCTGGGCTACATTTTATCATTTGAGTTCGACTGATGATAGTCCGAACCATGTAAACTAGGCGCTGAGAGCTGGTTCGTTTATTGCTAGGCAGAAGCTGAAGGATTAGACTTGACTAAGTTCAAGCACGATTATCTCTACCACTTGATTTAAAAGTTCAAGAAGCTCTAAAGCCAATATACCAGAACTTGACTAGACGTGAGTTGCTCGACAAATGTAAGGGAAATAATACACGAAATAATAACGAGTTATAATGGTTTACTGCGGCATTTTGCTCCAAAACATCTCCGCAGTGGCTTTAAAACCACCGAATTACCTAATTACCTTGCTGTTGCCATCTTCAATGATGGTTTTTCATCAGTTTTGAAAATATTAAATGTAATAGGAGCAAATAATTGGCCCTGCCACGCGAGACTATACCGCTGAAAGAGAGCAAACAAGGCTACGCATAGCTGATTATCATCACTTGACTGCCTCGAAAGACGGTCGTTTAGCTCGCAGGAAAGCTTCAACAAGCTAGCAGGCACAGCTCGAAGAAGAGAAAGATGTATTATATGGCCGTGGAATAGCAGATTAGCTATAGGTATGATATTTATCGATTTGTAACAATAAAATCACTACTTCTATCTTTAAACACTTTTTTTCAAAACCGCATTTTTCAAATTTGCTGCACTTCTAATTCGATAACAAACCATCTGATCAATTTGATTCATATTTTATCTTATTTAGTACTTATTTATTTATACAATAATCCTCCAGTTTTTTGATTGCATAAAAATTGTAATTTTGGCAAGCCAAAAATCATGAAATTTTTAAGAAAAATTTAGAACTTTTATTCAAAACTCCGCTATTTTTTTGTTTCAATTTTTTTTTTTTCGATTTCGGGCACTGTGCACGGCGCAATGATCGCAGCAGTGTGGAGCAACTTTTTTTTTTTTTTTTGTAAAGTTGGGGAAATAGCCAATAACTGCCGGAAAATTGAAGATTTCTATTCTAAAAAATTGTAATGTTAACTTTAAATATGTATAAATACAGCCTGAAAATTTCAAAACAATCGATGCAATAGTTCTCTTTAAAAAAATTCCCGAAAATTACTTTTTTTTAGACGGTGACACTAGTAGCCCCCCCCTAAAGATGCTCAGTTCTTTAGAGTTTAAAACTTATCTAGTTCCAGACTCGGGTCGCTCAACTACGTACCAGATCGAAAAACTAAAGGAAGTCAAAAGAAAGGAGTTTCTGACCTAACTCTACTCTTATCAGTGCGGTTGGACTCAATGCACTGTCAATCTCAATTCCGCAATGTCCGGCGGACTTTCTTTATTTACTTATGTAATGTACCAGGAGAGATAGTACTTTAAGTTACACTATGTTTGCTACACACATCGCAAACACAGAAAATACTTGGTTACAACAAAAAAATCCTACAGATTAACTGTAGCTAGCTAGCAGTTTTGCGAATTGTTTACTAAAGAGTAAAACCTAACAAATTAAAAACGGTGGAACCGAAATGAAATTCGTATGAAGTACTTTCAAGTTGCGTTGAAAACTATATGTTAAAATAAACAAACAGGTCACACGTTGGTTTAAAAGTTGGTATTTAATCATAAGTTTCAATTTAGTTTACCAAAACAAAACAAAATACGTTCAATTATATTAGCATCATTTAGCTCACTTAGATCTGTAGTATTTAAATACGAAGCTTTACTAAAACATTAAACAGTAAATGTATTCGAATAACATAAAATGAAGTCTTTCACACCATAATAAATTCTTGTTATGTAAAGCCTAATACAATGCACAATAATTTTTAATTGAAAACCATTAACGATGTAATTGCGATTTTGTATTAAATCATAACCGACAGATTCAATACTGATGTGAAGATAATTGAATTATTGTATATGAGTAATAATGGCAGGCAATTAATTGTTTAAAACCTTTAGATTTAAATAAATAAATGTTTTAATGTGTTCTTTTTATAAGCATCTGAGTGCGAATTTATATATTTATTTTACACACGTATGTTGCCACCTGACTATAAATATACCATATCATTTTATTTTAAATACTAAAACTGACAGTGATCAACTGTTTTGTGTATACTTGTTTGGCATTTATTTCTATATAATTGTTAAAATTTAGTTTAGAAGTGGACATCCTTCCTGAGTCAGTTTTAATATAAATTATGAAAAACAAAAAAAATGTAACTTCAATTGCTAAACATAAGTAATACCATCTATTGTTAAATTTAATCCGGTATAGTACACGTAACAAATGCGTACATTTGTTTCTAAATTAATTTTAATGTAAATTTTTGCTGCACTCATAATGCATTAATAATTTAATCAAGTAATAATTTATCATATTTGCCATCATCCTTCTTAGCTACAATCCTATGTTCGGCTTTGGCAAAATATCGTTTCCCCTTTGTTTACTGTAATTTCATAACAATAGAAGCAAGCCAATTTAAAAACTTATTATCACTGTTATAAGTATTTCAAAGCAACCGTCAACTGTACTTTGTAATTTGTAAATAACTAATAATAACGGAAAATTGATTCAACAATGCACCAGAACAAATAAATTGTAATAAAGTATACGTTAATTTATCAAAAAGAACTTTAGGTAATTTGGTAATTCTATTAAATTCTACAGCAGCCAATGAACATGAATAATCAAAAAACCACACGTGTACAGTCAATATAACGATTTATTTAAATTACTCATCATACTTACTAATAAAAATCATATTAAAAGCGAATATTCAAATTTAAATGAAAAAATTAAATAATAAATTAAATGAATATAAAATATTTTAAACAATAATATATTACCTCTGTTTGACCGTCAGATGCGACTTCTTCATGAACCGGCTTGATATCATTAGTTTCTAACAATAATTCACCAGCTTCGTCTGGTGTACAATTCTTAATTTTTTCCATGAAAGACTTCAACGGGCCATCTGCCAGTTCAATTCTGGATATTCAAAATTACAATAAATTTTAGTTTTAACAATTTATTCGTCAGAAACTTTATCATAGGGGTTTCCTTCGCAATTAAATAACATTTCTGTAATTTACATTTTTAATGAACGTAAAATAAAAAGTGGTTAATCCATACTTGTCAGCGTTATTAATAATACTATGAATTAGAGCGATCGTTCCACAGGCATTTTTAATGAACTGTTTGACAAAAAGTACTCCATCTTTAACCGATTCGGAGAGGTTTTCATTTGTAGATTTAGTTGCTTTTACCGATTCTTCCTCCACCTATAGTATTATAGAATATTAACGTTTCATTATAATTAAGATAAATTAAAATTATTATTCATTTATAATAGGGGGGCAATTTTTAAGATTCAATATTACTGCTTGTAATAATCGTGTTTAAAAATTTATTATGTATATTATTTTAAATTATAAAACAAAAAGTTATATATTAAGATAATAAACGAAAAAACGATAAAAAAAAAAAAACAAAAAAAAAAACAGGTAAACGAACAATGTAAATTTTAAACCAATTATAAATTCACCAAAAATCACAAAAATTCTAAAAGCTTTTTTAATTTCTAAAAAATGTACATATCTCCCTGTCGGGTATCCGGTGACGAGAAGGGGAAAACAGAAAAAATTCTGGTTATAGAAAACACTTTACTACTTAATTAGAAGTCGAAAATTAGTTTTTTAATCAATCTGGGATTCATTTTTAAAGATTTTTTAGCGTAAAATTTATAACAAAAATATTAAAAATTAACTAATAGTGTTATAATTCACGCGAAATTGATTGTAAATAATTTTCTTACCACTAAAAATCAACACTTATCTTTATAAATTACTACATTGTAGAAATGTTAACATTAAATGGAACCAAACTTATTTATCTCACCAGTTTTCTGCTGATTATTTTTCTTTTCCAAATTCTCAGCGGGAACGACTGTCCTCAGCCAATGCCCACGGTCCTTGTTTCTAACCACCCTTCCATCATAAAAAAAGCTAATAATCTTTATCATGAAAATTTTAAAAATTCATTACATCGCTGTCTGCAATTATCAGTATAATCTGGTTCACTATTTTAAATACGTATTTTATATTTTTATTCTTCAGCTTATCGAAAATATTATTCCCCTCGTGATTTGTAAAGAATTATCATTTTTCAACTCTATATTCAATTCGACTATTTATAATATTGGATCGCAATTTTCCATATCCGTAGTTCACATTATCGATTATATTAGTGTTTTTTTTCTTTTTTTTAATGAGACCACACATGCCAAGCTTTCATAGAATCTATTTACAATATAATTATCTAAAAAATCTGTGAAATTGGCTTTAGAAATTTACGAATTTTTGATGGATAATGTCCTGATCAATAAATAAGCGTAATACTTCAAGCATGTTGAGTACATTTAAACAGGATAAGTAAATCATAAACTAATTTCCACTAGTCACATTAAACAATTTTCGGAATCAACTGTATTAAAATATATATTTATTTTAATAGAAGTGACTCCAAAAAACTATTAAAGACGAGCAACGATCATTGTGCAAGCTTTAAAGATTTTTAATAACTTTCATAACTTGCACTAACTCAAAGAACCAATTCTGGAATTTAAAGTATACATCACGATATTTTCTTGAAGATCAAAAAACAACAATTAAACACTTAATAGTAAGATAATTATTATTTATTAGCGTTTATTTTTTACCTCACCGCTAGTCGGAAATAATAAAATGACAGCAAGTACTGGTTCAGGAACAGTTGCTAATAATTCGCTATCTAAACTGTATACATCAACAATCTGCCATTTTTTGGGGACCCCAAATTTCTCTAACATCTATTTTATAATACAAATATCGTAAGTATAATACATACAAACATATTAAACCAAAACATAATTTTAAACATACCTTATTTTTATCCTGTCATTTCAGAAATATTAACATACCTATACACCATCACAACACGACAAATACTTTCCGGTAATTTATAATAACACTTACCTTATTCATTACCTAAAAAATAATAATTACACAGATTAGTATTGTTTTTTAAATTTTCTTAAATACAAAAATTATACTACCGGCGTGATGGCAAACTTATAATAAATTAAAATCTTACATCGGGATTCGACTCCAACGGTTGCCAAGCCATTTTTAATTAAATTAAAATTATAAGAATTAAAGTTTATACTGTTCTTCAGTAAATAAATTGTTTCTATTTTACAATGCAAAACAAAATCAAAATCGTTATTGTCACACAACTGCAAAAAGATATTAGAAAACTTCTATAATCTATTTAAACATCAACAATAACACTACAATCCTCGAAATTACCGGCGGTAACAAAGAAAATAAAACCTAAACATATGATGTTACGTAACTGCGCGTTACTTTCTCAATATAAATGCCGCAATAAGCTAGACTCTATTCGCAATGCTAAAAGGGACTCTTTGCAACGCGACACGATCGCACTGTTTTTATGTACAATACTATATTATAATATTTTAAACCTAGTTACAAAAGTGAAATGTGGTCTAGGGGTAATGGCCAATGGGTATGAGTAGTGATGTGCGATTTCGAAATGTTTTTACAATCGAAACAATCGACAATCGTCAAAAAAAACAATCGGATGATTTTCATTCGAATGATTGTGGTGAATTCGAATGAAAATCATTCGAATGAATTTGATTCGAATGGCCAAATGAACTGTATTTGTTCAGGCCAATAAAAAAAAAAAAAAAAAAAAAGAAAAAAAAATTTGATTCGAATGATTTTGATTCGAATGATTGTTGTGAATCCGAATGAATTATTCGAATAAAAACCGAAACTATCCGAACTCAAACGAACGAAATATTCGTTAAACATCGACTAGATTCTTTCGAGAGAAATAACATTTCGAATGATTGTTGCGAATAGGAATGAATTATTCGAATAAAAACCGAAACTATCCGAACATAAACGATTGAAGTATTCGTTAAACATCGACTAGATTCTTCCGAGAGAAATAGCATTTCGAATGATTGTTGTGAATACGAATAAATTATTCGAATGAAATAACATTTCGAATGCAACTACGAAACAATCGAATGCATTCGAATGAAACATTTCGAAGTTGCCCATCACTAGGTATGAGTCTAATGTTTGAGGGGTTTATCAGTGTATATGAGCTAAAGGTCAAAACCAGCAGCGAAACGAAATTTTTATTTTAAAATATTTAAACAAATGTTACATATTTTATATTAGAAAAATTTTCTTAATTTTATAATAAATTATATAAACAGTATTCGTAGTTGTTTTATTTTTAAACGATGTGAAATATTTTGTATACATTTACTATTAACTTTAACTCGAAATCATTTAAAATAAATAAGTGCAGAATAAAAATTTTAAAAATAAAACTAGTCTATTATAATTATGTGACAAAACTGAAGGTTATGTAATAATTATTTTCGGAAGAAAATGATTTAAAAAAATTTATTTACGTGAATAATTTCCGCGGAGATTAGCCTTCGGAACATTCGGTACTCACATAACATTTTATTAAAATCGTCAATGCTTTGCGAGTTTTTATTTATTTGTTTATAAAAAAACGCGTCTTCCTTATCATAATTGTACATCAACTTACATTTGCATATCTGAATATGTATTTAATGATAATGGTTAAATAGACAACTTTTAATTGAATGTAATTGTAAAGATTATGTAAAGATCGTTTACCATTAAATTTGCACCTTAATTACTTCAAAAATCCTGTGCCTCAGTTTATATTACATTTTTTGATGTTCTATACAAAATAAAATGGAAAATATTGCGTTAATAACGAAGAAACGGAAGAAACTTGGACAGAATATATAAAGGAATTATATAAAGATGATTCCCGACCTATAACAGTCAACGTTAAGACACAACAAGCAGCACCAAAGATTGAAATATGGGAATTGAGAAATGCCATTAAGAGAGCTAGAAATAATAAAGCTGTCGGCGACAGGGCTTGAAAGCCAGCCGAAAGCCAAGAGCTAAAAGCTGAAAGCCAATCATTTTTAGATGTCATAAGCTTAATCCAAAAGCCATATTTAAATTTCCATAAGCTAAAAGCCTAAAGCTTAAGCTATATTCAAAATTTAAACAGTCGAAAGCTGAAAGCTTAAGCTGTATTTCTAGAAAAGCTAAATTAAGCTTTATATTCGGCTTAAGCTTTTTTTTTTTAATTTCTTTATTTTGCATTTTCAACATAATTATTCGCGTAAGAAATTGTTTTTAAAAACTTTTATTATTGTGCGTAAAGAAAAAAGTTGAAGTTTCAATAGTAATGCTAAATATTTTGATGCATGGTAATTAGTAAATGATTTTAATTATCTTGTATTGAAATTCATTTCGTAAGCCAAAAGCTGAAAGCTTAAGCCGTATTTTAAATATAAACAGTCAAAAGCCGAAAGCTTAAGCTGTATTTATCAAGGACATAAGTCGTATTAAGTTTAAGCCGTATTATTATTCAGCTTTCAAGCCCTGGTCGGCGAAGACAACATTGCTGCTGACATAATAAAACAAATCACTCCTAACTAGAGGTGTGCAGGGCTTGAAAGCTGAATAATAATACGGCTTAAACTTAATACGGCTTATGTCCTTGATAAATACAGCTTAAGCTTTCGGCTTTTGGCTGTTTGAATTTGAAATATGGCTTAGGCTTTCGGCTTTTGGCTGTTTAAATTTAAAATACGGCTTAAGCTTTCAGCTTTCGGCTTACGAAATGAATTTCAATACAAGATAATTAAAATCATTTACTAATTACCATGCATCAAACTATTTAGTATTACTATTGAAATTTCAACTTTTTTCTTTACACACAATAATAAAAGTTTTTAAAAACAATTTCTTACGCGAATAATTATGTCAAAAATGCAAAATCAAGAAATTTAAAAAAAAAAGCTTAAGCCGAATATAAAGCTTAATTTTGCTTTTCTAGAAATACAGCTTAAGCTTTCAGCTTTCGACTGTTTAAATTTTGAATATAGCTTAAGCTTTAGGCTTTTAGCTTATGGAAATTTAAATATGGCTTTTGGATTAAGCTTATGACATCTAAAAATGATTGGCTTTCAGCTTTTAGCTTTTGGCTTTCGGCTGGCTTTCAAGCCCTGGAGGTGTGTAACTCAGTACTGATTTGAATCAAAGATTCGAATCTTTCTACTGATTTTATAGATTCGAAACAGTAATATGAATAAAGAAAACTCAGTAACTCAGTAACTCTTTTGACTCACTAATTCAGTAGTCTACAGAATTAAAACAAATTGCCCTGTGATCTATGATTGTAACAGATGTTTAATTTACAAAGAAATTTTAATTTACAAAACAACAACTAATAAGAATTTTTTAAGTGCTTTAATAATTACTACTTTGCTGTATTAGTCTCAAAAAAACTGAACAAATTTAGAATTTGTTGTTAAAACAATTTAAGCAGCCTGTTAATTAGCTTCTAATTCCAAATATGAAGTTGTTTAACTTCAAACACTTGCTTTAACGATCCGTTTTTTTTATCTGCATATTTAACACCTTCAAATATATAAAATAATTATTACTTAATATATAAATATATTACACAATTAAATATTTCACAAGTTTTATAAAATATTAGATTTGTTGTTTTCTAACAAAATTTTTACAAACTTTACTTCCAGTGATAATTAGAATTTGTTATAGAAATTAACTTTACCACTCAAAATACTGTGTATTAGTAACTAAAGTTCATTTTATTTAATGTTAAAATTATTCAAAATTCAGAATATAATAAAATATTTCTTTAGTTTTAAACATTCCTTTGCAATTACAGTTTCATAACTAACTAAATATCATAGTTAGTTTTTTTAAATTCTACTTTTAATTTTGTTTGTATTACATTTTTTCAATCTTTCGTTATTTATAAAGAAAGTTCTTTAAAAAAGTAATACGTCGCTAAAGTTTAATTCATCGCTTTTATTTTTTCTACAAATGTTAATTTAAATAATATACAGTAGCTTTTATAATAAAAACAAATTTGACACAAAGTATAAATTAATACAATTATAATTAATAATACTACCAGTTATTTTTCTTATTTATTTTTACACAATAAACGATACTAACCATTAACTTTAACCAATTTACACGTTTCTCTGTAATACTGCATAATATGTTTATTTTTAAAAAAAATGATACCTTTTATTAAAATGTAAACAAAAATGACTTCTAAACCTGTCAGCTGAAAACCCTATAATTGCAACTGCTTGAGAATAATTTCGGCTATCATCATACGCTTCTTTACTGTTTCATTGTCGTGGATGAAAATCACTCAGTGAATAATTCAGAGTTAAATGTTATAATTGATTTACTGAGTCAACTGAGTTACTGAGTCAATTGAGTCTACTGAGTTACTGAGATACTGAGTTACTGATTGTATACAATCAATTTACTGATACAGAGACCGAAGAGATCGTAAAGAAATAAGAACGCGGATTGGTATGGCGAAAACGGCATTTAATAATTTGTACAAGGTGCTCGGGAATCAAAGCATGAGTCTAAGTTTACAGAAAAGAATAATGAAATGTTTGTCTGGAGCGTATTAAAATACACCTGCAAAACATGGGCAATGGGAGCAGATTGCGAAGATCTAGAGTTCTACAATATTTTATTATGAATATTACAATTCATTTGAATCAAATTCTGATTTACAGATGTTTGATTGAATCAGTAGGCATTATTGCGGGCTGGACTCCATTCGCAATGCTAAAAGGGACCCTTTGCAACGTGTCACGATCATACCACTTATTTTGCTTCTTTCCATATCCACTCCAGTAGATTACGCCAGCAGATGTTAGCTGCAAGCCGGTGTCTTAAAACAGTTAAAACTGTTAACAATTAACATTTAGCGGATTTTGCTGTAACTGTGGAAGTTTAAATTTCAGTGTACTAATACATTATAAAGTGTATGATGTATCACACTTGTATTACATAATTATATTAATTGCATCCGAAAGCACAACTATGAATATTAAAAGCATCAATAACTTCACACTTATTTTCTTGTATTATACAGTCAGCCACATTAATATTTGGTCACGCCGCTGTGAAACAAATGAATGCACCAGACAGATGGAAATAAAGTTTTATTTGTAATTTTTCTAATGAAATAACACAATGCCATAGTTCCGGTAGCAATGAACACAAAAAATCGAAATTGGTACGCCACATTAATATTCGGTCAGTGGCAAAATATGACTTTATTCCTCCAATATGGTAGACAAATGAGCACTACAATACTTTGTATGCCAACCCTTCGATCAGGTCACATTTTTCAACCGACGTGGCATTGAGAAAATCAAGTTGCGACAGTGATCTGGATGAATTTTACCCCATTCCTCCAGTAAGCGCTCTTTCAGCTGGGCACGGCTAGTAATTTGTTTCTCACGTAGTTTCTCGTCCAAGGAGTTCCATAGATTCTCTATGGGATTCAAGTCGGGAGACTGTGGCAGGACTGGCATGACAGAGCGGCAATTAGAGAACAGCCATAGTCGAGTGTCGAGTGCGGTATGTTTCGGGTCATTATCCTGATACAGCTACAACGTGTTCTGTAGACCCACTTTCTCGGCGCTTGCATGTAAACTGATTTTCAAAATCTCAATATAAGAGGCATCAGTCATGGTTCCTTCGATAAAGTCAAATTCCCGACGCCGGTAGCTACGAAACTCCCCCTCACCAGCACATTTTTTCCACCATGTTTGACCGAAGCAGCCAAATTTTTCTTCTCCAATGCTTTATTCTGCTTACGCCATACTTTTTGTTTTACGTCAGCACCAAAAACATTCAATTTCAATTCATCGATAAATAACACGTCGTACAATAATTCCTCGTCCTTATGCACATACTTCTTTGCAAATTTTAAACATTTTCTGCAGTTGACGCAGATACCAAGTGTTTACCCCTATAAGTTCTTGAATTGTATCCCATATTTTTCAGTGCTTTGCGTATGGTTTCAGCTGAAACAATTTTCTCAGTTCGTTCGTGTAAGGCTGTTACTAATTTTGAAGCACTTACTTTTGGATTTGCTGCTACTTGTAGCCGAATAAACCGTACATCAAGAGTGCCCATTTTTTTTGGCTTCCCTTTTTGCGTTATAGAGTGGATTCGACTTGCCTTTGATACCGCCGATAAATGTCATTCGCAGTATTTTGCGACGTATTTAGTAACCGACCTGTCTCACTGCCCGGTACACCATTCTTTTTAGGAAAAATTACGAGTTTGCGAGTCTTAATCAATGTATTTTTATTCTTACGCGACATTTTTTTTTTTTGCACAAGTAACTGCAATTTCATATTCATTCATAACTCACACGCAAGCAACGTACTTATCTCGCTGTACTAACGCTATTCCGCACGTTGGGAAAAACCCCAGGGCTGCTGCTCATGCATAGGTCCATCATTGACCGAATATTAATGTGGCGCACCAATTTCGACTTCTTCCGTTCGCTGCTACCGGAGCTGTGACATTTATTCGTTTGTGATTTTTTTTTTACATACATGTATTTAGGAGGTTTTTTTTTTGTGTTATGTCATTAAAAAAAATACAAATAAAGCTTTATTTCCATCTGTTTGGTGCGGTCATTTGTTCCGCAACGTCGTGACCGAATATTAATGTGGCTGACTGTATGTATGTTGAAATTTTATTTTATAATTAAAAAAGCTTATCAGTTTGATAAATCATGAAGAAAATTTGAATTAAATTGAAAATAATTTGAAATATTAACAATCTTTACACAAAAAAAAAGTTATAGATAACACTTATGAGTAAAATTTTTTGCTCTGTATTACAATAGAGCATAAGTAAATAAATAAATAAATAAAACATAATCATCCTCTTCCTAAACTACTTTTTTTTTTCCTTCCGCTATACCTGCTTTAAGAGACCATAAACAATGCCAGTAACTTCAACTTTAACTTACCAAAGAATATAAATCAGGCCAATCTCTTTAATGAGAGAATTGGGTCCGAGATACCATTTCTGCATTGAGGATGTACTAGGAAATATATAAAATTAGTACTCAGCCCCCATAGCGACAACGCGATTTGGCATTACCTATAAGACCCTGGTTAAAGAATGCATTTCATATAGCACCTAGACACCATGGCAACAAATGCACTCAAACACAGCCCGTAGGAGTCCAGAAATATATAAAACTTATAGCACCATACTATAGTGACAGATGCGGTTAGGCATTGCCCATAGAGTCCTGTTTAAAGCTATTCCGAGTAAATTATTGACATTATTGTAACTGCAATGAAGCGAAAATGTACCATATTGAGGCAACGGTTTAAGTATATCTATAATACACAGAATAATTTGAGTAATAATTACTATTAACTGATATTTCCTCCTCTTAAACCTTTGTCTTGGATGATCCGGAAGAGTTTTAATGTACATTCCACTTATGTTCCGATTTGTGTTTAATTTTAATTTCAAGAAGAATCTTTGGTACTGTTCGACATGCACTGCTTTAACATATAGCATATCTAGATCATTGTGTAAAGTTAAGTTAGAGATATGCTTCAGAGCCGACGTGAATTTATGGAGAATGATTGACTGTTGCCTTTGGATCTGTGAGAGATTGCTTTTACTAGTGTTCCCATATAGCTCAAGTACATACCCCCATATCGGCACTATGCCCATCAAGTAGACAGATTTTTTCAACTTTAAATTTAGAGTGGATTTCTTTCCTATTAATGGAGAAAGTAGTTTAGCGCGTGCGAAGATTGTCTTATGGATTTGCATGACATGAACACACCACATAAGCTGGCGATCCAAATACATACCCAGATACTTGACTGAATCGGTTTGTTTGTTCTCAATGTCATTTATCTTTAGTTTAGGACATATGATAAATAAATCTATTTGTAAAAGTCACCTGTTGGCATTTTTCCTCGCTAAATTGAATCCTCCAGTCAGTAGCTCAAATTTGTATTCTATCTATATGGTTTTTTGTACAGCCATACTTGCATGTATAGGATTAATGTTCGAAGCTAACATAGCTATATCATCTGCATATGTTGCCGTGATAGTTTGGTTTGATACTGGCAAATCAGAGGGCATAAGTAGAATATAGAACCGGCCCCAACAAAAAAGAGAGTGCCAAGTTCTCAGCAAATTACGTGGCCGTCTTGAGTTCATTCTTCTTTACTACATAATTGTTCCTACTTCTTAGATTCATATTTTTTCTTATGCTCCCATGGAATACAACTGAATATGTAAAAGTATGTACAGATAAAAAGAGGCGGGATTAGAAAATGAAGAAGAACAAGAGTTGAGTCATAATTTCGAATGAGCGGCTGAGCAAAGAAGAACAATATTATGAGCTGGGACTTTTAAACAACAGAATGTGGTTTGATTTTGTAAATTCCAGTACATATTCTGGAAATGAGCTCGAGCTGGTTTTTTATTGTTTTGGACGATGTATAGCTTTATTTGGAGTCGCTTCTAAATTTACTCTTAATGTGGCAACTCTATAAATTTCCTTTACTTCCGTTATTATTCCATATTTTTTTTTTTTTCATTCTTGTTTTTTCCGTTTTTTAAGGTGGGGGGCTTTATTCCCTGGACACACTGTAATGTGACCATCACATGGCTCGATAAAATTAAAATAAATAAAAATAGAAAGGTGAAATAAATAATACAAAAAATAAAATATAATAATAAACTAAATAATTATCGAAAACGTGGTACGAGTGAGAATGTGAGTGTGATTGAAATCTCGTTTGTCAGTCAGGGCGAGGATACACGATCACGCGATAGGTCTGGAGAAAGGCCGACCCTGATAAATGATGGTAATTGGACACGGGGAGAACAAGAGAAAGTAACGAAACGGCTAGGACATCGAAACCGAAAAAAGGAAAGTCGCAGCAGAGATCGATCGAGGGTAATTGCTCCGTTAGCAAGTATCTGCTTAAAAAAGTCGGAAACCGTTTCCTGGAGAAGAGAAGTATATAGCCTTTTTTTTCGTGAACCTATCACGCGAAAAGGTCATTAGTATTAAGACCATTTTGCACAGTCGAAGTCGAAATCGAAGTAAAAAGGTTATTCGGAAGTCCGATTCTTTTTCAGTATCAAAGTAACAAATACTCATTTGGCGTAACCGGTGACCAAGCGGATACCTGTAATTCATCGCCGCATACTGGATTGTCACCGACAAAAAGGATACGTACAAATTATATTATTATTAATTCCATTATTATTTGAGTCATTTTCGTGTATATCATAATTGTGTCTTTTTAGCGGTCGGCCGTCAAAGAAATATCAGTGTAGGACATTGTTAATATATCTCCATTTATAATTTGAACAAATAATTTTAAATTTATAATACAGAAAAATGAATAATAAGGGGAAAAAGAAAAATATAAATAAAAAGATAAAATATATGTCCCCCCCGGAAGTTAAGTCTGCGGTGGCATCCCTGAGGGCATAGAAAAAACAACTAAAACAGTAATACCTGCTACAACACGTAGAAACAACTGTGAATAGTCTACGCGATGCGATTTATACAATTTCAAATTGAAATTTTATCATACGTTTTGTAAAAAAAACACCTAAATCTTTTATGCGAACGAGCCGATATTTCTTAGTTCAAGGATTGCTTACCAGGTAAAAACGTGTTTTTATTTTTTTCCTTATTTCAAATTTCGAACTCGTCGACTTACAACACCTCCGTCTATCCGCAGATCTTATTTAGGCTATCGCTTCCTTGCTAAACGTCTTCAGCTTATATCTTCTACTCTCATTTACTCCTACCTTGTAATTTCCAGGAATTGGCGTTTTGTGCCTAGGAAAATTCCTATCTTATCTCTTATTTCTCTCCGCCACAGTTCATTTTGGCCCCACCTAATTTCCTTTAATAGTCTCCCCTATTTCTCCTTTAACTTCAGTGATCTCTGCCATCCTCCCGGAGTATTTATCTGGCCTGCACTATCGAAATCTCTCCCTCCAGCCATAATTAAACAGGGTTGTCACCATTATGCGTTTGCGTTTTAATCATTTCTTGTTGCTTTTCTCCCGTTTTCCCTTTTCATTAGCCTCTTCTCTATGTCATCCTTTCCGTTCAAATTATGCGGTTGTTTGCGACGCTGATCTCACGTGTTCGTTAAGTGTTCATCTCTTTCAGTTCAGCTTTCGGCACTGTACTCCCATTTGCTTAGGCTTGGGCTTTCTGCTCCTCCTTTTTGTGCACGTTACAACCTGTGTCTTTTCTTTCTACATGTAATACCCCTACCATTGTTACCTTTCTATTAACGATATCTGATTGTCTTATTATGTAACTTTACTTTTTCATTTCTAATTGTTTCTTGGTGAAGGTCCTTGGTTGACGAGCCCATTATTTAAAAAAAAAAACAACTAAATTAGCATCTCCTATACTGATGGCGCTGTCTATCACTCGCAGCAAAAAGAGAATTTGTATCGTCAGCTTACAGGAATATATTTACATACTCACATTTATATTTATAACATCGACGGGCATAGCCGAGCAAAGGACACGGCCATTTCAACAATTTATATAATACATTGGTTCTTTAGAAATTTTTTAATAACGCCACTCGGGGTCAACTGTCAATATATAATTTAGTTCAAATAACATTTTATTATCATATGTTAACAAATAGAAACCGAAATTGCGTAAAATTTAATAAATACCGTTTTTAATTAAATTGTTAAACATATTCCCGTGGTTTAAAGATTCAGTTTCAGTCTTTCGGTGAGAATTTTTTAATTTTTCCTTTTTCTTTCCATTTTTTTTTTTTTTTTTGTCCACGTCGGTTCATTTTGATAGCAGACGCTACACCGCAGGTATACATATATACTAATTGACAAAATAATCATTAAAGTATTATGAAGAAACTGTATAATATCTTACTTAATATTGGTTGCGATAAGAAACTTAGTCTATGTTTTCTTTATGCATCAGTACTGATATTATATGGTTTCCGAATTTATTATCGTAGTAGCCTTAAACGGTTTCATTTACGATAAAAGGTTTCTTCTATTTCATATACTGGAATATTAAAATGAGTAGTCATTCAGGTGCACCGCCGTCTGTCTATGGGATTACTATGGAACAATATCAGCTTTGGCAGAAAGAGGTTAAAGCTAGAGAAGAAAAATAAGCTATTATGATTGAACAACTGCAAAAGCAAGTCAAAATGTTGACGACTAAATTGCAAAGTTATCAAAAGCAAACTAAGGATACTCGTCCACGAGAAAATAGTGTCCCGAATGAGACAAATTTGAGTAATAAATTGCAGCAGCAACATACTGAAGATAACGAAGAAAATCAAATGGAAACTGACCAGTCTCCTCAAAATAAAATAAAAAAAAAAAAAATAAAGCTAACAACAATAACAACAAAACCGAAAGTAGATAATATAACTGATCACAATGCATGGAGTCAAGTTCAACAAAAACAAAAATTAAAAGAAACATTACATTCAGAAAAAATTAAGTTACTGCTAAAAATTACAGTAAGTGGTATAAATGATATTAATACTTTCTATAAAGAAATAAATTCTGTATTTGGTGAGGCAGTTGCCTTCAAGGTAATAAACAGTGGAGATATTATTGTTTCCTCTAAAAATGAACATACCTTTTTTTGTGCCTTAGTTCAGAGTTTAAGGCAATAATGTAGCATATCACATGGATAAATTAAAATCGGAGAGAGATCACACAGAGTAGTGGTAAGGGGTCTACATCTTACTACGGATATAAAGTCAGTAGGGAAATATCTTGTACATGCGGATCATGAGCTGCTTGATATTGTCAACATCATAAAAACCATCAAAATACGTGACAACGAAAATAAAATAATTGACAAACAAGTCTTATCCGTTGTTTTATGTAGATCTAAAACCAAAGGATAATAATAATAATAAAGAAGTTTATGATACTACAAAAATTGCTTATTATAAAGTAAAAATAGAGCCGCCACATAAAATTAGCCAGATACCTCAGTGTAAGCGCTGTCAACAGTGGAATCACACGGGAAAAAACTGTGGTAGACCGCTGAAGTGTTTTAAGTGTGCAGATGATCATGATTTCAAATTATGCAAGGAAAAGAACCAAAAAAAGTTCAGATGTACTATCTATAAAGAGGACCACACCAAGGCCGTGTCCACGGGGGGGTTTTTAGGGGGTTAACCCCCCCCCATGAGAACTGAAATAGTTATAAATACATAAAAATTTTCGCTGCGTATTCAACTTCAACTCCGCGTAATACTTGGAACGCACAAAGCAGCAAAACGTCCTTGGACGCGGTGTGTATTTTCTTCGCGCACTTCCGATTTACCAATACTTTTTTTGATAAAATAGCCACTTCGCATCGCGTCAAATAACACACAGCATTAAATTCGTGGATCACATTACTCATTCAGATTTGAAAATATAAATCACACCGTCGCCATTACCTTTCTATAAAGCAGTCTATGAACACGACGTAATTCCATGAAACAGTAATAATAAGGCAAATTTTGACAATTATGCGCCCAGCTGTCGCCTTTCTGAGTGAAAATATATCAAATTACTCCGCCAGCGGTGAATTCGATTATGTCCGAAGTTACACATGCTTAATATATACTAATTTACTAGAAATAATTTTTGTGAACCATTCCAGTATTAGTGCTGCTAACTGTAAAACAGGAAGTCAAAGTTACTTTTACTTTCCTAATGATACAAGAAATTTTTTGAAATTTTTGTTTTTTTTTGTTTTTAAATGAAAAAATAGTATAAATAAAATGCATAAACGGAAGAATTCCTTATTAAATTACTTTTCTAAAAAACATGCACAAAATGAAGAGGTATGTAATTATTTATTTAAATTTTTTTTAATATCAATAAAGCGTTAATTTGTTGTTTCTTTTTTAACCCTTAGTTACACGCGCTTCTCAGAATATTATTGTTACCAACTAGCGGCATAGAATTCCGTAGTAGTATTTTTCTTTCGTTTCTGACGTTTACTTCTTTTTAAGGTTACTATTTGAATGTATTTTCCTACCATGTTGTCAAAAGATGAAATTCGGGGCTTCAAGAAATAACAAGCGGCAGTGAATGCCGCACAAATCAAGCCGATTATAGACGCTGGTGGCATGGGATGCTGCCAAAATGGGCTTTCTCAGTTTGAACTTTTACTAGACACTGACTACAACACAGAGAGTCGGCACCGCCTTACCATGATAATGCACATGTCTATTGAGGGGTATGCCACAGTTCTCCCCGAGGTGAACTAAAAAGTTACTGCGAAAATTCAAATCAACTAAAACTTAGCGTGTCACTAAGGGTTGAAATTAAATTGTAATTTTAAGAAACACTTGTTTTAGAACTTTTTCATTACTATAACCTGTGAAGAACATGAATTTTTTGGTTTTTATATATATTTTCATAAAAAAATTTCAAAGTAAAGTTTTTTCATTCCTTTATACCAGAAGTGCACATTTAATTTTCATATTCGCATTAGTTCATTTTTTATTAAGTTCATGTTCAGTGTTCCCATAAAGCCATCTTTTCAAATCTTAATAATATAGATCTCTTTCTTAATAACCTTCACATCTGGTGTTGTCTTTTAAAGTTAAAAAATTAATCTTTGGTTCACGGCTAGATTTAATATTATAAGAATCTAATTTTTTGCGCTATACAAATTTTTGTTTAAACTACTAATTAAATAATTTTAATTATAGTAATTGAGTCTGTTCATTAGAACAAGTACATACTGTTTAAATAGATTTTAAATTTTCATTGCTTTATTATTATTTAAAAAAAGAATAGTATACTATTTTATTTTATTTAATGAATTATTTTAAAACGAAAATAAAAAAACTAGCAAGTTTTTTCAAAAATATGGAATTTTTATATAAATTTTGTCAGAAAGACTTAATAACTTTTATTTTTAATTATTATTAACATACCAGTTATATAAATTTCCACATATATTTAAAAAATTCATAGATTTTTTTTTTTTATGTTGTGTAATTATTATTGATAAAAAAATTAACTAAGCCTAAAACTAATATATGAGTCCCAGAATGATGTTTAAGACAAAAGTAATTAATCGATTACTTTTGAAATTTAAGAATATAATATAGTTTTTGTAAAATTATAAAACCAATATCTATACAAAAATTAATTATACATTTAGTAAATATACAAGTAAAAAAACAAAAGAAGACTCCAGACACAAAAAAAAAAAACAGTGCTGAGGAAGCCTTAATAATTAAAAAAAGTTTCGTCACATAAAAAATTAATGTTGCTTTTAATTCATTGCTTCTAGTACATTATTTTAAACGTTTTAAATCTGTATTGTATTTCAAATCAATATTAAACAAATACTTAATATAATTTTTGTTACATAATACTGAATTATTTTTCTTCAGCCTTGTTTGGAATGTAGCACTTCTCAAAGTCCAGTAATGCCAACTTCAGTTTATTCAGTTGATCCACCCACAACTAATGTGGAAATGATTCAACCAATAACTTGTGATAGTTTAAGTGATATCCATCCATATGATGTAGCTTTGTTCTTAAATACAGAATTAAAAACAAATGTGTATGAAACATTTAAGTCCATATGGACTCCTCCAGAAAAATATAAATTTCCAAAGTCTGGAAAAAGAAATCTCCGTTTTCAAAAGCAGTGGCTAAATATTTTCAATTGGTTAGCTTACTCAAAGAAAGAGGATGCAGCTCTTTGTAAGGCATGTATACTAACAAAAAAAAAAGAGGCTGGTATAGGTTGTCAGTTTCTTAAAAGTTTAGTAAATGAACCATATAGAAATTGGAAGAAAGCTCTGGAATATTTTGCAAATCACGAAGCAACTGTGTGTATCATAAAAATAGCCTCATAGAATTGGAAAATATTAAAAAAGTTGTTGAAGGACAAGCAATTTCCATTGATGTACAGTTAAATAACGAAAAAAAAAAAAAAGATGATAGAAGAAAACAAAAAAAAACTGCAAGTTATTGTGGAAACTATTAAACTTTGTGGACAACAAGGTTTAGCTTTGAGAGGTTCAAAGGAAAGTGGTCGAATAACAGAATTTACTGCTATCAATGATGGAAATTTTCGAGCTCTCTTACGTTTTTGTGCACTCTCTGATGAACTTCTAAAAGAACATTTAGAATCTTCAACAAAGAATGCAATGTACACAAGTAACAATATTCAAAACGAGATCATTTCAATTTTCCAAAAAAAAATTCTGAAAAATTTAGTACAAAAAATCAATGAATCTAGAGCTTTTTCTATACTAGCTGATGAAACAACAGATATTTCCTGTACAGAGCAGCTCTCAGTTTGTGTACGTTACATAGAAAAAGAAGAAGAAAAACGTATCATTAAAGAAGATTTTATTGGGTTCGTACCTGTAACTGATTGTACTGGTAAATCATTGGCCTTTACTATTATAAAATACCTTCAAGAAAGTGGAATTAATGCAACATATTTGTATGGCCAGGGATATGATGGTGCAGCTGCAATGAGTGGAATATTCCATGGGGTTCAAGCTTACATTCGAGCAGACTTTCCATTGGCATTATACGTACATTGTGCTTCACATTGTTTAAATCTAGCTTTAAGTTCTGCAAGCAATATACCAGCTATTAGAAATTGTTTAGGAACAATCGAGGCAATTTATAATTTTTTTAATAGTCCCAAACGGAAGTCAGTGTTACAAGAAGTTTTATCGGAAATTTTACCTGAAGTGAAATACTCAAAACTCAAAAAATATTGTTCAACTAGGTGGGTGGAACAACATCAAAGCATAATGGTTTACTATGAACTACAGGATGGTGTGTTAGAAGCGCTAAATAGAATTTCTCAAACACGAAATTCAAAGAAAGCAACCGAAGCCTTTCAACTAACATGTGCAATTAAAAATTGTACATTTCAGTTCAGTTGCCACGTCTTACTAACTTGCCACGCCGTAACATCACCTTTAAGTGTTATATTACAGAATAAAGAACTAAAACTAAGTGAAGCTGTGCATCTTGCTAATGATGCCTTAACTGAACTAAAATGTATGAGAAATTCTGCAGACAATGAATTTAAAAAAACTATATGAAAAAGCAAAATCACGAATGGAAGCTGCAGAAATCGTTATTAATGTGCCCCCGGTTGTAGTCAGAAACAACAATATAGAAGTAACATTCAAGTGAATTCACCAGGGAAATTATTACAGAATTTCTATTTTTATACCATTTCTGGATGAACTGATTACTCACATTGAAGCTAAATTTAGTCAAGACAAAAACTTACTTGGAAACTTTGATTGCTTATTAACCCGAAGTCAGCCTAATTTTAATGAAGCGAGTTGCCGCGATCTTTTTTGAAACTTATGAATCGCTGATTGAAACATTCAGTGAAGTTACGCTTCATTACAGAAGTGAAGATGTGGCGAAAAAGAATGAAAGAAACACTTGAAGGAAAATATGGGATATCTGTCATGTAAAACAGATGTTTGTAGTGGTAATAAAGCATTTTCTAGTGTGTGTAAATACACTACTGAAAATTTTAGCTGTGTTGCCTGTTACAACAGCTACAGCCGAGAGATCATTTTCAACGCTACGACGACTTAAAACTTATCGTAAGAAATTCAATGTCTGATGAACGACTAAATGGCCTTGCTTTATTAAATATTCATATTGATATTTCTACCGAGAAGACGTACTAAATGAATTTGCAAATTCAAAACGAAAAATACTATTATTAAGCTAATTTGTCATAATAATTTTGGATTTGCAATTTTCTTAGATAAATTTGATGTAGACATAAAAAATGAAGTTTTCAAACCTGCGTATATTTCTTTCTTTTGTTATTTCACTAGATAAGTTTTTGTTTTTTTTTAAATCTAGCCTGCGTAAGTATGTTTATTTTAATTTTTTAAATAATTTTCTTAAAAAAAAATGTTTTTCTTTTCTTGCCTTATTTACTTAAGATCTACATATCTTTCAGTTAGCTTTTAATTTTAATTATTTCCATTGTAGATGTTGAATTCTTAACTTCTTAAAATTTCCCCCCCTATATTCTTAAATATCTTATTTTTTATAACATTCTGTTTTAAATGTTTAGTTTGTATTATTTTAAAATCTGTTCGATATATTTAGGTAGTTCATTAATATTTTATGTGTAACTTGTCATTATAATTAATAACATATGTAATTTTTATAAATATAAGGAAGTTCATTTATGTAAACTATTAATATATAAATCAAAATAGTGAAAATTATTATTATTATGAATATTAGTAAAAAATGTATTATTATGTTTAAAATAAATATGTGAAGAAAATTTTTGCCCCCCCCCCTTTTTCATAATTTTGGGCACGGCCCTGGACCACACAGTTAATTATAAAGACCGTGAAGTTTATTGTGAAATAGAAAAAAAAGATTAAAGCACCTAAAGAAACAGTAATGCAACGCTAGCAAAATACAAGATTACAAAGCAAGTTAATACTGGTACTACTTCTGCGAATGTAACCAAGTCAAATGTTAAGCCTAACCAAGGATAAACGGAAAGCAGGATAATTAACCAACAAGCAGAAGTACAACCTTCCAATAATGTACTTGGTAATACATATATTAAGAAAACATTAGAAAGTCTTAATAAAGAGGTCAAAGAAATAGTCATTAGATTAAATAAAATGGACGGAGATTATAATCAAAATACTAGTCAGTCTCATTAAAGTCAACGCCAACGGCGAAAGTATAAAAGAAATGGCTGAGTTATCACTATCGTAACATGGAATGCGAATGGACTTAATTCTAAAAGATAAAGTGAACTGGAGGTATTTCTAAATATCAAAAGAATTGATATAGCTTTGATATTTGGAAACACACTGGACTATTAAAAATTCTTATAAACTTCAGAGATAAGTAATGAATTTGTTCCGTTGTGTGTTGAAAGGTTGTGTTCTACTTGCTCTTCAAAGTAGACAAAAATTATTACATAGTGTATTTGGTGAAATAACAGTTTAATTTATAATATTCATAAAGTACTTTCCGCGCTCTCTTCGACGCAATTATTGAAACAAGGATTTTTCCAGCAGATCTATGAAAATATGAGGAAGTAAAGGTGCGTAAATTTTTGTTTTTAACTACCGTTAAAATTACACGGCTCGCTAGAGATAATCGATTTTCGAGCAGTATGTCGCAGTGTACTAAATGTGGAAACAATGTGCCGGCGAACGGTCTTGCTCAGTGTGTTATCAAAATTTTGCTCTTTGCCTGTGCTTCCGTATCAGCTGATATGTGGTCGAAGATGAGCCAGACGACTAAAGCTAAGTAGTGCTGTCCAGACTGCTGAATTAACACACGTATGAATTCGGGTAGTATGCAAGCCGGTGGGTTGGTCGGAGCGGGATCATTGTCGTCCAGAAATGTCGATTACCTGTCTGTCAGGAACGACATTACGGGGCTACGCGAATTAGTAATTTCTTCTTTCAAAGAGATGCGTCACACGATGGCCGATAACGCGATCAAACTGAACGGTACTCTTAATTTGATTGAATCAGTCAACGAAGAGAGCAGTCAGTTGAGACAGCAGAACGATGAGTTGTGTAAGCGGGTCTCCGAATTACAGCAGTACACTCGCAGAAACAACGCTATCATCAGCGGAGTGCCAGTACAGGCTAATGAACAGATTGAAAGTGTCATATCGAAAACTGTAAGCGTACCGATAGATGAAAATGACGTCGACTGCTACCACCGCTTGCCTAAAAGTGGTGCGCAAAGACATGCGGCAATTGTCGTTAAATTCTGTCGCAGATTGCAGAGACAGTAGAATTCATCAAAAGCAACCGCATCAAGCGGCCAACGGTAGATGTTCTTAGCTTGACCGATTCTGATAAGAATTCGCGCATTTTCGCCAATAAGCATCTCTCGCTGGCGAATTCGCGTCTTTTTTTTATAACGATTGGCGATTTATATGGGCTCGCGATGGGAGGATCTATGCAAGGAACAGCGAGAATGCGCCAATAATTAGAATTATCAGTGAGAACCAAATAATTGGCCTAATAAAGGTTAACAAATGACTACCGTACTACGTTTTTTTTTGTTTTTTTTTTAAGTAATTTGCGGATCTTACAAGGGGGCACTAGCCCGTCTGTGGGTTCCCAACATAATTATATAATTTATTTGTACAATATCAACTTAACTTAAGTACTACTTTCTGTTACAGCATTAAAAGTGTTAACTTATATTTTACTATACTACAAAATCCACACTCTCATTATTTATCTCATTTATATTACAATTATACCATCATCTAAAATAATATTTCCTATTACAATACCTTAATACGATAACATATTACAATAATACAATATAATTTTTATACAACTACCACTCTCTCATTAGCAGCTTAAAACTGGAGATAGTAACGAGTCTCATGTCAACATAGCATCAATGTTATAAGTGGTTATTACTAGTATTACAATACTGTTTTGTTTTTTTTTTGCTACTATTTCTATTGCTCTTTACACATGCTATCAACCAAATTTTAACCTTGTTTTTCCATCTCTCCAGATTTTTTTCATTTCGAATTTCTTTTAATATGTGCCCGATTAATTTTATTAATACCTCTTCCTCTACATTGTCTATTTTACTGTTAATCCCAATAGATCAGTGATTCTTAACCAGTGGTTCCTGAAAGCACTCAAAGTGGTCTGCGAAGCCATCATATAAAAATATTAAAGCTATAAAAGTAGTTAACTTCATTAAAAAGTGTGCACTTAATACTTGTCTCTTCAAACAATTATGCTCTGATATGAACTCTGACCACGAAACTCGGCTTTTCCATATGGAAGTGCATCGGCTTTCCAAAGGAAATACGCTATTGGGGTTGTATGAACTGAAAGAGGTAGTACAAATATTATTAACTAAAAAGGAGAACAAAGAGTTACTGGATCAGTTTTGCGGATCCATTTAGACATTAAAATATTTTGAAATGTTTCACACTTTAAATCAGTGTTATCTATTTCCTGAGCAGTATACTGAAATTTAACAACTTTCCCTACTGGCATTTTTTTATATAAACTAGTTTTTTTTAATTTTTTTTTAGTTCTTCTTCATTACCTACACAAATAATTCAAATTTTTTGCATTGGATTCAATATTATTTTATTTACCACTTTTTCAAATTCTGCACTCATAAGATATTTAAACGTGAAAGTGAACAGTCGTGCGCTCTTGTGTTCTAAATACAGTTTTTTTTCTCTTTTTCTTATCTTATCTCTTTCCTTTTTTCTGATATGTGTTAAATTTATCTCTTTTTTTGTACTCTACCTTTTTTTTTTTGTTTGGTGATAATTTCGACGTAAACAAGAAGCTCCAGTATCGCTAACCGTCTGTATGGTGGAAAAACCCACCAGTTTCAACACGTCTACAAATACTCCATTATCGCTAACTGCCACCGGTTATTATTATTATTACCATTATTATTATCGTTATTGGCAGTAATGTTATTGCTATTATTATTATTATTATTATTATTATTATTATTATTATTATTATTGTTATTGGTAGTACTGTTGTTGCCATTATTGTTACTAGTATTATCATTAGTGTTGTTCCTATTGTTATTCTCGGCATTATTAGTGACGTAACTGTGACGATCAGTGCTTGAGGAAGCAGGAGTTGCCATAGGATCAGCCTGGGAGAGTCTAATTTCTTTCGGTTGGATAGAAGAAATGGGCGAAAGGGGGTCTGCTGATTTTCGCTTCGAAACGCTATCAGCGTCTATACTTAGAGATAAGTTAGACAGTGGTTTAAGGGGTTTAGCGGAGGTTGGGGAGGAGGCCGCAGAGCGGCCCCCTTTAGATGCGCTCATCTAGCGCAGGAAAAAGTGTATAGAAATAAAAACGTAAAATCGAAATAAATGGGGGAAAAAAGGTGAAAAAAAAAAAAAAAAAAAAAAACCTATAAAAACCTATAAAGATAAAATAATTAAAAGTAGAATAAAATAACATAAAGTAAACTAAAGACGAAATTAGTAAAATAGAAATAAAGTGATGCTGATCACATTTTCTTCGAGTGCTCTGCTCTTTCTGCGGAGCTTTCTCTTTTCTATCTTCACCTTATAAAGCTGGGGCTTCCCACTCCTTACTGTGCGTCTTACATCTTGTCCCTTCCTTCCCAGTCTGTTGTTCTTGTCCTTGGTTCCTTTATTTCAGCTGTCTCCAATCGAATTAGGTTCTAGTTAGTTGTCTCGTCTTCCCATTGTGTCTGGGCAATGGTCCATAGTTGATACGCCCAAAAAAAAAAAAAAATAAACTGTTCTCGCTAATGTTTGAATTAGCAGAGAGGAAACATAAAACCGCAAAAACAGGTAATAGAAATAAATAAGTGTAACCGAAAGATCTCACTTAATTGTCTTCTTTATCTGTATAATGCCGCTGATAACGATTAACTACAATATTTACCGCGACATACAAATTACCGCTATCGCTAAACAATCATGAACGCAAACACAATCGACTACCGCATAGCGATTCACGACGGCGATAAAGTCCCTACCCATTCAGTCGAACTTAAATTTTATGGTACCACCCTCCCGGAATTCGTTTCGATTTTTAAGATGCGATTTCCTGCCTCCTACACAGTGTTCTAAATGTTTTCTTTTTGGACATATCGCTAAGCACTGTCGTAGTTCTTCAGTCATTTGTTCACACTGTTCTTCTAAGCACTCAGTCTCTGAATGCAGCAGCCTACAGGAACCGCCCGTCTGTCGCAATTGCAAAGGCACCCATTCTGCCATTGACCGATCCTGCCCTGAATGGATCAGGCAAAAGGATATAAAGCGTATTATGGCCTTTGAGAATATTTCATTCCAGGAGGCCTCTCATTTAAAAAAAAACAATCTAACTTCTCGTGCTTTTTCATATGCCGACCGAGCCTCAATGTCCAGCTCTACTCCTAATAATTCTAAGTCTCCTTCATCACCTCCCTCCCTTCTCTCTAATTCTTTCCCACGTCCTAAATCTCCTACCTTCCATAAAATTCGTTACTCTAAAGCGACTTATAAACCCTCTCCGCAGTTTCCTCCTCTTCCATCTAACCGTACCCCATCTCCCTCTAATGGATGGGCTTTCAACAAATCTACTCCTACTCCGTCTAATATTCCCTCAAATCCTGCTAAGGACATTCCTGCCTCGTTGGTCTCTCCTAACTCCTCTCATCCAATGTTTTCTCCTTTAATTGAAAATATTTCTTCAGCCATCTTGGAAATACTCTCCTCCAATAACATTGCTTCTTCTTCTTCCTTTGTCGACTCTTTATCTCGTTTCCTTTCCAGTAACGTTCAGATAAATTAATTCCTCTTGTTATGATTAAGAAAATAGGAAGAAAAGTAAGAAGATTCGGGGCTGAATTTTCTTCTTTTTGTTCTCTTCTGTTTCTTTTCTTATACCCTAAATTCTCTTTACTTCTTTCTTACTGAATCTTTCTGCTAACGCACAAAACAAGATATTTAAATCAGTTTTATAACTGTTTAGTTGTATTATTCAATATCTCCTCTTCCTTATTTGTAAATAATGCGGTTGCTGCAGTGTTCAAAAGCACTGTCGGGCTTCAGTACATTTATTACATCTTTTTCTCTTTCGGACGCACGGACGTCAAGATAACTTATTTAGTATTTGAACTCGGTTGCATTCGAATTATTTCTGGTTTGTCTCACATTTGCTGTTCCATTGGTTCAGCAATGAGATTGACTCGCGCATACAGCAAGAGCTATGTAACAAGAAGCTTTGCGCAGCATAATCTAACCCTAACGGGTACTATTGCATCTATGCAAAAGTTTCAACACCAGTTTGCTCCCAGCAGAAATTTTTGGTTTGCCTCCTACGTTTTCACACACGAATGTACTCTTTCTTCCTTTGTATCACTACTTTTAGAATTCCCTTCTAATCTATTAGCCCCGACTTACTTTCTCCGGATTTCTAATCGTTATAATTTACTTTCCTACATTTACCCTCCAATCTATTTCAATCCCATTAATATGAATGTCTTTATTTTTGTTTTTACCTTATATCAACTACTGTGCCTTCTTATTGTTTTTGTCTTCCCTTTTTTCAATCCTTATGCTTCTAATACGTTCCCTGTTTCACCATGATGGCTGCGTTCAATATACTTCAGTGGAATTGTCGTAGCCTCAGAGCCAATAAAAATCCATTAGAGGGTCTTTTGGATATTCATAACATTAGTGTTGCTCTCATCTCAGAAACGTGGCTTCGGTCGGGCACGAACTTTAATATTAGAGGGTATAAAATAATTAGATGTGATAGGCATGACGGGTATGGTGGTACCGCTATCCTCGTTAAAAATGACATATCTTTCAACACCCACAATGTTTCTCTGAACCTACCTCTTATTCCTAACCAACCCAACATAGTCCACATCTCTATCCATACCACCCTTCCACATCCCATTAACATTGTCTCCATCTATGTTCCTCCTAATTATGATTTTCGTCAATTCCCTCTTTCCACTTTTTCAACTCTATCCCGCAACCATTTATTATCGGGGGTGACTGGAATGCCCATTCACCCTTGTGGGGTTGCACATCCTACAATTCCAACGGTTCCGTCCTTGAGAGTGGTATTTTTTCCAATAATTTAATTCTTCTTAATGATCACTCCCCAACCTATTTCAGATATCCAACTATTTCTAGTTCTCTTGATCTAACCTTTGCTTCTTCCACTATTGGTCTTAATTATAACTGGAGAACTCTTATGGGCTCCTACGGTAGTGACCATGTTCCTATCCTAATAACTCCAGTTAACTTTTCTTCCCCAACTTGCTTCAGGCCTCTACATTCTCCTCGGTGGAACCTCTCCAAAGCAAATTGGACTATGTTTCGTTCATGTGTCGACTCATCACTTCCTAGTATTCAACTCGACTCCGATCCCATACTTCTCTATAATTCCTTTCTAAATTCCGTTGAGTCTGCTCTTTCCCTATCTTCACCTACCCGTCATCAAACAATTACAATAAAGCCTCATCTCTTTGGTGGAATGAGGAATGCAACCGCGCATTCCACTACAGTCGTGCCACCTTTAGAACTTTTCGTTTAGACCCTACTTCGGAAACCTTTCTTGCTCATAAGCGAGCGAACGCAAGAGCTAGGTATATACTTAAAGTCTCAAAAAGGTCCTCCTGGAAGAATTTCTGTTCGTCATTCTCTAGGAATACCCCTCTTTCTCATATCTGGAAAATGGCTAGAGCTTTCAAATCCCCATCCTCTGAACGTCCTTCAAATCTCAACCTTTCTAAAGTTAGCTTAGAATACTTTATTGATTCCGTTGCTCCTGCCCATGTTCCTAACGTTGATGAACTGTATCCAACTTCACCTCCGCATAATTCCCAGACGCATTTCCTAACTTCTGCCTTCAATATTTATGAATTAAAATCTGTCCTTTCCAAATCTTCTAGCCCCACTCCAGGTCTTGACGGTATACCTTTTTTGGTCCTTAAAAACCTGTCTGAACTGTCTCTTGCGTTTCTCCTACATCTTTTTAATTGTTTTCTCTCCAGAGATATAACTCCCCCCTCTTGGAATTCTTTTATCATCATTCCTATTCCTAAAAAAAGTTCTTCGTTACGCCCTATTTCTTTAGCCTCCTGTATCAGAAAATTGTTTGAAGGTATGTTAAACAAGCGCCTTGTTTGGTGGCTAGAGCATAATAATGTATTTCCTAGCAATATGTTCGGCTTTCGGCCTGGTATTGGTCCTTCCGACTGCATTAGTCTTTTTGTCTCCCATATCTACCAATCCTTTATCCTAAAAAACTATACTCTGGCTTCCTTCATCGATATATCCTGTGCTTTTGATAATGTCCATCTTCCCACTCTAAAAGATAAGATGATAGCAATTAACATTCCATTGCACTTTACTTCTCTTATTATCAATCTCATGCAGAATCGTTCTATCCATGTCTCTGCTCCTTCTTTTGAATCTTCAAGAATGGTTTTTCGAGGTCTCCCTCAAGGTTCCTCCCTCAGTCCTACTCTT
This sequence comes from Icerya purchasi, assembly GCA_039619475.1. NCBI lineage: Eukaryota > Metazoa > Arthropoda > Insecta > Hemiptera > Monophlebidae > Icerya > Icerya purchasi. Next base: position 570,193,413 of record CM077115.1, read on the forward strand.
TTCAACATATACACTATCAGTGTGGCTTCTCTTCCTCTAAATTCGTCGTCGTTATTCTTTGCTGATGACATCCTACTTTATGCCTCATCTTACGATATTATATCAGCCAGTGAGGCACTTAATTCGTCTCTCTCCGTGTTGGATCACTCCCTTTCCTCAATTAACCTTTTTATTTCTCCTACTAAATCTTGTTATGCCGTATTTACTCTGCGACCTTATAATCCTGCTTATGTCTATCTATCCCTAGAAAATACACTCCTTTCTCGTGTTAATTGTTTCTGTTATCTTGGTATTTTCCTTGACAGTCGGTTATCCTTCTCCGAACACATCAAGTATCTTTCCTCTTCAGCAATCAAAAGACTAAACCTGCTGAAAGCTTTATCTCCAACCAAATGGGGTGGTGATCCTTATGTCCTTATTTCTCTATATAAATCTATCATCCGCTCAAAATTTGATTACTGTTCATTTCTCTATGGTTGTGCCTCTAAGTACCGACTCTCTAAATTGGATGTAATCCAAAACTCTTGCCTTCGTCTCTGTCTTGGTGCTCTTAAATCCTCTCCAGTTCCAGCAGTCCTTGCCGAATCTAACACACCACCCCTTTTTATCCGAAGATCTTATTTAGACTATCGTTTTCTTACTAAGCGTCTCCCACTCACGTCCTCTACTCTTATCCATTCCTATCTTTCCATTTCTAGGAACTGACGTTTCGTACCGAGAAAAATTCCAATTCTTTCTCTCATTTCTCTACGGCTCAGTTCGTTTTGTCCTTACATAATGTCCTTTGTCAATCTCCCTTATTTCACTTTTAATTTCACCGATCTCTGCCATCCTCCAAATATGTTTACTGTTCCTACCCTCTCTAAGTTTCTTCCGCAGGCCCTAATCAGACAGGAATTCCGCAGTTATATTAATTCTGATTTTCCCTTGCATGTAACTGTGTTTACAGATGGCTCGAAGAAACCGGATGGTGTCGGTGTTTCGTTTATCCTCCCGGATTTTGGCTTTTCAGAATCTTTCTGCTTACCTTCTTTCTGCTCCATATTCACAGCCGAATTGATGGCTATCCTACGTTCCATTATTTTCATTTCCTCTAATCACATTTCCTCCAAATTCTTGATTATATCGGACTCCATAACCGCCCTTCAGGCCATTTGCTCTCCCCTTCCTGATTATTCCTGTGATTTCATTATACTCCACATTCGCTCACTTATCCACGCTCTTTCTTCCCTTCATTCTATTCAAATTGATTTGCTGTGGGTTCCTAGCCATTCGGGCATCTGCAGTAATGAAGCGGCGGACTCATTGGCTCGGGCTGCTGCCTATTCTCACTTCTTTTTTAAAAAAGTCCCTTCGTCCAATATCCTTCCTCTGTGCAAAGATTTTCATCGTAGGTTTTGGTCGGATATGTACGTTTCCTCTTTCTCTAACAATCGTTCTTTCTATCTGTCTGTCCAACCTAGTCTTCCTGCCAATCCGTGGTTCTCTTTGTTTCCTTCACTTCGTCGTTTTGTTGTTGTCTCCGTTATTCGCTTGCGCTTTAACCATTCTCTGTTGCCTTCCTCCCGTTTTCGTTTTTCCTTGGTTTCCTCTCCATATTGTCCTCTCCACTCGAACGAAGAGCATGTTTGCGATGCGGACCATGAGTTCTTTGAGTGTTCATCTCTTTCTGCTGAGTGCTCCGCTTTCTACTTTAGTTTGCTGGGACTTGGTCTTCCTACTCCGTACTGCGCCTCTTATGTTCTATCTCTTCCCTCTCCACAAATTGTTCCTATTATTTGTTCCTCTCTCCTAACAATATCTGATCGTATCAGGATATAAGTGATTCCTTCCTATTCTAATTGTTTCTGAGTAAATGTCCCTGGTTGACAAGCCCAAAAAAAAAAAAAAAAAAAAAACTGCCACCGGTTCAAACATGCCTACAAACGGTAAACCAGCTTTATTATATGCTTCTATCGCTCAATTCGATAAACCTCCTTCACGTGACCAAGCAATCGTCATCCACGTTAACAAAGATGATAAACTAAAAGACTGCATACAATGTATCAGCACCCTGATACCTCCGAAAGACACATTATTTGCATCTCGTATATCAAATAACCATATATGCGTGTACTTAGCTTCAATCAAAATAGCAGACGACCTAATTCAATCCCACTCACAAATCACTGTAAACTCTCGTATCCTAAAACTACGTAAACTGATCAATCCCGCTAAACGCCTCCCCCCGCATATCCCACTCCGTCATCGAACGCAAATTGGTGGATATCAATCTAAAACTAACAGCGCCAGTTAGCTACTTGAAAGCTGGTATTACCGAAGATCAATACCGACATATACACAGCTTTAGAAGACAAACTTATATAATTAATGACCCTGAAGAACCTATTCTAATACCTGCATTCATCCACATCGAGTACGAAGACGAGAAATTCACTGTATACCTCTCGGACAACGACACCTACTGCAGTCTTTGCAAAACCAATGAACACTCTACTGCAAGGTGTACTATCAAAGATCAAGAGAACAAAATTAGGACGACCACTCGCGATCAAACACCAATCAACCACGTATCTGCGCCAACGACATCATCAACCAGCCTGCTTGTAGATCCGTTACTCAATGTGAATCTCTCACCAGCTCCGTTGAACCTCCCTCCCGCGGCCAAACAGGCCGTTAAAAAAGAAATTATGGATAATGCGACTACGACTACAGATGAAAATCAAGAAAAAGTCTCTATCGATCAACCCTCGACAAACACACAACAACTGAAAAATACATCGCCAGCAACACCAACTTCAACGAAGAGAGTATTATCCGCCAGCTCCTCTCCTGAAAGCACAGATACTAACTTGAGCTCCTTGAAACAGAAATTTAAGAAAATAAAACCGATCGACACTGATGCCGCACAAACTAGGAACGCTTTACTCTCAGCATTGGATGCCATCGAAAGCCAATATAAGACACTCCCAAACGCCCTTAGCTTCGATCAACTACTACAACTAATCCTAACGAACAAACCAAACCTTCCAGCACAAGAAATCGTCAAAACAATCACCACCGAAGAAGTTAACATAGAAACTGTATCAATCCAGCTCCATACGGCTCACTCCATCGTGGCAGATAGAGGATTATGGATGTATCCGAATTTATGAATAAAATAAAAAATTTGTTTAACCAACAAACTTATAACACTTATTTAGATTATTCTAAACATAAAAATATTAAACAAAACATGATAGAAAATTATGTTATTAGATATAATAAGAACAAAGATTATTTCAAAGAATTAAATATAAAAATTTTTTTGAAAACAATTCCAAATAAAAATAGAACTGTTGAGAATGGAGAAATCACAGATAAAAATTTTAGGTTAATAAATGATTGATTTTTGTATAATTTTGTATATCTTTTATAGTTATGTTTTTGTATATTTTTATTCTGGAAATAGATATAAAAAAATGATATATAAAAAACATTTGTGCTACATAAATTAACTATGAATTTTTAGGATATTACAGATAATATTAAATGATGCACAGTTTCTTATACATTAAAACCGCGCCCGAAAAGTGTCGTAAATTCAAAAATAGTTTTGCAATATTTTTTAAAAAATTCTTATACCACCAAATTACGCAACTGTATTTTGAAAAAATTAAATGAAAAATGTATCAAGCTATACACCAATAAAACGATACAAATAAATAGTGTCAAATCAATTGAAGAAGCTGTGTTGTTTTTGAAAGATAGTGAAATTACACTAGAAGACTGTAAATACCAGGGCTTGAAAGCCAGCCGAAAGCCAAAAGCTAAAAGCTGAAAGCCAATCATTTTTAGATGTCATAAGCTTAATCCAAAAGCCATATTTAAATTTCCATAAGCTAAAAGCCTAAAGCTTAAGCTATATTCAAAATTTAAACAGTCAAAAGACAAAAGCTTAAGCTGTATTTCTAAAAAAGTTAAATTAAACTTTATATTCGGCTTAAGCTATTTTTTTTAAATTTCTTGATTTTGCATTTTTGACATAATTATTTGCGTAAAAATTGTTTTTAAAAACTTTTATTTTTGTGTGGAAAGAAAAAAGTTGAAGCTTCAATGGTAATGCTTAATAGTTTGATGCATAGTAATTAGTAAATGATTTTAATTAACTTCTATTGAAATTCATTTTGTAAGCCGAAAGTTGAAAGCTTAAGCCGTATTTTAAATTTCAAACAGCCAAAAGCCGAAAGTCTAAGCCATATTTCAAATTCAAGCAGCCAAAAGCTTAAGCTGTATTCTTGAAGGACATAAGCCGTATTAAGTTTAAGCTGTATTATTATTCAGCTTTCAAGCCCTAGTAAATACACGATAAATTGTGTAGTAAGTAATTGGACATTTAAAATTTCAACCAAACCTCTAGATTTAGTTAAAATAATGGATAACTTAAATTCTTTGGGATATACTGCATATTTTCAAAGAAGATGATTATTAATTGTGAAACATACTTCTTCTTTAAATATTTCAATACATGAGTTATATGAAATGAAAATAGTATCACAGAAATTTATACAAAAGAATGTTAATACAACATTATTGATATTTAAGAGTAGAAATTGCATTACTATTTGCAGATCTCATATAGAGATAAATATTGGTTTTATTTATGAAATATATTCTAATTTGTTTACTTTAAACGAATAACAAATATTAAAATTTAAATTATAGATAAGTATACAAAAGTATTTTCAACTTGCAAATTTTTTGCACCCGAATATATCAAATTTTCATCCATACTATAAAGCGTGGCGTTATTTTTATACTTAGTATATTTCATATTATTAGATTTCAAATATTTTAAGGCCCGGTTTTCTAGAAACTTTAAAACCAGTTACTCCTCCTACATGTTTCACTATACTTTTATGAAGCACCTTAACTTGTTTAGTAAACTGACATACTTTATTAAACGGATATATTGCAATTTTAAAGTAACCTTGATCGCCCCACAATAATCCCCATGAGTTTCTACATATCCAATATGGGACATTTGTGGTTTTATTATTTAAAACAACATCGTTTTCTATATTCCCTGTCCAAGAATAACCACAGCATGCGATCCTGCAATATATTCATTACTAAAAGATAATACCTCTGCATCATGTAAATATTGTTCAAAATATATACCATTCCCTTTAGTTGCAAAATCACCATCTACAAAATTATGCATTATTAAAAATCCTCCTAATACTGGACCTCTGCACATTATATGTTATTTGATTCTCATTTGAGCATCGACTACTTTCATTTTATCTGTTATTGTTAATGAGTATACATCATCAATATAATATATATAATATTTCTTAGATCCATTGTAACAACTTTCTGGTGGTATTAATGAAGATAAATACTGTTTATTTTTAACACTAAAATATCTCTCAGAATTAGACATGACACAATTAGAGTTGTTTAAACACCAACTTTCATCAACACAATAATCACTTGCTGCACCATCTCCATTTTTTATATCTTCTAGTAGAACTCTGCTAGATCCTCCAACACATTTTTGTTAAGGATATCTGGACAAGGCATGTGTATATGAAGTATTAGGTTTCCATATTACTAATCCATTTACCACATATGCATCATTTATTGCTGTAGCACAAGCTATGGCCCAGCAACAACCACATAAATATTGATTTTTTACTTCGCTGATTAATGATTTTTTAAATACTATTCCTTCTGAATCAGTTGGTAATATTTTATGCCAGGAGAAATATTCCAAAATATGATTATACTTTTCATAAAATTCCACATTAATTTTATCTATAATTGTTTGGTCTATTACCTTATAGGTCGAGAAATCAATATCTGTATTATATGAAGACATTTATTAAAACTTTATTTATTTTTTTTTTTGACAAAATGTAAAAAATTGAACAGAAGTTTTTATACAAATTTTTAAATTAGTTTTATATATGACATTCTAGATATGGAATCACTTCTTATTAATAAACTTTTTAAGAAAAGTGATAATCCAGATATAATTCAGGCAGAGTTTATGCAATATTTATATGATATATATGTTCATTTAAATAAAAATATAACCAAATCAGTTGACCATAGAGAAAAACATATATCTATTTTTGGAGGTTCTTTGTATTATTATTTATATGAAGAATCTTTAAAAACTTGGGAAATGAATTGGCTTGCAGATATAGATCCAGATGTTGAAGTATTATTTAATTTATATAAAACATCCGATATTGATATGATGGTTGGAATAGAATGTTCACAAAATGGTGAGGAATTTTATCATGGCAAATTGAGATTTTTTAAACAAAAATTTATATATTTATTTATTGATCTCATGAAACAAGATAATATTAGTAACACACTTAAAAAATTATCAGTATTATTAAAATCTGACAAAATTTATGCATCAGATGAGGAAATTATTAAAAACAAATATAAAATTACTGTAATAGAAAATGAAGATGAAATAAGACTGCAAATTAATGTCAATTATGACGGACTAGAAGATCATATTGTGGAATTATTAGTGTTAATTAATGAAGATATTGATAATATTTCAAACAAATATAGTTTATTAAATTCTAAGAAAGAATTTATTGATGAAAGTATTCTATTATCAGTTTTTGATCAAATATTTCCAAATCAAAGGTGTTGGAAAGAAATTAAAGATGACATAATTTATTCGAACGAAAAATGGAAAAAAAATTCACAATTTGTTTTTTCAGAAATGAATAAAAAATTAAATTTATGTTTAGTTCAAAAAAGAAAATTTTATCAGGGATTTATTAGAACTAGGATGGTTTTTTTAACTAGGTTGGTTGATAGCATACCAGGACCCATTTGCAAGGATTTATTTGAGCGATGGGAGCTTTCTATTTTTATTTCCTTTTGTAATTTTCTCTTAGCGTTCCTTGGGTGTTGCTTGCCTCCTTTAACTAGGTTGGTTGATAGCATACCAGGACCCATTTGCAAGGATTTATTTGAGCGATGGGAGCTTTCTATTTTTATTTCCTTTTATAATTTTCTTTTAGCGTTCCTTGGGTGTTGCTTGCCTCCTTTAACTAGGTTGGTTGATAGCATACCAGGACCCATTCGCAAGGATTTATTTGAGCGATGGAAGCTTCTTGTTCCTTTTCTAAAATTTTACACAGCGTTCCTTTGGTGTTGCTTGCCTCTTTTAATTAAGTTGGTTGATAGCATACAAGGTCCCAGATGCAATGATTGCTTTGAGCGATGGGTGCTGTTATATTATGCCTACTGGCATGTCTATTGTAATATTCTTCTGCGACACCGGCCTCATTATAATTTACTCGAGCGGTGGATCTTTTCACCTTTGCCTACACTTCCCATAAATCTTTCCCTAGTTGCGTTATTCTGTGGCGAACACCTTCTCCCTTTTCTCATTTCCTATTGTCCCAATCTTCCTCTACTACTGCTTCAGCCTTCTAAGTTTTTTCTTCTCTTCTTACTCTCCTCTCTTCAATCTTCCATTTTATTCCCTAAGTTGATGGCCAATAACTTGGTTCCCTACAATGTTTCCGAAACTTAAAATCCTTCAGTGGAACTGCCGAAGCCTTAGGGCTAACAAACCCTCTCTTGAGAGGCTGTTAGATCAACATAATATTAATATTGCTTTGCTTTCTGAAACATGGCTAAAAAGCTCATCTGACCTTCATTTCAAGGGATTCTCCCTTATTAGTTCTAACCGCGTGGACGGTTATGGAGGCGCAGCTATCCTAATTAGAAATGACATCGTATTTCTTACTTATAACAACTTCCAACCGTCCTTTCCTCCCAACCCTCCTTTCCCCAATCTGGTTCACGTTTCAATTCCTAATGATTCTGGTAACCCACTTAACATCATCTCCGCTTATTTCCCTCCTAATTTTGATTTACGCGATTTTCCGTTTCCTACTTTCATTAACTCTCTTTCGACTCCCTTTATTATAGGCGGAGACTGGAATGCTCACTCACCTTTCTGGGGTTGCACTAACTATAATAATAATGGTGCAATCCTAGAAAATGTCATTCTTCAAAATGATCTATTTCTCCTTAATGACGGTACATCCACCTGTGTCAGCAACCCTCTAGCTCCTAGTTCCATTGATCTATCTTTTACATCTCCCAATCTTGGTTTTAGCTGCTCATGGAACACTCTGGATGGAACTTTTGGAAGCGACCATGTTCCCATCATCATTTCCTTAAATCAGTTTTCTCATTCTACTCTGAATAATCCTACTCAATCTCATAGATGGGTTCTCTCTAAGATAGACTGGCCCATCTTTCGTTCCTACGTTGACTCTTCACTGTCTCTAATTCCTTCGCATTTAAATCCATCTTCTCAATACGACCTTTTTATGGAATCTATTTCCAACGCCTTAACTCTTTCTTCTCCTCCTGCTCAGCTTCCTACACATAAAAGGTCCAAATTTGTTTCCTCTGTGTGGTGGAACCAAGAGTGCAAAGTTGCCTTTGATCGAAGTTTATCCACCTTTAGAACATTCCGTTCCTGTCCTAATCTCTCCAATTTTCTCGCTCACAAAAGTGCCAATGCCAAAGCTAGGTATACTCTTAAAACGGCAAAAAAGAACTCGTGGAGAAATTTCTGCTCCGCTTTCTCCCGTTCCACTCCTCTCACTCACATTTGGAAAATGGCGAAGACTTTCAAATCTTCTTCAGCTCAACATCTTTCAAATCATATCCTGTCTCCGGACAAATTAATTCCATTTATGAATTCCTTAGCTCCTTGTTACGTTCCTAGCTTCCAAGAATCCTGTCGCATCCCGGTTCCCCTCACCTCCTCTCATTTCCTACTCACTCCTTTTACCTACACTGAATTGGAAGCTGCCTTACGTAATTCTTCTAATTCTTTTCCTGGTAAAGACGGAATTCCCTTTCTCGTACTAAAAAGTCTCTCTGATTCCGCTCTTCGTTTCCTCTTAAATTTATTCAATTCATTTCTCTCGTCTGGTTCTACTCCATCTGTTTGGAATATTTTCATTGTTGTCCCGATCCCAAAACCTAACTCCTCCTCTCTTCGACCAATCTCACTTGCTCCCTGTGCCAGAAAGCTGTTTGAAAGTATAATTAATAGACGGCTAATTTGGTGGCTTGAGCACAATAAAGTATTGCCAAATAATATGTTTGGATTTCGCCCTGGACGCGGCCCTCCCGATTGTATCAGTACTTTCTTGTCAGATGTGTATTTATCTTTTATCAACAAAAAATTCCTCATTGCTTCCTTCGTCGATGTCTCTGCTGCCTTCGATAATGTCCACCTTCCCACCCTATTCGATTCCATGCTCTCCTTGAATATTCCGCCCTTCTTCTCTGCTCTTGTCATTAGCCTTTTCCAATCTAGGACTATCTTTCTCTCTTCTCCGCTCGAACCTATTTCTAGACTGGTCTTTCGTGGACTACCGCAGGGCTCTTGTCTAAGTCCAACCCTTTTTAACATTTACCTTATAAAAACTGCTTCTCTGTCAACAATCTCCTCTTCCCTTTTTTTGCTGACGACATCCTCATTTACTCCACCCATCGTAGTATCTCCACCGCTAATTCCCAGCTGCAACATTACTTAACGATTTTGGAAAGCGCTTTATCTAATATTCATCTGTCTATCTCTCCAACGAAATCCTCTGCTGTTGTCTTTACTCTTCGTCCTTTTGACCCCTACTTAGTTAGTCTTTCCTTAAATAGTAATCCGATCCCCCTGGCTAACCATTTCCGTTACTTAGGAGTATTTTTGGATAGCCGTCTTTCGTTCCACAAGCATATTAACTATATATACGTGTCATCACTAAAAAGGCTCAACCTTATTAAGTCCCTTTCACATACGAACTGGGGAGGTGATCCGTGCATTTTGCTCATGTTCTACAAATCCTGTATCCGTTCTATTCTAGATTATTGCTGTTTTATTTATGGTAACTCTTCCAGGTCTTTGCTCTCCAAGCTCGATCGCGTCCAAAATACTTGCCTCCGCCTCTGTCTTGGAGCTCAGAAATCTTCTCCTATCCCTGCTATTCAAGCGGAAACCCACATTCCTCCACTCTTTATTCGGCGTTCCTATTTGGGCTACCGCTTCCTTATTAAACGTCTTCCTATCTCCTCTTCCTCACTTATTCCTTCTTATTCCCTCATTCTACAGGATTGGCGATTTAGTGCCAATAAAACACCAATTCTGTCTCTTATTTCTACTCGACTCCTTCAATTTTTACCATACATTCACACTTGCGATAAGCTCCCATATTTTTCTTTTAACTTTTCCTCCTTTCTTCATCCAATTAATTGCTTTTACTCTTCTGCTCCCCCTACAGCCGTTCTGCATCACGCCGTTAGATCGGAATTTTTACATACCTTAAACTCCCACTATTCTAACCACGTTACAATCTACACGGACGGTTCCAAGAGCACAAGTGGAGTTGGTGCAGCCTTTCTTTGTCCTTCATTAAATCACTCTGAGTCCTTTAAACTTCCTTCCTTCTGTTCGACTTTCTGTGCCGAGTCTATTGCTATCCTCCATGCACTTTTCTTCATCAGATCTTCGAAGATCTCTCGTAATTTCCTTATTCTATCAGACTCTCAAAGCGTGCTACAGGCTGTTGCATCTCCTCTGCCTCCCCACTCTACTGATTATGTAATCCTTTTTATACGTTCCTTGATCCATGACCTCTTTCTTTTTTGTGCAATCGAGGTTAATTTCCTTTGGATCCCTAGCCATTCTGGAATAGAAGGAAATGAGTCAGTTGACTTATTAGCTCGGCGAGCTTCTTCTTCCGGCAGGTTCCTTACTACTTTTCCATCCGTCAATATTAATCTTCTGTCCTCTGCAGCGCACAACCAATTATGGTTTAACTCCTACTACTCCTCATTCTCAAACCCGGATTCCTTTTACTTGTCCATCCAGCCTTCTCTTCCTTTCTGTTCCTGGTTTCTTGACTTCCCTTTTATGCGTCGCTCCAGCATCTCGGCAATATGCCGCCTCCGCTTTGGGCACAGCTGGCTTCCCTCGTCGCTTTTCCGATTCTCTCTCGCGGCATCTCCGTATTGTCCATTACATCCTCTTAACAGTCAACATGTATGTGATCCTGATCACATAATGTTCGAATGTTCATCACTTTCATCTGAACAATCTTCCTTTTACTCCTCTCTCTTATCAAACAATGTTCCTACTCCCTATTGTGCTGCATTTATTCTTTCCCTTCCTTCTCCTTCTGTCATCCAGGCGCTTGATACATTCTTGTTGAATGTTTCACGCCTCATAAAAATCTGATTTTTTCTCTATTCCCATTTCTTGGGCTAATGTCCTCGCTGACGAACCCATAGGAAAAAAAAAAAAAAAAAAAAAAAAAAAAAAAAGAATTTATGAAAAAGCTATGGCAACAAATACCAAACATATAATTAAAATTTTTTTGAAAAATTATAATATTTTAAAAAATAGAATAAGATTAGAATTTAAAATTAGATAAATGAAAATTTAATCGAGAAAGCAAATAATTTAAGATATTTATTAAAAAATGATGAAATTGATAAACTTGAAATTATTAGATATTATTTAAATTACTTGTTGAAAATGTGGCATCATTTTAATTTATGTATAAATAAAACCACATAATTAGCCGCATAAGTTAGCATAAGTTGTAATATTGTCGCTCACATTAATATTTCAAAATATTTATAATAATATACATAAATGAATTACATATCAATCATGATATCTATAATTTTAATTTCCAATATCGATTGCTATAATGTTGTAAACATTTCGTTCCCAAATATTTATATTTGCTCGAAGAATTGTGAAAACTTTTGCGTAAATAAAAACTATAATTATTCACATTGTATGTAACTGTATATAAAATTTGCACTTTTATATACTTTGATTTTTAAATTTTAAATTAAATAAAGAAATATGTATACATACAGAATAGTCAACATCATGAAAGAAAAAAATGAATTTTCATGTTAAGTGTCATACAGCTCACTGTTTCATATTTTCACAGGACAATGAACACTTCCAAAATAGAAAGTTTAACATTTCTATATAAATGTGATTTGATGGACATTTAGGATTTCCTGGAGGATTTGTTGAATATGGTGAAAATAATATAGAAGCACTAATCAGAGAAGTGAAGGAAGAAAATAATTTTGATCTAGATAAAACATGACTTAAATATGTGATATCATATTATAATGAAAATAAAATGTATCTTCATAATTGTTATAGTGCTTATTTAACATTGAAAGAATTGGAACAAATGGAACTTAACATACACTACATCTCCAGTTTAGAGGTTCTAGGATTAATAAGAGTTCCATTATATACATTGGCTGATGGTTACAAAGGATTTCCTGCATTTTTAAAAAATAATTTTATTGGAGCTTCTAACGATTAATTGCTATATACTATTAAACACTTGAAGTTACTATCAGAAGATGAGATGGCTTCAAGCACACACATGTGTAACTTCATTTAACATTTAATGTTTAATACCTTTTATTGTTTTGATAACATAGACAACAATTGTTTGGTAAACACACAGATGAAACCCTTACCTGATTCTGGTTGCAATTACAATCTTTCAGGTAATCTAGTTCATACTCAATTGTTGGTCTAGTGTATTAGATTCCATTAAGGGATAATCTTGATATGTCAGTTCATTTCATGGGGTTTTAAATATATAATTTATAAGTCTTCTTAGCATTTATATTATTAATTTCATATTTTTCATCTCTTAAAGAATCTATATCCCACATAAAGATATAGATTGCATAAGTTTAGATTTTTTTAATTTAGAAAAACAACTTCGATTCCATCAGCATAATAACAGTAATTGTCAACTGGTCTACAGTATCCGTTAACATTAATCTAAGAACTTGTGTTGGATGATCTAACAATTTGTCTGTAAATATGTTTGCACAAATTCGTACATTTCATTTCATCACAATGGTCTGCATATGATGCACTTATGAGAAGTGCACCGATAAGAAAACTATATAAGGAGTACATTCTTTATATTATAATAAATTTTTTTGTGATTCTATAATTTCAGAATTACCGAAATGGAACTGAAGCTAATTTAGAAAATCAACTTGGGTTCCATCAGTGTAATAGCAACGACAGTAATTATCAACTGTTCTACAATATCCATTAACAACAACGCAATAATCTGTGTTGTATGACACAGCAGTTTTGCTGTAAATATGTTGACACAAATTTGTACATTTCGTTTGATTGCAAAGGTCTGCATATGATGCACTTATGAGGAACGCACCAATAAGAAAGCTATATAAGGAGTTCATTCTTTATAATATAATATATTTTTTAAAAATGAATTTTGTTTGGGACAAATTTTGTTAGAATTTTCATTTCTAACAAATTATTCTATTTATATTACAATTGAAACAGTCTCGACCACTACAAGAATAACAATTGATTTTAAAAATGTCTGCATAACTAGTAAACAAAATATTTCTATGTTTGACAATGTTTATTAAAATTACTATATTGTTAAAATCAAAACTAAATGTTCCAATTGAATTGTTCCTAGGTGCAACAATATTAACACTGACAAATGAATTCCCAAAATCCCAATATAAACCAGTTTTTGTAATGAAAACATTGTATTATTAATAATGTCAACACCAGGACTTGAAAGCCAGCCAGAAGCCAAAAGCTAAAAGCTGAAAGCTAATCATTTTTGGATGTCATAAGCTTAATCCAAAAGCCATATTTAAATTTCTATAAGGTAAAAGCCTAAAGCTTAAGCTATATTCAAAATTTAAACAGTCGAAAGAGGAGAGCTTAAGCTGTATTTCCAAAAAAAGCTAAATTAAGCTTTATATTCGGCTTAAGCTTTTTTTTTTTTAATTTCTTGATATTGCATTTTTGACATAATTATTCGCGTAAGAAATTATTTTTAAAAACTTTTATTTTTGTGTGTAAAGAAAAAAGTTGATGTTTCAATAGTAATGCTAAATAGTTTGATGCTTAGTAATTAGTAAATGATTTTAATTAACTTCTATTGAAATTCATTTTGTAAGCCAAAAGCTGAAAGCTTAAGCCGTATTTTAAATTGAAGCAGCCAAAAGCCGAAAGCCTAAGCCATATTTCAAATTCAAACAGCCAAAAGCCAAAAGCTTAAGGTGTATTTTTCAAGGACATAAGCCATATTAAGTTTAAGCCGTATTTTTATTCAGCTTTTAAGCCCTGGTCAACACTTATTTTTTTATTTTGATCGGGTGGGTAAAAAAAATTTCCATTTACAATCATATCGACTTTTACTTGAAATTTTATAGTTTCATTTGAACTAAAAATAAGTTTGCGGCCGTTTTCTAATAAATATACTAATGGCAATAATATTATTAATAATCTATTCATTTATAATACTGAATATATTATTAAAGGATTAATAGATAATGATGACAGAAAATATGACTGTTATTTTTAAATTTATTTAAATTAATTTAAATACTCGTGCCATTTACAGTAATTCGTTTCCATGATACATTCGCCTGATATTTTATTTCGGGGTCTAAGTATGTTCGCATAAATATGCCTGCATAAATCATTACACCTTTTTTGGATCGCATATACCAATTTTTTCAGTGAAATGAATTTGGTGTCCAATGCATAGCCTTTTCTTTCTCTTTAATTTCTATCGCTGGAATTTCTATTTCTATCCATAAATTATTCAAATAGACACCTTCAAGACTGTTTATATATACCGACTAAGAATACCCAAGATTTGGAGTACCTGTGGTTCTTAAAATTTCTTTTGGAATTTGTGAAAAAGAAGTGCATTTAAATATTTCTCTATTGAAATAGGAAAATGATTTATCATCAGTGCTATAAAGTAAAACTAAATGAATATCAAAGTTAAACATTCTAATTTAATATTTTGCAATATTTTATCAATTGATTCTTTAAATTTGTGTTCATCTTCCAACACAAACTGGACTTCCGAACATTCTAAATATAATTTTTAAGCATTTTTTAAAGTGGATAATTTATCTAAAAATTCGTAACCATTAAATTGTTCATCTATTTTTCATCTCTTTTGTAAAAAAATATTAAACTTATATATATCATACTTTGTACCTTCTGCGTAGTGGAAGTGTACGCCATCAATTTTGATTGATCCTGTCCCGGGCCATCTAACCTCGCTTAGGCCAAGGATATCAATATTTAGCCTCCTCATTTCTTTCACAGTGTTGGCTAGTTTACCAGCTTGGAGTAGACTTCGCACGTTCCATGTTGCTATTTTGATGGGTCTGTGGTAAATCTTGAGTTTGTTTTGAGACGACGGGGGTATTCTTCGCACCCTCTCCCCATTGAAGGGGTGCCCCGGACTAAGGGCCATTTCATTGTTTTCGTCTATCATAGTGGATGTTTAGGAAAGTTACAACGGTGGTTTCCTCTTGCCTTCTGTCGGATTTTCTGTTGGGGTTTACTCCCCTAGCCGAAAGGACCCGGTTTTCAGGCGCCGGATACTCGCCTACTCGCTCTAGATTGACATTTATCAATCCGACTGGGGCACATATGTCACGAGCGAGCTGCTGATAGTCTGCTGTTATTAATGCAGTGCGAAAGCTTAACGGTATTTAGTGAAGGGACCACCTTCGGCAAGTTGTCCCTTCTCCGTTTTCCTATCAGCGATGTTTATGGGTTCCGTTTTAGCTTTCCTAATCAGCGCTGAGCCCGCCGAAAAGGAAATTACCACCCTGCACGACGTGGACGCACGGAACTCATGTGGTTGTTGTTTCGTTTCTCCGCCGGCTGGCTAGCACCATATGGCGGTCGAGTGACTACTTACTAGAGACGATGACTCTAGTTACAACAACCTGTGCCCCGCAGGGCAGATTTACCTGTAAATGAAGAGAAGCGCCAGGAGGTACAGAAAGCCGCAACCAAAAAGGCGTAGCAATATTAGCCACTGACGAAATCGCTGAGTCAATAGTAGGAAGCATACCTCTAAGTGACCGTGCAATAATGGTGGTTTTGGAAACAAATCACCGTCGAATGAACGTCATCCAGGCATACGCTCCCACAAGCGACAAAACAGACGCAGAAATTGAAGATTTTTATGGCCAACTGGATGAAATTCTGGCGACGACAAAAAAAGGAGAGATCACGATAGTCATGGGAGACTTCAATGCAAAGATAGGACAGGTAGCAAGAAACGAGCTGATTGGAGAATTCGGTATCGGTGAAAGAAATGATCGTGGAGACAGGCTGGAACAGTTCAGCATGGAGCATAACATGGCAATTATGAACACTTTCTTCAAACAGCACCCTAGACGATTGTACACCTGGATAGCACCTGCTGACTCATGCAAAAGAGTTGTCCGAAATCAAATCGACTTTATTATGGTTCACAAAAGCTTCAAAAAGTATGTTAAATCGGCAAAAACATATCCAGGAGCAGATGTAAACTCAGATAGTCATCAAATTATCAATACGCCATTTTGTCAGACAGAAAAAAACATATAAACGCAGAATCGACATCAGAAAGCTGAAAGACAGAAATACCAAGAAAAAAGTGGCGGGTATACTGGAAGAGAAAATCAAGGACATGAAGAAGACTAAAGAGGACCTCACATGGGAAGATATCGAAAAGGTCATCACAGAAGTCCAAAACGACGAGATTGGGAAAACTAAGAACCAAAAGAAACAGAAATGGATGACTGACGAAATTCTGCAGCAGATGGAGGAGAGACGACTTCTCAAGGAAAATAAACCTGAGTACAAAAGGAAAAACAAAGAGATAAGACGTCTTTGCAGAGAAGCCAAGGAATCCTGGTGGACCTCAAAATGCGAAGAGATAGAAGAATTGCAGCAAAAACACGATTCGATTAACGTACACAGGCTAGTAAAGGAAGTGGCAGGAAAATACAAGAAAAGTAGTGCAGGACTCCTATGCAATGAAGGTGGAAAAATTGTCGTAGACCTCGAGGAAAAGCTGAACATATGGAAAAATTATATAAGTACACTGTTCAATGATCAAGGTAGACCTCCTGAAGCTCCAGATACATTCCATGAAAACAGCAAAGAGGGTCCTTTAATTACAAAGAGCGAAGTCAAGTACGCAATAAGTAGGCAGAACAATGGCAAAGCAGTTGGTCCCGACAAAGTGCATTCAAAGATGTTGAAGGTTATTGCCGAAACAGACGATGAAGGCCTTGAGGCAATAACTCGGGCATTCAACAGAATTTATCGCACAGGCCAAATACCAGAAGAATGGTTGAAATCAACGTTTGTAGCAATTCCCAAAAAGGCGAACGCTGCAGGATGTGACGACTACCGCACGATTAGCCTTATGTCGCATGCACTAAAGACCTTCCTTAGTATAATACATAACAGAATTTATAAGCGATGTGAAGAGCGCATGGGAAGAATGCAATTTGGTTTCAGAAATGGCATGGGCACGCGCGAAGCTCTATTTGCAATGAGAATACTGACACAACGTTGCATGGACATGAACGTTGATATATATGCTTGCTTCATCGACTACAAAAAGGCCTTCGATTCGGTAAAACCCGAAAAGATGATGCGTATTCTAAGTAACACAAGCATCGATCAAAGAGATATTCGAATAATAAGCGAATTATATTGGGGCCAGTCAGCAGAAGTTCGCATAGAGCAGTCCACTTCCGAAAAAGCTGAAATTAGAAGAGGAGTAAGGCAAGGCTGTGTTTTGTCACCTCTGCTCTTCAACATATATGCTGAGGCGATATTCGAACAAGCTCTGGAAGAAGATGAAGGAGGTATACGGGTAAATGGCACCACAATCAATAACATCAGATACGCCGACGACAGTCTGATATTGGCAGACAGTCAAGCCAAGTTACAGGAGATGATGGACAAAATTGTTCGAGTGAGCGCTGTATACGGGCTTGAAATCAACGCATCAAAGACCAAAATTATGGTTTTTGCGAAAAAACCAAGACCTTTTACATTACGTATTCAAAACGCAGTAATAGAACAAGTCTCCTCAATTAAATACCTGGGCACCACATTAGATGATCGATGCGACCCGAAGAAAGAAGTCAAATCACGAATAGCTCAAGCAAAGGCTTCGTTCCTCTCCATGAGAAACGTATTTACACGAAAAGAATTGAACATCCAGCTCAGATTAAGGCTCGTGAAATGTTATGTGCACTCAATTCTGACATACGGCTGCGAATGCTGGACGCTGGATGCCGAATTGGAAAAGAGAATAACGGCATTTGAGATGTATATATACAGACGAATAATGAAAATTCCATGGACAGATAAAGTTACTAACATAGAAGTATTAGCTAGAATACAAAGGAAACCAGAACTCCTCGATACTGTGAAAGAAAGGAAAATCAAATATCTCGGACACGTCATGAGAGGAGAAAAATACGAGTTACTACGAATCATACTGGAGGGAAAAATTACTGGAAATAGGTCAGCAGGTCGACGCCGAAACTCATGGCTCAAAGACATCCGAAAATGGCTGGGACGCACATCAGTGGAGATCTTCAGGGCAGCCGTTTCAAAGATACAGCTATATATGTGGATCTCCAACCTCCGCAGAGGCGAAGGAGAATGAAGAAGAAGAAGATATCATACTTTATTATTATATCGAGGAACTTTAAAAATACTTCAAATTTATCTACTAAAATATTTACAAAGGAAAGTGATTTCAAAGAAGAACTTATTGTTTCTGGAAAATTTATATCAAATCCATCATTTGAAAACCTAAAAAGTTTAATAAATGCTGAATTTGTATAATAAACACGTTTAATAGTTTTATTTTCTTTATACAAAGATATAATATGTTCATACTCATATATAGTATCTAGTTCTAAATATTCAACATTTTGGAATTTTATTAAATTAGATGATTTTATTTCTTCAGGACTATACACGCAAAATTGATCGATTTCATTTATCTTTTCACCCATCCATGAATAATCTTTTTGATGGCTCATTTCATAGTTTTCAGAAATGTATAAATATTTGACGTTATCAAACTGTGCGACCTCATCTATTAATAATGTTTTCGGAACAATAGAAGAAATGACAAGCATTTATTTATTCGTTCTGTTTTTAACAACTTCGGGATCAGTACTATAAGATTCAAAGTTTATTCTTCTTTTCATAATTTATTAATTAAAATATTTTTTTTAATACAATAAAATGAAAGCAGTTATATCGATTTTATTATTTACATTTTCTATAAAATTGATCATCTAAATCTAAATGTAGAGGTGCATTTACATTTTCTGTTTTCAATTATCAAATTCATATTTATCTATATGTAAATTCCTTTAAATTATCATTCACTTTTTAAATAATTTCATTTTGCTTAAAATATGCACTAAAAAATAATCTGAGTAACAATATATTCATTTAACTTACTTAGTTTCTGAATGGATTATCGGTTGTGCATAATATTTGTCACATATGATTTGTTTAACATAAGGATCTGCTTTGAAAATTTTATCCTTAAGGAATCTGGAATATGACTTTAAATCCTTCTTGTATTGATCATATTCACATTGCAAACGTGTATCGTTATGAATGATTTTAAGATGATTCGACCAATCACATATTCCATTATTCAGCGCCCGCCTCATTATACGTCGTCCTGAACATTGTTGTAAAGAAGGGCAACTTCCTCCAGGACCATCATCATCTGGTGGCTGATATCGACGTTGATTTTTGTAGTTGTTAATATCGTACGTTTTCAATTGCCATTTTTCATTTACTTTTTCCCACTTAGTGTGATCAAATTGAATGCCTAATATACATCCTATTTGATTTGCTGCCTGTGCAAATAATGCACGCATATGATTCGCGATAGCTCTCATATAATCATAAATACCTGTATAATGCTCATAGTTGTAGTTGTACTGTTGTCTATCATTCAAAAGGTCTGTAGCTTGCTCTCTGGTTAATTTGGTAGTTGGACTATTAAATCTATATCTTGTATTTATGATGTCATTAATTCTGACCATATGTGTGTAAATGGTTTCAAACATGTCATAGTATCTTGGTACTACTATCCGACTTTTGGTTTCCAAAAATGCACCAGGGTCATCATTTCTATGAGTAGGACCAAAAAATATATTTCCAGGAGCCCATGTGAATAACGATTTTTCATACAAGTTAAATTCATTATTTTCTAGAAGGTTTCGTATATATCCAAATGATTCAGAACATTCTAATAATTCTCCAATCCTGTATCTTATATTATTAACATATTGTAAATTTAAAATTCTGGTATAATCGTCTGGAACAGACTCTCTTCTTATTTGTTGTATCGCATGAAAACGATCTAAAAAAGGAACTAAAGTTGCAATGGGAATTATATGATGCCGGGACATATTATCTTCAAGTTCATCTTCAATTTCTTTCGGAGTAAATACTTTCATATCAAATTTGTACCTTATATCTTTACTATGAGTACGTTTACGTAATATTTCATCTGTAAACCGCCTTTCATGTTTAAGGTTATCTAACGCTATAGGTAATACGTCAGTTCTATACAAATATTCTCTTGTTCCAATAATTCGCGGACAATTTCTAGATCTGCTAATATATATTCTGCCTTCTACAGGGTGATACACATAATAAGGCCATTGCGCATTTCCTTCAATTAAATCCCTTATATATCTTTCTAAATAAATATTTATATCATCCTCTATATTTTCAAACGTATTTGCATGTGGATATTCAGTAAGATCCGGCATATTTATTAAATTGCGTATCCTAGCAATTTCTCTTAGTTCACGTACAGTAGTATCCGTATTATGATTACCATTTAGCATTAAATCAATTTCACTATGGTTTTCTTGTAATAATTCAAATGACGTTGGTATGTCCTGTACAAATTGTAATCGTGTTGCAATATTCAATAATGCATATTTCCGTACAAAATCTACATATGCTAGATCCCATATTTTAGTTTCATTATACGCGTCGATAGCATGGTATGACGATATAGATAAAGATAATAATAGAAAACTAAATAACTTGTCCATTTATTTATAATAGTGCTTTTAAAATTTTTTGAATATAAATTTTCTGGTATCATAAATTATTTCACCAATTTAATATTTAATCCAATGATTATGCGCACTTTTAATTTTAAAAAATTAAAAATTATCAGATATTATATTTTTTGTCATCTAGTTTTCGTATCAATCTCAATAAATCTTCTTCTGTATGTTCTTGTACCAGTTTTCAAATTCCAGGAAGTAATGTAAAATAAATGCAAGTTTTTCTTCTTCTATTTAAATATCCGCAACTGCATATCGATGTAAATTCTGTAACAATTAAAATCTATTTTCATTATTCATTCATCAAATTCACATTTACCCAATATGGGATAATTTTTAAATTCACTTTTACAAGAAAGGTGGCATTGTACGGGATAACATAAGTTTGGATGCAAAGTTGTAGTTTGTGGAGTTGTCATTGTAGGTAAAGAAGTTAGTTGATGTAACTTGTGTATGACTAGTAGAGCATAAGAATTAGCAAGTAAATATATTATTATCATGTAAATATTAATATTCATACTTTAAATTACAAATTTCATTATTTCTTTTTCAAAAATAAAAAGTTTATTGATAAGAAAATTAAAAAATATAAATATATTAAATATAATATTTTTCGTCATCTAATTTACGTATCAATCTCAAGAAATCTTCTTCTGTATAATTTATTAATGTTATTTTATTTCGAGTATATTCAATAAGCATTTTCTGGTTTTGCAGGTTTTCAATCAATAAATGTTTTTCAGAATATTTCCTTTTTTGGAACTGTTCAGACAGCTAATAGATAATGTTTGTTGGTTTTTTGATATTTATGCTTTCAAATAATTCTGGGAAACTCTTTCGATGTATAAAACATTCATTTCTAGTTTTTTCTTGATTTCTATGTTTATATTTACATACATCCCGTTTAGGTGCTTTGTATTTTTTACGGTTAACAGTATGCTAATGAAATGATAGTTGTATTGAATGTGTTACACCATTCATCATATTGATTGTTTACTTTGGTAGTGTTGTGGGCTATTTAAACTGAAAATTTGCTCGATCGCATCCCCAGGTATTTTGTAACGTTAATTTCTTATTTTTATTGCGACGTTGCCGGATTTGTTTTGCCAAAATAGCGTTTTTTGACCAATTAGTGCCGAGTCAGCTTAAGAAAAAGAATGCGTCAACAAAAATTAATTTGAAAATCAACTTGCACTGCTTATTATTGACGTTACGAAAACTACATTATGCTAATATTCTTCATTTCCCGTATTTTAACTGCGATATTTTAGCTTCCATTTTCATTGTTTACACTATCGTACGTTTCTAATTACTTTCCACCTGATTCCCTTTCGTTTTCGTTACAACCATTGGCGCACCCAAGGGGGGTGCCACGGGGCCATTGCTCCCCCCAAAAAATCTTCGAAATCTTAATTTTGTTTTGTAATGTTTTGTTTTACTTAAATAAAATTCGTATGCTTATCTAATTTGTGCTTATTACAAACATAATGTTACGTTTCTATTATTATTTTTCTTTTTTAAATAAAATTCGTCAGTTTTGTAACTTTTTTAAAAATAATATTCGTTAATTTTGTATTTTTTTTTTTATTTTTTTTTATTTTAATTTACAAACCACGGAAATAGATGGGTACTTAGTCGAGGTACCGAGTTACCACCCCCTAACTCATCTTCTAAATTCTAGCCCCGACCAAAAAAAAATCCTGCGTGCGCCTTTGGTTACAACTAATGAAAATTCCAGGCTTTAGCAGTTTTTCCTCATCGCGCTTATCTTACATATTTTCATCTGTTGGTTTCACGGACATTGTCTATTGTTTGTTTTCTTTTTTCTTTTTTTTTTTTGCGTCTTCTTTTCTATATCGAAGTTTTCATCGTTTATCATTTCCTTTTGGTAGTGATTATGCATTCTGTTTTTATTTAAAACGTGTCTCATTAACCTTTTATTCTTCATTTTGATTATTTTTAGCAGCCGTCTGGCTTCCTATGACTAACTTTTTGGTACTTATCGTTGCATTTTTTGTTTTTATTCTTTTTCTCTTTAATCTTTTGTCTTGCTCCTATTGATTACTAATATTCTATATGTCACGTTTCAATTGAATTTTTGTATCTTTTATTTACAGAACATTTTGGGATTTTAAAAATTCAATTAATGGCCATGACAGTGTTTTCATTTGAATGTCACACATCCGGTGCAGTAAAACGACTTTTTTCTCTTTTTTTATCAATATATATGTCTCTAAATGGTTCACGTTGTAGTAAATTAATGAACTATTCTATTTGGGTAGTTCTGAAGAATCTATTTGGATTTTGTGCATTTTTTTTGTATTACTTTCACTTAGTAACTCTTTCTTAGCTATAATTTTTATGAATCGTATATAATATTCATTTATTTACATTTGTTGAGAAGTGGTTGCTTTAATTTCAAACGTGTTTCAATCCGGATGAGCCCTGTTAATAAAAGACCTCTAATTTCATAATATTTTCCTAGAATATACTAATTACAACATGCGCACATATATTCACACACGCATAAGCGCGTGTGCTTATATATATGTATATATATACATATGTAGAGGTGAGCTTCTTAATCATTATTAAACGCGTTCATGAACTGCTATGTCTTATAAATATTGTCGTGGTATAGCAGCAGTAGCTGATAAAAAGACAACGAATTTCGTTTGGTCATTTGCCTGTAATAATATCATTAACGACGGCGATGTCGAGTATAAATTACAACTAATCCTGGTAATGACTGAAGTTTGGCTTGAAGATGTTTTTTGCTGTCTTCAACGGCGAATTACATCATTCATCATTAGGTTTTTTGACTTTTAAGATTTTCTTCATAATGAGTGTAGTGCACATGTTTATTTATTATTCATCATTCTCTTTAGCAAACGAAACGTCCAGGACAATATTATAGGATTTAAAAAGGCTATAAACAGATCTCTAACTTTTCAAATCAATTAATGGAATATTCAAACTTAAATGTGTCGTATTTTTCATGATCTCTTCGGTGTAACTGAAACGGTATTATATAATATGCAGGGTTACAATGTAAATATACAAATTTATATTTGATATATGTAAGTATGTGTGTTTATGTACATATATATATGTGTGTTTATGTACATATATATATATATATATATATATATATATATATATATATATATATATATATACAATGCGTTCCATAAATTGTGGTACTGACTTTCTAAAATCAATATTGCGCCATTGCGCCATTTTCACATAATTTTAGGAACTAGTTCCTACAAGCCTCTTCTCTAACCAAGAACAGTCGGATTATTTGTAGCAGCCCAGTAATAGTTCGTGCAAGCTCTCTTGTTACATATGATCATAATTGTCACAGTAGTTTGAATTGCTTCAATTGAAGCAAAATAGTCCCCCTTTCAGCTCCATTTTCAACTTGGGAAATAGAAAATAGTCTGGAGGACTCAGATCTGACAAGTGCGGGGTTGAACACTGGAACTGTTTTTCTTGCTAAAAATTGTGTGTTAATTGCAGCGGTGTGCACCGGTGCGTTGTCGTGCAACAAAAAAAAACAAAAAAACACCCGATCCTTCCAGAATCGTCCTTAATAATTTGTTGAAAGATGCTTTTTAGAATACCGGTGAGCTGTTCTACCAACCTGCAGCCTACAGCCTGCACTTTGAAGTTCTTTCGAAACAGCTGCGACACGTGCAATGTTTTCATCCGTTTTTGCTGTGCAAGGCCTCCCGCTTCTATCTTTATCTTCAGTCAACGCAATATCCGACGAAAATCGGTTATAGTAATGAAACATGCTAGTACGAGACATTATGGACCCCGAATAAGCCACCGTTAACATTTAAACTGTTTCAGTAGAATTTTTAACCGCTTTGAAACAAAAGAAAATGTTGTTCCAAATCTTTTTCCATATTAAAATTGTGATCGCATATCCAAGAGACGCTTGTACGAATTGATACTGCAAGGCTACAAATAATCCGATTGTTCCGAAACTTCGGTTGGGGACAGAAGAAGGTTGTGCGAACTAGTTTCCAAAATATAATGAAGATGGTGCAAGTAGTATTGATTTTAGAAAGGCAGTGTCACAACTTACGGCATGCACTGTATATATATATATATATATATATATATATATATATATATATATATATATATAAATAGTATAGGGGCTACTCTGTCCCACTGGCCACTTTTCCTCTATTATGCAAAAATTTCAACAATACTTTTTCCACTGCAAAAATTTAAGCAATACTTTTTTGTCACCGCTATTATGCAAAAATTTAAGCACAACATTTTAAAATGCAAAAATTTAAACAAAACAATCAATATGCTAAAATTTAAACAAAACATTGTAAAAGCAAAAATTTAAACAAAACATTCTAAAACATTTCAAGCAATTTCAAAATTTAAAACAAAACATTTCATAATATTTCAAGCAATTTCAAAAAATTTCAAAACATGCAAAATTTATTCAAATTTTATATTAAAAGCTTTACCTATTTTTCCTTTATAAATAACTTTAGACGAATATTTATCAGGGTTAGTTCGAACATGATCTATTAACTTGCCTGATGATATTCTCTTTGGGAGAAAAACATTAACCCTTTCATTTTTATAATTAATGGTTAACACAACACTATCTCCATAAACAGTTTTCATCACAAAATTTTTTATAATTTCATAAGTACCTTCTTCTATGTCACTGAAAGATTTGTACGATGCAATTTCACCTGCTTGTTCATAAATGTTTAAATGATTCATTCTTTATATATATATATATATATATATATAGATTATATTCTTTTAACTTGACCATATTTTTTTAAACCACCCCGGCCGTCGGCAAAATAATCTCATAGAAATTGTCATGCCACAATCCTGTGCACGCCTATTAGAAATTAATAAAAGTATTGCAACAATTGTGGCCAATCATATGGCCGGGGTGGTTATATATATATTGTGAAACCAAGGTGTTCCGATAAATACAAGAGTGACATGGGTGAGGTAGTCAAAGAAAAAGTTGCCAGCCACATCACAAGACAACTCACGATTTTTCAAATAAATCATTTAAACGACAGTATTTTTACATAACTGATTCCAAATACATCCGGAACTCCTGTTTTTAACTTTTTTATCCAAATTTTTCACAGGAATTGTGTTTTTCACTGGGACCTCCACAGGAATTGTATCAATTTCCGTTGCATTTTTCAGAAAACCCCACGGTCCAGTATCAATTATGTCCCCACCTTTTGGTACAATATTTCTTTTGGAATAGTTAAACTTAAAAGCTTTAGTTTCATTTTTATTAACCAAAGTTTTATCTTTCACATTTCTGGTGATCATATTGTAGGTCAAATATATTTTATCGATTTTCTTATCCACTATTTGTTCTATTCCGGCCTTATTCAACTTTAGGGAGTTCTCATAGTTCAAAGTAAACCCTTTTATTTTTATAACTTTTTTACCCAGCTGTGTGTCATAGGCATAACTCTTTGGACCTGTACTTACCCAATCTTTAGCATAGTCATTTTTCCAAGTTCGTCAGTCCATTCACAGAGCATACATCCTGTCTCAATAGTATTGGAACCATTGTCAATATAAACGATACTATCAGTGTCATAATAGACTACCGCTTCTCCCAGTCTATCCAACATTATACTAATAAGCCGTTATTTAGTTCTGCACAAGACCGATTAAAAAAACATCCATTACTGTACACCTATAACCCCAATTAACTGTTTTCCGTTCATAATTCGCATTTTCTAGTAAACTTTTCCATCAAAACCACCATTGCAAGTATTTTTTAATCCGGTTTTAAATGATGCCCGTAGATACGTAATCGAGTAAACAAAAAAGTTTAACTCTTTCCGCACGTTTACTAGGAACTCTACTACATACCATCTTTGAAACTTGTCCTATTATTCAGTATTGACACCTTACGATGCAGGTTACCAACGTTTTTTTAGAATAAATTTCCCCGACTTTCCCGGTGTTACAATTTTGTCCCCAATATAGAAAACAACAGACCCACCTGAAAAACTACATAACTTCCAAATATTTTACAATATGTTTGTTATCACACGTTCGTACAACTTAACCCCGATAATAAAATCTATAATTTCTATCGCTCGTTAGCAAATAAAATAACGCGCCTAATGTCACTTTTTTTAATCTTTTTTTTTTTGATTACTAGCAAAATCCAACGACATGTTTTAACTATATAGAATCAATGTGCGTATAGTACACAATTTTACATTTTAACGCTTTCAAGTGTTCTATGTGGCGCGCACGTATTGTTGATTTTCCCTAATTAATGAAATTAGCCGATTTTCGCCAATTTCCGGAAAGCGCACTCTATAACAGGGATCGGCAACCTATGACCCGCGGGTCACCGAGTGACCCATTTGATAATTTTAAGTGACCCACTTTAGTTCCGAAAATAAAGTATAATATATAAAAATAAATTATAAAACATAAACATGAAACAAACATTTTGAGAATAAAAAAAATTTCAATTAGATACTAAGAACTACATTTTAATTCGTGTTAAGCATTGCCAGCTTAACGAACGTCGCCCTACGCGTCGTATGAACACGTGTATGGCTGCGACATATTTTTTAGCGACAGTTGAGAATTGTTGCTCTCAGTTATGTGTCACTTATAGTTATAGCACATGTTCAGTAGCACAAGAATAGTGATGCAATTACAGTTACTCAGCTAAATAATTATTACAGGTAATAAATATTATTATTTAACAAAAAATTACCATGAACAAACAAAAAGCAAAAAAGAGATTATTTCAAGATGTTTGGACAGAAAAGTATGGGTGTATCGAAAATGGTGACAAATCGATATGTACTTTATGTACAGATGTAATTACCGCCACGATACTTTTCTTCAAAACATAAAGATGTGAGTGAAATGGCAAATGAAGCTAAATCTGATGAATAGATAAACGTGTATTCAATTTTGGAAACTACAAAGTAAATTCTTAAAGAGTTTTATAACCAGCAACTCGCTACATCTGCCAGCTTTGTTGCAGCTCTTAGTATTGGTACCAACGGAAAATCATTTACAGACTGCGAGTTTTTGAAAAACGCCTTCACAAATTGCTCCCTGAACACTTATTTAATGACTTCGCAAATAAAAAGCAAATAATTGAGAGAATCAAAGAAATGCCATTATCAGCTAGAACAGTCCAGCGTCGCGTTGAAGACATGGCCAAAAATATTGATGAACAGGTCAAAAGTGATTTGTTATTTTGTGACATAATTAGCATTGCAATTGATGATAGTACCGATATAAATAGTAATTGTTAGGCTCGGTGCCGGATTAAGCAAGCGCGGGGCCCGTGGCAAATTCTATCGAGGGGCCCTTGATCTACTGAGTTCTTAAGTATAAAGTGGTAAAACAAAATTCAAAACTGAATATGTTTATTTGCCATCTATAGGTTACAAATGATGTTAATGTTTAATGGTAAAGTAGATTACAATAGGCCCTACTGACTTTTGACAAGTACAAAAAGCCAGAGTTTGCCCTGGAAATTTAGAATAATTTTGATAAGAAATTAACATTTTCAAACGGACGATTAGTAACGACGAATTTTTATTACTTTTTAAACTTGTACAAAGTAACCTTTCTAAATTTAATGTGGGCAAATTTAGAGATAATACGATACGAATATCAATTTCTCTGACTTAAGAAATCTAGTAAACTTTGAGCAAGTTGTTCAGCAGTATGGCCTTCCATGTCTATGAACTTAAGAAATCTCTCAACTGACCTAGATGGTAAAATATAGCGAACTATCAGAGTCGGTTGGTCTGCATGCGAGAATCTAATGACACTGAATAGTACCCGGATCTCTTAATTTCGCTAATAATTTGATCCAGCATGCTTGATGCAATTAATTTGATAAATTTCTCGCATGTTGTTTTAGATAAATATGACGTGGACACACGTCCTTTATGGGCATAAGTTTGAATATATCGAGCCATAAAAATGTCAAATTCGGTAGGTAATTCTAATAAACCTGAGTAATTCCCATAATGTGTTGAACCTCAGACTTTTTGTATAGTCAATTATCAGGTCGATTAAAATTCTGTACATTTATACGAGCGACTTTTTGTAGAACTTGTACGATTACCTAATGAAATTATGACGTGTTTTATTTTCGCCAACGAAATAATAATCGGTTGCCGATTGTCTGCAATGGCTTGTCTTGATTGGAAAAGGTGTAACGTTTCACGTTTTAGTGACATCAAGTAAATTCAATATACCACGATTCTTAATAAGTTTCACTCAAAAAATAACGCTCAGGTGGAAGCGCGGGTCTGGATACGCGGGGCTCCCTTTTGCGCGGGGCCCGTAGCAATTGCTACTCTTGCTACGTGGTTAATCCGCCACTTGTTAAGCTTGCAATAATTATTAGATTTGCATCAATAATAAATAACTCGAAGGTCAATGAAGAACTATGCGTTCTTGCTTCAATGAATGACATGACCAAAAGCACTGATATTTTTCGTCAAGTACCAGTGTTTACATTCAAAAATGGGCAAGTATTGGATTTAAAAAGTAAACTGTTTTCCATAACAAAACTAATGGTGCTCCAAGTATGAGAGGAAAAACTGTTGGATTTGTAAAACTAATGGAAAATGAACTTGGCCGCTCACTTTTATCGTTTCATTGCATCATACATGAAGAAAATTTATTTGCAAAGGCTTCTACGCAACAACTTAAAGATGTAGTCGAAAAGGTTGCTAAGATCGTTAACATGTTAATAGCGCAATCAGCATTAATACACAGGTGCTTTAAAGCTTTTTTTGGAGGAAATTGAATAGAAATATGGAGATTTATTGTTACATTCTGAAATACGATGGTTAAGTCGAGGTAAAGTTCTTAATAGATTTGTAGAGTATTTTGATGATATACAAATATTTCTTCACGAAATCGGTGAAAATGATCTCGAACGCAATGATAAACAATGGTTTTTAAGGCTTTTGTTCTTAATAGATATAATGAACCATTTATAATCAACGTACGACTCCAAGGAAATAACCAGACAATGTTGAAAATGTATGAGGAATGGAAGAGTTTTACTTCAAAATTGATATTATTTTGAAACTGACATAAAAACTAAAAAATTTCATTTCTTTCCCTTGTTTAATTAAAAAGGAAACATGAAAAAAAAAAAAAAGGTATCGATGAAAGCAATCTAGATATGTTCGAAAGTTGGATTTTCGTCATTAAAAGTGAATATGAAAGTCGGTTTCAAAGTTTTAAGAAGCATGGAGAAATGTTTACATTTATAATACAGCCCGAGGAAACAGAAGAAAATGTTTTAAATTTACACAGTATTTTCAATATCTAAAAATTGATTAATTTAGAAATGATTGATTTTAACAGTTCAACATTATGGACGGATAAATTTAAGAAATTACGGAAAGATTTGGAAAAAACCACAGATAATGAAGACAAATGAGATATCAGCAGCAGGAATGACAATTATTAAAATTTCTTAATTATTTAAAGTTATTTTATTTGTATTCTAAATACTGTACTGTTATAGTGATCGCTAATTCAGGCAGCACATGCTGACTTTATTATCGCATAATGCAAGTTCATAAAACGTCGTCGATCACAACACTCCTCCATTACGATAGTTCTGAATTATAAAACCTACTTGAAATCTTCGACTTTACGGAGGTCAAGCTCCTCTTCCGGAATTTTCACTGAGAAGGCTCATAAACCCTCCTAAGATAAACTAAAATACAGAATATCAAGAAAGCAAGGTTTCGGCAAATCGAAATACAAAGTATGTAGAATGCTCAATTGTAAGAAACAAACACTAAATAAATCTTCTCATGATATCAACATGTTGGGCATCACTTCCTACGAAGTTTGAAAAAAATTAACCTCGCCATTTTGTCCACGTTCGATTCAACTTATATTAATGTTAAGGAAATATTTTCGTAAATGAAATTTATATTAAGCCAGAACAGGTACAGGTTAACTACCGAAAATTCAGGTGCGTGTATTCGTCTTAAAACGACTAACTATAAACCAGACTTGACTAAATTTACGTCACAAGTTCAACATCAGGACAGCCGTTGATATCGAAGAGAACAGTTATAAATAAAGTTCATTCAACTATGTTTGTAATTATTTTCTTAATAAAATTCATCTTACTATTTGTCTAAAAGAAAACTGTTTTAATACGAAAATATATCTGACCCAAACGTGCCTTTAATACTCACATTTTGGTTGATTTTAACCTGCGGCCGAAAAAGGTTGCCGACCCCTGCTCTATAATATGACAATGAATGCAATATGTAAAAATGTAAGTATATACTTTTACGTCAAGCTACAACATACACGATAGTCGATACAGTATTTTGCCGTAACTATTACTTCAGCTATCATTTTATATTTCATATTTTTAGCAATCGCGCCAATTTCAAAGTCGCAGACTTTCATCATGTCAGCAGTCCACAAAACTATTAACAAAGCACTGGTAAGAGGGATATTTAAAAGAATGAAAGAAAAAAAACGTTTTTAATTTTCCTCTTTCAATTTAAATCGGTTAAACTATATACTGTTAGTAATTATAACAAGTTCAGTCATGGGCGTCGCCAGCGGCCCCCCTGGAGCCTTGAAACTTTTTAATCAACTGGCCATAATGAGTATTCTTAGGCGCGTAATCATGAATAATTTGCCAGAAACCCACGAAATTTTAATTAAGAGATTTTATTCATGTTTAATAAAATATTAAGCCTTTACAACTTATAAATTTTATTTTTTCTATTACTCATATCCTTTTTCTATCATCTTTAAAACTGGAAATCCAGATGTTCCAAACTAAAGAAATATAAGGGGAATGCGCACGTTTTTAGCCGCGTTCAAAATTTTTAGCTGTAATATTCGTGGAGCTGGGGGGGGACACGTAATATTTTTTTTTTTTTTTTAACTTTTCGGCAACATTGAAAGTTTCGTTAAGAAAATGAAATACGGTTCCGTTCCCGACAAATAGCGATCTTTCTAATGATATATCACAAGCTCGTGCTAAAAAATTTATTTTTTAAAAATGTCGAGCTTTCGGAGCCCCGAAAGTTTAATTTTAAAGCTGGAAACCTGGATGTTCAAAACCAGAGAAATATACGTGAAGTTGCGTATTTTCTACTTTGTTTCAAATTTATAGCTATAATATTCGCGTCGCAAAGAGGGGGCTACAAATTAGAGCTCGAGCTTTTTTGAACTTTTCGGCAACTCTGAAAATTTCGTTAAGAGAAGGAAATACCGGTTCGTTCCCGACGAATAGCAACCTTTCCAACGATATATCGCATGCCTGTAAAAAAAAAATATTTTTTTCCAAAATCTCGAGCTTTCAGCGCCCCGAGGGTCCAGTTTTAAAGTTGAAAACTCGGATGTTTCAAACTAAAGAAATATACGGGGATGCGCGTATTTTTAACCACGTTCAAAATTTTAAACTACAATACTCGCGGCGCTAGGGTTAACGCGTCATTTTTTGCGGATTTTTGAACTTTTGGGCAACTTTACATAACTTTTGTACCGTAATTTTTTGATTTTATGAAAGTACTCCTGCATTTTAGTTTACATTTTGAATTTCAGCGTTATAGGTTTATCGGGTGACGAGTTACGATTTTTTAAGTGATTTTTGAGGTAGTTTTATGTACCATATTATATATTTTTGACGGTTTTTGGGGTTTTTTGCCGCCCAGGGTAATCGGTCATTTTTAAGTTATAGATCGTTTTAAAGATAATTTTAATTGTAATTTATGTTCCAAATTTGAAGTTTAGAAGTTAAGCCGTTCGTGAATTTTTATTTGATATTTTTGTCATTTGTGTAGCATCTTATTAGGATTCCGTACATTATATGTATACGGAATCCTAAAAATGGAATAGCAAATCACAACGATCCAGAATTCATATACAACACTGCATTAAGTAAGTAACAATAATTTCGGTCGGTCATCTCACAGAAATAAAATATAATAATCTATAAATTATTAAATGATACCTTTTTTAAACTTTTTTCTATCTAATCCTCTATGAACTACAAGTATTAAAAATAAGGATCGTTCTTTTCCAACAACCTGTCAGTGTTTTAAAAGTTCTTTTAGCACATATTTTTATTAGGAAAACGATTTAAGATAGACGCTATATTTAAAAAATTATTCTTAAAGCTTAAAATTTAATCTTAAAACCTTCACATTTCGGAAAACGTATGCTACCACCATCAGAAACAAACCAGCACACTGCCGAATTTATTGCCTCAGCCTTGTGAATTTTTCCAAATATATATATATATATATGCAAAAAGCCAAAATTCTAAATATCACTGGTCACACTGAATTATAAAAAACAACGTAAAAAAGAGTTTTTAAACGGTCCTGTAACTGCACGTTGATGGCCCAAAGAAGATGCTTGAAATACACTCTTTATTTCATTTTTTGTTTAAACTTAGACTATAAAAGTCCGGAATTTGAACCGACCGTAATGAAAAATATTAAATATTAATACAACTCGAGCGGGAAAAATTGTAAAACACACGAAAATAAGATTTGACGCAGGCACGAAATATTCCTATAATTTACGGTAACTTGTCAACTGAAATCACAGATGAAGAGATTAATTTATGTTGACAAATTGTAGCCAAGTTGTGTCTATAGAGAGCTTTTCTATTTACGCCAGCGAAAAATCAAGAATAAATTACTCGGCAAACACTAGTCTCGTACAGTGTTTAATTTGTGTTTATGTTTTCCAGTATCTATCAGATTTTCTTTTTCTTTTTTTAGCCTTCACGTAATTTTTCCAGCTCCTTAATGTGATTTCCAAAAAGCAGTCAATGAGTGCTTTCAGCTTCTGTTGGAAAGGTGGCTTTTTTTAAAGTATCTTTAGTAATAATTATATTATCGTCGACTCCTCTTACCTCCTGTTTTGGCACGTAGTTAATTAAGTATTTCCAAAGATTACTTTCTAGTACTCAAAAAATATTACTTCCATTTGCTCGCGCACAATCGGTTAAAAAATATCACTTTATAAAAATCGAGATAATCGATGACTTTATTTTCGACAAAGTCGTCGTACAAATCTAATCTAAAAAAACCCGTTTAAACGTTTTTTTTTTAATTTTTAAATTTTGAGAAAATAACAACAAATAAACAGCTCATTTCCCGGTTGAAATTGCTTCACTTGTGATGCTGACCCCGCGTCTCTTCTTCGTGAAATTTATTAATACTCAAAACGTCCTACAATTTTGTACAAAAATACGATGGCAAACAATGTCACTCACAGAAATGGAAAAATTAAACATAACTATCATGACGTAATTGACAATACCCATGCATGAAAGTGTCTCGCTTATCGCTAAAAAATAAATCGGAAGACGAGTTACCCCTCCTTTTCAAGCGAATAATATTAAGAGATCTCCAATTAGAAATGGAACGTATACAGAAGATTACGACAACAATTATTTCTTATTGCAGCCATCGACTCTAAAAACTATACGTCGAAAGTTGCAAGCGAAATATGATGTAAAATGTAGAACTGATGAAATACTAAAACATCGTAAACCATCAGGTCAGAAGAATATTAATAAACATATACCTTAGGACAATTTTATTATTTTGTATTATAATTTTCAAAAAAATTATTTTGAATTTGGTACCATATTGTTTGTATTGAATTTAATATAATACAAAACATAAAAATTTATTTATTATTATTATTATGATTATTAATACATTTTACCGATTCGTTCTCTGTGCAATGTACATTGTCTGTCACTTAGTCACTAACAATTTAATGTAAATCAAAAATTAAACAACTAAAACATTATTTTTTTAGCTTTTTTGTCAGCGAACTCTCCAATAAGACTGGCAAAATCTAGGTTTTCTGAAACTGGATTTTCAATGGACAGCAAGGCCAAACTTGTTAATCTTGTTTGAGACATTGTGGACCGTTAGTACATTTTTATCAATTTTAGTTTGAAAAAACTACGTTCGCCACTTGCAACGGTCACTGGTATTGTTAACAGAATACATAACGTTTTGCAGGTGTTGGGATGATATAACCCCATTCGAAAGCTGTGCTTTTTGAATTTGAACGAAGCGGATGATGATAGTGAGGAGAAAAAATAAAACGACAAAGAGCAATTATTTACCAGAAACCGATTCAGCAATGAACGCGAATTAACCCCAGTGAAACACTACACTCAGTAGACTCCAATTTTCGCAAAAAAAAGGTAATTTTCTAGCTTATGAATTTTCTTTGCTGGTTGAAAAATACTTTTTACGTGTAAATACGATTTGATAATCGGGTTTTAATGCGAAAACACGATAGCACATTTAATAATGGATCACATTCGTCTAATTTCCTACACTGGTGTCAGTGACGGATGAAACAAACGAGGTCGTCTTAGATGTGCTGAATGAATATTCGAACTCACTCCTACAAAATAAGTTCATTAATGCACTAAATTTGATTTTTCTTTAAACTCATGTAGATGGGGGTTCAAATTTTAAGTAGTTAAGCAAGGGCCAAGGCCCGGCGCCCCTTAACCGCTAAAGCCGACCCTGGTTTTAATAGTACTAACTGTCAGCGCTCCGTGGTATGTCAGTGTAACCGGACATGGAGATTGCATACAATATGCTAAAGTATATGCGCATAGTTTCAGACTCAAAAAACATTTGAACAACATAAACGATCACACAATTCAACCAAAAAGTGGATAGTAGGTCTAGGGATCTTTAAAGAATTCATAGGTACGCATATATATACAATGTAACGGTTCTAGACGTTAACTTGGTAGTCAGGGATGCCAACCACGAGGTTTTACGCTCGTGGATTTGATTTGTTTAGATTTTATTTAAGCTTATCAGAGAATGTTTTACTTTTTCTTTATATGATTACGAACGGAAAACTATTTAATTGAAATTACTGAAAAATATATTAAGCAAAACTCACACCTATCTTTCGGGACCGGTCGACCGCTGAAAAAACAATATTTAGTCCGAAAATAGCGCAATTATAAATACACAACAATATATATGTAAAGTGAATATGAATGATACGTATTACTGTTGTCGGTGATCCTGGATCTATTGATGGCGATTCGGCGGTCGGTTGCGTTGCAGAAATCGGAATCGGTCGAGGAAGATTTATCGAACACTTTCGTTGAGGGCCAGTTGCATATCCGAATCCAAACTTTGCCGAACAGCAAGAATCACTACTCGCGTCACTTCGATATTTACAATAAATTTAACGAATGTCGAACGTAGTAACAAGACGGCGACTTTTCCACGAGAAATCAAAAACGGAAGTATTTCTACAAAATTAAAAACCGGAGCCTCCTCTACCGGTAAAACGGGACTTGAATCACTGACTTGGCCGACGATCAAACTGAGGCTGACTGCTCGAAGGCAAAACTGAGACCGCTTGCTCGAAGGTAAAAACTGAGACCGCTTGCTCGAAGGTAAAAACTGAGACTGCTTCTATAAGGCTGCCACTGCCCTTTTCGCTAAAATCTTCATCTCGCCTTTTTTTTAAATTATCGAACGCCTACTCGACCGTGACCGCTGGATTTTGCCGAATCAGGTAGATCCTTTTTGTTTCCAGCAGGATGCTGATTGGCTGGTCCCACCGACAACAGTTCCATGCACGCGCACACTCGCACCCGCACCACACATTCCAAATTATTTTTATTTTTATTTATTTTTTGTTTATTATTATTTTTATACAAATATATATGACTAATGTAATGGACACATTACAACAACAAGCAACGATTAAATATCTAAGCGAAATAATCGAACATTCAAAATGTCAATTTACACAAGAAGCTATATATGTCTTTGGGCTAAATGTTGTTTTAATCTTTTTTTTTTCACTTGGAAAAACCATTAATACAAAAACTTGCCGTTTGTACTAATTTACATCACGATCGGACGCAGTTATAATTTAAATAATCGATAGAAATCCTAGTTTAAACGATTAAAGGAAATACCAAAGTTCTTTTTGACAAAAGTCAAAATTTCCAGAATTATCAGCCTAGAAAAATGAAATTTTACTCGGAGATTATTTTAAATATTTCCCTAACGGACTTTTTTTTTAAAATGTTAATAGTTGTAAACAACCTCTCAAACAACTAAAAAGTTTTTATAACACATATTGCATATTACAATACTTTAATTTCCATTATACACGACATGCTCTCCATTTCAAAGTGGTCACTGTGACCGGATAATCGGTACATTTAAAATAAATGGAACAGAAATAAAATTATTTACAAGAAGAAAAAAAAGACGACTATATAAAATTTACTCTAAAAATTTAATAAAAATACGCTAAAAAGTAAAAAATAATTATTCTCGATAAAAAAAAAAAAAGGTAATATTTTTACAGCAAAATAATATTATGATTATTCGCAAACAACATTAAGACTTATTAGAATTTCGGTAAAATTCCACAATAAAAAAATATAAACTAAATTAGTATAACAACACATCACTCGCTTTTTTATAAAGCAAGTACTGAAAACATCGGGGGAATATTTAATGCGATCTTTCAATTGTTGCAATGTGGACTTGGTGCCGAGACTCTTGCATTAATGCTATATAAGTGAAAACCGTAATAATATCATGAAGTATACTTTTCTGGGAAAATATATTACTTTTTTATCAAACGGTTCTTTTTTTACTTTCCGACTCATTTATAAAAAAAATTTCGAATAAAACTCAAAATCGGTAGTATAAATATTTCTGAATGTTAATACGAGAGAGAACAAATCAACGTAACTGTACCGGTATAAAGCGAGGGATTGTTATTTCGACAGATGATGAGCTTGCAAATGACACACCATGACCATTTCAATTTTCTTTATTCGAATCTGTATCCATGATAACTAACATAAATAATATTTTAAGTATCACTACCCTCCAAAGGCGCACTCAGGATTTTTTTTTGGTCGGGGCTAGAATTTAGAAGATGACTTAGGGAGTGATAACTCGGTAACTCCACTAAGTACCTATCTATCTCCGTGGTCTGTAAATTGAAATAAAAAAAAATACAAAAAAATACAAAATTAACGAATATTTTTTTTACAAAAATTACAAAACTGACGAATTTTATTTAAAAAATAATAATAATAATAATAATAATAATAATAATAATAGAAACGCGTAACATTATGTTTGTAATAAGCACAAATTAGGTAAGCATACGAATTTTATTTTTAAAAAATTAGTTAAAAATATATAACATTATAAACTTGTAATATAAGCAAAAAGTAAATATAAATGTTTTTTAAGAAAAAATTAAGTAAAACAAAACATTACAAAATGAAATTAAGATTTTGAAGATTTTTTGGGGGGAGCAATGGCCCCGTGGCACCCCCCTTCAGTGCGCCAATGCTACCCTTTGTTATAAATAAAAAAAACGACTACTATTGATCGGAATATTTTGTAACAGAAATCTTTAAAATCGGTCCACATGATCACAAGCTATGCGTGAACGGTTACAAAAAAAAACCAGCGAATATTTACCGATTTTAAAAAATGGAGTTCATATTTTCCTCCGGCATGTTTTTTTTTTTTTTTTTTCTATTTATTTATTTTTTCTATTCGTGCGCAATTTATGTTCATGTAGAGTATAATAATTTAAATGATACTTTGTTCGACGATACCACGTGAGTGCCGATGAATATCGACAAAAACATACTCAGCAAACATCAGATAACGTGAACAAATTGGTCACTTTTTTAATCGAATAAAAATGTGCCAAAATCAATCGAACTTTACTATCCGATTTAATTAGTCATTCAAATTCATTATCTTGTCGATAAAATTAGTTTGAAAAAAAGAGAAAAAATGAAAATGTGGTACCACTACACTAGACGAAGAGCAAAGTTCAAAAAAAAAAAAACAAAAAAACAAATACGACATACCTTTAACCGTATTTCATGTACTGTCGTGAGGGAATTAATTCGTAAAATCAAACTGACACGTATTTTAATAAACAAAAGAAGATAATATAAAAAATTCTAACGTATTAATTTGCCAACCAGTTTCGAATATTATTCATCCATCAATAATATCCGAGAAGCCCTAGTTAACAAATTAATACGTTAGAATTTATTTATTATACACCTTTCTGTGTTCAACGGGATTATTATTTAATTATGTATAGTAAGGTTACACACACGAAAAAAAAAAAAAAAAAAAAAAAAAAAAAAGGTGTCCGCAAGCCAAATCGATAAAAGTTTACGAAAGTCTCACTTTTATAATTATCAGACTAATGTAAAAATTTATTTAAAATAAATATACTTTATTACCGGTGAACAATTTTTATACGCAAAAATAGGATAATTTCAATCCTTCGTTTATTGTTCTTAAACTCGGCGGAATCTAAATCCGATTCGAAAGCGTTTCAGCTCTTGTGAAAATGTAGCCAAGGAAGCACTGAAAAAGCCGCGAGCAAAACTAAATTTACGAACTTTTTTGATTCTATACTTTTATAAAATAATAAGAATCAATATAAAGTAAAAAAGCGTGCGAATTGTTGTACGTACCTGGTGAAATAACGAAGTAATGAATTTTCCCGAACAGATCACTAATTTTATAAATTAATTAATAATAAAATGAAACAAAAAAACGCGTAAACGGAAAATCAGTAAGGGGAAATCCACTAAACACTGATAAGAAGTCAGCTGCCGCAAACCCGGCCAGAACGTCGGGCGGGGACGGAAATGTGGGCCGGAAAAAGTGGAGTAGCCCGCGACAGACTGCTGAGAAAAAAGGAAAAACTAGGACAGGGTGAGGTTAAACGTCAGGATGAAAGGGGATCCGATTCGAAGAAATTCTAAGTATCGGTATAACAATAATAAGGCGAGATTTCGGGGTTTCTGTGTGTGTTAGAGATTACGTCTGTGTGTATTACTGTGTACAATAGTACATAATAATAATGATTAGCATTAGGCACACTGCATTTACATAGCACGAGAGCTAGAAGACACTCACTGTTTTAACAATGACGTCCGCGTTAGGAGTTCATAAACTAAGCTCCAAGGGGCGAGGTAAAACGATTTCAATCTCGCAACGAATTGATATTAATTTATATCTTTCCTCGTGCAATAAAAGAACTTTAATTCGCCGATTAAGATCCGATAATCTCGCAAACTGCTATACCGTCCGAAAAAATTAGCAACAAATACACTTATCAAAATGACTCTACCGGGGGGCTGTCTGATGATATTCCGGTTTCTTGATAATGCAACCGGTGCTTTCTATTTTAAGCGGTACACCACTGTCCACTACTACCGTCCCGCGGGGGTGTCAGAAAATATTATATTTGTTAATAGTTTAATTAAGCATTTAAAATTTTTCGAAACGATTCCATACCGCTCCCCGGAAAAATCTAAAAATATTCGTTCAAAAAAGTAAGCGAAATCAAAAAGGTGTGCATGCTAGAGCATGCCTAGCTATAGAAAAAACAAACGATTTTTAATTATTTTAGCGTAACTAATAAAATCCGATGCATCGTTTTCCGCGTTTTTTTTTTTTTTTTGATGACTTCAAGAAAAACACGACAATCTATTTAAGTACAGGTATGCGTGTTGCCTTGAATGGTTAGGTCTCATGACTATACGAGCCATTTCGCAAAATTCGTACGTTACGCAAAAGTGATAGGCTTATTTATATTTACACGCACGATGAACATTTTATTCAATTTGTATGTGATTAACAGTTGGAGTTCGTGTATTTAATAATCCGAAAAAAACATATCCACGTCTCAAACTACTTCGCTACATATACCAGGGGGGTTTTTTGTTTTTTTTTTTTTTTTTTTTACGTAAAAACGCAACATGCGTAAAAAAATCAGCATACATATATTTTCAGCTAAGCCACTGCGTGGTTATTAGAACCTAATGAATTACAAGGCGATTGCTATGTATCGCTATTTTTACAGTTCAGATCGTAATTTACAAGAAATTGCAGTTATTACGAAGTATAGGCTGATGATATTTCATTACCATGTGTTTTTTAACATTAAACTTAAATCTCGTGTAAATTAATGTGCAAATTTAAAATAAAATAATACATACATTTAATAACACGTATAAAGCGATAAATAAATTAAAAGTAATAGAACAACCGCGTTTTTTATTACCTTTAAAATATACCATTGTATAAATGGCGCAGATTTATGAAACGCTCATGAAAGTTTTCATATTTTATAGTTACTCTTTTCGAATTATTTCCGCAATAAAAAGATGTAATTTTAACAATATTAATTCTTTTAGGGAATAAGCGCAGAAAGCAATTTAAAATTTCAAATAATTTCAAATTGTTTTATATAACGTTATTAATTAACAAAAAGAACAAAAAAAAAAACGTCATCAAACATAAATTGCTAAAAAAAAATGCAACATTTAGCCATACATAAATGGAAAAATAATTTACAGTTTTTGATAATTTTTAACTAGTTCCTCGTAATAAAATTCACTACAAAACACGTTTAAAAATAAATACCAATTTTAAAATTTACTCTAAAAATCGAATAGAAATATACTGAAAAGTAAAAAATAATTACTCTAGAGCAAAAAGCTAATATTATATTTTACAGTTATAAATGTACGTTATCATCGGATGTAATAATTGTATTTTATCTTTCTATAATTATGAAAGTAGTCGAAAAAAAAAAAAAAAAAAGGAAGTTCTATAAAATGCTTTAAAACTTTTGTACGCGCGACATAAACATTGTGTACTTTTTTAAAGATTACTGAAAATATATATTATCTTCTATCGAATAGTTCTTTTTTGTACTTTTTAGCATTCATTAATTAAATTTTTAGTTTAAATCTCGATGTGGGGGGTACCTTTTCTTTTTTTTTTTAATTCGTAAAATTTTTAGCGTAAATATTTCTGAGCGATAATGCGGGCAGATCAGACTAAAATGATACTACTGTCGGGGAACTGCATGCATAGCACTAGAGTACTCTAGTTCTGGAATATAATGTTTCCGTCAGTAATGATTTCGCAAATCGCGCTTTGCGCATTTCAAATTCGGTATCCTAATTCAAATTACAATTGCCCGTTTTCAATGAAGTTGCCGAATATAACAATGCGGCAGTTAGCGAATGCTAAATATCCAAAAGTTTCATTTCTAAAAAGTTCAATTAAAAATTGTTTCGAAAGTTTAAAATATATAGCAATAACTAGCGGGCACTGAAATTGTTCAAAACATAGATTCGATTAATCTGCCATAAATTTTTTAAACCAGTCAAACTCGAATTATTTCAATGAATAATACATTTAATTTACCAGAATAATTCCAGAACAGATTAATTAACCTATAACTGAGGGAAAGGTCTGCAAAAGTTAAAATAAAAAAAAAAAAAGTAAAGGAAAAACAAACAAAATGTTATTTCTAAACCGAATATAATTCAGGGAGAAAATTTGAAGACCTCTACTTCATTTAATTTCTCGTATAAATACAGACTTTCTTTTTTATATGGGAAATGATTGTGTACCTAAAAAATAGTTCACGCTGGATATCATTGTAATTTTTATTTTCTTGACTCATTTTTAGCGTAAAATAACAGCTGACAAACACTGCATAAACAATTCTTCGATACGTGCTATGTTATCTCCAACGAAATAGAAATCAATCGTCAGAGAGTTTAAATTAAGTAATCGTAATATTGACGGAAATTGGAAAGAAAAATAAATAATCAGAAACTGTCTTTTCGCGTTATTTTTTAATAATGAATAAAGTTTACTCTGTCCCCTTTAAAAATTTTATGAAATGCGAGGTTGTTCATAAAGCGCAACACAAAGAATAAGTATTTTTAAAGAATACAATGAAGTCGACGAATTTATTAAATGAACTATACTCTTATCATTCATTTATTAGCCATTTTTCTGAAGATTTTAAGCGATTTTGGAACAGATTACAGCACTATTGTTTTCCTTTAGAATTCGAAATTATAAATCATTTAACGGATATCGGCTTAAATCGGTTTTATTTTTTACCGACCTCGAGAACGGGGAACTGGTTATTTCTCGTTCCCATTTTGAACTTCTGTCGCAAGATTCTTTGTACGGCCTAACATCAGAGCAGAGACCGTACATATCGATATCTAAAAACAGTGTTCCCCCTCCCGTCGGACTAGGAGGTATGACTAAAAAACCGGCGCCTTAGTCGCAGAACGGAAACTGTCAACTACTAATCAATTTATATATATATTTATGAACTAGATTTAAAATTAATTCGATTGAATCCAAAGAACTAAATAA
Organism: Icerya purchasi; assembly: GCA_039619475.1. Classification (NCBI taxonomy): domain Eukaryota; kingdom Metazoa; phylum Arthropoda; class Insecta; order Hemiptera; family Monophlebidae; genus Icerya; species Icerya purchasi. The sequence continues at coordinate 570,236,768 of CM077115.1, forward strand.
TTACATTTCATTTTTACAATCTCGAATGTGTTGTTTATAGTTTAGTTTTTAATATAATGTATCGGAGCAAATGTGGATTAAATTATCGCGGACATCGGAACAAAGTTGTTTTTTTTTTTTTTTTTTTTTTTATTGGCCTGAACAAATACAGTTCATTTGGCCAGCAAGCTACACTATGAATAGATATGGAAAATTAATATTAACAGAAAAAGGAATAAAAAGCAGAGAAGGAAATTTCATTCTATTCTACATTATGGCCGCAACTACAGAGTAGTGCCCACAATGCGCAATGAAATTAACCAAGGAAAAACAAAGAAGAAATTAAATTGGGTTATCATTCTACATTATGGCCGCAACTGCAGAGCAGTGCCCACAATGCGCAATGAAATTAACCAAGGAAAAACAAAGAAGAAATTAAATTGGGTTATCATTCTACATTATGGCCGCAACTGCAGAGCAGTGCCCATAATGCGCAATGAAATTAACCAAGGAAAAACAAAGAAGAAATTAAAATAGGTTACCCTTCTACATTATGGCCGCAACTGCAGAGCAGTGCCCACAATGCCTGATGAAACTTAATAAACAGAGATCAGATTTTTCTTTCAGAGCAGAAAACAAAAAACAAAAAGACAAAATGAGAAATACAAATTAAAAAATTGAAAAATTCCCCATCTTACAATATGACCACAGTTGCCTGGCAATGTTCACAATGCCGGATGGGAAAAGGAAGTTGTAAGAAAAATAAATAATTGAATAAAGAATGTATCAAATAGACTGATAAAGAATAAAATGAAATAAAACTAACTGACTTCATCAATAAAGTAATAAACTTCAATAAATAAGAAAAGAAACGAAAAAGAAAAAAAAGTAAATAAAATAAAATAAAAAAAATTCTGGTTCCTTTAATAAAATCTTTCCTTAATTTTCTTTTTTCTCTATCTTGTTCTTTTATTTTTTTTTTATTTTTATTTATTTATTTATATTTTTTTTTTTTTTTTCTATTTACTAATATTATAATTAAATCAAAATGTTATTATTAATTATAAAGCGAACCATAATAAAAATTGCTGTATGTCCAGAACACAGTAAGTAATGAACACTATATGGAGGGAACAATCCGCATGAAATTAATTCTTTATAAAACCTTTTCCTATTGTGCTCGTATTTGTCACAGCTGAACAGCAAATGATTAATGTCATCAATGAAGGTAGACCTAGTATGATTACTGTTGCATCCAGAGGAGTCTGCAAAATTTAGAGGCACTCGGGAATGCCCCATACGCAATCTACAAACTAGTGTGACATACTTACGAATAAGACGACCGGGGATAGACTGTGGAATATCGAAATACCAAGGAAGCGAAGGTATATCAGACTGAACCATATTGTAATATCTACCAGTATTCTGCCTATCTCTATAAGTTATCCAATCCTCCAAGGCAGTGACCTGACTCCTGTGATATAAGTCTGAGGAAGGAATGAACGGGAATATAATTCCATTCAAGGCAGCGCATTTAGCCGCGGCATCAACGTCATCATTTAGCCCAATCCCGCGATGACTGGGAATCCAACAAAAGTTTAAACAGCCATTGTTATTAATAATTTGAAGGTATTTAGTTTTGATCTCGTAAATAAGCGGGTGACATTTATAATTAAACGAACTATGATCTAGGGCGATCAGGGCACCCAGGCTATCGGAGAAAATTGTAAATTTATTATCCGGGTTAAGAACATTTAATATGAAATCAAGAGCCTTATCGATAGCCAACAGTTCGGCGGTAAAAACAGATGCATCAGGAGGAAGCTTGAATTTTTGAATTGTAACGTTAGCTACAATGAAAGCGGAACCAGTGAGACTATGGGGACCTATGAGCTTAGCACCATCTGTAAATATTTTGATGCAATCCGGATATTTGTTATTAATAAAATTATTGAACCACAGTACGGATAACGATAGATTAGTATCTTTAATTTTCTGAACTAATGTGGTGTCAATATTTATATTTATTATATTAATGAAAAACGTATAAGAGAAATAGTGAGATGGAACCTTAGGAATAAGAGCGAGGCAATACTTGTGATAGATCGAGATTCGTCTTGCTAATAATGGTAACTTAGAAGAAACAAATCTCCAATGGCTGCTGATAACTTTGAGTTGATGCACTAGAGAGGGAAATCGGTAATTACAATATTTGAGCGCATATCGATCAGTAAGAACATTCCTTCTTATAAATAGAGGAGGTGTTTTATTCTCGATCTGGAGACAAGCAATCGGAGAAGACCTCAGATTACCGGTAATAATTCGCAGGCAAAGGTTTTCTATAATATCAAGTTTAGACAGATTAGATCTGGAGGCCGAACCGTAGAACATAGAACCATAGTCAAGACGAGAAATAATTAGGGTTCTAAAAATTAAGTTAAGAATTGCTGGATCCGCGCCCCAGGAGCTGTTACCAATGGCTTTCAGCAAGTTAGTAATTTGTAAGGTTTTTTTATGGAGTAGTAATATGTGGCGAGACCAGGTAAGCTTCATATCCAAATGCATCCCCAAATACTTAACGCAAGTAACCATGAGAATAGGCTCATCACCGATGTGAATTGCAAGATCACGAGAAAAGGATAATCTAGTTGTACAGATGAAAAATGCTGACTTAGCGGGAGATATATTAAGCCCAATATCATGTAATGTTCCATTACAACGAGATACACAAAGTTGATTTTCGCGAACACAGCGAGAGACATTCTTATGAATACTATAGATAACAAAATCATCAGCATATGACAAAATTCGTGAGTTTGGGGATATCGGTGTATGAAATAAAGCTAATACATAAAAATTAAATAATATTGAACTCAAAATAGAGCCCTGAGCCAGACCCGTGTAAGCATGCTTAATAATGAATTTGTGTTTGCCTGGATTAAGGAAAAAAAGGGTTCTCTTTGAAAAAAGTGAACAGATGAATTTAGCAAAACTATCAGGGATACCCGATTTTCTTAACCTTTCTACTAAAATGGGAATCGATACATTATCAAAGGCTCCCTCTATATCCAAGAAGGTCCCAACTAAAAACTCTTTGTTTAAAAAGGAGAGGTAGATGTCATTAAGTAGATGGGCGATGCAATCTATGGTTCCTAGGCCAGGTCTGAAACCAAACAGACCGTGCGGGAAAATGTTATTATTTTCAGTCCACCATGTGAGTCTGTTCTTGAATACAATCTCGAAACATTTCCTGAAACACGAAGCCAGCGCAATCGGTCTGTACGATGATGCTTTATTAGAAGGTTTGCCGGCCTTGGGAATAGCAACTACCAGGAATTTCGACCACTGTGGCGGAAAAACACGTTCGTGTAAAAAACCATTAAATATATCCAGTAAGTACTGTTTAGAGTTTTCACCTAGATTGTTTATGACAGAGTATGTTATGCCATCTAAACCCGGAGAAGAATCTTTTTTATTTCTTATCGGTAGGAATAGCTCATTATAACTAATAGGGCTAGACAAAAAGTGGGAGGTGAATGGGGGGATTGTAGAATCAGGTACTTCTTTTACAGAGGGGACGTAAGGAGGAGCAACTCTATCTGTAAAGTCTTCGAACCAAGAGGTGTCTGCAGCATCTTTAGAATGGTAGTTTTTGTTTTTAAATCTCTTGGCTAATGACCAAATTTCTTTCAAGGGGGTGTTTCTATTGAACTTCGCACAATAATTTTCCCAAGAGTCCCTCTTAGCTCTCTTCAAAATTCTACGAGTTTCAGCTGAAATCCTTCTATAGTTCAGGTATGCGTTCATTGAGCCATCCATTCGAAATCTCCGTAGAGCAGCATTACGCTCATTAATCTTATTTTTACAGTCTTCGTTCCACCAAGGAGAAGAGGATTTCTTCCCCTTATATGGGTGAGCGAGAGGCACAGAGTTATCTAAGGAACAGTTCAGAACTGTACAAAAAATTTTATATTTCTCTAAGAACGAATTCGCAGATTCAACACTACCAATATCTCGTTCCATCAGATCTCTAAATTTAACCCAATCTACGTCCCTAAATCTCCAGGCCTTTCGGCTGACAACTCCTCTAGTATTATATGAATTCGAGGTACTTGACGTTCCACAGTAGATTTCAATCATTATTGGGAAATGGTCGCTTCCCAGAGATAGGGGAGCGACCATCCATGAGCAGTCGAGATAAATATCGGATGAGACTAATGTTAAATCTACTGGATTACTGGTATAAACGGGATCATCTATTCTAGTAGGAGAACCATCATTCATCAAACACAGCTGAGAATTAGTAATAATTTTTAAAATTTCCCCGCCCTTCGTGTCATTTCGATTGCAGCCCCATAGGGAGTTTAACGCATTGAAATCACCGGCGAAGATAATGGGTATGTTGCCTAGACTGTCTAATTCATTGAGAATAAATGCCGAATCAATATTATGCCCCGGAGGAGAATAATATGAGATAAAAATGCCTTTGAACTGTTTATAGCTAACATAAACACAAATGGCGTTTGATCTTGTATTATTATTACACTCCGTTAAGTCCATGGAAAGTAATTTATGGTTAATACCATTTTTAATTAGTAATGCTGCTCCACCATATCCATCCTCCCTGTCATCCCGATAGCAGTTATAGTTGTTGATGTTAAACGTTTTTACTGGCGATAACCAGGTCTCTGCTAAAAGCACAATATCTGTATCATGTGTTGCCAGAAATATTTCTAAATCACCTTTATTCGAGAGAACACTTCTCGAATTCCACTGTAGTACTTTTAGCATATTTGGAAGTATATAAAGAAATTATAAACTATAATAATAATATATGTACACAAAAGAAATTGGCACACATAGTACTAAGTAAATATAGTATAATAATACGAGGGTGGTTCAAATATAAACCGGAATTTCGTCATAAAATTTTTTATTTGATACTTACAGTGCTCATATTTTTTACAGTTTTTCGAGATAACCCCCCTCGCACGCTACGCACTTTTTCCACCTCTCCGGCAATTTTTTTATTCCTTTTTCGTAAAAATCTCGCGGCTTGTCACATAGCCATTTGCGCACGAACGATTCCACCTCATCGTTGCTGTCGAAACGTTGTCCACCAAGTGCTTCTTTCAACGGGCCAAACAAATAATAATCACAAGACGACAAATCTGGACTGTAAGGAGGATGTTCAAGTGTTTCCCAGGCCAATTCGCCCGATGTCTCCATCGTGAGCCGAGCGGTATGTGGCCTGGCGTTGTCTTGAAGCAGTATCGCACTACGGATCGGAATTTCGCGCCTTTTTGTTCGATAGGCCGGTTTGACTGTGTTTTTTAGGAGGTTACTGTAATACTGCGCCGTCACAGTACGTTGTTCAGTTAGGAAATCGACTGCGATCACTCCCTTCTCAGCCAAAATGAGTTGTTCGATGGCTTTGACGTGTTCATCTGTAATGCTGGTTTTTGGGCGCCGCGCATGTGGTATGTTTGACACCACTTCACGTCCTTTTCGAAACGCGGAACACCACTCGTACACTTGAGTTTTGGAGAGACACTCATCCCCGAACTGTTCGCGTAATTTTCGGTAAATTTCCACGGATTTTACGTGGTCTTTAACTAAAAAACGAATAGTGATGCGTTGCGCAACAGACACTGGTATTTCTTTTTCACTCATGGCTCTAACTATACTAAAAAGTGAGCTTACGCGGTTCTAATTGCTCTACACGCTTCGTAACAAACCGGTCTAACTGCCAGTGCAACCACTTTTTCCACAATAAATTTTTCGCGCGTTTATTTAAAAATTCCGGTTTATATTTGAACCACCCTCGTAATTGAGAAAAGCAGAAATGAATATTACTTTTTACTTATATTAGTTTTATTATCTTTACTGTTTTTATTTTTTTGATTAAGATCTACGCTTTTTTTAGTGATATTAATTGAATTATTTTTAGTAGATAATTGCTTTGATTTTTGGACTTGATCACTAGCTTCTGGATTAGCGGATTTCAACGGTTGATTCATGAATGTCATATTGTGTGTTCGATTGTCTACGTAAGGTGGCTTTACATTTGAGTTTTCGAAGGTTGTTCTCTTGGAAATATGTTTCCGTTCTAGACTTCTTTTTTCTTCATCTGATGAAAGGAAGGATTTCGATCTCTTTAGGTTTTGATCCCTCTTAAAAACTAATAAATTTTTATCAAAGAAGCCTGTTTTCTTTGATATAGGGGGCGGTTTGTATGCTGGAATATTGTATACATCATTATTATTTTCTTTGCACGAAATCTCCGGATATTCGTTGTAATCTGTCAGCAGACTGAATCTGTTACTAACTCTATTCGAAAATAACTGGCTCTGTCTATAGGTTTGAGGTATTTCCAAGGAAGCCTCTTGGAAACTGAGATTGCGTGAAGCCATTAGTTCATTAATGTTTGTTTGGCGTTTCTTCTCCGGGCAAACTGGATCGGTGGATTTGTGAAGATCGCCGCAAAATACACATGCTGCTGTCTGGCTGTTACACTGTTCCTCGGTGTGATCTTTATCTCCACATCTAGTACATCTTGGACTACTTTTGCAGTGAGCTGATATATGTCTGTACCTCAAGCAGCAGTAGCACTGCTTCGTTTTTCTAACGAACGGTTCGCAGATGAACCGCACGTTCCACATAGCAACGTAGGATGGCAAACTCTGTCCCTCGAACGATATCAAGACTGAAGCACTAGGAACATATTTGACTTCTTTGTCTACGATTGATCGTCTGTTTAATCTTTTGATGTAATTTATTACATACGGGTTACAGTCAATCATTTCCATCAGTTGTTCCTCTGTGTAGTCCGTATCCACTCCTTTTATAACGCCACATCTGGAAACTAGGTAAGAAGGAATGTATACGTTGTAACCACGCGACAGGAAGACGCGACTATCTATTAAATTATTAGCAGCGGAGGGAGAGGAAAAGTGAATAATCGCTCGATTCCGTCCGACTTTTTTGATTTCGATGATGTCCTTACAGAGATTATTAATTCTTAAAATTTCGGCGACTTTAAGTGCACTTATTGATAGACGCACAGCTTGATCTAAGTTATTATTAGGCGTTTTTTCAACAAAAACTTTGAAGTTCTTAATATTATCAGTATTATTTAAAAAGGTGTTATACTTGTTTTTATAGATTCTGTTATTATTATTATTATTATTATTATTATTATTATTACTACCATTATCGTTATTATTATTACTATTATTATTTTCGCTACAATCAGTGAAATTAGTATTTATCTCGTTATTGTTATTTTTATTATTTTTACTATTGTCGTTATTATTATCATTAGCGGAGATTCTGTTATCGGTAGACGTGTACGAATTGCTTATATCAGCTTCCCGAAGTGGAGAAGAATTCACCACAGCGCTATCGCTAACTTGCCTTACCGAATTAATTGTACTAGTGCTATCGTTGTTCATCTCAATGTCCCGATAGTTATCATTATCGGAGGCATAATTAAGAGTACTCTCGTCAACCCAACTAGTACCACCGAATGAAACACGACGTTTCCCCCCTCCCGGATCAGGTGGACGATCTGGATCGTCCATCAGATGGGAAGGAGAGGCAAATAGCGCAAAGAATGAGATAAAAAGGGCAGATTATACCAAGTCTACGTATGTGTGTGTATATGTGTAATATTAAATGAAGAAGAATTTATCAATCGGAACTAAACGAACGAATTATTAGATAAGATAACACTGACTTGTTCCGATAAACACACAGAGCACGACCGAATTACCTTTTCGTATTTACTAAAAACTGATCGGAACAAAGTTGCTTGTCTTCTAGATAATCCAGAATTAGATCACGGGCTTTTTTTAGAACCACTCTTACTTTGCGAGAGTATGATGTACGTAATAATGGGCCAAGTATTGGATTTTATGTTCCTGGAATATTTTTCATAAATTTGCAAATGAAAAAAAATATTGCTTTTTATCATTCGTTGTATACAAAACCATTCGTTATTACATAAATTAAATGAATACAGTACCGGAAGTCATGAAATTTACATTCTTTTTCTAATAAGTATATCGTGAAAATTGTGTATAAAGAATCTGTTTGTGTTTGTTTACATTTAATTAATAATGTGTTCCACAACGTTTACCCCTGATGTAAACATTAAATATAGGTAGACTTCTGTTCGAGTCATCACTTTATTTTTGTATTTAAACTATATTACAAATTAAGAACTAGCGGTTTATAGTGTTAGTTCGTTCACAATTTGAGTACCTGTATGACGAAAAAAATCAAACCCCGAGCGGCGATGGAAAGAGCAATTTCTCGCAGTCGACAAATAATCATTAGAAGGTATTCGAACCGAATACAGAATTCGGTTTTTCGGTTGCCGTAGTTAATGTCTACGCAACGGTAATATTCACAAATTTCCAATCACCCAAGGCGTCAACAAATTTATATGATAAACAGTGCGTACAATGATCTCTCTCTATATATATAAGGCGTAGAATTTACCTGTTCAAATTCATTCCGCTTTACTTCTGCTCACTTGCGGAAATCGCCAAGGGGCCCGCGGAAAACATTTTAAACTGCTACCTTAGCAAACCAACCAAGTGTGAATTACTGAGAGAACTATAAAATCCGAACTTGTATGAAAAGCCCGGTGGTTTTCTATGAAAAAACTCTATTTAAAAAAAGCTTCAAGACGAACAATGTTGAAATTATACTTGAACTTTCATAATGTCAAACCGATCGAATTCAGCGGACACTGGTACTGAAAATTAAACTTGGCCCTAATTTATCCTACACATAACGTCCTTACTTTTTACCTATTAATTTCTAAATGCATTTACTGAAATCTCAGAAATGCATAAAGAAACTACACCGTCACCGAAGTGTGAAACTTCCGACATGCTAGAATTAAAGCAGTTAACGGCGGCTGAAAAAAATCGTTTAATATCAAAGCGATATTTTCAGAACTCAAAAAAATATACACTTATCCGGAATTAACAATAGTACGATAAAAATAACAAAAAGCGTAAACGAAAAATAAAAAAGAAAGAAATATCAATGAAGATGCTTTGACAAGTTTTAACGAGCCTTCTGACGTTCTCATTCTGCATTTATAGAAATTCGCTACACCGAAAACAGACTGAAATGTCTACACATTCGCGAACGATACGGCTAAGATCACGAAAAATCACGACGACATTAAAGAATTATGGCGCACCAACTTTAATCCTCCGCATCTGGCACGAACAGTAGCCATTTCTCGGTTAACGCTGAAAAATCTGAAGTCACCTATTCGACAACTTCAAACAGCAGTTGTAGTGCATGCTGAAAACTGACATCTCAATATCCGCAGGCACTATGCAATGACGGTAAAACCTCGGAGAATGTTTTAACTTTCAAATGGCTACAGGTGATAATCGGCAATACTTGACAATGTGAAAAACGACGCATTCAGCGAGTGTAATAAAAAAAAATTCACATTCAGTCAACCGCAACATTACAGAAACTAAATAAATATTCCAAAGTCAATATATATGTTCACAATATTTAGAAGGAAGCAATCATTGCAAAAAGAAAAAAATAATAATAATTCCACCCACAATTAAAAAGAAAGCGACTATTTTTTAACGATGAAAACGTAAAATCGAAAATTTTTACAAAATAACACGGATTCTCTCCTCGTTCAATGCGCTTCTTTTTCAGAATATTTAACTTGCCGCATGATACATCAAAAAAATACGCGACCTCAACCACTTCGGCTCCAGTAGCATCTTATAGGAGGTCGCAAAATAAACCGGCATTGAAATGCGGAAACTACAATAAACGAAAATTTTCCAACGGCAATCAATTTTTTTCGGAGAACATTATTAATGGAATAACCCCATTAAGGGTAAACAAATATTATTGTAGCATAAAAGTGTTCGAGAAATTAAATTTGAAACATTTCCCTCTATAAATAATTGTTTCCGGAGTCAGAAAGATTTTTATTAAAGAAGAAGAAAATTCGAACAACCGAAAAACTTCAAAACGATTGTTGAATAAACGTTAAAAATGTAACTAAAGATGGTCTTTCACATACCAATTGGTTCATTAATAAATCTCCTAACATTTAGTCGTACCACGTGCGCCTTATATTTAGCAACCGACCGGTGTTACAAGACCCCGCTCGTGTTCAGTTCTGTATTCTCAAACATTAACTAAAATATTTTTCATTTTCATGAATAAAAAATGCTTACCATACGCGCACATATATATATATATAGTTTTTTTAGGGGGAGAGGTAGTCAACTATAGACACTAACCCAGATAAGTGAAATTTTTGTTTCTTCAAATGCAGCTAGAAATAAGTTGAAATTGATAATTTGGCAACATCGAACAATAGAAAAAATTTGTTAATAATAGCAAAAATAAAGCAACTACTCTCACATAGTCCATAAATGACGGAATTCGATGAGGTAAAGAAGAATCGAAGAAAAATCATGAAAAATTAAAACTAACACGAAGAAATATATAATTTAAAATATATTACCGGGGAGGCCTTTACGTAGAAATAGTAAATATAAGCAGAATAAACTAAAACTTTAACGCTTAATATGCACACATAATCTTGGTCAATACTGAATTTAGGACCATATTAGACTAAACTTGTCATCGCACTTATAAAAGCGTGCAAAGTTTCAAAACACCAGCTTTGTTAGAAGTAGCTGAAATTTTGATTACAAGAAAAATGCGCTTTTTCTTAACTCCAAAAAGAACCTATTTTTACAGCAACCTTTTACATTAATTTCTAATTAGCAACAGACAATTTACTTTTTTTTTATGAAATTTACAGCACATTTAATACATTAGTTGAAAGTTAAAATCTTCCGTATTGTTTTAAAACTACTTTACTTGGAATTTCTGTAATTCATATATTAGATTCATCGATACTCCCTTTATATTACGATTTACAAAGTTCATTCATGCATCGTACATATTAGCTTTTATAACGAAGAATTAAATACCGATTTAATGAGAAACAGTTTTAATGTAAAAAAAAAATTTAATCAAATTCGACCTATCGCAGAAAAACAAATATTACCGGATAAAAAATGTTAAACCAATACACATTTATCACTTATTAGACTAACGGGACAAGTATTAGGTTTAGAATGTTAATAAACCGTAATATTACAATCAAATTCACGCATTAATTTACGGTCCAAAGTATTAGTTATGGGTTACTTTTTTCATCTGGCAGTATCGAAATAAAATTCAAAGTGTTTAAACGATCGAAATTTATATATCGTATTACTTAAGCAATCATCATTGTGAACAGTGATGAATTCAGGAATCTGTTTCTGGGGGGGGGGCAATTTATGTTCTTTTGGGGTTGGGCAAAGATTTTTTTTTTTTTTTTTACTGAGAACATTTTTTTGGGATATTCCTGAATAAAACCAAATATGTGAAACATGATTTATTACGTACTTTAAAATAACCAAAAAGCAAGCGTGAACAATAAATTCTAAAGTAAAATAACCCTGATTGTAAACAACAATGTTTTCTTAATTGATTTTAAAATGATTAATTCTAATTGTAGAATATACTGTAAAAATATACTATTGGGTTCATTATCTTTTTATAATAAACGAATACTCCGTGATGTTTCAGCTGTTCTAAATGGACTTTTCTTGGAAATGAAAAACAAGTATGAAAAACAAAAAAAAAAAAAAACTTTTTAAAAATAGCCTTTTATTTATGCACTAAAAGAAAGTACGAAATAACTTTAATAGTGTGCGACTACCAGATACGCATCTTAACATTAAAATCTGAAACTACAAAATACTATTCTGAAAAATAAAAGCGGGGCCGCAGATTAATAATTAAATATTAATATTATAACTTTTGGTAAACTTCCAATGTTTCCTTAAGAAAATGAAATACGAATTTGCTTCCGACAATTAGCGCTCTTTCCAACATCGTATACCCGGGAAAAAAAAATATTATTTTTCAAAGTTCGAGCTCTCGACGCCCCGACGAGCTAATTTTAAAGTTGGAAATCTAGATGTTCCAAACCAAAGAAATATACGTGCATGTGCATATTTTCAACCTTGTTCAAAATTTTTAGCTATAAGACTCGCGCCGTAAAGAGGGAGCTACATATTAGATCTCGCGCTTTTTTGAACTTTTCGTAAACTTCGACAGTTTCATTAAAGAAATAAAATCTAGTTTTTTTCTCGACAAGTTATCTTTCCAACGATATAATATCATATGCCCGAAAAAAAAATATATATTTTTTTCCAAAATTTTGAGCTTTCGGTGTCCCGAGGGTCTCATTTTAAAGTTGGAAGCTCAGATGTTGCATTATATTGTATTGTCATCTATAACAAGCATTTCTGCAAAAAGACACTTTTTTAATTCATCCGCAAGTAGGTGAAAAGACGTTCGCAAGATTCCCCGAGATAGACAGATAGACAGATTGACATAGCGAGTTAAATAAAATGCTACAAAAAAAGCAACAGAAACGGAAACGAAGTTGTTTATAGATCGTGTCGCTTTAAAAACAAAAAGGAATAAATGATAACCGAAAAGAGAAACCTTTTAATACGATTTATTGCGTATTAATGATAAATGGATCGACGTGAAACGTGATATTTCCCCTTTTAAGGCTGATAAAAAATACCAACTGCTGCGAATAATTTTTCCAGCTCACGAGTATTTTACATCCTTCGCACATTTGCAATGAAAGCATATCAATTTTTTCAAAGAATAAACGTCAATGTCAAATTTTAAAAAATCATTTTTTTTTATTACTATTTTATAAAGTTTCATTTTTTTGTCAAAAATAAATCTCGTAATTTTGAAATTTAAAAATATACGACAAATTGAACCATTTCAAAATGTTTTTGCAGCAACTTTTGACATAACTGTAAACAAAGCCAATAAAAAGAATTTTATTTCCAATGAAATTGCCGCATTCTTAAACAGCTTGTATTGAGCTCTGGTGAGGGGGGGGGGGGCAATTTTAGAGTTCTGGGGCGGGATTCACCCCTGATTATGAAAGTAACACGTAATCGTGATAAAAATGTTAATGTATAGTGTAACGGAAAATAAATAATTCCGATCAAAATAATACAATTAAATATAATAAAAAAAATCGATAGAGAAATCATGCTCACCAGCGTTTTTATCTGACCGATGAAAGCGAAAACGTGATAAGGAGGTTAGTGGAGAGATAAAGCAGCGGTATGATCATTACACGTTAGCATCTGATAGCTCTCTATACGTACGAATGCTAAGTTTAATTTGGTTTTATAAAAGTGAAGGTTAGAAAATGAAAAGATGAAAGAAATTACTGGTGCGCCGGGGGACATGATTATGGACAATCGTTGAATAAATTACCTGGTTAAGAATGGCACAATCAATTTATTTGGTAAATAAATTTAGATAAGATATAAGTTTATAATATATATGATGAAGTTAAAGTTCGGAAACACCAACCACGTTAAGTTTAAACAACGTACGGACACCCGGTAGCCGTTTTACAAACGCAAACGGTATACCCGTCAGCAGGTACTTAGACCTGCCGATGTTAAGGTGTGTAATGAGTATATTTAGATAAATTAAGTAAAACATATGCGGATAAAAATACTCATTACGAAGGGACTACTAACTTAGTCTATAAATAGGTAATTTAGGAGAATTCCTCGTGGGCCCAACAGCCCTCTTAAATTGCACTATAAAGAAAACAGCAATACATATATATATAAGAGTATAAATTAAATCGTGAACAGTCGTCCTTTCCAGTAACAATAGCGACGTGCATCTATAAATCCTGTTTAATTCGTTAATAAAATCAAATAATGAATAATTACAAAAAAAAATAAACATCTCAAGAATGAATAGTTATAGATTATGAACGTTTTATTCTTCACGAATAGCCTATTATCTTCGGCTAGAACAGAGGAAAAACATTAGCGAAGAGATTAATAAAAAACGGAACAGAAATATTTCAAGTCTCCGTCACATTAAAGTACGTTCGCCTTTACTGATATTTCTTTTCATCTTTTTTTTTTCACGAAGCAAGATGATTTCCATATATACAGGAACCAATTAATGCTAATATAATTATTTCCTTTTCTTTCTTAACCGAAGATAGTATTTCGGCGTATTTTATGTAATATTTCAAATAATTATTCCTTTGTTTTATTCTATTTTATTTCGTTACATAATAATAATAATAATAATAATATGTTTAAAATGAAATTTTCAAAATAAAAGGAAAAAGGAAAAAAGAAAATGAACGACCCTAGAGAGAACTGTGTACGTAAATTATTAACCGCTTCTTTTGAAATAAAAACGGAATAGAAAAATAGTCATAGGAGAATAAGTAAAAGCAAAAGCCAAGACTGTACACAACCGAGGGCTGCTTGTTTTATGCACTACATACATCTGTCATCCTCTGTTCCTGACTTTCACCACATTCCTCAAAAATTCGTTATCCTTTTTGTAATGTTTTAAAATCAACGATAACATACTGAGTTTTAAAAAAGCGCAATGTCAAATATTAATTATGCACAGCGCTAAAAAATAAGTCACAACATCACTCGGAAGCTTGAATTAAAATCAACCAATGCGGGTCCTACAACGGCCAGATGGCAAAAACTAGAAACCACTGATCTAGACCGGCGAACAGTAACACGTGTTTAATAAAAAACGATTAAGTCAACAGAAACAATTGCCGTAGGGCAAGTTCCGAAGTTCCCTATCGTCCAGAGGTCGCGTTATGGTTCAACTCCCCGAACGAGAACATCGTGTCAAAGACCCTCAGCGCCTGCTGCTGATTAGAGGTCAGCAGCCTGATCGAAAAGCATGCAACCTCCGCTGTAATTATACATGCTGCGAAAACAGTAGTTGTCTCTTCCTTTACCGTCGTAATCCGACAGCACCAACGCCGCTTATAGTCCATGTGCCAGACACTTTTTGAGTTTAATTCAAATTTTCCTTCAAATCCCAGTTAGAGGGGCACATGTAGATGGTAAAAAAGTATGATGGACATCTGGAAGCGGTAGCTTTTCAAAATGGCGGCCAATCAAAGATGGCCGCCATCTCGATTCATATATTACGTCATAACTCGGCTCCTAGTCATCCGATTTTAATTTTCTTTTTTTCAAACGAAAGCTTGTTATATTTATAATAACTTTTGTTCCGTAGATTTTTTGTTTTTTTGCATCTCCAATAGTTTCTGTGAAATAGTGGAAAGAAGAATATTTTGTTTCTCAAAAATGTCTTTAGCCCGAATTACTCTCGAGTGATAATTAATTTTTCGAGGGAAATACTTCAAATAAAGCATGAAGATAATTGTATAAGCTTTACAATGAAATCTGCACGAAAATTTTATCTGTGATACAAAGCGAAATATGCTATTTTTAGTACCGAAAAACAGTCATGAAAATTACGTCATCACGTACGTATATAAACATATAAAGACGCGTGACTCATTGTTTTCAATCATAACTTTGAATACAATCCGTTGACCGGAAGTTAAAACTATCAACATTCTCATCTGATTTTCGATATATTCCGAATACATTTGTGACTGATTTATATTACTTTTGAGATAATCAGTTTAAGCGTAAATATTTGAAGATCAGTTCTCGACTGAATGCGTTATACGTTGATTCGATAAATTCGATTTTACGATGTGGTCGGGGGATAATGAATCTGAATCTAAAAGGAAAAAAAACTAAAACAAACCAAGTGCATAATTTGTGATAGTTCACGTAAAAAAGGTGCAGTGCTCTCGCCGCGAGATTTATTTTATCGGTCGGTTTTACGTAATGCCGCTAAAAAATGAAAATTTACTCCTATTTCGAATGTTTCAATTTTAACTGAAAGTGACATTTTAAAAGTAAAATATCACAGAGAGTGTCGCGCTAGTCTTACTCATCCGAAGAGTTTTAAATTACTAGTTGAATCCAGCACACCTTCCGATGCCACTGATGAACCAGCACCTTCTTCACAATGTATTAATCCGCCTCCGGTAAGTAGAATTTCCTTACCACGTGAAACTTCACGCAATGTTGTCTATAAGAAAATTTTTGCATTTTTTGCGACAAAGATAGCAAAAGTACGTAAAAGATAGTAAAACTCGTGAAAGTTTAACACAAGCAGTAACCTTACGGTCGGACGAGTTACTGAGAATCCTTGCCACAGAACGACAAGACACGAACATTTTGGCTGTAACTTGCACGGATATTATTACACTAGAAAACGGCCATTAAAACCAAAAACTGTAGATCCTTAACTCGAAAATGAAAAATTAGCATATCAGTTACTGTTTGATTTCATTCGAAGCGACATGTTCGAAAAAAAAAATATGTTTACAAGCACAGTGAACTTATTTCAGAACTGATTTCTTACTTTCCCGCCAATAAAAAAAATGACGTAGAAAAGTCAACAAAACGCAATTTTACTTATAATCTTGAAAAAGAGTTTGAAAGTTCACATTACGTTTTCAAATTATAAACCGTACTGTTTACGTCATACCTGATAATTTATCGTACGATGAGCTTTTTGAGAAATATGTTTTAACAAAAAATTAGCTCGATAAAGCTACTGCTGATGTTCAGAATAGTGAAATTTTCCGAGTAGTTAAAAAAATAAAAGAAGATGTGAAACAAATTGCTTGGCCTCCATCTCCTTCTGAATTATATTCGGAAAGTATTGAAATACCGCACTCGTTGAATTATTTTCTCGGATGTTTGCTTAAAAATACATCCCCCCGAGAATTACGACTTATATGGTCTATTTCACAAGATATTATTTATGCTTTTTTGCATGGAAAAATCTCAACTTCGAGACATGTCTTACTTGAAATGATTGTAAAATCATTAACAGGTAATGTCGAGCTTATTTCAATGCTAAATCGGATGGGTCGTCACAGCTGCAGTTATACCAAATTGTTTGAAATAGGCACGTTATTATGCCTATAGAAAATTTTTTCTGCTAAAGACGGCCACATTCCTTTGCCTTATAGTATCCATTCGGGTGTTCCAATAATGTTGCATTTGACAATATTGATTGAAATGAAGAGACTCTCAGCGGAGCGGGAACAACGCATCGAGTTAATGGAATCATAATCCAGAGTACGTCAGCTTTCATGAGAATTATTTGAAACAATTTTTTGGATGACATCTGCACTAAAAACACGCAACTTCCTTCAACACCTGAAAAAATGAACGATTTATTTGCTTCATTTTCTAAAAATATTTCTCAAGATAGTTTTGAAACACTTCTTAAGAAGAAATAATTGAATAGCTTATTTGAGGAATATTTGAATAAATTAAAAAACGAAAATGGCCCACTTTCAGCATTTTGGATGTTTTATATTGACTTGGTAGAGATTTTGTTAAGCTTAATTCGAGCTGATAGAGAGGGTAGCTGGATACTCTACCTTTATTGTTTAGAACAAATGATGCCTTGGTGTTCAGTTTGGATAAAATTAACTACGCTCGATACTTATCAATCCATTTTGCCGAACTATCTTGCCTAGGAAATAAAGAATCACAAGAGGAAGCTGATACCAGAATGATGTTACACATTCAACACGCCTCGAAGTATTTTGCCAATGTTATATGTACCGCAGATGACACAGACGTTCTGATTTTGTGTGCTTATGCTTTCTTGAATATCAAAGATACACTAATATTTACTTGAAATGTGGAAAAAAAACCAAATACTAGTACACGCTCTGGGGCCAAAAATTGTGTCAGCCTTGGCAGCAATCAGTTTTTACTGGTTATAATAGTAGTGTATAAATAGCGGACCTGGCGACTCTGACGTCACCAACCCCTATTTGTGCCCCCGGTGCTCAAAACTCACCCCAATTTGTCCCCCGGTGCTCAAAACTCACCCCAATTTGTCCCCTGGTGCTCAAAACTCACCCCAATTTGCGTCCAGCTGCTCAAAACTCACCCCAATTTCTGTCTTGGAGCCCAAAGTTACCCCAAGTTTCCCCCGATTTTCCCCAGGGGTAGGTACCCCGAGTGTCCAGGTTCCCCACAATTTTCCTGGACGGTTGCTGAAATTTCACCCCAAATTCTCATCAGGGTGCTAAAAATTAACCCCATTTTCTCTTTTAGAGCCCAAAGTTACCCCAATTTATGTCCATGCGATCAAATGTAACCCAAGTCCCCCCCCCCCAATTTTCCTGGACAGTTCTGCTAATTCGATCCCTAATTCCCATCAAGGTAGACAAAATCCACCCCAATTAGCGTACAGGTGCTGAAAGTTCACCCCAATTTGTATCCATATGGTTAAAATTCACCCAAGTTTCCCCAAAATTTCTTCAAATTTTCACGATTCCCCGTTCATACTGCTATCTGTAAATGCGCTCGCACCGTTTCCACACATATATTCAACATAGCCTTAGCCGCCATGAAAGTGTACTCGCTTTCCCATACCCGCGCCTTCTATCATCATGTGTATGTATTATACATGACTCTTCGTGTAATATATGTAGCATACTTTTTAATTTTCATTTTTCGAGGTTGGGAGGGGTAAAATTTTGCCAGAGTGATAAAAACGTTTGAATCTCAACACTTAGAACCCAAATTTTAAAGGAATTTTCCGAGTCGTGCTCCGTTCCGACATTTTTTTTTTTAAATTTTATTTTTAAAGAAAATATTTGATCGTTCCATCAGTCGAATGAGAGCGGGCGAGTATGCTGCTATGAGATGTATTACGTAAGCCCGACCGCGGCTGTAATGGAAATATTTAAATGTTCCAGCAACTAGTTGAAACTGTCACCAGGTGAGGTGAATTCCAGTCGTTCGTTCGAAATTAACTAGCCGATCATCTATGCTCACTCTCATACGCCACCGATAGAAACCTGTTCACGATCGCTACACGTTCACACCCGCACACATATACACCGCCACATGATACATATTTTTCGTTTTTTCCGCTTCCGATCTTATACTTAATCCGTTGATATTTTTTTTATTTTTATTTTTACGTATTCTCTGTTCATTGCAAAAGCACACCGTCCATTCTTGCACACATATCAAGCATTGAGTTAACCTGTACAAAGGTACACTGTACTATTCCATGCACGCTCCGTCACCACCGAAATAAACACCGCGATATCACACACACACACACACATACACACCACCACTTCGTACATATTTTATTTTCGAGTCAAAATATTATAGAATTAGCCTAACTATATTTTTCTTTTACGCTTCTGTTTATTTCTTCTGTTTTGTTTCTCCGATTCTAAAAATTAATCTGTCAATGTATTAGCCACTCTTTCATTCGCACATAATGTTCCCTCGCACTCATCTGCTACCAGTAGTTCTCTTGTCGTTCATAATAACTTTTTCAAGTCTAATATTATAGAATCAGCCTAATTATATTTTTTTCGCTTCCAATCATTTCCTCCGTCCGTTGATAATTTTCTTATTTTATTTTTTCTCAGGTTCTAAAAATAAATCCATTGATATCTTCACTAGTATGATTGCGTAAACATCTTCTAACGGTATTCCTCATATTGTTCATAATAATTTTTCATGTCTATGTATTATGGAATTAGTCTAAAATATATTTTTTCCCCTCTAAAGTCTTTTTCCAATCGTAAGTATTCAAAAATTAATTCGAGTATATTTTTATTTAACGCTGTTTCATATTTTCCCTCTCCCCTATCCACCCTACACAAATTTAAATTCTTTTCTATTATTTTTCATGAGTACATCCCCCCCCCCCCCCGAAACTACAGTGAATCCATACCATTCATTCCCACGCATCCATCTGCTAACAATGATTTTCTCATCATTCATAATAATTTTTTTCGAATCTGTTAGTTTAAGATTATTTCATTTTTTTTCAAACTCTAAATATTTTTTTTTTTTTTCAATATCTTCCATATTTTCCCCCAATATGCCCGCATACGCTCATAATTCAAAGGTACTCTGCTTATTTCCTTGCATGAATGTTGCTATGTCGTTGATTTCGATCTTGTGTCAAGGTCATCGAGTCTGCCCGGATCTTCTCCTTCATATCTTTTGTAGAAAAACCGGTTGACATGTACACACCTACACACAAACACCAATAACCTAAAGATCACCTGTAAATTTCGTTCATTTGCGTATGCAACCAGCTTTCACCAAAGGAATGTGGTTTTTCTGGTGCAACCCGCCCTCTTCAAAGACATGCATCGAGCTAGAATCTCGAAAGGATCTGTTCAGGCAGTCAGTATTAGTGTTACATTAAACGTGTAGAATTTGTTGAAGCTGTGTTCTTCACGCATTAATAAAAGTTTGCTCTAACATTAAAAGTAATAATTTTCTACATTCTTAGTAAAAAGTTAAAAATATTATTCAAACATGAATAACAATACCGATTCGATTGATATTAAAGTCGACGAATTTATTCAGAATTCATTTTCGAGTGATAGTGTCTCGCATACAACTTCATCACCTCAATCACAGCAATCAGATGATGGTTATACAGCAGAAGGATCAACATCTTCTGTACATAATATCATTGGTCCTGTATTATTATCAGAACAAGCAGATATAGCGGAATATTTTGTAGATATCAGCATCCATATAGATTGTGATTATGGTTTTCGAGTAACCGAACTAGCAATGATTGATATGTCTGGCGGAAAGTGTTTGCATACACTGTATAAGCCAAGCAGAGCATGACATTCATCAAAAACGCCACATTTACAATGTTCTTCGATGAGTCATCACTTGAAAAATCCTTCATTATTTCCCTGTCGGGAAGAAACATTTATGGCACGCGATATATTCACGATAATATCTCAAAAACCGAGAGCTCGCATATATATTTTAACGGTATATGCTAAACTTATACTAATGGAACTTAACGAAAAGTCTGAATTGTTGAGTGATTTAGACTATGGAATCGTTAATATGGATAAAGTCTTTCGACTACATAGTATTCAGAATCTACATGAAGAGTATTTTGATATAAGCAATTTGATAACCTGTAAACATCATAATGAGAATGATAGTTTTCATTGTGCAGCGAAAAACGTTATGGTAATGAAGGCCTGGTACGATCATGTTTTCCATCCGCTGAAGCTTATGAATAATCTCAATATAAATGATTTAAGTCAGTTGTTCATTACAGCCACCAAAGAAATGATAATTACATTATTTCCAAGTTGTGTTGGAGACATTTATGCATTTCTACAGATAGATTAAAACCGGATGATATGATAAAATCACTTCTACCATGTTACGAGCATGAGCATGATGAAGAATTCGTCCATGAGGTGTGTTGATCAATAGAGCAACAGGTAGAAAACCTAGTAGTTTACGAGACACAGCATGTTCAAAGAAAAAAAACGAACTAGCACAAGCAGATCAGAGTTGCAACATACGAGTGGGAGATATATTCTCGAGAACAACAGCTTGATTATAAAAAACGTCGAAGATACATGTATCTATCTGTGAACAATTATCACATCAAACATAAAAAGGTTGACTAAAAGATTATTATTTTCTTTTTTCGTTCATTCTCGCCACTATTACCACTGGCGCCCCCACTGTCAAGACCTCTAAACATACATTACTAACCTCGCCAACACTATAATATTTTTTCTCTGTGTTACTAAATTAACCCAACTATATTTTTATTCATTTGTTACACAAACATTTGTTCAAATCTTTTGTAATATATCGTACATACATTTATAGCCCACAGACACTACTTGCTTCATTACCACGAATACATCTCTTTCATGGTCACTTATCGTAACATAGTTTTTCCTGAAATTGTAAAAAAATTCTCTTCGTTCCATTCTTCCAAGTTTTCCAAATTTCAAATCATGCATAATTATTTAAGAATCAAATTAAGTATATTTTATCATTTCCAAAAAATTAATCATCTCTGTACAAGGCATTAACTCATTTTTCAAAACAAACATATTATTTTTTTAATCTATCATACATATCATTTTTATCATTCAAATTTTTTTCTGAATTCACAAATAGTTAACCTATAGAAAACATATTATTGTAAACATACATGACGAAGTCACTCCTCATAATTACATCGTGAATTCATTTTTTTTTTCATTTTTTTTTTTTTACCATCATGAAATTGTAGTAGTGTTTTTAATTTTTTTATTTTCCATACATGACAAAAGCAATACAATCACGACATCTATGAATACACACCATATGCTTCCAATAACCTATCATGCATTTTTTTAAATTAGTCCAAGCATACTATTTTTTCAATAACAAAGCCGATCATACATAATTTTTTCTTCTATATAATCACTAATCTATGAAAACACTTGATTCGTTTTACTCATACTGTAGCAACCACTCCTTTTCCCTCATGCTAACAAACTTCAAAATTTAATAATATAACACGAAATTAATCTAAATATCTGTTCATGCTATTAAAATTAATATATCAATCTTTACATTCCTTTTGTGCATTTCTGAAAAAATCCTACAACATGTTTTAAAATTAATCGAAGTATACTATTTTATTACCTAAAATCAATTATTCTCTCATACAGTTTTTTCCAATCATCCATAATGTTTTTTCTGTATTGTCATTATTACAAAGTCATACAAAACATCAACACATTTTTAATCATAATGAATCCTTCATTCCATTCCGTTCATGCTATATACCATTATCATTCAATTCAACGTTATGAAATTAGTCTAAATATACATTCATGCTAGCAAAGTTATTATCTCACCCTTTGCATTGTTCCAAGATGATTTATTTGACATTTTTTCTTTAAATTTCCCTCATACTATTATTTTTGAAATGTAGGATGATGACTATGATTAGAATTCATGATTATGAAGAGAGAGATGCATGGTGAAATTGTATTGTCATTATATGCGAGATGATGTGTGTTTGTGGGTGAGTATGGATGCATGTAAAATATATGAGTGTGTTAGTAGAAAACATCCATTCATGCGTGAACACAGGTACAGATACAGTTATAGAATGAGAGAGGTAAAAATATATATTTTGTTATGTTTGATATGTGCATGATAAAGAGGTTAACAAAGAATAATCACATTACCCTCACAACTTAGACATTGAGTTTTACCTTTGCAATATTTTAGATGTAAAAGCAGTGACATTGACATGTGGTAAACGTTTTCATCACTTTTGACTAATTATAACCAATTTTCCAACATTTCTCTTCGTTTTTCCTACATTTTAATACTTTTACACCGTTTCAGTCAATTTTTGCTATTTAATGCCATTTTTTCCAGTGTTTTTACCACCTTTCTCACAATTTTCATCATTCTTTCATCATCTTTGTTAGGTTTTTTCTTACAACTCTTTAATATTTCGATCGTTGCTAGTGATAACCATCATTATTTATGCTTTCAATCCTTCCACTTCAGCAATGCACACATACAGCTTAGCAATCGCCGCAGCCATTGAACGTTGTAGGACTGCAATCATGATCTCCATTTGATTATTGGGATTTAAAAGTCACATCTTTGAACGCTTGATCTAATGCATCAACATGATTTTTTTTTTGTATTCGCCCACCCGCTGCTGGAGGTTCCACTTAATATTCTCAACAGACTATCATACAGTCGTTTAACAAGAGAATCTGTAAGACCCGAGACATTTACTTAACGTTTTCCCAACACATTTACAGACATACCCTGTACACTAAGGAAATCTTTAAACATCTCTGTAACCATTCCTTTTAAGCTGGCGGGAGCAAGGAACTCCTATAAACGTTTATCAATCAGCACTTCATCGTTCATCGCCCTGGTTTCACTCGCCGTTGCAGAGACATGTAATAAACATTTTCTTCTTTTACAATTTTCTTATGCTATAACACTATTACATCATTTTTCCTCGTTTCTAACTAATTGTAACCAGTTTTCCATTATTTCTTAGCATGTTCTTCTGTTTAGGACCTTTTGCGCTATTTTTTCATCAATTTATGTTATTTCACATCGTTTTTCTGGTGATTTTAGTGCCTTTCACACAATTTTACTAATTATTTTCGACTATTTCTTAGCATGTTCTTCTGTTTAGGACCTTTTGCGCTATTTTTTCATCAATTTATGTTATTTCACATCGTTTTTCTGGTGATTTTAGTGCCTTTCACACAATTTTACTAATTATTTTCGACTATTTCTTAACATGTTCTTCTGTTTTAGGTCCTTTTTGCACTATTTTTTCATCAATTTATGTTATTTCACATCGTTTTTCTGGTGATTTTAGTGCCTTTCACACAATTTTACTAATTATTTTCGACTATTTCTTAACATGTTCTTCTGTTTTAGGTCCTTTTTGCACTATTTTTTCATCAATTTATGTTATTTCACATCGTTTTTCTAGTGTTTTACTACCTTTCACACAATTTTACTCAATTTTTCCCCATCTTTGAAGATTTTTTTTTTCATTTATCTCATACATTATATCTCCGAATGTGACGATTAGCTATCCTTTTAAGTACATTTTTTTTAATTCGATATAAGTGAGGAGTACTTTTCAGGTCGACATGTATACTTCATGATATGACATTCAATTCATTATTAATCTTTGTTTCAACAGGTTTGTGGTCGGTTGTTGGAGGTTTACAGAACTTTCTGTTGCATTGCTTATAGTATAATGGTTCTTGTGTGCTAGTGAGATGATGGTGTTTTGTGGGGAATAATAAACATGGGAAAGAGAAGGAGTGCGCCCCATCAAGCAGGGGGGAGTGATGCTTTGTAATTAACTTGGGTATTGCGCGCATTGCATGGCAGTTATAATATGCTCGAGCAAAAATTAGTCGCTGTACTCGCATGGTGTTCATGTTATTCATTAAATGTTCACACTGAGAGATGCAATGGGCTCATCGACAGATGGATCCATGCTATCATTTCGATTTTTATAATTGTAATCTGCACTGAGCATGTATGTGTTACAACGAACCCATCAACTCTGTTACAGATGGTAATGTTTGAGGATAGATAGTGAAACGTTCATTAGAACATGAATGTGTATACAAAGTGTTGTTACATCACATGTATGTCATCAAATTAACTAAAATGTTGCGTCTATAGTAAAAAAAGAAATGAGGGTTTTTCCCTAAGAGGGTGACTATAATAAAATTGATGCGATTTTAGATGGAAATGGGAGTATTTTACAGTAAAAACGCTGTTTTGCACCTAAATGGTGAATATTCTGGAGGTTAAACGGCATTTTTCACACAAAATTTGATGTTTTTTTATAAATGTGGCTATTTTACTCCTACATGGAGTAATTTCTGCATGAGGAGTACTTTTTGGACTGGCATGTATACTTCTTGATGTGGTATTCATTTCATTCTGAAGCTATGTTTGAACAGCTTTGTAAATGGTTGGGGGGGAAGTTTACAGAACTTTTCTGCTGCATCAGTTATAAGATAATAGTTTTTATATGCTAGTGAGATGAAGGTATTTGGTTAGGAATAATAAATATGGGTAAGAGGTGGAGTGCATCCCAATCAAGCATGGGAGAGTATTGTTTGGGAATTAACTCCATTATTTGCACACATTGCAATACAATTATAATCAGTTTGGTCAAAATTACTTGTTATATATCGTTCATGTTATACATTAAACATTCACACTGAGAAACGGACTGGACTCTTCGACATCAAGGTCCATGCGATCATTACACTTTTTTTCAACAATTTGTGACGTTTCATACTATTTTTTAATGTTTTGAACGGCTCTTATGATGTATTTCAGCACATTTTCACAGGTACAAAGTTCGTAATGCGAAATAATTTGAATTATTTCGACAGTCTTTACACACAAATAAAATACTATACCATTAACACACTCAACATGAAACAAATCATTACAAATAGAAATAAACAACGAAATTGCTCAGAAATTTTAATGAAATTCAAGAAGCATAGTGTATATGAAAATGAATATATTCTTTAAATCAACACTCCAAACTTGCAGTTTCAGAATTATATCAGAACCTGACTAAGACCTCCGTTGTTCCTTTTGCTGTATATATACATATATAATCATATATTATTAAATTATACATATAACTACATATGTACATATATATATCTAAATATATACATATATATCTACATATATACACATATATATCTACATATATACATATATATCTACATATATACACATATATATCTACATAAATACATATATATCTACATATATACATACATATATCTACATATATACACATATATATCTACATATATACACATATATATCTACATATATACATATATATATATCTACATATATACATATATATCTACATATATACATATATATCTACATATATACACATATATATCTACATAAATACATACATATCTACATATATACATACATATATCTACATATATACACATATATATCTACATAAATACATATATATATCTACATATATACATACATATATCTACATATATACACATATATATCTACATAAATACATATATATATCTACATATATACACACATATATATTTAAATAAATACATATATATATCTACATATATATACATATATATGCAGCAAAAGGAACAACGGAGTTCATAGTCAGGTTCTGATATAATTCTGAAACTGCAAGTTTGGAGTGTTGATTTAAAGAATATATTCATTTTCATATACACTATGCTTCTTGAATTTCATTAAAATTTCTGAGCAATTTCGTTGTTTATTTCTATTTGTAATGATTTGTTTCATGTTGAGTGTGTTAATGGTATAGTATTTTATTTGTGTGTAAAGACTGTCGAAATAATTCAAATTATTTCGCATTACGAACTTTGTACCTGTGAAAATGTGCTGAAATACATCATAAGAGCCGTTCAAAACATTAAAAAATAGTATGAAACGTCACAAATTGTTGAAAAAAAGTGTAATGATCGCATGGACCTTGATGTCGAAGAGTCCAGTCCGTTTCTCAGTGTGAATGTTTAATGTATAACATGAACGATATATAACAAGTAATTTTGACCAAACTGATTATAATTGTATTGCAATGTGTGCAAATAATGGAGTTAATTCCCAAACAATACTCTCCCATGCTTGATTGGGATGCACTCCACCTCTTACCCATATTTATTATTCCTAACCAAATACCTTCATCTCACTAGCATATAAAAACTATTATCTTATAACTGATGCAGCAGAAAAGTTCTGTAAACTTCCCCCCCAACCATTTACAAAGCTGTTCAAACATAGCTTCAGAATGAAATGAATACCACATCAAGAAGTATACATGCCAGTCCAAAAAGTACTCCTCATGCAGAAATTACTCCATGTAGGAGTAAAATAGCCACATTTATAAAAAAACATCAAATTTTGTGTGAAAAATGCCGTTTAACCTCCAGAATATTCACCATTTAGGTGCAAAACAGCATTTTTACTGTAAAATACTCCCATTTCCATCTAAAATCGCATCAATTTTATTATAGTCACCCTCTTAGGGAAAAACCCTCATTTCTTTTTTTACTATAGACGCAACATTTTAGTTAATTTGATGACATACATGTGATGTAACAACACTTTGTATACACATTCATGTTCTAATGAACGTTTCACTATCTATCCTCAAACATTACCATCTGTAACAGAGTTGATGGGTTCGTTGTAATACATACATGCTCAGTGCAGATTACAATTATAAAAATCGAAATGATAGCATGGATCCATCTGTCGATGAGCCCATTGCATCTCTCAGTGTGAACATTTAATGAATAACATGAACACCATGCGAGTACAGCGACTAATTATTGCTCGAGCATATTATAACTGCCATGCAATGCGCGCAATACCCAAGTTAATTACGAAGCATCACTCCCCCCTGCTTGATGGGGCGCACTCCTTCTCTTTCCCATGTTTATTATTCCCCACAAAACACCATCATCTCACTAGCACACAAGAACCATTATACTATAAGCAATGCAACAGAAAGTTCTGTAAACCTCCAACAACCGACCACAAACCTGTTGAAACAAAGATTAATAATGAATTGAATGTCATATCATGAAGTATACATGTCGACCTGAAAAGTACTCCTCACTTATATCGAATTAAAAAAAATGTACTTAAAAGGATAGCTAATCGTCACATTCGGAGATATAATGTATGAGATAAATGAAAAAAAAAATCTTCAAAGATGGGGAAAAATTGAGTAAAATTGTGTGAAAGGTAGTAAAACACTAGAAAAACGATGTGAAATAACATAAATTGATGAAAAAATAGTGCAAAAAGGACCTAAAACAGAAGAACATGTTAAGAAATAGTCGAAAATAATTAGTAAAATTGTGTGAAAGGCACTAAAATCACCAGAAAAACGATGTGAAATAACATAAATTGATGAAAAAATAGTGCAAAAAGGACCTAAAACAGAAGAACATGTTAAGAAATAGTCGAAAATAATTAGTAAAATTGTGTGAAAGGCACTAAAATCACCAGAAAAACGATGTGAAATAACATAAATTGATGAAAAAATAGCGCAAAAGGTCCTAAACAGAAGAACATGCTAAGAAATAGTCGAAAATAATTAGTAAAATTGTGTGAAAGGCACTAAAATCACCAGAAAAACGATGTGAAATAACATAAATTGATGAAAAAATAGCGCAAAAGGTCCTAAACAGAAGAACATGCTAAGAAATAATGGAAAACTGGTTACAATTAGTTAGAAACGAGGAAAAATGATGTAATAGTGTTATAGCATAAGAAAATTGTAAAAGAAGAAAATGTTTATTACATGTCTCTGCAACGGCGAGTGAAACCAGGGCGATGAACGATGAAGTGCTGATTGATAAACGTTTATAGGAGTTCCTTGCTCCCGCCAGCTTAAAAGGAATGGTTACAGAGATGTTTAAAGATTTCCTTAGTGTACAGGGTATGTCTGTAAATGTGTTGGGAAAACGTTAAGTAAATGTCTCGGGTCTTACAGATTCTCTTGTTAAACGACTGTATGATAGTCTGTTGAGAATATTAAGTGGAACCTCCAGCAGCGGGTGGGCGAATACAAAAAAAAAATCATGTTGATGCATTAGATCAAGCGTTCAAAGATGTGACTTTTAAATCCCAATAATCAAATGGAGATCATGATTGCAGTCCTACAACGTTCAATGGCTGCGGCGATTGCTAAGCTGTATGTGTGCATTGCTGAAGTGGAAGGATTGAAAGCATAAATAATGATGGTTATCACTAGCAACGATCGAAATATTAAAGAGTTGTAAGAAAAAACCTAACAAAGATGATGAAAGAATGATGAAAATTGTGAGAAAGGTGGTAAAAACACTGGAAAAAATGGCATTAAATAGCAAAAATTGACTGAAACGGTGTAAAAGTATTAAAATGTAGGAAAAACGAAGAGAAATGTTGGAAAATTGGTTATAATTAGTCAAAAGTGATGAAAACGTTTACCACATGTCAATGTCACTGCTTTTACATCTAAAATATTGCAAAGGTAAAACTCAATGTCTAAGTTGTGAGGGTAATGTGATTATTCTTTGTTAACCTCTTTATCATGCACATATCAAACATAACAAAATATATATTTTTACCTCTCTCATTCTATAACTGTATCTGTACCTGTGTTCACGCATGAATGGATGTTTTCTACTAACACACTCATATATTTTACATGCATCCATACTCACCCACAAACACACATCATCTCGCATATAATGACAATACA
This sequence comes from Icerya purchasi, assembly GCA_039619475.1. Classification (NCBI taxonomy): domain Eukaryota; kingdom Metazoa; phylum Arthropoda; class Insecta; order Hemiptera; family Monophlebidae; genus Icerya; species Icerya purchasi. The sequence continues at coordinate 570,266,450 of CM077115.1, forward strand.
ATTTCACCATGCATCTCTCTCTTCATAATCATGAATTCTAATCATAGTCATCATCCTACATTTCAAAAATAATAGTATGAGGGAAATTTAAAGAAAAAATGTCAAATAAATCATCTTGGAACAATGCAAAGGGTGAGATAATAACTTTGCTAGCATGAATGTATATTTAGACTAATTTCATAACGTTGAATTGAATGATAATGGTATATAGCATGAACGGAATGGAATGAAGGATTCATTATGATTAAAAATGTGTTGATGTTTTGTATGACTTTGTAATAATGACAATACAGAAAAAACATTATGGATGATTGGAAAAAACTGTATGAGAGAATAATTGATTTTAGGTAATAAAATAGTATACTTCGATTAATTTTAAAACATGTTGTAGGATTTTTTCAGAAATGCACAAAAGGAATGTAAAGATTGATATATTAATTTTAATAGCATGAACAGATATTTAGATTAATTTCGTGTTATATTATTAAATTTTGAAGTTTGTTAGCATGAGGGAAAAGGAGTGGTTGCTACAGTATGAGTAAAACGAATCAAGTGTTTTCATAGATTAGTGATTATATAGAAGAAAAAATTATGTATGATCGGCTTTGTTATTGAAAAAATAGTATGCTTGGACTAATTTAAAAAAATGCATGATAGGTTATTGGAAGCATATGGTGTGTATTCATAGATGTCGTGATTGTATTGCTTTTGTCATGTATGGAAAATAAAAAAATTAAAAACACTACTACAATTTCATGATGGTAAAAAAAAAAAAATGAAAAAAAAAATGAATTCACGATGTAATTATGAGGAGTGACTTCGTCATGTATGTTTACAATAATATGTTTTCTATAGGTTAACTATTTGTGAATTCAGAAAAAAATTTGAATGATAAAAATGATATGTATGATAGATTAAAAAAATAATATGTTTGTTTTGAAAAATGAGTTAATGCCTTGTACAGAGATGATTAATTTTTTGGAAATGATAAAATATACTTAATTTGATTCTTAAATAATTATGCATGATTTGAAATTTGGAAAACTTGGAAGAATGGAACGAAGAGAATTTTTCTACAATTTCAGGAAAAACTATGTTACGATAAGTGACCATGAAAGAGATGTATTCGTGGTAATGAAGCAAGTAGTGTCTGTGGGCTATAAATGTATGTACGATATATTACAAAAGATTTGAACAAATGTTTGTGTAACAAATGAATAAAAATATAGTTGGGTTAATTTAGTAACACAGAGAAAAAATATTATAGTGTTGGCGAGGTTAGTAATGTATGTTTAGAGGTCTTGACAGTGGGGGCGCCAGTGGTAATAGTGGCGAGAATGAACGAAAAAAGAAAATAATAATCTTTTAGTCAACCTTTTTATGTTTGATGTGATAATTGTTCACAGATAGATACATGTATCTTCGACGTTTTTTATAATCAAGCTGTTGTTCTCGAGAATATATCTCCCACTCGTATGTTGCAACTCTGATCTGCTTGTGCTAGTTCGTTTTTTTTCTTTGAACATGCTGTGTCTCGTAAACTACTAGGTTTTCTACCTGTTGCTCTATTGATCAACACACCTCATGGACGAATTCTTCATCATGCTCATGCTCGTAACATGGTAGAAGTGATTTTATCATATCATCCGGTTTTAATCTATCTGTAGAAATGCATAAATGTCTCCAACACAACTTGGAAATAATGTAATTATCATTTCTTTGGTGGCTGTAATGAACAACTGACTTAAATCATTTATATTGAGATTATTCATAAGCTTCAGCGGATGGAAAACATGATCGTACCAGGCCTTCATTACCATAACGTTTTTCGCTGCACAATGAAAACTATCATTCTCATTATGATGTTTACAGGTTATCAAATTGCTTATATCAAAATACTCTTCATGTAGATTCTGAATACTATGTAGTCGAAAGACTTTATCCATATTAACGATTCCATAGTCTAAATCACTCAACAATTCAGACTTTTCGTTAAGTTCCATTAGTATAAGTTTAGCATATACCGTTAAAATATATATGCGAGCTCTCGGTTTTTGAGATATTATCGTGAATATATCGCGTGCCATAAATGTTTCTTCCCGACAGGGAAATAATGAAGGATTTTTCAAGTGATGACTCATCGAAGAACATTGTAAATGTGGCGTTTTTGATGAATGCCATGCTCTGCTTGGCTTATACAGTGTATGCAAACACTTTCCGCCAGACATATCAATCATTGCTAGTTCGGTTACTCGAAAACCATAATCACAATCTATATGGATGCTGATATCTACAAAATATTCCGCTATATCTGCTTGTTCTGATAATAATACAGGACCAATGATATTATGTACAGAAGATGTTGATCCTTCTGCTGTATAACCATCATCTGATTGCTGTGATTGAGGTGATGAAGTTGTATGCGAGACACTATCACTCGAAAATGAATTCTGAATAAATTCGTCGACTTTAATATCAATCGAATCGGTATTGTTATTCATGTTTGAATAATATTTTTAACTTTTTACTAAGAATGTAGAAAATTATTACTTTTAATGTTAGAGCAAACTTTTATTAATGCGTGAAGAACACAGCTTCAACAAATTCTACACGTTTAATGTAACACTAATACTGACTGCCTGAACAGATCCTTTCGAGATTCTAGCTCGATGCATGTCTTTGAAGAGGGCGGGTTGCACCAGAAAAACCACATTCCTTTGGTGAAAGCTGGTTGCATACGCAAATGAACGAAATTTACAGGTGATCTTTAGGTTATTGGTGTTTGTGTGTAGGTGTGTACATGTCAACCGGTTTTTCTACAAAAGATATGAAGGAGAAGATCCGGGCAGACTCGATGACCTTGACACAAGATCGAAATCAACGACATAGCAACATTCATGCAAGGAAATAAGCAGAGTACCTTTGAATTATGAGCGTATGCGGGCATATTGGGGGAAAATATGGAAGATATTGAAAAAAAAAAAAAATATTTAGAGTTTGAAAAAAAATGAAATAATCTTAAACTAACAGATTCGAAAAAAATTATTATGAATGATGAGAAAATCATTGTTAGCAGATGGATGCGTGGGAATGAATGGTATGGATTCACTGTAGTTTCGGGGGGGGGGGGGGATGTACTCATGAAAAATAATAGAAAAGAATTTAAATTTGTGTAGGGTGGATAGGGGAGAGGGAAAATATGAAACAGCGTTAAATAAAAATATACTCGAATTAATTTTTGAATACTTACGATTGGAAAAAGACTTTAGAGGGGAAAAAATATATTTTAGACTAATTCCATAATACATAGACATGAAAAATTATTATGAACAATATGAGGAATACCGTTAGAAGATGTTTACACAATCATACTAGTGAAGATATCAATGGATTTATTTTTAGAACCTGAGAAAAAATAAAATAAGAAAATTATCAACGGACGGAGGAAATGATTGGAAGCGAAAAAAATATAATTAGGCTGATTCTATAATATTAGACTTGAAAAAGTTATTATGAACGACAAGAGAACTACTGGTAGCAGATGAGTGCGAGGGAACATTATGTGCGAATGAAAGAGTGGCTAATACATTGACAGATTAATTTTTAGAATCGGAGAAACAAAACAGAAGAAATAAACAGAAGCGTAAAAGAAAAATATAGTTAGGCTAATTCTATAATATTTTGACTCGAAAATAAAATATGTACGAAGTGGTGGTGTGTATGTGTGTGTGTGTGTGTGATATCGCGGTGTTTATTTCGGTGGTGACGGAGCGTGCATGGAATAGTACAGTGTACCTTTGTACAGGTTAACTCAATGCTTGATATGTGTGCAAGAATGGACGGTGTGCTTTTGCAATGAACAGAGAATACGTAAAAATAAAAATAAAAAAAATATCAACGGATTAAGTATAAGATCGGAAGCGGAAAAAACGAAAAATATGTATCATGTGGCGGTGTATATGTGTGCGGGTGTGAACGTGTAGCGATCGTGAACAGGTTTCTATCGGTGGCGTATGAGAGTGAGCATAGATGATCGGCTAGTTAATTTCGAACGAACGACTGGAATTCACCTCACCTGGTGACAGTTTCAACTAGTTGCTGGAACATTTAAATATTTCCATTACAGCCGCGGTCGGGCTTACGTAATACATCTCATAGCAGCATACTCGCCCGCTCTCATTCGACTGATGGAACGATCAAATATTTTCTTTAAAAATAAAATTTAAAAAAAAAAATGTCGGAACGGAGCACGACTCGGAAAATTCCTTTAAAATTTGGGTTCTAAGTGTTGAGATTCAAACGTTTTTATCACTCTGGCAAAATTTTACCCCTCCCAACCTCGAAAAATGAAAATTAAAAAGTATGCTACATATATTACACGAAGAGTCATGTATAATACATACACATGATGATAGAAGGCGCGGGTATGGGAAAGCGAGTACACTTTCATGGCGGCTAAGGCTATGTTGAATATATGTGTGGAAACGGTGCGAGCGCATTTACAGATAGCAGTATGAACGGGGAATCGTGAAAATTTGAAGAAATTTTGGGGAAACTTGGGTGAATTTTAACCATATGGATACAAATTGGGGTGAACTTTCAGCACCTGTACGCTAATTGGGGTGGATTTTGTCTACCTTGATGGGAATTAGGGATCGAATTAGCAGAACTGTCCAGGAAAATTGGGGGGGGGGACTTGGGTTACATTTGATCGCATGGACATAAATTGGGGTAACTTTGGGCTCTAAAAGAGAAAATGGGGTTAATTTTTAGCACCCTGATGAGAATTTGGGGTGAAATTTCAGCAACCGTCCAGGAAAATTGTGGGGAACCTGGACACTCGGGGTACCTACCCCTGGGGAAAATCGGGGGAAACTTGGGGTAACTTTGGGCTCCAAGACAGAAATTGGGGTGAGTTTTGAGCAGCTGGACGCAAATTGGGGTGAGTTTTGAGCACCAGGGGACAAATTGGGGTGAGTTTTGAGCACCGGGGGACAAATTGGGGTGAGTTTTGAGCACCGGGGGCACAAATAGGGGTTGGTGACGTCAGAGTCGCCAGGTCCGCTATTTATACACTACTTATAATACTGTAAATGGAATGGTTGGCCAAGGAAAAATAAAAGCAGTGAAATTATTGATGAGAAATCAAGAATTTGAAACTTTATTTTCAATGGTCAGAGAAGATTGGACTGTAACTGAGAAAACCCTCAATGGAGTGGAAAAATTTACTTGTCAATTGTATCTAAATGGTTCAAAAATTGAAAGTGTGAATGAAGCACGTTACCTACTGTTTCGAAGCAAACAAGGGGCGTTTAATTCAGTGCAATTACCTCCCTGTCAGGATCGCTTTCATCAGCATGTTCTCAGAGCGAATTATCAAACAGCAATTTGAAAACAATGTCTCGAAAATTACCCCGCAATTCCAGACCCACAAGAAAATAGCTGGTTAATTGATGACACAGGAAATTTAACCATAAAATGGACGGTTGGATTGCCTGACCTCGAAATTGTTCTGGATTATCTGAGCTGCATGTGCACACGATCATGCAAGCTGCGCACCTGTACGTGCATGCTAAATTCGTTGAAATGCACACCTGCGTGTAAACTAGCAAATTGCGGCAACATGAGACCCGAATTACAAGAAAAAGATTATGCGATTGATGACGTTGATGAATTTTCAGGCAGCCATTTTGAAGATTAAACAGGTAAAAATTATTCTTGCCTTCATATGTATCTAGGTAATTTATATAAAATTATATCACTAATTTCAATGTTACTAAACTATAAAAGATTCTACAATATCTACACGCCGGTTCATTATAACGATAGAGGCCGAATGAGTCACGCATCGTAGTTAAAACGTACTTTTCACGACTGTTTTTCAGTACTAAAAATAGCATATTTCGCTTTGTATCATAGATAAAATTTTCGTTTAGATTTCATTGTAAAGCTTATACAATTATCTTCATGCTTTATTTGAAGCATTTCCCCCGAAAAATTAATTATCACTTGAGAGTAATTCGGGCTAAAGACATTTTTGAGAAACAAAATATTCTTCTTTCCACTATTTCACAAAAACTATTGGAGATACAAAAAAAAAATCTACGAAACAAAAGTTATTATAAATATAACAAGCTTTCGTTTGAAAAAAAGAAAATTAAAATCGGATGACTAGGAGCCGAGTTATGACGTAATATATGAATCGAGATGGCGGCCATCTTTGATTGGCCGCCATTTTGAAAAGCTACCGCTTCCAGATGTCCATAATACTTTTTTACCATCTACATGTGCCCCTCTAACTGGGATTTGAAGGAAAATTTGCCCCCCCCCCAAACTATAGTCCCCTATTCTATTCGGGCACATGGACTATTATAAGAAGAGCGCATACGGACCTGCAGATTCTCATTCATAATACAATACCGAATGTATGAACACGTGTAATAAATGGCAACACTCGAAAATACGACGATGAACCGAAAATCTTAGCCTACGGTAACTATTACAATTCCGGGACTTATAATTCTGTTAATAATCTCATAAATGTTTACTCATTTTCAAAAAGTGTAACTGTTCTTATATTCTGGTAAACTAAACCGGGCCACGAATAAGCACAGTTGTTACTTCAAAAACCAACGTCCCGCTTATAGTCTTCGTTAACTGCAATAAAATATAAAGGCTTTAACAGGGGAAAAAAATAAAAAAAAAAGCACTCCTCAACACATTTGAAAGTTCTACAGACACCCAAACTACTTTCTCAGCAGCTAACTTAAATTTAAGTTCATTTAATAAACTGAGTAACATTAACCAACTGAATGCTTCGATGTTAGAAAAAAATGCATATACCGCTAATAACTCGATACAAAGGCAACAGCGTAGAACCTCTGCAGTTGTAATTAAAAAATGACACAGAAGGTGTAAAATGGAAGTTGTTTTCTTTTTCGTCTGCGTCTATCATAAGTTCGTTTGTTAGTACGGAACAATTAATTTTGAAATCAGTTCACTTCCGGTACGTTTTAATCAAAAGTTCAATAATCAATTTGAATACAGTTTGCTCAATATTGAAAATGAGGAAATTTTTAAAAGACATTAAAAAACCAACGATGGGAATGATATATTAATAAAATTAAAAGATAAAAATGGTTTAATCGAAATAAGAAACGAATTATTTAAAAATAGCTACCTGGAATGCTAAAAAGGGGTAGCCAAGAAAAAAGGAACTAAGGAAACAACATTAGCAATCTAGATCCATCAATCAAAATAAAATTAAGTTAACCAAAAAAAAGTAAAAACCCTATTAGTTAAATTAAAAAACCGTAATTTTAGCGAATATGCATCCCCAAGCACGTGGCAGTGCATTATGGAAAGCTAAACGAAATTTCAAAAGACCCACAGAACCAGTACACCCATTAAGAAAGCCTGATATCGGCTGGGCTCATAATGATAAAGAAAAGACAAGAAAATTTGGAAAATATTTTTCCACAGTCTTCGGCCAAAAGTTTTACAATTGAATTTCTTCAATGTGGACACGTATGTTTTTCCCATTAAAAAGACTGTCTCTCCAGAAGAAATTGAAACTGCCAGTAAAAACACGAGTCCTAAAAAAACACCCGGCTATGACGTAAAAATAGCTAAAATGCTAAAAAAACTGCCATCTAAAGGATTGGTTATGCTAACCTGTATATAGAGTTAATGCAGTGATAAGAATGGCATACTATTCCATTCAACTGAAGTTTTTCCAGATGGCAGTGATAGAAAAAAAAATAACAGCTAAATCACCAACAGAATTGAAATGATACAAACTGATCGCTTTGTCACCCATAAGTTCCAACCCGTACGAAAAATTGATATTAAAAAGATTAAATGACGGATTTAGAACACTAAGCATTCAACGATCCAGCAGATACACAGAGTCGCTTAGAAAATAGAAAATGGGGTCTGGAAGAAAATAAAGTCTGAGATCCGTCGGTATCAGCCAGGATGATCTCGACAAAATTCATAAAGTAAGAATTCAATTTTCACACCAGTACTACGAATTAATTAGTTCACTTTTGCAAGAGAGACACTTGAAGGCAAAAACAGGTAATGAAGTATTCGATATACATCCCGTGCCTGCTACACTTCTAAAACGACGATTGAAAATTAGGACCAATATTTTATCTAAAACATACAGCTGATCTCTCAGTGCCCATTGAAAGTTTAGCAACCACATTCGCTGATCATATAGCTATATTTCATGAAGCAGTGTCACTGTCCTAATAATGTTAGTAAAAATCTACAAAACTCATTAAATGAAATATCCGCATGGTGCTGGCAAATAAAATGAATCAAGATAAATCTAAACGAGTAATTTTTACAAATTGAAAGATCATACTAAAGGATATAAATATGCCAATGGCAAAATTTTGCGCGCCAAGTGGCAATGCTAAATACTCGAACATACGCCTACACAAAGAACTAATACGGCAAAAGCATATTCAAACCAAAAAGAATGAATCGAGTTTAAAAATTCGACAAATGTACTGGGGCTAATTGGTCGCCATTCAAAAATATCTTTAAAAAATATAATTATAATGTATAAACAAATATTAACTGCTAACTGGAAATATGGAAGTTAAATGTAGGGTTGCAGTGAACGGTTCCAGAATACGAAACATTAAGAATTTCGGTAAATGCTCCATGGTTCATTTCTAATAAAACTCCACACAGCAATCTGGATGCTCCGAATGTTGCTGATGAGATAACAGTAGAAAACATACTAAGATACAAACAAGACGGCAGTTACCCAGCTCAGCAATTCAACAGAACTACGTCGGTCGCAGAGAATTAAAATTATTTCATTTGATCAAATAATTCTAAGATATTCATCTTAGGCACTTCTTTGCTGGAAGGAGTGCCACTCGAGTAAATCCGGGCATCGCAACTTTTACTAATAGCTCAACAGATAGGTAGAGAATTAAACAACCTCATATAGATATAATAGAAAAAATTACCTGTAACCGACCGAAAAAGCAGAAGAGAAATACGTAAAATGGTAAAAAAAAATGAACACCAAATATATGATTTTTTTTTTTTTTTAAATTTAATATTACAGTGAAAATCACTTCATCTTTTGTTTCCTCCATTTCTAATCGGTTATTTTCTTTTTTTCCCTCATTAACGTGGAGCAATACCTGTAATTAGTTTGTTACTCGTGAAGCGTATTATTTGTTGCGTTCATTTCGAATAGCTTCTAAAATTTGAAAATTAAATTATTATCGTTCGGAGTAATTTACACACGTTATAAAGATCACGATGGAAAAGAAAAATTCCACCATGTACATATATATCGTACGTAAAATTATTACGGTAAAACTAGAATATATACTAGTTCTTCTCACAACTTTGTAACATGTAAAATACATACGATTTTCAATAAAGAAATGGGGTAAAATTAAAAATAGTCCCACCCTATAGGATGAAAACCAACACCTGTATACATTTCAAGTAGCACTTTATATGTATATTTTAGAATTCGATAACCGGCCAGATACTGTATTTTCTCGAACTCCAGGGCGGTTTTGAGTAGTTGGACAGACCTCTACAGTATCCGCCTTTGTGCAGTTTTCATAAAATCATGGCACGAAATCTGCTAAAAGGGGCTTATGAAATTAGGGGAAGAGCAACCACACGCAACGAAAGTTAGGTGCACTATAACGCGACTTCGGCACGCGCCGACGAGACTACTCTGAAGAAAATTTAACAAGCGCAAAACGCAGGAAAAATGTATGCTGATTCTTCTGCAGTATAAAAAATTGATTTATCGGCACATCCCCCCCCCCCCCCTATCAGACTGTGAATGCAGTTTTTTTTACTAGACACTCAAATAACTCCGCTACCACATCCCCCGAAAATAGTCGAGAAGATTGCAGGCAACTCGGTGATCCACATCATGACCACTCTCTACCGGATGTTGCAAATCTCGATAAAAATTTTCTCGAAGAGCACTGAAATAATGGAACACCCGCCATATAGTTTCGACCTTGCACCGTGCGATTTCCGGTTGTTTCCTACGCTGAAGAATGTAAGTTCGCCAACAGTCAAATGCAGTTGTTCCCGCTGGCCAGCAATTTTCAAATCACTTCCGGATGCCGAAATGCGCAAAACGCGTTCACAAAGAAATGGATGGAACGCGTATGTATATCTTTGTATTAGCAAAGAGGGAAAAAAAAAAAAAACCATAGAAATTTAAGCAATTTTTATTAAAAATTTTCCCGAAAAATTGCACAATTTTTTCGAATTGTAGGAGGGTAACAGCATATAGAAAAACCGCATCTAATTCGTAGACTATTTAACAGAGGTGGATGACCTTTCGTTCATAAGCTAATGAACTATACTCCATATACATACTTTGCATTTCGATACATAAGTAATACAGTTCATTTGCACAGGGAACCTATTGACAGTCATTTTTGCACAATAAATACATAAGGTAAGACACACCCACAGGCGCACCAAAAAAAAAAAAAAAAAAAAAAAAAAAAAAGTAAGAAAGTTTCTAAACTAACTGTAATTGACGGTGAAATGTTTCCTGAAATAAACTGTTACACATTTCATTCTTATTCTATAATTCGAATAACTTTATATCGATAATAATACAAGTAAAATATATATACCGTTAAATTCAAAAATAAAATTGTTTCTTACAATTAACTTTCTCTCTATAAGTAATAAATGGGAATTGTAAAAGTAAAATAAACAATAAAAAATTATTTAACGTAATACAAAAAGCGTAATGTAAAAAAAAAAAAAAAATTACAAACTTCAAAATGAAATTTGCGGTTTGCCTTATTGCAAAAAAAAAAAAAAATAATAGACAACTCCGCGAAGGAATATTACGGGTTCAATCAATACTTCTAGGTCAGAAATATTAAAACAACTGCATACGGCATAAACATGATAAAAACGATTAACCCCACTTTCATTTCTTGGATCACAAACAAGTTCAGCTGGGAATGATATAATTTGTCAAATTATTACAAGATCATTGATACGAAATAGGCTAAAATTCTTCCGCGTCATATCATTAATTTTCTAAACAAAACGCCCACACACACACGCACACATTTATATAATTAAATTAAAACAGAATAATTTTATTTTAAGATATATTTTAGTCACTTTGTCTGTTAAATTTTAGTTTTATCCGTGGACAATTTCTGAAAAGAAATTTACTTAAACATTTTCATTTTGTTACCTGCGCACTATGTTAGTGTATTCAACGGTATTCCAAGGTAAAATGCATTTTTCACACGTAATTAATTTATCGCGATCATCTGTACACACTGGCACACACTAAGCATTTTTCGCACTGATTCCTTTACGTAATATCAGTCATAAAACACGTGCATTCCATGCGAATGCACATGCGCTTCCCCACATTACAATAATTAGTTACCGTACGATTTCTTTGTCCCGTTCTCCTAAAACTAAAAAAAAAAACACACTTCGCTTCATTTTCTGAGAACCATTTAACTCGCGTAATATCATGAACTTGATCATTTTTATTCACTGAATTAATTACAGCCCCAAAAATGAAGTAAATAATTACTAAAAACTAAAAAAGATGTACGTTAGTCGAACACTAACGGCGTTAGAAGTGAACTTTTTAGGAAATGCAATAAATTTTAAACGAGGAAACAAAAAAAAAAAAAAAAAAAATACATTGAAGTAAAGAAATTTACTTAAAACTATAAAACAGGAATGATTAGTAATATAAATCAATAACGATGTGCAGATAATTTCGAACTAAACACTACAGAAGTATTGGATGTACTAATTATATACGTATATGTAACAATATTTTATGTAACAATAAATATAGTGAAACTTTTTTAGTGTTTTTAATTTCGAGGTTATCTGCACATTATTACTGATTTTTATTACAAAATAGTTTTAAGTAAATTTTCCTTCACTTTCAATGCATGGCCGTAGGCAGGAGGAGTGTTTAGCCCCCCCCCGCCACGAAATGTTTTGGATTTTATTTTTTCCTTTCCTTTTTATTGTAAATAACAGAAAATACAGAGGAGAGCGTTTTACCAATCGGTTTTTCTGTACTCTTCTTAACTTCCTGTTTCAACTTATTTTCTCATTTATTAATTCTGTTTATGCAAAGATGGGAAGAGACTTTTTTGCTTCATTATTGTATTAATATAGTTTATAGTATTTCGAGTATTGTTTCCGTCTTCAAACCAGTGTTCAAATGCATTGCTTGTCTCGAATAGTTACTTCGTACTTGTTTAAATGCTAAACATTCTAAACACGGTATGGTCCGGCGTATCTATTTTAATTTCACATACTTTTCAGTTATCATTGTTTGATACTTTGAATCTTTTAAGGTATGTCTGAAAATCTCCATGACCGGTTATGAACTGTGTTAGAAAATATTTTGTATCTTATTATTATATTTATAGAAATAATTAAATAAAAAATATAAAAAATGTAATATCATGTTATTTAATGTTACGTATTGCGTATTGTTCGGAATGCTTCCCGAAATGAATTCCTGTCTACGGTCCTGCTTCAATGTATTTTTTTTGTTTCCTCGTTTAAAATTTATTGCATTTCATAAAATGTTTCACTTCTAACGCCGTTAGTTTTCGACTGACACTCAGTTTTTTTTTGCGGTCTCATTGATAATAACTAAAAATAAATACCACAAATTTCATAATCTTTATCTCCACTGTAACTTTTATTTGAAAATGGAAATAATTGACTTATGATAACTATAATGAATTTAAGTATCTTGAAAAAACAACATCCCAGAAAGTTCTATGTTGCGTTGTTTTTATCTAGAATTTATATATTTACCACAGTAAACGTTTTATTCAAATTTTCTATTTACTATAAAACTAATATTTTTTTTACCTATGCCAGTACACATTTAATTTTTTCGTATACTTTTTTCTGTCTCTCTCGATCTACGTTCCAGTGAACTTACATTAGAAAAGGACAGGTAATTTAACAGATTTAGTTAGCTTGATGAGTTTACTATCTTAAAACCCGTAGTGCCCCATAATAATTTCAAAAGGTACACTTCACGTTTTTATAAATAAAATCCCTTTGTTAACCTGATGGATAAATATCTTCGCTGGATCTGCGCCGTGTTCTTAATAAACGGCGGAATTTTAAAAAAAATATTGCAAAATTAATAATACACACGACCTGTTTTAACAACTTCTTTTTTTTTTTACTTTCTCCATTATAGTTTTCTTATATAACTCATAATTCTTTCTTTACGAATTTTATTTAAATTTTAATTAATGAATTTTACGGTTTTGAATACATTAATGATATGAACACCACCGATAACACACTGAACTATCGTTTTTAGTTTAATTCTTTTTCGCAAAAAAATATCAATATTCAATGCGGAATTTGTTGTTGTTATGAAATCATGTGACAGCAGAACTGATAAATTGAGCGTCACATCGTGACGCCATTTTTTCCAAATTCTTTTAATGTTCCGACTTCTTCGATGAATTTTTCTAAAATTTTCTTTCATACAAACCTTGTCCTGACAATTACGAACACAACAAAAGACAAAAAGACAGCCAAATCGGTCGAGCCATTCTCAAATTATGATATTTTATGCATGCGCAATTGATTTTTATACATACATACAATACTATTAAAGGAGCCCGTCGAAACCCGACGAACGACAGAATTCCCAACCACGATCTGAATAACATATACTGGAATAATTTCTTTACTGTGGCGCCATCTATCGGGAATAATGGTAATTGGTGTTTTGGCGCTAGTTGGCCGCATTTTCGATCAATTTTTATTAATTTTATAATTTATTTATTTATTTTTTTGATTTTGAAGTTGCCTACACTGTTTCCCCCAACCCTATAATTAAACTCTCCTTGATTTACTATCTTAGTCTATCATTTTGTTGCTTTCCGCTGTCACTTTCGAATTCACATTTGTTTATTTAATATCCTATCTTTTTCTTTTACCCTTATTTAAAATTATTAAGATTAATTTTCATATTGTATTCTTCTTCTTTTTTTAACGATTATAGACGTTTGCTTACATTTTATTTATTTTATTCTTTCTTCAATATTTGTGACATTATTTAAATTGAAATTTAGTTAGAATGACGGCGTTTTTTATACGGGGCAGCTATCTTGAAGGGATGGCGTCGATTATTGTTCCTATGACCGATTGCTTTTCTTGGAAACAGCTTAATTTTGAAACAAGTTCAGTCAAGCATGAGATTTCATGCGCTGAGGATTCAGTATGAAAGTTAACAATGACTATAATTATTTTGTATGTAAAATAATTTGTTTAAATAAACTTCCATTTTTATTTTATTATTTTAATTTAATATGTTAATAAATTTCAGAGATCTTTTCTAATAATAATTTAAAACAGTAAAGAAAAATAATAATTTGAATCGAAGGCTTAGACTAATTTGAAGTGCAATGTAATGGTTATGAAGAAAAATTAATTAAATCCTTTTTTTGTTTATTTAATTTTTATTTATTTTTGTAAATTATTGGTTTAGATTTAATAATACTAATATTAGGGTTTCATGATTTTTTAAAATGTATAATTTTGTTAATCCCTACAGCTATATTTCTTGAATAGCCGACCGTTAAAGACATTTAATAAATATATAAACGAAAACACGCAAAAAATATTAATTAGAAATAATATTAATGCTACGATCACTCTGCTGCGGCTGCTAGAATGTTGGTGCTCCCTGCTGGCCGGGTTGGTGTACGTTGGTGATTGCATTCTGGATTCTCGGTGAATGGGAGGGGGAGACATGGTAATCGAAATTATAGTTTACGAATTTTGTAAATGTCACTAATTTGAAAACCGAATTTCGAGCCGATTCGTTTACTAACACCTTGTTGGATCAAACTTCTTTCGGTTGCAAGACGAACTGGTTACTTTACTAAAAAATGTCGATATAGTTCCGCGATGTGACCCAAAAAATTCAAACAGTCCCTCCCCTCTAGTGCCGCAAGTATTAAAGCTAAAAATTTTGAATACGGTTAAACATATGCGCTTCGACATATAATTCTCAAGTTTGGAACATCAAGGTTTGAAAGTTTCGTTAAGGAAATAACTTATAAAATTTCCCGCTTTCGGCGCCCCGGAGGTTTTATTTTAAAGCTGAAGAACTGAATGTTTCAAACCAGAGAAGTATACGTGGAGTTGCATATTTTCTACCTTGCTCCAAATTTATAGCTATAATACTTGCGTCGTAAGAAGGGGCTACAAATTAGAGCTCGCGCCTTTTTGAACTTTTCGGCAACTTTGAAAGTTTCGTTAAGAAAATGAAATATGGTTTCGTTCCAACAAATAGAGATCTTTCTAATGATATATCACAACCCCAGGAAAAATTTTTTTTTCAAAATTTTGAGCTTTGGGTCCTTGAGGGTCTAATTTTACAGCTGGAAACCTGGATATTCCAAACTAGAGAAATATACGTAGAAGCGAATATTTTTAACCGTGTTCAAAATTTTTAGTTGTAATATTCGCTGCGCCAGGGAGGGAGGCGGTGACACGTCATTTTTCGCGCTTTTTTAAACTTTACGGCAACTTTGAAAGTTTCGTTAAAAAAATGAAATACAGTTTCGTTCCCGACAAACAGCGATTTTTCTAATAATATATCACAAGCTCAAGAAAAAAAATAATTCTTTTCAAAATTTTGAATTTTTGGTGCCCCGAAGGTCTTATTTTAAAGCTGGGGAGCCGGTTGTTTCAAATAAGAGAAAGTCGCATATTTTCTACCTTGTTCCAAATTTTTAGCTATAATACTCGCGTTGCAAAGAGGGGGCTGCAAATTAGAGCTCGCGCTTTTATGAACTTTTCGGCAACTTTGAAAGTTTCGTTAAGAAAATAATGTACGATTTCGTTCCCCACAAACAGAGATCTATCTAATGATATATCACAAGCCAAGTAAAAAAAAAAAGCGCCCGAGGGTCTATTTTTAAAGCTGGAAACCTGGATGTTCAACACTACAGAAATATACGGGGATCCGCATGTATTGTACAAAATTTGTAGCTATAATACGCGCAGCGTTATGGGGGGGGACACGTCATTTTTCGCGCTTTTTTGAGCTTTTCGACAACTTTGAATGTTTTGATAAAGAAAATGATATCGGATTGTGTTCCTGATAAATAGCGATCTTTCCACCAATATATTACATGCTCGGGAAAAAAAATATTTTTTTACAAAATTTTGAGCTTTCGAAGCCCCGGAGTTTTATTTTTAAAGCTGGAGACCTGGATGTTCCAAATTATAGAAATATACGTGGAAACACATATTTTTAACCATGTTTAAAATTTTTAGCTGTAATACTCGCAGCGCTAGGGGACATGCAATTCTTCGCGCTTTTTTGAGCTCTACAGCAACTTTGAAAGTTTTGTTAAGGAAATAAAATATGGTTTCGTTCCCGACAAATAGCTATCTTTTCAATGATATATCACATACCCGAAAAAAAAGAAATATTTTTTTCCAAAATCTCGAACTTTCGGCGCCCTGAAGGTCCAATTTTAAAGCTAGAAACTCGGATGTTCCGAACTAGAGAAATATACGTGGAAGCGCATATTTTTAACCGCGTTTGAAATTTTCAGCTGTAGTACTCGCGGTGCTAGGGGTGGGGGACACGTCATTTTTCGCGCTTTTTTGAACTTCACGGCAGCTTTGAAAGTTTCGTTAAGGAAATGAAATACGGTTTCGTTCCCGACAAATAGCGATCTTTCCAACGATATATCACATGCCTGTGAAAAAAAATATTTTTTTACAAAATCTCGAACTTTCGGCGCCCCGAGGGTCCAGTTTTAAAGTTGGAAATCCGGATGTTTCAAACTAGAGAAATATACGCGGAAGCGCGTATTTTTAACCGCGTTCAAAATTTTCAACTACAATACTCGCGGCGCTAGGGGGGTACACGTCATTTTTTGCGCTTTTTTGAATTTTTGGGCAACTTTACATAACTTTTGTACCGTCATTTTCTGATGTTATGAAAGTACTCCGACATTTTAGTTTATATTTTGAATTTCAGCGTTATAGGTTTATCGGGTGACAAGTTATGATTTTTTAAGTGATTTTTGAGGTCGTTTTATGTACCATATTATCTATTCTTGACGGTTTTTTAGGTTTTTTGCCGCCCAGGAGAATCGGTCATCTTTAAGTTTAGTTTTAATTGTAACTTATGTTCCAAATTTGAAATTTATAAGTCAAGCCGTTCGTGAATTATTGATTTTTATTTGATATTTTTGTCATTTGTGTACCATCTTATTAGGATTCCGTTCATTATATGTATACGGAATCCTAAAAAGGCTCGCATGTGTAGTTAGCCTTTTGTATATATTTTTGTGGCATAGATGTATGGAAAAACTTGCTAGTTTTCATTATATTTTTATTTTTATATTAAAGTACGTGAACGTTGTTCTTTTAAATTATTATTGTAATAAGACTTCAGTGGTCTGAAGTTATTATATTTATTTGAGGATTTGCAAAGGTTAGTTGCATCGCTTAATATCTGTTTGAAAAGAAATGATATTTTTTTTACAAATTCTGAAAGTCTGAACGATTTTATTTCCGCATTCGTTTTTACGAATATATAACAAAGTAATTACTCGCACTTAATTATTTCGGTACATTACTCGGTTTTATCTATTTTACAACAGTTATTATTCGATTAAATTAATTTTAGTTTAAGGGGTTAGGTGGGTTTGAAAATTTCAAAAAATCAATTTTTTTTTTTTTTTGTCTTACTATATAATACAATATGTCTAGAATATTTTCCCAGAATTTTAAATCGATTGGAGTAAAATTCTAAGAGATAGAACCTTCGGAAGTTCCGCCCGTCAGGTCATGTCAGCCTGGCGCGTCGCAGGTATATCGAGGCAACTGCTTAGCTATTGTTTGTTTATCTCTCTCGCTTGCTTTCAATTTCTAAGGGCAATTAGTTTTTTAAATTTGGACTCGTCCGTAAATAGTACATTATGCCAGAACGTTTCGTTGTGCGAAAGTTATTTCTCGGCAAACCGAAAGCGCTTGTTTTGGTTGACTTCACTGGTATATAAGGTTTACAGCGTGCAGTGCCTGAATTATATCATCCTAAATTACGAATTGCATTGCATACCGTTTGACCACAATCCCGCAGTTGTATAACCAGTTTGGGGGCACTTACCCGGGGGGTTTTCCCCACTTCTCGGTAGATAGAACGCCGGTCATAGGCCGTTAACTTCTCTGCTGCACCTATATACTTCGTATTTTCATCCCGTTTATAACGTAAAATAATATCGGAAACCGTACTTCTGGGAATGTTCACTAATTTCGAGATCTGCCTGAATGGCTTACCGCGTACATCACTCAAAATTACTAATTGATGCATTTCACACGTGGTGTTCTTTCCCGAACGAGACATTTTTCATTATTCACCGTTTTGATTCGCACCCAAAATGGACATATATGCTGCAATTCGCTTGTATTGCTGAAAAATGAATAAACAATGACTGAGCGGGATATTATTACTCATATTTTTGAGAAACCCGACCTTATACTGTCTTGTATGTCCGTGCATTCGAAACATTTCTGCTGTGTCCGGATTTTAATTTTGCCTACATACATGCAGTTTTTTTATAATTTTGCTCAGCATTAGGTGTTTTTTTTCTTTTTGGTTTATTTTCTTAGCATTTCCAATATGTTCCGTAATTCTCAATGCCGAACCTTATGGTGAAAGTTTTGTAATAAACAAGAAAGAATACGTAGGACATGTACAAAAGAGGATGGGCACCTGCTTGCGCGATTTGGTCAATAAGACAGTTGAAGAAAAACAGACCAAGACCGGTAAAACAACTAGAAAAAAAATTCTTTCTGGCAAAGAGGCAAACTTAATGGAAAATAGATCGATAAATTAACAGTTTATTACGACCTGGCTGTAAGAAGAAACTGTGATTCGGTACAAAATATGAAAGACGCTATATGGGCAACTTACTTTCATTATAACTCCACAGATAAAAACCCACAGCACGACAAATGTCCAAACGGACCTGATCCATAGTGCGCTTGGCAGAGTGCTTCGACTATGAGCACGCTTTCACCATTCAAACACGATTATGATCCATTATCAAGTGACGTTTCATCAGCTATCAAGCCCATTTACGAAGAAGTCAGCAAAGGAGATCTTTTTGAGCGGTTGAAAGTTTGAACCAGTTAATTTGGAAAATTAGTCCAAAAATACTTCCTGCTGGTTTAAAAATAACCCAGATTGTTGCATTTGTCGCTGCTGGCACTTTCAACGACGGAATCTCAACTTTATTACTTTTTATGCACGGTATGGATTTAAAACTTGGCCGAAACTGCCACGAGTATGCCCAAAAAGAGGATGAGAATCGCATACTCATAGCCGAAAAAAAAGCTGACGCTGGGACTGAGAAGTAAAAATTCGTCACAGGCAAGAGCAAAAGGGTGCCCTGGATATTGCGGCTGCAGCAGGTTCTTTACTTGATGGTGCCGGAATCGACGATTCTAGGGAAGTTGAAAAAAAAAAAATTTTCTGCGTGTTATTTCAATTTAAAACTTTAATCGCGTTTTTCTCGAAACTCTATTTTTGAAATCGGTTGTCATGATTTCTCAAAAAGTTACGAACCGATCTTGTTGAAATTTTGCACACTTCTTCAAGATAACATTATCTAGTGCTTGAACGAAGGATTTTTTTTTTTTTTCATTACAACTAATTTTACAAGGCAATACGTGTGCAAATTGTATCAAAAAATGGGTATTTTTTCTTCACAACTCCGCTAAAAACTCAAATTTTAATTTTTTCCTTTTTCCTTCGTCCAAGCACGAGCTATACTCATATACTAACAGAAAATATTTGTTTTTTTAATTTCGGATAAATCTGTCATGAGTTATCCTGACAACGGCGAGAGAACCTTTTTTTGAGGGGTCAGGGGAAGTGAGGTCCCAATGGCTGAATTTTAAAAATTTTTAAATGAAAATTTCACAAAGTAGTTGTCAAATGTGTATCTTTGATATGTTAAATTGTTTGAATAAAATATATCATTTGATATATTAGAAAAACACTTTTAAAAATATGTTTTTTTTGAGCCTTCGAAACCCACCTAACCCCACCTAGTCAATGGACATGTTATATCCACTATTGCTTTCAAGATATTGTAGAAAATGTTTCTCTAAAAACAAAATTCCGACTTCAAGATTTATTATAAAAATGTAATTAAAATGCACTAAAAATTAAAAAATAACTATTCAATGAAAACTATATTTCAGAGTGACAAGGGCGTCGCCAGCCGATGAGCCAGGGAGGGGAAAGATGATAGAAAGAGGAAATGAGTTATAGGAAAAATAAAATTTATAAGTTGTAAAGGATTAATATTTTATTAAACAAGAATAAAATCTTAATTAGAACATAAGTTTTCCAAATTGTCCATGATTACGCGCCTATGAATACTCATTAATGCCAGTTGATTAATAAGTTTCAAGGCTCCAGGAAGCAGCTGCCCCCTGCCCCCCGCTGGCGAAGCCCGTGCAGAGTGATATAATTTAAGATGATATTATCGTAATTATTATACAACATTAACGTTTTAGAATCGGCACCAAATAAAAATTACAATATCTAGAAACAATTTAATGAATATTTATTGCAATTTTTAATTATCATTGTAATATGAATTTGATACCGACTCCAAAAAATTAATGTTGTATAAGAATTATCATAGTATCACCTTAAGGTATATCACTTTAAAATATATGTTTTATTGAATAAAAAGTTAATGTTGTATAAAAATTATGATAATATCTCCTTAAGTTATATCACCCTGTAATATATTTTTCATCAATAATTATTTTTTACTTTTTAGTGCACTTTTATTCAATTTTTAAAATAAATCTTAAAGTCCGTAATTTTTTTTTAAAAAAACATCGTATTCTGCAATTTATAATATTATAGTTAAATTTTTTTAATGCTAATCATTCCCCATATTTTATGCTTAAAATAGATAAATAAAAAAGTCGTTTTTTTTATTTTAAGCTGCATTTCTACGGTAAAAAGATCAAAATGTATAGTTGCTACCTTTATTTAAAGCTAAATTTCCATGGTATTTGGCAAATTGATAATACTCGTATTTGAAATCAATTGCCTTTGTTATAGTAATAAGAAATTATCTAAAGGGACCACTTTTTTCACGTTTTTTGACGTACTCAGCTTATATTCCCGATTTTCATCAGGACTCACATGATACCATCACTGAATGGCATATTTTCTAAGGGACAACGAATCAGTAAAATCGATCTACATGAATACAAGTTATGCATGAACAAACATGAAAAAAAACAAAAAAATGAGCCGTGACGAACGTATAACTTTCATTTTGGAAGCCATTAAAAGGGAAAATAAACTTTCCTAGTTACTATACAAAAACGTAGAATATAATAGGCACTTTTACATTTTATGCGCCAGTAAATAATTTCATTTTTAAGCAATCATTATACTGAATAAAACTGTCAACAAGCGACCTGTATAGTTTAAATGTTATTAAAAAAGATAAAAAACCAGTCATTCTTTCAGTATGCAGACAAGAAACGATTTAGATAAAAAAAAAAAAATTACTTCCAATTTCATACTTTCTTTAATTATAATCATGCATCTCCATTAAATGTCAGCATTTACTTCCTTCAGACTTATTATTTTTGGTTAATATCTATTTTTTTTCGATTATTCTACATGACATTACTGTTTGCAATAAAATAAACACTTATTAAGCATCATACATAATTATATCTATAGATTTTTAAATTAATAATAAAATAATTTATTAAAAAATGCAACTAATTCATATTTTCAGAGAAAGCATTCAAAAAATCGATTTTCAATCACGTAATCGATATTATTTACAGTTTTACTTGCTTTTCTTATATCAGGGGCGTAGTGTCAATGGAAGCGATGGAAGCGCCGCTTCCTCTAACAAATTAGTACGAAATTGTTTTTTTAGAATATCCGCGAAATGACTATGAGCCTCAGAAAGAAAATGAAGTAACTTTCTGAATTTAAGTGTCAAAATTAAAAATTACTAGAAAAAAGCAACGTCAGATGAAAGAGCTTCTGCAGGAGCAAGTGACAGAAATAGCTACACGCTTATTATTTTATGTTACTACTGGCTAGAGTTGTCCCTGAACGGCGATCTGCTGCGTACATATGATAGAAAAAGGTTGCACGTTTAGTAACAGCGGAACTGGAAGCGATGGTCATCGGTCGCACTTTTCAGTCTACACTGAAATACCGGCTTGTTAATCTTATTCGTGCCACAAATACCAATGTTTCAGTCTGTTAAAGTGCATATACTTTCGAAATTGGAGTTACATACAATAGTATTATTGAAAAACTTTCACTGATCAGTTTTATTTCATTCAGTTTTTAAGAAAAAATTAATATTATTCAAAATGGTAAACCAACACCTAGTTTAGAAAATTTGATTACAAAATCAAAAGGTATGTAAAATATTCCCTTCTATAATTTATCAAACTTTTCTATGTATGTAAAATATTTAACCGACATTTTCAAACAAATTTATACACAACAATGCCATGATTATGCGGTTGTGAGAAAGATAAAAAATTGTTCTGTTGGGCTTGCCTCTTCTATTTAAGTAAGAAAAAAAATGTATGGAATGCAAATGGATTTGACTTGATTCAGTTTTTGGGGAAGACAGAAAGCTGCGGTGAAAGAGGATATTTTTAAAAATTATTGATGTTATGCAAACAAATATGTTTAATAATAGGGGTTTAATGATGTAACAAAATTAAAATTTTTAAATCTCTTAAATATAAAAAATGTTTTAAATTCTCAATAAAATTTTCTGGAAGAAAACTTTTTAAATTTAAAACAGAATTATGGAAACTTTTTCGATCTTGCAAGTTTAAAAGGTGTACTTTAAAGATTCTAACATACCTATATAAAGACATTGGGATGCATCTTATACTTGACTGCTTCAGATCTAACAGAGATTTTTCCAAAAGTGTATACAAGCTTTCTGATTTAATAGCCACAATTCTGGCAATCACTTCGTCTGCAGAAAGATCGTTCTCAGCAGTGAAACGAATAAAACGTATTTAAGATCGGTCGTGACTATCTTCATTAGCTCTTTTTAGTATTGAAAAATAATTATTATCAAACATTAGGAAACGACCATCTTTTCGTGATGATGTAATAGACACTTTTGTAAACAAGAACTGGTAAATCAAATTAATTTACAAAAAAAATGAGGCATTTTGTTCCTTTTAATTAATTTTCATTTCTGTTCTGATTTAACCGAATTTTACGCATGCTTATTTTTATGTAAAAAAAATATTTAATTGTAGCACTTCCTTAGTTCTGAAATTCACGCTACGCCACTGGCTTATATGTATTTCTTCGGTATCTTTCTTCTACGTTTCCAATGGTATACATGGGTGTTTTGGTTCCAGAAATTTTTCACGAGTTCCCCTCATGAAATTTTCATCGGTTTAGGTTTCATGTGGTCTTTTAGTAATTTCATTAATATATAATTTACTTTCTTAGTAACCATTATCAAAATCACTAATACTTTCAACAGTGTTCATTTCCATTTTCAGTTGCTGATAATTTGTTCATATTATTCTTATAATATCTAAAAAAGTATTATTATAATTATGCATATTTTCTCCTGAAATTTCTTCCGCTCATGTCGATTTAACTCCAAGTTTTACTTCATTCATAATAAAAATAGTTAACTTCAAATACGTATATCTTAATTATTGCTACTAGTTAAATGAACTGTTTTAAAGTTAGGCTCTAAACGTATATCCCTTTTGTAAATAAGTATAACTCAGTTTACATTTTCAATTTATATAATTAAGAATTTGTCCGATCACATTATTTCCTATAAATAGGTTATTATTTTTCAACCGTCTAGTATTTCATCACATCTCTCAATTATTTAGCTGTATAACTTTCGGTTCTAAATTTTATCCGCTACTTACAATTCATTTAGTTCATTTTACAGAAAAGTATGTACATATTATTTATTTCGTTAAATATTTTGTCTTAAAAATAAATAGTATTGTCGTTATTCATATTACTTTTTCTTTTTTTTTATAAATTATAGTTTATTTCGCACTGGTTCTCTCATAGCATCATTTCATATTTTAATATTACGTATCTAAACAAACATGACAAATGAACTGTCTTATACTTAAACTTTCGGATTTATATTTCAGCTATATCACAAATACGTGAAATTTATATTGATTTATTACAAATGAACTGTCTTATACTTAAACTGACTTACAAAATTTTAGATATAAAAATGTTCATAATTTTTTCTGATAAAACTTTTTTGGGCTGTTTCATAGAGGTTTTTTTACAATCCCACTTCATACTCTAAAAATATATATGTATTTCAACCGATGCCATAAATTAACTGCTTTAACTTTAACTTTAACTTCCGAATTTACATTCGAGGTTAACCTGTAGGGACAGCGACTCACACCAGTACTCGCTCGATGCACGACGAGTAGAGATTGTACGAGTACACTTCTCTCTTCGCTGCGGCCAGCAGCGAAGAAACCAGTTTTTTCTTACCTGCGAGGCGAAAAAAGTTATAACCGTGTTTTCTCAGAGAGTCGACTCGCCAATTAATTCCGCAAAGGCTCGTACAACGCATGTATGTGATTCGAATCAAAATAAAAAGTATAAAGCTTTATTTTACTCTTATTTCGTAAATAATCGTAATTAGTGGTGTATAACCTACCAGGGCATGTACCCCGCAAACCTACTATTGATTTCATGCTGGTCAGAAATTCTTTAAAATTATTTATACTTAATATTAACAGCCTACGGAACAAATTCAATGAATTTTTAATCGATTTGGATACATGTAATTTCGATTTTGACATTGTAATATTAACAAAGACATGGATTTATGAAGATGAATTAGACCATTGTTCTATTCCTGGTTTTGTTTCAGTGGGGCAATGCAGACAAGACAAACGCTCAGGAGGTGTTGTGATGTACATTAAACTAGGTGTGCCATTTGATGTTATTAATATCTCAGTTCCATCGGCTAATGTAGTGGGTGTAAAATTAAATTTATTAAATGGTAAATTTATTACAGTCTTTGGCATCTACCGGTTCTGCTCCTCAAACTACAGTGATTTCATGCAAGATTTGCAGTATGTCATCAGTGCCTCTTCTCCTACATGTATTATAACGGGTGATATAAACATCAATCTATTAGATGAAGCGAAATCGTCGGAATATTTAGACTTACTTTATTCTCTGGGTTTCTCTAGTATCATAAAGGAGCCAGCCTTTACTAGAGATAGTTCGAATTACAATTCATGTCTAGACCACTTGTGTACGCGTAATACATGTAAAAATTTATTGGACCTTAACGTCGCATATAAGGTCCACAGTATTTACGTTTCGGATCATTTTGCCGTGAGTGCAGTTTGTTAAATAAATGTTAATTTTCCAACATACTCACAAAAGCACAAACATTACTTTGATAAAAGAATTTTTGCTAAGAGTTTAAAACACTGTTCATTTGATGAAATATACCGTAAAGACCGTACCATTGATGAAAAGTTTACATTTATTTCTTACCAAAATCAAAGAGTGTTTAAATCGCGCTGCGCAGAAGCAACTCATAAACAAAACACTCCGGAAAAGGTCCTGCTGGATTACAGAAGAACTTGTAGAACCTTCTCGACAGGAAATTAACCTGTATAAAGCATCTAAACTATCACCAACAAATTCTTCAATTTTACTCCAGTTTAAGAATATTTCTAAACAAATGCAAAGTAGTCAAGGAAAGTTAAGTTGAACTATATCACAGTAATTTATTACAGAGGTGTAATTCCAATCAAAAGAGATACTGGTCAATTATTAAAAACGTTTTGGGATCTGCTGATCAATCCATTAAAGAGATTTCGGTTAATGATTTGAAAATGAACGTGGCCGGTAATGAAAAATAGGTATCTAATCACTTTAATAGCTATTTCTCGGAAGTGGTTACGAAAATGTTGAGTGACTGTTTTGCAACTAGTACACGCGAACATAATGACGTACCTAATTTAAATTCATTTGGTTTCTACGACTTCCTCCTAGATGAAGTAAAAGCTGCAATTCTCTCTTTACCAAATAAAGTTTCGTTTGGATCTGATGGTCTACAAAGTACTCTGTTGGAAGAAAACATTTCTTTTTTCATCAAACCGTTAAAGTACCTATTTAACCAGTCAATAAAGAGTGGGAAATTTCCTAAAGCATTAAAATTGGGTATTATAACGCCTATTTTTAAAACTGGTGATAGAACTGACATTTCAAATTATCGTCCGATCTGCATTCTTCTTACCGTTGCAAAAATACTTGAAAAATGTGTAAAACATAAAATGTTGGCTTTTTTTTTTTACAGAGGAATGATTTTTTCAGTAAAAATCAGCATGGTTTTCTACCTGGTAGATGCACTGACGATGCAGTTTTTGATCACTGCTCCTTCATAGCCAATAATCTAGAAGCTGGTCGTTCTGTTGCAGCAGTATACCTAGATCTTAAAAAGGCGTTCGACATTGTTGACCATAACGTTCTTTTAAGTAAA
Source organism: Icerya purchasi (assembly GCA_039619475.1). Lineage (NCBI taxonomy): Eukaryota > Metazoa > Arthropoda > Insecta > Hemiptera > Monophlebidae > Icerya > Icerya purchasi. Next base: position 570,293,089 of record CM077115.1, read on the forward strand.
TTGTACAATTGTGGATTTCGCGGCAATATGCATAATTGGCTTAAGTCATATTTCACTAAAAGAACATATATTACAAAAATCCATAATGGACTAAGTGATCAAATAACGCAACAGTATGGTGTGCCCCAGAGGAGCATACTGGGTCCTTTATTATTTGTTATTTACATAAACGACTTGTGCAATCTACAAACAACTAATAAAATATTCTGCTATGCCCTCCTAGTGGGCGCTCGGGATTACAACCTCTTACAACAACTAAAACAGTAAGACCTAACTAAAATTAAGAACTGGATAAATGGCAATCACCTTAAGATAAATTTAAGTAAAACTAAATTTATGATATACAGTAACTTGCCCCAAAGTAGTTGGGATAATCTAGCACTTGCTCAGGAAAATAATATCCTACTAGAGGGAGTTTATTACATTAAATACCTTGGATTGATTCTGGACTATAAATTACTGTGGAATAAACATCGTCAGTATCTTGTATCTAAGCTAAGAAGGTTAAATTTTGTATTTTATCATCTCAGTCATCATTTCAGTACTGCACATCTCCGTCAAATATATTTACTATTATACCAATCTGTACTTACCTATGGTATCATATATCGGGGTCATGCTGCTAAGTACCATTTAAAGCAGGTAAACTAGCTACAAAAATGTATATTAACGCTGTGTAATAGGAACTTGGAAGTTTTAGGACAGAGCAGATTGTTAAAGCTTGCCGAACTGTATGTTAACAGATTTTCTTTTGTTTGTTTTAAAGAACAAACCCAAATTCAACATCTCCTGGAAACAAGGTATAACCAGAGAATCTAATCAAGAGAGAGCAAAACCATCTAATATAAATAAGACTCATATGCGTTTCCAGGTCCTTTATATGGGTACTAAATTATTCAATTCCTTGCTTTTAACTTTAAAACAACATCTAACGAACTATAAATACAGGAGAAAACTACCTTTATTAATTTCATTTCCAGTAAGAGTACACAGTAATTTTTTAACTTTGTTTTTCATTGTAATTCTACTGCTTCCTGTTAAGTTTCTGTTTCTTTTCTACCGAAGTTATATTAATTGTAGTTTCCCCTCTGTCGCATTATCACATACATACCATCATTTAACATGAAACTCTGTCCTGTCATTAGGAAGATTCATAGTACAACCAATTAGGTTATAAAGTAGAACACAACCTCTTCCTATTTAGTTTTTACTATTACATAATTCCTGATTACTACATCTAATCTATTAGGATCATGTTACTTCAATAGAGACATTTTTCTGCTGTTACAATTCCCCTACCTATTATAAGTTCATTTCACTTTACTTTTATCTTTTATCATTTTACTTATTTCTTAACATCTATGTTGTCCTCTCCAGTATGCTTTTGAGAGAGGATTATATGTATCCATGCATTGGTATATTTGTTTGTTTCTTTTCACCGTATGGGCGTTTATGTGTTTTGTATAGATGTGTGTCTCCATATGTGCGTTCCATTACGGGCGTGTACTATGTGAACATTCTAGTTTATGTATGGCTGGTAGTATGATAATCTAGGTGTTTAAGATTGAAAGTATAAGTGATGATTCAATCGGAGTCAGTCTTGATTTGATTTGATGGATATATGATTGTTTGTTTGTTGTTAAATATATATCGTGATCTCTGGAGACAGCTAATTTGTGAACTAGTTATAGTGCATAAACTTGCATTAGTATATATATTTATTTCAACTTGTAAAATGTTAATACTAGTTTATCACATTTCATTATAATCATATTTTAAATTTAGAAATGATAAAGCTTTTTTTCCTCTTCGTCTTCTAAGGTACCGTTTTTGTTTTGTTTTTGTTTTGTTTTTGTTTTTTGTACACTTTTTGTTCAATACTCACTCTCCTTTGTATTTCGCTACCATTATTAATTGTAGTTTTAATATTTACTTCTGAAATCATTTTTATATTTATAGTTATAAGTACTCGTAGTTTCTCAGTTTTTTCAATTTTTATGTTTAAATTTGTATCAGACCATTGCTCGCGCAGTATTGCGCATATGTGGTTTCACCTATAGAAATTCCGAAATATATTTGATTTAATATCATACTCCTCATCATGATGGTGGGGCACACGACGGATCAGCTGTTATTATTAAACAATGTATCCGGAATTTTATTCAACCGGAATATTGCGAGACTTTTGTACAAGCAATCTGCATAGCTGTTGTACAGAGTAATATAATTCTCGGTGCAGCATCCGTTTACTTTCCACCTAAACATCTCTTGAAACAACTACAATACGAACAGTTTCTTCAACATTTTGGAAACCGATTTATTATATTATAGGTGATTTTAATGCCAAACACGAGGCATGGAAATCTTCCTTAGCCAACAGCAGAAATCTCAGTCCTGCTCATGGAAAAGGAAAAGAGTTATTGAAGGCATTGCGCAATAATCACAGTTCTTTTATATCCGCAAGAAGGCCAACATACTGACCAACAAATAGGAGGAAAAAACCTGACTTAACTGACTTTTTCATTATAAAAAGAATTTACAACTAGTTTTGTGTTAGCTGAAAACCTAATAGATTTATCATCAGATCATACACCAGTATTACTAACAACAAGTACTACTGTCATAAAAAAAAAAAAGGAAGGTCTAACAAGAAATGTTACAGATTGGAGTCAATTTCGTGAGGAACTGGATCAAAGAATTAAGCTAAACATACGGCTTAAAACTCCTTATGAATTAGAAGTGCAGAGATCTAGCTTCATAGAAGCTATCCAGGAGGCAGCTTAGGTTGCTTCTCCACAACAAAATAATGACAAATATCAAGAAATTGTGTATCCAATTGAAATCCGCAATAAGATAGCAGAGCGACGGAAAGCTCGCAGAAAGTGACATAACATCACCATATGACAAGAATAAATTTAATAATATTAACAATCAGCTTCGGTGTCTTATTAAGAAGGTTAGCATGAAAACGTTTAAAGCTTTCTTAGAAGAACTCAGTCTTTATGCCGATAAGGACTATTCGCTATGGAAGGCTACTCGTCACATTAAGCGATCAATAACCACAGTTCCACCACTAAGAGATGAAACTGATAACTGGGCTCGATATGAGATGAGGAAACAGCGGAACTTTTTGCACGTCATCTTTCTCAGGTATGATATTCAGTCAGATATAAATCCGGCACCAAGCTACCTAGATTATCAAGTGATAAGACCTTTTAGTCCACTAGAGATAGCAACAGAAATTGATAAAAGGAATCAAACCGAAGAAAGCTCCCGGTATATAGATGAGATATCACAGGCTATGCTTAAAGAATTGTCACGAAAAAGTGTTATTCTTTTAACGTATTTATTTAATGTATGTTTAAGACTCGAGCATGTATCTAATGTTTTCAAGGTCGCACAAATCATCATGCTTAAGAAACCAGAGAAGCCTGCGGAAGTAGTTAACTCAAACAGGCCAATATCAATATTACCAGCGGTTGCTAAACTCTTAAAGAAATTGTTACTGAAACGTTTACTACCATTAGCTGAAGAATACCTTCTACTTCATCAGTTTGGATTTCGTAAAAGACATTCCGTAATCGATCAAGTGCATCGGGTTGTTGCAGTAATAAATAGGGCTCTAGAAGAAAAGAAATATTATTCTACCATCCTCTTAGACATTCTGATCTTCAAGTTGAGTCATCTGCTGTCAGGTAGCCTATGTCGACTGGCTGGTTACGTGTTGGGAGCGACCATATTTAAAGCCGACATCTAAAAGGGACAGGAAAGGTAATTTCCTAGAAATCTCTGATATACTACTACAGTGAACTACGATCATATTCTGTTATGGTTCTCTTATAAGTTATGTAACTTCTAAATTCGTTATTATTTACTTTAAACGTGATATTTCTATATTAACATTAACATTAAAGTATACAATCAGTGGTGGATCCACGGGGTGGGAGGGGGGATAGGTGACATTTCCCCCCTAAAGAACCAAAGCCTCTATGAAAAAATTTGTTATTACAGAGAGGCTTAATTTATACTATAAAAGACTTGTGGATTTAATTATAACTCATATTTAATATTATTCTCTAGTGAAACTACTAATGTTACGTTTTTATTTTATTTTAAACCCAACTTTCATCGATCTTTTGCTTTTCTTATTTATTTTTAATTTTCATTTTTTAATATAAATGAAAATAGATCAAAGATATATATATTTTGTACTTGCTCACAAACAAAGAATTAGGATCGGATTACTAACAAAAATAAAAAAGAAGTAAAGTCTAATAAAAATACTATCTTTCTTACTATTCAAATTCTGACCTACCATTTTAGCTAGAATTTTATAGTTTTTTTATTTTTTACCTAAAAATAAAATAAAATTTAAATTAAATTGTAATAATTGTGTATTTTTAAAACATTTTTAAATTTCTAAAGAGGTCGTTATTTGGTTTTCTTTATGAAACAACGAATTTCTTAAAACTACTGCCTACCACAGAAGATATTATGTAATTATATAACCCCCCCCCCCCAATTTGCTCTGAAAATGTCAAACCATGGGGCTTAGGTTACAAATTAACGTTTCTGAAATCAAACAAACCAAACAATATTCCACTTTTCACAAAAAATAACGACGATAAAATCACCAATGTGACAGAGAATCTAAACTACTCCTTATCCTCTCTCTTTCCGTTAGACAGCACTGACAAAGACAGCAACAAACAGAAAATACTAAGAGAAAACTTTAAACTTTCCACGCAGGAAAACGTTGCTCACACACAACGGACTCCTCTTGATACTTCCACATGAAACAGCATTATTAAAAATTTAAAAAACAACAAAGCTGTTGGACCTGACAATATTATAAATAAGACGCTAAAATGAATCCAAAAGGTCTATCCAAAACTCCTTCCACTTCTATACAAAAAAATCTTCTCTTTAAACTATTTCCCTAAACCCTGGCGCGAAACATATGTAATCCTACTTCATAAATCAAACAAAGATGCAAATCGCATACGCTCCTATCGCCCAATATGTCTTTTAAATACTGTATGCAAAATTTACGAAAAACTATTAAAAAATAGGATAACTTGCTATCTGAACTCAACAAACCTTTTAGATAAAAGACAATTTGGATTCAGACAAAGTCTGTATGTTCTGTAACATGAATTATTTTGGAAAGTAAGACACTGGACATGACTAAGTCTATGTTTGATCATGTTTGCTATTATGTATTATCAAATTGTAGTTGTCGAGTATGATTTGAATTGTCTTTCCTTTTTTATTACATTTTTTGCAGCTTCAATTAGGGCTGTGTGCATTTGTGTCTTTACAGATTATGAATGATTTTGGTAGTTGATTGACTAGCGTCTTCATTTAATCCTGGTTTATTTGCTGCGAAAGTGATATATATACATTAATTACAACGTAATTCTTAGGCTATCCCCCATTAGAAAAAATGTCCCAACTTTATGTAACATTTATTATATTTTATAGGATTTTTGTGATTGTGTCATTATATTCATATGGGCCGATTTAGAATTACGTTGAAAATTTTCATCATTTTATACAAAGTATAGAAGAGAAAGAGCCAGAAATGTAAGCAAGAGGGGTCAAGGGGCACAGCCCCTTGCGAGGCCAAAATGGCCGAGTTTATATTTATATGTATATATATTATATATAGTGAATCTTTGTTTTTCTATTTCAATAAAGACTGATGGAACTGTGCTAACAGTATTTCTTTTAATGTGCAATAGATTCCATATTTTATAGCTGTGAGCATACCGACATGTGTTAATTGAGAATTTGAGTTTTCCTGAAGTAAATTAAATTAAATTTTGCAGTTTGTGTTTGTTTTAGGTTTGTTTCTTGTACGCAGATTATTGTAGGATTATGTTCGTATAGCAGTATTTTTAAATCTTCATAATGTTGATAGTATCCATTACAGTTACAGTTAAAAATACGTATATTCATGGTAATTTTAATTAAATTATCTAGTTTTTAGTTACTTTTAGTTTTTATTTACCAGTGGCGGGGAGTTGATCTGATAATTTTATTATTTTCGTAAACTGAATTTTTGTTGCTCTATCACACAGAAAAGGTTCATTTTCTAAGAGAATACTACTTAATGCGTGTATATCGTGTGTAGTCGTCTTTTGCTACGTTTATGATATCCTTTTTTGTCTTTGCACATGCCGACAAATATTGCGAGATTAGATAAAGAAAGGGGATGTTTTTTTTCCATTTTTCCGAATGTTCTGTTCAAGATAATTGAGCATTCGTTTTAATTCGCTTTCAGTTATATCCATTTTTGTAGCTTGGTCTTTATCTGATAAATATCTTGATCTATATTCATTTGATTAGAGTTTTGTTCGTGTTTTCCGTCAGACGATGACTTGTTTTTGCCTTTTTTTATTTGTTTTATTTTTGGGTTGCTCGTTTGTAATTGATTGTTCAGAGGTGTGAATCGCACTTGTTGACAAAAGCCTCTTGAGAAGGTTGTTATTGATTGTAGTATATCTGTAAGCACTTTTCCATCTGATATGATCGCATCAGAAAGGCTAACAGTGACTAGAGTCAGTTGTTGTTCGTTTGTTTCTTCTTCCTCAGTAACATTAGTCATTTGTTTAGCTCCTACTAGTGTGTTCTTTTTCATAACACAGAAAGCATGTAACTCTGGCGACAAAAATATTTGATATGTCACATCTTGGTAGCGTCGGAGAAGAGTTTCTGGGATTTTGTTTGCTTCTTCCGGGTTAATGAAAAATTACCGTTTTGCTTTTAGTAAATTTTCACATCCTTTTGTTTCACCCATACCATATCTTATAAAGGAAATCTATGAATCAATGATTTATATTATGATTCATTTTTAATGTCTGTTTAACTATCGAATGAGGTATAGAAGGGCATGTATTTGATATTATTATACGTTTTTTCGGGTTAATTAATCTTCTTATTTGTGTGATATTATTAATTCTGATAGTGCTGTGATTTTCAATTAAATAATCAAATAATTTTTTGTTCGATAAAAATATATCAAATCTATCACGGGACATATTACCTGTGGTTTGTTGATTGTGGTTACCTTTATTTACTGCCATTGTCATCGTAACTGATAACGAATTTACGAACGGTTGTCTAGTCGTGTTGCATGTTGCAGTAGTTGCTGTACGTATTTGAGAAAGATGGGGTAATCGGCAAGTAGATAAATCCATCTTTGTGATAATCGAACGGATACCCGCGATACTAATTACGAATCTGCACACACCCTCACTCAGGAACATACACAACCGAAAATTAAGTCTCGAGTTCATTATACCACGTTTACGATACGATTTCACGGCACAGACCGAAACGCATGAATACACGACCCCGATAGATCACTTGATAAACATGTAAAAAGTCATATCCGTTTTATACGCTGCGATGATAATCGATATTCAACATTTGCGATGTGAATAATCGAATAAACAATACCGTATTCATTCGCGTAATTTACGCACTCTAATTTTTGCACACATTTTTTTGGAGAAATAATATAAACCATATTTTCGCGTCATTAAAATACATTAATAGCTACTAACGTCATTAGACAATGTCTAATTTTTTAGAAGTAAATTACCGGCACTCGACATTATAAATTACCCTAATGTAGTTGGTTGTTACCTATTATTGTATAAATATGTTTTTCGAAATAAAGGTAACTGATTTCACTTAATGAGTGTGTTTTCTTTAGGGTAAGAGGTAATTTTGAAATACACACCTATTACGTATAACCTGCAAAATGCAGGTTGATCTGATTCCCAGCGTAATTTACGCATCGCCTTTTTTGGCAGGTAAAAAACGGAAAAAAAATGCTTAAATTACGCGAGTAAATACGGTGTAAATTGTATAGCGAGACCGGTTACGTATTTTTTTTTTTTCTCTTGCAGACAAACAAACACATTTTGTAAATAAGTTTTATAGTAAAAACATGAAATCTGTTCAAATAACAGAAAGCGAAATTCAACATAATTGTATTTACTTATATATACATATGTACAATATACATATTTTTTATAATAAAAAATAAAAAAATATAAGTAGAAAAAGAAAAGGAGTATTTTAAAAAGAAAGTAATTTAAAAATAAGATAATGAAAAGTCAAAGTTCTGTAATAAATGGAATGTAAGTACGCATAAAATGCACAAACACTTTTTTTTTCCCCCTCTTTAATAAACCAGCAGTATGGTTATTACAAATACAGATATTAATCAATTCGGCGTGTTAAATAACACTAATACACATGCGAGAGGAATATTCGTCATCCGAAAACCGATAAACTAAAGAAAAAGACACTTAAGAAAAATATACACAAAAAATATACACACAACACGACAGATTACCGTAAAAAAAAGACTTACTTAAAGAATTTCCTAATTAAACAATACCGTTTTTTCGTTGTAGATTTTTCGCTCTATTTATTTATTGATTTCTCATTTTTTCGTTGATATGTCGTTTTCAGACATGTGGTTCGAAAATCATCATCTTTAGATGATGAAAAGAACGAAATTGGGAATTGGATGATGGCTGACCTCAATGTACAAAAAACCAAATAGTACACATAAAAGCGCGGAAAGAGAAAAATGAGAAGTACATATATACCTATGAACATATATTACCGAGTAAGTTCCGAGAATATTTTATGTGTAAAAGGCGAGTCTGACTGGCAGAACTATAGTTCGTCGTGTTTCGGACCGGAAAATTCTTCATGACTAATGAAGCCATTTTTATCTTTATCCTCATGCTGGAATATCTCTTCCACCAATTTGTCGTGTTCCATCAACATCTTTTGCAGTTCCTCGCTGCCTTCGCTACCTTCCGCGGCTGCCATTTGCTTCTTCAAGTATTCGCTAACTTCTTCCCGCGACAGTTGCTTGTCGGAATCAGCATCGATTTCTTTAAATACGTTCGTAGTCGGAGCTTGATCGCCAATATTTATCAATTCTACGTCGAATATCAATGTAGCGCCTACGAAATAGAAAAAAAATAAAATAAAATAAATCAAACTATCGTAAATATTTCTGGAATATTTATACGTAGAATATTATTTCCTCAAGAGGAAAGAATTTAACGAAAAATTCCGTACAAAGTTGCTAATACTTTCTGCGGAATACTACAATTATTCAAATCAAAATATAAAGGTAAAATTTCGTGTACTTATCCTGATCAGCAGCGGTAAGATAATTATTAAATTAGAGTCTACAATTGGCTGAGAGATTCGTCGTCGATTTTTAAATAACGAATTTTTGTCGATTTTAAAGTTATTCTAAACGAAGTGAAACGAATTTACTGCAGACGAACTGCGTTCTTATCGGAAAGTTCATAAAAATTTACATTTTATTTCCCTCGATTTGTAATTTTATTAATTAATATTCTTAAATAATATGGGGTAAACTGAAAAAAGTACAATTTAATGTAATGGTACTTTTTCAGGTATGCTGAAGACACAATTCGAAAGAGGTCAATTGAATAATATCTAAAAGAACAAAAAAAAAAAAAAAAAAAAAAAAAAGACACAAGTGGACATCTAAACAATATTGTAAAAGTTCACGATAAAGTTGCGGAGAATGAAGAATATCTTCATACTTTACCGATACGTGAAATCAATAGATAATGCAAGTTTAATTCAAAAAGCGGCCAGTGCATACGTAGCAAATGCAATGATAGTCAATAGTCGGGAAAAGGAAAAATTTAAAAAAAATAACCGGCCTTTGCAATCATTAAATTTATCCTTGATAAAAGGGGGAAACTGTAACATACAAATATTACGCTGTAAATTAGCTTACAACACGCTATCAATGTCGAGAAATATTGCGACCGGGTGAAATATACCAGAAACTTTTATTATATAGATTAGGGGTAAAAAAAAAAAAGGTAATTTTGAAGAACTGAAAAAATCGAACACAAAATAAAGCTAATACAATTACAACTACTCTTATAATGGGTAAAGGGAAAAGTGAATAGTGCAATAGGAATTTCAAAGAACCGCATGCTAACTGCTTAATTAATGAAAAAGGCAGAGTGACATTTAGATGACGTTTGACACCGAACCATCATAAATCTACCCACGAATTATTAAGAGCAGACCAGTTATTAAGTTAATTATTTCACGTTGTAGTTTGACCTTATTATTCGACATGTATATTTATCGGTCCCGATGGAAAGAGCACTTTTTTCCAGTCCAAAATAAAATATATGTGTACCAGTGGCGAATCGTACTTCCAGCGCGTCGTACGACTAAGTACCGAAACAGATTGAAAAAGAAAGAAATTGGACAGCACTTCTCCAGCAGTAGAGATTAATTTCGCTAAAGAAACAGTTTTTAGTTTAGCAGTAGAAATATGTGAAGTCGTTATTTGGAAATGCGGCGAAAAATGCTTGATGTCTAAGTAATGGTTGAAGTGCATGACGTACAGATGATTAAATCCAACTATAAAATTTGGTAGCTTCGATATATGGAAGAAGTTTGAGGTTCTGATTACAGCTGTCGGAGAGTACGGATTCAAGAGTTTCCTTTGAGATATGGTAAATTTCTTTGATTGTGAAACTTTGAACATTCCATAATTACGTGATTGATTGATATTGGGGCGTTGCTTGCAACTATCACATATCGATCGCGGTTGTTTGTTTACGATGTAGCCACGTATTAGGGTGGAGGGGCCTGATTTTAAGCGGAAAAGTATTACTTGGTCTTTTCCGGATGCTTAGATTCAAGTTTTCCATTTTCCTAATTAACATTAGTTTACTTGTGTACTAGATCCCAGATGTGTTAGAAAGTTTTTTGTACGAACGATTTACCCGCTTTTTTCAGATAGGCTATTGGAATTTTCGGTATTAGGGAAATATTTTGGGCTAGTTTTGCAGTCTCGTCAGCTTGTTCGCTTCGACGAATGCTGGAATGAGATAGGGTCCGGCAGAAGACGATTTTTCTTTACTCGATGAAGAAAGTGTTTCAACTATTTCTTGAGATATAGGGTGTTGTTTCTTTTTATAAAACTTATTGATGGATAGAAGTTAGTGAATCTATTAGCACCAAAATGTGGTTGGATGTTAGATCTGTGCCATAGTTGACTGCTCGTTTGAGAGGTTGAAGTCCGGATGGGAGAACTGAGAATTCAGGTAAACAAAATCGCACTGTTTTCGTGGATGGGAGAACTGAGAATTCAGGTAAACAAAATCGCACTGTTTTCGTGGATGATCGCACAACCAACTTTGTCTAGTGTTTTGGAACCGTTAGAATATATTTTGATGAAGTTTGAATATTTATTCAGGAGAGGTCTCATTGTGGATTTGAGCATAGGTAATGGGATTAGATAGGGATTTACCAAAGTTTATGAGAGATAGATCTAAATTTGTAGTGAACTCTAGCCACGGTGAATTGATATTGGAAGGAAAATTTAACAAACTGGTATTTCTTAGAACAACTAATTTAAGGAGATCAATATTGTTACGGGAGAGAGAATTGAAGGATCGTGAAATGAAAAGAGTGTTTGTAGAGAAAGATGTCTGCAGATATTTAGAAATTCTGAGATTCGCCTAAAGGACATTAGATTGGTATAGCTAGACTCCATTCGCAATGCTAAAATTGATACTTTGCAACGCGACACGATCGTACCAATTTTTTTGCTTCTTTCCATATCCGCGCCAGTAGATTGCGCCAGCAGATGTTAGCTGTACACTTGATGTCCTAAAACTGTTAACAATTAATATTTAGCCGGTTTTGCTGTAACTATGGAAGTTTGAGTTTCAGTGTTCTAATATATTATAAAGTGTATGATGTACCCCACACTTGTATTACATAGTTATATTAATTGCATCCGAAAGCACAACTATGAATACTGTATGATATATTCTACTACATTACTCTTTGTATTGTAATCGATATAAAATTATAGTTCAACTTTAATTTGAAAAAGTTCGGGTATTACACAGCATTATGCATCGAGCGAAAGATTATATTTATAAAATAGTTATAAAAGCGACTAACAATGTAAATTTGAGAAATTATCTTCTACATATATGCAGTATATGTAATGGTTTTTAAATCATGGTTTCAACATCATAGGGGTTTGAATATTAAAAAAGAAGTTGTCGATTTATAAATGCATAGTTAAAACATTACAGTTATTATTTAAATATACCCGTATGGTTACGATTTTTTTTAAGAAGCATTTTGTAATAATAATGATGAGCAGAAATAATGGTAATAAATGAAATAAAGAATTAAAGAGAAATAAAGTTCAGAAAAAATCTTACGGCAATACAACAAATTATTCAACTAACAACACTCTCAGAAACCATACTCTCGAACGTAGAAAAAATGTTGTCTATTATTTATGAACTTATTTTGTATAGTACATCGAAAAATGTAATACAAACTGAGACACAGGATTTCGGAAGTAATTAAGGTGCTTTAAAAAAATTTAATGGTAAACGATCTTTACATAATGTTTACAATTACATTCAGTTAAAAGTTGTGTCTATTTAAACATTATCATTAAATACATATTCAGATATGCAAATATAAAAACAGAATTATGCAAATGTAAGTTAATGTACAATTATGATAAGGAAGACGCGTCTTTTTATAAATAAGTAAATAAAAACTCGCAAAGCATTGACGATTTTAATAAAATGTTATGTGAGTTCCGACGGCTAATCTCTGTGGAAATTGTTCACGTAAATAATTTTTTTTAAATCATTTTCTCCCGACAATAATTATTAAATTTATGTTTACTTCGGTTGAAATTATAGTTTTGCTTTTCCCTCCAATTCACATCTTTTTTGTAACCCTCGCTTTTTTTCACATAATTATAATAAACTAGTTTTATTTTTACAATTTTTATTTTGCACGTATTTATTTTAAATAATTTTGAGTTAAAGTTAGTAGTAAGTGTATAAAAAATATTTCACATCGTTTAAAAATAAAACAACTATTAATACTCTCTACATAATTTATTATAACATTAAGAAAATTTTTCTAATATAAAATACGTAACGTTTGTTTAAATATGTTAAAATAAAAAGGTAACTTCGCTGGTGGTCTTGAACTCTAGTACACGCATGTGACCATGTGACAAAGCATTAAACTCGCGTACATCACCACTAGACCACTATTTCACTTAGATAATTAGGTCTAAAATATTGTAATATAGTATTATATATAAAAACAGTGCGATCGTGAAGCGTTGCAAAGTATCAATTTTAGCATTGCGAATGGAGTCTAGCATTGGTATAGTACATCTCAGACATGTATTATGAATTTCATTTATAGTGTCCAGATGTGTTTGGGTGGCGAAACCGTAAAGAGATGCACCATAGGTAATTATTAGACGAATGCAGAATTGATAAAGTTTCAGAAGCGTAGTTCGATCGGAACTGTATGGAATGTTTTATAAAGCATTTTACTTAGTGATGACGTGCTATCAAAGATTAGACCCTAAAAGTATCTGACGTAGCCATGGGGAAAGATCTATTTGAATCAAAAGCTATGATATAGAAAAGTTAAATGAAGCTAGTAGTAATGAATAGGCATCGATAGAATAAAATAATAATACGTTTGTAGTGATGCATTTCAAAATTTAACTTTTAATACACAGTCCCTTAATCCAGTAAGATTTTATTCTTATCCGATAATGGTTTCGACACGGCAACCCTTTCAAATAGAACCACTTAGTTGCCATACTTTGCTAACTACATTGTTTACAAATTCGAAAAATCATGATCCTACCTATTAATAACTTTTTTATGTATTGTATTAATTCTACTGAGTAAATGTTTCTGTGTCCTATTTTCTTCCCTAATTTTGTTATTATTATTATTATTATTAACGAGATATATTGGAAAATGAAAAATATACAAAGCCTAAATATATCGAATAAAATTTTAAAATGTTTGAAATGTAACACTTATATATATATTACAATGTTGCAACGAATACATTTTTTACAACATAATAACAAATACGTGATTAACGTGAAGAAAAACTAGTTACAGTTTAAAAAAATTAAAGTAGGTAAATTTTGTAAACTAAATTTTAAGCATTGCATATTAAAAGTATTTAAAATAATTTTTCTAACAAAATACGAAAAATATATGCATCAATGGTTTTTGTATGATACAAATACATTTCTGTCTGAATAATTATTTCTGTATTTTCTATTTTCAGTCTTTTATTTAAAGACATTTAAAAAATATTTCGTTCGATCCTGTACCATAATTTTTTTTCTTTTTTTTTTTTTTTTGTCTTTTTTTTATTTCTACGTTCACGGAAATTTACAACATCTACCGCTTATTACCTACGTAGGCTATCGCAGTACACGGACACTAAGTTCATTAAATTAGACAGACCGGCACACTGAATGAATGCCAAACATCTTATTACAACGAAACAGGGTGTACGAGAAGATATCAACTAGTTCGTTTGCGACAGAAACCAACTTTAATTATTGCGGAAACGAAAATGATATCAAAACAACTATAATATTGTGTTAAAATTAATTAGCAAGAAAAATGTTAAATTATAATAATTAAAATTAAAATTTTACTAACAACAGTAATAATATTGGTGTTTTTTTTTTTTATGAACAAAAATTATGATAATAGTACCTATTTATAACAAGGACACGGGCACAAAGACATACCGCAATAGTTTTTTCTAAGTAATGTCGTAATGTCGAGGAACATCAGCACAGAAGTTTTAATTAATTAAAAAACCACACTTCCGTGTCGATGTTTCGTGTTTTTTTTTAAAAAATATTATTTAAAAAGAACTACCAGAAGCTGTAAATAACGCTAAAATTTTCAGGAAGTTTAATTACCTATTTTATTGAAAAATTTCTATCAATATCGCTGGAAAATAAAAAAATTTAAGTATTTTTCCTTACTAAATGTGTCAAAAAAATTAATATATTTACCGATAGGCCAAACAAACTTTTTGTCTTCTGAGAATAACGTTATAATCTTACATAAACCGTAATTGACATATATAATATATATATATATATATATATATATTTAAAAAAAGAAAGATATGGAACAAAGTCGAACAAAATAATTTTTAAACGTTTTTAAATAAAAACTGGAAATATGAAATACAGAAATCATTATTTAAATAGAAATATATTTGTATCATACAAGAATCATTGGTACATATATTTCTCGTATTTTGTTAGAAAAATTTTAAATACTTTTAATATGCATTGCTTAAAATTTAGTTTACAAAATTAATCTACTTTAATTTTTCTTAATTTTAACTGGTTTTTATTCATGCTAATTATATATATTTGTTATCATGTTGTGAAAAATCTACGAAAACCTGGATATTTCTCATCTCTCACCACAAGATGGGAAGTAAGAACTTAAAAAACATACGCACATACATACAAAAAAAGTAAATAAACTTAATCTTAATAGTTGCATTTTTTTAAACATAAAAATTAAATACATTTTTCGGACATTCCAAATTGAACTGCTGCACGTTAACTTCTTTTAATGTCCGCAGCATAAATAACGAAAAAAAAAAAATTATCTCGTTTTATACTTTTAAAGTACGCAAAATTATTACGCCTTTCATAGATAAAGATAGAAAATTCGTATCTCAATCCCCGACACTTTGTCAAGAGAATGGGACTTACTTTACTTTAAAACCATTTCAATACTACACTTATAACAATTTTACAGATACATAAATACATAAGAACACGATGTTTTTGTGCGGTTTTTTTTTTTGTTCAAACTAGGTCATTTCGAACATATTTTCGAGACTATAAAAATCGTAACATTACACTGGCATGGTAGCAAATAGATTTTTATTGTTCAATACTGGGATATAATTAATAAAAAAATATATATGCGCACTATTAAACTAATCACTTCGTGGTATAACCTATAAATTCCTACGTTTCATCATTCTGCTAGTCCTTTGCGTTGGGTAAATGTCCTTGTTGACGCGCCCGAGAAAGGAAAAAAAAAAGAAGAGAAATTAAATTTGTTATTTTTTACGGAAAGGTAAAAAAAACTATACTCTAACATTCCGACTCTAACTAGGACGAAATTATTAATTACATTTCGCGAGAAACTAGTATCAGTCGTCGCCAACCATCCATTGCGAACTGTTGCGCAGATATATCATTTTGAATGGCAGACAGAAAATAACTTTTTTCTTTCATTAATTTAATTTAAATAATGTTTTGTAAAACTTAAAAGGCACCGCTAGCAACGATGCACGTATAAAATAAAAGAATAGAAAAAGGGGGACGACGCGCGTTTATCAACGCCGTTATCTCATTTTGTCCGTTTCATTATAATGTATTAATTGAAAGAGAAAGTACACATTTCAATAGGAGGTTATGAAATATAAGAAAGGAAGACAAGACAGTCGTGTTCTGCAGACCAAGACAGACAAATTCTAATGAATAACAATTACTACCTCCCGGGATAACGTTTCCAGCTCCGCGATCGCCATATGCTAAACCCGGAGGAATGGTTAATTTTCGTCTTTCTCCGACGCACATCTTCAGCAGTCCTTCATCCCAGCCTTTGATTACCTGACCGACTCCTAACTGGAACGTAAACGGTTGATCTCGGTCGTGACTGAAACAAGAAGTTGTACACAATTAACAGCGTGATAAAGAATGAAATAATCGAAAAATGCGTTCAAGACGAAGAATTGCTTTCATTACGCTTCCAGTGTAAAAACACAGTAACACTAATTATAATTTATAAAGAAGATTCGAATAAAAACAGAAACGATTTTCCTCCTCCCTTTCGATCGGTATCTTTCTAAATAGGAATACATCCATACTTAATAAGCGTTACCTAAAACAAAAACCATTGCCGGCCCAAGAGAAATCTCTGTTCCTTAACCGGAATTTATTCCGAGTTAAAAAAATAGTTTGTTTTTATTCTTCCCGAGCCGTTTTTTTCCTCTATATCAATTTATTATATGAATTATATTTAAAGAAAAAATAAATGAAACAACTAGATATTTATGCAACCATTTCTTATTCGTAATGTTTTTATATGCACCAACTAGAAATGCACTTCTTTATTGGCCTTTAGTAATTTCACATAAATAGAGATATTCATTCTATTTTATTGCTTTTTTTGTTTCCAACATTACCGATAAAAAAAAAAAAAAAAAAAAAAAAAAATTTATCCATTCGAGATGCACACGCAATGCGTATTAAAAAAGATACCCGAATGTTACACATATTATAAATATGAATTTTGTACACGTGCGAGCTTCCCACATTTCCGAACTTTCGAAGCAGCTCAGCGGACAATGCAAATTTTAACGAAATACACAGATATAATAATTTTATATATTCATTTTGTTATATTAGCGAGGATACCACATATACGGTAATTATATAAAATGTAAATAATAATTATATTTTAGTAGGAGTCATTTTTTTAAAATAAAAAATAGTAAGAAAATAAACGATAAAAATTATAACATTAAAAAATGAAACCTAGTTATATATTATTTTAATTCGTGCACACTTAAAGCCAGTTTCAATACAGCATATTAATGTTAGGGAATTTTGATAGCTATTAACGCGTTAATTATTAAATTTAATACGTATGCTAATCAAAATACAATAATAAGGATGACAATAAATTCATCAATTGCATCTAATAATGCGTACACACACAAGTACCAGTTTACTAAAACAACGAAACAGTAGAGTAACTAACTACTACGAACCTTATCCAAAATTTTTTCAAAACTAAAATCGTATTAAGGAATTATTTATATATTTTTAAAAAATATGCAATACGCACTTAAGCTACTCCCTACATATGATATATTATGTATATATGAATATGTTAACGTATAAATTTAAAGATACTTACTGTTCAACTTGCAAAAAACATTAACTCAAGATCAACAAAATGAATTAACAAAATATTTATTGTACAAAATAAAACAAAATCTTCTAAACTCATTAAAACCGATTAATAAAGATATAGTGCAAATTGAATCTTAGCAGGAACTTTTCTATATAATTGCACACATATAGGTGAAACCAGGCGAAGTAGCGTATTTAATATTTCCCCGCAAATAGTTGGGGTAATAAAACTTTTTTTATTCAAAAAAAAAAAAAAAAAGTTGCAAACGGTTTTAATATAAAATTAAAAGTTCAAATTATTTAAATTATTAACCGCGAAAAAACGCGTGCTTTGCAAACTGTAAAATGAGCACACGTGTATATGTTGCAAATAATTTCGTGAAGTCACGAGAAAAAAGTGATAAATTATGGGGAACTGTTCAGATTCTGATCACGCATTCAGCGTTTATCTTTAATAATATTTCTTTTTCTTTTCTGGTCGAAAAGATACGAGCAATTTCGGTTTGTTTACGATTGTTAGTCAATCTCACAGCTTGCGACTTAATTAAAATCAAACATTCGGATTCATTTTTAATAGTACTCTTTAATTTTCTTTTCTAAATAAAAATAAGTTAAGTTGCCTACAAAATCTAAATGTTTAATACTAAATTTATTAATATATATATATATATACACTGAATCACAAAAGTCTTTACACACCTACTAAATTTTTGTTTTCTTGCAATTATCGCGAGATGTTTTTAAGATAGAAAACTGGAGAAAAATGCAATAGCTTCTTAAGACTAGGAACAATAAGGAACATAATATTCGAACAAAAAAAAAAAAAAACTAAATTGAAAGATCTAGGGCCAAAAAACTAAAAATAGAAGGAAAAAGTACGTCACAAAAGTCTTTACACAGCAGCAAGTTAAAATGGGCCTTTCCCAATAATTAGACAATCTATCGCGCTAAAAACGTTATCGGCAGTAACTTCGCTCACTACGTAACCCCTCTGCTTCCGCTTCCACGTTTTCCGTTCGCTGTAACGCGTTGAACCCACTTTTAATTACTTTTAAACTTTTGTGACAAGCTGTGTGACAATCGTTGAGTGTAAAATGCGGAAAGAAATTTCTTTCGATGTCCGTCAATTGATAAATTGTCATGCTGCTCGTGGAATGTCCTATACAAAAATTGCACATTTACTCGCCATTAAACAGAAGTGTACAGTCTTTGAAGATTGCACAACGCCGCTTTAAAATCGAACATCGCCTTGAAAATTTGAAACGGACTACTGGTCGCGTCCAACGATCGTTACGCTGCATGAATCGCGGCGTATTATTCGAAAAATAAAAGTGAACCCGAAACTCAGCGCGCCTAAATTAACATCCGAATACTGTGCAGAAACCAAAAAGCATTGTAGCGATGAAACCATCCGTCGTGTCATCAGAAAAGAAAGATATCAATGGCCGAGTCGTTCGGAAAAAGCCATATTTATCAACGATCGTAATCGGAAAATTCGACTGAATTTTGCTCTCGAGAATGTTTGGAAGCCCGAATCGTATTGGAGGGACGTAATACATTTCGCCAACGAATCAAAATGTAATATTTTTAGCTCCGATGGTAAAGTTATGGTGTGGAGGAAGCCTAATGAAGAATTAAAACCGAAAAATGTGAAACCAACGATCAAATACGGAAGCGGCAGTGTTATGGTGTGGGGTTGTATTTCAGCGGGGGGTGTGGGCGAATTAGTCTTCATTGACACGATTATGGAAGCCACTATGTATGTTAACCTTTTAAAGGAAAACTTACTAAAAAGTGCCCCGAGAAACTGGGGATTTCACGATCGTTTAAATTTTATCAAGACAACGATCCTAAGCATAAATCACGTATGGTGCAAGAGTGGCTTCTCTATCGATGCCCCAAAGTCCTTAAAACCCCCGCCCAATCGCCCGACCTAAATCCCATAGAGAATGTATGGGACGAGTTGGATCGCCGGATTCGCCAAATGCAAATTACCTCCAAAGCTGAGTTACAACAACGATTGCAAGCGGAATGGAGTAATCTGGCGGCTGAATACACCAGTAAGATAATTTTATATACATGTCGCATCGATTACAATGTATAATCGATGCAAATGGAAATGCTACGAATTATTAAGTTACCAAATTTTTTTCAGTTTTTATTGATCTCAGAGGCATATTTTTACTTTTTTATCTGGCTGTGTAAAGACTTTTGTGATGTAATTTTTTGTTCAATTTTCAGTTTTTTGACCCCAGTTCTTTCAATTTAGTTTTTTTTTTGTTCAAATATTATGCTCCTTGTTTTTCCTGATTATTAGAAGATAATATACTTTTCTCCATTTTTCTATATTTATTGAATCTCACAATAACTGCAGGAATACAAAAATTTCGTAGGTGTGTAAAGACTTTTGTGACTCAGTGTATATATTTTTTTTTTTTTCTGTTTTTTAGTATTCCCACGAAAAGACGTGCTAGTATATTCAGTTATATTTAATTTAAACGTTTGTTATTTAGAATTTTATTATTTTATTAGTTGTGAGAAACTTGTAAACCAATATGTTGACCAGAGCTCTGTACACTAAATGAAATTCGACAAAAAAGAGGCCCAATTCTCCGCTAAATTTCCTCAGCTACGTACATCTTACTGTACGCACCATACATACATACATCCTCTTCGATATCTTACAGATTAAAATGGCGCAGATAACTTCTTACGTGTAGCACTATAATTTAGATTAAAGTAATAAAAAGCTTAATATTGTACTAATATATGTTTTAAATTAACGATTAAAATCATATTAATTTTATTAATATCTCGCCAATAACGGTTATACAATAGTAATTTTACGATAAGCAATATAAATTTTCGATATTCCTAAAATTAAAACTATTACATTCATTCGTGTCTCGTAAAGCTTAATTTATAAAAGAGCTTTAACTTCAGTATTATTACAATTGAGACATACTGTTTGGTAAATTCAAACTAATTTCAATTTATAAAAAAAAAATTAACTCACGAACTTTATTAGTATAAAAATTAACGGTAACAGCGGAGTTGTATATCATCTTTAATTTTAAGAAAAAACATTTTTTGGAACGTCACTTGGCACGTTGTTTTCGTAAAGCGCCGTTTTTAGTTTTTACGAGTATACGAAAATCATATGAAAGTCAGGAACAGTTAAAGGATTTTCCAGAATAATATAAAAGACATATTTACACTTAGAAGAAGCGTTACTCTTGTGCCGTTATCAGTTACGATAACGGACGTTTCTTCGGCAGTTGAGCACTCTTATCAAATAACATACTTGCTAATTAACAAACCGACTTCTTTTTCTTTTCTTTAACTGTTAAACATATCAAATTACCCTATCTTAAAAAAAAATAATTAAACATTTAAAGCACTCATCTCTACCGAAAATACAATCAGTGGTAAAATGTTACGCCTTTAGTGTCAATTGCAATTTTTTCTTTTTATTTTAAAAAAAGGAAATTATTGATAGAAATAATTTAGCGTGCAGATTGTGAAAATTAAACATAAAAATGAATAACATTTGTAAGTAATAAAAATTAGATACCCTTTTTTAACCGGAGTTGGAGATAATTGCTCATTATCAAGATTCAACTCAATGTACATATCAAATTTCAATCTTTCATTTTTATAATAATTCACTTTTTTTTTTTTTTTTTATCCTGATAATGAGCGATTCTCGAACTCCGGTTAAAAAAGGATATTACAAATGTTATTCGTTTTAATGTTTAATTTTCACAATCTGCATGCTAAATTATTTCTGTTAGTAATTTCCTTTTTTTAAAGTAAAAAAAAAAAAAAAAATGCAATTGACACTGAAAGCGTAACATGATACTGTTTTACTACTGATTACAATTTCGGTAAAGATGAGTGCTTTAAATGTTTCATACTTTATACTTTTTTTTAAGATAGGGTAAAATTTGATATATTTAACAAGTTAAAGAAAAGAAAAAGAAGTCGTTTTGTTAATTAGCAAGTATATGATGATAAGTGTGCTCAACTGCCGAAAAAATATTCAAATGAGGTTCAGTCGTATTAAGTAATAAAAATAAAAAAATCGAATAAATTTCTATAGCAAACAGAAAAATTTTGATTTCTTCTTTTAAATGCGAATTCGCGCTATACACGTTTTTACTTTGTTTTACCCCCCCCCCTCCCCTCTTGGGCACGTCAGCAACGGATCTTCACACAGAAACGACACAATGAAAAACGATCAGTTAGATGTAGATTCGGTCAGCTATTGATATACACGTTGATATTCATATATGTCGTGAATTAACTAGGTGAATGTAATGAAGAACGCTTTAAAAATGTTCAGTAAACGAATTTATTGCAATTTAACCAGTTTAACGTATTCCGGCATTTATAAAGTAAAAGCCAAACAAATCCGCAACACAATACATACGAATTTTTTTACTCTATTAAATCGTGCGTTTAAATTCCACAAAAATTAATCAAAATAAATAAATAAAAAATACTTTTAATAACTTCATCTTATAAATCACCGCGCTGACCAGAATTTTGTAAGCGAGAAAAATCAATGCACACGCACATTTTCAAAACGCATAATTCATAAGCATCGAATTCTTTATTTACCTAAATTTTAACAAATCACCGGGCACAATTTTGTATAAAGTTTTTCGTATGTTTCTTCTTTTTCTTTTTTTTTTTTTTTTTTTGACTTTTGCTTTGTGCAAAGTAATTGCAAAAAATAAGGAAAAATATAATAAAAGATATAAATAACAATCTGACATATTCCACTTGGCGAGTATTTTAAATTAATTAAATATCGTTTTACTGCACAGACAAACAATTCTACAATAATCGAAAATTTAAGAACAAATGAGAACGACTGTTGCCGCCATCCTTAAACGAATAACACGATAAACTTTTGAAAATAATAATAGTAAACTGAAAGTTTACAAAAAGAAACCCACTTTTTACCGGAAGAAAATGTTACATAGTTTCGTTGTAATTTTCAATTTATGCATAAATTGTTTACTTTAGATAGAAAATTTATAGAATTGTTTTGATATTCAGCAGAGCATTAAAATACTCGCATTATGAAAAATAACGCCGCTTATAGAATCCTATTCGGTCAGTCTTTTCATTTTTTACATTTGTATAATTTTGAAAATATATCGAAAATTTGAAATCAGAAATTTAAGAGATAAATTTAAGTCGTAACATTTCGAAGAAATATCACTAAAAAAAAAAACAAAAAAACATTAAATATAGCCAGCTAATAGAGAAAATGGTGGTGCATTTAGAAATGCAAATCTCCCCGCAAATTTTTGAACTGTGCCCCTCGCATATATATAGTGTGTTAACAAATATCAATAATGTAAAAACGAAAAATTTGATTTGATGCATTCTAATAAAAAGATTTCATTTACTTCATGTGATTAGTGTTTTTTTCAGATGCAAAACACCACGTACCCCACCAGATTGCCAGCAGTTTAGTGCCGTCGCTGCTAGTAGATCGGCGAAATATGCTACATTTAAGTTATATTCTCTCTTTGTCCGCTCAGAAAATTTCAAATAAACTCGAACAGGGGGAGGGATATATAAAAGATTCGAATGCTTCAATATCGAATTCAAATGAGTTTTATATTTACCAGTAGAGCCAGCGAATTATGCTGCTTTCATTTAAGAGTGCGTTTAAATATACTAAAAACTGGAATTTAAGATGCACGCAAACTTTCAGCGTGAGATTTTTTTTTTGTATTATAATAGTAAACTTGTTTATAACTGGTATGTTATTGCAAAAATGTAATACGTAATACTATAACACACGGCACTCTGCTGTGTGTACCATTTACGTAACACATTTCCTTTTGAATATTATTTCATTCAGTCTATCGACAGTACCGTCGGTCTTTGCCAACGGCGAAGAAAGTGATTTGGCGCGTGTTATCAGTTTGTTTAACTCGCAGCAAAGATGCACGATCGGAGAGATAAGATCCGCTTCCGATTTTAAATTAGAAAGTATTTTATGCAGCCATCGTTGAAAATGTGTTTGTAGCATTTTACCGGAACAATTACTTTTCCATTTAAGTCGAAAGTATTTAAAGTTCAAATAAACATGAGCAATAAGATATTACGTTACTGCAATATACTTAAAATTTTACAGGAGAAATAAGTTTAAAAATTAGAGGAAAAATATCGACATACGTACGTTTATTTACATGTATACATATAGGGCAGTAAAAAAATAATTTCTTATTAACAAAGAAATCTTATTTTTCGAAATTATACAAACAGTCGAATTAAACTAATGTGAAAAGTACACTTATATATATATATATATTTCCAATCGAGAATTCCGTCCATTTAATACGCGATTCACATATTCAATGCACTCTACGTTTTTTTTTTTTTTATAATTTACAACGATGAATTATTTATAGTACCTAAACAGTCTCATCGAGCCTTTAATATTCACTAGTATTTTTTTAGTTTAATCTACATGAGATATAATTTTTACTTATAACCTACAAATCTTTAAATAATAATTAACGAACGGATGATTTATAATAATAATTTCAAATGGGACGCTAATTATTGCTAATCTAGACCTTAAAACTCTCTATTAAAAAGGTAATTAAACTAAAAAATTTTTCCGAACACGATATTTAAACTAAAACTACTGCCATTTTAAGTAAAATCTCTTAATACACTTTCCCACACTCCTTATTATTATTATTTTTTTTAAAGAAATCAATTAACTTCAATTTACGAACATTAAAAAGGAAATATACTTTGTTCCTATTTAATTGCTGTACGGAAATTAAACCAACGGATTGGTTAACAGTTCGGTTCAATCCATCAGTTGATAAAATTTCAATTCCATTACGTACTCACGCCCACATACGCATAATTTCCATTAAACTGTTCTCTCTTTTCTCATTTCTCTTTAAACTTTACACTTCATCCTCATCGTTCGTTTTATCTTGGCTTATTTATAGATCGATGAAAATTCGAGTCTACCTTATCATATCAAACATTTTAACCGTATCATAAGACTACTTATTGAAACAGTTCTATTTTCTTGCGATAGTTCTTTTTCTAAGTAGGTTTTATTGACTACATGTTAAACGTTGTAAATTACATTTGATTATGTAAAGTCAAAAAAATAAAATATACACTCACACATGCATGCATTTTATCTCTCTCTCTCTCTCTCTCTCTCTCTCTCTCTCTCTCTCTCTCTCTCTATATATATATATATATATATATATATATATATATATATATATATATATATATATATATGTGTATGTATATATGTATATATATATATATATATAAAAACAATGTCGATAGAAGTGTAATTGCAATTTATGATCCAATTCTGATAAGTCAAACCTTTCCCGAGCTACTGTATAATTGAATACTTTTTTTCGTTTCTGAATCATCTTATTGGGATTCCGTACATTATAATATGTGTACGAAATCCTAAAAATCGGTACAAATTTATTTTAAGAAATTAAATTACTTTAGAAACACGTTTTTTCGTATATAGCCCATCATCAGCTAACAGCACTACACACTTTATTAAAATGTACGTAAATTGAGTGTGTACTCTGTGTTGTTAGCTGATGATATAGCCCGAAAAAGCATCATGTTTCCAAAAACGAGTTTACTTTAATTTTTCAAAGTAAATTATACTGATTTTTGTTATTATAATGCCTTGCTGCCACGTGTAATTAAAATACTTTTCATTTTGATTTTTGTACATTTATTGAACTTAATTAATTTTGAGTATTAATTTTATCTTAATAAAAACTGAATTGAATTTAATTCAGCGGCGCGGCGGTACGAAGTTCGCTGGGTCAGCTAGTATATATATATATATATAACTTATTTATCATTAAAATAGGGAACTATCTATAATAAATAAGCAGATTTAGCATGTAAATTTCAAAAAATTAGTCCAGATAGAATTAACAATGTCAACCTATAGAACGTTTCGTTTATATCACTGAACGACCCGAAAGATGTACACATTTTACTTATAGTCGAATCACAAATAACAGTAACAATTAGAAACTCTGCCTGAGAAGCCGCAAGTTACAGCGGAGTTAAAATAATAATAATAATAATAATAATAATAATAATAATAATAATAAAAAAACACTAAGTATTTTAACAAAACAAATACAAATATTTTATCTGTACTTTTCGAAACAGTAAAGCTACTAGATTTAACTTTCACATTCATTTATCTAACGTTAAAGCGTGTCAACAATACACTTACACCGAAACTTACAACTTTTATTGAACGATAAAAGGCGACTACGCTCTGACGATCGATTCCAAAATTTTATCAAGATGGTAATGATGGTAATGTACCGTGAACCGTAAAGGTCACCTCAATGACTTTCCAACCATATATATATATATATGTACATATATGCATATATATTTCATTCAAAAATTTTATGTGCACTGAGAATACATAACACATTTACATACACATTCACAAAAAATTTTTTTTAAAAGTACTATCCAAAGTTCCGAGTGGCTACAGTAATAATGATTATGGTATATAAGTTGAGAAAAATAATAGTAATTATAATTTTTTCTTTTCAAAACATCTAAAACACTGTTACCCTAAACTTTTTTTAATACTTGATCTTGAACACACTGTGTCAAAATGTATCGAATAACATTACAGTCAACTCGAAATCATGATTAACTTTTACGAGACAAGTAAATTCCCTTTTTTCATATTTTCCTGAATAAATTTTCTCAAAATCCAATGACCTCGATTGCACTTCAACTCTATCAACTGAAATGAAGTGAAAATACTAAACATTATTTATTCAAATCTTTAATTTTTTTCCCTCTTTTTAAATGAACTCTATAGTTTCATTAAAGATTTCCGCTTTCGAGTTTCTCTTTTCTATTTTTTTTTGGGCACATTACTGATGTAATAATTATAATAAATTTCAAACGCAGCTTAAAACAGTAAATCACAATAGTTAGCCAGCATTTAAAAGTATTAAATTTCCAATAGCAACTATTCAGACTCCAGTTTCTCCGTAATTTAAATTTCTAAAATATTCTAATACAATCTATTCGAGACAAGTCGCAAACCCCCGTGACCTCTGATTTGGTAGCCAAGTACCTTGACCACTAAGCTATTTTCCATGTAAAATTTACTTATTCAATAACCTGTCCATTCGCTTCCTCGGGCTTCAATTATAAATAATGTTAATTTTTTTTTGTCTAATTAACAAATTTGCGTAAAAATTCCTTTCTTCTTTTTGACCTGCGAATGTCGTCGCGATCTAATCGAAGTCGAGAGTTGCGCTCAACTAAAGATTCTCTTATTCTTCGTAAAGGATGGATGTCTCTGTAATTTGCTAAATGAACTTCTTTTTCTTCGCCATTTTTTTGCAGGAGCACCTGCTTACGATAAAATAAAAGAGTTTTGCTTCCTTTTCATGGTAAGTAGAAGTACACTTAAAATGTAGACAGAAATAAATTAAAATTAAGAATCTGAGAATACCGAACATAAGAAAAAATTTGCTAATAAATAAATTTATAAATAACTTTTTTGAATGATTTTTACAAATACGTTTTCACATCAATCAAACTTCATCGTGTATCACTTGAATTTTTCTCTCATCCACAAAAAAAGAAATTTTGGGCTGTTCTTCTGCACTTCTTTGTTTATTTTTATTCTTACTGAGAGATGATCCGTTTTTAAAAGCTAGTGTTTTCAAAATAGATCTCCTGGTCTCTTTCTTCAATTCCCCCACCAGCCCAAATTCCCTAACACTGTTTACATTTCTATCCCTTCCAACTTTGAGCATCCGCTTAACATAATTTCTTTCTGTGTCCCTCCTAAGTGTGCGATGTTCATCATTTTCCTCTTATTTCGCTTTTCAACTCTATATATTTCATCCAAGATTATTAGCGATGACTGGAATATCCGGCTTTCCTTAAGGGGTTGCGCAAACCATAACAGCAATGGTGCTCTATTTTCGAAAATTTCATTCTTTCCAACAATATTGTTTTCCTCGATGATTTTTTTCCTACCTACCACAAATGTCCGTTTAGCTTTAGTTTTCTCAATTAAACATATTCATCTCACACCATCGGCTTCAACTACCACTGATCAGCCCTTACGGGCTTCTACGATAGTGACCACATTTCTATTTTAATTTCCCTTTCCTCTCTTACGTATTTTAAACCTCTCTATTATCTTTAATGGAATTTTTCTCATTCTTTAGTTGATTTTGTACTTCTCTATTCACCACATGGCTCTGTTTCTATATCTCAATCCAATCTACTCCTAAATTTTATTACTAATGCTCCCTCGCTCTCCTCTCCACCTCGTCGACCACCGCTGGTCAATCGTCATAAAACTCATCCCTCTGGTGGAACAAGGATTGCAAAGCTGCATTTGATTATAGTCACGCTACTTCTCGAGTTTATCATACAAACACTTGAGAACTTTTTCGCTTACAAACGAGAACTAAAGCTATAGCTAGTTTGGAAATCAGAAAAGACCATTCCCTGAATGTCGCTCTGTCTATAATCTTTCCGTTGATAGTCTTTTACCTTTCTTTCATGTTGTCGTTTCCGCTTATGTTTTCAACGTTGGCGACTCATAATCCTCTTCCGTTTCCAGAAGACCTTATTTCGTAGTTTCTAACTTCGTCCGTCATTCTCATAAAACCTGTCTAATCAATCTCTTTTCATATTCTTCTTAATATATGCAATTCATTTATTTTCAGAGAAGTTGCTTCTCCTTCCTAAAATTCCTTTATTATTATGTCTATTTCTAAAAAAAAACTCCTCTCTACATCTTCTTTCCCGGAGCATTGTGCCTCAAAAAATTATTTCAAAGTAAAAGCTCAATAAGCACTATTTCCTCATCAAATGTTTAAGTCCTATTGATTGTGTTAGTCTTTTTGTGCCTTATATACACAAACCTTTCATCAATAAACGGTACAACTTGGCTTCTCTTTTATTGATGTTTACAGCGCCTTCGAACAGCCTAATTTAAATTAATATTTATCCCATGCGGAAAAAATTTTATACGGATGATGCTTTTCCGACAGTTGTTTATTAGTTTTTACTAATTTTTAATTAGCCGCCAAAAAAATTAATTCGAAAGATCATAGTTCACCGATTTCATAATTATATTTTAATTATAACATCCTGACGGACATTTCGTGATATTAGTCCGATAATCATAAATGAAATTGATTCGACATGAACAAATTTTAAAAGCGAAGCAATCAGCGCGCTCGAAATTTATCGGTTATCGGTTCATAACTATACGTAATTAATGTTTTAAAATGTGAAATTCATTTTCCGAAGAAATTTTTATTCACCCATTGTCAAAAACCGAAAATATTCAGTTTTGCTAAAGCAAATCTGAGATTTAAAAAAAAATTATATTAGATTTCACCTACATATCCAACCGCTATTCGCTGACATGTACCAAACAGGTAAAAGTTTCACATATACAAATTAGATAAAAGTTATTATGACAATTTATGCATTAAGTTACGTTGAAATTATGAATTAATCACCAGATCTGCATTCTCATTATAATTCGTTCTCGCACTGTTTTCAATATTACATCGCTATCAACGATTCAGACGGTACAATATTTATGTTATTACAGTACAACTTATTTATCTATTTTTTTTTTTGATTTTAAACAATATATTTTTCAAAATATTTTACAGTAAATATTACACATGAGTTTATTAAATTTGCGCTAAAGATGTTTTGCAAAAACTAGTTCACATTATTATTCACTGTACATACATTTACAAGTGGTGTACATCTCATAGTATCAGTTATTTTAAAACAGCTACGAAATTAAATCTTAATTAAATGCATTTATCCGGAAAGATTATGCACAAATTTATTAAAATTTGAGTTTATTACTCGTCCCCGCCCGGACGAAGTCAGTATCATTAATCATTAATGTGCGTGGGTCACATAAGGAAAGTACAAAAAATTAAACTAGTTCGAATTAATAATACTTCAATATTAAAGGAACTTGTAAAAACAACTTTTTATTCCGGGAAAATTTTTTATTTATAAATTTAAAACTAAATAACCGATATGTTTCGCGGGAGTGCAGTCACATATTCATGGTATTTTACAAAGGTTAAAACTTTGTAAAATACCATGAATATGAGACTGTGCTTCTGTCAGTTATTTAGTTTTATATTTATAAATAAAAAATTTTCCCGGAATAAAAAGTTGTTTTTACAAGTTCATTTAATATTGAATTTTTCGGAAAAAGAAAGAAATTTTTTTTACAGAATCTTGTAACAATAACAATACTTCGTTCGAACTGCACAATAATAGCACCGGATTTTCGGCAAAATCGTCTTGCGTTAATGAAATAATTGTAAAACGTATTTCTATTTCCCCGAAAACAGGAAAGAAAACACAAACGATCGTATACACTCGTGCATTATGAATACAAAACTAACATATTCGCTGATTCTACGATATTTGCAGACATTCAATCATGAATGTGTCTTTGGAGGATTATAATTTTTCATATTTAAAATATCACACTATATTTTCTGTAAAATATCTATTATTTTACGGAAACGTAAAAAATTCAAGTACTACTACTGTAGACAATGACACACCCCTATATGTAAAACAACTTGTCCTGTTTGCAATTGTATCGCTCCATGCCGATTTAGCAAAAAATGAAGCAAAATAAAATATAGCAGAAATTTTAAAAAAATAATTAAATACTTCATTTTTCAGAAGGAACATCGGTAATGAGCAATATTCTATGACATGAAAAATAGGACACGCACATTATTGCGTAATTGAATAAACATGCCTGTCAAATACACAACCAATAGTAGTGTTATTTGTAGTAGCAGATAATGCCACATTGTTATTTATTTCTAAATTAAATGTTTCTTTTATAAATGTTCTCTTAATTCAACAACTTTGCAGGATAGTGTCGACATTGAGATCACCGCAAAGCACCGTAGGTGTAGAATTAAGTTGTAACTCATCAAATTTTTTGAAAATTCCAAAAAAAGTATTTTACTATATGTCATTATGTTCGTAACAAAAAATTGTAATTTTTCTCAAAAATGTACCCAAAAAAAACTACTAAAATGCTTTCTTCTATCATTAATTATAGTCTGCAGAGCACAAATATCACCAACTTCATCCTATGCTATTGCGATGCGTTTAATTTGAACATTTTCGTGATCAAATTTAAAAATAATTCTTCTTCATTGGAGGAAAGTGAGCATCTTCTGTTTGAAATGTTCCGATACAGCACCGGTTCTAACATTTCTTTTAAAACGTGATTCCATATTATACTCCCGATATTCCCATAAAATTCATCATCGAACAAAAGGAAAACCTACGACAGGAGAGGATAGCAGTTTAACCATGTCTATGATTGCAGGTTTTTAAAATAAGGCCAAGACTTCATCTTCTAAGTTAGGGATATGAAATATTCACTGTAAGTCGATAAAAACGCGAAAACAGAAGCATTTGAAGAAGAAAATGCAGACGAGTTCTCAGTCCTGTTAATCACACAATGGTGGCGATGACGTCATTATGGTAAATTTTTTGCGCGACGATAAGCCCCAACCCTTCAGACATGTATCAAAACACGAAATAAAATAGAGTAAATATTTTATCAAAATCTCTAGGTAATTTAAAACAATATTGATAACGACGTCATCGCAAGATATTTTTTGCTCAGACTTTTTTTCGATGACGCATTTGTCGATGTATCGTTGTTAATAATTCTTTTAATGTTTTTTTTTTCTGACACAAACGCGTTAATCTGAGTTTCTTTTGCTGTTTTTGATAAGCAGCCGAGAATAAAAAATGAAGCAGCGATTAAGGGAGCTCAAAAATTGTTTGTACGTCTTGAATTTTTAATTCCGTCGCTCTCCTCTTGAAAATTAAAAATTAACGTAGAACACTGATAAACCGTCTACTGCGTGTTGCTGCACACACAAAAAGCGAGCTAAAATGCAACACTATTAGGATTTTTTCATGTCTGGCTGACAGCAGCTCCATTCCACTGTAAACGTGCAGCGCTTACTGTACCGCAGTGTACTAGTAGTAAACATTACACGTTTCATTATTATCCGTAAATAGGTGAGATGACAAGCAAAAGATATTAAAACGGTAGAGGCAGATATCGCGAAATTATTCCCACTAGTTCCTATATAACTGTTCGAAAATTAAAAACACAACCAGAGAAAACCCGTCCGTCAACATTACTCCAACAAATAGCACCGCGCAGAAGTACTTTCTACGTATGACGAATATCAACATAACCGTATTTTGTTCCCACATCTAATTTCATATCTAAGTAAATACGTGTACATTTCATCTGTGTTGTGCCTTTGGTCAACTGCGTGTACGTGAAAACAGAACTGGGTCCGGTTGGAATGTTAACACAAACAATAATGAAATACGCTATGAAAAAAAAAAGACAAACCGGTAACGAAATGATAATGATTAGCATTGAAAACTGCATTTCTCATTATCTAGTTAGCAATATATATATATATATATATATATATATATATATATATATGTGTGTGTATGTATGTATATATTATTTAGAAGGATACATTCTTTTAATTTTTGATTAAGGTGACAGAGTTACATTTTTTAAAAACATAGAATAAAAATGAAAATGATAAAATAACAGAAAAATGAAAGTTTCATTAGTTATAAATCAGACATTTTTGAATAAAATTTACTTTTTTGAGAAAGAAAAAAAAAAAGAATAATAATAAAGCTATAATGTAAATATGCAAGAGACTGGAATAACAAATATATTCTACACGGAATGAATGAAAATACAAAAATTTATTAATTTCGATTGTACAACTTAAAAAACAGCAATACGATTCTAATCACACCGTTTCATATTCATATCGGTACAACCGAGGAAACAAGGTGTAACCGAATTCCATAATTCACCAGTTCATTACATGATTGTCCATCATTAAATTTAAGCAAATCAAAGTTCATTGACGAACCCAAAATATCTCACATTGCATATTCCAAATTTCTTATACTTAAAGAATCCGAACATTAAATGATCCAATTAATCACGTAAACGGGTTTTTTTTTTTTTTAGAATCGCGACAAACGTTTAAAAACTCGAAACACAAAATTTAAGAAAAATACATACTGAACTGAAATCCCGTATAAATTCTAAAGACGTATTTATGTGATAATAACTGTACGAAGTCCGTCCTTAATTAGCTTTTTTTTTTTTTTTATTTTATGTTCGGAAAAGCCCATACCATAAGCCCAAAATAACATCATAGGATTTCCTGTTGCACTATTATTCTCGTTAACATTTTTGAATAGTTCACGAAATAAAAAGGAAGAAAAAATAAACAGAAATCGATTTTGCCGATACAGACACTGCCAGATATTACTCAGCACACATAACTAGGACAACCACAATACTGCGGAAAGAAAAATACGTCACGTTCGTTACACTGACAACGCAGCTCTAAAGCTGCTACGTCCGAAAAATTCATGGCAAAGGCAGTGTAACGTGACTGTCATGACGAAGTCAGCCTTAAACTTCATCGTGTAGAAAATGATGTGTGTTGCTGAACGATTGTTGAACAGGCAAATTGTTTAGTTCGAATTCTAATCTAATTATGGACATTTGAATATAAAATTTAAAATTTTACAACCAATAACGTAAATAAAAACAGAAATGTTCATGAAATTAATTAGTCCAAACCGCTTTCGGAAAAATTACAAAATTCGTTAGTTTCCCCAATGGTAAAAACCTTAATTCCAACTACACGGTAAAATGTGAAAAATGTATCGAAAATTTCGAATGTTCCTTCTTATTGTCGAAATATATTAAAAATACTCAGGGGCGGATGATACCGTTCAAAGAACTAATACTTTCTATTTTAAAGAAACTACGCCCTGTCAAGGGTATGGGACTTACCTCAGTTTTTTTTTTAACGCTGAATAACAAGAACCATCAGTTTCCTATCATCCAAACGAGGATATTAAATACACTATCGTCTCGTCCAGAGTGTAACTGAAAACTCAACCACTATCGACGACGAAAGAAAGAAAGAAAAGTTCACC
Source organism: Icerya purchasi (assembly GCA_039619475.1). NCBI lineage: Eukaryota > Metazoa > Arthropoda > Insecta > Hemiptera > Monophlebidae > Icerya > Icerya purchasi. The sequence goes on from CM077115.1 coordinate 570,327,119, forward strand.
AAAACAAAAAGTATTTACAAGGTAGGTGTCTATTAAATAACGAAGTTAGTAAATGAAATTAAAACGACATTGCAATTCGATTGCCGAACACATAAAGAAGTTTTAAAAAAAGTAAATTAAAAGAAAATAAAATTGCAAATTCGCAAAGCACATGTCCGATTAGCTTGACTAGCAATAACATTTATTGATGATCCATTTTTAATCTTTGCTTCAGTTCCGAACGCATAAATAAGCAATCACACGTTTCAATTATCGATATTCCGTTTTAATTGATAAAGACGTAAGGGAATAAAATATTTCCCCCAATATTCCATATACACCATGTGTTTTTGGCACTAAAATACTGTTAAGTTTGCATTGTCTACAAATTTTATTTGCCAGATCGTCAATTCAAAATGAGCCGAAATTTGCTTCTAATTATGGCAGAGCGTGAAGCAGACCGAACAGTTGCTTTGGGGAAAAGTTTTTCACATACGCAACTAAGCAATTTACTGTTCTCACAAACTGAACAACCATTATCAAAATAAATTTAATATTGAAATTAAAAAATGAAACGAAAAATATAACTAATCATTTCAAAAAACTATAACTAAAATCCAAACAAAACTTCGAATTTAATAAAACATAAACACGATTTCTGACTTATTCTTTTAGCTTCATAAAAACTTCAATCAGAGACGAAACATTTTAAAGATTCCAATTTCGTGCGACTTGTGTGCAAACATTTAACTATTTTCTAGAGTTATCGTATAAAAAATAATAATCGAGGCGAACAAGATCGATAACTTTCAAGCCTACGAAATAATAATACTACCAGATTACAGGAATAATACAATCGGACCATGCAGACATTTCATTGGTACTTTCCAACAGAAGGTCACATTCATGTTTTTGTTGACCCGTTTTGCGTTTACTTTACTTTCTTATTAGCAATTTCCCGTTATCCATACTAACACCAACCGGTTATCAGTGTCTGCCTTCCTGTCTAGCTTCCTCCTGTGCTAATTCAAATCTGTAATTTTCTCTTCATCTACTGTTGATTACATGCGTACCACTATATATGTATATGTATATGTATATGTATATGTATATGTATATATATATATATATATATATATATAATGGATAGATAAAATTATCTGCATTCATCCTACATTAATATTTAAACTGCAATCAGATAACAACCAGATTTGACTTCTTACCATTTTCCGATTATACAGTCTCAAATTTCACAATAATTACAGCACCGGAAATTATACAAATTATGAAGTAGATTAATAGCGACTTTTCATACCCTCGATATATTTCAAAATTATTCTTGTAAAGCTGGGCCGACATATCATTTAAGAATTTCGTATATTAATAATGAAAAACATCAAAAGGTGCGTTGAACAACATTTTTAGTTCAGAAGATTCACAAAAAAAATAAAATAAAAGGGTTTTTATTATTACTCTTTTAAAACGAAAACTATAGAAAGTATACAAAGACTTCCCACTGCATAAAAGAGAGAATATAATGAATAGAATAAGCTACTGCTAATTTTCAAGAGAAACCCCGGTAATTCCTTAGGAGGGTAATTAGTATTCATCTGTCAACTATTTACAAAGGAGCCAGCTGTTAGGAGTAAATAACCGGAACTTCTCAAAAGAAAAATAATTACCTGCTCCAACTACTCAACTTTTTTTTCATCCTCTACAGATGAAAAGATTGTTAAAAAAAGAGAAAAAACTGCGGTATTTCATAAACGTTCATATAATAATATAATTAATTCATATGGAGTTTTTAACCAGCACGTAAGCAACAATGTTAAAGTAGTTTTATGATTACAGTAAAAACTATTACAACCTCAATTAAAATTTAACCAAAAGTTAAACACAATAAAACTATATCGTTTAAAGTAAATTATGCTCTTTTTTTTTTTTTTTTTTACGCAAGCGATGCATAAATATTAAAACAGGTGTAACGATGATACATTTTTCGACGCTAAAATATTCGAACAATACGAATTACTTAAAAGTTTCTGCAATAAAATGTACATGAATATTTCCACTTTTATTCCTATTGCCACTTCGGAAATGGATTCATTAGATTTATCAAATAAAAGTACAAATAATTTTAGTGCTGCACTATCAGTCGTCAGCAAATTCCTTACTGTTTAAAAAGTAGACTTGCAATGCGACAAGGGAGCGTGCAATGTTGTTTTAATTTCCGGTAACAAAAAAAGCAAAATTGTTTAAACAGTTATAAAACAAACAACTGAAGATTCAGCAAAAATACTGGCATCATTACAAAACAAAATAACAACAATGGAACCATACTAAACTCTTTGCTTTGTTGGTACAATTTTAAAATAGAACAGAAACGTTGTTGTTCACTACAGAATAAACAAAAATTATTAGTAGTTTTTATTTATTTTTTTCATTAGTAGTATTATTAAAACCATCAACATTATTCTTACGAGTACCGCTCTTAATTTTAAAAATTTAATTCGTGAAAAATATTAAAATCTTCACAGAAAAGTTCATGAAAAATCTTTTCGATTTATAAATGTTCCGAATTTTTCCAAACACTAATCTAATTTAGCAAAGTTTTCAAATGTAAATTTTCCTTTACTGTTTTTTTTTTTTTTTTTTTTTTTTTTTTTCATACACCTCCATGTATTTCATAAATAATTTTATTTCAAGGGTAGATAGAGAAGGAAAATCAGTAGCTAAACACCTGAGAAAAAAATTTCAAATAAAATTAATACTACACGAAACATATGAAAACCCAGATTTTATGTTGCTAATAAATTCAAGAATAACATATTTAAAACAACTATTTCTTTATCCGACTATTTAATTTTCGCATGCGTTGTACAAATTAATATTTGACGGATATAATCGAATATTGGATAAATATAATTAATTTGTGCTTTAATTTTTTTCTGAATCGTTACATTTAATATGAACTAGTTTCATAATACTGCCATATAGTCGTAAAATAAACATTCTGAAACGTCATATTAACTGCCATAGATATAATTTAAAAATTAATGTACTATTTTATCGACTAAATTAATAAATGTCAATTAGTGTATTAATACGAAAATGTTTTTTTTTTTAAAGTATATATTTTTTAAAACATTTCAATATAAGATTTTTACAATGGATCATTGGATTAAATGTACTATTTACTTTGAAATAATATTATTTTAAGTAAACGCTGTGTTAATAAAAATACTTGATTGACGTTTTAGACATAAGCCATCCGAAACGGCAATCAAATAATTTCATCAACTTGGTGCTTACCGCGAACAATTTTATTTTTAATACTATCCATCATGGAAATGTCAAATGTTTAATTACTATATGCTTCCTATTCATAAATTCAATAGATTATAATATAACCAGCTACTTAAGTAATATAATAACTATCAGTAAAATTAACGATAAAAACTGAACATAATTTAAAAATTCCAATAGTGTAAATGTAACGATTACTTTTCGCAAAAAAAATTAAAACAGATCAAATAATTTTCAAGTAATTATTTCCTCAATGTTTTACATTTGGTTCTGCTAATAAAAAAATTAATTAGACAACAAATAGACTCTACTAATATAAAATTAGACAACTTTATTATTATAAAACACCTAAAACATGTACTACAGAAAATTATATTTTAAACATATTAAAAAGAGCCGACAAGTTTCGGAATTACGTACTCCATTATCATGACATAAAAAAAAAAAAAAAAAATTATCAATAAAATTCCACAAGTTTTCGGTATTTCTATTCCAGTAATATAAATAAACATAATAAATAGAATTTAACCTGTATAAAATCTGTATCTTAAAGTATTTCCCAAAAGATAAAAATTTACTCTTCACAAGTACTACTAGACTAAAATGAAGTATTTTTTTTCTTTTTATTTTAGCGAACAACTGTTATTAATGCATTGTTATAGCTGAACATTTTAAATTTCCATATAAAATTTAAAAAAAAAAATCATATATATATTTACCTAGAATCAAACTTTGCTCCACCATTCTGCAATACACCCGTATAATGCATTGTAAGAGTATCACCGCTTTTAGACTTTGGTTCGCAGGCTTCCGGTACATAAAGGTATTCAATTTTTAGTCCCGATGGAAGTACTTCAACTTTTGGCGGAGACTCCTTACCAGAATCACAAAATGCATTGTAAATACAAAATAAACATAAAAATAAAATTTGTAAACGAATAAACAACATAGTTTAATAATTCGGGCAAAATGGAAATAAATAAATCGAGTGAGATCGTTAATTAACTTTTAACGAAAAAAAAAAAAAAAAAAAAAAAAAAAAAAAAAAAACTAGCCGGAAAATTAAGCAGTAGCAACAGTAACGAAAAACAAACAATTTAAACACGACACCGGAAAACAATCCAAACAAGCTAACCGACAGGGAATAATAACTGGAGTGATAAGCGCGCGCAAATAATGTTCTACTCCTCAATTTACACCGTGGCACCACTGTCGAAAAATTATCGTATGAAATTAGAACGCCTAAAATTTAATCAATAAAATAGAAACTTGTAAATAATTACTGACAAATATTAATTTCGTTCTGTGTTAGTCGCTTATGCTATAAAGAAAATCGATGTTAGAAATATCGCGCGATATATACAAATATTTACTGAAGTAAATATAAAAAGATTTTATTTTCTCCAACCTATATTATTATTGAAAAAGGGATCTTTTTTTTTTTATACCAAAAATTATATGCGTTAATATACAGAGTATTAAAGATCGATTTTGAGATATAAACATTTTACTTTGTCTTCTATTAATATAAAATTAAAGCATACATAAGTTTTCAATTACTAAATAAAATAGTGTGAAAAGAAATTTTACTAAATACTGAAAACAGTATAATTTTCCATCAGTTATAATTACTTAAAATCTTCAAATATATGTCAAAAAAAGTAAATAATTAAATAATAATAATGAATGGTGTAAAATTCATTAGAATTATAATAATAGAAAGTAAAATTATTTTGCTTTAATTTAAAGTTATTTAAAACAAATATTTGCGTTCAAAATAGTTTAAGAACTTTAAAAATTAAATGTGTATCTAAGTTCATAACCAATGAAACCAAAGGATTTAAAACGTAATTACACAGATTTAGATTAATTAATATAGTTCAAATTCAATTAGAACATTAAAAAATATTTTGAAATAATACTGAAATAAGTCAAATGGAAAGAAATACAAGAAAAATGACTATTTCTAAACATCGATACGTTTCTTTTTATATTAAAAGACTGGAGACTAGTAGCGCACCTAAACCACTTTTTGGGAGGAGGGGTCAAAAAATCAATAAAAAAAAAATAGCGAAAAAACAACAAGAATATTAAAAGACAGTTATAAACTTTAAAATCTAGTACCCCTTTTTTTAGGATACACTAATAACCAGCCATATAACAAACAGCAAGAACTAACAAAATCTAAATTACGTCTGATTTTCGTTTTCTTTTCGGGTTTTTTTTTTTTTGGCAATAAAAATCTACTACTTTAAATAAACTGAATTGTGTACACTATCTTTCGGAATCCGTAAACGTCTTTTTTCTATGCACACCTATGTAAATTAAAAAGCTGATAGCGTGAAAAATCAAACAAATATAATATAATCAGCAAAAATCTTTCCAGTAGTCCGCCTAAATTTCAAGTTTATTGCGCTAGCGAGCAAATGAGAATTGTCTCTGCGTGAAAAATAAAAAACCTTTATTTGTTTGTTATTTATTATGGGAAAAGTAAAAAAATATTTCGTATTGAACTATTTTTATTCTCGATATAAAGCAATTAAAAAAAAAAACAAAAACAAAAACAATAAACGACGCGGTTATTTTATAAATAAAATATAATTGAACACGAATGAAAAAAACAAAGTATTTCGCTTATAACTTGGTATAAGCGTATCACTTCAAAAAAACAATTCCTTTACGGTGTAAGTATAATAAATATAATTCCACTCTTCAAACACTCTGAGAAGTTGCTTGCTTTTTTTATGCCTTTGGCCGGGCCCTGATATCAAATCTTTACAAAATTTCGCTCCCCCTCAGCACGCGCCTGTTACAGGCACTACAGTCCAGATCCTTGTTTTGTTCAAATCTTCAACCTCAGCATTTATAAATACAAAAATACCGTAAAAATTAAATGAATACGTGTATTATTATATAACTTAATTTGAAAAAAATAGTTCTTCAATCTTCACAGATTTTTTTTCACAGCAATATGAAAACTTTTTAGATTTTTACATTCTTGAAAATAATATTTTATATATAGGACATGCGAAAAGCATTTCTAAATTAATAAATCACAGAGATAAAACAGAAATAAAGCGTAAAGTAGGTAACAGCAATGCAGTCCAGTGGTAGTTTAATGTTGTTTAATAAACAATTATTTAGCAACTTAATCTAATACTAAAAATATAATACTAAAGTAATAACAGTCAGTATGATTAAACGGCAAATTTACATATCTCTCCCAAACTATTTTTTTTACGATTCACAATTACTGTTTCTTTACGTTAAGCATGCCAGGTATGATTTTTTAGTTTTTAGTTTCTATTGTACTATATCAAAACAGTTAACAAACTATTTTCATTTAGAACTGAAATTTTCCATGAGTAGTATTATTAACCATTTTTATTGCCTTACAAAAATTATATCTAATTGTAAGACAAATATTTTCAAATATAAAATAATACATTATAATCCAAATCGATTATAAATTGTAATATTGCCCAGTAAAAATTGTTTAAAATAATATCTTTTGCACAGAAATAAAATATTACTTAAAAATGAAACTGGTTCATCAATTATAGTTTGATGGAATGATATAGAGGAAATAAACCCAGTAATGTTGTATCTCAATTAATAATTAAAACAGCTAACAATTGGTTGGTTAGTTTATATAGAGAAAATATCAAGAGAATAGTAATTATTAAATGGAAGTAAATAAAAAATATAATCAGAATTTAAGTTATCTATAAATGAAAGTATCCGGCCATGTAAGAGATGTCATCTGCTGAAACTCATATCCGAATGAACTAGTTGCTTATTCATAGTTACTGCTGAGGGTGACTGCGAAGATAATCTAATAATTCCAATCTCCGAAGAGTAAATGCGATCACAATGATGACATTCGAAAACGTTATATGGATATTAGAGCCGTTATTGAGTGTTCTTTTTAGTGGTCGGTAGTTAAGGCGGCTGCTTCAACTTCTCTTCTACATTTTACACGATCGCAGGCGGCGGTTTCCCATACTTCTAAGTAATTTTCTTTCCTTAATAGTGCTGCAATATGGTACTTTTAACGCTTCCTAGAACCACCACGTTTTACAACTCCTTCTAATTCGTCATACAGCATTTGCTTTGGTAATCCGGAATCCTCCATTCTTATAACATGTCCCATCCATCTTAATTGAGCAGATGTAATCAACGACTTTATCCGCTCTGAATTAACCTGACGCAATACCTCGTGGTACGTTACAAAGTCACCCTATCTAATTTTCAGTAATGCTCGCAGGAACCGTTGTTGAAACTGTTCTAATTTTTGATGTGACGCCTCTAGTGACAGGACAATTATAGCACGATAAACCGCTGCTTTAGTGGCGATCGACAAATCCTTATTGTACGAGTAGAAAACCTTGTGCTTTAACCGACCAAAAGCTAAAGCAGCGCACTTAATTCTATTTTGTATCTCGTCATCTGTTGTCCCCGTGTAGTTTAGGAACGAATCGAGATATTGAAAGGTATCTCTACCTGTTCTAACGTTTTTCCGCGTATCTGAATGTTATTTGCAGGCGAAGTTTCGTTACTCAGTAATTTGGTTTTGTCAATGTTTATTTCAAGGACAAAGTCTTTGTAAATTTCATCCAATACCTCAAGCATCGCTTGTAAATCAGTTTTATTACGTGCTACAATAACACAGTCGTCAGCTTATTGAAATTCGACGATTCTGAGCTTTGACACCTTAGTTTTCGCTTTAAGTCTACCAAGATTAAGTAAACCTCCATCCATCCTATAATTAAGGCCGATGCCTCCGGTATGGAGACGTTTATCGACGACGAACATGAAAGCTGCCATGAAGACGTTAAACAAAAGTGGAGCCAAAACACAGCCTTGTTTGACTGCAGTGCAGATGTCAAACTGATCAGAGATTTTCCCGCCTGACATAATTACCGCTTTAATGTTTGAGTATAAGGCGATTATTATATGAACAATTTTCTTTGGACATCCGAGTTTGATCAGAATACTAAAAAGAGTTCTACGATTGACGGAGTCGAATGCTTTTGTCAGGTCTATAAATGCCAGAGTCCAGTCCGTTGTTCAAAAGCATTTTCCTGTAATTGTCTTGCTGTAAAAATCATGTCGATGCAGTTTCGTTTGTTGCGGAAAACATTCGGGCATAATTCTTTCGAAAATTGGGGGCGATTCGGTCGTAAATAACCTTAGCCAGCACCTTACCTGTTGTGGACAGTAGTGATATTCTTCGGTAATTTGAGCAATTTTCCTTTTCCCCCCTTTTTTCTTATAAATGTTTACAACCATTGATAAACTAAAGTCCTGGGGAACAGGTTCTTGATCCCAGATCATTTCGAACATTTTTCCTGCATGTTCTGCAATATTTAGTCCACCAATTTTCAAGATCTTTGCTGGGATGGCATCAGGACCGGGTGCTTTCATATTTTTAAGTCCGTCTATTGCCTTCTTAATTTCGAATATTTTTGGCTTATAATCCATGTTGGTATATTCATCGTACGACGGAAGGTGATCCGATATATTTTCCATTGTTGGGCGCTCATGATTTAGTAACTCACAGTGGTATTCCTGCCATCTGTTAATGTTGATTTATCTGAACTCATCATCATCATCACAGTTCCATGTTCATTACTGAACGTTGGCTAACATGTTGGCAATAAAACGTGTGCCAGTAACCTTCTGATATAGATCAGTGGAATTGATGTTGAACCAATCTGTCAAATCTTCTTCGTGATCTATTTCCGTTTATTTTTCCTTGCAACATTATTAGCAGAAAGTTGTTTTGACTCACTGATGAGTAAAGAAAAATAAATACTACAGCCAACAAGACAATTACAATAGTTTTTTTAAATTTAATTTTATTTATTTTTTTTGAATGCTGTGTGTAGCTACCGGGACTATTAAGATACTATCACGGTAGGATTGATAGATAACGCGGAACAAATCAGTTGCGTAGAGAAATTGGATAGTGTCTGCGAAATTCGAAGAAGAGTCAGCCAGAGATGACTACAGATGACTGCAGAGACACTATGTGAAAATTAGTGGGTTACGGAAATCCCTGTTGCGTCTTGCTCTCTGCGCACGATTCCCATTACTATTTCTGATAATGAAGAGTTCGAGAGATCTGGTGGTTGATTGGAAGAAGAGGATGGTGGAGCAGCCGGTGCAGGATCAGTATTGAATGCGTTACGATTTGGTCACGCATGGTTCGGCAGTTGGAGGAAAATACGATATTCTCTGAGCTGTCTCCTATTGAGGGTGCGAAAATTCCTCATCAACTGAACTCGCTCGGAGCAAAGATACCGCAGAAATTATTTTCAGTCGCAGGTTGTTCGTTAAATATGTTTGAACGACTTCATTCGGAATCGTTCGAGAGACATTCAAGAGGAACAGTTTGGGCGAAGGGTTTTTAAGTCTTATTACCTTGACCCGACAATTCTTCAGCTGGACGTTCCATCGGTTTGCGTGAAATCGACGATTATGTTTCCAGAAGATAGGAATATTATAATGCGGTTAAGATTATTTTCGATGCGACGATGATACTCCTTTCAAAATTTAATGAACGTAATTTTAAAAGATGCAATTCCTACGATGATTTTAATATCTCATATATTTCCATTAATTTTTTAGCAAACTATGATATTCTTAAAATTTCTCACAAAATGAAAAGATCTTTCTCATTGGGCTCAGGCTTCTCCATATTTTTCTGACTACCACGGAGGAAAAAATGAATTTATCTTTGAATATTTTTATTCTTTCGGGCTTCAGGAAATTTTCTCTGAATTATTATCGAGTTTTATCTTTTACATGGAAACTTAACTATTTTTCACGTTACTCGCTAATCCATAAAAAAAGAGGTAATATACCCGTATATTCTTTTTTGATTACTGTTCAAGCGAAAAGTATTGGTTATTGAGATCAGTATTTAAATACAAAAGAAGAAAATTTTTTAACGTTTAGCATCCTATTCGTCTCATTTAAAACTTATAATAAATAACTTGCGGATACAACTGTGTTATAAAGAATAATTATTATACTTGCTTGACGTTTTGGCCAGCTTACACTGACCAACATCAGAAGCGATCTCTACTTTTGATGATGATCAGTGTAAGCTGACCGAAATGTCAAGCAAATATAATAATTATTCTTTATAACACTGTTGTATCCGCAATTTATTTATTATGAGTATTTACTGTGAAAGGTTTAAACATTCATTTAAAAATGTTTTCATGTTTATTTTGAAGTGCTTATAGATCGATAGCTTTACTAATCGACCACCGGCAACACGTGATTATAGAAAAATTCAAAAATGTTATTATAAAGATTTTCATTTTACATTTTTTTAAGCATAATTACGGTACGTAGCTATTTATAAATTGATTATTTAATGATGTGTTTAAAAAATTCCTGAAAACTACCAATAATTTAAAGCAGATCATTTTCAAAGTAGACATAACGTATATATATATATATATATTATAATGAAGTATAACCTGAAAAAAGTGATTTCGAAGAATTTATTCATATTTGCTTTATCAGTAATGGTGAGCTCTGAGTGTTCCAATAATTCACTTGTTAAAACTGTTTCTTATTTGCAAGAGCTTTTTTTTCACTTGTTTATTCCCTCTCAAGATAATATATGTGATTTGTATAGTCATACTTCTATTTACGTTTGCTGTTATCTTTTACAAGTATTCGCAAACCTTTTGAATGTAGGACTATTTCGAATTTAATTAAAATCCAATAAAATAGGGAAACTTTCTTCGTTTGTTTTTCTTGCGTGCACCATTTTTAACTGCAATGGTCATTAGAGCACATGGGTCAGGCTGAAAAGGCTATTTCATAATTTACCTATTAAGCTGTTGGTTCTAAGAAAAACGAGTTGTAGAATTTATGTGCGCGTTGGGTCATTTGACAGGATAGTTGAAAGTGGAACACCGGCAAAAGTGGAGCGGGCGAACGCTGCACATTGTTGTAACAGGTGTTCTACCGAAGGATAAGAAGAACTGGAATAGAAAGGGCACTTGGGGGGGAAAAGGTACCTTCAAGTCTATATTAATCTTAAAATGTGTATAAAATTCATCTAAAAAATTATATTAGAAGATTAAATGACAATGGTAAAAATTGTAAATTAAACAAATAAACAGCCCTACCCAAAGTTATTGGGAATATGGAAAAAAAAAAAAATGACACGAAGAAAAAGATAATAATTATATACTATGCTGCGTAATTAATCTTTATTTCATCACTTAATAAAATTTATACTGAAATAGCGAAATTACATTTTTTTTATAATCTCTATTATTTTTTAAAATTTACAAATAATTTTTATTTCAAAATAATTTCTTTAACGTTCAGTTGTTTAAATTTTTTCTTCTTGTTAGAAAAAAAAAAAAAAAAAGTCTTTCGTTAAAATTTTTATAGCTCGCTATGAACTCTTGTCCGCGATCGCCTGATCGCATTGAAGTCTCTGCAGGAACAATTCCTTGGAGGCTACCATAGATCGTGGTCGTTGACTTTACTTGGGACAGAAAAGTCTGACTCGCGGTCCATTGTTCTTTCCATTCTTGTTTGCTTTTCACTAAAAAGAATTGTACCGCGGATGAAGGGGGAGGTGAATATCTGTTCTGCCGCTCTCGTATTGCTGACGACTATGCCATTAAGTTCGCCTGTTCATTCCCTGCTATTCTCGCGTGACTACCGGGAACCCACATAAACGTCACCTGGCTTTCAGACTTCCGTGTATCGATGACATGGCGAAGGGGATTTGAGTAGTTATTATATTTCTTGTTTTAGGGCTGGATATATTCTAGTGCTGCCAGAGAGTCTCTGTAATTATTAACATCTTTTTTTATATTGTAATCCGTTTATGATGGTATACATTTCTGCATCCGGTACTGTGCAGCCATCATTGAGTAGTCGGAAAGAAAACGCTTTATCTGATACTATAAACGTATATGAGCATGTTGGAAATGTGATTGTGGTGGGGTTATTTCTAACACCATCTGTGTAGACTATAACGTGGTCGGTGTATTTATTTATTGTACTTCTAGCTATTTCGATAACATCGGGTGGTATTTTAAGTGATACGTCTATTTGATTATTCGGGAGCTCCCATGGGGAGGGGACTAATGTAAGAGTTTGGTGTGGTTAAAATTTGATGATCGCGCATGAAGGAACACAGTTTTAAAAATCATTTCACTTTTTGTCTTTATATGTTTCAGAACCGTAAAAATACTTTATTGTCACGTCTTTTATTTCCTAGCATTTCAAAGGAAAAAAAGGCCATGTTACATTACACAAGAAAAAAAAGGGGGAGGGAAAACCGTAAACAAGGTATTTCTAAGGTATTTCTTTAATAACTCAAAAAGTATTTAAGATTAAGAGCTGCGAATTTTTTTTATTTGGCAATTTCCCCAATTGTTGATAGAAAAAGCCATGACGGCCAATTTACCATAACTTCACTGCTTTTACTCTTTGTAACATTTTAGCGATTTTCGAAAAAAGGAATTGCAAAATTCTCTTTCTGTTTCCGTCAAGAGCAAACATTTGTTTTTATCATTGTTATTTTTTTTTGTTTTTCGAAATTTCCTTCGTTAATTAAAACCGTTTATTCCGCATCACGAGGTTACTCCTCCACCGTTATTCTTGAATTTCTACCGTTTTTTTAAACCTCTTTGTCGCGCAATTTTTCATTTTTAACCACCTCGCTATATCCGTTCTAAATGAAAACAACGCTGACTTGCAAAATCAACGATTAGCATATGTAAGACAGTTCAGCCGCCATTAATTATGCGAATTTACCGCGCTTTGCTGAAAATATTACCGTGTGTCAGTTACTCTTTTTTTGTTTTCTCATAATTCCGTTAAAGATGAATCCGCGCTCGGTTACGGAAAAAGAGAAAACGCTAATTGCACCTGTAATGTCGGAAAAGTGCCGAAACTTTAATATTGCGATGCTCACATACGGGCTGGGAAATACTGTGCTAGCGTGAATAATATTTGCATCTTAATTTTCGATGTCAAATGTATTTTCATATTCATTCGAAACATTCTCCGTCTATAATGAACGTAGAAATTATTGAGATTGAATTCGCATTTTTAGGATAGCAAAAATTCAATAGTTGAAGCATGCGTGAAATTTCAGTTTCCTTCAATTCAAAATGTATTGTATTCAAAAATTGGCCATCGAAAGCTGGGGAAAAAAGTGCTAAAACAAACGAAAACAGACGCAAAAAACAAGGAAATCTTAACTTCACTATAGAAAATTCACTGCGCTTTTTATGCAATACTTGTTGAACTGCTGGCTAAAAGAAATATAACTAAAACTATGTGTCAAACATAATTCGAGAGTGACCAGTTCGCTTATTATTCAATGGGGAAATACTAATTTGAACTTGCGGTTCGTCAAAATTTCAAGAAATAACACGTAGGACAATTTCTCGAAGATTATGTAAGTTAATCGGGGAAAAGCTTGCGTTTTAATGATTCACATCAGGTGCACTGAATAAGAACAGCTCCCGGTCGAAATGGCGGGGCATACAGTTCTTCGCGTTTCCGAATATCACCGGGTTCGCTGCTAGTTTTAGCGCTGAAGAACACTTTCACTTTCGCAACGTAATCTCGTACCAGAATTGCTTTCTAATAGCGATTCTTCGGTAGACATTCGCAGCATTAAATTAATTATAGGGGAGTTTGATTTATTTTACTAAATTGTGCAATATGCCAAAATTTCTCTCGAGGAAAAATAAGTGAATGTATAATTTCCAAAAAATTAATTATAATTAAAGGATCTGTCTCATAAAGAAACAATTCATGTAGATAAACAAATAATAAATATCGGAAAATACTAAAAATAATCAATTATATATATATATATATATATTTTTTTTTTTTTTTATTTTAAAATATCATTAACATATGAGTGTATACTTTTATAATAGACTGTTGAACACAACTTTGTACAATCACATTGGCTTCTTAATTTTTTTTTAACACAATACTAATAATTCTTTATATTCTTTCCTTCATTACTCGTGTGCATTTTCAAACTAATAAGAGATTAAAGGGGAAATATATACAAAATACATGTACATCAGAATAAAGGGCAAGACAATGTATAAATCATCAAACGGATTGAAGAACATTTTTAATTAAATACATAAATCGCAGACTACAGAATAAAGAAATATACAGCTAAACTTACGTCTAACATAATTCTTAAGAAACATTTGGGAGGTTTATATAATTACGTAATATCTGATACGGTAGGCAGTTCATTTGAGAAATATATCTTGTTTCATAAGAAAAATCAAAAAGAGCGATCTCTTTAAAAATAAATAATTATTACAATTTCATTAAAATTTTGTTTTATTTTTAAATGGGAAATAAAACGAAATTATAAAATTCTAGCTCTAAAATGGTAGTTTAGAATTTCAATATAAAATTACCAGAAAGAATAGAAGGATAGTATTTTTATTGGATTTTACTTCTTTTTTATTTTTGTTAGTAATCCGATTCAAATTCTTTGTCCGTGAGCAAGTTTAAGTATATAATATTTCTCATTGAACCATTTTTAATTAAAATTTCAAAATAAAAATAAATAAAAAAAATACAAAAGATCGACGACAGTTGCGTTTTTTTTAAAAAAGAATAAAAATGGAACATTAATAATTTTACTAGAAAACAGTATTAAATATTCGTTATAATTAAATCCACACAGGTAGGTATAACAAAACTTTTATAGTATGAATTACGTTTCTCCGTTGTAACGAAACAAAAATTTTTTCATCGAGGTTTTCGTTCATTGGATGTATCACCCTTATGGATATACCGGAAAAAATTTCAAATTACAGATAATCTCATGTCGCCTTGTTGCACACTGTAATGCATTCAGTCGCATCGGAGGGAGATGCAGCATTAATGATCATAAATTCTAGTTTAGTAAATGGCGAATACAAAAAGAGACATATAGAAGCTGTATAATAATCACTAAAAACACGAGCGAGATATGTGAAATTAACAAATTTAAACATTTTTACAGCGTGAAATTTTCGAATATATTATTTGTCAAATATCGGTATTAAAGAATACTGAGTGTCTCCTATCAAACGGTAATGCTATGTTTATATATATATATATATATATATATATATATATATATATATATATATGTATGTATATAACTCGGTCATTTTGGCCTCGCAAGGGGCCGTGCCCCTTGACCCTACTTGCTTTCATTTCTGTCTCTTTATCTTCCATACTTTGTATAAAATGATCAAAATTTACAACGTAATTCTTACTGGCATCAACACACACAAAAAATAACATAATCACAAAAATCCTGTTCTAACATTTAACTTCCGTTATATAAAATTAAGATATTTTTTCGTTACATTTTTCGTTACATATTTCATTAGATAAAATTGTGACATTTTTTAAATAACAATAACAAAAATCTTACAATATATAACAAACGTTACATAAAATTGGGACATTTTTCTGGGACATTTTTTGGGACATTTTTTTGGGACATTTAGCGTTACATAAACTCGGGACATTTTTTCGGGGGTAGCCTAAGAATTACGTTGTAATTAATATATATATTAGAGTTGTTCATTATATGGATGAAAAGCTTTGATGAACATCAGTGTATGTCCGCATTTTATTATAAACGGATGCCTAAAACATATTGCATATGTGCATCGTCATTATATGTAAAAACGTAGGTTATGTTTAAAGTCTTGAAATTACTGTAAAAGGAAAATATTATTATACCCATATGGTAATAAACCCTTTAGCTTGCTATGATTAAGCTGATATTTTTAATATCTAAATGCTAAATAACGAAAACGATTAATTAAATTAGACAGATTTCTGACTACGAGTGAAGTTTAAGTGAGTTCCAGCTCTCGTTGAGGAAATTCTGAAGTAAAAGCTGATAGTTATAAAATAATGTATGATAAGCTTAACTAGAGAGATTTAATATTGTATAGCAGTGGAAATGGAATTAAATACAGTGGAATAATAATTGAAGATTAAGGGTCGTTATTAGGTAACGAGGGCTGAATCTGTTCATAGAATCACGGTATTGAGTATTATGTTTCGCGATATAAATATATCCTTTTTCTCTCCTCACTATTTATTCTCTGTCGCAGTGTACTTTTTGTTATTTATTTTTTATTTTACGATCGGTGTGTTTTTTTCCGCCTTCTATTAGACAGAAAGAAAACGAGTTTTCTTTTAAACGAAATAAATGCAAAAATAAACGGCAATAGAAAAGCAAGAGTTATTCTCAGATAAGCTATAATTAATTATACCTATATACGAAATAAATATCTTTCAGACAAATATGTGCTCACCGAACGGAGAGGTAAAAACAAAATAATAATAACAAAAACCAAAAATTTTCACGCAAAGCAGCGAAGATAATTAGGAATATTTAACGGTTAATGGACTCGTTGCGACACCAAAACCTTGGTTATAATGCATTCGGCGAATATTTTTCGGTTGAATAAAAAAAAAAAACGTCAGCCAACGAATGTGATCTCAGTAGGTACTTCAGAAGTTTATTTTTGTCAGTCATTAGGGGAATTATTTCAGAGATGAGTATGCCATAGTAGTTTATTTTGTACGTCAAAAATACAGTTTAATCATTGTAATGTGTACGTTACATAGGCGCTATAAAAAATATACCAAAAACATAAATAAAAATATTTAATAAAAATAGAACATGTAGAGAGTGTAATAGTGTGAGTAAATGAGAATCAGTTACTTGCTAGGGGTTGTTGAATCAAGATTTCGCGTTTGAGGGATAGGCGCGGTGATTGGGCAGCAAATGAACTCTGATCGATACATCAGTTGTGGAGGGGAAGACAAAGCGCGAAGTAAAAAAAACAGATAAAACAGGAAAGTTAAATTTTTTATTCTATTATTTATCGCAATATTTTCCGCCCTATCATTTACGTAGAATTTACTTTGCGTTATATCAACTGGTAATATCATACGATATCATTTTTTTTTTGGGGGGAGTGCTAAATGTCATTTAAAACCCTTAAAAACTCTACAAGAGGCAGTTCTAAAAATTATAAATCGCGGTATGAAAAATATTTCACTTATTCCGTTACTGAAGTTAAGCGATAGGATATAAATTACAATTACTTATGTACGTGATTGCAAATAGGAGCAAATTTAAGCTTTTAAATCTGGTTCAACTAGGTCTGCTAAAGATTATCACGCCCAGATTCCCAGATATTATAAATTTCATACAAGAATTCAAATACAGTATGTGCTGGATACGTATAATTCTTTCCCGACAGATGTAAAAACTTTAGTGAGTAATCTCAAGCGCAGGCGTAAGTTATTGACCTTATACTTATGTTCTAGTACTTAATAAATAAATAAATTGAAATACAAATAAATGGATTTATAAATAGAAAAATAAAAATAATAATAAATAAAAATGGGAAAAATTAACTGTTCCGAACTTACTTTACTTGTTGCAGTATGTGTGGATGTGTGTAGTGCTTAAAATACTTTTGCGACTTTTGGTATGAATGTATACACATATGATGGGATATTGGCTGAATGTATGTAGGAAATGTAAAATGTGAGGATTCAATGAATGATATGTGGCTGTACATATTGTTTTTACAGTTATTTTTATAGTTATTTTCATTTGTTCATGTATAATCTGTATCTTTTTATTTGATAAGTTAAAAGTATTTAATTTAAAATATATCTAAGAATATTATCACAGTTTTAAGTTTAAAAGTTTATATAAAACCTTTTTATTCGTGCGCATCTATTGTGCTTCGCTGCTTGCGCTTTATTGCGCATGCGTGGAATTTTATAATAAAAATATTTGATTGATTTGATTAGAAATTGAAAAAATCGTCAAAGTCTCGAGTCAAGTTGAAAGACAGCATTCGTCAAATGGCGGAAGAATATTGATCATTTTCGGTGGGGGAATACTTCGTGTCCGAAAAATCGAAAGAAGCGCGATTCAGCAAGGTCTTGGTAACCAGGTCGTCTCGAAACTCCTCGGTCTTGTAATTAGTATAGCTCGTAAAAATTGAAAAATATATCGATTACCGCGCCTCCTCCCCGCGTTTATCGGGAATCTAGATGAGACACTATCGACGTACACCCAACTACCAATAACAGGAACTTCGACGACCCTCAGCACCCGCGGCACAGTGCTATATACAATTTTCTATTATAGTTAACACTAATCGTTACTTGCCGTGTTATAAAGTTATAAACCGTGTCTATATATATTTTCAGCGGCCGATCGATTAAGAAAAATTGATGTAGCGAACTGGCTAACGTAAATTTTGAAAGAACAACAAAATTTTCTATTTTATAATTAAATAATCATATTAAAAAAATAATAATAACTCGATATTACGTCCGCGATAAAAATGGAAGATCGCGTGCCATCTCTGGGAATTTAATTAATACCGTTACAACGTGTACCTTAAATTAGAATATTGTGATGAACTTTATTTTTATTATTATTGTTTTTTTTTTCTTATTTTTACGGGTTTATCAGCGAGAACATTAGCCCGAGAAATAGAAAGAAGGATAAATTATATTCTTATGCGTTTAAGGGGACCATCGGAGAATTAATTCACAGGAATAACCGAAGCAGATGGAAGTGAGAGAATACAAGCGGCACTGTGAGCAGTAGGGATATCAAGTTTAAATAGAGAAGAATAGAAGGACGATTACAGAAAAGGCCACACATTCGAACAAAATGTAATCGACATCATAAAGAACGCTCGTGGAAGCGCAGTGAAAAAGACAAAATGGAGTAAATGCAGACGAAAATCGAAAAACTGATTCAGGAAGGAGACTGTAGTTAAAGCTAAAGGCGACAAACAGCAAGAATTATTGTAGAGTGTTTAAGAAAGGGGAAATCAAGGAACCATAGGCGAGGAGGAAGAGATGTCTCGGTAGAGAGATAAAAGGAGGTCCTCATATAGTTACCTTGTACAGTTTATTATGTACTTCAAAAAGCGAAGAATACTTTCAAACACGATAAAAATTACGCAAAAAGCAAAAACGAGTAGTATTATTTATTCGGTATAAGGAATATTTGAACTTGCGTAAAATAATTATTGTATACATTTATTTCAAAGGTATAGTCGAATGACTTTTCTTTCTTGTCGCGTCAAATTTACCTCTAATCGAAACGCATTTTGGAACAATCGGAACAAAATATTCGACTAATTGTCTTTGCTGGTACTTATGCGAACGTAATGGTAAATTGATGAATATGAACTGTCGAATGCACAAAATACATATAACATACGGTTCGCTGTATCGATATAAAATCGAACGAATCGCCCGAAAAAGGAAACAAATTGATTCAAATTCAATGTTGAATGAAATCGGGTCAATTTATATCGGTCGATACTTGATCGAACGAACCGGCGTATTTAGATATATTAAAATAGGTTGGTCAATAAGGCTGTGCTATAACAGAGGCCTAACCTTTTATATAAATTATTTCGAGAACATATATATATATATATATATATATATAACTCGGCCACTTTGGGCTCGCAAGGGGCTGTGCCCCTTGACCCCTCCTGCTTTCATTCCTGTCTCTTTCTCTTCTATACTTTGTATAAAATGATCAAAATTTACAACGTAATTCTAACTGGCATCAACACACAAAAAAAAACAAAACATAACTACAAAAATCCTATTCTAACATTTAACTTTCATTATATGTATAAAATTAAAACATTTTTTCGTTACATTTTTCGTTACATATTTCATTACATAAAATTGTACAAAATATAACAAACGTTACATAAAATTGGGACATTTAGCGTTACATAAAATTGGGACATTTTTTCGAATGGGGGGTAGCCTAAGAATTACGTTGTAATTAATATATATATATATATATATATATGCTAAATAAGTCTGTCTTTTTTGTATTTGTGTACCTAAAAACTTTTCTTTGTTTGTCCTACATCTTTAATTATGAGTCGAACGTACCGTACCAATTGAAAAAGTTCTCTGGTTAACGTAGTAATTGATTTGCATTTACAAAGCCCAATGACGAATCCAGGAAAGAGATAAGATTAAAATTCTCGTCACCGATTGATTCCGGGTACGTTGCATATTAACTAGTCAGAATTAGTTATGTCAATCTGATGTAATATGTTACAGCTTTCACTATTTTTCAAAATAAGTTCAAATAAGAAGAAAAAAAACCATTATTTATATAAAATCGAATGTAATTAAGAGAGGTTTTGATCATTTTTTAAATCAAAACGAATTAACTGTTGTGGTGCCACGCTTGCAGCGTATTGCTCAGGAAATATTGAACAGCTGATTTAAAATACAGTAAAATACTTAACCAATTCGATAATCTTGACTTGACTAATTCGGTTCAAAATAAGCCAAAGTTTCGCACTATGTGTTTCTACTCAACTTCTTTTTCACTCAGTCAATAAGCGCAATAAACTTCAGCTGGTTATCGAAATTAAATCAATGAAATCAATGCTTATTAACTGAAAGTACTACAGAAATAACACATAAACTTTGCAAGAAATAAGTCGCTTATAAACTTACGACTAGCCGGGGTGTTTTTTGCAATGTATACGTTTTTTTTTTGTTTTTTTTTTATACACCTTATGCGCAAGCATTGCTTGTAATTTTGAACATTAATCATGAAGGAATAAGTTTGGTAATAATTGTTCCGTTAAATGTAAAATAAGAAAGGCGTCATTTTGAACTTTCCTGTATTTTTTAAAATATGTCAGACTAATATATATATATATGTGTGTGTGTGTGTGTGTATATATATATATATATTAATTACAACGTAATTCATAGGCTACCCCTCATTCGAAAAAATGTCCCAATTTTATGTAATGTTTGTTATATTTTATAAGATTTTTATTATTGTTATTTAAAAAATGTTACAATTTTATGTAATGAAATATGTAACGAAAAATGTAACGAAAAAATGTCTTAATTTTATATAATGAAAGTTAAATGTTAGGATAGGATTTTTGTGGTTATGTTATATTTTTTTTTTGTGTGTTGATGCCAGTTAGAATTACGTTATAAATTTTGATCATTTTATACAAAGTATAGAAGAGAAAGAAACAGAAATGAAAGCAAGAGGGGTCAAGGGGCACAGCCCCTTGCGAGGTCAAAATGGCCGAGTTTATATATATATATGTGTATATATTAATTACAACGTAATTCTTAGGCTACTCTCCCTTCGAAAAAATGTCCCAATTTTATGTAACGTTTGTTATATTTTATAGGATTTTTATTATTGTTATTTAAAAAATGTCACAATTTTATGTAACGAAATATGTAACGAAAAATGTAATGAAACAATGTCTTAATTTTATATAATGAAAGTTAAATGTTAGGATGGGATTTTTGTGATTACGTTTTGTTTTTCTTTTTGTGTTAATGCCAGTAAGAACTACGTTGTAAATTTTGATCATTTTATACAAAGTATAGAAGAGAAAGAAACAGAAATGAAATCAAGAGGGGTCAAGGGGCACAGCCCCTTGCGAGACCAAAATGGCCGAGTTCATACATACATATATATATATTTCGTCGGCAATACTGAAATAAAGGGGAATAAAAATTTGTTTCATAAAACCAATTATTCGAAATATAGAACTCGTATGCACCTTTTTGAAAAAAAAAGACCAATTCATTATAGAATAGTCAGCAGAAAGGTGACGCTTGACAGCTTCTTTTTTGACGCTAAAGTGAACACAAAAAAAAATACCATCTTCTTTTAAAGTCTGTCTTCGATGTTGCGTTTCTGTTGTATGATAAATTAAAATGCTTTTATTGCAAATCTGCGAAATATGCAATACGTGTAGAAATCTTATTCGTGATTTTTTTTAAAGAAACGAGAAAATCGTAATTTTCTGCATTAAACGGCAAATGTCGGTTAAATGTTTTACCTTCGTATTGTTTAGTTTTTCTTTCCTTTTGCTCCCTTTTTTTTTGTTCTTGGTTTTAAGTGAAAGCAATAGGCTCTGTTTTGGATTCATCTCTGTTAATGGCTTCAAATAATTTTTGCATTCACGTTTATTTCGAATAGTTTTTTAAAATCCAAAGTTAATTATTTTAAAACAGTTTTTAATACAATC
Organism: Icerya purchasi; assembly: GCA_039619475.1. Taxonomy (NCBI): domain Eukaryota; kingdom Metazoa; phylum Arthropoda; class Insecta; order Hemiptera; family Monophlebidae; genus Icerya; species Icerya purchasi. Next base: position 570,349,555 of record CM077115.1, read on the forward strand.
AAACTGAATTACCGCCGTATTTGGTACGTTTCTTTTTTTTTGTACATCGCTATTGTCTTTGCTCATTTCATATTTATTTAAAATCACACCAATGCTTACTTCTACCGAAGAGGTTTTATAAATATTTGTTTCGTTGATTCAATTATATTTTGCTTACATTTATAACTTTTCTAAATTTAGTTAAAATTCCAATATTTAAAAATGTTCGATACACTCTGTTTTATGAAGTATAATGCACAAAAAAGGTGATAGATCATTAGATTTTTAAGTTTACCTAGGAGCCTTATGTCACCTGTAATACCACGGCGTGTACAGTATGCCACATATATCGCATAAAATGGTTGGCGTGATCCTCTATTTATCTATTTTATATTCATTAACGTTCACGAAATATAATTTTAAAAAAATAAATAAACGTTTTCAAAATAAATTTATTAACTTATCAAGGGTAAAATTTTTAAAAATTTCTATTAACTTTATTAGAATATTGCTGTTAAAGTCTCAATAAATATTTAAATAAGCAAATACAGAAAGATAATAGAATTCAAAAATATAAAATCAGTAAATCTATTTTGATGAATACTTTCATTTTCACTACTTTTTTATCAAATTTTTTAGAGATAAGTGTCTGTAATTTCCTTACTGATATCAAAATCATTGTTCCAAAATTATAATGTTAGACTTCGTAATTCGATAAGATTTGATATTTTTGTAATACTTTTGTAAGTAAAAAATGGTAAATTACACATATTAGATTTTATACATATTGTCTTTTTACAGGAAAATGGATTTTATTAAAGTAAATAATTTTGAAATAAATTTTAAAAAAATCGTTAAGCGACATACCTAATTTTATGAAAAAATCTATATCATAGTAAAGCAGCTATATAAATTTATGTAAATAAAAGTTTCGATTTAAGTTGAAAAATGTTTTTAGTTGGATGGTACTAGAAAGGCGATGGGCTTGTAAATGTGGCCATGAAACTTTAGTAGAAAATAACAACGGAAATGTTAACCAAATAGTAAATTTATTATCCTGACATTCTCCAATCATGAAGAAGTGGATAGATAAAGTTAATAAAAGATCTCACGGCGAACATTTTTTTTTTTTTTTTTTTTTGGCTTGTCAACCGGAGGGACTTTTACCCAGAAACAATTAGAATAGGAAGGAGTCAATTATATCTTGATACGGTCAGATATTGTTAGGAAAGAGGAATAAATAATGGGAACAATCTGTGGAGAAGGAAAAGATAAGACGTAAGAGGTGCATTATAGAGTGGGAAGACTAAGTAAACTGAAGTAGAAAGCAGAGCACTCAGCAGAAAGAGATGAACACTTAATAAACACATAATCAGCATCGCAAAAACGCTCTTCGTTTGAATGGACAATACGGAGAAGAAACTAACGAAAAACGAAAACGGGAGGAAGATAATAAAGTATGGCTTAAGAACGCAGACAAATAATGGAGATAACAACAGAACGACGAAGTAAAGGAAACGAAGAGAACCACGGATTGGCAGGAAGACTAGGTTGAACAGACAAATAAAAAGAACAATTGTTGGAGAAAGAGGAAGCGTACACGACCAAAACCTAAGGTGAAAACCTTTGCACAACGGAAGGAGATTGGACGATGGGACTTTTTAAAAGAAGAAGTGAGAAGAGACAGCAACCCGAGCCAAGGAGTCCACCACTTCATTACTGAAGATGCCCGAATGACTAGGAACCCACAGCAAATTAATTTGAATGGAATGAAGGGAAGAAAGAACGTGGATAAGTGAGCGTATACGGAGTATAATAAAATCACAGGAATGATCAGGTAGGGTTGAATGAATTAAAGGGTGGTCATAGAGTCAGATATAATCAAGAATTTAGGGGAAAGGAAATAAAAATAACGGAACGTAGAATAGTCATTAAATCGTTTATGGATATCGAACAGAAAAGAGGCAGGCGAAAATATTCTGAAAAGCCAAAATCTGGGAGGATAAATGAGGCATCAACACCACCTGGCGCCTCTTCAAACCATCTGTGCGAAGGAAATTGAGAATTGATAAAACTGTGGAATTCCTGTCTAATTAGGGCAAATAGAAGAAACTTGGAGAGCGTAGGTACAGTAAACATATTTGGAGGATAGCAGAGATCGGCGAAATTAAAAGTGAAATAAGGTAGATTGGCAAAGAACACTATGTAAGGACAAAACGAACTGAGCCAAAGGGAGATCAGCGATAAAATAGGGGTTTTACTGGGTGCGAAACGCCAGTTCCTAGAAATGGAAAGATAGGAATGGATAAGAGTAGAGGACGTAAGTGGGAGACGCTTAGTAAGAAAACAATAGCCCAAATAAGATCTGCGAATAGAAAGGAGTAGTGTATTAGATTCGGCAAGGACTGCTAGAACTGGAGAGAATTTAAGAGCACCAAGGCATAGATGAAGGCAAGAGTTTTGGATTACATCGGATTTAGAGAGTCGGGACTTACAGAAGTAATCAAATTTTGAGCTGATGATAGATTTATATAGAAAAATAAGGACATAAGGATCACCACTCCATTTGGTTGGAGATAAGGCCTTCAGCAAGTTTAGCCTTTTGGTTGCTGAAGAGGAAAGATACTTGATGTGTTCGGAGAAGGATAACCGACTATCAAGGAAGATACAAAAAATTTGCCTCAAATACGATGAACCGCTAGAGCTGAAATAGTTTAAGCTATTTGGATCGCTCTAGAAAGCATAATTAATATTTTAGAACAAATGAAGAATAATATCTCTGATTTTGACAGGAAGACACATGCTTATACTTCTGGTTTGCTTAAAAAAATTTTACACTTTGATTTTATTTGTTCATTATTTTTCAGTAAAAATATTACGTTTAAAATCAAAAACTTAACGGAATCGTTGGAAAGAGAAGAACTCAGTATTATTGACGCCACGCATACAATTCGAAGCACAGTAAAAATATTTCGAAAAATAAATAGTGATGAAGAAATTAATACATTAATTAACTCTTCAGTTCATTTTGCAAAAAACATAAAATTAATCCCGAAATTGGTTTTTCAAAACATCACAGGGTGCATCGTACGCCAAAAAAAGTATAATGAAACTCCAGAAACTACATTTGATGTTGAATTTATAACATTTTATAGAAAAGAATTCAAAGCTGTTTTTGATGTTTTCACGCCATAGGGGACTTAGTCAAAACTCTTTCAATTTTTAATCCTTTCTGAAATATATTTACAATTTCAGTGAAGAAAAATAATTCTTCAATCGAATTAGCAAAAAAATATAATGGATTTATATCCTGAAATTTTTAAGGAAGAAGTAGAATGTTTACCATACTGATCTGCAGATGCTTCTCGATGCATGTGAGGAATGTACAAGTTTTGCAGATATTTCAAAAATTGCATTTAAATTACGAAATGTACTGCCTTCCGCATTCAAAGTTGTTCATGTCATTTTAACACCTCCTTTATCGTTAGCATTTTGTGACCGATCATTTAGTGCGTTGAAATTAATTTTTAATCATTTGAGTGCGACGATGAGTGATAACCGCTTGGATTCATTAATATTACTTTTTTCTTCGAAAGATATGGCAGACAAGAGGGCGGATCCAAAGGACATTAATTATAAGAAGGACATTGGGTGGGGTTGGGGATTACATAATTACGTAAAATCTTTCACGGTAGGCAGTAGATTTGAGAAATACCCCTTGTTTCATAAAGAAAATCAAATAGCGACCTCTATAGAAATTCATAAAAATGTTTTAAAAATACATAATTATTTCAATTTTTAATTTAAGTCTTATATTTAGGGGGGTGAAAAATAAAACTAAATTATAAAATTATACCTTAAATATGGTAGTTTAGAAATAGTAAAAAAGATAGTATTTTTATTAGACACTTTATTTTTATTTTTCTTAGTAATCCGATCCGAATTCTTTGTTCATGAGCACGTTTAAATATATCTATATATATAAAAATCCCGTGTCTTTATGTTTGTGCAGGATAAACTCGGAATTTACTTAACCGATTTTTATAAAATTTTGAAAGTACGTGCAATTTGGTCCAACTCTTAAGAGATAGGATACTTTTTGTTTTAATTATTTACATAAATATTTGTTATATTAAATAATTTAATCAATCAATTAAAAAAAAACAAATTTAATTGTTGGCTATTACTTTTTGCTTTAATTATTTACATAAATATTTGTTATATTAAATAAAACAAATTTTGACAATTTTATTATTTTTTGAGCACCAACTACTTTTCGTGGCGACTTTTGTGTATCGTGCGATGTTAATCGAAATGCAACCATGTTTATCGCTGGCGCATGGCGTTATTATCGATGAATGATAAAATAAACGTTTTTTCGCTCTGTCGTTTACAAAAAAGTTCAACGCGTATTACGGAGTTGTTGTTTAGGGGAAAAAAAAAAATATTGTGCGATATTGTGCGGCATTTAATTTATTTATATTTCAGTATATTTAATAAACGTCCTGCCTTGATAAAAAAAAAAAAAAAAAAATTATTTTAATATTCCGACAACAATAGTGTGGCAGTGATACAACTCTCTTACATTGTTGGGCATCTAAGTTGCTTTATATTTCAGTATAAGATAATGCCGCGGAGACAATCGAACCTCAACAATGCGCGTAGCAGAAATGCACGGCGTATGCGTGTTATGAGAGCTACTGAATCGGAAGAAGAAATTGCAAGAATAAACGCATGTTGCCTGCTCACGTGTGGGAACACCATCAAGTGTCTATTCGTGTTAGCAAAAGACAAGTTGACCAAGAACATTGTGCACAAATTAGTGCTTAGATAATTTTCAATTTTATAAAATAATATAACTAATAGTTCGAAACCAATGTTATCTGCCTCATTTATAACATTTAATTTTTATGTAACTAATTTATTTAGTATATTGTGTAAATAAGTCATTAATTACAGATTAAAGTTAAAGATTAGATAAATAAAATGTAAATTCAATAAGTGTATATTAGTTGGATAATTTCATTCTCTTCATATGATTCAAAATCGGCTAAATAATTTCAGGTTTATTAGTAAAAATTAATTTGGTTGCATCAAAATAATAAGTAAAAAATTAATTTAATCTATTATAACTACTAAGCCACAGCAACGCGTGGCTGGGTCAGCTAGTATATATATATATTTCTCACTGAACTATTTTTAATTAAAATTACAAAATAAAAATCCTGAACTTCGCGTCAACAGCCAAGCATCGTACCAACTACGCCACTATGTCAGACTTCTAGAAATGTAAAGATATGTACAACGGGGAAACCGCATAATATAAAAAGTGTTAATGCAAAATGCAAATTTGGTTCAGAATTAAACCATTTAATCATTATACGGATTTATATAGTATTTTATTCTGATAATATGAAAACAAGCAACAATGTTTAATTTTTTGTGGAACAAAAAGGGAGTTAACGTTTTTCATAAAATCGGGGACTGATGATTGGGCAATTTTGTTGATTAAACGAATACTTTAACGTTGACGAAAATACTACAACTGCTGTTTCACAAAGTCGTCCGCTACATGAGCCGACATTTTCAGTATTTCAGCCCCTTCCCCAAATTTAGAATGTGCTCCTGATATATATATATATATAATGTATATGTCTGTAATAATGAGCATTCAAAACTAGTAAAATGCGTAAAAGGTAAATCAGAATTAACCAGATCAGCTATCAAAATATCGCAAACTATAACAACAAAATAATCAAAAAACTTATGAATTCAATGCAAAACAAAATTTTATATCCTAACAGATAAAAGAAATATCCTTACAATTTAAGAAAAGGTAAAAACAAAAAAGATAAAAACATTGCTTTTGAATTGATTATTAAGCACTTGCGGTAATATTAAGGAATTAAAATTAATAACACATATATCCGGAAGATGAATAAAATAAACTGCACTAATTAGTTACAAAAATAAAAAAGATTGAAATCGTCAATTACGAATAAAAAATTGCAAAATAAAATGTTTTTCTTTAAAAAAAAAAAAAAAAAAGAGATACCGACTTCAAGATTTACTACAAAAATACGGAAGATTAACGCGTCTCTTTATCAGGTGCGATGTGTTTACCAACACCGGTTAAATTTATATGACAGAAAGAAAGTTAGCCACGGTGGAAGAATGACGATAAGTTCTTGGTTTTAGAAAATTACGGAAGGCTAATTGATGGGTACTTAATATCTTTACGTAAGCGTTTCTTGGAAAGATTTCGAGAAACGAGAACCCTGCGAGATTTTATACCGGTTAAAAAATTAACAGGAAGGGGTTCAGCAAGATAGATGTCATTTAGTCTAGTTTCAATTGGACAGTCAAATCTTATACGCGTGTAAGTGCGCGATAAATATAAGATGGAAGTCTATCAGCTTTCAGCACCGTAAGATACACGAGAGAGTTTTAGAGTTTTTTTCACTTAAGAGGTTTAGATTTTGAGTTTATCTATGCATGACGACGGTGAACGGATTTCGGTGTTAACCCCCCCCCCCCGGATTTGATTCAACTGTTGGTATGCGGATGACAGAGTTTACGAAGATGAAGACAGAGTATGACCGTACTTATTTAGCAGAAACGCATAACTGATGTTTTGACGCATGAAAAAGTAATTCCACTTTTAATGCACCAGCTAAATCGGCAAAATTCCTTTCGCACCTTAGTATATACATAGTTGGACAGTTTGAAATAAAACGGGGAAAAAAAAACAAAAACAAAAAGATAATATTTTAAATTAATCTAAAGATGTATACACTACTTTATTGATTATAGGGTATTATACTCGACGATGTACTCACATGGTTCTATACCTTTGAAAGGCATCCATTTGAATGGTGTATACCTTATCGAATGAACAGAGGATCATTAAAATCCGTTAAAGTTATTGCACAAAAACAAACATAAGGGGACAACAACCAACATACGCGACGAATATATGTATAACGGCGCCTTCCTTTTTTGAAGTCGGCAAAAATGAATAAAACCGTTTTCAAAAATTTTTAATAAATACAAAATGTTCGGATAATAAGAAAAGCGCTACAATTTTTAACAGTAAGCTTCGATACGCGCGCCTACAGCGCCGTCATTAAATTAACCGTTATATTAATAGGTAAACCATAGTGGAAGAAATGCACCGAACAAACACACAAAGCAAACTAGATATAATATTAGGAGAACATGTTTTAATAAAAATTAATAGATAAAGTATACTTCAAAGTGATGGAGGAGAACGAGGAGGGGAATAACTGCTTCCCGGTAAATAATCAGTATACAGATGTTCGCTGTGAGATTCCGCTTTTTCTTAATAATCGATCGTTCAATTGCCGAAATTGTGACTGGTCGATATGTGTGTCTTAGATTGTTTCGTTGCAGTTCGATCGATTTTACCTTTTCGTAACGTTGTTAAGCCTTCCTGTTTAAATAAAAAAGCACGTTTTACGATTAGTGACGCGATTATAAATTTAACTTGTTTCCGCTGATTTTAGGTTTCTTCAGAGGTAAAGTTAAGTCTGCCGGTTGTAATGCTCTAGAGACACGGCACTGGGAGGGCGGATGAGTAAAGGACGTTAATGCCTATTGCGTTAAGGAAAAATTTCGTCCTTGAATAATTTTAATTTCTTTTATAGTTTAGGTTCATCTGCCGAAGATACTGACGACGCACTGACGACCCACTGACGACCCACTGACGACCCAGTGCCTCGAGAAATCGTCAGTGGCGAAAGAAACAATATTTTATTAATACGATTACAAATTGACCAGAGGAATCTGACACTGATAAATTAAGCTTTTCATAATCCGTCTAGCTGATATGAAATAGCTGAATTTTTACTATATCTCCGTCCATGCTAATTTTCCCTAGGTATTTGATTGATCGATGTGTGCTAGCCAGTTAAATGTAAGCTAAATAAATAATCGATGATTATTTTTCGGCGCTTATAAAGCGGCCAATTATCGTCGCAGAATTCCGGGTAATTTAAGACCGAATTTTTTTAGCGACTTTTATACTGCGCGTCATTAAGCCGATAGATAGGCTCTGTACATATATATATATATCTTTATAGCGTCATACTTAATTCCTGAGCGTCGGCGACTACCTGTTCGTACATCTCAGCTGTACAGGTATAATAGTGTTCATAGCAATTGTTACATTCAAATCACCAGTGTAACATACACGTGCAAGACTTCATTCGGAACTGATTAGTAACCGTTTGATTTATTAGTGTATACAAGTGCAGTCCCGTGTATGTCTACTGTGTACATAACTAGCGCGCGCGCATATGTATGCATGTTTTCCATTGCCTTCCACGTGATTATTAGCGAGTATTTAATTTAATTCTTTGTGGTAAGTTCTGTCGTCGCCCGGGATCGAACCGGTACACGTTTTTTTTTTTTTTTTTAAATAGTTTGATGAGTAACCAACTGGAATAGACGATGGAAATCAATGTACAAGGTAGCAAATTATCGGGCTTCTGTCGTAATCCCAACTTAGAAGTATATTAACGCGTTTAAGCGTGCATTATTGCACTATCAAATTTCGTATATAATAAAAAAATAAGTTTGAATAAAAAAAGTTTTACATTCATTTTGAATCATTTTCACGGAGGCCTTCGTATATATATATATATGTATATATATATACAAATATATTTATTTTTGACGTTGCGGGTTGCATCGACCAGCATCATCGTGGAATAATGGTGTACTCCGCGAAACGTCAAAAATGTATATTTAACACGGTGTCTCGGAAAAATTATTCAAAATGATTAGTAAAATCACCGTGAGAACTTTAAAAAACATTTAAAATTTATGCGGAAAAGGAAGTTTATTATTTTCTTTTATACAAATTAGGTTCCATTTAGAAGAACGGTAGGCGTAAAACACACATTTGACACTTACCGGAGGAAAACGTGTGAAATAATAGTACTTCAAAGGCGATAATTGTATTTTTCAATAATGATCGATACTTCCGTAGTACCAAAATTGTCACGATAATAAAAAGATTTATGCGTGCGACCTCAACATGCATGTACATTTTAAGAAATGTCGTCAATAACGCACCCAGTTATCGCTCTAGTACATTAGGTAGCGACGTTTCATTCGGGCAGGATGAACACATTTGAAGAACGTGACGTTACAGACCAGGCGCACACCGTCTTCAATGTGTTAAATCGATAATATTACAAAAAATTCCCCTTGTGCTTGATTGATAATGCCTGTAGTTGACGAGGCGAAAAAAAAAATAATAATAAAAAAAAAAGCCAACAAACAAAAAAAACCAAAAGAGAGCTAGATGGATACGCGCGAAGCGGAACGGAACAAGAACGGAGGTAATTTAGAGGAAGAACAACAAGCCGACCACCATTTCAAAATAGCGGAATATCGCGTACTCACTTAGTAAATAATTCGCGGGCGATAAATGAAGTAATATTCACCAGGTATTGTATCGTAACTGATGAAATAGGAACGCGACTGGCATTACGCAGGCTGAAATGAACGCGTAGCTCAAGGCGATTTTCATATCGTTTAAAGTCGCTTGTTCGTTCATAGCCCTCCATTCCGGATCCGGGGTTTGGGATTTTCTGGCGAAGGCCTTCGCGGCGGCGTTGGATTTTGCTTTGGCGCAGTTAGTGTAATACGGATCGGTAGCGGCAATTATTTCGTCCAGCATTCTGTCGTCGTACGGTAAAGATAATTTTTCGTCCTGCGTCGCGTTTTCATCTTCGACCGCGTACACCGAGACGTGGTAGAACAACGTGTCGCCGTCGGATGATCCTTTCGTCGACAACGCAACCGGTTTAGCTTCCAGCATGGGCGACTGAAGACCGACCGGCTCCCGGTACGGCGGACAATTCTGCAGTTTAGCCAGCGACTCGATCGTGTCGTCGGCGGAAGCGCAGACGTGCTCGAACATAATCTGTACCGGCCAGGTTTCGTTGCGATAGCGGTGCAGCAGCCAGCGCGAATCGCAGTCGCATAATTTCCGATTGCCGGACAAATTGATCAGTTTAAGCATGGACAATGACGCCAGCGACAGCGGCACCGATTCCAGATCGTTCTCGCCCAGATCGAGAACGGTCAACTTGCGATTCTCGGCGAAAACGTTGTCGGCCAGCTTCTTCAGGGCGACGCTTTTCGAGACGATCAGTCGTTCTAAATTTTTCACCTGACTCGTGAACGAGTAGGGTAACTCGTCGACGGACGTGTTACGCGCTATCAGCACCGTCAGCTGACGATTGGCCGCCAACAGTTGAGGCTGCAGCCGTTTAATCGGGTTTCCGCTCACGTCTAACCGTTTCAAGGTGGACAACGGTTCGAACAGTTCCGGTCGCAACGTTTCGAATAGGTTCCAGGCCAGATCCAGTTGCGCCAACTTCTTATTGAACGTGAACGTCTTATCGTCTAAAATTTTCAGTTTATTATTGCGCAGCGAAAGATGCTGCAGCGAAGCGTGACTGTAGAAGGCTCCGTTGTGAACGCGGATCATGTTATTATCGGTCAAGATTAGTTCCGTTAAATTCTTGTTGTAGAACAGATCGTAGAAGTGCACGTGCTGAATGTTGTTTTCGGAAGCGTCTAGATGGGTCAACGACTTGTAATGTTTCAAGTCGAAAATCGACGACAGCCGATCGAAATTGTTTCGCCGCAGAAGCAGCACTTTCAGTTTGGCGTAAGTGAAGCCGCCCAGATGGTTCAGCAAATTATAGGACAAGTCGACCAGTTGTAATTTTCGCGTCTGCTCTTCCGGCATCGGTTCGATCACCGATATCGCGTTATGACTCAAGTCCAATATTATCAGATCGCGAAACGGTAAGTTGATCACCTGCTCGATGCCGCTATAGGTCCACTTCAGCCAGAAGATGGATTCCGCGTTCAGAACGTTCAGATTCTCTACGCGCCTCATCCATACGTCTCTTACCGTCAGCTTGTTCAACGGATAGTGACTGTTACCGGTTAACCAGTTGACGCTCTCGAAAGAACTGTTCCGTATTACTAGGTCCAAAAACGGCGAAGGTGTCTCTATGGAGCGCGGAATTTCGATCCCCGGTCCTTCCGGCTTGAATTCGTAATCCGGATTCGTCGTCGCCGACGTCGCTTGTCCGTAAATCAAGCCGACCGACCAGCAAGTCAAGAAAACAGCAATCAGCCGAGCACCGGATGATCTACCGGTCATCGTGATGCGCGCCTATAAATAAACAAGAATAATTTGTAGCTTTACTGAAAATTACTTAAAGTGCGCACAATTCGGTCTTTCGTACAAACTGATATGTTCATCGTCCCAGACGTGTGTCTATTCTGGAATTTTAAAAATGGAAACCGAACAAAAAAAAAACAAGCGATTTTCTTAATTTGCGATTAGCCGCCGGAATAAATGATTACTCCCAACTAGCTCGCGAGTAAATTAATACATTCGGACAAAGCATTTGCAGAACTTCATTCCTTCTCCGTGCTTCCTTCAATTCTGCATCCTCCTTATCTTTTTTCCCCGAAGGTTCAAAGAGTTTGCAAAGAGTGGGCTCTACCTTTACCGTCCCGCCTCTCGATTATTCCGAATCGATATATTACTTTCCGTTCGCTGCATCCTAACCGCCGAATTCCCTTAACAGTGTGCTATCCGTTACGTGTCTCTTCTCCAGTTAGTCCAATAATTCTATGTTTCCGATGTTAAAAGTGCGCTTCTAGCCATTATTTTTCCTCTTCCTCCCCTTATTAATTTTTATTCGATCTTTAATAAATTGTCTACCAGCCGTCCTAGCCCCGTATTTGCGACCTGGTGTCGTGCAAAGTTTGAGAGTGAGCAAGACTAATCTGTTGGCCCGATCTACATGCCAGTTGACTTCGCAAATTTCCCATTTCTAATGTTAACGATAGTTGTCCCCTTAAAACTTTTATTCTTTCCTTTATTCTAATAATCAATCCTTTAAAAGCCCTCTATTCATCCTTTCCCTTCTTTCTTGACCATGATACTACGATTATTCTCATCTCAGTCGTTCTTTCATCATATCTGTCGTCTTTGTGCTTTCGGTCATAATTTGCTCCCTTGATCTCTTTTTCGTTTTTCTTCAATAACCTCTCCTTTTTTTTCCAATCTTGGCGACAGTTGCGACGCCAATCAAATTTTCTTTGACGATTTCACGTGTCTTCAGCTCTTTGGCCTGTTTCTTCTGCATCCCATAACGCACCTTTCTTTCTTAAGCTTCTTCCACTCTCTCTCTCTCTCTGTCTTTATAGCTCCTATTATCGTGTCCTTCATTTTCTTAATTTGTAACCGCATTAAGATCTAGTTTGTTTTCTTCCCTCTAGTATTTTGAACTGTACCCTCAGTTGGCAAGGGAATAGAAAAAAACAAAAAATCTTGAATATTTTTAATCGGGTACAAGAGCCTTATCACGGTTTTTATTCAACAACGGGTAGTAAAATTCTCTATTTTCTTCATATATTTTCTTCATATATGTCCTACATATATACAAGGGCGTCGCCAGCCGATGAGCCAAAGGCAAGATGATAGAAAGAGAATATGAGTTAGAGGACAAAAATAAAATGTATAAGTTGTAAAGGCTTAATATTTTATTAAACAAGAATAAAATATTAATTAAAATTTCGTGGGTTTCTGGCAAATTGTTCTACTACTTTATTATAAAAGTCTTTCAAATTGTCCATGATTACGCGCCTATAGATACTCATAATGGCCAGTTGATTAAAAAGTTTCAAGGCTCCAGGGGGGCGGATGCCTCCCCTGCCCCCCGCCGGGGACGCCCATGCATATATATATATATATATATAACTGAATTAATATTTTTCGCAGAATTAAGGTTTTATCACATTTTGATTTTTGATTTGGTTTTATTTTCCTTTTTCTGATTTTCTTTGATCGACTAATAATAATTTTGTTACATTTATACTTCTCATTTTCAAACCGTACAGTTAATAAAATTCCTTACTCTCCTTTGTCTGTTAATGTTAAATATTATCTCAGTTCTGGATATACAAAGTGGACAAAAATTCCGCCCGGTTGTATTAATTAATTCCAGAATTATAGCACGTTTCGCTCGATAAAGAAGCAACTTTCTCGATACCGATCCTTTCTACTACTGACTCGTGTATCGTTACATCACCTGTCGCTCATTCATCGAATCGATGATTAACATAAAGCGTTAATTGACTTTTGTTTTCTTACTTATTCTTTCTTTCCAGCTATCTCTTTTTTTTTCTTTCTTTTTTTTTAATGAAAATGGAAGACTATCATGCTGTCCACTAAATTAATATGAACTTACACACACTCGTTACACGCGTAGCGGGAATATTCGTAAAACCGCAGACATAAGTCGAATTGCGTAATTTCAAGCAAGACGATTTCCTGTTCAAAAACTGCTGCAATATGCATACATTAGTGACGCGCGTCTACCTGAAGTTTATAATACGCCGTCGTGACCCGATATTTCTTTTCGTACTCTTTCACAATAAACGTAGCGCGAAAAATGATTACACCTATCAAATATGAACAAATTATGTACATCTTTATGTTGTAGCATACTTGATCGGCTATTTTGTCTTTTAACTCCGCTGTACCTTGCGGCTTCTCAGCCAGAGTTTCTAATTGTTACTGCTATTATTTATTAATTACTCTGTCTTTTGTTTTACTATTCATTATATAGTCAACGAAATTAAGCAAATTGAAAAAGTCTTACGTATTTCGGTTATTGGCTCTCTTTATTATCTTCCTTTTTTCTCTTTCGTTTTTAAACTTTTTGCATTCAAAGGTCGAATGTTAATCATCTAATTTCTCTTCGCCGTCTTTAAACATATCCGATTCGGCAATTTAGAAAACGTTCCAAATATACAATCCATTATTATTTCTATGTCCGGTTAAAAATTGGGTGAATAATTGGTATAAAAATGTTTCATTTGTAGTCTTTTTTCGATGATTGCAGCTATTTCCCGTGTTACTTTGCCAGTTTTTGATTTATCGCATCTGAATTGCCAGCCTAGTATACTATTTGAATTCATTTTATTAATCTGTTTTCGTAACTTTTTCTTGTCAAACATTTCAATGTTTTAATTTGGTTTACCGTGTCTTTAAGTCTGTAGGTATTATTCCTGCATTGATGTTGACCGAAGTATATGATATTGTGCGATAACCAGAATCTATTAATATTTTCCTTTGTAATTTTAGCATCCTATTCTTGTCCTTTTCTCGAAAAACTGGATATACTGTGGAATTCAGTTATAATAGATCCAAAAGTAGCCTTATTGTAAAGTACTATCTTTATATTTGAATATAGAGTGATCTTAATTTGAAATTAATCTTAATCTTGTCTAGTATGTATTCGACACGTATTCACTAAAATTTAAATTTAACTATTGCCAAGTATTTTATTTCATTTACTATTTTTATTTTATCTTTATGCATAAAAGCTGTTCAGTGCAATGTATTATTTCTTTCCTGTCCTGTTTTCTACTAATTAGTGTTTTATTTATGTTATAAGTCTAAGTTTTGTACGTTTTTATACTTGATTTTTGTGATTATTTAATTTATTGTGTATACGTCTTCTTTTTTATTTATTCCCGAGACTAACATTATATCGTTTGCACAGGTTATTGCAGTGTGTTGACTGAAATGTAAATTACGAAATTCACTCGTTGCTTTATTGAAAAGTACTGGTCCAAGAACCGAACCTTTATTCCTGAGTTGACACTGTTGTTGTATGGAGGATTTTATTTTCACGATTTAAGTAGTTTTGAATAATAGTTTGTATTGTACCGGACATGTATTTTTTCTATTCGTAATTTTTAAGATTTCATCAATTTTTATTCGATCAAATGCTCCGGATATATCAAAACTGATTAGTAACGTATGTCTCGTCCACTTTTTATATTCTTAAGTATAATCGCAGAATTTTTTTTACTGCGAGCTCAGTCGATTTGTTTCGAGATATCCAAACTGATTTTCGTTTAGAATCGCTTTTTCTTTTATTTCTGAATCAAGAAATTTTTTTATGATTTTTTCGCATATTTTACTTAAAACAGATAGAAGCGTTATAGAGAATCATATAGATTTCGGATTTTTGTTAAGTCCTTCCCAGGTTTGTTTATTATTTTAATTTTTCCTTTTTTTAACCAGATATTAGGGAAACAATTTAGTTCGATACATTTTTAATAAATAGATTTAAATATTTTTTCGTCTGCTTTGTGAAGAAGTTTAACCACCTTGTTAGAAATTTGTTCATGTCCATTGGCTTTCCGATTGTTCACCTTTTTTGATTGACCTAGTTAATTCCTTTTCACATATCGGCTATAGTAAAAATAAACACTTCATTTCAAAATTCATAGAGATCTTATAAAAATGACACGAGATAAAAAAAAATACGTAAAACGCCATAAAAAAAGGTAATTGTTCACATCGTATCTCTCTGATGCTTTTATAACTTTAAGAGGCGTGATCAATCGAACAAAATATCGATATCTTTATATTAACAAACTGGTTGTTAAATGTGTCGATATACTTATCGATAATTAAATTTCTTATTTAATAATAGTGTTCCTACAATATTTTACTTTTAAGCGCGCTTTTCAATTTTTTTCCCGTAGAACTGTACTTTATCAAATTTACTATTACAGATATCATATATTCTCTGCACAGATTCTTTCGTAGCACTGCAATGTTTAAAAGATTTACATAACCCCAAACAACATCAAACAACAAAAGAAATAATTCACTCTATCGTGACACCTAATATTCGAGTCATATTTGCATGGATTCCATGTTACGTCGATATCACTGGAAATGATCTTGTCGATATAGCAGCTAAAGAAGGATTTTAAACGATATCCTCAGCTGCCTACACCGATCAATGATTTTCAGGCAACTATAAAAAAGTTAGTTTAAAAGACTCTTGGAATCTCAAGTGGACAATAACACCGTCATACAACAAGTTGCGTGCTATACATGACTCCACATCTCGCTGGAGTATCTTCACATCAAAATCGGGAAAGAAGAAATTGTGCTCGCTCATCTGCGTGTGGGTCACACTAAAATCTCACATGTTATCTCTCTTTAAAAATTAGCCTACTCCCATTTATTCATACTATAAATCACTTTCCTATAAACTGCCCGTAATACGAATCATATACAGGAATTCTCAACCAACTCCTTACACTCCAAAACATTCTTTCCGACTCTCCTACAAAGCTTTCCACAACCTAATAACATTTCTTAAATTAATCAACTTAGCGATACTGGATCATTTATAACAAACGAAGAAGTTGTACATGCAATTAAACGACAGAAGAACGGTAAAGCGGTCGGTCCAGATGAAATACATGCAGAGGTGATCAAAGTTTTAGCTGACCATAGTGACGTAGGTATACGCAAAATGAACGAAGCTTTTAATAAAATACATACGATGACACAGGAGAAATACCGGCCGAATGGTTAAAATCGACCTTTATTGCAAATCTAAAGAAAAGTCCTTGAAATGTGACGATTACTACCGTATGATTAGTCTGATGTCACGCGCTCTAAAAATATTTCTGAGAATAATACATACAAAAATATATAGACAATGTGAAGAACAATTTGGAAATACACAATTCGGTTTCAAAAATGGAATGGGCACTCGTGAAGTCCTATTCGGGCTGGTCGTATACTCACGCAGCGCTGTCGGGATGTGAATATTAATGTATACGCATGCACCATAGATTACCATAAAGCTTTCGATTGTGTACAACGTGGAAAATTGATGGAAATTTTAGAGCGTATAGACAGAAAGGACTTGCACATAATAAGTGAATTATATTGGAAGCAAACGGCTGAGATACGAATCGAAAGCGTAACATCGGAGGATATAGAAATTAAAAAAGGGAGTTCGAAAGCGATACTGTTTCCTCTGCTTTTCAATTTATATGCAGAAGCAATGTTCAGAGAAGCGTTTGATGAGAACGACGGGATGATCGAATTAAATGGAGTTACAGTTAATAATATACGATACGCGAATGACTGTCTCATTATAGCTGATAGGAAGAATTACAAAAATAAAGGTTAACAAACTTCTAGACCATAGAAAGGCCTAGGGGCTCACTATCAACAGCTCTAAAACAGAAGTAATAGTGTTCTCTAAGAAATCTGTATAATGAATGATAAAAGCAGACGGGACAAAACTAGAACAAGTCAAATCAATTAGATACACCTGGGGGTACCTTTCTCGACGATAGTTGCAGCTGTAAGAAAGAAATCCGATCGCGAATAGAGCAATCGAGAGCGCAGTGCTCATAGAAATGAAGAACCTGCTCAGCAGAAGGGATTTAAGTCTTGGGCTACGCATTAGAATTCTGTGGTGCTA
This sequence comes from Icerya purchasi, assembly GCA_039619475.1. Taxonomy (NCBI): domain Eukaryota; kingdom Metazoa; phylum Arthropoda; class Insecta; order Hemiptera; family Monophlebidae; genus Icerya; species Icerya purchasi. The sequence continues at coordinate 570,366,912 of CM077115.1, forward strand.
GGTTTTCTCGGTCTTACTGTATGGCAACGAGAGTTGGACGTTGGATGCTACCTCAGAAAGAAGTATATAGGCCTTTGAATTATATTCGTATAGGCATATGCTGAAAATTCCGCAGATCTTAAAAATTACTAACGAAGAAGTTCTCAAAAGAATGAATTAGCGCCCGGAATTATTAAATTTGATTAAGGAAATTAAACTACAATAGGCCACATCATGAGAGGCCAAAAATATGATATTTTACGTCTCATCGTGGAAAGAAAACTTTTGGACAAAAGATTGAAAGGGCGCTCACAAAATTCGTGGACAAAGGATTTTCATCGTTTGTTCGCCCATTGAAATGTTCAGATCTGCCATGTCAAGAAAAGACATTGCTGTGTTAATCGCCAACCTTTCTAACGGAGACGGCGGATGAAGAAGAAGATATTCTGTGATTTAAGTACCCCTACACTCCAATTGTGTTTCTGGCCTAGAAGTACTCGACACGTAAATCAACAAAATAAGTAAAATTATTTAATACAAGAATAAAATCTGTAACTCTATTTCTAAAAAACTGTCACTAGAGAGAAGGAGAGAATAAAATAATAATAATTGTTTGTTGTTTTTTTTTTCGAAAAAAAAAAGTTGTATTCTTAAAAATTTAAGAATAGAGGGTATAAATAATTTGAGGGCAGGAATAACAAAAGCCGGAGAAAATGGGAGAAAATAAAAGGCAGTGATAATAGGAGTGGGGATGCTAAGTTTTAGTAGAGAAGAATAGAAGAATAAGATTACTTTTTGAAATATTAAATAATGCCGATTGATAAAGTGCAAGATATATCGTACGGAGTTGTTTCTTATTTAAAACAACATTTCAGTAAGAAACAACTCCGTACGATATATCTTGCACTTTATCAATCGGCATTAGCTTACGGTATTATACATTGGGGTGGTACGGCTAAATATCATCTTACGCCGATAATTTCTTTACAAAAATCTTTAAGTAAAACGATTAGTTCTGGAATACACTCCATCACTAATAACAGTTTAGTAAATGTCGAGGATCTTTATATTACGAACTTATTATTGTATGTGCTAAAAAATAAAGAAAAGTTCAATATACAATTCAAGTCCGGAATAACTAGGGCATCACAGCAAGAGAAAGCAGAACTACCTTTTTACATTAAATTTCACAGTAGAACGCAAGCGAGATACATTGGGGCTAAGCTTTTTAATACACTACCAGAAACGCTAAAAAATAAGCTTAAAAATTACAAATATAAGCGAAAAATTTTAATACATTATATCGCTACTAAATCTAATGAAAATAGTACGATACGTTAATGAAATTCTCACATTATAATGTCGATTTGAGAACAAGTACAATTTTAGTTTAAAAATAGGTCTTTATTCGTATACACATAACCTCTTACCTCAAGAATATCTAATATTATATACAGCGTATGTCAACAGCTTAATATTAACAAATTAATTGTTACAGTATCTCACATAGTTAAAAAACCTTAATGATAGAAACAAAATAAATACACGTCTGTTCATACTATCACGATGTACAAAAATATAAATCAAATTTATTACTAATGTATAACACAACCCGATACACTTCTATTAATATAGTTTAGTAGTTTCTTAATTAATAAATGTTCAAAATAACTATTAATCCACTAATACGGCATTACACCCCTGGAACAATTGAAAAGTTATCATCTGCCGTAGTAAATACCACTCGTAATTCGCAATGTAAAAATACATTAAAGCGTTTAGGTACTATAAAAAATTAGAATCTAGATTTCGCCTTATTTACATTACAAATTTTGCTACAGAAAAACTATCATATACCAGTAGGTTTCAGGGCAACTGTTTTTCCAAGTATTTATGTGCGATAAAATCGACTTATTCGAAATATATCACTTCATTTACTTCGCAATTAAACGGTATCTAAATTTAATTTAATTTAACTTAAACCTATACATTAATTAGTTTCATTTGTAGTTCATTTCGATTAGGATATTTTTACTACTAGCGTCATCTTATGACTATAATGAATATTTTATAACACACTATTACTATAATTACTATTATAATATTACTGCTATAATCGTTTTATTATTCTATTATTAATGTAACCAATAGATTCATTTCATTATTGTATATGGTATTGTGCTACGTTCTTGATTAATATAATACTTATATTATTATTATTACTTTCTTATACACCAGTTATGCTTATTGTTTTTATTTAATGTTATATACATACATAGTTTCTCGTTCACATATTACTTTTGAGGTTGCCATCAATTTCAAGGGAACGGGGAGTGTGTGTGTGTTTCAGTGTAGATCTAGTTTTTAATTTATAAAATATCTTAAATATTACTTAGTTTGAAATTAACGTTTAAGTATATATATATTTGTAAACATGGGCTAGTAGAAACGTGTAAACATCGCCTGTTCTAATTTTCTTGTTTATCTCATTTGGTTAACTGTTGTGTTGATTCGTACACTAAACACTAGCCTTTGTAAGCTTCGCAGTTGTTTTTATTTTTAATGATTGTTGATTTTACTTTTAGTGAAGAATAATTGATGTAACCGTACGTTATTACTATGTAAACCTGGACTACAAAATTGTCGTTTCCCTGTCTCAATAATAATTGCACATATTTATAGTCCAGGTATAATGACCAATAGTTCCGCTGCTCGCGCTAACTAAGCGCATTTGCGGTTTATGTAAATTAATTTAATGAAAAAATGAAAATGAAATATATTTAATATTTAATTTTTTTCATTTCCAACTTTTGAATTAAAACATCTCGAAAGCTATAAAAACTAAAAGCAGCGACGTCTTTAGAGGAGCCCTTCATCAGAGTAGAGCGAGAATACCTTTAGATACCCTTTTAGTTGACACCTTCCCTATCAACCGTAATCCAATTTTTCTATTAGACATTGAAATTCCGACATTTTCCAAAATCATTATCGAATTTAAATTAACTATACTCCTTTGCCTGAATATAAATAATAATTATATTTGATATTTAGGTCGGTCCGAATAATTTTAAAACTAAAAACTAATATAATAACACACAATTAAAAGAAAACCGGAATAAAGTTTACGCGTGTATCTTCTTATATTCACCGCAATAATGATAAAAATAGAACTATATAAGCTCACGCGACGGCGGTCCGTATTTTAAATAAAATTTATCTCCTTGCTTCGACACTTTCAAGAACAAGTGTCAAACTTAAACGCGACCACTCAAATTTTCAGTCGTACAAGAAATACCAACTCATTTTAAAAGTCAACATCTGTCAGAAACAATTTTCGGTAAGTTTACAATTTTAGGATTCCGTCTACATCTAATGTAGACGGAATCCTAATAAGATGGTTCAGAAACGACAAAAATATTCAATTAAGATATGCAATAACTCACGAGAACAGCCACTTCAAAATTGAATCATAAATTACAATTAAAATTTTTCTTAAAATCATATCCATAACTTCAAGGTAACCGATTATTCTGAGTGGCAAAAAACCGTCAAGAACATATAATACGAAATTTAAAATAACCTCAAAAATCATCCTTAAAAAATTCATAACTCATTATCAGCTTTAAAAGTGAAGTTCGGAATATTAAATCGCAAAAGCTCTTTTATAATATCAAAAAATTATGGTTAAAAAATTATTTAAATCCTCTCTCTTTTGTGCTAAAAACAGCAAAGAAAAGGAAGTTTATGAAGTAATAGCCCGAGTAAAAAAAGGTTACGAGAACCAAAACGTATCTCAAATATATGCATAAAGGACCGCTCTATAGGAAAACTAATATGGCTTTCTACCATTTTCTAGAAAACTCAAAATGGTGTAAAATTGTAGTAGTTCATTTTCCTTATCAATATAGATTATTGTGAAATAAAATTTTAAAAATAGAAAATTTAATTATTCACAAAAAATACATAAAAACCGACGTGTTTCAGAGTCACACCATATTCCATTGTCGTGATAATGATTAAAATTAAAACGCAAAAAAAAATTAAATAAATAAATAAAGGAATACCAATATTAAAAACGATCACAATGATGATTTAAAACGATATATCGATAGATTAATAATTATGAATTTTAAATAGCAGATTATAAATATCATTTTAAATCATCATTATAGCTGTTTTTAATATTTGTATTCGTTTATTTATTTATTTTTTTTACGTTTTAATTTTAATCATCATTACCGCAATTATTAGCATCCGAAGCATATCGGTTTTTAAATACTTTTTACGAATAACCAAATGTTCTGTTTTCATAGTTTGTTTTGCAATTACAAGTATTTATATTAAAAATGGTTTTTGAAAAGTCTTAAAAAATTCCAGAAATGTTTGTTACGAAATTTACTTTTTTAATTTAACGACTGATAAATAAAATTTACGAATGTCATAACCCTAAAAATACAGAAATTGCTTTTATAATTAATAAAAATAAAAATTAAAGGAGTCCCACATTCTCAATAGGTTATCGAGGGTGGTTAAGGTTGCAATTTACTAAGTGCGATAATGGTACCACCGATCGGAGTACGGGGGTAGTTCCTTTTCCTCGGCCGTATTTAATTTTTTTTCTCAGATAATGTCTCTAATAGCTAATGCAATTTTAGATGAGGTGTAACGCAACTTGCGAGTGAAGAAGGATTTCCCGAATATCTGTAACTGCCCCGATTTAAGTTGTTCGTTGTCTAAAAGAAACGTGTCGCAAATTCATTTATTTTATTAAATGTGTATCGTCTAACAGAGTCATCTTGTAATAACGAATTAATCAAATTTGTACATTATAACAGAATTATTTCGAAATAAATTTACCGTGCTTACAACTTTCTAAGGAAAATGTACGAGCAAATCATTTCCATCAGAATTATGAGAACAAAAAAAAAACAAAAAAAGATATTTATATACAGTATTCCGAAGATATGTGTATAGGGACAAAAAGCGATAGCTGTTCTAATTCATAATTTCAGTCGCAATTATGAAACAAACGTAATTTACGGAAAATACAATAAAATTTAACGTAACGGAACTTAAAGGTGTCCGAAAAAAAAATTTTACTTAAATAATAGGTATTTTTTTGGATTTAGTGAGCCAAGTTCATTTCAGCGCTACATAGTAGCGACATCTAACGAACATCTGTTGAAATACAAATATAATAGTACTTGATTCAGCCTAGTGTAGTATAGTTGACATATTTTACATCACGAAGCTATAATACTCTGTGAGGTATAATTTAATCGAAAACACGCAGCTACGTTATTTACACAAAACAAAAATGCTGTGTGAGCGATGCTCTACTTCGGAAAGAATAAGAATTTTATATGCATGCGCGCGCAACGGCTTATCGTATCCGTTTACATTGTAACTACAGAATAAGTATTCAGCGCACCCAACTCATATGTAATTACACTAAATACAAAAAAATCTTAAGAACCGCTGCTCTCTAAGAAAGAAATGGAGATTCCACTGTGAACAAAAAAAGTTTAAAAATATCTGCAAAAATTGTATTTCATAACGGAAATAAAATAGAGAAGTCACAATAGTAGATAGAATGAATAAATGTGAAAGATAAAAAAGTCTGCCATGTTCTGAAAAGTGGTTGGTAATAGTACTTACGAATAAGACTAAATAAAACTTGAGAATGGAGAAAGTTTTCACAAAATAAAATACTCGAATTAATAAACGTTACGATTTTTGCTGTACTGTACACTGTTGAAAATTGGAAATTGAATCTGGTCGACCGTAACTGAATAATTAAATAGAAGAATTCTAAAAATTCTTACAAGGAAAGTACACGAGTTGTCAGAAGCCAATTTCGATGAAATTTTGATATGTTGTGGAGTATAAAAAAATATAAAACACGTGTTTTTTTTTATCGACCTATATGCAGTTTTGTCGGGTTAAAACCACCCCTAAAGTTCACCCCCGAAAATCGTTTTTCCTAAATATCTCGTCTTCAACTCAATATTTTTTTATAAAACAAATTGGAAATTATTTCCCGTGCAAAGGACAAGTAATCCACAGGGATTTAAGCAGTGAAGATGAATCCCCTATTTTCTAGGGGGTTTAAATATATTCTCATTTGGTCATAATTATGGAATAAAAATTATAAAATAACAAAAAAAAAATGAAAAACATTTTTTTAAAATACACAATTAAAAAATAAAGTTGACGTGTTTCGGCATTTTCATGAATTTCGTCCTTAAAGGGGCTAAAGCACCCCTAACAAGAAACATCAATAAATATATGTATCGAGTAATCCAATTTCGTAAAAAATTTGTATATAAGGGTTTTCGAGGTCGCTGATTACGAATATGTTATCAATTTTTCAAAATTCAAATTATCTTGTGCTTTATAACCATACAGCCCCAAACCCCTAAAACCCAGACAGGCATTCAGCTTGTGTTTTTTTAAACCAACGAACCCCAAACTCCTAAACCTCAGACAGGCCAGAAGTCTGCGCGTTATAATCATACAGCCTCAAACCTCTAAACATCAGACAGGCCGATTGCCTATGACTAAAACCGCACAACTCCTAAACTGCAAGCAGACGAAAGGCCTATTCATTGTAGTGTACTGGAAAACCGTTCTTATAATTTACTTATTTAAAAAATTATCGGTACAGTTGAACTTATGTATTTATTCATTTCTTTATCTATTTATTAACGGGAATCACACTCTTACGAAAATAATAACAAAAATAAATTAAGAAGGGGCCAAAGTTAATTAGGATATAATAATTTTTTTTTTTAGAATGAACCCTTTTATACATTAGGAGAACTACATTCAACGAGTAAATCAAAACATTTATTACTAATTCTCACAATCAATAAACAGTAAACAGTATATTAATACTATTATAGATATAATTCGTACTGCTATCATAATAAATAAATCTACGAGGTTCTGAAAAATAATAATAATCAACCTTTTTTTAAAAATAAACATCTTTAACTTTTAACATTAGCTCGTCCAGAAAGGTGGTGTTCATTTTGCTCGTTATAACTTTAGTCAAAACAGTCTGTCTGGCGTGTGGGAGTTTGGAGTTTATCGGTTTAAAAAAACGGTCTTTCGGCCTGACTGGGGTTTAGGAGTTTGAGGTTTGTTGGTTTAAAAAAACACAAGCTGAATGCCTGTCTGGGTTTTAGGGGTTTGGGGCTGTATGGTTATAAAGCACAGGATAATTTGAATTTTAAAAAATTGATAACATATTCGTAATCGGCGACCTCAAAAATCCTCGGATACAATTTGTCGGTAAAATTAAAAATGTTTTGACTTTTTTGTCCGCTATTTTGAATTAACAAAATCCGATGTCAGATTCGTAATCAGCGACCTCAAAAACCCTTATATACAATATTTCTACGAAATTGGATCACTTGATACATATATGTATTGATGTTTCTTGTAAGCGGTGCTTTACCCCCTTTAAAGGTGAAATTCATGAAAATGCCGAAACACGTCAACTTTATTTTTTAATTGTGTATTTTAAAAAAATGTTTTTCTTATTTTTTAATGTTACTTTATAGTTTTTATTCCATAATTATGACCAAAAAAGAGGTATACCTAAACCCCCTAGAAAATAGGGGATGCAACTCCACTGCTTAAATCCCTGCGAGTTACTTGTCTTTTACACGAGAAATAATTTCCATTTTGTTTCATAAAATAATATAGAGTTGACAACGAGATATTTAGGAGAAACGATTTTCGGGGGTGAACTTTAGGGGTGGTTTTCACCCCCATGAAACTGCATATGGGCCGATAAAAAAAAAAACACGTGTTTAATATTTTTTTATACTCTACAACATATCAAAATTCCATCATAATCGACGTCTGACGACAACTCGTGTACTTTCCTTGTTAGAAAGATTGAGTGGCCGCCACCACTTTTTATATTTCAAATATGTGTGAGCTCGTTCGAAAAAACGTTTAAATTTTTCACCTTACAGTCTCAATCGATGGATAACGAATTTTGCATCTAGGTGGGAAAAACTCGTGTAAGGTGCATATTTTCAACACCAATTACTTCATTAATCTATTTAGATTCGCGTAAATCGCCGATTACAGCGAAAGGCAAACGGAATATTGCATCGGAAGCCGCCGCTTCGCAATACCACCGCGCAACTTCCACATGCGAAACGGGAAAAGGAAAAAGACAAAAGGAAATATCTGGCTTGTTCGACGGCAATTTATACTAGGCACCGATATCCTGCTGTTATGAGACGCAAATTTTTCCAACATTGCCTTTCTTGTACAATTTTCACAATTTCATCACGCCACGCTCCTTTTTTTTCCCTTTATAATTGCTCATTAGTCGCTATTACTACAAAGGTTTTTGAACCATCTCTACTATCGATTTTCCAGCTCAAATCTATTTTTAACCGACTATTCGTTCCGCTGCGTTTGTCAATTTTCATTGTGTTCCAATCTAAATACTTCGATCTTCGAACCCGATATTAAAAATAATTATTTATCGTAAGCAGCTTATGTATTTTTTCACATTAGTGTGTATATCTCTTAATTCTTAGTTCATTTTCCGGAACAAGTACTCCGAGACCGCTATAATCTCTTTAACGGTATTTTCCTTTCGCTTGAGACTTCGTGGAAGTAAATTCATGCATATTTGATAATGCCCCCCCCCAATTTCGCATTTAAAAAGAAAACTTTTTACAAATAGTAGTATTTATATGGAAACGCAAGAAAAAAATAATTAACGCAAAATGTTACGTATTTAACTAAATTAAACCTTTCAGAATCCAATTTTGTGTACATAAATATTGCGTCCCACACCGCATCCCAATTAACACTGTATTTATTATTCGCATCTCGTATGTAAATACTGTGCAGATTATGTTGAAGCAGATACATTTCACAGCTGTAACACAGTTCGTATCCAGACGATTCATGCACTTACAAAAAAATAACTTGCAGTGTTTTCGCGCCTTTTTATTTAATTTCTTTTAACTTCAAATATTTTTAATTGATTTGTATATAGTGCACGAAGGATTAGCATTTATGTTAATGGGGGCGGATGGCTGCTGGAAAAAACGCGACGTTATCAGTTTCACATGAGTGCGTTTATTTCTCGTTAGTTTATGATTTCTGTTGATTATGATAGTTATAGACCAGCTAACTCGACCTACATATTAATACCTGGTTCTCTCTCTTTTTTTTATGTTTATACTAAAGATTTGTTTCCTCTGTTCAATTTTTTTTTTCTTCCGAAAATACTAGCGCATTATAAAATTAAAACAGACTCTGTGAAAGCGAACAAGAATTTAATCTTAAATTCTTGTTTATTTATTTATTTTATTAAATAAATAAATAAATAAATAAATAAATAAACAAAAATTTAAGATTTTAATGTAAATAATATTTCCGTTAATAACTGCTATTGCGGAATTTTTTTTTTAATTTCTAAAATTTTTCTAATGAAATATCTATTTATATAATATGACGTAGTTACTTAATTGCGCTTCCAAAAAAAAAAAAAAAAAATACCCAAAATATTATAAAGAATTTACATCTCTGCAGTCTGATCCAGAAATCTGTACTTTTTTTAATACTTATTAAAGCTGAGCACGATTTCTGGAGATTCCATTGCTTTAATCGCCACAGTTTCTCTCTTTTTTTGTTCCTTCTTCGCTATTCCCCATTTTCCTCATATCATTCAAACCATCCGTTTACTTGTCCGCGTCCGTTTTCTTATTCTTCAAATATAAGTAATTTTTATACATATATATTTTTTTTTGTAATTAAAAAATTTATATAAATACACTTACTCTTTACTACGTCGTTAAATAATAAACGATCCTCACGTTCAATTAAAGATTCTTGCTCTTTCTGCGATCTATGTGTCTGATATTTCGATCAGTCAAAGAGATTTCTCTGTTCTTTGTAAAAAATAAATCTCTCTGTCGTTTGCTCTTTTATTTTTCATCCTTTCCATTATTATTTCAGACTGAACACATTATTATTTGAATCTCGTCGTAGCATTTAAACAAATTCACTTATATAAAAATATCTAGAAAAATTATGTATCAAATTTTACCTGTATAAAATTATTATTTGAACTTATTTAATAAAAAAAACATTTTTATTAATCTATAATAGAAATTAATATATGTTTTTTTGAACATTTTATTCTTTTTTTTTTGTTATTATTCTATTTAAATTTTGTTCTACGTGCGTTGACAATAATTCTAGGGGAAAGTCGACTAAATTATATCGAAAATTTATGAATTATGCATTAAAACATTTTTCAAGAGCGAAATCCGAATATTACATATATATGGAGGAGTCATTCAGAAACTGCTGTCAGTAACTTTTTTTTCTGGAGCGGTTGCACTGGTGTACCAGGCAAGCGTTAGATGAAATCACTGCAGCTTTGTGTGTTCATGGCAATATGGTCGGTATGAAGATAATTGCGACAACAGATGCGGAGCGTTGGTTGTCGAAAAATGTATTTGGTTTCGCCTCCAAGTTTCCTTGTACAATAAGTGATGCGACAGAAAAAATAAAAATCTAGAAGCAAACTTTTTCTTTACACAATTTCTTACACGGGTCACGGTAATTTCGCCGAATATCTCTATTAAGATAACGAAAAAAGCAATATTTGTAGGGAAATAATTACCGTAAGATTTTATCCGATGAATTAGAGTTTAATCGAGTGTGTTTGAAATGGGTGCGACATTTCCTCACTGCAGAGCTAATTGTCGCACGGTGGCGCGAACCTGAAAGGAACCTTGCAAGCTGACACCTAGACTTCTTGAATTACCGGTGACGGGGAGACGTAAGGTTACTATCATTGGGATTCGAAAATGAAAATTGAACCCTATACACCCGGGGAATCACAATAATTTTCCGAGTGCGTCGAATACGATCACAATCACATTCTTTGATATATTACGTGTACCAATACCGGGCACATCTCCCGAAAACAACTGCCGATGCTTTCTACTAGATTGGTATTAAAAATTTTGCGTTAACACATGCGAAAGAAGCGAACAGATATCGCGCGGCATAGCTGCGTCCTGCATATATGCAACATGCTGCTGGGCATTAATTTCTTAGAGAAATATAACGTTACTGTTGTCATGCTCATTTATCGGGTCTTGAACCTTGTGCGATTTTTCTTTGCTTCGATTATGTCATTTTCAGACACGTAACAATTTGGCAAAAGTGTCAGAGACGATCTTCAAAGGATTTGGAGTCCAAAAAAGGAAACAGCGCGGATGCGAAGTATCGTGGATTATTCGGAAGGGCGTTATTTTAAAAACATTTCAAATAAATAAATTTTTTGGTTTTTCCTAAATTTACTGGCATTGGTTTCTGAACAATCGGCGAAAGATTTGCAAAAATCCTAAAAAGAAGAAGTATAATGTAAAAAAATCTAAATTTTTCAAAGTTAACTTTTCTTATGAGAATACACACACTTAAACACCTGGAACAGGTAGAATCTAGAATTTTCCTTCGAAAGAAAATCGGAAAATTTTTTTCTGACGAAAACAATTTCGACAAGTTTAACAATACAAAAAAACTGAATTCTTCCGGTTATTTCTACTATATATTCGTTATAAACGTCGGGAGCTTCCGTTTGTTTAATTGCAATCAGTTTTACCCTCATTTGAAATAATCCGTAACGTAACGTTCGAGCGTCGACTACGGAAGAACCAATAAGAATACAGTTTTACCGTGGTACAGCGCTTATAGCAATGAGGTGCAGTTTGAACGAGGAAATCACCCTTTTTATCAAGTACTTTTTTCGAAGATGAGCATATAAAAATGTCGATGATGTTTCTTTAAAACACATTTCGATTTGGCATCCAGAAACAACTGTTTCCTCCAGCTAAGTATCATTAAACAAACAAACAGACAGGGACGAGAACAGCTTCAGTTCTTTCAGACTATTTCTGTCATCGTTAAAGTTGAAAATACTTTGATCTTATCTAATAACGGCTAAAACTTCATTTGACTAGATTCGCCCGAGTATCAAAACCAAAAAAAAAAAGGTCAATAATAAAGAGTACATTTTAACATCACCACGCATAGATTTATATAGTTAAAATGTAATAAATGCACAGTCTATTATACTGCAAAATGATTAAAACGCTTAATTCTACGTAGCTTGAAAAGTGAAGAAAAAAATATACCCACATACATATATTGTCAAAAATTGAAAAGAAATAAATTTATTCTGAATTTCGGTCCATTTAGCTCAAGCAGTTACTATTTCGCAATTTCGGAGTGAGGGTGGGGGTGGGCGGGGGGGTAAACCCTGAAAACTTTCCCCCAGATACGGCCCTATATATATACATATATATATGTATGTATATATGTATATGTGTATATATACTGAAATTATAATCTCTTAACAGAGAGAGAATCTTGTTTCAAAGCATACTTAATTTCACATTTCGCAAAACAGTTTTAATTGACGATCAGCATATAAATATGATTGTGAAATAATAATATACTCGGGATAGTAAACTATCGGGGATTATTAAGCAGTGGATAAAATAATGTTTGTCGAATTATTTTTGATTGTACACTTTTTTTCTCCTTTTTTGGAAGTTCGTATCTTCAAGAAATATTAAAAAAGAACGGAAAATATTTATATTAACGATTCGTAATAATAAATCTTTTAACGTAGAATGGTACATTTTGAGAAGTTTGATATCAAAAAATAAAAGCCGCATTATAGAGAGCATGTTTATTTTCATCTTTGTCTTCTTAAACGATTTTTTACATACCTATTTCTGTAATGACGACAAAATTTCCAAACAAGTTGAAATGTTAATGCTATCAGTAGGAGATGCGATAAATTTCCGTACTGGCTAATTTGATTCTCATCAAGCAAAGGTGAACAGAGAAATTTACGGAATTTAAAGTTTAATAGTGCACTTCTTAATCGATACGTTACGAAGGAGGTATTTTAAAGTGCGATTATATACATACATATCCTAGGAATTTTTGATCTGGTCGTGATTGGGAAATTTGATTTAACAAGTTTTAGTTAGTGATGAAAATACGAAGGGAAATAAAAAAATTACCAGTTCAGACTATTTTGGTTCCGCTTAATTTGCGAGAAAAACTTAAAGTTTATTAACGCGCGGGCAATGAAAAAACATGTTAATTTCCGATTAAATTAAAAAAATAACAATAAAAAATTTCGATTTGCTGCTTCTCGCGAAACGATTACTTTTTACTTTATTGTCTGCATTGCGAGTTTAGCGATATTTTATTCTCATCGAAAAATGTATATCCTTCACTTACCGATATCTTGTTAATAAGTGAGGAACGCTATTAGTGACACTCCACGACCGCGGGCACACGCACACTCACCTATTCGCCTTTTCCAAATACAAGAAGGATAATACGAAAAGGAAAAGCCGAAAACGGGAGTTAGTAAAAATTATAAACTTTCACTGAACACTGAATGTTAACTGTAACAAATGCTGGAACTGGAGAAAAAAAAGCACGTTTACGTTACACTAACAGTATAGCCAGTCAACACAACACCGAAAGCAGAATAAAGCAAATACACAACTCGGTACGAGCTTTTCCAGACCAAGGCTGCAAAGTCCCTTCCACCGAGCAAGCTCCATCCTGATTTAAAAACTATTTCGCCGCTGCCTCGTACTACCGACCGTTTAACGGCGTTATTTTGACCGTTTTGCTACATACTGAACACACTAACACGTGCCATCCCTTAGCCACGCCTAAAATTCCCCGGTCTTCAAAACGAAATTCACCGCACAGCCTTCAGCGCGTTCTGTTGCGTTCGCGCCGAATATCGACTCCGTTTATTTGTCTCTTCGTTCGTCTACGCCAGCAGAGCCTGTCCTTTTCATTCTCCCGCGATATCGACGAATAAACTCACGTTCGTCCTACTTTACAATACTAATCCCGTCGTCGGAAATCAATATTTCCGCTTAAAGTTTAAATTCGTCTTCTCTCATCATCCGCGAAATCCCATCTAAAACTCGGAAATCGCAATAATATTCTTTTTACCGCTTCCTACATATGGTAATTTAGAAGGATGCAGACGATCGTGATTTGCAAATAACTACTAAACAGGAGAAGTCAGAAAAGAATAATTCTCACGATTGAGATTATAGCCGTGCAGTTTTAAAAATCGTCAGACCCTTCACCCCCCGGGGACGGGAACTTATAATATATGTGTAATTGTAAGAAGTTGTGTGAACGCATGTCCCCTAATACACGAGTGTAATACCGTTTCCCGCATTAGAATAGTTCAATGACGTTTCAGTTTGAAATTGAAGAACCGAAATAGTTTATCTAGCAAATAGATGCAATACAGTTTGTATGAATCGGAAAAAGACCATCGCTTATCCTCCATTCAGAAAAGCAAAACAAAATATGCCGCTTGCTCAAACTGAAACTGACCTTAAATATTGTGATTCACATCTCTTCCAGATTTATGCTTACTATTTCGGTCTCCTCCTCCTTTTTAATCAAAGGTAGACACGATGATAATTCGGGGAATGTGGAATAGTTTTAATTAAATTTCCGTCTTACCTGAGCACTTAAATAATAATAAATTGTTTCGTCTAAAAGCATATTATGTGTGGTAAAAATCAACAAAGATAGCGCTGAAACTCAGCAATTTCTACTGGCCTGAAAAAGATAACAAAAAAGAAATATTTCAAGCCAGGCCGAACGTTTCCGCTTACACGAAGGCTGTGTTTAATTGGACGCTGATAGTGTGTACACACATCGGAATATTTAACAGTATATAAACAAATGTTGAAATATACAAATGCTTACGTTGTGTTAATAGTTTCGAAAATATGTAGCGCGATAAATATCGGCTATTCTAAGATAGTTTTAGTGGCAAAAAAAAAAAAAAAAAAAAAGAAAAAAAGAAAGGTCAACGATAAGGATAAATTGTGTCGACTGCTTCGAGATTAGATTATTCGGATGGTGTAAATGAACACTAGTTTTACAACGTTTACGCGCTAGCAGAAGGAACACCGGGACTAGGTTTCAACGGAGGGATGAGGCTGTTCTACGACGATTGGACGACGATCGGTGACTGGGAGGAGAGGAGAGCAAGAGAACATTCGTAATAGAATTTAGGAATAGGTTGTACTGGGATATCAGAGTGGAGGGAAGCAAAGAATCAACTAAGGAGCGAAAGAGAGTCCAGTCCGTTGCGGATAAATTCCATTCAGTATGATGGAGAGGTTTGAAATAGGAACGAGTAGGAGGATTTAGAGGAGTTATCAAAATAGAAAGACGGTCACTACCGTAGGAGCCGATGAGAGCTAACCGATTATAGTTAAAAACCAACAGTCGGAGATGTAAATGTTAGATCGAGGGGGAACTACAGCTGGATGGACTCTTATAATAAGTAGGGATCGTTGAGAAGAACTAAATTTTCAGAAAGGATAAGATTTTTTTTTTTTTTTTTTTTTGGTTTTAAATAATTTGCAATTGCCCGTCTGTGGGTTCCCAACATAATTATATCGTCTATTCATCATATACACCTTAAATCTAATACATTATATTCGTCTTATATATAATTACTTAATTCAACTTAACTTCTATTTTTACTATTCTACGCCTAATTTTTAAATCAATACATTTATACCCACCACACATCGTACCACAATATCTTCACATAAGCCATAAGTAATGCAACTAGAACGTGAGCACCAAACATTAGTTTTTTCTTTTTTTTTCATTGAATCATTTATAATTATTTACTATTTTAATCAATTGCCCGTCTTAGTTCCTTTCCTATGACTAGCCATTTCTCATTCTTTGCACCACGCAATCAACCATATTTTTATTTTGTCTTTCTATATATTCAAATTACATTCGTCTCTTAATTCCTTTGGTAAGTTAAGGATATGAGTCGCAGGGAATGGGGTATATGTGTGATATTTTTAAAGTAATTATCATTAAATAATAGTTCTATGGTAAATATGGGTTAAAATAATATGTAAATAAAATTATATACTACTAAAATTTTGATATATGCACTTATATACATAGTCTTTAGTCCGTATATGCTAGCATGTATTTCTTAGAAAATTACTCCAGTCGCACTATTAATATACTTACTGTTCATTGCTTATTACTATACTATATATATTATGTTATTATTCACTTTTCTATGTTAATTGTTCAGGTGAATTTTAAATTTATTTCTATTAAACTAATCTAACGTTTTGTATTACTATGTGTGTGTAGGTGTGTGTACATTCATAGGTGAATGTGTACGTACAAGTATATATGAGTGTGTGTATACATATGAGATTGTATATACATATGTGTAGACACGTGAGTCTATATAAATATGCATGCACGTGTGTGTGTGTGTGTATTAGCGTATGTACACAAACATATATATCTTCCGTTCGTACAGATTTTAAGCACTGGGAGTTTCTCATTAAACTAGCCTGTGTACTACTGTAATGTACCCTGCTGCTCATGTATTTTGCATATAAGGAGGAGTTAAATAAAATTCCATTTTATGTATTTTATTTTATAATTTTGTCATTTATGTCTAAACAAAATTTGATTTGATTTGATTATTATTACTATTATTATTTATATAATTTCGTTATTTATGTATAATAAATTTGATTTGATTTGATTATTAATAATATTAACTCAATAATATGCGACCTGTGGAATGCAATCCCTACGACTAATCACCTTAGAGCTATCCGCTCTTATCCCATTCCTTGGAGATCTTTTACGCACAGTAGAAGAGAATAGGTAGTTCTGTCTCGTCTCCGTATTGGTCATACTGCACTGACTCATATTTATATTATTATAAATAAAACAGATCCACCATTGTGTTCTCGCTGCGTCCAGACACCCTTAACACTCCGACACCAGTTCTTTGAATGCCCACAATACTCCATATATCGACCTCAAAAATTTAGTTGCAATTCATTGAAACAAGTTTTATCTGATGATCCAATTGCAGTAAAAACAGTCCTCCATTTTCTCCGAAATATAAATATGATCAACTCCATATAACATCCAATAACTACTTTCGGGTGCTTCTGGCCATAGCAGCAGTACATGGTACCCGACAAAAAAAAAAAAAATAATAAATTGATTTGATTTGAAACTAAGTTGTCATTGTTACTGTTACTATTAGTATTAGTATCGGCACTGATATAATTACTTTTATTGCAGTTAACATTGCTGCTATTGTTAATATCGCTGTTACCACTATTATTAATATTTTCATGTGACTCACTAATATCATGGCTTTTAATTGTTTTAGTAGTACTGGTATTATTATTATGTTTATTACTATTGTTATTATAAATGTTATTATTATTATTATTATTGCTGTTATTTTTATTGGTACGCTTAAATAAATCGGATTGCGACAGCCGCAGATCCTTGCTTGGGAATGGCGCTGTCGGCGAGAGAGGAACGTCCGGTTTACGCGTCATGGAAACATCAACCTCCATTAGGGGAAGGATTAAACCCGATTTGATGGTTTATTATAGTTAGAGGAGTAAACAAACGAAACGAAATGAATTGAAATAAAACTGCACGAAATAAATTAAGTTTCTATACTATATATATATATGAAACTGAACAAAGTTAAATCGGTAAAATCAATTTAGAAATTACAGATAGATACAATTAAAAAAGATAAAAGGAAACGATCTCAGCGGTTTAACAGCTTCAATGTAATCGGAACAATTAAAACGAGATAAGCAACGCGATAGAAGGACCACTTTTACACAGGAGAATTTTAGTCTAATGTATGTGTTTTATGCTTAAAACTTATAAGATTCCTTATAATTATTACTTAATTTACTGCTTACACCAGGTCATTGGCGCACTCAAGGGGGGTGCCACGGGGCCATTGCTCCCCCCAAAAAATCTTCGAAATCTTAATTTCGTTTTGTAATGTTTTGTTTTACTTAATTTTTTTTTTTTGAAAACATACATATTTGTAATTTTTACTTATATTACAAGTATAATGTTTTATATACTTTTAGCTAACTTTTTTAAAATAAAATTTGTATACTTATCTAATTTGTGCTTATTACAAATATAATGTTATCTATTATTATTATTATTTTTTAAATAAAATTCGTCAGTTTTGTAATTTTTTTAAAAATAATATTCGTTAATTTTGTATTTTTTTTTTATTTTTTTAATTTCAATTTACAAATCACGGAAATAGATAGGTACTTAGTCTAGGTACCGAGTTACCACCCCCTAACTCATCTTCTAAATTCTAGCCCCGACCAAAAAAAAATCCCAAGTGCGCCTTTGCACCAGGTGTATATAATTGTAATAGTTCTTAAAGCTAAGCTTATTCAGAACTAGAAAAGGCAGCAGTCATATTTACAAATATTAGTATTATCACTATTAGTCCTTATCAAGGCCGTGTCCACAGGGTGGGTTTTTTGGGGGTTACCCCCCCCCCCCCCCCCCACGCACACACACACACCATTAGAAATGAAATAGTTATTATAAATACACAAAAATTTCAAATAAATATTGATGATTTTTTAGGGTGTCTTACCTTTAAAAGAAAAAAGAAAAAATATGCTCCATATTTTTAAGAGTACTTCATTAATATTTTATTCAAAATTTTTTACTACGAGTGTAATCAACAACATACGTAATTTTTATTAATGTTTATACGGGGTAATTCATTTATGTAAATTATTAATACATATAAATCAAAATGATGGAAATTATTAATAGTGTGAATATTAGTAAAAAATGTATCGTTATTTATAAAATAAATAAGTAAAATAGAATCCCCCCCCCTCAAAATTCTGGGCACGGGTTGGTCCTTATCGACACACATTTTAGGAGACATAAGTAAAACTGTTTTGGCACCTTTTGCAGATGATACGTGCATACTAGCGGGTCCTGAAAATTCTATTTGTACATAATTATTGACACAGGACTATTTAAATTAAATAAATGATAGATCAAAATTAATCACCGAAAAAGTCAGCGTGTTCCGTTCGTATTGAAGACTTACCCAGTTGTTAAAATTAACGGTCACGCTGTCCCCCTAAAGTGCAACATTCTAGTATACCTTGCACTAATTTTCGACCATCGGTTAACTGAAATGTCTATCATGGTGTCGTGTACATAGCGACCGTGTTCGTAGCGACCCACCGATAATGATGTTCAGAGCGACCATCAGATCTTTTTTATTATTATTTATCATTATATTCGACTTGGATGTTCAAAACGACCCGCAGACATTTTTATTAATATTATTACATATATGCAAACTAGAGCGGCCAAGTTATTTTATTAAAACTGCTAGAAATTATAATACATGTTTAGAAACGTACTTACAGTCAGTTTAATCATTGATATTTTATTTGAACTAAAAATATAGCATTTACAGACCAGTGCGTTTTGTTAGAAAAATTAAACTGGTTGTGAGTACGTTTCCATTCTCATCTATTATAATTTTACTTTAACAAAAATTATATACATTTTGCATTAAATTGCGTTTTTATAATATTGTATATTTTAATTTTGATGTTAATATAGAAATATCAAGTTTAAAGTAAATAATGACGAATTTATAAATTACAACATTTATAAGAGAACCGTAACAGAATATGATCGCAATTCATTGTAGACTAGTATATCAGAGATTTCTAGGAAATCACCTTCGCGGTCTCTTTTAATCGCTATGAACACGATCTCAAAAAAGATTAATACAAGCATCATTAGACTGTTTAACAACGTGATTGGTAATAAATCCGCGGCTAATGCCATGGAAGTCTTATATACTTGACTATTCTTTCATCAATGGGCGGAAATATGGAATTGAATTACAATTATACGGAGGATCGTCTTTAATTGGCTAGACTCATTTTTCACTTCAAACATTACTCCGCGTAATGATTTAAATGTTCCGTATATTTACGGATACTTGTTTTTTACAGCAGTATAAAAAAATCTTTCACCGAGCTGGCAACTAACACTTAAGTAACTGCATACCCGGCTTGCGCTGCCATTATTTACTCCGAAATTTTCAAAGAGAAGACGGCTTAAAGGTGGCCCAGAGATATATTAAGAGACAAATAACTGTCACGACTGTATGAGATCGTGTTGCGGTCGAGTATACGTTAATTAATAAGCTAGCGACATGTCTGTGTAAAGGTTTATACGTTAAATTGTCAAATAAAGTTAACTGTCTCACTGTAAATGGATAAATGGTATGAGAGAATATTTTTTTTTAAATTTATAATTACAAAAATGTATTATTGTTGTAAATATTAAAAGTAAAGACAGTCCCATATTCTTGATAAAAATATCACGGATTGTGAAGTGAAGCTTTCCATACTGTTACCAAGCCTAATAGATCTGAAGGGAATATTACGGCCAGTTCCTTTCTACTTTGGATCCGTCTTTGCTCCTATCAGATTTCTCCGGTACCCAATTATTTCGGGCTGATTAAACCCGGGAACGACTTAGATCCGGAAGCAGACAACTCCTGAAATCCATGAAACCTTTAATTTGTTAGCCAAGTGCTTTGACTACTGGAAATATTACATCATTAATTAAATATTAAAATACTCCGATGACAGTATGTAGAATACATGTATATAAGTTGAGTTAAAATATTACGGGAATTCCGAGAAACGCCGATATTAGTTACAAATAACCAGAATGGTAAAGGAGAAAGCCTAATAAACTGTTTCACTGCAGCTCTATTTAGCTCGTCCTCAAATATACATCGAGTTTCTTTCTCTTCAGAATAGTAAAGATAATTCTTAAATCAAAGAACAGCAAATTATTTATCTAAATCTTTACAAAAATCAGATGTTTTAACTTGTAAATGAGTGAAAAACTCAAATATTCTTATTCTACTAAATTTAAAAAATGCTGCTTACTGCTTAACCCGCTTCTGTGATTTTTTCTAAATAAAAAATTAAATAAATAAATAAAAGAGAACAAATAACTAAACAGAGTCCTTCCGTGTTTCTTTCAATCAACTTATTCGCCCGTTCAAGTTAGTTTATACAATTTATAATTTCAAACGGAATTATAATTTTAATTGGTTTTCTTTTTTTATGACGAAATTAAATCATCCTGTAATCGGGGCTATTGTTGTGCTATCGAATTGGGAAATATTTAATTATTTTTCGATGGAACCTGACCTTGCCATCAAACTACGGAAACTGTGCCTACTATCACGCTGAATCCAGGAATCATTGCCGACAGAGTCACCGTTCCTTCCATATCGCCGCAGTGTGTTCCGCTGATTTTATTCGCAATTAAATGTTAATCTTTTTTTGAAATTGTAAGCGCGAAAATTATTTCGTAAACGTAGTGAAATAGTGACATAGATTGTGTATATACCGCGAAGATATTTACCATAGAACGAAGAAATTGGATTTGTTAATCTGCGATGGATAATAGGGTTTGTTTACTATTAGTGAAATTATTAGCGTATTTTATACAAAAAAAAAAAAAAAAAAAAAAATATCTCTAATACTTGAGATATTTTTCCTTACTAGCTTATTATACTTTGTTTAAAATAAACTTAATCATTTGCTATTTATAAAATACAAAATTAAATAAATAATGTTTCACAATTTTATGAAATTTACTCCGCCCCCAAATAAGTGCGCAATTACTCGATCTCAGTTAAGATGACGATCTTTAAAATCGAACGTTTTTTTCCACCTATCGTTGTTCTAACACCGATCACTTGTCCTAACATCCTTGATTATTACGTAGGATAAGTTTACACAATAACACCAGGTTCATCATTATTTTTCAAATTTTTCGTGTGTAATTATTTTTACAATTTTGGTATTGTAGCGACGTTCAGTGCTAGGTACACTTTCCTGAGTAGTCGTCTTTTCCACTGCGTAAGATCAATATAACGCTTAATGCCATCGTAATCACGAAGTAAGCTGTTTAAGTCACAAATGTCAAACTGAATAGCATTTTGCTGAGCGCGAGTCAAACAGATAATTATATATTCTGTAATGTTAAAACGAGCCTCATGCTTGGACTTGCAATAATAATTCATTTACAAGCAGAGTTAAAAAGGTAGCAAAGAGAGCGAAAGCGCCGATTCCGTGTTTTTTACTTTTAAATGAGAGAGTAAAATAGTAGGACAAAATTTATATATTATTCGAATAAAGACGACAATATCGATAGGAATTCACATAACGAGGACATGATTTATGGGATAACCTCTTCATTTTCTAGTCCTAAATAAATTATTGTTAATAATAAATGTTCGAAAACTTTCGATAAGGTACTTAATTGGGACCGATAGGAAAATAAAAAAGTTTCGGATTTAAAACCATTATTATTACGGACTTTTTCTATTTACAAATAATTTACAAAGCTAATAGGTAAGTTTCGAACTATTGCGCCGAAAGAAATAACGCTAGAATTGGTGAAACTCGATATTTCACAAATAGTAAATGTAAAAAATATATCACACGTTTTAAAAATTATAACGAAACAGTCGGTGATAATTTTTAACGTTCAAGTGAAATGTGCTCAACATAAAAAATCAAACGTGCTAAGAAGACACATTTCCATGTAGAAAATTATTTTGCATCGAGCATGTTTCAAGTACCGTTCATACTTTGACCGAAAAAATAATAATGATATTAATTACATTCTAAGGATTATTAACTTTTAAATTCAATTTTTGTTGCAAGGTACCGAAAATAAATGGAAAATTCTGAAATTTCTTAATTAGCACGTTTTACTTCATTTTTTACCTTTTGTGTTAAATAATAGTTCTTCTGTTTATATGAAAATATCATCATTATTTTTTTTTTTTAATAGATAATTAAATGTAGTAAAAAAAAAATTAGCCCGAGAAAAATATTCCCGCGCGTGTCCTATTGATTTGATTTCTTAAGTAATACCTTCTTGACGGCTTAATAAAACTACATCATCAAGGCATCAACACATACGATTTTGAAAAAATTGAATCAAAAGCTAATGGTATTTTTAGGAAGTTGATCCGTAATTTGGTTAAAATTTTCCGCTTTTAATGAGGAATAAACGGTACAATTTTTTATTTCTTTTAATTAATCAATTTAAACCGAACACAATCCAAAATTCTAATCCAACGAATTTATCATAAACGTGTTCAATTAGTATAGAAATAAGTCGTATGAATGTTTATATATATATATATATATATATATATAAAATTGGACGAAATATCTTCCTGCCAAGAAAATTTTAGGCTACTTAATTTAATTATTCCACACTGAATTCACTATCCTTTCACTGACATTGCAAAACCCAATAATTTAATCGGAATTATTTTTAATAAAATTTGAATAAACTCAAATTTAATATTGAAAAAATCGTTATAGAATTTTCTAAATTTATTTTCTAATATAACTAGAAATATAATAGATCATTCAATCCGACACATTCCCGCCATAATTTCAAATATCTTAGCAATAATTGTTACTGCGACAAAAAGCGAAATGTACCGAATATTCTAGTTATTTCAGAAAAAGTATGTGTTTACTTAATACAGACGGTTGTTTAATTGAAGTTTAATTTTGAAACAATCCAAATCTGTATACCAAATTATTTTTAATAATCATCCGGCCGATCGATTAAATAAATTGAGATATTTAAGATCCCAAATCTTTTAAAAATTTTTCGGGAATTACTTTTGTTTATTTTCTTAGCACTTTAAGTCCTGTTATAAGGAGACAGTGCATTTCATCAAAATCATCTAACAATTTTCGAAAAAAAATTCTGAAATTGACAATTTGTAAAAATTTTGTCCTTTTAACTTAATTTTTTTAAGCACTAGTACGTTGGGCGAAATATTTAAAACATGTGCCACCGACTTTTACAAATACTACATAATTTCAGTTTGCTATTTCATCAACGAGAGAACAGTAGTTTTTTTTTCCTAATCTCATATAAGTACACAAATAAAATTTATAAAAATTAAAATTTCGATATTTGTTAGAGACTGCTTTTGAAAACGATGAAGTTAAAACGGTAAAAGCCAGATATAACACAAGTATATATTAAATATGCAAACATTTATTAATTGCTGTAAATAAAGTTAAACCGCCTGAATATAATTTAAATTTATATTCGGAAATAATTTTTCGTATTACGACTCGCTGAAATATCTTGTTTTTTTTTCAATTTTCATTCGCGACGCTTTTCTGACAATAACTGCCACAACTGCTGATTCGCTACAAATAATATATTTCATGCAAAAAGCACCTCGCTAACTGTGGGAAAAAAGTTTAATGTAGGAAAATTCAATTTTTCGCAATTTAAAGCGAATCAATACTTTCCAGTGTCTGAGAGCGCGCGAATAAAAATAAAAAAAAAAAAAACAAAAAAAAAAGCAAGATATTTAATTGAACCGGAATACGGAATTATTTCCGAATATAAATTAAAGGAAAATTAATGGAAAACTAACTGTGTACAAAAGGCACTTTTATTTAGCTTTCTGACGTCTTTAGTTACTAGTTGATAAGTGGAAAAAATCTTTCGGAAAATAAAGCCGATAACCTTGCGTTTTCGTCAGCCGATTTTCCTTGCGGGGTGCTTGACGACTTGTCAGACGCTGATTTACCAAGTGTAGGTGACTGTAAGACTGTTTCTTGGAGTGCTAACTGCCGCATCAGCTTGAACAAATCCCATATTGAGCTGTGCGGATTTCTGCAGATTTTTCTTTATTCGATCCAATTGATTGTTCAGTTCGTAACGCAAAGCATCGATAGGATTCGGTTCTGAAGACGAGGAGGAACGCTGTTGATCCGATAGCTGCTTTGCTCCTAGTTTGATCTCGTCAGCATTTCGTAAAAGCTCATCGTAGTAATGCTGTATCTGGGCTTGATTCAGTTGCCGTACATAGTTTTCGTACGCAGGAGCGTGGCCCAGATTAGCGACGAGCGCATTAGATTGTCGCGCAACTCCCTCTAGTTTGTTGTCCTTAGGCTCTTCGACATCTCGTTCCAATTGACCCGTTACCGGAATTTCGGTAAAAATCGATTCGGGCGAAGAACCGCGAAATCCACTGTACGGCGGTGCGGAGAAGGCCGGCTTTACTTCGCATTCTAAAATGACCGGAATCCTAGAAATCGTCGGAACAACCTGCGCCTGAGGTGTAATCGTTTGTTGCGGTGGAACAACCGGATTCTCCAAGACGTAGTTAGTAGAATATTGCACGGCTGGACGAGGCAATGGACCGCCGGACGACAACGACGACGACGATAACGAAGACGCTTGGGATCCGATTTCGGGTTTAGACAGGTGGGCCGTCGGAGGCAAGTTCACCGTTACCGATGGAGCATGCAATGGCAAGTGAGTACGTGCTAACGGCGAATCGTGACGATACTCCGTAACCGGAACCGACAGGTAGTAGGAGTTGGTCACGCGTGATAAATCGCTCTTGCGATGGTTCGGCGGATTGAGGAAATTTGTCTGACTGCGACCTTTTTCGATCGCTTCCGGCAGCGATAATACGCCGTCAACGTTCTGATCAGCACTTCCTGACTTACGAGAACGAACGACTTGGTTAAATTCCGAGAACTGTGGGTATCCGCGACCGAACGGGTAATGTGCAATCGGATTGGTGGTTTGGCCGATGTTATAATAGGCGACTCCTTCACTAATTGGGAATACGGCTGATCTCTGTTTGTTTACGGCAAATGTCCCGATATACGGTTTTTGTGTAGCGGTATTTTCGTTAACGTCCACCTGCGGTCCGCAAACGGTTTGATCGTTTGAGACTTTGACGCAAACATCGGATCCGGACACGCTATCCGCTCTAACGGACGAAATGGAGATAACCGAAAGGAACAAAACTAGCATAGTAACGATAAGCGCCCGATGTCGTTTCATTGCTTCAAACGCCACTCTAACCAAACAATACGGTAGATTTCGCAAAAACGCAATGACACTGTAATTGACCGTAAATTGCTTTCACGTCGGTTTGTTAGGTTTTTGTTTTGTCAAATCAGCACGTTTTTCCTGCAACAGTTCTCCTACCTAGTAACAATTTATAAATGCAGAAGTGCTTATGTGCTGTTTTTATTGCGAACGCGGCTTGCTCGTAATCGATGGTCCAGTTTTACGGGACACGGGTAATTTTTGACAGCCGACAAAAGTTTTGCGAGTCAAGTAAAATGATATGTTCACATCGGTTACGAGACGCGTTTTACGAACACAACGATCGATATTTCATTTCGGCGATGATTTTTAAATTTTCTACAATTCGGTCTCATTTATAAGAAATATGTACACATAAGCTTTTTCGGATTCCGTTTACGTATAATGTACGGAATCCTAATAAGATGGTTCAGAAACGGCAAAAATATCAAATTAAAATATGCAATAGCTCAGTAACGGGTTAGATTTATTAATTTCGAAATTTGAAACATAAATTACAATTAAAATTCCCTTTAAAACGGTCTATAATTTCAAAATGAACCGTCAATAATATATAATATGGTATTTAAAACGACCTCGAAAATCACCCTTAAAAAATTCATAACTCATTACCAGATAAACCTTTAAAGGTGAAATTCGAAATATAAAATAAAATGCAAGAGTCCTTTCATAAAATCAAAAAATTACGGTAAAAAAATTATTTAACCCTCCCTTTCGGACCAAAAACAGCAAAAAGAAAAAATAAGTTCGCGTAAGTATTAGCCCGAGTAAAAGCGCTGGGGAAACCGAAACGTATTTTAGAGATATGCATACAGAACAGCTGCGTAGGAAAAATGTAGCTAAGCTTACAACTTTATATTCAGACCCTTAGGGCGCCGAGAGCTCAAAAAATTTGAAAAAAATATTTCTTTTTGTCCGGACATGTGATATATTGCTGGAAAGATCGTTATTTGACGTGAGTGAATCCATAAGTGATTTCCTTAACGAAACTTTTGAAATTGACGAAATGTTCACGAAAGATGAAGTATTATATGTTCCTTTTTGGACGACGCGAGTTTCATAGTTAAAAATTTTAAACAAGGTTAAAAATATGTACATTACCGCGTATTTTTCTAGTTTCCAGCATCCGAGTTTCCATCGGCAAAATTAGACCACGAGGGGCGCGAAATCCCCAAAATTTTGAAAAAATTTTTTTTACCGTTCATGTGATGATATCAATTGAGAGATTGCTATTTGTCGGCTAAAGGAAACTGTATTTCATTTCCTTAACGAAATTTTCGAGATGGCGATAATTTCAAAAAATCGCAAAAAATTACGTTCCTCTTCCTCTTTGCAGCGGAAAAAGCAAATTCCTTCGAATTTAGCATTATGTAAACATAAAACACATTCAAAGTTTAAATTCGAAAATAAGACTGTGTCAATTCCAACTTTACATAAAATAAAACAGGTTTTACCATATCGCACATTACGTATATACTATGATTCAATAATAATGTCTAGAATTTTATATGGAATTCAAATATATTATGTTACGCTAAGAAAACGGAAATAAATAAAATAAGCAAAATACAGAAAAGGTGTTTGAAACTTATACTATATCCTACTGGAAGCACAACGATTCTGGATCAACTTGATGGAAAGAAAACAACGAAATGTCCCCCAAGATATACTATTTCTATTATAGATTACTAGAATTTAATGTCAATAATATAAAATTACCATCTAGGCGAATTAACAAGAAACCAAAATAATATATATTACATCTACCCCCGCCCGGAGCGTAAATCTACGAATTGATAATACTGATGATTTAGTTCTAATTAAACTAATTAGTAAAATACCCCATCACATACTAAACGAAAAAAAACTACTTGGTGTGTAGAAAGGGGAAGTAAGGAAATGGTTGAGAAAGAATGGTGTAAAGAGTAAAACCCAAGTTACGGTTCGAATCACAACATTTTATAATTTTCTATTATTGTTCCTTTCTTTTTCTTTCTTTCTTTCTTTATTTTCTTTTTCTTCTTCTTTTCTTTTCTTTGCTTTTCTTCGTATTTGAAGATATTTTGCTACCCTCATGTATCAGTATGTAGATGAGTACTTGCGGTGTGTGTATGTATTTGTATGTATAGTATGTCATAAGTTATATAAACTTAGTTGACTATTATTATGATGTATAGGATAAACTAGAATAATTGTAATTTTGTATCTTAAATAAACGGTAATACGAGTGTCGGGCACTCACACAACGGGCATACTTGCCCTGTGAGACCCACAACTTAAAAAAAAATATATATATATATATATAGTTAACCGTGAGCGCATGAAACGTCATGCTTGACTGAACTTGTTTTATTTATTTATTTATTTTGTATTTGATTACGTATAACTATGCAGACTGATTTCAATGATTCTTCGCTCATGCAAAAGTATACCACCGGTAAAAAACTGATATCGACCTCAAAGTTTGCTGTAAAGGTTAAAAAAGCCAAATACGATGAAAGTAAAAAATAATTAGATAAATCAGGGTAATTACTTAAGAATCTTATGGATTATTCTTCAACAACATTAACTCTTTTCAAAACCGGCAACAAGTCAAAGTGGATTGATTGTTTACTACTTAGCTTACAGAAAGTGAATGATTATACTATTATTATATGTATTCATTAATAGGTTTTTAATTATTGTTGCAATTTGAATTCGATGCCGACTGCAAAAAGTTGATGTTAAGCGTTTACTTTTTTGTGCATGCTTTTAATGGACATATTTGTATCACGAGCGGAACAAAGTAATTAATAAAATACAACGAAAAATATTTCATGAAAGTAACACCAAAGTAGCCTTGAAAAGAGTTGTTTGTAACAAAAAGTTCAGCTGAACGGGAAATTGTGAAAGTGACAAAAAAGAAACAGAAAGAATAATTAAAACGATATTAAATTAAAAAAATTATATAATAGAAAAGACATAATTAAAAAATGTAAATAAAATTAACAAAAAACAAACTAATAATGAAACGAGCAAAATGAACGGTACTATGCACCAATATATATTACATATCAAATATTGGAAATAAAATGAAGAAGACGAAATAAATGAAAGGAATAACAAAAACAAAAAAATATTTTGGTTGCCTCTACGTTTGTTTTCCGAACTCGGAACAAAATTTGCTCGCAGTACATGTCTCATTCCTAACTGTTACGTTATTTCCGTTATCACGATTTTTGTTTATTTGTAATTACATTATGTACTAAATTCGGGCGCACCGGTTTTGCGAGCCAAATTCCTTATTTTCACATGATTGATGACTTTAAATGATGAAAATGACTTTACGAACAAGAAGTAAATTTTTCTCCGGCAACAACGCATCTTACCGCTATATGGAATCGTAGATGAAATAGGAAACTAGCGAGCAATTTTAGGAAATGATTATTCAGCATATTACAAATTGAAAGGAGTTCGGGGTTCGACCCGAACAAACGGCATACCACACATAAACATAATACTTTCATACATCGATATTATTCACTCATCTATCCGACTTGGAGCAAAATTACTATCGCTTCGTAAATACGTATATACTTTTATAAATTCGCGGCGAAACGATATCCAGATAAAGATCTATTTATTCCATTTGGTTGTATATATGCGTTGATAACTTCACCATGTACTTTTTACACCGTTAACGTTATTGGTTAATATTAGATTAATTAAATAAGTTAAATGAATTTAAATATTATTTTAAACAGTAGGGGGAATATGAATTTAGTACACGGTGTAATTACAAATAAAAAAATCGTGATAACAAAAATAACGTAACAGTTAAGAATTAAACATGTACCACAAGCAATTGTGGTGAGAGTTTGGAAACAGACGTAGAGGCAACCAACATATTTTTTTGTTTTTGTTATTAATTTAATTCATTTCGTCTTTTTCATCTTATTTCCAATACTTGATATGTAGTATATTGGTGCATAGTACCGTTCATTTTGCTCGTTTCATTATTAATTTCTTTTTTGTTAATTTTACTTACATTTTTTAATTATTTCTTTTCTATTATATAATTTTTTAAAATTTAGTCTCGTTTTAATTTTTTTTGTCACCTTCACGATTTCCTGATCAGCCGAATTTTTTGTTACAAACAACTCTTTTCAGGGCTACTTTTGTTACTTTACTGAAATATTTTTCGTTGTATTTTATTAAATACTTTGTTCCGCTCATAGTACAAATATACCCATTAAAAGCATGCACAAAAACTTAACATTAATTTTTTGCAGTCAGCATCGAATTCAAATTGCAACAATAATTAAAAACTAATAAATGAGTACATATAATAATATAATTGTTCACTTTCTGTAAGCTAAATAATGAACATTTACTCCAATTTGACTTGTTGCCAGTTTTGAAAAGTTAATATTGTTGAAGAATAATCATAAGATTGTTAAGTATATTACCCTGAAGTGTATTACCTTATATCTAATTACTTTTTACTTTCGGCGCATTTGCCTTTTTTAACTTTTACAACAAACTTTGAAGTCGATATCACTTTTTTACCAGTGGTACACTTCTGCATGAACGAAGAATCATTGAAATCAATCTGCATAGTTATACGTAACCAAATACAAAATAAATAAATAAAACAAGTTCAGTCAAGCATGACGTTTTATGCGCTCAGGATTACTCCGTATGTTAATTTATAGGTAACTATAATATTTGTTTACATAATTCTAAATTCGAAAGAATTTGATTTTTCCGCTGCAAAGAGGAAGAGGAACGTAATTTTTTGCGATTTTTCGAAA
The DNA here is from genome assembly GCA_039619475.1 of Icerya purchasi. Lineage (NCBI taxonomy): Eukaryota > Metazoa > Arthropoda > Insecta > Hemiptera > Monophlebidae > Icerya > Icerya purchasi. The sequence goes on from CM077115.1 coordinate 570,397,637, forward strand.
TTATCGCCATCTCGAAAATTTCGTTAAGGAAATGAAATACGGTTTCGTTCCCGACAAATAGTGATCTCTCAATTGATATATCACAAGAACGGTAACAAAAATTTTTTTCAAAATTTTAGAGATTCCGCGCCCCTTGGAGTCTAATTTTTGCTATGGAAACTCGGATGCTAGGAACTAGAAAAATATGCGGGAATCTACATATTTTTAACTTTGTTCAAAATTTTTAACTATGATACTCGCGTCGTCCAAAAAGGGACAAGCTTCATCTTTCGTGAACTTTTCGTTTATTTCAAAAGTTTCGTTAAGGAAACGACATGGGTTCGTTCCCGTCAAACAGCGACCTTTCCAACAATACATCACATGTCCGGAAAATAAATAATTTTTTTCAAAATTTCGAGCTTTCGGCACCCCGATGGTATAATTTTAAAGCTGCATACCCGGATGTTCCAAATTACACAAATATACGGGGAAGCCTAAATTTTTAATCGCGTTGAAAATTTTTAGCAATAATACTCGCGACGCTAGAGGGGGGCACGTAATTTTTTGAGCTTTCTTGAACTTTTCGGCAACTTTGAAAATTTCGTTAAGGAAATGAAATATGGTTTTGTTTCCGACAAATATCGATCTTTTCAACAATATATCATATGCCGGAGAAAAAATATTTTTTTCAAACTTTATGAGCTTTCGGTGCCCCAAAGGTCTGAATATGAAGTTGGAAGCTTAGCTATATTTTTCCTATGAAGCGGTTCTGTATGTATATGTCTAAAACACGTTTTGGTTTCTCCAACGTTTTTACTCGGGCTAAAATTTACGTGAACTTCCTTTTTTTTGCTGTTTTTGGCCCAAAAGGGGAGGGTTAAATAATTTTTTTACCGTAATTTTTTGATTTTATGAAAGGACTCCTGTATTTTATTTTATATTTCGAATTTGGCCTTTAAAGGTATATCTAGTAATGAATTATGATTTTTTAAGTGATTTTTGAGGTAGTTTTAAATACCGTATTATATATTCTTGACGATTTTTTGGATTTTTTGCCGTCCAAAGTAATCGGTCATCTTGAAATTATAGATCGTTTTAAAGGGAATTTTAATTGTAATTTATGTTCCTAATTTGAAGTTTATAAGTCAAACCGTTCGTGAGTTATTGCATATTTTAATTAAATAGTTTTGTCATTTCTCAATCATCTTATTAGGATTCGGTACATTATATGTATGCGGAATCCTAAAAAGCTTACGTGCACGTATATTCTTTATAAATGAGACTGAATTGTGGAAATTTTAAAAATCATCGCCGAAATGGAATGTCGATCTCGTTGTGTTCGTAAAACGCGTCTTGCCCGGTTGCCGATGTGAACATATCATTTTACTTGGCTCGCAAAACCGGACCGCCGACTAAATTCATATTTTCTCTACTGCTTAAAATAATATTTAAATCCATTTAACTTATTCAATTAATCTAATATAATAATAGCAATAACATTAGCAGCGTAAAATATGCACCGTCAAGTTATCAGCGCATATGTACAACTAAATGGAATAAATAGGTCTTTATCTGGATATCGCGAGAGATTTTGCCGTGAATTTAAGCCAATATAACTTCTTCCCGGCGATTTCGGCGGTAACATGTATGCTATTCGGAAAGGATCGGTTTTATTGTATATAGTTTGTTTCCGTTAAGACGCTGTTCCCATTCGGACTTATGATTTCATATAATTTAGCAGCTATGTTTTTTAATGCTGATTTCATATTAGTCACATGTTGTCCTTCATGAGTAAAGCTCCGAATTTCGATATCAAATTTGCTGCAGAGTAATCTACAGTGCACTGCTAGTGGTCTTGGTGAACGTACTCTTAATTTATAAAGCGAGGTATAAATTGTTGAATTTATAATTATTTCATGGAATCTAAAAATAATTATTTTTTATACTGCATATTTAGCATATATACCGAAATATTATATGGTGCTTTTTTTATTTTTATTTTTTTTAAATATACGCTATGTAAGTCCTTTATTTTTTACTACTGCAGTCGAAATTTATTATCCTGGTACGCTTTTATCTGTGTGAGCTTTTATCCTGTGCGCTTTTATCTGATCACCTAATAAACGTGCAAACTTATTAATGATTAAAAATAATATTAATAATACGGAATATGGAAATTTAACAGTAAATTTAACGACAAAACAAGATTTATAAAAAAAAGCAAAATTGTACATTAATTTTGTGTAGGAAAATAATTAAAGCAGTTGGGAAAATTACAATGGAGGATCAAAAATTTTTTCGTGCAACCATATTTAAGGTGATTAGGAAAAAATAGATTTTGTAGCGAATTATCTTATTAATTTTATATCTCTAAATGAATAGAAATATGATAATCGATCTTGAGAATCGGTATTAATACACGAAGCCGTTAGGACTTATTAATGATTGTTCGATAATGTGGTTTCTATCGGTTTCATAATGCTCGACGAAGCGCCCCTACGGAAACAATTTTTACCATCTTGGTAGTATAGAATAAAGTCAGAAATGGCTTTTGGAGTATCAAGTAGGTTACCAGGAAAGACTTGGACGCTTGAATATGGTCCAAAAACCGAAAATATGCTGTTTTTAGGGTTCTTGAGTACGTTCCACCACTTTTAAAAATCTGAAAAAATTGATACATATTTTTAGAGAAAAAAATGCATAAAATATTTTATTTTTAAAAATCAGTATGTTTTTGTTTTCGATAAATCGAGTTTTAAAATTTTTCAAACGCTATAAAAATTTGAATTTTGCGCCAATTTTTTTTGAGTAGAACCATTTTGTAGAGCTTGGAATCCATCACAATTTGAAGGAAAAATAAATTTCCCAGCTTAAAAACTGACCGAAATATTATAAAAAAATAAAAACCACAAAATTGGGCTTTATGGGGCCCTATTAGGGTTTAGAGGTCCAAAAATGTAGGAATCAGCGTTTCCGTTGATGCCGAACATAACGACATAACTACTTTTCCAAATGACTTAGGGGCCGATTCGACCATTTTATCCGGCTAGACCCTTTGCTACTTTGTATAGAATATGTTCAGTCAAGCATGATGTTTAATGCGCTAAGGATTCCGTAAAACTATAATTTACGTTTACATAATACTAAATCCAAAACAAAAAATTAAATTTTTTGCGACATAAAGAAGGAGAAAAACGTCATTTCTCATGATTTTTTGAACTTTTCGCAAACTTTGAAGGTTTTATTAAGGAAGCGGAATACGGTTTCGTTCCCGACAAATAGCAATCTTTCCATCTGTATATTATGTGCTCGAAAAAAAAATATTTTTTTCAAAAATTTCGAGTTTTCGGTGCCCCGCGAGGGCCTAATTTTAAACTTCGAACCTGCGATGCTTTGAAATATAGAAATATACGGGGATACGCATATTTTTAACCTTATTTAAAATTATCAACTATAATACTTACGTCACAAAGGCGAAGTGCTACGCGTAATTTTTTGCGCCTTTTTGAACCTTTCGTCAACTTTGAAGGTTTTCTTAAGGAAGCGGAATACGGGTTCGTTCCCGACAATTAGCTTTCCGACAATATATCATATGACTGAGAAAAAATATATTTTTTTCAAAACTTTTGAGCTTTCGGAGCCCCAAGGGCCTGAATATGAAGTCGTAAGCTCGGCTATATTTCCTCATAAAGCGGTTCTTTATCATATAATTGACATAAATTTTTGTTCGCGTATCCTTTTTTCCGTGGCCTATTACATGAACATACCTTTTTTTTTGCTGTTTTTGGCGAAACAGATGAGAGGTTTTAAATAATTTTTAACCGTAAATTTTTGATTTTATAAAAGAGCTCCGCTATTTAATATTCCGAATTTCATTTTTAAAGGGTTATCTGGTGGTGAGTTATGAATTTTTTAAGGGAGATTTTTGAGGTCGTTTCAAATTCCATATTATATTTTCTTGGCGGTTTTTGGGATTTTTGCCATGCCGCGTAATCGTTTAGCTTGAAGTTATGGATATGGTTTTAAAGAGAATTTTAATTGCAATTTATGATCCAGTTTTGAAGTTTACAAGTCAAACCATTTGTGGGTTATTGCATATTTTAATTTAATATTTTCGTCGTTTCCGAAGCATATTATTAGAAAAATTTTAAAGTTCGAAACTCGAATGTTCTAAACTAGAGAAGTATACGAAGAGGCGATAATTTTAGCTATAATACTCGCCTCGCCAAGGGAAGGCTACATATAAGTTCACCCGCTTTTTATAACTTTCCGTTAACTTTGAAAGTTTTGTTAAGGAAATTAAATACGGTTTTGTTCACGGCAAATATCGATCATTCCATTGATATATCACATAACTGGAAAAAAAAATATTTCTTTGAAACTTTCGAGCTTTCGGCGCCTCAAGAATCCGATTTTAATGTTGGAAATCGAGATGTTCAGGGATGCCTATATTTTTACCGTGTTCAAAGTATTCAGCTATATTACCTAAGCCGCAAGCGGGGCTACACGTCAATTTTCGCAATTTTTTGAACTTTCAGTAAACTCCCAACGGTTCGTTAAGGAAATGAAATACGGGTTCACTCCTGACAAATAGCGCTCTTTCCAACAATATATCACATGTCCGGGGAAAAAAATATTTTTTTCCAAAATTTCGAGCTTTCGGCGCTCTATGAGTCTAGTTTTGAAGTTCGAAACTTGGATTCTTTGAAATATAGAAATATACGGGGATATGCATATTTTTAACCTCATTTAAAATTGCCAACTATAATACTTACGTCACAAAGGAGAAGGCTACAAGTCTTTTTTTTATGCTTTTTTGAACTTTTCGTCGACTTTGAAGGTTTTCTTAAGGAAGCGGAATACGGCTTTGTTCCCAACAATAAGCAATCTTTCCAATAATATATCATATGTCTAGAGGAAAAAAAATACTTTTTTCAAAATCTTCAGGCTTTCGGCGCCCCAAGAGTCTGAATATAAAGTGTTAAGCTTGGCTATATTTTTCCTAAGAAACGGTCATTTATGTATATGTTTGAAATACGTTTTGGTTTCTCCAGCGTTTTTACTCGGGCTAATACTTACGCGAACTTATTTTTTCTTTTTGCTGTTTTTGGTCCAAAAGGGAGGGTTAAATCATTTTTTTACCGTAATTTTTTGATTTTATGAAAGAACTCCTGCATTTTGTGTTTTTATTTTTTATTTCACCTTTTAAGGATTATCTGGTGATGAGTTATGAATTTTTTAAGGGTGATTTTTGAGATCGTTTTAAATTCCGTATATTTTCGACGGCTTTTTCCGTTTTTCCCCGCCCAATGTAGTCCATTATCTTGTAGTTATAGATTATCTTAAACAGAATTTTAATTGTAATTTATGATCCAATTTCGAAATTAATAAGTTAAACCGTTCGTGAATTATTGCATATTTTAATTGAATATTTTTGTCATTTCTGTGAACCATCTTATTAGGATTCTCCGTACATACTATATGTGTACGGAATCCTAAAATTGTATGCTCTCTTTTCGAATGCGTCTAAATTATAGAATTGTTTTCGTAATATTTTACCCCCTGTATTCTAGTCTAGAGGCATGAATTTAGGAGGTTTTTTCAAGCTCAATAAAAAAAAACAATAAATATTTTTAGTATCCATTTTTTTACCATTTATTTATTCATGTTTTAAAAATATAAAAAAAAAAAGTATCAAAAAAAAAAATTCAAAATTCATTAAGTTACAGGCTGATAAAATAGAAGATTAAAAAAGAAGGTCGTGTCCTGGTTGACACGATTCCAACTTTTTTAGTCATCCAAAAAAGAAAAAAAAAAAAATCTTAATCATTAAGGATGTGGTTATATTCCCTGCCTCAGAGAAGAAAAAAAAAAAAAATTCTCGTAAAATGGTGACTGTTTGAAAAAAAAAGTCGATTTTTCACCTGTTTTTGACTTTTCTGAATTTTCTGAATTTTTTAAAAACAGTAAAAATCAAAATTTTGACTTTATTCTGGTAGGGGTTATAGAGGGATATATAAAGAAGATTCATATCCAATTTCAAGTAAATCGATTTATTAAAACTTGAGATATCATGTCAACCGTGTTGAAAAAAATAGTTTCGAGAAAAACGCGTTTTAAGTTTTGAAAGATTGAAGTAAAGTTTCAGGCTGTCTAATTTTCATAGAACGGTACGTTATACTTACATTTTCTTAATCGGCGATTCCTGCTTCATACAATGAACCTTCTTCTACTTCAAATTGTACATTTTCTGAAATCCTTTCTACGCTAGAGGAGTAGTCCTAGCTTCCTTTGAAGCATCGGAAGCTCAGATTTCAGAGCGTTTAATCCGAGTCCCGCCTGACAGTTTAAATGTTCCTCTATTTTTGTTTATCTGGACGCACAGCACTTCCTTTGTCATTTTTTTTTTTTATCCATTTTACTACACTTAATAAATAAAATATTCACTCAAAATTTTATATTTTTGGACTGTACACACAGAGTACTACACATGTCTACGTTGTTTGAAGATTAAGACGGAACTGACCTGAACTGAACACTAAACAAGAAAAATATTTCAACAAATACGTTACAATGGCCTCCAGTTAATTGATTTTTAAATATATATAATGTAGAAAAGAGTTTCATTTATCCTCAGGCAGTCCAAAAATGTCTACCGTATATTGTTTGATCCGCTCCGACTGAGCCGATTTAGTTGCCGCGTCACGAAGATAGCTGCAACTCCGTAACTAATTTTAATTTTGAAAAATCTTTTTAGGAACATATTCTTGAATGTCTAAACTATCAGAATATGCAAAAAAAATTACGGTTTTTTCATATTTCTAGACTAGAATACCCCCTTAATTTAATTTATTATTATTAGTCATAGCGTATGTTCAAAAAGATCAACTATTTAACAAAATAATTATTTATTTTCCTATTCTTCACTGCCGTTATTCATTTTTGCTAGTTTGTCAGATTTTAAGTACCTATTTTCATTCACTGTTCGCTTCTTCTTCAAATTATGATACAAATTTTTGCTCCGCCTTGCAGAAAAAAACAACAATTTTCACTAGTCGACATTACAGTTTGAAATCAATTCGGGTTATAGATGTGAATATCGGATTAAACATGTTCTATCTCCTTAACGAAAAAAGTTCTTAGAATGAGATACAATTTTTGTAAGGCAACTAAGTCGTGTATATTATTATTATACATAGATATGAATCGCTGGAACAATTAACTCGATACCGAGCGTTTTTTTTTTGGTTTCAAATGAAAATAGTTATAATCTGTTTTGAAAGAATGAAGCAGAAACTTGTAATTATATTTATCGGTGGCGGATTCAGAGGGACATGGGGGGGATTATATAATTAAGTATTTATACGGAAAACAGTTAATTTGAGAAACACCTTGTTTCATAAAGAAAATCAAACAATGACCTCTTTAGAAATTTAAAAATGTTTTAAAAATAGATAACTATTACAATATAATTTACAAATTTTGTTTTATTTTTAGGAAAAGAATTATAAAACTATAGCCAAAATGGTAGTTTAGAATTTGAATAGTATATTACTAGAAAGAATAGACGATAGTACTTTTTTTAGACTTTGTTTCTGTTTCATTTTTGTTAGTAATCCGGTCCAAATTATTTGTCCGTCAGCAATTTTATATATTTCTCATTGAATTATTTTTAATTAAAATTGCAAAATAAAAATTAAAAACAAATAAAAAGGACCTTTTATCACAGAAAATATATTTAAAATATTAAAAATTAAAAATTTTAATATTTTAAATATATTTTCTGTGATAAAAGTGACTTTTTTATGTATAATATTTTGAAAATAATAAGAGAAAATGGACACTTATAATTTAAATATAAAGAAGTATGTATACAAATAAAAAGGAAACAAAAGAGCGACAGTTGCGTTTTTTAAAAGAGAATAAAAACGTAACATTAATAGTTTTACTAGAAAATAGTGTTAAATATTAGTTATAATTAAATCCATAAGTAACGTTCGTACAAATTTTTTGTAGTATAAATTAAGTTTCTCTGTTGTAATAAAAAGTTTTATCGAGCATTTGGTTCTTTGGTGGGTGGGAGTATCTCCTATTTCCTTCCGTGAATCTTCCAACGCATTTATGAATAAACGATGACGGTGTTGGGCACCCACAGACAAGCAATATGCCTTGTTGGACCCACAACTTATTGACAAAAAAAAAAAATAATAACTGAAAAATAAAAAATTATATGCACACAGCAGCTAAATAGAAATAATAGTTACGAATTATGAAAAAAAAACAAAACGAGAAATAATCGAGATTTGTTAATTCGGCGTTTAATAATATTCACTCTTATTTAATATTTTTTTTAGTGATAAGACCGGCAAATCGCTGTTCACTTCTAGGTGACATTGAGTCCTGTCGTCTCCTGTACTCTTCTCTACCATTCTTATTCTTCTTTCGTACATAATAGTAGCCCTTCTATTCTGGCTAGAAGTTAAAGTTTTTTCTTTAGTCATATTGTTTTTATTTGGCCCGAATTAACACAAAAATTTACGATTAACTTTCGTAACAATTTCTTATTAAAGTTGAAGCTTATTTAAAAATTAAAAAAAAAAAAAATTGACTACGATTACAGTATTTGATTATAAATTTCTTTGTTAGATAAAATATTAGAAAACTTAAATTAAAACGATAATATTTTGAAATAACTCTACTTCCTGCTAATTTTTGCGTACCGTAAACTTAGAGAAGAATTGTAAAGAATAAAGATGATTGACCAGACGGAGTAAAATTGATATCGTAATTTGAAAAGAGACGGAAAAGTCGGAGAAAGCAAGTACCCAAAACCAAGCAAAGTAGTAGAAAATTATTAATGATAGTGATGTGTCGAGAAAAAATAAATAGCAAAAATTTTATGACTTTTCTAACGCAAGCTGCGATTATCAAAAACATCGTAACAGTAATGAAAAATGTATTACATAAGCAATTGTGTAATTTTGAAATATTCAAAAAGGCATGCGTTTATTTGTTTTTCAAATATGTATTTAGAAAAAGTATGCTCTATTCCTCACATTTGTTTCGCCTGTAATGTATTACAGCAGCCCGTATTCCTGCTCCTATTCTATATGCACAATTCTATTCGATCTTTAATTTTCCTCACTTAACGAAATACTTCGACCGATCCAGGAAGATAACTTCTTAACCTCTTTTACCCTATCGAAAATCTTCGGATATTTTCGATAAATTAATTCCCAAAACACCGTGATTTTAGCCGCAGTAGCAATGCATGACGCAATGTAACTAAAAAGAAAATAGAAAAACACTCTTGCGAAGTTAGTCTGACACTTATAAGATAATAAATTAATCATTCGGTTAACATTACATACGATTTGTTTTTTTTGATCACTTAAAAATGATTATAACAGTCGTGTCTTAGACGAAATTCTTATACTCATAGTTAGTGTTTGAAAATTATTTCCTCCGTTACAATACACTGAACCGGGAAAAGAAGAAAATGACAATAATAATTTTTAAATCAAAATTTTAGCCGAAAACAATACAAAAGAGGATTAACTAACTACACAAATTTTTACTGAAATTCAGAAAATCAATTAAACATTAATCTGGATTCAATACAACGTTTAAAAGTTGGGCAAACTAAATTTAATAGCGAATATTTATTAACAATTTATAATTTATAAACGGGTTCGTTTTTTGTTTTTTTTTAATTTGTTGGTCTTGTCATACTGGCCTTTTTAATTCTGTATTATATTAAAGTCGAGAAATAATTTTCAAACTTCAACAAAAGCGATTAACGATTCTTGTTGCTTTATCGAATAATACCGAAAAAATCATTTTTTGTAGCAATTTAAATTTCTTTTAAAAACGCACCCCTATCTGCAGAATTTTCAATAAACACATACACCATCATTCACTTTTTCGGGAGTGAAATTATTAATGGGGGGCTTAATAACGCGAATATCTTTTCAATGCTAAAACATTTCTAAATTCCAACAATATGAAGATTTACTTTTAGCAATAAAATTCTCATTGTTTCATGGTTAAAAAAGAAAAGCAAGTAATTTTTTTTTTCATTAAGCAAAAGTGGATTTATTACTTATGTATTGAAATTTTTATCGGTAGGGAGTGTTGAAAACACGTTTCTTTTTAAAGGGTGTAATTCAAATTTGAAATCCGAAGTAATAAAAAAAAAAAAAAAAACGATTTTTTCGGAATTACTCGATAAAACAATGAAAAACTTAATTACTTTTGTTCCAACTGAAAATTATTCCTCGACTTTAATGTAGTATGGGAATATAGAAAAAAAAAATAAAAAGTACGTAAAATTAGATTATAAATTTTAATATACCAGTGAAACTATTAAATTTGATTTATCCAACTTTTAACTTAACAATTGTGCAACACAGCTTTCAACCTTTGTTATCTCACGTAAATTAACGGGACATATAATCATGGAACAAAAAATGTAATGTATCCCGAGCCAATGACATTGTCAAATGTATATATATATATGTAAAAACATATAAATATATATATATATATACTCATAAATGTGCAAAATTAAAATTTCGAGATTTGTTAGAGACTACTTTCGAAAGCGACGAAGTTAAAACGGTAAAAGCCAGACATAACACAAGTGTATATATTAAATATGCAAACATTTATTAATTGCTGTAAATAAAGTTAAACCGCCTGAATATAATTTAAATTTATATTCGGAATAATTTTTCATATTACTGATCGCTGAAATATCTTGTTTTTTTTCAATTTTCATTCGCGACGTTTTTCTGACAATAATTGCCATAACTGCTGATTTACTACAAATTATATACTTCATGCAGAAAGCACCTCATTAACTGTAGAAAAATTTGAATGCAGGTAAATTAAATTTTCGATATGCACTAAATAGGCAATTTGTAGAGAATCAGTCAGTATCTAAAAGCGCACGAATAAAAATAAAAAAAAAAAAAAAACAAAAAAAAAGCAAGATATTTAATTGAACCGGAATACGGAATTATTTCCGAATATAAATTAAAGGAAAATTAATGGAAAACTAACTGTGTACAAAAGGCACTTTTATTTAGCTTTCACTTCTTTCGTTACTAGTTGATAAGTGGAAAAGATCTTTCGGAAAATAAAGCCGATACCCTTGCGTTTTCGTCAGCCGATTTTCCTTGCGGGGTGCTCGACGACTTGTCAGACGCTGGAGATGGCTTAACTGTTGCATCAGCTTGAACAGATCCGATATTGGCCAATTGATGACGAAGATGTGCGGATTTCTGCTGGTTTTTCTTTATTTGCTCCAATTGATTGCTCAGTTCAGAAGCCAAAGTATCGATAAGATTCGGTTCCGAAGAGGAGGAGGAACGTTGTTGGTTCGAAAGCTGTTTTGCTCGTAGTTCGATCTCGTGCGCATTTCGTAATATTTCATCATAGTGATACTGTATCTGGGCTTGATTCATTTGCCGTACATAGTTTTCGTACCGAGCGTGGCCCTGATTAGCGGCGAGCGCATTAGATTGTCGCGGAACTCCATCCAGTTTCTTGTCCTTAGGCTCTTCGGCATCTCGTTCCAACTGACCCGTTACCGGAATTTCGGTAAAAATCGATTCGGGCGAAGAACCGCGAAATCCACTGTACGGCGGTGCTGAGAAGGCCGGCTTTACTTCGCATTCTAAAATGACCGGAATCCTAGAAATCGTCGGAACAACCTGCGCTTGAGGTGTAACCGTTTGTTGCGGTGGAACAACCGGATTCTCCAAGACATAGTGAGTAGAATATTGCACGGCTGGACGATACAATGGACCGCCGGACGACAACGACGACGACGATACCGAAGCCGCTTGGGAACCGATTTCGGGTTTGGACAGGTGGCCTGTCGGAGGCAAGTTCACCGTTACCGATGGAGCATGCAACGGCAAGTGAGTACGTGCTAACGGCGAATCGTGACGATACTCCGTAACCGGCACCGACAGGTAGTAGGAGTTGGTCGCGCGCGATAAATCGCTCTGGCGATGGTTCGGCGGATTGAGGATATTTGTCTGACTGCGACCTTTTTCGATCGCTTCCGGCAGCGATAATACGCCGTCAACGTTTTGCTTAGCACTTCCAGATTTACGAGAACGAACGACCTGGTTAAATTCCGAGAACTGCGGATATCCGCGATCGAACGGGTAATGAGTAATCGGATTTGTGATTTGGCCGATGTTATAATAGGCGACCCCTTCGCTAATTGGGAATACGGCTGATCTCTGTTTGTCTACGGCGAATGTCCCGATAAACGGTTTTTGTGTAGCGGCATTTGCGTTAACGTCCACCTGCGGGCCGCAAACGGTTTGATCGTTTGCGACTCTGACGCAAACATCGGATCCGGACACGCTATCCGCTCTAACGAACGAAATGAAGATAAACGAATGGAACAAAACTAGCATAGTAACGATAAGCGCCCGATGTCGTTTCATTGTTTCAAACGCCACTCTAACCAAACAATACGGTAGATTTCGCAAAAACGCAATGACACTGTAAATGGCGGTAAATTGCTTTCACGTCGGTCTGTAGGTTTTAGTTTCGCCAAATCAGCACTTTTTTCCTGCAGCAGTTCTCCTACCTAGTAACAATTTATAAATGCAGAAGTGCTTATGTACTGATTTTATTGCGAACGCGGCTTGCTCAAAATAGTATGTCGTCATCGTCCTAATTTTGGAAGAATCGCGGAAAAGTTTAAAGAAGCCACACCGTCCTGTCATCAGGTCATCTTGGAGTCGTCGTCGCAAATTACTTCTTATTTTATTTCCTTTAAAAGAAACCAAAAAAAAAAAAAAGAGAAATAAATTATTTTTGCGACTGTTGTTCTAAATTGTCGTTTTTCAGTGAGGCGAAAATTTTTCGAATGTTTAATCTAAAATTATCTCATTGTATAGTATAGAATCCTTTTTACGTCTTGTTTGTTAAAATATAGAAATATACTAAATTATAACAAATACAAGTATAATAAATTTAAATGTCTAAACGATTATACTATTTAGAAACGTTTTCGAACATAGACTATCATCAGCTAAAATCTGTAAAACAACAGTGTGTGTGATCAGAACAAATTCTAAGTCACACTGAGGTCAGTATAGAAAACGGAAGTATTTATATAGTTCAAATTAACGATTTTAAAGTCGATATCGATCAAAGAACATATGTGAGAAGTCGATTACATATAAATAAATATAGAGAAATGTTTACAATATTAAATGCGGTAAAATTACTATAAACATTCCTCCACCTTTAACATGTGAAATCGACTTTTCGCCTACATTCTTTGGTTTAAAATTGTTAATTTGAACTATATACGAATTCTTCTGTTTTCTATATTGACCTCAGATTTAGCATTTGTTCTGATCACATACTTCGTTAAATTTTAGCTGATCGTATCTATGATCGGAAACGTTTTCGAAATTTATTATCCTGGTACGCTTTTATCTGTGTGAGCTTTTATCCTGTGCGCTTTTATATGATCACCTAATAAACGTGCAAACTTATTAATGATTAAAAATAATATTAATAATACGGAATATGGAAATTTAACAGTAAATTTAACGACAAAACGAGATTTATAAAAGAAAGCAAAATTGTACATTAATTTTGTGTAGGAAAATAATTAAAGCAGTTGGGAAAATTACAATGGAGGATCAAAAATTTTTTCGCGCAACCATATTTGAGGTGATTAGGAAAAAATAGATTTTGTAGCGAATTATCTTATTAATTTTGTATCTGGTAATGGAATATTTTTGAAGTTTACTAAGAATACATTTAAAATATCAGAAAATTACGTAAGGTATAATATTTTAAATAATATCAAACATATTTTGGATACCAATGGGATTAAGTTTCGAGATAATGTTACTGAATTAAAAGATAAGGATATCAATATTTGTAACAAATTTTCGGAAAAAGATGAAATTAGATACAAAAAAAAAATTATATCTATATATGTATATACATATATACTCGTATATTTATATTAAAGTAATTTAGGAATAAATAATAAAATGTGCACTTCGTAATAAAATGGAGTCCCACATATTGTATGTTTTTAACAGGGTACCATAAACTTTATTTGACAAGCCTTGGCGCAAAATTTACATAATCTTTTTTTTTAATTTGAAGAAAATAATTTTAATCTTTAACATTTTTTTGTTATATTAGTAATTTCAAGTTTATTGTTGAAGGGGGGTGTCTAGAAAGATATTGGTCCAAGAATAAAGGCAAAATAACGCAAGAGACTCAGATCTTTACACGATCAGAGATAGCCGACAGAAAAGAATCAAGGGCTTGGATAACAGAAAGAGAAGGAAGGGAGAGAACAAACGAAGCACTGTACGGAGAGAGAATACCGATTTGTAAAAGGGAGGAGTAGAAAGAAGCTTAATTGGTTATAAGAGACGAACAACCGAACATTATGTGATCGGGATCACAAATATATTAGATGTTAAAGGGGTGAAATGGACAATAAGGAGGCGGCACAAAAAAGTAACGGAAAAGCGAGGAATGAAGCAAACCGTGTCCAAAGTGCAGGCGGCAAATCGCAGAGAGATTAAAACGACGCGTGGAAGGAAAGTCAAGAAACCAAGGGAAGCGAGAAAGGGAAGGCTGAATAGACAAGAAAAAGGAATCCGGATTGGAGAATTAGGAGACGTAAGAGTCAAGCCATTGTTTGGAACGATTAGCTGCAGACAGAAAAGTAATATTGGAAGAAAAGAAAACAGGAAGAAGCCTACCGGAAGAGGCAGATAACCGAGCGAATAAGTCAACTAACGCATTACCTTCAATTCTGACATGGCCAACGTTTGGTTTCGGTGAGAAAGGAAAAGATCATGAATCAAGGAGCGAATAAAAAAAATAACGTAGTCGGTTGAGTGAGGAGAGAGAGGAGATGCGATAGTCTGCAGCACGGTTTGAGCATCCGACAGGATAAGGATATTGTGAGAGACAGGTGAGGATCTGATAAAAAGAAGAGCACGCAGAATAGCAGAGGACTCCGCACGGAACATTGAGCAAAAGAAGAGAAGTTTAAAGGACTCGACATAATTTAGAGGACAGAAAAGAGCTGCACCAACACCATTAGGATTCTTAGAGTCACTAGTGAGAATCAAAAAATCGTTAGGGAAAGAAGATCTTAGATTCAGTAAAAATTCTAATCTAACAACATTATGAATGACGGGTTTAGGAGGAATCGGAAAATAAGAGCAGTTAATAGGATGAAGAGGAAAAATTGAAGGAGAAATATGGAAGTTTATCATGAATGTAAATTTATACGGAGACAGCTGAACGAGATAAGCAGCGATAAGAGATAGAATGGAGGCTTTGTTGACAGAAAAACGCCATCTACTTAAGATGGAGAAATAAGAAGAAATAAAAAAGGAGGAGGAAATCGCCAACCGTTTGAAGAGGAAACGATAACCTCAGAAGGAACGTCGAAGAAAAGGAGGAGGAATGTGAGATTCAGCGTGCAGAGTTGGGGTAGGAGTAGATTTTCGGGCTCCAAGGCAGAGGCGGAGGCATGTATTTTGGACCCGATCGAGCTTAGACAATAAGGATCTAGAAGAATTTCCGTAAATGTAGGAACAGTAAACAAGAATAGAGCGGATAAAAGATTTGTAAAACTCAAGCAGGATCACGGGATCACCTCCACAATCAGTATGAATAGGGATTTAGTGAAGTTGAGTCTTTTGCAGACGGACACGAACAGATGGTTTATATGGTCATGGAATGAAAGTCGACTATCCCGGAAAACACCTAAGTAACGAAAGGAGAAACAAAGAGGGATTGAGGTATTATTTAAAACGAGGTTGATTAAGGAAGGAATAAAAGGGCGCAGAGTAAAGACAACGATAGAAGTTTTAATAGAGGAGATGAAAAGATGGATGTTGGATAAAGCGTCTTGCAATGAAATTAAGGAGTTGTGAAGTTCGGGATATTGCGATGAGAGGAATAAATAAGGATGTCGTTAGCAAAGAAGAGGGAAAAGGAATTCAGGGACAAAGAAGCAATTTTGCTGAAATAAATATTGAACAAAGTTGGGCTGATGCAGGAGCCCTGCGGTAATCCACGAAAGATTTGTCTAGTAGCCTCCTGAAGGGGAACGGAAGGAGTGACCGTTTAGCAAAAGGAAAATCATTAATAACAAAGGAAGAAAAATGAGCCGGAATGTAAAAGGAAAGCAATAAATCAAAAAGAGTAGGAAGGTGGACATTGTCGAAGGCAACCGAGATATCAAGGAAGGAAGCAATAAGAAATTTTTTGTCGATGAAAAGAAAGGTTAGTATAATATTGGGACGAAGAGAGTATAATTCCAATGGGGACCGCTCTATCGGGCGCGATCGATCGGGCGCGACTATATCGGGCGCAGACTCTATCGGGCGCAGCCTCTTTCGGGCGCAGGCGAACTCAGACCTTTTTATAGACCACCTACGGTGATTTTCAGGTATCATCCGTTAAATGTTATCATCTGTGTTAGTGAGAAACACGAGTTACCAAATACTGCTATCAGAAATTCCGTCCAAAAAATACCGTTCTTCGTTAACGATTTGGTTTTTCCGCGCGTATGGCATGTTTTTTTTTTTGTTTTTTTTTTTTTTTTTGTGGTGCCGTGTACTGCTACTGTGGCCAAAGACACCAAATATTAAGATATTATTAAATTAAGCTATAGATATTATTTTGTTTGAGGAAAGATAGTGTTTTTCTGATTTCATGGGGATCATCGGATAAGGCAGTTTGGATAGTAGTATGAGGATAGATTGAATGTTGGGTGCAGTCGGAAAGGACATGCTCTATTGTTAAAGGACCTTGGCCACAGTATTGGCAGAGTGGAGCGTCGGCACGATCCAAAAGGTGCTTGTGCGTTAGTGCTGTATGGCCGATGCGTAGTCTTGTTAATACAACGTCGTCACGTCTTGATGCCATGATGATGTTCCAAGGCGCAGGAGTAGGCTTGACTCTTCTCAGCTTATTTTCAAGCGACAATTCTTCCCAGGAACGGTTCTATTGTAGCTGAAACTGGGTTTTCGTAACTTTGTAAAGATCCTTCCTTGGGACTGCAACCGATAATAATGTGGATTTCCCTATTGCTTGTTTCGCAGCTAAGTCGGCTGTGGTGTTTCCACTTATCTTTGAATGTCCTGGTAGCCAACATATTACTATGTTCATAGTCGAGCTAATACCCAAGTAATGTATCTGTTGAACAATCGGGTTTTTCAGGGTAGCATGCCATTCATTAATCGCATTGACGGCCTGTAATGAGTCTGTAAATACGATAATACGATCATAATTCTGATCTATGACGAATTCGATGGCTAATTTGATCGCAATTAATTCGGCCGACATTACCGACAATTCCATTGGAAGCGCATAGCTAATGATTTGCTGTCGATGTACAAAGGAACATCCAGTGCCTTCGATATTTTTTGCAGCATCTGTGTAATACTTTTCATATGCACTGTATTCTTTCAATGCGTTCGTATATGACAAGAGTATGTCAGATTTTGAGCTGTTGGTCAACACTACGTTGCACCGTATCTCCGAATTATGTGTTGGTGGAAGAGCGGAGATTCTTTTATGAAGGATATTGTTCGGTACATTAATATTTCTGGTGTCAGCAGCAAAATATGCGCGATTGTTTAGAAGTTCTGCTAAATGACTAGAACGGTACGAGACCTCAGGCGTCAGTAGAACATCAGGGATATTATCTGTACTTCTTAGGTAAATTAAAAACTTCACCGCTAAATAATCTCGACGAACGTTTAAAGGCCATTCGTTGGCTTCGCATAATATGCTGCTTATTGGACTAGTGCGAAAAGCGCCGATCGCCAGTCTGATGGCGGTGTGGTGTATCGAGTCCAACGAGCGCAGTGTCGATTTGCAAGCTGAGCCGTAAATGGGTGCTGCGTAGTCTAGGCGAGGTCTAATAATAGTACGATATATTTTGAGTAGTGTGTGTCTGTCTGAACCGAATGTTGTGTGGGATAGTTTCTTCAACAGGTTTAAGTTTACTGTTTTAATTGATTTACATGTTGTTTCCATGATAAGGTTTGATCAAACAACAAGCCGAGATATTTAACAGTCGGAGATTTTGGTATTCTTGTGCTTTGTAATGATAGTGATAGCGATTTTTGACATGTCCGTAATCTGCAGAAATGGATGCAAGTTGTTTTCGCGGCTGAAAACTCTAGTCCATTTTGTGAAGCCCATCTTTGGGCTTCGTTTACTGACCTTTGCAGTAGTGCAGCTCCTGCTTCTATATTTTTGCAACCGATGAATATGGTGAAATCATCAGCAAACAGCGCCGAAGATATTAGTGGATGGATGATGGATACTAGATCGTTTATCGCGGTGATGAACAATGTGGGACTAAGGACGGAGCCCTGTGGGACGCCATTGTCCAACGTTTTTTCCGATGAAAGCATGGAGCCGATTCGAACGTGAAAGACACGAGACGATAAGAAGTTTTTGATGAAGTACATTATATTTCCTCGGAATCCCCATTTGTATAGCATAGTAAGCGATTTCTCTTTCCATATTCTATCGAATGCCTTTGTTATATCAAAAAATACTGCAAGTGTGTGCATTCGTTTGTTGAAATTTTTTAAGATTTCTGACTGTAGGTAGAATAACTGATCTATGGTTGAACGCGATGGACGGAAACCACACTGTGTTGTTGATATAAGATTTCTGTTTTCTAATTCCCGTAGTAATCGTCGATTTACTATTTTTTCGAATACTTTACATAGTACGGATGTCAGTGAAATCGGTCGATAGTTGTCTAGTTTCAGTGGGTTTTTATTTGCTTTATGTATGGGAACTATAATAGCTTCTCTCCATTGCTGAGGAGAAGATTGATTAGTCCATACGTGGTTGTATATCAGCATGAGTTTGTTAATTATTGATTCTGGGGCGTGTTTCAAGAACAAAATGTGAAATCTGTCGGCGCCACAAGCAGATATTTTCGTCCCCTGGATGGCATTTTGGATTTCGTGTAAACTTATGGGTGCATTATATGTTTCTGAATTTGATGAGCTGAGGTCAAGTTGTTCGTTTGCTAAACGTTGTTTGTTTACTAGTGATGTGGGTGTCAACTGATTATTACTTGATATATTTGCAAAAAACGATGCGAATTCTTCTGCAATTTGTCCTGGGTCTGTATATAACTGATTATTTCTTGATATCACTGTAGGGATTGGTAAGTCAACGTGTTTATATAACGCTCGTATTTTCTTCCATAACTGATGAATCGGTGTTTTGTAAGTTAGTGTTGACGTGTATTCGTTCCAAGATCTCCTTTTTTCTTGTTTCAGTATCCATCTTGTTGTTGTTCGAGCCTGTTGAAAAGCTGTATAGTTTTCCAGTGTAGGGAATCTTTTCAGAAGTTTTAATCTCTTTCTTCTCTCCCTTATTGCTCGCGAGCACTTTTCTGACCACCACGGTACTAGAACTTTGTTTGTTTAGAATTCCGTTGGTAAATGAGCGAACCATTGTATCCGTGTTACTGTTATCAATGTCTACCTCGGTCTGACATAGCTGCTGGAACATTTCCCAATTTGCTTTTTTGAAATTCAGGGCTGGCCGTCTTATATGTGAGGCCATATTTGCTTTCATGTTTATGATTTGTGGAAAGTGATCACTGCCGCCCATGTCTTCATGATGATGAACCTCAATGAGATGGGCAATCTGACTAGAACTTAACGTAAAATCAATTGTGCTCCACGTTCTGTACGTGGTACTGTAATGCGTAGGTTCGCTTGTATTATGGACGGAAAGGTTATATTGCTCTATTATGCGAGTTAATAGTTTTCCTCTATTATCAGTTTTGTTGCTACCTAGAATCTCATCATGCGAATTGAAGTCACCGGTGAATATGAACGGTGTTGGGAGATTATTTATTATTGATGTGTAGGTACTTTCTTCTATTTTTGTGTACTGAGGAATATAGATAGTACATATTGAGACGGGAGGTGTTATATTAATGCGTGTTGCTAGTGTTTGAATGTGGTCAATGTTGAGTTTTATTTCCGTGTATGTAATATCTTTCCGTATGGCTATAAAAACGCCGCCAATATTATATTATACGAAGGTAAAGTTAATGTTTGATGCGACCGAAGATGTGATTCTTGTATGCATATAATAGATGGATTATACGTAGCTATTAAAACTTGGAGTTCTTCAAGATGCCTGAAAACCCCATTACAGTTCCAGCTTATTATTTTTGTATCTCGTTGAGTAGCATTCATTATTCTGGTTAATCTTCTTGTTGGGAGGAAGGATAGTCAGAAATTTCTTTGTCTGTGTTATTACATTTTTGTAATTTTTTGATTATTTTTGTAAATCTTGCTTTCATATATTTTTGTTCAAGTGACGGTTTAAGTAGCTGTAGTATGGTAACTAATTCGGACACATTTATGTCCAATATTTGTGCCACTTGGGATGGATTTAATGACTGTTTTGTTCCTTCGAGAAACTGAATGAATTTATCGAATGACAGTTCATTTCCATCAGAAGTTGTAGAAAAGTATTTTTTCAGCGAAGATAATTGCTGATGTATTGTTGGCGTAGTTTCTGAGATGTCAGCGGTTTTTATATTCAAATGAGGCAATGGCGGTGTTTTAAAGTGATTTATTTCTGATTCTGAGTCCGATGAGGAGCTTAATAAATCATCTGTTTCCATTTTTCCTTTACTTTGATCAAGCATAGTGGACGTTTGTTGGGATGGACTTGTAGTTTTCTTTTTCCGTCTCTTTTTTTGCTGTTTTGGTTTGTCTACTATCTCTGTTTCGGCGATAGTTTCGGTTGTCTTTGATGAGGTTTCTGAACGTGATCGTTTTAAATTATCCTTCAGATTTGATGAATTCGTGATTAAATGGGGAGTGTCATGTATTTCGTCCGACTCCTCTGAGACTTTGGTTTCTGGGTTGTTTATGGGGATTTGTTCTTTTTTCGTGGTGGACGGTTCTGCGGTTGATATATTTGTTATTATGGGTGTTTCATTGATATTCGTACAGTTTTCGGCTTTATGATGTTTTGCTTTGCATATAAAGCATATGGGGTCGTCTGTATTTATAAAAATCCTATGATCATGGTTACGATAGTTTAGTAAAAAATTTGTAGGAATGTTAACTTCGTCGAAATTGGAAATGTAAACTTGTCTCCGCCAACTAATTATGTGTCCAAATTCGGTATCAGTTGGGTCTATTCTTAAAATGGAGATAGGTGAGGCGAGTTTAAGCCCTAACTGTTGTATTAGGTATTTTCCAATTTCAGAGTTTGGAATAGTTGCTGACACGTTTGAAAGAATAATCTTCGTTGCTGGACTTCGCAGACGTCTTGCTTTAACTTGTCGTTGTGAGATTTCTATGGAGGCACCTGCTGACATAAAGCTATCTACAATTTGTATATTTTTGAGAAATATTAAAACACGGTTTTGACTAATGCGTGATCCGGCTATGATGTTCGATGCGGTTCCTATTTTTTGTTTTAAAGCGATAAAATAGTCCTTTATGGGGGTGTCCGGTATGTAGGGAAAAATTATTCCTTGTTCATCGGATGGGTATTCGAAACTTGTTAGCGGAATGATCTTGTTGTTATTATTTTTTTTTATAACGTGAGCGAAAGAATTATTACCTGCAGCGACGGTAGTATAGTTACTTGTTTGTAAAGTTTATGTTTCCTGATAAGAAGATAAACCTTTTGTGACGACGGTAGATAACGGCGGAAATTCATCTGGTTTGATTATATTCGACGTTTGTTCCGTTGGTCGGTGGTTATATTCGTTATCTTCATCGTCGATGTTGTCCATCTTCCTCGGTGAAGGGGAAGAGGCCGAAATTTATATGATTACGTTAAACTTAAACTCTAATTGTACTCGTATGATGAAAGAGAACACAGAAATAGACTTCTTGACTAAACTCTTTATACACGCGAAAAAAAGCCATGTTATATATTATCGTGTGCTCACTCTTTATATCTCAAGAGTAAGAAGCCTTTGAGCTATTATCAAGCTATCTCACGGCGGCCCAGTCCGCCGTGTCCACTGAATGTCACAAAGTAAATATACTTGTTGACAGAAATAATGTATATTTACTAATACTAATAAAAAACTATAGCACTTGATGATTTGTTTTTATTACTAGTATGATTAAATTTTTATTATCGAACATTGAAACAAAAAAAAAACTATTCACAATAAATCAACGACGAACAGCGATTACAAAAAAGTACATATATAATTCTTCGGAAGATGATTTAATTAACAATTATCGCGGGTTCGCTGACACTCAACGCTTCGATCATCGTACTCTATCAGAGTAAAAACGGATACTACCCCTTGACGAACGAGCGCAAGACTCGCGAAAACCCAGGTAGTCGATCAGCTGTCGGTACTGCGCGACCAGTCGCAACGACACATCATGCTTATCACACGCGTAATTTTTTGGCAAAATTACGTCGCTTTAGTCGGGCAGTGTATCCGCGTCTAGCCTTAGTTAATTTTACGTTATTATAATTGTGTTGGTACGGCATCGGAATTATATTCCAACTTCCCAACCGATCGAACCATTTAATCAGCTACTTTACTTTACTCGGTTCGAACATTACGAGAGAAATATATATGAAATACTATGCTGTGTTGATCGATAATAAATAAAATAAGGAATATAAAATTTAATCTATGTTTTTCATTTCCCACAGCATAGTAAAGCCAGAATTCCAAACACAAAATCAATATTTTATTTACGTTACTCACTGTAGGCTCATGACAATATGCATATATGTATAATCACAAAACAGATATTTTACATGATTTTATTTGGTTATTCGCTTTTTTAAAATATTTTCTATATTTTTTTTTTGAAATAACGACTTCAGCGTGAAATACTCATAAACAGACTTTCGCGATGTAAATTTAAGAGTTCTGTTAGCAATACTGTAGTGATACGAAACAGACGAAAATTATTAATATTAATTATCGGCCAAATGAATTGTCGGTTTTCTTCATTTTTTTTTTTTTTGCTAACGTATAGTCAACCGTATTTAAAAAATTACAAACTATCAACTCTACGCCATTTAAAGTGTAACATAACTGTATTGAATTTGCTTCTGATACATATTCCTTACATAATCTTTCTTTTTTATTCGTATCTAACAAATTTATTTGAGGATGCATTTATTGAAGTTTTTTCTGTTATCTACGATTTTAATTATATATTTAATTCCTTGGCGATCCAACCCTGGTTTCAAAGAAATATCGAAAATGACAAGTAAAGGCGTAAAAATTTTTAAATATAAACGCATTTATGTTAATACTGGGCGAGAAATATGTACGATATTACAAATTAATTGAATTTAATATTATGTAAATATAAATTATGGTAATCTTTAAATTAACTCACAGAATGTTCAGTACATGAAACATCCTGCCTGGCTAACCTTTTTTTTTTCTTTTAGTTCGTTTAGAAAAATTTTCAATCTTCAAAACACTGGACTAATATTATTTTCGTAAAAAATTTTCTGTTTATTAACCGATTTTCTTGTTGTTTTTTTCTGTTTAGTAACTATTGATGATCTTTAGAGCTATCAGTACACAAAATTTTGGAAACAGTTATACTTTTTTTTTCGTATTTAAATAAAAAAGTAATACAAAATGTGAAAAAGGAAATCGCTGCAGCCAGTAAATCTGTACTTATTGAAATGTTTTAATTTTTCTTAATAATCATCATTATTGGCTTTTTTACAGTGTACTAAATCTTAAGGTATCATTTAATTTTTGTATTGAAAGTACATATAGAAGTATCTGTTCTTAAATATATAATGAACTAATGTATAGGAGTGGGAAAAAAATTTTGAAAATTTTTAATGATAATTATGGTCGAATTTGGACCATTGGGGGAACGCTAGTATTTATAAATATGAGAATGAAGTGGCAAACTTTAAATATATGAGATACATCTACATTGCAAAATGATCTAATCAATCATTATGCTCAACCACTTTGCTGTATTTGCGATAAAATTATATTTTATTTTTTTTTATTCATTTATTTATTTTTTCTAAAATCTAGTTACCTGAAAAATGAATATTTTAGAGCTAGATATTTAATCATGCACGTTATGTAACACGGATTAATTACTTGGAATCTGTTTTTCTTATTACTGTGAAATATGACCTACACAAACCAGAATTCGTTTTTAAAACATACAAAAACATTAGTAATAAAATTAACATAACTAAGTAACAAAAATTTTCTGATTTTTAAACAACTATTTGACATTCTTAAAAGTATATATTTGTTTTATAACCGTTATATGTAATTATTTTAGAAAACAAGTAAATATCGATCGCTAGTGAGTATTCCTAAAAAATACAACAGCACTAAAAGCATATATGCGGAAAATAATTTTATGGATATATTGTAAACTGCTCATATTTCTCAAACGGGCGTCAATTTTTTTTGTCGGTTGGGTTCTCACCCTGGGAGATTTCCTGTGAGTGACTGAATAGAGGTAATGAATAGGACCTTGAATATTTTACAATATGCGAATCCGTAGGAATAAAAGAAGAAGCAAAAGTGATAAAATCGTCATGGAAAAAATCGTTTATTTTTCTTGGAATTGACTGTAGGTTTATTGTAAAGCAGTTGTTATAATTTCGGCGGAAGAAGAATTACTAGAAAATTTTTCGAATAGACTATTCTTAATAATGACCGTAGTACGGAGAATTAACGAATGAAACTGTTTTCTGTAAATAAGTGTAGTGCTTTAGTTTGTTTATTTTACCAAATCCTGAATAGCTTCATAAGAGGTGAAATTTATTTACCTGCATTGTTCATAACCCGTACTATTGGCTATTCGGTTTTAAATTTCTAAGAAAATGGTTAATTTTCCTAACAGAAGAACATAACAAAATGTGCAATAAATGCGTGTAAAACATGCCATTATTGTTATTTTTACTTTTCTGTTCCGAAAAAAAAAAAGAATGCCGCAAAGGATGTTGACATATAATGGTTTCTGTCATTCGTCTATGAACGTGATATAATATTAACAAAATAAAGAAAACATAGTCTTATTGATAAAAGCAACCAAGTAAAAAAAAAGAAATATGTCGATTGCGACAAATGTTTGTTGAAAGTCGAAACAAATTATAATCAGCTTCAGCTTGAAGATTATCTTCGTAGTGTACCACATAATGTAATTAGTTAACTTTAGTGTTTGCATGTATTATAGGTACTATTATTATTACTTATATGTAAGATTTCGAAATCGTTTATTTCTATATTTGTAATTAATGCTATTATTATTATATTATAATTGCAAACTCTTATTTTGTTGGGAAAACCTGAAAGAGGAAAAACATAATTTCTAATTCGACTAGCTGTATGAACACTGGTTGTACCTTGTAGGTATATATAGTTTAAGAAATTATCATTCCTGTGGAAAGGGGGGGATAATTTTTTTGCGACAATTTTATCGCAATACATACTATAGGTTTCAAATTGTTGGTAACTTAAATATTGTTTATGCGTGTTACAGAAAATTCCTATCTATTAAATAAAACTGTATCCATTTCGTATAAGAAAGATTGATTCCTTATCGAAGAATAATGAAGATATTGTTCCAATTTTTGTGGTTTTTGAAAATTTCAGTTATTACTAAACGACCAAACATTGTAATTTGTGTAGTATGCTGTAAGCTAATTTAACAGGCTCAACTTGATATCGGCACAGTTGTGTTTAAGCCGTATGTGAAAAAAAGAAACAAAAAAAACGACGGACTAGAATATTATTTTTCTTATAAATATGTTCAAAATTTATCCTCTTCTCTCTTTCATGCCTACTTCATGCGACATTTTATGTTTTCGTTTACTACAAAACATGCACGCAGGAGCAAGTTCACTTTTTCATAAATATTAAACATTTTTTTCTTTCCGTGCGTTTTACTTTTAGGTCAAATGAGGTTAAATCTGAAAAAGCAACCTAAAGGAATCGAACAAAAATAAAAACAAACATACTAAGGCTAACTGACGAATCATTCTGAATAAATTAATGAAATAACTATATAAAAACAAATAGACGATCGTGCTCATTTTAACAATTACTCATTTATTGTTTTGATCACATTTTGCCTCAACGGGACTTTTCTGTTCAGCAAATACAAAAAGAAAACAAGCAAGCGTACGGATAATTTCGTATTTGCAACAACACATCAAAAGTACCGAAATGCAAACCGGGTAAAGGTCCTTGATTGACGTGACCAAATAAATAAATAAGACTGAGGTCGAAATGGGTAATTCTCATTTAGGTTTTGCAGTCATTACCAATAAGCAGCTTCTTTCAGATTATTCACTACCGTCACTAAAGAATTTCTTTTTTTCGAAATAAAACCAAAAAACCTTTAGTAAAGAAAGCCGGTATGATAAGAAACAGAAGACAAAAAAGTTATTATTATAAATATTCAATGTAAATTGATAGAACGATGATTCAAATAACGAATACCTGCGAATTATTCCTTTTAAAGCTTTGTGTTACTCAAATCCAACCCAGCTGAACTGACCATATTTAGAAAGTATTATTGCAATTTAGTGTGATAAGTTAGTAAAAAAACGAAATTCTAGAAAAAAAAATTCGGTTAAAACGCGTTTTGTAACTAACAAACATGTTGATTACAAAGTGGTTGTAGCCATTGACGGTTCTTTTCCTTTTTTTAATAAAAACTACTTCACACTGGAAAATTACTTAATCGCTTTTGTTTCTCAACTTATTTCTTTACTTTTTTCTTTTCCCCTACAAAACACGCATCGAGTATTGCCGAGTCGATTTTTCTAATTATTATAATTTTTTTATGAGCCGCTCGCTTCATTATTAAACAAAACAAGAAAAGCTTCTTGCTTATTGGTTTTATTAAAATTTTTACGAAAATAATATTAGTCCAGTGTTTTGAAGATTGAAAATTTTTCTAAACGAACTAAAAAAAAAAGAGAGAAGTTAGCCGACAGGATGTTTCATGTACTGAACATTCTGTGAGTTAATTTAAAGATTACCATAATTTACATTTACATAATATTAAATTCAAAACAAAGATATTTAATTTTTAATTTGAAATATCGTATATATTTCTCGCCCAGTATTAACATAAATGTGTTTATGTTTAAACATTTTTGCGCCTTTGCTTGTCATTTTCGATATTTCTTTGAAACCAGGGTTGGTTCGCCAAGGAATTAAATATATAATTAAAATCGTAGATAACAGAAAAAACTTCAATAAATGCATCCTCAAATAAATTTGTTAGATACGAATAAAAAAGAAAGATTATGTAAGGAATATGTATCAGAAGCAAATTCAATACAGTTATGTTACACTTTAAATGGCGTAGAGTTGATAGTTTGTAATTTTTTAAATACGGTTGACTATACGTTAGCAAAAAAAAAAAATGAAGAAAACCGACAATTCATTTGGCCGATAATTAATATTAATAATTTTCGTCTGTTTCGTATCACTACAGTATTGCTAACAGAACTCTTAAATTTACATCGCGAAAGTCTGTTTATGAGTATTTCACGCTGAAATCGTTATTTCAAAAAAAAAAAAAAATAGAGAATATTTTAAAAAAGTGAATAACTAAATAAAATCATGTAAAATATGTGTTTTGTGATTATATATGCATATATAACATGCTATACGCGCGGAAAAACCAAATCGCTAACGAAGTACGGTATTTTTTGGACGGAATTTCTGATAGCAGTATTTGGTAACTCGTGTTTCTCACTAATACAGATGATAACGTTTAACGGATGATACCTGAAAATACCGTAGGTGGTCTGTAAAAAGGTCTGAGTTCGCCTGCGCCCGAAAGAAGCTGCGCCCGATAGAGTCGCGCCCGATAGAGCTGCGCCCGATAGAGCTGCGCCCGATAAATCGCGCCCGAAAGAGGGTGACCCAATTCCAATACCCTCTGGATCCATTGCTTTGAAAACCCCGTTATCGGTAAATTATTTAAATATCTGTTAATAAATTTGCTTTATCGTATAAATACAACTTACAAGGGGAAAGGGAAATACAAGCGTTTTTTCAACTCTAATCATCTTTCGATGAAAAAATTAATATATATTTCTAGTTTATTTTTTAGGTAACCTTTTACAAATTTTCTCTAGCACTCTTGAAGTAAAAATTTAGCATTTTTTTACTCTGACCAGTGAAAGATTTTTCCTAAATTTGCTACTGTGTATAAAATTAAAATAGTTCAGTTAAGCATGATGTTTCATGCGCTAAGGATTCTGTAAGATTATAATTACGTTTACATAATAATAAATCCAAAGCAAAGAAATTAATTTTTTTTCGCGACATAAAGAGGGAGAAAAACGTCATTTATTATGCTTTTTTGAACGTTTCGTCAACTTTAGAGGTTTTTTTAAGAAAACGGAATACTGTTTCGTTTTTGACAAATAGCAGTCTTTCCATCAATATATCACATGTCCGGGGAAAAAAATATTTTTTTCCAAAATTTCGAACTTTCGGCGCTCCGTGAGTCTAATTTTAAAGTTCGAAACTTTGATGCCTCGAAATATAGAAATATACGGGGCTATGTATATTTTTAACTTCATTTAAAATTGTCAACGATAATACTTACGTCACAAAGGAGAAGGTCTACACGTCTTTTTTTACGCTTTTTTGAACTTTTCGTCGATTTTGAAGGTTTTCTTAAGGAAGCGGAATACGGTTTCGTTCCCAACAGTAAACGATCTTTCCAACAATATATCATATGCCTGGAGGAAAAAAATACTTTTTTCAAAATCTTCAACCTTTCGGCGCCCCAAGAGTTTGAATATAAAATTGTAAGCTTGGCTATATTTTTCCTAAGAAGCGGTCATTTATGCCTATGTTTGAAATACGTTTCGGTTTCTCCAGCGTTTTTACTCGGGCTAATACTTACGCGAACTTATTTTTTCTTTTTGCTGTTTTTGGTCCAAAAGGGAGGGTTAAATCATTTTTTTACCGTAATTTTTTGATTTTATGAAAGGACTCCTGCATTTTATGTTTTTATTTTTTATTTCACCTTTTAAGGATTATCTGGTGATGAGTTATGAATTTTTTAAAGGCGATTGTTGAGATCGTTTTAAATACCATAATATATATTCTTGACGGCTTTGGGGGTTTTTTGCTCCCACGGTAATCGGCAGGCCCGTGCCCAGAATTTTGGAAAGGGGGGGGTTTTGAAAATTTTCTTTGAATATTTATTTTATAATATATTTTTCACTAATATTCGTACTATTAATAATTTCCATCATTTTGATTTATGTATTAATAATTTACATAAATGAATTACCCCGTATATGAACATTAATAAAAATTACATATTTTATTTGATTATACTCGTAATAAAAAATTTTTTGCATAAAATATTAATGAAGTACCTAAAAATATGGAGCATATTTTTTCTTTTTTCTTTTAAAAGTAGTTAAAAACACCCTAAAAAATCATCAATATTTATTTTAAATTTGTAATTTTTTTCAGATTTTTTTGTATTTATAATAACTATTTCAGTTCTCATGGGGGGGGGGGTTTAACCCCCCCCCGTGGACACGGCCTTGGTAATCGGTCATCTTTAAGTTATAGATCGTTTTAAAGAGAATTTTAATTGTAATTTATGTTCCGATTTTGAAATTTATAAGTATCGTCTCGTGGGTTATTATATATTTTAACTGAATATTTTTTTCGTTTCTGAACTATCTCATTCGGATTCCTTACATTATAATGTGTACGGAATCCTAAAAACCGAAAAAACCGCATCATTTGAATTTTGTTTAGTAAACCGGTTTAAAAGTTCTGAAGCGACTCTCGAAAAAGTTCAGCTTGTTATTCGGAATTACAATAAAAGCCAGCAAACCCAGGATGTAGCTGAAATAACAACAGTTCAAAATTCTGCGTACATTAAACTGAGTGCCTAGTGAGACCTTACGCAACGACTGAAAGATTTCATTTGTAGGCGAAGTTCGTAAGAGCCAGTACGAAAAATCGTTCGATAAACTAAATTTCATTGGAATTCAAACATTATCAAAATGTATAGATGCCCTCTTCTAAGAAATCCAACAATGAAGTTAAAAGGGAAGTGACCATCCCAGTTACTTCACCTTTGTTCAAATATTATCAAATTATTTTACAAATAGCGGGAAAAAGCCGTTTTTCAATCATCGGACATGCAAATTTCTCAACAGAGAGATCGGGTTATATTCTATTTAAATACACACCGTTGTTTGTTAATCAATAATAAAAGTAATAA
Source organism: Icerya purchasi (assembly GCA_039619475.1). Lineage (NCBI taxonomy): Eukaryota > Metazoa > Arthropoda > Insecta > Hemiptera > Monophlebidae > Icerya > Icerya purchasi. Next base: position 570,427,924 of record CM077115.1, read on the forward strand.
CTGTGATTCATGGGCGTCGCCAGCGGGGGGCAGGAAGGGGCAGCTGCCCTCCCCCCTGAAGCCTTGAAACTTTTTTATTGATGAGTATTCATAGGCGCGTAATCATGGACAATTTGGAAAACTTGTGTTTTAATTAAGATTTTATTCTTATTTAATAAAATATTAAGCCTTTACAACTTATAAATTTTATTTTTCCTATAACTCATATCCTTTTTCTATCATCTTGCCCCCCCCCGGCGACTGGCAACCCATCTTGCCCCTCCCTGGCTCATCGGCTGGCGACGACCTTGCCGTGATTGTAAAGTTGCTGACGCGTCAGTTTAACTTTTTTTGCGAATTAATACATTTATGTTTTTGTTTCTTTTGTGCCTATTTTATTTATGTTCATTGTGAAAGTATTTCAGTCTATCCTTCAATCGTATATTCCCCGTATTAACTTCTACTGCCTCGATGTTTTCCGTATCAGTCGTTTAATTCCATGTACTTGTTAACTATATCTTTATTTATTTTCCCTTCATTAGAAGGCCAAAATCGTTTATTCCCTTATCGCCAACTAAACGAGGGTTCGATCCATTTATGCTTCTTGTCATTACCCAAATTTGATTTTTCATTTACCCATAACTGTGCTTCTAAATTGCATATGATACAAAATTCTTGCCGCCAATAAGTCAATCGGCAGATGTCATTTAGTCTTTCACTTACTTTCTAAACGCCTGCTCCCGTTTATTTCTTTCAGCCTTATATCCCTCCCTGCCGTTCTATTTTGCCAGCAAAACTGTTTCTTTTACTCTTAATACAATACTCTATTCTGTATCTTAACTCATTTTTGTCTCGTATAATTTTCCGTACTAATCTCACCTATTTTTCCTTCAACTACGCCAATTTCCCTTAAAATGTTTTTATCCCTCTCATTTAACCGAATTTCGTTCTCAAGTTTTCAAACAGGAAATTACCATAAATTCCTTATTTTTCATTGACGGCTCAAGGGAGTTTGATGGTGTCGGAGCTTATTTTGTTTTCTCCATTTCCGTTTTATCCGTTTAAATTAACGACCGTTTTATATGCCACTCCATATCCGTTAATCGTTATTTCTCTAATTTGTTTTCAACTCTGTAAGCATTTTTCAGAATATCTGTTTACTCATCTACTCCATTCACACGATTTGCTGTATGTTGTAATAAAATGAACTACAGCTTTGGCTTATCCGCTTACTTTTACTTCTATTTTTAAAAATTCCAGTTTTTAGTCGTCTCTCTATAAGTGCAAAAAGTTTCATTCTAAATTCTGACATTTGCATCTTTTCCCTCCTTTACAAATAATTTTTCCATTCAGCTGAATCTCCTCCTTCAAATCCTCGATTGTTATCCTTTACTTTATCGTTCTATTGTTACATCATTCGCCTACGTTTTAATTGTGTATAACATTTTCCGTCACTCTGATATCACTTTTCTTTCTAAACGTAAAGCGGAGAAAACGACGAAAAAATGAAGAAGATTCCATTATCGAGAAATTCCAAAATGAATGAATCGTCATGTAATGCACAATTTTTAAAGAAAGATTAAATAGCGTATTTTCGTACATCGAATTTTTTCAATATATAATTTGTATAAGGGCATCTCCAAGTGTTCTGTTTTTGTTTAAATTATAAGTAGTTGTATCAGGTACAATTTTTGAAATATAACAAGCGCCGAATGGTTGCAATAACATGTAATCTCAGTAGAATGAGTAGATAATCAATTTAAGCAATCTATGGCATTCGCCATAAATCAAATTACCTGTGTAATCAACTTGTGATTAAGAGCGAAACTTAACCAAATGCTGCGACCACAATTTTAATTTTACAACGTTACCTGAAACAGGTGTTACATATTTTTGTATCGTGTCTTTTAGCGAATTTCACGAGTATTTCGCCCCTCTTATTTTGCTCTCCAAGAGCGTACTTTCCAGCCGCTTGGCAACCATGATTTAATTCGAATTTTGCATTAAAGTCCCCCATCACCACAAACGCCGTATCGTTATTTTTCGCGAAATTTGGTTGTCTAATCGAGTCCGCAGTAGAAGCATTCTTCCGAATCGCTTTACGCGGTAAATGTGTATATACTTCTATGATTACTGTTGGTTCAGATTTAATGTCTCCAGTCTGACAAATAATACTCTCTCCGATTTCGGAATTAAAGAGCTCTTTTTGGTGTGTTTTAGTACCTCTATTCCATGTTCATATCTATTTTTGCCGGCAAATATTATTTCATAGTCTTTGTTCGTCTTTGTTTACTTTTTCATTTTTCTCCATTTCGTTTCGTTTGTTATCTAAATCTTCTGGTTTCCGTTATTACATTTTCAAGCTTTCTAATTTTGGTATGAAAATCACGCATTCCAGGCTGCGGCGACGTTAATGTAATCTTCCGTCGTGTTTCGACTCTACAGATTCTTTAAACCTTATCCGGACTGTCTCTTGGCAAATGAGAAATCGCCTGACGGAGACTTACAACCATTACATTGTCGACGTTCATAAATATAATTTAAGAGAAAATTACGACAACCTTTTCCCGCTGTCTTCCGCCATGATTTTCCGTCAGGGTTTTCACCTCTAGTCGAAATTTGAAAGCACCGAGTGTTCACCTACTCGCTCTAAATTGATATTTATCAATCTGACTGGATTGTCTGGATTAAGTCACCAGTAGTCTGCCGTTGTTAATGCAGTGAGAAGCTTAACGGTATTTATTAGCGGGAGCAAGTGAACTTTCTACTGTTTTCCTATCAGTATTATGTATGTTGCGTTTTCCGGTTTAACTAATGGCAGCGCTAAGCTCGCCGAAATAGAAAATTACTAACCTGCCCAACGCGCGGACATAACTCAGGTGGTTGTTGTTTGGTTTCTTCGTCAGTCGAATTAACACTATATGACGATCTAATGACTGCTTGTTAGTGAAGGTGAGGTAGCCGTGCTTATGAATAATTTTTAGTTTAAACAATTTAAGATTTCAGATAATTTTAAACTGTTTTACATGAAAGCATCAGAAAAAAGATCGAACTAAAAAAAATATTTAAACTTGCTCATGAACAAAGAGAATTTGGATCGGATTACTAACAAAAATAAAAAAGAAGTAAAGTGTCTAATAAAAATACTATCTTTCTTAATATTTCTAGTAATTCACTATTCAAATTCTAAACTACCATTTTGGCTACAATTTTGTAATTTCATTTTTCACCCCTAAAGATAAAACAAAATTTAAATTAAATTGTAATTATTATGTATTTTTGAAACATTTTTAAATTTCTAGAGGTCGTTATTTTTGATTTTCTTTACGAAACGAGGTATTTCTCAAATCTATTGCCTACCGTATAAGATACAGGACCGCAGCTAGAGTTGAATTTGAGGTAGGGCAGCGGTGGTTACAGGTAGGACGGAAGTAAAATAATTTTTACTTGATCCGATCTGGCGAATCAATTTTCATCGTACTTGTGAGTGAGAGTGAGTGAAGTAGAGATTGTCTACAATAACAGACCCGTTCCTTCAAAACTACCGATAATCGAGGAAGGATTGGCTTAAATTACTCTCCGACTAATTATAACCCATATTAGTGATAAATCAAAATCGCGGTGTGATCATGTTCCGCATGAAAAATCAACAGAAATATTATACTGATTGTAGCAGAGCCCCCCCCCCATGTTTTCCCTGGAGCGTTTTGTAAGACGCATTGTCCGGCAGTGCTATGTGCTAGACTTCATTCGCAATGCTAAAATTGATACTTTGCAACGCTTCACGATCGCACTGTTTTTATATATAATACTATATTACAATATTTTAGACCTAATTATTTAAGTGAAGTGGTGGTCTAGTGGTAATGTGTACGGATCTAATGCTTAAGCGTGTACTAGAAGTCAAAACCAACAGCCTAGTTATCTTTTTATTTTAAAATATTTAAACAAATGTTATGTATTTTATATTAGAAAAATTTTCTTAATGTTATAATAAATTATGTAGAGAGTATTAATAATTGTTTTATTTTTAAACAATGTGAAATATTTTTTATACACTTACTACTAACTTTAACTCTAAATTATTTAAAATAAATACGTGCAAAATAAAAATTGTAAAAATAAAACTAGTTTATTATAATTATGTGAAAAAAAAGCGAAGGTTTAAAAAAAGATGTGAATTGGAGGGAAAAGCAAAACTATAATTTCAACCGAAGTAAACATAAATTTAATAATTATTTTCGGGAGAAAATGATTTAAAAAAAATTATTTACGTGAACAATTTCCACAGAGATTAGCCGTCGGAACTCACATAACATTTTATTAAAATCGTCAATGCTTTGCGAGTTTTTATTTACTTATTTATAAAAAGACGCGTCTTCCTTATCATAATTGTACATTTAATTAAAATTTGCATAATTCTGTTTTTATATTTGCATATCTGAATATGTAATGATAATGTTTAAATAGACACAACTTTTAACTGAATGTAATTGTAAACATTATGTAAAGATCGTTTACCATTAAATTTTTTTAAAGCACCTTAATTACTTCCGAAATCCTGTGTCTCAGTTTGTATTACATTTTTCGATGTACTATACAAAATAAGTTCATAAATAATAGACAACATTTTTTCTACGTTCGAGAGTATACATAATTATGGTTTCTGAGATTGTTGTTAGTTGAATAATTTGTTGTATTGCCGTAAGATTTTTTCTGAACTTTATTTCCCTCTAATTCTTTATTTCATTTATTACCATTATTTCTGCTCATCGTTATTATTACAAAATGCTTCTTAAAAAAATTCGTAACCGACAACATTCTTATTAATATTCAAACCCCTATGATGTTGAAACCATGATTTGAAAACCATTACATACTGCATACAGAGAAGATAATTTCTCGAATGTTCATTGTTAGTCGCTTTTATAACTCTATTTTGTAAATATAATCTTTCGCTCGATGGATTAATACCGTGTAATATCCGAACTTTTTCAAATTAAAGTTGAATTATAAAACTTTATTTTTATGTTGATTACAATAGAAAGGGAGTAATGTAGTAGAATATATCATACAGTATTCATAGTTGTGCTTTCGGATGCAATTAATATAACACTATGTAATACAAATATGGGGTACATCATACACTTTATAATATATTAGAACACTGAAATTCAAACTTATACAGTTACAGCAAAACCGGCTAAATGTTAATTGTTAACAGTTTTAGGACATCAAGCGTACAGCTAACATCTGCTGGTGCAATCTACTGGCGTAGATATGGATAGAAGCAAAAAAATTGGTACGATCGTGTCGCGTTGCAAAGTATCAATTTTAGCATTGCGAATGGAGTCTAGCGTGGTATGTACCATAGCAGAAAGGATCGCCATCTATCGGCAGCCGACATCAATTACCGAACAGAGATTCAAATAAACGTATTTTATTGATATAAAAACAAAGTTAAATGAATGAATACTTACATTTTGATAAGCATTTTCGTTTCCATTTGTATAATTATTTTTTTTTTGTTTCCTTTAAACATCAATAGGAGGATAATTTTTATTTTTGTAAAGAATTTAGAGAAATCTAATTAAACGTTACCAGAGTTATTCATATTTTAAACCGAAAAAATCAAATGTGTGTTTAATTGTTTCGGAATAATAAAGTTTTCCCTTTGGTTAAAATCGTATACAACTCTTATTAATTCCAAGTTTTCTATGTATATCATTGTATATCTGGAATGTAATGGTAGGTACCTCGGAAGGGAAATGCTAATCAAACGATTTATATGAAATTTAATCAAAGTCGAAAAGTTCCTATAAATTCTTACACTTGTTTCGTTTTTTTCAACTCACGCGAAATTAAAAAAAAACAAAACAATAGATTTCGTACAACTATTAAGATTACATTTCCACACTTAATGACAACGAAATATCTATTTGGATCCGTTACTTTTTATATTTGGATCGGTGTTGTTAAAGTCAGCGATAGTTCAGTTCTTGCGATATTCGGAAATCATTTAATGATTGTAGTCAATGTTTATTTTAATATTAGTCTAAATAATAATACTATTGAGAGTCTATTTGTAAGCTTCAATTACCACGCACCGTGTAATTTACACTTCATTGCGATCTCAACACTTCTAACCTTATACTAGCTTTGGAATTTTGTCATTACTTCAATTTTAATTAAATTCATGATTCCATATTTTCGATAAAAATTTGTTTTATTATTTTATATTAAACGTTGTTTTCATTAAATGCATTTGATGATTTTTCTGGTTTAAAATATAAATAATTTTACGTTTAAATGGATATTTTGGTAACTTTTCGTAAAAATAATAATCATTCGTATTTGAGAAGAATAAAAAATTAGGTGTGCAAACGAAAATTTATTAAAATACAGCTATATATTTCTATTATTACACCGATTTTTTTTTTTGTAAAATATCGCGTGATCTATAAGCGATATTACTGTTAAATTTTTGTCCAGGAATTTGCATTGTCGGCCGATAGATGGCGATTCCTTTTTTTCTTTGCGATAGGACTCATTTAATGTTCGCTGTGTCCTCCAGCGGCATAGAACACTGTGTATAATAACTTATTCAATAACAGTAAATTAAAAGTCCTAAAAAAACGGCTATATGTTAGAAAACGGAACCTAGTAATAAGCTAAAAACCTAAATTTAAAAACAAACATTTGGAAATCGAAAATAAATATCCAAAAATTCAGTGGCATTTCTTGAATTTTGAATAAATCGCTTATCTCAAACATTATATGCTACGTTTTTAAATAATTAGTTTATAAACACTTTATCCTTGGAAATTTTAGTAATTATAATTACTACCACTCCATAATAACCGTTTGAGCTACGTTTTACGAATCCGTTGCAGAATATTTCTCCCTTCATCAATACTTTCCAGTACCATGTTTTATTCTTTATATCTGTCCAGCTAATTTCGATTTTGTAACGAACTACCGATTTTTCTTCTTTCCCCGCTGAAAATCGAATTCCTTTTGTTATTTAACGTGAACTAAAATTATACTTAAATACAACAGGCGGCATTTGTTTTTTTATTTGGTACTGAATAATTTGAAGATGATGTAAATTCTTGTGTTTATAGTTCTTTTTCTTTTTTCGGAATCTACCGAAAAATGGCGACAGTACAGCAGACTAGAAATATTATAAATGACAAAAAAATGAAATATTAGAACCTAGTTCGATTGGATACTAGGGAAATAAAGGAAGCAAGAGAAAGGAGGACAAGTCGAGAGTATACAGAAGTATTGTACCGGATGGGGGTTCTTAACAGTTCGAAGTAAAAATATAAACGCTTAGCTAAAAGGAAAAATAACATTCAATTAGGATATGATTGGGACCACATACCAAATGGCAGTTATGAGAGTGTAACAGACAATAAGGAGATATAGCGGGAGAGAACCTATGAAGAGCAAAAGGCAATAAAAAGTGTCCAGTACGTAGACGATAAATAGCGGAAATCACTGAACGACGAAGAAATGGAAAATTACAAAACCAACGACGATCGGAGATCGAAGACAAGGAATGCTCGCTGAAAAGTCAGACTAAGATTTTAAATCTTTGCGACTTGTAAAATGTTCCTCGTTTTCGGTGAATAAGTTGATCCAGTATTGCAATTTGACTACGCCGCTAACGCACCATCAATGACGTAAGAGTGCTTTTTTTTCTTTTTGTTTTTTGATGTATGCACGATAGATAACAACATACAGGCATTTTAACTTTTAATTTTTTTAACAGTCGATACATCAAACTTTTAAAAGTGACTCATCGGTGAATATAAAACCAAAAAAAAACCAGAAGTAATCTCTTAACCATTTTTCGCACTAGCTCCTTTTCTTTATAAACTACTAAATTCATTACGAACTAAATTTCCGTTCATTATTAAATTATTAAATTTTTACGCCACAATTAAACCGGATAAATGCAGAAATGAATGTGATTTTCAACTAGATGGAATCAAACCATTAAATTTTATCAACGTAACAAGAATGAAAGAGAAGACTTTTTATAAGATTTTTGTTTATAATAAAGTATCGTAAAATTATTGGTAGATTTGTTTTCGCGGTAAAACGGTTTTGCCTCATGAAGAAAACTGATTAGCTGAATTTCAACAAGTATCAAAATGTAAGTGTGGACCAAAAGAAGCAAACGAAAAGAAAAATTAAAACTGATGTATTCGAAAGTAACGACTTTCTCAGAGACTAGTATAAATATTTCAAATGAAAGTTATAATTCTTTTCGGCTGTTCAATGTTGCTTGAATAAACTTTTTTTTCTTTTTTTTTTCTATTATATATTCATTTATTGATACTTTGAACAAATGACATTCATGATTAAGAACGCAAAATAATAAGTTCTTCTGGTCAGGAATACAATAGTTTTTTTTTACAATTATCCCAGGCAACAACAATTCTTTGTTATATATATACAATCAAATTAGCACGAAGAATTTTTTTACCAACCATTTTTAATACGAAATCTATTATCGTTTTGAAAGTAATAAAAATAAATGCTCATAAACTGTTCAATTTTAATCATTTTCATATAGGATCGTTTAAGATGGACAAATAATAAATGTCAAAATCAATTGTTTCCGAATGAATGGAACAACAGACACAAAAATATCATCTCGGGTATATCGGTTTCTTCCACTTCTCAGAACTACGACTCGGTATTAAGTTTTAGGACAGCGAAATACATTTCAACTAAATATTCCAGATCCGGGTAAGTGAACGTTATTATCGTAATTTTGCTAAAATTATATTGCATTTATTGAACCAAATAATCTAAAAAGGTTCACTACACATGACCACGTGAAGAACAAAAATTAATTCTAAATAATGGCCGACATTAATTTGCAAACTTTGCTCGGAATATTTTGTATTCTGCAAAATACTAAAACTTAATGTACTCGAAAAACCACACGAAAATTTTAAACAGTGATATAATATATTTAACACATTACATATATAAATAGCGCCGGATATTAAAACTTGTTGATGCCCTAAGCATTCCTTGCCTCCGGGCTCCCATTTTCTGTTTCGATTTAAAAAGAAATTCTACTATGTTTCTTTCGCCCCGCGTTTTTAATGTATATTTGTTACAAAGAGCTCGTTGTACGCTTGGAATACAAAGAAAAGAGAAAGTACGTATTAAGTATGATGAAGCACAATGAATATCATTTATATTTTAATTACATTCGACTTGCAACTTTAAAGTTAAAATTAAGTTTCCATACAAGATTGGACTCTTCGTGCGATAGAGCATCAAGCCTTTTGTCACATTTTTAATTCGCGCATGTTTCTCGAGATGCATCCTGTTTCTGCAATATCTGGTTAACTCTTTAGAAGTTTTGCAAAATTTTGTGGCGCACGACCAACATATAAATACAAATAAGGGAAAACGGGTGAAGAATAAATATTTATATAAAAAGTGTGAAGTCGCGGAAAGCATTTTATAATATAAGGTAGACATAGCACTGAATTCCCGCGTAATCGCGAGATTAATTACTCAAAGACGTTTCATTATAAATATTTTTTTATACTAATATCTTTAAGCTTTTTTCAAATATTTACATACACATTTTAGTAATATATTAAAATTATAGATAAATTAATAAAGAAACCTGCTACAGAAATTTTGATAAATATTTGCAACCAGTCATTTTGCTTTTTTCGTTTGTACTGTTGCGCGGCATCGTTTGTTTGGACCCCGTTTCCGGTTTAATATTAATGTCTCTTAGTAATATATTATTTTTACTCACTGGAGATTAAATAAAAATATTAAATCATAATTTAAAATTTAAAAGTTCTAAGTTTAGTTTTTCGTTTTTTCTTCTAATTCTCATGAAAATCACATGTTGCAGTAGTGGCGGATCCACGAGGGTAGGTAGGGTACCCCCCCACGCTGAGAAGCATAACCGCGATAAAAATAGTTGTTACAATAGAGAAAATTAATTTATACTATAAACGTTTTGTATAAATATTACCTATGGATTTAATTATAACTTATATTTAATATTGTTTTTTAGTAAAACTATTAACTTAACCTTTTTTATTCCACATTTTAAACATAATACTGTTGTTGGTCTTTTGCCATTTTTATTGATTTTTAATTTTTATTTTGCAATTTTAATTAAAAATAGAGTTCAATGAGAAATATATACATTTAAACTTGCTCATGAACAAAGAGAATTCGGATCAGATTACTAACAAAAATAAAAATGAAGTAAAGTCTAATAAAAATACTATCGTTCTATTCTTTCTAGTAATTCACTATTCAAATTCTAAACTACCATTTTGGCTACAATTTTATAATTTCATTTTTCACCCCTAAAGATAAAACAAAATTTAAATTAAATTGTAATTATTATGTATTTTTGAAACATTTTTAAATTTCTAGAGGTCGTTATTTTTGATTTTCTTTACGAAACGAGGTATTTCTCAAATCTATTGCCTACCGTATAAGATACAGGGCCGCAGCTAGAGTTGAATTTGAGGTAGGGCAGCGGTGGTTACAGATAGGACGGAAGTAAAATAATTTTTACTTGATCCGATCTGGCGAATCAATTTTCATCGTACTTGTGAGTGAAGTGGAGATCGTCTACAATAACAGACCCGTTCCTCCAAAAACCTGATCGATTTTAGATGTATTTGAGAAAGTTTAACAACAAAGCATCAACGAAAACAAATGCAAACGTGACTTTTGCATCACTGAAATGAATATTTACCTCTAAAGTTTAAACACAAACTCCTTCATAAGGATATCATTAGGCACATAGAATTCACAGAAACAATGATTTGGAGGGGCGAGCCATGTTATCGTGCAAAATCACTACCTAATAATTAATTATTGTAGGTAGGTAATAGCAAAACATATATTATTTCTCCAAATATATTACAATCAATATAATAATAAAAAGTCCTTTCTTGAAACAGCTGAATTCTTCTGTTCGTCATATTATTCAAAATGCGAAGGACTTCATTCAGATCAACTGACTTTGTTCTTTTCTTTTCAAAGGCAAGAAATACCATTCCTGTCATTCTTTTGTGACCCATTGACAGCCTCTGAGGCCTATTGATTGCAGTCAAAGTTGAAAATGTTGATTCGCACACTGCAGTGCTACATCCTATGGTCGCCACAGATGCAAAGAGTTCATATGAATCTTTGAAGGTCTCTCGCTGCCTGTATAAAACTGGCATTGTGTTTTTAGTTTTATCCTCGCGACGACACAAATAAGCTTTAACCATTAGTTGTAATTATGAATTGAACATAAATAAATAACGGTGATATTTTACAAGCAGCAACATATTTTTGTTTAATTTCCTCACACTTACCTAAATTTTTCAAAGGTACCATTTTGTTTACATCCAATTCATCGAGACTGGCTAATGAGTTTAGTAGATCATCGTTGTCCGAAAATCTTCTTTGTAATTCAGCAGTTAGTATGTCCAACGTTTCGTAACATTTAGATTTAAATGGCTGATCGTCCTGGTCTTCTATATTTTGTCTCGCGGAGGAATAGGAAGAGCCATGCATCAAATAGCCATCCATCCGCTTAGATTTTTTGACTTGCTTCTTCTGGGTCTGGGTCCTATTTTCGGAATGGCCGCTTGTCATAGACTTAGCTTCTTTTAAAATTTGATTATACATTTCATCTGATCTCAGTTTCGTTATTTCATTTTGGACGCACTTTATGATTACTATGGCGTCTTTCAAACCTGCGCTTCCGGCTTGTAAAGTTGTGTCTACAGGTTGAGGCACGGATAAGATTTTTTTGGCCACAACCAAATTGAGCATGACTTTTTTAATGCCCACACTCTTGGCGACGTCGTCGCCGTTTAATCTGTCATTTTTAATTTCATCTAAAGTCGTCAAAATCTCTGAATAATTATCGTTTACAACTTTTGTAATCTCCAAGTGTCCTGACCGACGCTGTAACATGATGCATTGATCAAAAAAGTAATTGAATGAAAGTCATTTCCGAGATAGTCCTGAGATCACTATCAAATGCAAGCGATGGTTACAACAGTGGAGTAAGGAACTTTTCGGCCCAATTTATTTTCTATTCTGGTCGCTACTCCCGAAATTTGCCCGCTCATTACATTTGCGCCATCATACTTGCAGCATTGGCTTAGCATACGAGAGAGGTCAACGTTCTTTTCCGTAAGAGTATTTAATGTTAATTCCGTAAAAATGGTTGCATCAAGGTTTTCTCAGTAGTTGTAACTGCCAGCAACGACTCGTTGACGATTCCATCCTTAACGTAACGTATTGCTATTGCAATATTTTCGCGGTTATTTTTATTTCTCGTCCCATCTTCCATTACGTCAGATTCCTTAATACCTTTAACAATGGAACTTTGTACTGCTTGAACCTTTGCTTGAATTATTTGATTTTGAATTTCAGGTGAACGATATGTTGCATTTTGTGGTATTTGGTTGAGAGCCTCCTTCAAATTTGGATCTTCCATGCACGTGTATTCAAACAAATTCTGAAATAATCCTTGTTCTTTTTCTTCCTCCAAAATATAATTTTCACGCAAAGCTAACTCGTTGACAACTAGAAATTGTATTACTTCAATAATCGATTTCACGTAATACCTGTTTTTTTCTAATACTTTTTGATGTATCAACGTTTCAACACTGCTGGCTATTATAGATATTCTAGGTAATTTGTGTTGCTACATCGTCATGGCTTGTATATGAGAAATGGATTTTTCGTGTTTTGGAAAACGAGTTTTTGAATCAGTGGTATTTTTCCAATTTCTGAATCTTATGGAATTGTACGAAGACTGCTTGCTTCCATGGGATAAACATTGCTGGCAAGGATAGCAAAAAGCAGCATCTTTCTTTTCTTTATTTCATCATGTCATACTATGAACAAACAGTTTACTGAGCATATTATCTTAATTGATGGTATTTTTTTGAGGTAGCGCTGCCCCACTATCCCCCCCCCCCCCTTAGCTACGGTCCAGATAAAATATTACGTAATTACATAATTTTCCTCACCAAAATGTCTCTCTGAATCCGCCCCTGGTTATAGGTTTAGTTTTTGGTTTGTTTTTTTCTTTTTATTTAAAATTATACGATTATTAAATTTGACATCTGTATAAATATTTTAATTTACTGAGTGTCGCTTAAATTGAAAAAAAAAAAAAAGATACTGGTTGTAATCTGCTACTGTCATCCGACTGTTGTACTCCTTCATTTGCATTCTATTTGTGTAAGTCAGCCCTAATCAGCACATTAAGATATGTTTAAATAATTTTTAAATTTATAATGTATTTCTTTAATATGTCATATTTTTAAAATTCTGTCTTTTATTTTATGACGCTTTTTTTCGTTTTTGTTTGTGCGACTAACAAACTTTTTATTTTTTCCTTTTTTTTTCTTTTTTTAAGTATTATAATGTGGTCAACGGAATTACTTTATGCGGTATGTCGTGCGAGCTTTCCTTCGCTGAAAGTTACCGATATACATGTAAGAAGAAATCATTGTTTTATATAAAACGTTGCATTCTTCCTTATTTAACTTTTTTTGTTTTTTTTTATTATTTAATTCTTTTAATCCCTTTTAGACGTCTCTTTTTAGATAAAAGTGCGTTTTTTTGTATGGTTTAAGAGTTGACCAGCGTGTTACAATGTAACAACAATTAATATGCTATTTCTAAAATGACATTTTCTTATTTATTTACGTTACGTTGACGTTAATTTTAAAATAGCGTCTTCTTCATTCGTACGTTTTGTTGTTATTCAGATTTTAGTTCGTTCATTTATTGCTATTTTCTATATTTTGAATTAAAAACTAAACTTACAATTTTTAAATTTTAAATTATGACTTCGATAGAATTTTAAACTTATGATCAACTAAAGAAATACACTGTAAATTTAAAAATGATTTAAACATGAAATACTGTACATACCTTAATGTGCTGGATAGGGCTGACTTATATAAATAGAATGCAAATGAAGGAATATAACAATAGTCAGACGACAGTGGTAGATTACAACCAGTACTTTTTTCTTTTTAAAAAAAGTCAAAATATTTATACGGATGTCAAATTAAAATAATCATGTAATTTTAAATAAAAAGAAAAAACAAACCGAAAACTAAACCTACAACATGTGATTTTCATTAGAATTAACAAAAAAACTAAAAACTAAACTACAATTTTTAAATTTCAAATTACGATTTAATATTTTTATTTAATTTTCAATGAGTAAAAATAATGTATTAGTGTAAGTGACATCGATATTGAACCAGAAACAGAAGTGCCCACGGCAATCCTTTGTGTTAAAAATAGAAGGGTCGTGTTTAAATTCACACAGGTTCCGCACATTTGATGTCACTAACCACCGTGAATACACAATTCCCTTAGTATGAAAATTTATTATTTTATGGAACAAAAAATGAACTAAAATTTTTTATAAAATCAGATTAATGATCCAGCAATTTTATTGATAAAAAAAGAAAAAACATTAACGTTAACCAAAATATTATGACGATTGCTGCTTTAATCGGCAACGTTATATATACATATATATATATGTAATTATTTATTTTATTATTAACCTTATTATACTTTTATTCTCACGCAAAAAATAGTTTTGAATACTACTAAATATAACGTTCTGTACAGAAATGAACAACGATAAAGTAAGATTATAATCGAATTCTAGTAAGTCGTAAAATAAAGAATAAATCGTAAAAATAATATTTTATATTTGTTTCCTAACAAACATATAAAAACGAAACATTAAAACCGGATTTGCTGTACCTGACGAAACATAGTGCATACTAATAATAATTTAACTTAAAACTAATAACAAAAAGAATAATAATTTTAAAAACCGCGATTGGAGAAGTTAAAATAAATTTCTGAATGCAAATAAATAGTGGTAGCCCTAAAAAAGCACAAACATACAGATACGAATACAAATATAAGGAAGAAAATATGTTGAGAGTTCTTTTTTTTAACTGATTCGGATTTAGTCGTTTTAAATTGTTCGGGCTTATGGTCAACAATCTGTCTTCTAGTTTTTTCTGCTAAATTTTTTTGCGTAAACTCAAAAGTATCATATGACATTTTTTCACATTGTGTTAGCATATCATGATTACGATCAGATTTAAAGTTACATGCAGTGTCACATAACGTTTTACATTTTTCTCTTATTTGAATAGCTTGTTATTTGTAAAATAAATTGTGAGATTCGAGTACTTTAGAATGTAATATTGATTGTTCATTATTTGCAACGATATTTTCATTTGGTAAAGGTTTTGTCTCATTTAGTGCCGGATTAAGCAAACGCGGGGCTCGTATCAAATTCTATCGAGGGGCCCTTGATCTACTGAGTTCTTAAGTATAAAGTGGTAAAACAATAATTCAATACTCAATATGTTTATTTGCCATTTATAAGTTAAAAAATTATGTTAGTGTTTAATGGTAAAGTAGATTACAATAGGCCCTGTCGGCCTTTGACAAGTACAAAAAGCCAGAGTTTGCCCTGGAAATTTTTAGAATAATTTTGGTAAGAAATTAACATTTTCAAACGGACGATTAGTAACGACGAATTTTTATTATTTTTTAAACTTTTACAAAGTAACCTTTCTAAATTTAATGTGGGCAAATTTAGAGATAATACGATACGAATATCAATTTCTCTGAGCAAATAATATTCTATATTCATCAAAGAAAGATAATTCAGACGTTCTTGACTCGTCGTGTTGCACCTTAATTCATTTTTTATACGCTTCAATATCGGAAATGAACGTTCTCCACTGACTAAAGTCATTATGAGAGACAAATAAATGCGCAAAGCCATTTCTAAATTGGGAAAACATGATTCTAATGAATTTTCCATTAGGAATTTATAATATTGAATTTCCAGAGCTTCGTTTTTTGAATTGTCAATCGCGCTAGCCACATCTGTTTTCACTAGCTCGGAAAACTGCACTAATTCGTCATCTAGACTGTCTTCCAAATCATTTGCATAAGCACAGTGCTATAATTGGAGTTTTTTCCAAAATCTCTCCTGCTGTAATAGATTTTAACTGTTGAAATATTCCGAAAACACTACTAAGTTTTCGGTATGCTTTCATGCGTTTATCTAAAGCAGATAATGTGTTATCAATAATGACAACAAACATCTCAATTTCAAGCTGTTCACCAGGTGTTTCATTTTCAACAAATTCATTGCGTGTACTAGAACTGCTAAAATAGTCATACTTTGTGTTTCGCTTGCGTCGTCTTGAATTCTTTTGCTGATATTCATGACAGCCTGTCAGATCTTTGGCTTTTGCTTCAATATCTGAAAATGTGGATTGCATTGTTCGGATATATCCACATAATGATTCATAAAGGGCGTACCTTGTATTAAGGTCTATATTAGACGATTGCAGCGACACACTAGTCGCTTGCACACGCTCTCTAGGATACTATTTCATCATGATTGCCATTATTTCCGTTTCCAACTTAGTCATCTTTGAAACTAGTCCGTAAGCTTGATTACGACATTCTGCCTTTTGATCTATATGTTATGGCAAATGTCATCCAACACTTGCTTAATAATGGTAAAACCACATAAAAGTGCCTTCGTAGCATCAGCTCTGGTGGACCACCTAATATCCGACAACCTTTTCAAAATCAAAATTTTCGAAGTAAGAGCTTTCGTAAAAAGACCCTAACGATGTGTGTAGAAGCAGAAAAAAAATTATAAAGATTTTCAATAAAATCGAAAAAAAAATAATGCTTCTGTACAACAGTCTGTAACGCGCTTAGCAACTAAATTTAATGAATGTGCAAGACAGGGAATGTATTCTGCATACTTATTTATTTCTTTAATTTGTGCTTGCAGACAGCTGTATTTTCCGTTCATGTTGCTGGCATTATCATAGCTTTGTCCACGACAATCTCTGATATCAATGCCATTCTTACTTAAGAAATCTAGTAAACTTTGGGCAAGTTGTTCAGCAGTATAGCTTTCCATGTCTAAGAACCTAACAAATCTCTCAACTGGCCCAGATGGTAGAACATAGCGCACTATCAGAGTTAGTTGGTCTACATGTGATGTATCTGGAGTAGAATCTAATGGCACTGAATAGTACCTGAATCTCTTAATTTCGCAAATAATTTGATCCAGCATGCTTGATGCAATTAATTTGATAAATTCCTCGCATGTTGTTTTATATAAATGTAACGTGTGTCCTTTTCCTTTATGAGCATAAGTTTAAATATGTTGGGCCGTAAAAACGTCAAATTTGGAAAGTAATTCTAATAAACCTAAGTAATTCCCATTATGTATTGAACCAGTAATTTCACCACTACCCCGAAACGCAAGTCCTCGTTCGGCTAAAAACTTTATTACTGCAATAATTCGGTTTAAAAGAATCAGCTGATAATTTTGCTCAGTCTGAATTTGGCTCACAAGTTGAGAATCGACACACGCATTCTTATTTTTGCGATTTAACAGCGTAATTATAGCTTTTCTATGCGGAGTGCTCTTTTTTCATGCCTTTTCAACGAATTGTTCACATTCTTCCAGTCATCGAACTCATCTTTCGTAAACCGTGCTGACTGATTAATATTTGAATCTATAACTTTGCAAACAAAACATAAAAGTCGCTCTTTAGTTTCTGAATAGCACAACCAATTTCTGACGTGAGTTTTATTAGTAGGTTTATGTTTATAAGTGAAAAATGACTCTTGGCAAAATCGTGGACTAATTTCTTTTTCATACATTAATCTCTGTCAAAGTTTACCGATTTAGCGTCCTTGCCGGATAATGCGACGTTTGCACGCTGCCCGAGGAAGCCTGAGAAATTGTCACAAAATGTAGCCTGGAATTTTTATCATAATTATTATCATTACTTTTTAATTCAGACAGCGTGATCATATATTGTCATGGCGGCTGAATCTGTCTCAATATTCAACTTATTTTAATACCAAAATAGAACATGTTCTTTGAGAGCTCTTTTCGAAAAAAAAAACCTTTATCCTAGTTAAAAAAATATTTAGCTTATTTTAATACCATGATGGAACGTGTCGCAATCCTTTTTAGAAGTTTGAACCGAGCATACCGCAAATTATTTGTAAACGAAATTGGTAACGATCTTACTATGTCAGAATTACGAAATGGTTATGAGAAATTTAATTGCAGGAAATCTCTCATTAATTTTATAACTTACATAGGCTTATTACTAGAAAATATTTTTTTGGCATATGATTACTTAATTATAATACAAATAATGTGAACTGTAAGTCTTACAAATAAATAGACAATTTGCACATGTCAGACTTTTTGTACAGCCAATTATCAGGCCAATTAAAATTCTGTACATTTATACGAGCGACCTTTTTTAGAACTTGTGCGTTTACCTTATGAAATTATGACGTGTTTTATTTTTGCTAATGAAATATAATCGGCTACTGATTATCTGCAATGGATTGTCTTGGTTGGAAAAGGTGTAACGTTTCACGTTCTAGTGACATCAAGTAAATTCAATATACCACGACTTCATAAGTTTCACTCAAAAAATTACGCTCAGGCGGTGGCGGTCTGGATACGCGGGGCCTCCTTAGCGCGGGGCCCGTAGCGATTCTATGTAGTTAATCCGGCACTGGTTTCATTAACGGAAACAGGTAACACACCTGAATTATTTATTGAAAACAATGGGTTATTTGCATATGTATGAGATAAATTCTAAAATTCGTGTCCTGGCACATAAATGTTTACATGGTAGAGATATCTTGAAAAATTGTTACATGTACAAGTAGGAAGTTTACAAATTCACTTTGTAATATATATTTGGGTTTTCTTCACTTCGAACATCAAATAATTAATCTCCGTTGTTTTTTTAACATAGAACCTATATAAATATTTTGGGAAAGTCATATATCGAACATAAACCTGTTTTATAGATAGTACAGACTTTTCGTGAAGGAATTCAGGAATTTCAGCATCAATTTTCTTACAATTAATATTAAGTTTACCGTTCGTTCAATATGTGGAAAAATAAAGTAATCCTTAAAAATGGTCATAAGCTGTTGCATTAGAGTTGCCAGTTCAATAAAGAATTATTTAAACCCTCCCCTTTTAAGTCAAAAACAGCAAAAAAAAAAAAAAAAAAAAGAATGTTCATGTAAGTAATAGCCCGAGTAAAAAAGTAGAGGAAACCAGAACATATCTCAAACATATACACAAAGCACCACTTTATAGGAAAACAATAGCGGAGCTTACAACTTTATAATTAAGCCCTCGGGACGCTGAAAGCTCAAAAATTTTGAAAAAAATATCTTTTTTCGGGGCATGCGACGTATTGATAGAAAGATCGCGCTGTTCGTCAGGAACGAACCCGCATTTCATTTCCTTAACGAAACTTTCGAAGTTGGCGAAAAATTCAAAAAAATACACGAAAAATGACGTGTCCCCTTGCAACGCAAAAAATTAGATTTTTTTGTTTTGAATTTAGTATTATATAAATGTAAATTATAGTCATCTATTTACCTTAACGTACGGAATCCTCAGCGCATAAAATATCATGCTTGACTGAACTTGTTTACTGTTCGTCCGATTCGACTCACTTCTCCGCGTGTTTTGAGTACCTAGCTGCGTGAATTCACTGTTAGCGCATTTTTAAAATTAAAATAAATATAAACTTAAATTCTTATAAAGAAATAAATATTTGTTTAATAATATGTTCACTGTACAACAAATATTAACCAAACCTTTTAGTAGCCGACCTTTCGAATAAAAGAAAAATATTATTGAACAAAGAAGATCGTTCCCTCTTTTGTCTTTATTTTACACGGTATACAAAGACAAAATACGCACATATAAAACTTTTCAGGAATCTAATATTATGATAAAACTTTAGGGTTAAATATTGTTGGCCCTGCTTATTATTTTCCAAAGATATTAAATCACTATGAGGGTTCGTAATGGATTTAACAATTTAAATTCGTTATCAAAAGCCCTAACTAAACATGTGAGCATAGCGATTCCCATTTAACATCTTGTCGATTGTCAATTGAATTAAGAAAACAAAGCTGCATTAACTCTATTCATTAAATCACCAAAAAATGTCATCCGATCGGCTACATAATTCTAAAGTGCAAAAAGAAATAGAGAAATACTAAAAAAGGTTTGATCGATTGTACATTTTTTTTTCTGGGGGAACAGGAATTATTACCCTTTAGAGGTCACGATGAAAATGAATTTTCTTTGAGAAAAGGAAATTATATTGAGCATTTAACTGAATAGAACGGAGTTTAACTAGAAGTGAGAATAAGCGTACAATACTATAATCAGGTATATTCAGACGTACTCGAAGTGTGTTACATTGTCAGTAATAAAAAAAAGTATAATAAGGGAATAAAACAGTTAGTTTAAAATTTTTTCTAGAAATTTTGCATTTCTTCACGTTTTTACGTAGACAGAAATTTATCTAAATTTTTGCGATATATATTAGAATTTTTTCACGATTAATTTCGAAGCATTTCCTCTTCTGGTACACGACTGCAATCGGATTAGTAATTTCGACGCTACACCTGCCCATTATTTTCTATAATTTTAACAGTATCATTTCTCAAACTGTTTAAAGAATGACCATTTTCCGGCAAAGGTACTTTAAAAATAGACGAATGAAATATAAATTAAAAACTAAAAGCCGGACAACATTCTATTTCAAACTCAACCGCCAATAAATGTATCGCCATGGGCGTCGCCAGCGGGGGGCAGGGAGGGGCAGCTGCCCCCTCCCCATGGAAACTTGTTAATCAACTGGTATTGATGAATATTCATAGGCGCGTAATCACGGACAATTTGGAAAACTTATGTTTTAATTAAGATTTTATTCTTGTTTAATAAAATATTAAGCCTTTACAACTTATAAATTTTATTTTTCCGATAACTCATATCCTTTTTCTATCATCTTGCCCCCCTCCCCCCGGCGGCTGGCAACCCATCTTGCCCCTCCCTGGCTCATCGGCTGGCGACGCCCTTGTGTATCGCGTAAAGGTAATTCTCTGAACTGACGAGGAAACGGATAACTTTCAACGGTTCCGCAGTAGTCATCGCCGATTTTAGTCTTTCTTAAATGCACACCATCTTGACAATATCAAAATACAGTTTTCCCGCCTCGGTATTTTCGACGATCAAACGATTTTCTTCCGATAATTGAAAAGAAAATTAAATTATTAATCGACAATACGTCGTTATGCCGCCAGTTTTTTTTGTTTTTTTTGTTGTTTTTTTTTATCGCGTGCGATTAAGAGCGATCAATGTTTTTTTTTTTTTTATTTTTTTTTGATTGTAGAATCCCACCGGACAAGTGAATACTATTAAAACCAACTCTTATACATTGAAACAACAAACGCACATAAATTCCCGCAACATGCAATGTCGGCTAGAACTGAACTTGTAGTCATGGTGTAGTTTACAAATAACTTGATAAAACTGGTTACGTCAAGATGCCTCTATCAGTATAGAGTGTATGACAGTAGCGGAACCAGAAAATTACCCGCGCATATGTAATCTCATTTATTGCGCATACACAAAAAAAAACATGCATTTATTATTTATTTACCTGTTTAAAGTTGCAATTACATCGTAATAAATTATTTTTCCCCTAATAAAAGTTGCAAAGTGTAAGCACAGAACAAGATACTATGCATAAATTCAAAATATTAATTAATAATTACGTCGATAGTGGAGAATATGTTACAAATATTATCCGAATTTTATGAACTTACACTGAAAAACAAAAAAGAATACTGTAATAAAATTTTGATTTGTAAAAATTGATTGTTAAGATTTATAATTTTAAATTACCAGCTCGCCGCCATCGGTTATTAATTAATTAAGAAAACTAAGAAATTATTAATAATAAAAGAAACAAAAAACAGAATCTAGGTTGCAACTTGACGGTATTCGTAATTATTTAACGATCTCCTTTTAGTGCCAATATTTAGAATACAACAAAATTTTGGCTATACTTTCATTCTTAAAAAGACGACATTACACAGAATTACAAGTTCTCGTGATTTTATTTATGTAATTAAAGTTTAAAATACACTATTTAAAACGCGAACATGAAATCGAGAATGTGTTGCGGAGGAAACACGAAAGCAATGTGTTGTTACATTTATATCAGAGAATGGATGTAACATTTACGATGGTCGGGAAAGCACTGTCTCACATACAAACGTTTCACAAATTTTATGAAACTCGCTTAAATAACGTAAAATGACTTACGGAAATCAGTATGCAGTCTGTCCAACGAAAGAAGTCCGTTCGTAAAATAATCGAAGCACGCTGAAATTCAGGGGTTCTCACATTAACATACGAATCCAGCGCCTATTAGTTATAACACTCGCTATGTGTTAAATTGTATATCTGTCTGCTTAAGACAATAAGTATTCCCGAGTATGTCAGTATGTTTTAAAACCACTTGTAAAGTAAAACAGAACATGTCATTAGCTGTAAGCAAACATAAAAATGTATGCGCCATTCTTTTGGATTATTAACAAAACATATCTCGTATTCGTATAACATGAGAGTGGTCTATTTTTTTTTTTTTTTTTGGTCTTTAATAAAATTGTAAATTGTTATTTTTGACGTTTCTGAAAATATCATTACTTTTTTTCCGCTATTGTAATAGTTTGATTTTTGTTCATTTGAAAATATTCGTATTTTTATGATATTTATGTAACAATTTGTAAGCTTACTTTCTGATTTAAGCAATAAAAATGACTTGATCATCGTTAAAGGTTCAAAAATAAATGCCTTTAGATCTCGCCAAATGATGTTATTTTAATTTTTTAAAAAAATGCTTCTTTTTTCTTAGTTGTGCTAAATTTGCTTTCTCATAGTCGTCTCTTCAAAAGACTTCATGTCGGTTATTCTGATGATCTAACCCGCTTTTTCAATCCATCTTCACGGTTGTACTTTTATTCTTTTCTTATTTTACTCTTTTATTCTTCCTTGTGTGTAAACAATTACACGACGCTTCGTCTCTCTCGGCTAAATAGGAGTGGTTTTATACTTTTCTAAATGTGCATGTAGAGGTACATTTAGAATTATTTTTGTAAATTAAATTCGTTCGTACACTATCGCACCTACGAATGGAATGGGTAGACATTTTTCCAAGGGGGTACCGTTGGTCTTTGTTTAGACGGCAAGGTTTTTTTTAGTCTGCAACAGGTAATGGATAACGTTGCGTGTGTAGAATGTCGACGCCGGTCTTTTGTGTGCATTTTTGTCGCGTATGTGTACAGGAAAACGTGTTAGTTAGTTTCCCGATGTATTTTTATTTTCATATTAAAGTTTTCATTTAAATTCAAGTTTTGTAATTAAGTTTTAGTGATCCGACGTCATTATGTTTATTCGAGGATTCACTAAAGTTGCTTGTGTCGAGAATTGTGTATTTTTAAGCAGTCAGAAAATAGTCCAAATATCACCACGCGTACACCATGTCCGCACGAATTAAATATTCTCAAGAATTTTTTTTTTCTTTTTTTTTATTATTTATGCATGTGCTTTACATTCAAGGATCTCGCCAAGCCATGCAGCTTGTCGGCGGGGGTCTTGTAAATTAACACATATCTCTATTCTTTATTAGTTAATATATATATATATATATAATAAATACTATACTAACGAATCGGAAACATACACAGTTATCAGCGTATCTTATAATCACCTTACGGACTGGCTTTTTAGGGGGCACCGGGAAAATTCAGTGGTAAAAGGGCGCTTTACAGCAAAGGGGCGGAGGCGGTGATAAAATTTTGAGAAAATTAGGGCGCAAAAGATAAATTAAATGCTTGGGCGTACCGGGAAAACGTCAGTTTGCCCGCTTAACCAGTTCGTCAGTGCTTGTAATATACATATATGAACTTTGACCCATACCAATAAACTATTCTCATTTACATTCTCAGCATATAATTAAAATTTTTTTTTTTTGAATATTAACTAGTACGATCTTAACGACTAACGTTAAATAAATACTACATATATTAAAATGTACTTAATACTAGACAGAATGTATCTTCTAGACCAAGTAAAACTTGAGCGGGGACATTAGATCCATTGATCAAAGCCCCAAAAATTATTTGCAATATTTACATTAACTACAAGACACCAAGTCTTGCGGTTTATAACGCTTAAGGCGTCGTACGTGATATTCGGTGTCGAGAAGTTGCAGTGCCTCAACGTTGATGTGTTGATGTAGGCGCTTCTCGTGTTGTTCTGCGAAATCCTTGATGACTTCGTTGACGAATTTCACCTGGAGATCGTTATGTATATCGTCGTTCCGTGAGTATCTGTACGCGTTTACGATAGCACGTAGAATGATGCTCTGACGAGCTTGTATCTTGTCTCGATTTGATTTCTTTGTACAGCCCCACAGAGCAAGACCGTACATCCAAATCGGCTTAATTATTTGATTGTAGAGTAGGCGTTTACAAGTTACGTCGAGAATAGATTGACGCCCAATCAGCCAGTATAACTTGGAAACCTTGTATTTCATTTGCTTAGCTTTCAATATGGGGATTCCACGTTAGACGAGAGTCTAAGTAGATTCCAAGATATTTGGCACAGTCTGTTTGTGGTACTTTGACTGTGCCTATAGATGCTTGATGGAAAGAATCAGCGTGTCTTAATGTGTATAACACGTGTTGGGATTATAAAGATAATTTTCTCATTCCAATGTATTCTCCCTTTCTCTACTACATATCGTTATTTGATGACTTAGCCTAAACTCGATGAGGGTTAACTGTGATTAATTATTTCATTTTTGGACTATTTTTTTGTGAGTCATTTTTTAAATTCGAATTTAGTTCGTTTTTCCATTTCCCAGTAAACGTTTAATAACCCATTGCATAGTATGTTTAAATGTTTATTTCTAAGTTATCTCCGTGTTTGTAGAGGTTACTTATTTTACCGTTTTTACAAAGTTGCATTTTTCTACATAGCCTTGCTGATCTCTTTTTTCTATTTTTATTTTTTTGTTTATCCACTCCAATATACTTAAGTAGTGCATATGAGATTTAGTAGGGGTTCAAGTGTACTTTCGTAATATGTCAGTTCCCCTTCAATATTCGTAGACTTCCTATAACATGATAATTTGTAAACATTTTTTTTTTTTTGAAGATAGTTTATGTGTTTCAAGTTAGTTTTATTTGCTTTCCCCCGAGCTATTGTCGTATAGTTTATGTGCAACCGGCATAAGGCATAGTATATCTATCATCAATTTTCTTTTTGTGATTTTATGTGCTTTTTTAGTCTATATAATGTGATGAAATATATCGCATAATAGTTACTCCCATTCAATTATTTCGCAATAATAAACTCAGCCTTATTCGTGTCGACGGCAGAAATATTACTTTTTAAATTATGCACATTACAAAAGTATTTAAATGACTTAAAGTTTTCGGGTCAAAGTGAACCAGCAATAGTATTCATAGTACAATTTCGTAACTTTATAATAGCGATAATACATATAGTAGAGAATGAGACTGAAATATATCGATGATAAGGAAAACATTAGAAGATCAGCGCAGTTGTGAAGGAATTATTCTACACTCACTTATCAAAATGAAATTTTTTTACGCATAGATACACATGTATTGGGTCGGGATTGATGAAAATACAGAGCGGGTGCGTCAAGAAATGCGAAGATTGTCCGTTAGTTGCTAACAATCTGAGAAAAGCGAAACCATCTGAAGCAGTGTAACCGACGGCCCGCTAACCACGGGTGGTCCCAGGAAGTATCTAAAGTGGTCCGCGAAGACATCCCGAAAATATTAACTAATTGTAGTAAGTGACAAGGAGTCGACACAACGACACGAGTCGCGCTACAAGCGCGAACCAGTCAAGTAGCGGGCAGAGTCACCGCCGCGGTGAGATGCGCGGGTGCGGGGTTGTGCGTGGCATGTGTAACGAGCAGCCCCCATGTTTGACTCGGTTTGATCCGTTCACTTTTGGTTTTAATTAAGTTAGACTAGTCCAATTCTGTGCCCGTTGTATTAAGTGTTTGCTTATTTTCAAAGTTCTACAGCAAAATGCGAATATCGTCGGTCTACGAAGGTCTTTTATAGTATAATCAACTACTTCAGATTTTAATGCGTAAGTAAAATAAACCTCGTCTATTTTGCTTATGTCGCATGTTAATTCTCTAAATAGGTACTGTGATATGTCACGTTTAACATTTTACTTTATTGCGTCACATTGTGAAATCTGCTAGGTTTCTTTTTAATTGCGATTTTCTTTGTACGCCAGTTCCAGGGGTTTGTCATTAAAATCAGGTATGTTTTATCCATATTTTTTCTGTGACCACTTTCAAGTACTAATGTACATTGTACATAGGTTGTACTATAAATAGATGGGAGTAATATAATTATTTTGTTTTTAGAAAAATGCCACACCGAAACGAATGTATGACGGCGATTGTATTAAACTGGGCTTTACTTCGATAGAAATAAATGCGGAGCCTAGACCTGAATGCGTACTATACCCAGCTGTTCTTACCAATGATGCTTTAAAACCGGAAAAGTTGAAACGTCATTTAAAGACCGTACATCCGAATTATTGTTCGAAGGCAAACTAATAAATCTCAAAAAAAATGAAATTTGCACCCAGTGTAACAAGTTATGCAACATCTGAAAAGCATTATCAAGATTGATTGCCAAATCCGAAAAAAGCACACACAATCGGTGAATCTCTAATAACGCTTTGTATGCTTAAAGTTACAGTTTTTAGAGCAGGAAGCTCAAAAGAAAATTCGTAAAGTACCACTTTCAAACGACACAGTGAAGTCGCATTTCCAAAAAATAATGTCAAATGATATTAAAGAACAAGCTATTGACAAAATAAAATGCAGTCCTTATTTTGCGCTACAATATGACGAGTGTACCGAAGTTTCAAAACTTTTAAAGAGGAGTTACTACTTTTTCAAGAACTGGAAACGACACGTCTCAAGATGTAGATGTTATGGGTGTAATAAGTCAATATTTTGAGAAACATGGACTTGCGTAGCAACAGCTGGCCGGGCTTTGTACGGACTGCGCTCTTGCTATGCTTGGTTCCCACTCTGGTCTTGCAGCATGGATAAAGAACCCATCTGCAATTATGACACATTATTCATCGTCAGCATTGGCTGTCAAAACGCTCCTGGAAACAAAAAGTTGCTGGATCAGTTCCGTGAGTCCAGATTTCAAATAGGTTTTGCTTATTTGGTCGATTATTTCACGTAACTAAATAAATTGAACCTTCAACTGCAAGCATTAGGGAATTAGAAGTTGCAAGGTGCGAACAGTATATTTGCATGTGAAAATAAAATCAGTGCATTTATCGCTAAAATCGAGCTATGAATCAACAAGATCGAAAGAGAAAACTTTTTTGCGTTTGATACTTCTTCTTCTTCGGGTCCCGACCGTTCTCGATCGTAGGTGAACTTATGAAAAAAATTCTTTCGTGTGCAAAGTGGAATAATTGTTCGGTATTTATCCTCGACCATGCCTTGATATTGCACATTCACGAGCGCCTCCTTCGTCCGACCTTCCTCTTGCCCGATATTTTTCCCAATATATTATCTGCAACAGTGAGCATTTTGATCCACGCATAAAATGGAAAAAATATTTCCTCTTCCTGTCTTTTATGATGCTAATTAGTTCCATATCCTTATTTCCCATTGTCTGCAGCACTTCCTGATTCGTCTTCTTTGCTGTCCACGGGATTCTTAGGATCCTTCGATAGCACCACATTTCGAAAGCTGCCAAGCGATTCATATTGCTTTTCTTGAAGGTCCAACATTCGCATCCATATATCATATACGAAGTTCTAAATTTAAATCGTGTGTTGTGAGTGTTCTTATCATATTGTTGAAGACCTTTCTTCCTTGTTCAATTCTGCGCCTAAATTCGTCATCATCGATACCTTTATTATTCACTTGAGTACCGAGGTACTTTTAACTTTTTGTACGTTTTCTATTACTCCGCCGCGAATAGCAGCATTTGGAACTGTCTCTTCTGTCTGAGAAACAACCATTATTTTAGTCTTTCTTGCGTTCAATAAGATTCCATATGTGCAGCTGACATTTTCAACTCTTTGAAGAAGTGCTTTAAGATCTTGTAAACTTTCTGCAATGAGCACTGTGTCTTCGACATATCGTATATTGTTAATTTTAACTCCTCCTATTTTAATGCCTTTTTCAGAGCTTTCCAAGGCTTCTTTAAAAATCTGTTCAGCATAAATGTTAAATAAGGTAGGAGACAGAACACATACCTGTCTGACTCCTCGTTTTATAGCCACTGGGTTAGTAGTGTATTTATTTTCATGGGATATTTATACTGAATCGAATTATTGACGGACGACAGTGTGCTGCTGAGATTAAAAGAAAAATACAAAAGAACATGATACTCCATTTGAAAAACTTAAAAAAGTGAATTCAATCGCTATTTTCCTGACTGTGAGGACGAAAGTATTTGGAAAGTGGTCCACAATCCTTTTATTGTCAACGTTTCTGAAGTGCTTGATGAAGAAGTGATCGAAATGCAACACAATGTCACTTGAAAGATATATTCGAGGTGGGAATTAATCTTGAAAATTTTTGGGGCCAATAGGCAATTTCTTTCCTAAAGATTCGAGAAATTGCTATACGTTACCAAACTTTGTTTTCATTGACATATCTATGCGAGCCGGGGTTCTCAGCGCTTCTGATAATTAAAAACAAATATCGAAATCGGTTGGATATCAGTGTTGACATGCGTTTTTCATTGACTATCACTGAACCAAGGATTCAGTAGTAAAGAGTATGCACGCACAAAAATCACATTAAAATAATATACTTGCCTCTATAATGTAGAATTTTCTTTAAAAAAAAATTAAATTTAAAATACTGTTGGCTTTGAACAATTTTATGCGTGCTCGTATTTACAGATAGATAGAAAAAATCCCCTTATTTATTTACATGTACTGTATTACCTACAAATAGTTGGTGGTCCATGGCAAGACAGAAATTTTATTAAATGGTCGTCCTTCATCACTTAAAGGTTAAGAACCACTATCTGTAAGAACTAGTGTATAATTTCTAGTAGATAC
Organism: Icerya purchasi; assembly: GCA_039619475.1. Classification (NCBI taxonomy): domain Eukaryota; kingdom Metazoa; phylum Arthropoda; class Insecta; order Hemiptera; family Monophlebidae; genus Icerya; species Icerya purchasi. The sequence continues at coordinate 570,457,040 of CM077115.1, forward strand.
GTTTAAATTATGTAAGACCTGCCTAAAGTCATACATTTTTAATTGTAATAGGCGCACAAATAACCAGAAGTAATGCAATAAAGCATTTAGAAGAAATATTCTTTTTTTTTTTTTATGGATTACCATAAGTATTTTTTTCTGATAATGAAACTATCTTTGAGAGTTAGTAATTTATTATATTCTACAACTCTAAGAGCAGTCAACAAAGATTTTTGGCTTCCGGACACTCCGAGTGACAAATGAATTAATTTTTCTCAATTCTGAATATTGCCGGAATAAATAGTCAAATAATATACGAAGAAAATACTATACTTATTATTACGACGAATGTTCTTGAAAGAAATTGCTCTGCTGTAACCAGACCACATATAATTAGAAGATCCGACGTAAACACTTTGTAGAAACAGCTGAGAAACCAAATCGAACATCAAAATATATTCTCAGGTAGAGAAAGTATAGTATGTCCGTCCAAGAAAAATAAAAGGACCAAGAAAGGGTGCAATAGATGCGCAAAGTTACTGTTGCAACAAACATTGTATACGTGTCAGGACAGTTTTGCTGAAATACATGTCGTAGATGATAAAAAGTGTTTAATTTTGCTATTAAGTTTAATTTTTCTCTTTTTTATGTAGGTTAAGATGAAGATGTTAAAATTCAAGAAATTTTACCTTACATTTCCAAAAGCATTTTTTTTTTCTTTCTAATACTAAATAAAAAATTGTAATAAATGTTACTTTTTCTAATAGTTTATGTGTTTTATTCAAAATCATTGTAAATTTATTTAACTATTATTTGCAAAAAAAAATCATTTTAAGTATGGGCGGCAAAATGCTTCCCACGCGATCACTCACGTTTCACAGAAAGGCGCGACTACTCTAAACTGAAACTATTTTTACTTATTCATGAATCAGGGGTGGTCTGGAAACTCAAAACCGCCTAAAAGTGAAACAGCAAAACCATGAAAAGCAGAAATGGTTGGAACCCCACATAGACGGTGATACAAATGCATAGACGACCAGCATACTCGGATGATTCGTAAGCGCTGCTTTGCGATGTATATGTTCGTTAAGCAAATAAAACATATGGAATCGATTTTTATTTTCGTTTTACAGGTTTATTATGGTTGTATATAAAACTATTATATCAATGTTTGTAACCGAATGGTATAAATAAAATTTATAATAAAAGCTTTCTTTTCTTATGTATTATAAATAATAAATGTGTAGTACAAGGGTTATCCGGAAAGTAGTACCCGTTTTGAAATATAAAAAAATATAGTACACATTAACAAATATTAACGTTTTATTTGTAAAGAACATATTATACCTTGAACTACTTTCCCACATAGTCACTTTGACGAGTTTTCGTATCCCAGCTTCAAATTCCAACGTCGCCAGTGTATTGAGATACTTAGTGTCACAACTTCTTTTAGTTCTTCGTCACTTTCAAATTTCTTTCCTGCCAAAAAGTTCTTGAGTTTTGTAAACAGATAATAATCTTAAGGAGCCAAGTATACAGGGTGGATGGTTGAAAGTTTCCTCCCATTTGAATTGTTGCACGTGTTGTTGTGCTATCGAAGCCGTATGAGGCCGGGCATTGTCGTGAGGGAGAATGATACCACTAGACAACAGACCTCGCCGTCGATTTATCCATAACATTGTCTCCATACACCTCCTTCAATTGACAACAAATGTCGCAAGGTCGCACATTTCTTGCGTTGAGAAATCTAATCACAGCCCTAACTTCACAACTGACGGCGTTCTCTATTTTTTTGAACATTAAAAACACTCACAGAAACAACATAGTTAATGCCAGTGCACTCAGGTAGCTGAAATACAACCGAACGTGTTAGTAGCTGTCTGGCGGTTACTCTACTCGCCAATGTGCATAGAGCAAAAGGATACTACTTTCCCGATGACCCTCGTGAGTTATTCACTAAATAAAACTTCAATCGCCACCAAATTCATTCAATTTTACCTAAATGAAAGATTTCCAAATCAATCATAAATCAGCAAACTATTTCAGCATAGTGCAAATATGAATTGTATCAATTGCTTTCTCCGCTACTACCCCTTTCAACTCTCTCCGATTATTTATTTATTCACGCGTCTAAGTTTTTTTTTGTTTTTTTTTTCTAAACAGGCACGCGCTTTATCTGCTGCACCTTCTAAATTTAAAAAAAAAAAAAATCCTGAAACTATTTCGTCGGCCATTAACACAAGAGTAAACTTCGTTTATTATTGATTTGTTTGTGTAGATTATTATATAAACTTATATTTCTGTATGCGTTATATCATCGGCGGGGTCTTTTATTATTGAGAGAATACACGGGACATTTCTATTATTGGCGAGAATTAATTATGCTACGCACATTCATGCAACGTGCACAGAGGCGATCGTGAAATATGCTGTTAACGTTTTAAATGTAAACATGCATGTAGATGAATTCTAAAGATGCGGTGAACTTGTTAAACTTGTACTACGGAAAGGAACGTGAAATTATTTCAAGACGCAACAACGAAAACACATATTCGACGAATATATTAACATATTACTCGCGGATAAAAACTTCACGAAAAGAACAGGTAAATGTTAATTACTTTACCTGTGAGAGCTGGAAAAGACCCACCAAGGAGTCTCGATTGCGTAAAGGAAATTTACAAGTAGAAAGTGTAAAAATCGAAGAAAAAAAAAAAAAAAGGGAAAAAGTGGTATTCAAACGGTAACACTTACTCGACGCACAAGGTGCTTCTGAAACGGAATACCGCCTTATTACACTCCACTCATTTTTGATTATCCAATGGCATACAAATACGTTTGAAATTTGTACGCATACCGTGTTTTCTTGTAATATTGACAAAATTATGCAATTTTTGTTAAATATACTTTTCGATGTAAACAAATATTTAAGAGTATGATAATTTTATAAATAAAAAATTATTTAAAAAATATTTACTCTTGCTTCTGGTTACAAAAAAAAAAAAATTATTTCGATACTGGGATACTTTTATTCGTTTTTTTCTAAAATAAAAATTGGCTTTGGATTTTCCGACTTAGCTCAAGTTCCGATTATTTGACATACTGATTTTCTATGTATATTTTTTTAATTTTCTAGCTTCAAAACGAATTTTTACCGCTTTATAAAACGTCAATTGAAATTTTTCTTTACTTACAAATTATTTTTAGGAAGATGTTTCGCTTTCATGTATTTTAATGTTAACTCTGTATTATCACTAACATCAACGTGTCAACCTTGACGATTTTATTTTTCGCTTCGAAAAACAAGACTTAATTAATTTTTAAAACATTCAAATACTTTGGTAAAATTCTACGAAGCCGATGTGAAATTTCATTTTACAGCAGATCTTTTCTTTTTTTTTTCTTTTTTTTTTCTTTTTTTTTTTTTTATATAGTTAATAGAATAATTTAAGTAAACTGAGTAATATTATTTGCGACCGTAAGCCCGATAAATTTTTGTATGAGGGAAATTAATAATAGCTGCATATTTAAACGTAAAATTGCGCGTATTACCGTGTATTAAACGCCTTTCAGAAAATTCATAAAATTCGATTAAGCGCCAAGAATCGAAAAAACATGAAGAATATATCGAATTTAAAACGACTTAAAAAATCTTAACTGGCCACTCGATATTAATTCTGGAATTTAAAATAAATAAAAAATAACTGGCTCCGTATAAACAAAAAAAAAAAAATCTGAACATTCCGATAACAACTAATTTAACGGATTCGGGAGGCAACGAAAGAAGTTCTCGTAAATGATGGTAAAGAAGCCCAAAATAAATCTGGAACACATAACTGATATTATAGCGTGGACCAATTCAAAGTGTGCCGAAAACTTCAAGATATGAAACAAAAAAAAAATTATTTTTATTTTTATTAGTTTAAATTGGAACTTCGATAAACAAAACTAAAACTATTTATTCGGATTATTACTATCATTTTTACTGCCGAAATCAAATGAGATTTTATTTCAGTCGCAAAATCGTGTACCGTTACTTAAGATTTCCGTAATTATACGACATTCAAAAAAAGAAAAATTCCTTTTTTTAATAAATTCGATAACCTAGTTTCTTCAGTATACCATTCATGTAATATGCAAACGTCAGTGAAATCATCAAAATTGAAATTTTTAAGAAACTCGGTTCCGACAAACTTTCATCTGTTCCACTATTAATCGGCTGAACTGCTACGGAAGTTTATGCTCATTTTATGTAAATTAAAAAAAAATCAATATTCCGTACGATCGAAATCCTCTTTGACATAATGTACCGTATATGCGCTAATGATTATATTCTCGGTTAAGGATTATCGTAATTTGTATTATTTCAAAACTTTTTAACACTGTAAAATACTCGACGAAGGAATTCAAGCTGAAAACGGTAGCAATTGAAAGGGAAGACGTAGGTATTGAAAGAAATCCGGTGCGCATAGCTGAAACATAGAGAAGGGGTAATGTGAAAAAAATAATTTATACCGGAACAAGGAAGTAACAAATATAGAGGGAGAAATAACAAACAAAAATGAATATGAACATGATAAAGTCAGAAGTAAGGGCTGCGATAAAGAAATTGAAAAGAGGAAAAAATGGCGGCGATAATGGAATATTAGCAGAAGCGCTGAAAGAAATAGTAGATGACAACGGAGTGAATGTGATATGCATAGAATATGTAAAGAAATATGGAATACAAGGAATTGGCCGGCAGATTAGATCGACTTTTATACCGATATTTAAAAACAGATCACTAATAAACTGTAACAATTACAGAACCATAAGTCGCTTACCTAGTCTGAAATAATTGAGTACCAGAGAATTATCTGGGAAAGTAAAGGCGGATAGTCCAAAAGTCGAAAGTAACTGGCTCTCCTGTATTCTCATCAGATCCTTTAGGTCCTTAAGTACCATTATGAAAAGCTTAACTCCACAATCCACGATACTCTACCATATGATATAAGGGACTTACTTTACTAACGCGTATAACGCATGCTAGTACAATCGTGCTTACTATTAATGAAAGGCTTAAGCACAACTACTGCAGATATCGAAAGAACAGGCTGGATTCGTGTGCCAGGACGAGGAACCAGGGATCAAATTCGGAACATCCGACAAAGTATAGCAAAAACGTGAGAATTTCAACTCGAAACATATTTATGTTTCGTAGACTTTTATGAGGCGTTCGATTTCATAAAATGAGAGAAAATAGGAACACCAGAACATGCGATGATAGAGATCATTAAAAACCGGTATAAGAATAACATAAGAGCAGTAAGAGTCAACAATATCAATTCGCAACCTTTTAAACTTGAAGCAGGAGTTAGACGGGGATGTATAATTGTATCGTACATACTATTCAGTATACTTGTATGAATACGTGATGCAAGGAATACTTGAGCATTGGGAAGGAGGAATAACAATAGGAGGACATAAGATTAATAAGATTAACAATCTTCGTTAGGCGGACGATATATATAGTATTGTTAGCATGATCTAAAGAAAATTAGTAGATTTTATAAATAAACTGAAGACCATAAGTGAAAACTACCGTACTAGAAAGTGAATCAGGCGAAGACAAAGGTTATAATTGACAGAGCCAAAAGGAATCAGTCGCAAACCAAAGAAATTGCGGGCTATGAAGTAATAAGCGAGTTTAATTACATCGGATCAGTAATTACAAATACAGGGGGGTGTGAAAAATAAATCCGCAGACGTCTTGCAATAGCAGGAGTTGCAACAATGAAACTGAAGAAAATACGGAAGGACACGAATATAACGAAAAACACTAAACCAGCTGATGCACTGATCTTACCAACTGCAACATTTACATCGGAAATGGCAAAAAAGTAGATAAAAATCAAATAAATGCCTTTGAGATGGGAATATATAGAAAAATGCTCCCGATACTATATACAGTCCGCCGAACTAACAAATTCGTTCTGGACGAACTGAAGATCGATAATAGTGAAGGTATAATAAGATATTTCGGTCACATAGCGATGACAACAAACGCAATGGAAAGAACGATTATACAAGACAAGGTGCAGAGGGAAAGCGATGTCCGATACGATGGGTTGATCAAGTAAAAGCAATAACGGTGCGTCGAAAGCATTCCATCCGGCAATGGACAAATGGAAGAAAATCGTAAAAGCAACGTGATGTCACCACGTCCTTACGTAGAACAGTGGACTTGATGATGATGATGATGATATAATACTTATACTACAACAAATTACTGTGTTTTTTATGCATTATTCCTAGATTACTTTAAAATATATAAAAATAACAATAAGCGCATATCAACGAGCTGGCCATCTTATTTTCCGCAAAAAGTTTTTATAAGAACTGGAATTTCGTCACCCCCACCCACCCACTGGGGGGAGAGGATAAAAAAATATTTTTTTTTGGACTTTCTAGTAACAACGGGAGCCGAAATTTGATGTTATAATATGGGATATATACAGACATATATTTAAAACTTCTTTTTATACATATACGTGTTTAAGAATGTGGATTAAGTTATTCGAGTTCAAAAATTTAACCAGCACTAGAGAAAACATTCTTCTTTAGTGTTTTTTAATCAAAAATTTGGGCGTGGGGGAGGTAAATTAACTGGTTATTGTAGAATAGCCCTTTATTCAATGGCGCAACAACGGACGGTCTAAGAATGCCAGGGCATACACTCAATTGTGATGGGCACCTCCCAGCGAAGACTAATGTTTTAACATATATTAACTCTATGCAACCAAATTACCGTAAGATCATATTTGGAAAGTTTAGTATAAAATCCAATGAAAATTGAACAATTATGTAAACTGATTAAATAATAAGTACATTTAAAACTGCGCTGGTGTTACATTTATAATTTTGGAAAAAAAGTTGTCTTCTATTTTATTCTTTTAGTCATCGATAGACATCCGAGTAGCCACTTACAATTTCACGTTGTTGCGTCTCTGCTTTTATCTTGGGAAAAATATTTTGCCTCCTGTTGTATATTTCGTGAACTTTCAAATTCCATATTCCCCGCATGTTATTAATGTGTTTTCCTTTTTTGAAATTTTTGTTGTCCAGAGTAATTAGTATTTAAGTTTATATATTAAACCGTTCTAGGATTTTTGAATTTTATTTACTTTTTACGTGATTTCTGAACCATTTTAATAGGAGTATTCAGCACATTATGTTTTTCTTCGCCGATTTTTCAAAATTTTCCGACTTTTTTTTTTGTAAAGTTGTTCATAATTAATTGCTCGACTTCCCGCTGGGTTTCAGGGTTTTCGGCTGATTTTAAATTTCGCCAGGAAAACATCCAACAACTTCAAAAAAATAAATTAAAAAAAAAAAAGATCAGCCCCTACCTGTATCTTTTGGTTCCAATGCATTTTAACGGTTTTTCTATGAAAAAATAAAAAAAAAAAGCAAAAAGCCAACAATTGTTGTAGTGTAGTTGGTTATGCACTGGTGTTTCGTTCGTGCAGAACTTGGTTCGAATCTCGCGTATTGCCAAGATATAAATTCCTCTTAATACTCATAGTTGAGCTCAAAAAAATAAATGAATAAAAAATAATAATTTTTCGTTTACTACCGGTAGTAAGCTCTTTTTCTTTTTTTTTTTTTTTATGGGTACGCTAACGAAGAGCAACAGTCCAATCAACCAAGGAATCTAAGTAATAGCTCAAAAAGAGCATAAGATATTTTAATCTGGTGCAAATTTGATTGAATGAAATAAGCTAGAATAGGAACAACTGACAAGAAAGGAAATGAGAGAACATAAGAGTGTCATTGTATGGAGTAGGAAGACCAAGATGCATAAGCTGAGAATAGAAGAGAGAAGGTTCTGAAGAAAGTGAGGAACATTCGAAGAAGACATGATTGCTACGTAAGCTATTCTTTGATTTATTGGTATTTGCAATATGCGAGACGACGCGATTGAAATCTCACGCGAAATGTGAATAGGCAATTATGCAGTTCTACTACATGACAGTTTAGTTTTCAAATTTCGTTTTAAAGATCGCTCATTTTAAGGAAGCACATGACCGAAAATACAGCCACACCCAATATTACCCATCTGTCATAAAACAAAATAGGATGTGAAAAATATACAAATTAGACGGCAACCATCACATTATATGCTACTACTAAAGTGTTTTTTTTTTTTTATGTCAAAAACAAATTTATATTAATAGTCTCTTTTTTTTTTAAATATTCTTATGAAATGAGTTGGGAAGGTAATTTACTTTTACTCCTTACTCCATCGAGATTTTATTTTTTTTCCCTCTTGGGCACATCTATAGCGGATCGTAGCCCAGAAACGATACGAGGGAGAAGAACCAGGTATAGACTCGGTGAGATATTGATAAAATAAAAGAACCAAGGATCGGAACCATGGAGATCAACGAGAATGATAAGATATAAGAGGCACAATAAGGATTGGGAAGCTTAAGTAACGGAGACGTTCGTTCAAGAAGGATGTACATTTGAAATAGATGTGGTTAAGATCGCTGACGGCAAGGCCGTGTCCACGGGGGCGGGGGTTAACCATCCCATGAGAACTGAAATAGTTATTATGAATACACAAAAATCTGAAAAAAATCACAAATTTAAAATAAATATTGATGATTTTTTAGGATATTCTTACCTACCTTTAAAAGAAAAAGAAAAAAATATGCTCCATATTTTTAGGTACTTCATTATTATCTTATGCAAAAAATTTTATTACGTGTGTAATTAATAACATATGTAATTTTTATTAATATTCAGGTAATTCATTTATGTAAATTATTAATATTTAAATAAAAATAATGAAAATTATTATTAATAGTACGAATATTAGTGAAAAATGTATTGTTATTTATAAAATAAATATGCGAAGAAAATTTTCAACCCCCCCCCCCCCCCCCCCCTTCCAAAATACTGCGCACGGGCCTGGCTGACGGTTTCGTTATTAAGATGAAAAGGACAATCGGGAGAAAGTGTGAAAAGAAAATGAGAACGTGAAAAAAAAAGGAGATTTTAATTTTCAACTATTTGGGTCGTTCTCTCTTTGCGGTACAATTAATGTTACTTTTCAGTCCGGCATTCGAAAAGACATTTTCTTCCTATTTTTTAAAAATTTCCTATAAACACCATAGCCTTATCAAAAAGTTTATTTACATTCGTTTTACGGTAACTCTGAAATCCATTTAAATCTTTTAAGTAATTTATAATTTACGTATCTTTCACTTTAAAAAAAAAAAAACAAAACACGATTTATCTTTTTAATTATATTTATTTAAGTTATTTCGTTGAGGTGATGTAAAGATTTGATGAAATCTTCAACGGGGGGGGGACTTTCACGTTTAATTCGACTTGAGAAATAGTGAAAACAAATGGACGGTTTCCGTTTAGATCATATTTTTTAGGAAGATTCAGAAAACACTTTATCGGTTTACAGTATTTCGTAACGTTAGCCACATTAAAAAGAGTCCAACGGTATCACTTTTAAGAAAGGAAGAAAGAGAAAAAAGAAAAACAAACTTACTCGACCAGTTCTCGCTAATGCATAATTAATCGAATATCATGGACGGTAAGAGATTTTTTGGCGGATTCTTTAAATATTTCGCAAGTGTACTATCATTTTAAGAGATATGGCAGTTGCGTTGGATCTCGTGCATAATAACTAGTTGGCTAATTATAGTGTAGCGTGAACGGCAGATCAAGTAGCAGTAAAATTTGTTTTACTTCAAACTGTTTCGATTTAAGAACAGAAATATACAGCGACTGCTATTCTCTATTCCTCACGTACCGATGCGGAAATATTCGCTAACCTGCAGCATCCGTCTAAAATTAAAATAATTACAAGGCCATTCTATTTTGGAATTTATTCATATCACTTAGTCGACCTGGGTGTTTTCATAGCGCTAATTTTTAACTTATACTCATGATAAAGGAGCTTTCTTCTTTTGGAGTGTATCGAAATTTTCGACATGTAAAAATTCAAAAAACAAAATATTATTATAATACCATTACTCGCAGCTTCGTCTATACATCCGTTCAAGTCTATATATATATATTAATTACGACGTAATTCTTAGGCTACCTCCCATTCGAAAAAATGTCCCAGAAAAATGTCCCAATTTTATGTAACGCTAAATGTCCCAGAAAAATGTCCCAATTTTATGTAACGTTTGTTATATTTTATAGGATTTTTGTTATTGTTATTTAAAAAATGTCATAATTTTATGTAATGAAATATGTAACGAAAAATGTAACAAAAAAAGGGTCTTAATTTTATATAACGGAAGTTAAATGTTAGAATAGGATTTTTGTGGTTATGTTATTTTTTGTGTGTGTTGATGCCAGTAAGAATTACATTATAAATTTTAATCATTTTACACAAAGTATAGAAGAGAAAGAGACAGAAATGAAAGCAAGAGGGGTCAAGGGGCACAGCCCCTTGCGAGGCCAAAATGGCCGAGTTTATATATATATATATACACATATATATATATATAAATCAATAAAAATATTTTTTGTTGTTGTCTAGAATTTACGTATACATTATACCGTATTTACTCGCGTAATTTACGCACTTTTTTGCCGTTTTTAACCTGCCAAAAAAGGGGGTGCGTAAATTACGCGTTGAATCAGATCAATCTGAATTTTGCGGGTTATGCGTAATAGGTGTGCACTTCAAAATTACCTCTTACCTAAACAAAACACACTCATTAAGTGAAATCAATTACCTTTATTTCGAACCAAATATATTTATACAATAATAGGTGCAACTACATTACTGTAATTTATAATGTCGAGTACCGGTAATTTACTTCTAAAAAATTAGGCATTGTCTAGTGACGTTAGTAGCTATTAATGTATTTTAATAACGCGAAAATATGGTTTATATTATTTCTCAAAAAAAATGTGTGCAAAAATAGGGTGCGTAAATTACGCGAGTAAATACGGTAATATTTTTTTAAATCTTTATTTTATTTTAACACACTTATTTAAATTGCTACGTCCTTTAGCAAACTATTCATTAGAAACAACTGAGTGCCATTTCCGGAGGTTCTACGGCGTTCATTATTGTTGCTTTTTATTACTTATTCTGCACATTTCCATCATATCATTAAATTATCCTATAAACGCTCATTTACTTACCCACTAGCTATTGTCCGTAGCTTCACAAGCGTTTCAGTACTCGTTTAAATCTTTAATCTTCTCTCTTGTTTCATGTGGTGAACTCTGTATTTCCACCATTCAGGTTTCCTTTCCTTTGGGAATATTACCAGTACTATAATTAAAACAAGCATAACACACAACCGGCAAAAATTAAACCACGGTATTGTCAAGAGTTTAAGATTTGAATGTAAATAATATTCTCGGTAGCAACTAATAAAACTTCTGATCGATAACATCATTGCGATTTTAATGTATTTTTTTTTATAAAACATTACTAATGCACTATATAGAGTTGCTAAATTGCGTATTTAAATTTATAAGAACAAATTAAAACATATTACTATAAACAAGCCCGTGCCCAGAACTTTTTTGGGGGGGGTAAACATTTTATTCGCATATTTATTTTATAAATAACAATACATTTTTCACTAATATTCATACTATTAATAATTTCCATCATTTTGATTTATATGTATTAATAATTTACATAAATGAATTACCCCGTATATGAACATTAATAAAAATTACATAATAGAGATCGCGAATTAGAATTTATTTTTAATTAACTTAATTATTTTAACCCAAATATCTAAATTTTTTTACACCAGCATTCATTACTAAATTTAATATTATTAAAAATGAGACAACCGGCTGCAAACAATTCACGAATATTATGAAGCTACGTAAAAAAAAAATTTTATCATAAAAATATATTAATTTATACCGGATTAAATCCGAAACAGCCTAAAATTTGCCTTTGATTGTAAAATATTAAAATTTTTCATCTTTTCAGTTGATCGTTTCGTATTTAATGCCTTTATTTCTAACAATAATTAGCGTTTAATGATTCCATCACGACTGTATCCAATTTATTAGCGCAAACGTTTAACTTAATAATACAAACACAACACTTGTAAACTAACGATCAATACTGAAGTACAATAGTACCGTTAAAGGAGACGCAGCGTTTGAATATTAAGTTGTATAGACTGCTTCGGCGATATGAGTATTTCCCACATCTTCCTAACGAGTATAATTAACTAATTATATTCGTTTAATTTTATATTTTTGGATTTTGTATCGGGTTTTCAGCATTTTGCACTGTTGAGCGTCGATAACAATTTTACCATTTACATCGGCCAACGATTTCTGACTAAATACTCGTATATGTATATTGCGTTTATCTGAGAGGTTACTTTCTGTCTAACATGTTGATACATATTTTTACTGTAAATGGCGGTTACGACACATTGCGTTAGATGTTCAATGTTGTCACTCTGTTGGCCGTGGACAGCAAGAGTGAGCGAGAAATTTACTATTTTTTTTTATGTTTCTAATGATGAAGATCTCTAATATCGTGCACGTTATTGTATTTCATTTAAGCACTTCTCTATCGATTCATTACTGACTATTGTTGATAAGAATTTATCAATTTATAACCGAAATCGATAAAAATATTATTTGACGTAAGTCATGGGATCTGTTTCAATTTAAATGAGAAACTCCGACGCCATATGTCGAAAATCGCACGACTCAACATACAGGAAAATCTCGTTGCAATCTTTTCACATCAGATTCTGTTCTATCATAAATGAAAACAGCGGAAAATCGGAATCAGTGTTTTAGAACAAAATTAGTCGTTTTTTAAATTTAAACTCGTTTTCATCGTGATATTTCATAGAAATATTATCAGGGGGGATCCAGAAGGACACTTGGGGGGAGGGGGGATTATATAATTACGTAAAATCTTCTACGGTAGGCAGTAGATTTGAGAAATACTCCTTAATTCATAAAGAAAATCAAATAGCAACCTTATAGAAATTTAAAATTGTTTTAAAAATACATAATTATTACAATTTTTAATTTAAATTTTGTCTTATATTTAGGAGTGAAAAATAAAACGAAATTATAAAATTATACCTTAAATATGGTAGTTTAGAAATAGTAAAAAAGTTAGTATTTTTATTAGACTTTATTTCTTTCGTATTTTTGTTAGTAATCCGATCTGAATTCTTTGTTCGTGAGCAAGTTTAAATGTATATATTTCCCATCGAACTATTTTCATTTGCATTAGAAAATAAAAATTAAAAATACATAAAAGTGGCAAAAAATTGACGAAAGTTGTGTTTAAAATCGAATAAAAAAGGAACATGAGTAATTTTACTAGAAAATAGTATTAAATACTAATTATTAAAATCCGTAGGTAAAATTTATAGAAATCTTTTATAGCATAAATTAAGTTTCTCTGTTATAACAAATTTTTTCTTAGTGGCTTTGGTTTTTTGGAAGGATGCCCCCTCCCCCGGCCCGTGGATCCGCCACTGATATTATAGATGGCTGACAGTGAACGGAACTCAATTGATAGAGATGACTTGGAAGAGTTTTTATTTTATTGAAAAAAAATGACAACATCCATAAATTCTTTTCGAGTGTTCCTCGTTAATGATGACGGTAGCATATACCACAGCGTCACCATTTTTATATTTAGCGGTAATATATTTCCGAGATCCTCTGAAACTATTCATGCTTTTCTCATACTAACATGTCTACATCTGTGTAGAAATTTGCCACTATTGTGCTATAGCTGTCTACTGACGACTTTTTCTCCGTTCGTCTGCTGTTCAGACTGACTTTGACACTCATTATTATTCTCCTCCAGAAATGTGCAATCTTTCTACTCTTCCTCGTCCATATCTAATAAGTGAAATAGGCTTTTTCATATTTTCGTATAATCTGGTAATGTTGGCACTACTGCTGCTTCCAGTTCCGATATTGGCGTACACGTGTCCGCTTTTGATGCACTTACAATAGATTAACTATCTATTTTTTTAACATGTACTAGCCTAAATTGATGTGAATGGTTACAGCGATTGATCCTGTTCACTGTGCTGGAATTTATGCTCGTTTCATGTATGACGCACAAAAACAAACAAAAATGAAAACTGCTTCATGAATCGCATGCTATTCCGTCCACTTCTTCATTATTTTCTTACCGGGGAAAACATTCTATACTGCAACGAATCAGCTTCGTTGTGCGCGTGGTCCTTTCCAAAGCAGCCTTATTCTAATAGTATTTACAATAACATCATTGGAATTTCATTTTGCACGAGTAATTTTTTCTTATTTTTCATATATAATTTACATAGTTATTGTAGCTAAGACAAGGCCATCCACTTGTAGACGCATTATGATAAAGCATTGCTCAGAACAGCAGGAACTGTTTTCCTTGCCTTCATTTTTTGACAACTTTTCCATGCTTTAACAATTACACGCGCGCACGTTATGGAGCGGTTCTGCAATTCTTTTTATACTACATACGTGCAAAGAAACAGATCTGGTTGTCGCGCGTGTCAATAATTATTTGTCTAACTATTTTTGTAACAAAGCTGTGCTTATTCGAATACTTCATGCATATTGTCTTTAAACATCAAAAAGATGCAGATGTCAGTTTCAAAAATAGAAACGAACGTACTGATAATTGTAGATAATTTAATTCAAAGTTTATAATTCAGGTATTTTATCGCGATGAAAAGCTATCATCGCGCATGTCATTATTTCACGGATTAAAATTTAAAATGAAAAATAAAATTTAAATTAATTTAAACCATTACGCAGCTGGAACGACGCTCTGTTTTCGTTCTCACCGTGACTTTTGGACTGACCTCTACACGTCTCTTTTCGACTCCTTTTACCTTACAGCCTTCCTCATCCTCTTCTCCTTGGTTTAACAATTTTCCCAGTATCAGCCGTTCTGTCACTTCTTCCATAGTTCGCCTTCGTTTTAATCATAGTCTGCTCCCGGTTTCTTGTTTCCGCTTTGCTCTTGTTCAATCACCTTTGTGTCTCTTTCATCCTCCTACCTTAAATGTCACCTGTGACGCAAACCACGTACTATTCGAATGTTCCTTCATTTCCTCAGAACGCGCGATCTTTTATTCAAATTTGCTTAGCCTTGGCCTCTCTACTCCTTATAGTGCCCCCTACATTCTCGCTTTTCCATCTCCTTCTGTTGTTCCTTTGTATTGAGAAAGTTTTCAGCCGCGATTCTCGTACACCTTATACCCGTTATGGAATAACAAAAAACAGATGTATTCAGCTCAGCTCAGACTGATAAAGAGAGATTGGTACGTTCGACGATGTACGTCGGAAGGAATATTTTTGAAAGAAAAGTAGTTCAGCTCATTTTGGAAACCTGGGAAAAAATCTAAATATTACTATTTGAAATGCATAAATTTGTTTTTACTTAATTAAATGATAATGTAAAGAGAGTTCCAATTTTTTTTTGTTTTTTACCCCGCATCTAATTTTAACAACAGATTTCGCTACCAGTACCGCTTCATTCTGCAAAGGTTACTCTGTAGTGCGGATTTACAGCATCATTTATCAGACGGGTGCTTTCTCGGTCTTGTTACCTGTACCGTCACTGGTAAGCGCTATGTGTGTCTTTTACGCAACCACGCCATTCCAGCTCTTCAGCAGCGTGGATGTATGTTCCACAACTGATCGAAGTGTGTCCGGGGTCACGTTCAGAATGTGTTGCGCAATGCGTGCTTTTAATTCGGCCAAGTTTGCAATTGGAACACTGAACACAACAGATAACCCCACAGCCGGAATTCACACGGATTGAGATCAGGTGATCGGGACGGCCAGGCTGTAGGGAAATGACGGCTGATCATTCTAGTATTTCCGAAATACTGCTTCACTGGATTTGCAATGTACGAAGAAGCGCCATTTTGCATAAAAATGATCCCATCGACACATCCACGCTGTTGAAAAGCTGAAGTAACGTAGTTGCGTAAAAGATATACATAGCACTTACCAGCGACGGTACAGGTAACAAGACCGAGAAAGCACCCGTCTCCTGGAAGAAGTATGGTCGTATGATAAGTGATGCTGTAAACCCGCACTACACAGTAACCTCGGTCTGTAGGCTGTGACGGTACAGGTAACAAGACCGAGAAAGCACCCGTCTCCTGGAAGAAGTATGGTCGTATGATAAGTGATGCTGTAAACCCGCACTACACAGTAACCTCGGTCTGTAGGCTGCATGCCATTTTTTCGCCCGAAGATTATCATAATTCTATACGAGCATCTACAGACTCATACTTTTAATTACCTCATTGGTACGTTACAAGGCTTTTCAGGTAATATCGAATACCTTTAGACAACGTGTGAAAGAAATCAATTTAACTGTCAACAAGTTATTAATTCATTATTCGGCAATTAAGGGAAAAAGTCTTGTAACGTGCCAATGAAAGAATTAAAAGTACGAGGCTATAAACATATTCGTAATTCTATAAATAACTTTTTTCACTTTAAATGTCTGTGCGTAACAAACTAATATCATTACGTTTCGGTATAAATTCTGATGACATTATGCTTTAAGTGCTAACAATAGTGCAAAAAGTTTCATGTGTTTTGGACCTATACATGTTTGCGAATTATTACTTTTTACGATAATCATATACTATCACGAGATAACATACTCAGATGATTACGAGTAGAAATCGTAGTGATGACATATTTAATATGTGTCAAAAGGAACATGTCGGAAAAGAAAACGATCAAGCCAGGGGCAACTATCTAAAGGTTTCATAAATTCTTTCAATAAAATATGGTAGATAAAAATCACAGTAAATATTTACATTAAACATAGGAAAAAGTAAATAGAAATTTTTACGCTGAAAATAAATAATAAGATTTATAAATACCGACGATTGAAGAAAAGACTGAGACACTCAAACTACAATACCTAGAATCACAGTAATCAGTTTGAACACATTCTCGTTAAAGATGGCACCTGATTCAAAAGGTTAAAACGGTCGAATATAATTAACTAAATATCTATTTCAACAAGGTATGACGACTATCGGGAAGCATTCCATTAATTTATGTATTGAATAGCTCTTTTATTGTTCCAAATTAGACAAATTGTGTGCAATTAATAATGAAACGGTATTTTATTCGTTTATAATCCTCGCCAGCGACGTCAAATGTATCGATATATTTGTTTTATCCCCACCAGGAACACTGAATGAAACGATACATTTGTTTTATTCCCTCAGGGATGGCCCGTCACAGTCGTCTAATTACCGCCGGCGTGAGATTAAATTATTATTTTATTATTATTAAATTATTAAATCGGGGTTTAAATTTCTTAAACATATATTTTTTCTAACTCCCTGCACCCATATTTCTTGAACGGCCAACCGCCGAAAAACACAATGATTAAATATACGCAAACGGAAACGAGCAACAATAATTAATTTATTATTACTTAAAACACTAATATCAGATATAAATAAAGGATTAGCAGTGGGTAAACAATTTCTGTTAGTTTTTTTAGACCTCACTAAGGCTTTTGACCGAGTGGACCAAGAACTACTAATTGAGGACTTAAGAAAAATGGGTGTAAAAGGGAGGTTTCTAAAATGGTTTTGGAGTTACATAAGAGGAAGAGAATTTTTAGTAAAGATCGGGAATGAACACAGTAGAAAAGAAATAATGAATTACGGAGTTGGACAAGGGACAATACTGGCACCAATACTATTTTTAATATACACGAATTCGCTCTCCCGATATGTAAAGAATTCTAAAATGTATGTTTATGCAGATGATATTGCACTGGTTATTGAACACTCTAATATAGAAAGTGCTGAAAAAATGTTACAAGAAGATCTTAATAATGTATGTCAATGGGCGCAAGACAAAAAATTATTAATTAATGCTAAAAAAACTAAAGTGATGCATATAAGAACGCCAAGCCGGGGTTTAGAACGTTCGTTCCTAAATTAATTTTACATAATACAAAGTGTTTACATAGTAAGGAAATATGTGGTTGTGAAAAGTTAGAAAATGCAAATGAATTTAAATACCTTGGGATAACATTAGACAAAGGTCTAACATGGAGAAACCATATAGACAACATTGCGGGTAAAGTTAGACAAACTATTCCAGCACTATACAAATTAAAACACGGTATGACATACAAAAGCCTAAGATTATAATATTTCGAAGCTGTAATAATGTCAAGAATTAAATACGGAATAGGAATTTGGGATGAGGCGAAAATTACAGAAATGAGGAAAATCAACAAATTACAAAAAAAATGTCTAAAACTGGTTTTACAGAACGAGAGCTAGACGCATTTAACATCACTTGGTGGAACAAAAATAACGAAATGTCACCAAAAATGCTTTATATTATTACAGCAAATTACTGAGTGTGCTAAACTCGAAGAAAGGCAGTCACCAACTAGAACAAGAACGTACAGGACTATAAATTGCGATAAACCTTGTTATATACGAACTAGGGGGATTAACAGTAAAATAGACAATGTAGAGGAAGAGGTATTAATTAAATTAATGGGAAACATACCAAAAGAAATTCGAAATGAAAAAAATCTAGAGAGATGGAAAAACAAGGTTAGAATTTGTTTGATAGCATGGTGTAAAGAGCAATAGAAATATAAAAGTAATAATAATAATAATAAATAAATATATAAAAAAAAAAAAAAAAATGGTATCGTAATAATAGTAATAACCACATATATATTGATAACACATTGATATGAGACTCGCTACGATCTCCAGCTTTAAGCTGCTAATGAGAGTTTGTTAGTTTTATAAAAATTATATTGTATCATTGTATATATAAGTTAACATATTAAGAGACATTATTATAATAAGAAGTAACAATTCAGATGGGGTGGTATAATTGTAACATATATGATGATAAATAATGAGAGTGTGGATTTTGTAATATAGTAAGATATAAGCTAACAATTTCTATATTGTAACATAAAGTAGCACATATAAGTTTATGTTATATTAAACAAATAAATAATATAATTATGTTGGGAACCCACAGACGGGTTAGTGCCCCCTTGTGGGACCCGCAAATTATTTAAACAAAAAAAAAAAATTAAAAATAATATAAATGGTATGTATCAGTCTGCTGCGACTGCTATATTGTCGATGTTCCTTGCTGGCAGACACGTTGGTGGGGTTCGGTCTGGATTCCGGATGAACACGGGAAGGAGACGCAGTAACCGAAATTATTTTATTTTACAAATTTTACGGAACTTCATAATTACAAAATCGAGTTTCCAGACGATCTGGTTACTGGTACCTCCCTGGGTCGAGCTTCTTTCGGTTGCGAGACGATCTCATTATTCTTATCAAAAGTGGTCAATATTGTTCCGAAGTTCGACGAACAATTTTCGATTCAGTTTTTATTTCGTGCTATGACTCCTCCCTCACAACTGATGTGATAATCAGTTTTTTTTGTTTTTTTTTTGTTTTTTTTTGTTGTTTTTTTTTTTGGCTTGGTTTATCTTTTAACCTTTTAGCCAGTTTATATGTTAAACATGTAATATAATATTCAAGTCTTAAATTTCAATATTGCATTTTTTGAGGTATTGATAAAGTTGTTTACATGCCTGACCTAGTGGATTTGTGAGTATGGTTACTGTGTTTATCGGTAACGTGTGATATACTTGAGTTAATCTATTTGTAAGTTCTTCTCGTTGTTTTTGGAACTGAACACATTGCCATAGGAGATGGTTAATATTTTCTTCATAGTCTTTATTACAGTACTGACATTTATCCGATTCGATAATGTTCAATTTTTTTAAACGATCTGCTGTTCTGGTATGCCCTGTTCTAAGTCGGATAATCAGTTTATTCACTGCCCAATCATCGCGCACATCGCACATAGGTGAAATCGATATGGATCCGACAGCCCTTAATCGGTAACTAGTTTCCATTTACTCACCCTACCTCTCAATACGCTCCACCTTTAAAAATTTTTATTTATTTATTTTTAATTTAATTTTATTTTATTTTCATTTTATATATGTCATATGTAATGTAACATTACAATAATAAAAAAAAAAAAATTGATAATTGGATAAATCATACTTTCAACAAATTAACTTTCAGTAATTTTTATGTTCTACTAAAAATTAACATGATTTTAACATAGCGCTGAAAACATGAAAAGGCTGTAAGCTTTTTAAATTTCAATGCGCTACGACAAAGGTCCGATAGTCCTAGACAAGATGGAGGAATAGGACAAATTGTTGGCCACACAGTGAAAACAGAGACAATACGATAATGAAATACTTGTATCGACCGCGCAAAGGAAGGTGGAAATCGGTAAAAGGAAGAAAAAGACTGGAAATGATGACGAAATCGTGCGCTAATCTTAAAGACATAATCGCGGTAACCGGAAATGATTATAGCAATAAAAAAATGACGATGAAGATATATCGTTTGCTAACTACCGTTACGGGAGTCGCTAAAACGACGGTGCCAAATAACGGAATTTCCAATGGTTGACTAAGGGGATGCCTTGCTCAATATGAAGTAATGGACAATACGGAATAGGATAAATCTTGCAGGGGTCAGGGAATTTTGATAATGTAAATTGGATCGAAAGAATGACCAACAAAATAACTTAAAAAATCCGAGAATAATGCGACCGCTTTTGTAGAAATAATTGTTTAATCGCGAACGATATATCGTGTGATCGATAAAACGATAATCTCGAGGCAAACTAACTTTTTCGCGTTGGAGCTGCTAAACTTCGAGTAATATTCCCATCTACGATTACTTACGCTTGTTTTTCAGAGTGACGTAATATTTGTTGCGTAATGCACATAAACACCGTAAAATCTATTAATAATCGTACTCGGCGCCGTTAATAATTCATCTGTTCTCTCTTTAATTTTTTTATTTTGCGAGTGTAATTTCTTTTCGTAAAACTGTTTGTGAAAAGTAATTTTTACATTTAGCAATCAATCTCCATATTAAAACATTAAAAATAGAAATATGTTGTAATCCACAAAACAAAATTAACTGACACGTTTGTTACATACTCCAAAATCACGGTTGTTGATAATAGTGTTTAAATATCGATAATGATACATATATATATATATATATATATATATATATATATATATATATATATATATATATATATGTACCGTTACCGATATTTAAATATTATTATTCGTCAGCTAATCAATCAGTATTTCATGGTGTAGCCTCTTCTTGAATTGAATTCCAGATTAGGTGGTCCGTTGTTCATCCACTATTCTTCGGCATTTCTACCGGTTTCGGGCAACTTTCGTCCAGGTGACCCCCAGTCTACGTCTAAATTCATAGTCCCACCTCAAGTGCGGTCGTTTCCGAGATCTTTTTATTCCTCGTGGATACCAATGTAAAATTCTTGTTGTCCATCTGAGGTCTATTCTTCTCGCTGTATGTCCAGCTCATTGTCATTTTATTTTATTTATTCTTCGTATTACATCTGTTACTCCTGTTTTATCATCATGAATCCATTCTATCGTTTTTCGGTCTTTTTTAGAAATTGATAGCTTGCATCTCCCCATCGATCTTTGAACTCCTTGTAATTTGTGTTTGAGATTCTTGCTTAGTATGCATGTTTCACAACCATATGTCATCACTCAGAAAATACATTGATCGAACGCTTTCTTTTTCAGGTATAATGGCACTTTTGATTTAAAAATAACTGAGTTTAAAACGCTGTTCACCCTAGTCTGATTTTTCTATTTATCTCTTGGATTAATGATCCCATAATGCTTATTTGTTTTTGAACTGTTTCCAAACTTTTGTCTTCTAACTTAATATCGTTTTTCGGTATAAATTTGTTGAACATTATTTTAATTCTTTGCAGATTAATGTTTAAGCCTACCGTTTTGCCGATTTCATTTAATTCTTCTATATTGGGTTTTGTAATTCTTCCTTGCTTTGTGCTATCAGGATTATGTCATCAGCAA
Organism: Icerya purchasi; assembly: GCA_039619475.1. NCBI lineage: Eukaryota > Metazoa > Arthropoda > Insecta > Hemiptera > Monophlebidae > Icerya > Icerya purchasi. Next base: position 570,479,016 of record CM077115.1, read on the forward strand.
ATCTAAAATGGTTTAAGCATTCTCTGTCAATGTTAATTCCCAGGCTTCACCATTTCAATTGCTGGAAGACTTTTTGTAATGTAGCTACGAATAATTGCAACGATAGACTGTCGCCTTGTCTGATTCTTCTTTTTATTCTTAACTCTGTTGTCATTTCATGTAATCTTACTGCTGATTTTGCACTTGTATAGATGTTCGTTAATAATTCTATGTATGGTTCATCTATTTCTTGTTCTTTTAGTGTTTTTATTATCTCACTTGTGTATATGGAATCGAACGCTTTTTTGTAGTCTGTAAAAGCTAGCGTTAACGGTTGTTCATACTCTCTTTACTTCTACTGATTATTTCTCTTATAACTTGTGTATGGTCAGCTGTGCTAAATCCTCGTCATTCTCTTGGTTGTACTCCATCCAATATGTGTTTTATCCTATTATTTAATACTTTTGTAAATATTTTGTACACCACCGTTAGAAGGCTAATCGGTCTATAATTTTTGATATCTTCTCTGTCCCTTTTTTTATGGATAATAATTGCACTGTTCCAATCGTCCGGAATGCTACGTTTCCTTAAACAAGTGCTATATATACATCTGTTGGGTATTGCCATGTTTCTGGTCCCGCTAATTTTATCATTTTGTTTGTTACTTCATCATTTCCTGCTGCTTTTCCATTTTTCATTCCCTTTAGCGCGTATATTATTTCCTCCTTCAAAATCTCTGGGACTGATTTTTCTGTAGTTGGATAGTCTGGTAAGTCTACCACAGAGTCGTATAGGTAGTTATACTACTCAGCTACGTATTGCACTAATAGTCTTCTATCCGAGATTGCTCTGTTTCCATCTTTTAATATTACTATTTATCTTTTTCCTAACATTAGTTCTCTTTTTACTTTCTTATAGCCATTCTGGTTTTCAATTGCTGCTTCCACGACTTTTTCACGGTAACTTTGAATGTCACTTTTAATCCTTTTCCTGATTGTTTTACACAATTCGCAGTATTCTATGTTATTTTTATTCGCGTGAATTTCATTTCTCTTCTTTTCTTCAGAAGCTATAACGTTTCTGTGGTCAATTTCATAATGCCTTTTCGTTTCTTCATTCCTCCTATTTCTTGAGCTGTGCTCTTTACTATCTTCATAATACTGTCCGTACTTCTACGCTTCCTAGTTTATTCTTCAGTACTTCCTGGTACTTTTCTTTGTTTACTGCTAGATTTTGTAAGTTTAATGGTAAATTCACTCTCTTTACGAGTTTGTTTTTTTCCTTTCTTACGTTTATATGTATTTTGCCTCTTAGCAGTCTGTAGTCGCTGCCTGTATTAAAATTACTAATCACACTGACATCTTTTACCGTGTCTTTTCTATTTGTTACGAAGAAATCGATTTCATTTTTCACGTTTCCATTTGGCAATTTCCATGTCTATTTTGTGCTTGTCTTTTTTTGAAGAACGAATTCATTAAGAACATATTCGTAAACTGTGCGAACTGTACTAATCGTTTGCCTTTTTTATTTCTGTTGTCAGTTCCGTAATCACACATTACTATTTCTTTGGGAGTTTTCTCCCCTATTTTTGCATTAAAGTCACTCATGATATATGTGAAATGAGTTCTTTTGCGATTTAATTCTTTGCTTATATCATAGTAGAAATGCTCAACCTCCTCATCTGGATGGCTGGAGTCGGTGCATATGTGGCTGGTACAGAGCTAAATATAATCGGCATAAATGAATAGATGAAAAATTCTTATTAAAAGATAATAAAATATGTCATTCTTCTTAACTTTACTGTAAAAATAATAAATATGCTAATTGGATCGTTTAGCGATGGACGGAAAATGCCTTTGAGAATATCAGCAAAGGTCGACATGTATGACAAATATCGTTTTGTATACACAAATCGAGTTAATCTCGGAAATGCAGTAAACAAGAGTAAAGGAAAGATAAGATGTAAGACAGCGGTGAAGAAATAGACTTAAACAACGGACAGCGTAAAAATGATAAAAGAACGAATAATAAAGATAAAATTATCGGAACTGGTGATGAAAAAAGGAAGCGATAGCGAGACAAAAACGTGATATAAGTAATAATAATGGAAAATAAAATAAGACCACGCACTAACAAACACAATGATAAATTACAATTTAAAAATATATGAAAACACCCGACTAGTTTCGGATACTTTATCATGGTGTATATTAAAACAATTAAAATTAAATTTTATGGATTGCAGTCATATTGGTATAAATATTTTTTGGACATAGCGTAATAATCGTAATAATCATAATCATAATCATAATAATCATAATCATAGTAATCATAATCATAGTAATCATAATCATAGTAATCATAATCATAGTAATCATAATCATAATAATCATAATCATAGTAATAATAATAATAATAATAATAATAATAATAGCAAGAACTAATAATATGAAATTAATAACAAAAAATAGATAAGAGTGCAACAATTTTATCTAAACAACATATCGACAAAGTTGGATCTTTTCTTTGGGTTTATGCCGGACACTTATCAAATAACAAATGATATATCTAGATTTCTCCTAGTTCCTCTTATCGTCAGACTTGAAAAGTATTTTATTGGCTGTTTCCTCTTCCTTTCCTACTCATGTCACTGATCGCATTATTTTTCAAATTCGTTCCTTAATTTCTAATTTATTTGCATCCCGTTCCATTGCAATCGATCTACTGCGGATGTCCAGTCATTGCGGCATTCCTGGCAACGAGTTGGTTGACTCATTAGCACGTTCGGCTGCGATCAATGGTCAATTCATTAGTAGATTTCCAGTTCAAAGTCTTTACTACTGTTTCTCTCATCGCTCCTATCATGAGTTCTAGACCGAATTCTAGCCTTCCTTGTTTTCCAGTCCTCTATGCTTCTACCTTTCTATACAGCTCCTTCTTTCCCCATTTCCCTGGTTTAATATTTTCCCTTACCTTAGCCGTTCTATAATATTATTTCTTCTATAGTTCGCATGCGAGTCAATCATACAAAACGTTGGTGAAGAATGTGGCAGACGTACGGGACTAGTTAAATGGTGAAGATGAATTTGGATACCCTGTCAAGACGGAAGAGGAAATAGCGGCTGTCGTAAATGAACATTTAGTTGAGGATATGCAACAAGATTCTTCTGATAGTGAGGAGGACAACTGCGAAGAAATCCAAGAAGAGACTGTAAAACTAACTGATGCTAAAAATCACGTTGATTCATTATTATTAATGTTGTGCCGAATTTAATAAATATTTCTCCATGTTAAACGAAATAAAGCAGCACATTGTATCAAAATAAATCCAAAAACAATACACTCAAAAAAAAAATTTCGGACTTTTTCAAATGAAAAGGTATCTCGTAAATAATGTAGTGTGTGTAGTACAGTACTGTATTTAGTGTTTTCTAAGGAATATGTAATTTGTATAGTAAATTAGTACACACATTTTGTAATGAATTTTTATTAAAATTAAACAGTCGAGTAATTAAAATTTTTCATTTTTATACTTCTTATTTATTACACCGACTTAAATTATGACATACACTTACGCTTTGAGATTTATCTAAATTAAGTACACGATGTTGGTAAAAGTTCGGATAACATGTGAATTTAGAAGTGTTCCGAATTCGGAATTTTCGCTAATTCGCACCGACTGTGGTCTGCATTAGGTCGAATTAGCGGGGTTTTACTGTATATATATTTTTCATAACTAGTTTATTTCAAACAACTGTTCAACGTTTCGTCCACATCAGGGTGGGGATACATAGCCACAACAGGTTCGACTTTAATTTAGAAATCGCTGAACGTGCTTTCTTAACACAGTCCCGTACGCGAAAATCATATTCAAAATTACCGAAACTAATGAAGATAATTGAGACCTCATTCAGCCTATCAAAATGTCGCTTCCCGTTTTGATATGATGATTTTTTTGTGGGAGTTTTCCATAGGGAAATGCTATCGGTCCTTCCCCGAACACCGGATCATTTTCGCATCGTAAGCTGCTGAACCATAACGCTCTATGTTGCGTTGTATAACTGTAGACAACAGTTCGTACTCGCGATGTTTCCGTTAAGATATATATTACTCGGGTGAACAAGTGGCGTAAGCGGGAAGCCATCGAAATTGAGTAGTGGCCGAATTTCAATAGAGAAGATGCTCCACGTATTTCTATGACGTGAAAACTAATAATGCGTTTGAAAAATTTGCGTAAATAGGCGCTTTGCAGGTATTTTGTCTTTTTTCTTTTTGTTTTCCGGTTTCCTTGGTTCTAATGTTGTCCCTATTGTTTCAAGTTCCCTGATTTCCGCCTCCACTGTACCTCCTTTGTGGTTTTGTTTTTTCGTTTTTTTTTCTTTCTTTTATTTTCTGTTTATGTCTTTTGCTATCGTGTTCACTTCTCTGTAATTTTTTGGTTTCATGTACTTTGCCTTGATTCTCTTTGAGTGTTACGTTGTTCTTTTTTGTCTGTTTTTATGTTTTCGTTGTTTTTTATATTTTTATATATTATGTGTTATTTGTATTTCATTTCTTGTTTCGTGTTCCGTTGTTCCCCTCGGGGGGATTTTTTTTTTTTTTTTTTTGTGGTTTTTCCTGTGTTATATTGATGTTTTTCTATTATTATTATTTTTATTCGATATTTTTATATTGGTTTTTATACTTATTTTTTATTTGGGTTTTTCCCCTTGTATCTCCGTTTTTTTTTGGTGTTTTCTTCTTATGTTTAGGTATTTATATCGGCTTCGGTTTTATCGCAATTGTCGACTGTAATTTTCGGTCTGAATTCGCTTCTGACGATGGTCACAGTGTACGCTGTCCGAAACGTTAAGCAAACATAATTTCTTTCCAACACTGTCGCGTCCGTAATTTATTTATAATGTAGAGAATACCTAACTAAAAAAACAACACGAAAAAAGAAGAATGAAAGTAATATATGGCGGCAGAGGTGGCGCAAAGCGTGGGCGAGCCTACGACCTCACAGTCCAAGGGATCCGGCGCGTCTCGAAGGTTTATGCCTTAGGTACTTAAAAGCCACGATCGCGACGAAAAAGATTTACTCGTCATAAAACGATAAATGTAATTAGGAACTCTCCGAACTGTCAAACTTTTTTTTTAGTTTAATTTTAATAAAGTACAATAGGTAGATGTCGCGACATGTCGAATTTAAATGTTGCTCTGTCAGTCGTCGATTTATGATCGTTTTGGGCTGCCAGAGTAAACTAATCAAAAACATGCGCAGATCGCAATAGAAGAGAACTTTATCGTATTTCTTGCTGTCACTGAAACGATGGGAGAATGAGAGCTCGAAAAAAATGACTTAAATATTGTGACGGATTCGGCCGCCATCTTTCGATATTTATCACGCTGTACCGAATTAAAAAATGATAATGATTACTCTTTTCCAAATTCTAAATTCCTCATTTCTCCGCATTTTGACAGTTTCTCAGGCCACCGATTTCTATTTCTCCGGTTTCTTCGGGCAGCGTGCAAGCTGAGCATTCTCCGACCGTAATGCTAGATCGAAAAATTTCGTGGGAAGTGCCAATGTGCACGGCGCCAATTTGGCGATCCGTGCATATGTGTGTGTTTATTATATGAGGGTGGTTCGTCCGATGTTTGTCCGATCTAGCGTTGTGTGCGTCGGAGATGCGATTCGAGCTACGTCGAGGCGTGAGAAGTTTCTTTCTTAGAACCCGAAAAAACCGACGCAGGGTACCCGCCGTTCCGCCGATTTTGAGAATGTTCTAGAAAAATCGGTGGCGTATTCATTTTTTTATATATATATTTTTTATTATTAGGCAAGATGGCCGTTTAAAAAAGATCGTGGTCGAATTCTCTGTGAATTCGGGCCGATCAGTTCTCGCTTGCTGCTCGTCGCAGGCAGATCTCGACTGCTTTGGCCCGTGGGCACTTTCGTTTTTCTTTTCATTGCTACGCGCCGTTAAAGCAATTTTTTACTATAATTTGAGTCTTCGCTTCCTCGTGGTCGCGATTAGATCTCAACTGCTTTGGCCCGTGGGCACGTTCGTTTTTTTGTATTTTTCACAGCTACGCGCCCTTCGAGGCAAAGTTTATATATTTTCTTTTTTTTCCACTGCTTTGGCCGCTTGAGGCAAATAGTACCGATTCGAATATTCGTTGGCGTTTTTCTTTGGTGGTCAGTTTATATATGTTTTTTTTAAATCAAATATAATTCGATTTACTCGTCTTACGAAGAATTTTTGTTATTTCGTTGCAAGGACACGTTTTCGTGACATCTCCGCCGCGGAGACCTTTCTTTTTTCGTTAAAACCTTAGGAAGGCCTAAAGCTCTTCCCGAACGAGCTAACGGTTACGTTACACCCAGAAGTAACGTTGGCGCCCGGAACTTTTATTTTCGTTTATTTTTTTTACATTTTCTTTTAATATCATCGAAGAAAGTGGTCAGTCACAAATGTCACCTAAGAACAGGGACTAGTGAAGAGAGTTAATTCTTAACAATATTCAAAACTGTCATGGCCCCAAGGATACGACACATTGGTGCAAATATAGCAGGCGTAAATGGTGGAGTTAAAACTTGAATATTAAATATTCATCCCAGGGCATTTTGTACACCCTGCGGTTGTCATAGCTGGAATCTGCTGTTGTTGGTAGACGCAGCTAATTCTTCTTTGTCTTCAAATGTACCGCTGCTGCTGTCCTTTGTGAGTTCTAGTTCTGACCGCCTGGCTATGCAGTTCTATCTATTGGATTATCACGTTGTTGGGTCAAGGTCGCTGACGCGCTAAGGGTAGGGTGAAACAAAAGTAAAAAGCATTTCGAAAATTTTGGTTTTCTTTATGATCTAAACAAGTTAAAAAGTATATTCCTAAACAGCATTTATTAAAAAACTATCAAGATTTACACACCGTGTCCTGCGCGAATGAGTAAGAGCAGGAATTAATAACAATGCTCTCCCAAATTTACACTCAACTTCATTAAAGATATGAAACATCTGCTGCAATACATAACAGAAAATATGAAGATTAAAAGAAATTTACGTAGTAATTCGAATTTTGCTAACAATACACTGGTAAAGCATCCGCTCAAAGGAGCTTTTCAAAATTCAAACGAATTAAAAATTATTTAAGAAATACAACAGGAGTCGGAAAAGACTTTCAGCTTACGCAGTTTTATCTATTGAAGCAGATACGGCATCTAAGCTGAATTACGATAGTATTATTAAGGAATTATTCAGTAAGGCTAAAAGTAGGGAACTTCTGTTTGCTTAATTTTTTTTTTTTTAATTTTTTTTTAAAGAATATGCAGTTTTATGAATAAAAATTGGACAGTTGCAATAGTTTTCTGTTTTATAAAATCCGTCTTCTTGCACCATCAGAGGGCCTCGCAAAATGTACCTTGCCCACATAAAATTTAGGTCTTGTCCCGCCGCCACTGTATGGCGGCTAAGGTATCAGAGATTTTCTCTAAATCATTTCGGTTTGATTCACATCGTTTTTTTTGTTCTTTTTGAACTACAATATATACGGGGGGACTATTCTCAAATCCGACTTCATGCGTAATGATGAAGTGTGATCCCCTTGACTTGGGGATTGTAAAAATCGATGTTAAATATCTAATTTTATACATTTTTGAAGTTACGTTAAAATCGCTTCCTTTTCCTCTGGCAGATTTTAATATTCTTGAACGTTGTTATGGCAAATGAAAAAAATTTATTTCGAAAAAAAAAAATAGTTGAGACTAATTAAATTTTCTCTCAGTTTCCGGCAAATTATAAAATAATTTCGAAAATTTACATAAGCATTTTAGTCGTATTATAAGTTGATCGAATTATAATCTCGATGTGTAACATTCACCAAAAGATACTAAGATATCGTTCATTTTCAAAATTTACTCTCCCTAACCAAGACACCAAACAGAAAAACCGCATTAACGTTATCGGATTCGGTGACGCACCCTTTATCCAATTCTTCCACTGAATCGTTTGACAGCTATACTATCGCCAACGTACAGTTCTCGACTTCTTAAAGTACGCGAGACGACCATATTGGAATAATAAAGGAGGTATTCACCGAAGGGGATAATAACGGGTCATGTTATCTGAAACTGCAGGCGAAACAATCAAAACTCGCATTTAGTTCACTCATTTGGTTTGTTTATGATAATGTGTTTCGACAATTTTATCGGTTCTATAAAGTAATATTTTTCGAAATTAACGATTATAATAACTTGTAGAACAGTCATAACGACCCGGCGGCGATAAGTACTGGCAAGAATGACAATAACTGATAACTGCGAGATTTTATTAGAACTTTTTGCGATGAGCAGATCTGATAACGATTCTGCTGATACGGGCAGTATGGATGATAATGCAGTAGAAATTTATAAAGAATGTGCCGCCAAAAGAAACACACACACGCACACACGAAATGCCAAACCGGTTGTAGCAACATAATACGTAATTGCCCGAAGCTTATAAAAATATGACGAAAAAAACTTTCGTGACTTCCACTCTTAAAAAATCTGGTGCATACACTTACAAGCGTTCGTCAGCGATTATGGTAATTCACTCATCCGTTAAATTCGGTGCTGAATTAATTAGCATCCCCCTCAACCATTACAGTGCTCTAGCCTTTAATCGCTGTTAATGTCAGAAATCACTCGGGCGACGACTTAAATTACAACATAGTTTAATCGCTAACAGTATCATATAGAAGGCAATGGCGAAAGATATGTGCGCCAGTTGATGTACATTAGGCAAACAGGCAGGGGGGCTTGCATTTGTATAAATCAAATATCTACAATCAATTCCATGTGTAGTCTTCGCTCCAGCGTTGCATATAAGAATTGTCTGAACAGCTAGAGAATGTACGAATTGAGATATACTCCGAAGTTGAGTGTGGCACTATCGATAATGATGATGATGATGATGATGATATATTTCGTCATATGTGGAAAGAAAAAGGTTAAAAGCATTAATACGTTGATAAGAAAGAAGTTGTAAAATACAGAGCAAATTGGAGGAGTGGTGGCTGTTCAGACGCACATCAGAAAAATTTTGAATTGTAAATAAATAAAGATAGGAATAGACTGCTGTCGCGTATGTTCACACGATAACGAAAAATAGAGTACTTAAATTTTACATGGAGTTGTAATATGTTCGGATATGTCGTGATCACATTGAAGTCGCATCATTTACCTGCTCGCGTTATGTTTTTATAGCGCATTAGAGATTTACATATTTTTCCGACGTGAGGTAACATTTTATCATTGGGGTTGACTTGTGGTAGTGTGATAGTAAACTTTGTTTTCCTTATTTCAAATGGATGAACATTTGATAGAAGCAGTAAGGAATTATCCAATATATACTTCTAACGTAAATGTTATAAACATATAAAAATTCAATTAATGTAAGAAATAAACTGTATGAAACACATAAAAATTCAATTAATGTAAGAAATAAACTGTATGAAACACATAAAAATTCAATTAATGTAAGAAATAAACTGTATGAAACACATAAAAATTCAATTAACGTAACAAATAAACTGTATGTTCATAAACACATAAAAATTCAATTAATGTAAGAAATAAACTGTATGTTCATAAACAATTTATTTTCCATCTTAATTGAATTTTTACATATTTTTTTAAAATTTTTTTAGTGTAATGTTTTCACTACGTGTTTATATTGTATAGAAGTTGTTACGTTCAGAAGAAAAACTTTGTGTTAAATCCTTTTAGCTTTTTTTATAAAAATAAAAAAGTAAAAAAATCTAGATGGTTTATGTTTATGTTTATTTGAATTTAAGTCAAACATTTTCGAATGTGAACATACTCAAATATTAGCGGTAATACTGAAAGTTTTCTTTACATCTAACAAAAACAAAAAAAGTAAAATTTCATTCACACGAGGCTACCATTTGTAAAATTTATGCGTTTCTTGTAAAAATTTAAGCCGCTTCTCGTAAAAATTTTCACCAGGAGGCTGTATAAAGTAATCGGAATTTGTCTGACGTTAATTCTCATATGCCATACCAACAAAATATTATTTTTCTATGCTCTTGTATGTGTACACTATGTAAACAGCATGAATTTATTTAACAGCATCCTACTAAACGGTGTAAGGAAATAATATAATCATAAAATTTCGACCATTAGAAGTGACGTGATATAATTTGCGATGTGTTTAAATTTTTTCAACATGGAAAGGCGGTTTCCATTTTTTAGAATTTAAATGACTTTGATGATCTGATTAATTCACAATTAATAAAGCGCAGAAATTACATAAATTATCTATTAACTACATTATTTGTTTAAAACAACTTAAATAGTTTGAGAATACTCGAATTGAAAATTACCTAAGTAACTTATTAATTTAGGCATATAATAAAACAGAAAAAAAAAAAAAAAAAAAGAATAGAAAAATTCTTAGTTGTACGATAAAAGTGGCGTGTTCTTTTTTTAGAAAATAACAGAATTTTCTTTTAGGAACATCGTGATTGTAAAAATTTAATAAAGCTCATCGAAAATTAACTATATCTCAGAGATGAGTCAATGTAGGTTGTTTCATATAAAAACTAATTGTTCTTTCAGATTTTTACATTTTCAATTCGGGAAATGTTTTTTTGTTTTTATTCCAACTTTTATAGTCCGTATTTCAATTTCTCCGTATTCATCGTAGTTTCGAAATAAAAATATAAATAATAAACGTAAAGTATTAAAAATCTTAAACAGGGTTAGCTTTTCTTCAGTAGATATAACTCTGCAAAGCTGGGTATTTTGTTTTTTTAATTTGTTTTTTTAATTTGTTTTTTATTTCGTTATAAATGGTGTATCAAATTGCTGCGCATGTCCATTCGAAAATACATTTTAAACCGTTCCGAGTCTTCCTGCAAATTAACCGGTGGAATTACCCAAATTTTTCTCTCTTCCGATTAATAACTCATTTTCTCTGGTCGCTGGATCACAATGCCCCTTGCTCGTAAGCCCTAAAAACAAAAAAAAAAAAAACATTTTCTCCTTTTCATTGTTTCAGTTATACCGCTGTAGTAGCTATATAATTATAATTAAAAAAAAAAAACAAAACAAAAGTAATATTGAAAAGTCGGTAAAAAATGGCGATGATACGAAGTATAGAAAAGCCGATGATAATGAAATATAGAAAAATTGTTGATAACACACGGCACGGTGTGCTAATATCGTAATATTGATAAAACGTGACAGCAGTGTGATTATAAACATGACATCAGGCGGGAGTTTATTTTTGGAAGAATTTATGAACGCACGTGATTTGACAATAGTCGGTTTCCACTTTAGTAGTAATCGGTATCGGATGCAAAATTGCATTGCGTCAAAGAACTGAGGAAACACTTAGTTATTGAGGAATTTCGCTGAATTACACAATATTAATAATCTTTCCTTCTACACTGGTTAATTTTTCGTTTCTTATGTTAGTATCCAATCGATTTTTTTTTTTTTTTTTTTTGGGCGCGCCAGCGGCATTGACCCAACAACAAGAAAACTAAGCTAATAAATTAAATAATTAAGCGGTCCGAAATGGACGCAACAAAGGACAGCAGTGCGGACACCACAGAAGATGAAGGAAAGGAGAGGATAAAGGAAGAGTTATAGGGAGTAGGGAGACCTAATGACAGGAGCTGACTGTATAAAAGGTAGCGATTATTAAGAAAAGCAGGACACTCAAAGAAAATGTGATTAGCATCACATGTACGAGGAGGATCACAATCGTGGAGAGAACAATCAGGAGAAGGCGATAGAGCAATTCGAAAGCGAGCGGAAGGGAGAAGAGAATGATTGATCCGGAGACGAATTAGGGAGACAATAGAAGAACGACGACTGAGAGGAATAGAATGGAACCAAGACAGGGAACGAGGAATTGGCTGAATAAAACGGTAATGAGAATATCGAATTGAAATTTAATACCTGCAACTAACCCGAGTCCGGTCGCTCTTCTTGGCTATTTTAATAGAGAAATGTAAAAAAAAAAAAAAAAAAAAAAAAAAAAGGATTCGCACTTGCATTGTTAATATCTTTTTGATATGTACTATTTCCAATACGCAATCTTTTGACTTCACATTCTTACATCTCCTGTTTGGTTCGTTTTCCGAAGACTTTTAGCATTTATCACATTTATTCTATAAGCATTATGCAATTAATAGTTTCCAGATGTGCGACTACAGAGATACTATTAATAAATTTTCGAAATAAAAATAAAAAGAGAACAAAAGTTAATCGGACACCGATTTAAATTATTTATTTCGCTCTAGCATTTCCTACGCGCCACTATAGTGCCACTCATACATCTTGGGCTGATCTTGAACTGCGAACGTCCGCATCAGATTTTAATAATATTTACGAGAGGAAAGTAAACTGAACGATGCGGTAGAACAAATGGCCAGGTTGAAGTTGAGTTGGGCTGGTTATGTGGCCCGGAGGAAACGATCACAGGTGTGGACAAAGCGGGTTATGCAAATGGTGACCTATGGACAGAAAACGGTTGAAAGGATTAACCCGCTGGGAAGACGATATAATAAAAACCGTCAACGGGAAGAAATGGATTAGGACGGCACAAGACCGGCACGAGTGAAAGAAGCTGGGGAAAGCCTACAACAGTGGATTGGCATTAATAAAACGATTTTTGAAACAAAAGAGAAGCGGAAGGACGATGTAAAATATTGTTAAACAAGTTCCTTTAAAAAGTAGCTATCGAACTGTGAGCGGATAGATCAAGGCCGTGTCTACGGGGTGGGTTTTTGGGGTTAACCACCCCCCCCCATGAGAACTGAAATAGCTTAGGTACTTCATTAATATCTTAAGGAAAAATTTTTTGTTACGAGTATAATCAATAACATATGTAATTTTTATTAATGTGTTTATACGGTCATTTATTTATGTAAATTATTAATACATATAAATCAAAATGATGGAAATTATTAATAGCGTGAATATTAGTGAAAAATGTATTTTTATTTATAAAATAAATATGCGAAGAAAATGTCCCCCCCCCCAGCCCCCCAAATTCTGGGCACGGGCCTGGGATAGATGTATTTTCAGAGCTGCGGCAGATCTTTGAATTCCCGGTTAAGGATGTGTGTTTTTCATTTCGCAATTCATTTTAACGATAACGTTTAAAAGGTTTCAATGACCACGGCGTACCTTTTGCGTTATAAAGGAAATGGCTAGCGTGCACTTCTTCAGACGCCATAATTTGCCATTTTGTCCCCACTGAATCTCCTCCCGAACAACAACTGCCGGTTAGAAGCGTGCCCAAAATAACGAAATTCATCTATTGCGACAAATTAGAAGATCCCCCGCTCGTTGAACTTGAAGTTTAACATACCCTGAAACCCTATATTTTCAAATAGCTCGATTCTTTTATTCTTTTTCCACGTGGTCCTTGTATAACTCACTCACAACTCGTCAGTTTTCCATAAAATTACACGTAACATTTAATGCCTCGTGAAAAAAAAAGTATTAAAACTTTTGATAATACAAAAATGTTTCTATTTCCAGCAACTACCTGTATCATCTCTGCACACTTTATTTCACGTACTCCCTGCATTCGACCACAATCGACGCGCATTCGCTGCAGGACTTCGGTAAAGTAAACGGTTTCATAGCTAACAATTTGTAAATGATATCCAGAACGATTTTACTTTATTGGTCCGATCGGAATTATGTTCATTCCTTTACTTATTCGTTACAAGTACTATACAGTGATTTTGCAATTTATACGAAATAAAACAAAAAATAAAATAAAAAGGGAGTCATTTCCAAAAAGAAAAAAAAAAAAAAACAACTTATAATAACTTTTAATGGGAAAATTATTAAAATTAATCTGAACAATGCAGTCTACGAACTCGGTGGGGATTTTTAATAATAAAATTTCTGCGTAATTTCACTGATATCTGCGAAGTAAATTCTTTTTATTCCCTCCGCGACATATTTTTGGTTTATTCACAAATTCGTAATTAAGCGAATAGAATAATTCTTTTGAAAACGCAACACTATCGTGTTCTTTACGACATTAAAATTGTTTTAATTGTTATCACCACCTTGAAAATGTAACTAGTTTTTCGCCACACTGAAAGAATTATTATTATTACACCGGAAGTCGGGTTTTCTAGATGGTATATCTAAAAACAAAATTTTGTTTCCGCTCGCGAGAACACTATATCTATTTTATTCTCTTCCTGTTTCTCGATTGTTCTCTAACCTTCACGTAATAGCTTCTGATTGAACATTTGGCAGCTGCTGTTCCAATGACTTATTTCAGAAAAAAAAAAGGTAAACAAAAAAAGAAAAATATACTTCTACTATAGTTCACCCAAAAACATATTACTTTTCAACCGTTTCGTCCTTGAACTTTTCAATGTGCTAATAAGAAGCGCTTTAATTGACGTAAAACTTTCACGCATCATCCGCTGCTGGTGGGCAATACTAAGGTTTTTATTTTTGGAGCAAACATGATACGATTCAATGTAACGAAATGTTAACCACTCGGTTAAATTCATTTCACCAGTTTCACTTGTGTAAGCGCTGACTGATTCATTAGCTCGATCTGCCGTTCAGACTGGTCAATTTCTATCCAAATATTCTTCTTCTAACCTTAATGTTCTTTCCGGGGATTTCCATCGTAGACGTTGGTACGATATCTGTCTCTTTTTATTCTCTAATCCTGAATCCTTTTATCTTAATATCCAAACTCGTCCTCCTCCTTATACTTGGTACTAAGACTTCCCGCATCTTTCGCCCTTTCTTATCTCTTCTATTTGCAGGTTTCGTCTTGACCATAGTCGACTTCCTGCATCCTCTTTTCGTTTTTCTATGTCCTCTTCTCCTTTTTGTTCTTTTCATCCGGATGACTCTGATTTACTCTGCGATACAATATCTAATGTAATTTCATTGAAATTCAATGTTCACTAAGGTAACTTGTGCCCCAGTTTATTGGAACAACATGGGGGACGCAATTTGTCCCTTCTATATATCCTTTTTCACGCAAAAATAAGATTTGTTAAAGATGAAAACGATTATACAAATTGCAGGGAAAACGAGCAGAGATTTTCCTCTTTTTCTGGAAGCCAAAATTGAGATGCAACAATCAAATCGAATCTTTTTTTTTTTTTTTTTCTTCTTCACATTTAAGACCGACTATATTATAGTCATTTACTAGATTTTAATGTGTTAATATTCAAGATTATCAGCCGGTCCCAAATTTATTTGTTGAATAATTACACTAGGGGTCAATAACCTTCTTTCTTTTCAACCTGTTGCAACTTGCTGGTTGTTGTAGTAAATTCGTTGCAAGAGCATTTTCACTTCAACTTCGACAAGTGCTTTTTAACCGCCGACTTTATTTCTTCTGCATTTCACTTGTAAATCTTGATGTAGTGTTTGTGCTCCTGATCATTGAATCGTAGCAACTTATTTTGATAGCATTGTATTCTGTTCACACTATATCCCCATAATTCAGCTGCGTACAACCATATCGGTTTTAATACCATTTGGCATAGGAATATTTTATTTGCAATATGTAATTGGGAACACGGTCCAAGCAACTAATGAACTCGTTTTCAAATTTAGTTCTGTTATTTTTGTCTTGATATGATGAAGCCACGTAAGTGTTTCATCTAGGTGTACCTAAAGATATTTTACGGATGAATATGTGTTTGTATTTGCTTGTTATTTACAGATAATATATGATTATGTACAATTTTTCTCTTTGTAAAAATAATGTTGGTACTTTTATATTTTCATTTATTACTATTTTCTATTTATTCAGCCGATCAATGATTTTATTTAGCACACCTTGTAAATTTTCTGTGGACTTTTTTGGGTACTCGTGCGTTGCCATGATTTCCATGTCGTCGGCGAAAGTTGCTAGTAGTGCATCATTATCATAAGTAAACAATAAATACGAGAAAGGACCAAGTACACTTCCCTGAGGTACACCTGCCTCAATTTCATGTATAGATGATTCTGTTCCATTTACTACAACTCGGAACAATATCTGTCTTGTAGGTAAGATTTCAAAATATTGTAATACTGAATTGGTAGAGTACTTTTTTGCACTTGTAATTCCCCGGATGCCCCATACTTTATCAAATGCGTGTTGTACATCAAGGAAGTAAGCCGAAGTAACTTTTTGTTTTCAAATGTTTCTTCGACTTTGTTAACTAGCCGGTGCACTTATTGTACCGTTGAGTGCCTAGTTCGGTAGCCAAACTGGTGATTTGGTATTATTTCTTTCTTGTGTCTATGAGCTTTTGTATTCTCTTTTTTATGAGTTTTTCAAAAATTTTGGTCAGAATTGGTAAGAATGAAATTGGCCGACAAGGAGAGAGGCTTTACTTTAAGGAGGTTTTTACCAATCATCGTAACATTAGCGAATTTCCACAATATAGGAACAACTGTAGGTTGTTAACATTACTAACGCTTTCCTTGACAACTCTTTCAAAATGCGTCCCGTTATGAGATACCCTGGTGCTTTCTTGTTACTCAATTTCTTTATTACTCCATTCATTTCACCTGGCGAGGTTAAATTGATTTTATTTGATGGATTATTCGAACTTTGATTTAAATAATCGTTTTTGACAGGCGATTTTGTATTGTGCGGTTTAAAAATTCCTGATAAGTGTATAGCGAACAGATCTGCTTTAGCAGCATCCTCTACAATCCGACTACCATTAACTGCTTTTTTTATTTTGTACATATCGGTTTATTTTTCCGTACCTAACTGCTCTCCATAACGAATAATTATTAAGCTGTCTTTCGTTAGCGACAGATTTGCGATATATTTCCTAAATGAATTGTTTTTATAGTTTTCTATTTTTTTTTCCTACCCCCAGGGCGCGCCAGCGGCCTTGACCCAACAACATGAAAAATTAAGAGTTATAACTAAATGAGCCAGGCGGTCAGAAATGGAAAAGACAAAGGACAGCAGCGATGGAATAAGTGAAGGCAATGGGAAGGAAAGAATATAGGTAGCGTTAAAGGGAGTAGCGACTTCCGATCTCTCTATTTAAAGAGCTGCTTTATCAGTTAGGCATCTTGTTCGCATTCAACGTCTCCTCAGCTGTCTTTTAATTGCTACACTTGTTTACACACAGAATCAGGATAGACCAAAAAAATTGTAGTGATGTGTAATTCATTAACGGTGTACTTTTATAAACCGTGAAGACGTTAACAGCTTCATTTATATTTTCTGTGATTTTCAGTGAAATTGAAAGATCTTATCGAAAACAATAATAATTTATTTTTATTTCGACTAAATTTTTTGTCATATAAAATCTTTAATTCGGTCACCATAAGAGAGTCTTATCGATATATTCGGCCTAGTAGTTGATGATTGCTCGACAAAAGCTTTATAAATATATCGAAAGAGATGGTGAATATCTATACTCATTGCTATTATTAAGATTTAACGAATTACTACTAATATTATTTCCATTATTACTAATTTGTTCGGTGGTGCCTGCCCACTAGTTTTAAAACCGCGCTGTGTTATTAATGCGACCGACTGAAACAATTGTTGATTCCGGCGAATTTATCAGTCATCGCGATTATATTATCAACACTACTGTGGCATATTTAAGTGTCTAAATCTATCCGAGCATCTAACTATGGGCCATTACACGTTGTGTGGGCTGTGTACAAATAAGGCGTGCGCCGTGAAACAACGTGTAAAATGAACGAAGAAAAAAGTTGCGTTCTCTTGATGGCCAACTTCCGATCGGTTTTAAACGCACGCACGAAATTACGTTATCGCGCCACTCGAACTCCTCCCAGCGTCGTCGAGTATACGACTATCGATAGCGATTTTTTTGTTATTCGAGAGAGATTTAATCGAGGGGAAAAAAAATAAAAATCAGCCAACTATCGTGATGCAGTTGTTTCGTTCGATTAGAATATCACGCTGCCGCACACTGGAACTTTGAAAAATTTCACTTATACCGGATTATAATGTTTATATTATTGACGCGTCAAAAAAAAAAAAAAAATATATATGTATATAAAAAAGTAATGGTTATTTTTGATTGACGCAAATTTACTTTTAGTTTTTATTAGAAACTTCTACGAAAACTCCACTATTTCGCCAGTCGCCATAGTCGAAGGCGAAAAATTAATCAATGATCTAAAGAAAAAAAAAAAAAAAACACTTAATTTATCCCATCATTATTCTTCAATTTTATTACTGTGTTATTTTAAACTAAACATAAACATCGGCTTGTAAGTACTGACAGATAAATGTAGAGATAGCTAATTTAATTACACCACACCGGTGTGCTCGATCTTCCTACATGTATGTATATTTGCTGAAGGATCGGTTATTGTTATCACGGTGAATGATTAAAACGGCGATGTTCTAACGATGTTTTTCGGTAGCGCGTACCTCACCCAGTTAGACCTGAACCATCACACACTGTTGTAATTACCGTTGCTGCGCGTTGGGATAGTTAAATAGCATAACCGGACTTGCGCTTAATTTGGCATTTCCGTCGTTAAAATTTCAATTACCGTTTGAAACATTAATTGAAGGATGCTGTCTGCTGCATGCATCAGTTCTATCATGTTCACTAGAAATACTTCGACACGAATATAAAATTTGTTACGGCAGCGGGCGTACATGTTAACGTCTCATCTGTAGCCTTTTCAGAAATCTCCTATTCTTCGCCCGAGCAATAATTACACGGCATCTGCTAATCGTCAAAGCCGATCATCACTGTAGTTGTGTGTCTTGTCGAAATGTCCTTTAAAGATGAACTTTCTTGAAGTGTGTTAAGTCCTCTCGCTAGCAACGCTCACTTTTCGTAGAGTCGTAAACACATCAGTGCTTTTCGACCAATGAATAAACACGTAAACAGAAACAACACGAGAACATATACATATATACAAAGTGCGGTAGCATAAATTTCTTTTCTTTAAAAATGCGCCACTTCGTTTTTCTACTAAATTTTGTTAAAGAGAAATAATAAAGCAGAAAATCGAAATAAAACTGCGAGAAGGCAACAAGCATACATATTGCCCTCCAATTTGGGGGATCTAGAGTATCCGTTATTTCGATTTTCTGCTTTATTATTTCTCTTTAACAAAATTTAGTAGAAAAACGAAGTGGCGCATTTTTAAAGAAAAGAAAGTTATGCTACCGCACTTTGTATATATATATATATATATATATATATGTATATATGTATATGGGCGTCGCCAGGGGGTAGGGGGGTCGTTGCCTCCCCCTGGAGCCGCGAAACTTTTTAATCAAATACCCAATAATTTATACAGATAGTCCGATTTATAATTCCCGTCCCGCGCGATGAGATCTGAAACGCATACGCATGCGTGCTATGCGTATACTTGTCGATGTGAACACGATTCCATAATATTAGGTGTAACGCCTTAAAAATTTTGATCGCTCTACCGTGCACAACGTGTACTGTTGAGCGATCCTTTAGCAGCTTGAGGCGAATAAAAACCTGGTTGTGAAGCACGATATGGTATAAAATCATCTCAATGGCCTAGCCATGATGAGTATTCTCATAGGCGCATAATCATGGACAATTTCGAAGACTTTTATAATAAAGTAGTAGAACAATTTGCCAGAAACCCGCGAAAATTATGCTTTAATTAATATTTTATTTTTATTCAATAAAATATTAAACCTTTACAAATTATATATATATTTTTTTTCTATAACTCGTATACTCTTTCTATCATCTTGCCTCCCCCCTGAACGTTCATGTATATCTACCAGCGGCGGATTCAGACAGTAGATTTGAAAAATACCTTGTTTCATAAAGCTTTAGAAATGTATAAATATTTTAAAAATACATAATTATTGCAATTTAAATTTTGTTTCGTTTTTACGTGAAAAACGAAATTATAAAATTGTAGCTAAAATGGTAGTTTAGAATTTGAATAGTAAATTACAAGAAAGAATAGAACGATAAAGTATTTTTATTAAACTTTACACTTCTTTTTTATTTTTGTTAGTAATCCGATCCGAATTCTGTTTGTTCGTCAGCAAGTTTAAATATATAATATATTTCTCACTGAACTCTATTTTCATTTTTACAAAATAAAAATTAAAAATAAATAAAAAAGACAAAAGATCGATGGCAGCTGCATTTAAAACAGAATAGTAACATTACGCGTTTTACAGAAAAAGCAGCATTAAATCTACAGGTAATATTTATACGAATCTTTTATAGTATAAATTAAGTTTCTCTGTTGTAACAATTTTTTTTTCATCGAAGGTTTGGTTCTTGGGGAGGGGCACACATTACTACAAAAGATCTCGCCGTTTTAATATTTAAATAACGCTAGACTTTGCCGCTCTGTTTATGTTCTTTTTTTTTACGCTAATCCTAATTCCTTTTATGTATCTCTTGATTAATCCTATTCCTTCTTCTCGTCCTTAGTTCTATGATTTCCGCAGTTTGCGTCGGTCGATAATTATTAAACTATCTCGACTCCGTTTCTCGCATAGTTTCCTTCGTTCTTCTTTAAATCGCTTTTCCATAGCTGCATCTTCCTTTTGTTCATTGTATGTTCCCCCAGTATGTTTATGATGCGAATCACATGTTATGGATGAGAGAGCGTATAAAAAGTATTACATAATCGGAAAGCTGTAATGGCCTGCAGAACACTTTTAGAATCGAAGATTAAATGAAAAACTAATGATGAGGAAACGGAAAGAACATCGCGCCGAATAACCGTAGATTCCGCATAGAAAACTGAGCGAAAGGAGACACTAGATTAAAGGATGCATAATCTAATTCAGGGTAGGACAAACAAACGTAGAACCAACTCTCCGCCTACAGCTCTTTGAAACCGTTAGTAAAGATAGTAGGAACATGCGTAGGAGGGAGCTTAGAGGATTGTGGGAAATTCAATTCCGGCGACATGTTGAGGAACAGACTTAGAACGGATCAGTAAAGATACAGGTGGAAAAACTGGAAGAAAAATAAGCGTATCATAACTATAAATATATATGGTAAAAATGAAAGAAGATGAGCAGAAATAAAGAAAAAAATAAGAGTTTTATTAGAAGTAAATCGGCAATTTATTCTGTAACTCTTTTCATTACTTGAGCAAATAGTTTGTACCCACTTAGAATCGTGTTCATTAATTTTTAATGGCCCTTCAAAATTTGTAGCTGGCACATGCGTTGCGCATCATTTTAATCGGTCAATTTTAATTATGCTTAATTATGTGTAAATTCGCGTGAAACAAATACACATATATTTACGAATATAAAAACCGGCCTATGTAACTTTTAAATTTCACGGTAATTTATTATACATATATATATACATGAAAATAATAATAACGGGAAATAGAGAAAAATTTCAATAAAGATAAAAATAAATCATTACAAGAAATAATTTTAATGCGACGAGATCGTGATTTTTTTTTCATTTTACTTTCCCGTTCGTAATAGGAAATTGAAGTTGTCTGAGAGATATTTTTTTTTGATAATCGCAGAAGCCGAGAACTTTGTTACATATTTTCGATGTTACTAAATTATAACATTACCGTTATTTAACATAGAAAATACAGAAAATTTGAATATTTTGACTTATTACTAATAACCTGTGCTTTTTAAAAATCATATATGTTCATGTGTGTGTGTGTGTGTGCATGTGAAGACTTTTGATCGGAGGATAATTTATGAAAATGCTTGCAATTTCGAAAATTCGAAATAGTGAAATAATGAGCAGTTTTCTAAATTTTCACCGACCATTAAGTTTACCGTATTGTATTATTGCCAACAAAGAAATTGCGCAGTTTACCACTTGCATCGACATCATATTCGACTACTATAATCTTACTGAAGAATGCAAATTCAGAGTCACGCAGCGAGGAAATCCATACGCTGAGAAAATGTTTATGTTTTCACTGACACTACTGCGTTTATTACACAGATTACATATACTTTAATTCTCCCCCATGTCTTGCAAACATTCCAATCTATTTTATTTTTTTTATTTTTTTTTTTTAATTGGGCTCGTCAACCGAGGGGACCTTCACCCAGAAACAATTAAGGGAAAACGAAAGTTATACAGTGAGGCGATCAGCTATCGCTAATAAGAAGGAAACAACAATGGAGGGTATAATAAGTGTAGAAGGAAAAGACAGGATATAACGAGCACAAAAAGGAGCAGGAAGCCCCAGCCCAAGCAAGTGGGAATATAGAGCCGAGCGCTCCACCGAAAGAGCAGAGCACTCAAAGAACACATTCCGATCTAGGATTAGGTAATATGCTTTCTCTGCAGAAATAAATTTTTAATACTTAATTAAACAATTATTAATTAAGTGTTAAAAATTTATTGCTGTCGTGAATAAACTTAACAATGTGTTCAATTAATAAATACAGTGATGCTTTCTCTGATTGTAACACAGCGCCGGCCCTAGCCGGTGATCAGGGTAGAACGAGATTGTCTTTCGGCGCCCTTTGGTCGACAACATTACACCTCAAATTCTATTTAGTTTATGTTAAATAAATAATAACTATTAACCTATTTCAAAAATCAAGTTTTATTTCAAAAATCAAGTTTTATTTCAAAAATCAACTCTTATTGAATTTAAATTTCATTTTTTTGCTCGAAATTACTTTTTTTTGCATTTGGCATTTTGGCGCCCCTTATTACCTGGCGCGACCGCTCCTCTCGCTCTACCCTAGGGCCGCCTCTGTTGTAACACATATGTTAAACGAGTGTTCTAACAGATAAATAAGGGCATTTGTAATAGTTATAGGTTCGTCATGATTACGGATCGAACACTTTTTAAATATAATTCTTTTATTACGTATAAACTTGCTTATATCAATTATTATTATTTTTTTTTTTTTTGTGAGCGCGCTAGCGGCATTGACCCAAACAACAGGAAAAGCTAAGCTAAAAAACAAAATACCTAGGCGGTCCGAAATAGACGCAACAAAAGACAGCAGTGCAGGCCCCACGGAAGATGAAGGATAGGGAAGGATAAAGGTAGCGCTATAGAGATTAGGGAGACCTAATGACAGGAGCTGGCCGTATGAAAAGGAGCGTTCATTAAGAAGAGCAGAACAGTCGAAGAAAATATGATTAGATTAACGTATAGAAGGAGGATCACGACCGTGAAGAGAACAATAAGGAGACGGCGACAGAGCAAATCGAAAGCGAGAAGAGAGGAGAAGAGAATGATTAATCCGGAGACGAATTAGGGTAGACAATAGAGGGAGCGACGACCGAAAGGAATAGAATGGGAACCAAAACAGGGAACGAGGAATCGACTAAATAAAGCGGTAATGCGAATGACTATTAGAAAATAGGAAGGGATAAATGTCAAGACAAAGTAGTCTGATGTGATTGAAGGTGGGTAAGGAAAGGATGTCTGAAGAAAGGAAATAGTTGAGGAATGAATCAAGGCGAGCAGCAGAGCGAGCTAAAGAATCAGCTGCGACATTGCCGTCAATTCCGGAATGACTGGAGGTCCATAAAAAAATCAATAAGAATAGAGCGGGATGCCTGCAGAGTGGAGGTAAGAGAACGAATTGAGAGAATAATACTAATGATAGGAATGTGAAGGAGGAGAGGATAGGGCTTGAAGGACGTCTTTAGAGTCCGGAATTATAAGGAATTGGGAAAACCCGCTTAAAGAGGAAATATTCGAAATAGCCTGAAGAATAGCGATTGATTCGGCAGAAAAAATAGCGCAAAAGGAGGGAAGTCGGAAGGATTCAAAAATTTAAAGTTTATACATTTAGCTTCACTAAGGAACATCAGATTAATATTATTAATTTTTAAAAATCGATATAATCCGAAACTTTGACGTGCCCGTTTGCTAATCACCTGACACGCTCGTAGCGGAATGAACTGATTTCTTTTCATAATTGATCTATTCCAATCTGTTTTTAATCTTTTTCGGATAACCACAAATCTTTTTCTCGGTAAAACTGGTTTCTCGATTCGGCAATCACTCGGATAAAGAGTTATGCTAACTGTAAGCTAGGGGAATGAATGGTGGAATCATAACGCCGACCGTTTCGCTCGGCCAGTTATTAATACTGAACGCTACGCCAACTATTAGACACAGTGTTTCGCGAAAAGACTGAATCATCTGTTCAAACTGTAGCAGCAGAGAGCAACCGTATCACCACTGATGCAATTGAATGATCGCTGATGTAATTTATATTTAGCAGTCAAAGAGCGCGCCACAAACGAAACCGAAAAAAGAAAAGGAAGAAGAAGAGGAAGAAGGAAGAAGAAAGAAGAAGAAGAAAGAGAAACAAAGCTGTCGTTATACGTTTCGAAAGTAATTGTGCTCGTTTAATCAATTAGCCGTTAGATCACTTTTAAAACGTGACATAATTCACCGGAAAATCCTAAACAGAAAAATCGGGTATTAAAAATGAATTACCGTTATATTAAATTGACGTGACAGTGCGTTAGTTACAGGTAAATTTTAATTTAAATAAGGTTTGTGTTACTATATACCCTAGCGAGCAGTTGTGCGCGCTATCATTTCCTCTGTATTTGACACTTTTTTTTCCTTCTTTTAGTTTTGATTCTCCATTGCTTCTTCCTCTTTCCACTTTTATTTACGATTCGAGTACTCGCTATGTTTCTCAGGAGCTCTCGAAAATTTTTCCTTCCAACTCTGCAGTTTCGGTCTTCCTACCCCTTACCGGACGACAATCATTGCTGTCCTCGTAATTCGTACGCTATTAATATTTCCTCCATTTCTGTAAGGTTTTTTATAGCCCCTTTCATTTAATACTTTCCTTGGTTTCACGGTTCACAAGTACTCGATGTTCGCAATAAGAGACAAAATGAAAAGAAGCTGCTTGCAGACAAGTGAAATCCTAGCAGCGCACTTTAAGCTTTTCACGTACGATAACTTTTACTTTTCATCGTTAAACGATATTATTTAAAAATTTTTTAAATATTCAATCGGTTCCGATGTTTTAATTAAATTTCGGTTACGATGAATAAGTTCTTTAGGATTTCTTTCGTTTAGAATTACTAAGCCATTTCAGAATATTTTTGTGTTTTAGAAAATTGACGGATTTACAATTAGACTTATTTTTTTTCTTCTATAGTCACAGGCATGACTGCGCGTTGACTACCCGAATTGGCCTTCTAGACTTTTTTCTTTCCTATTATATAGCTGCGTGTGTAAATTAGACTTATACGAGTACGAATTTTATTACATCGGAACTGACGATTACTCAATTCCAAAAAAAATTATTCGTAACTTTTTAAAGATTTTTCGAAACGTTTACAGAATTTAATGCTACTTCGCTGTTAGAAAAAATAGTCCGTTTTCGAATCTGTCGCCCGAATTAAGCACCTTTTTACCATTCGGACTGATTCGATTTTTTTCTTTTCTTTTAAGTTACATTAAACAATTCGAATATTCTTCGTCTATCTAGATTTTTATCGCCTGTAATAATCACTACAAGAATACGCGTGTATTTATATCCAAAAGCTATGAACCGGATGAGTTTGTTTAAGTAAGAGTAAATTAACAAAATCAAATATAAATGCGCAAATCTACTCACCAAGAAGGGTGTACAAGTAAGTTTCTGCTGGGTGCCTGGTCATTGTGGTGTTTGAATGAATGAGGCTGTCGATGCCGCGGCGAAGGTTGCTGCATTAGAGGGTGAGTTATCACCATTTATTCCTTCATCAGACCTTTATTCTAAGGTTAAAGTTGATAGTAGGCCAGAATGGATTGAGTTTATTAATAGTCAAAAACAAGGCAAATACTAGCACATGGTTCAGTCAGAGCTCTCCTCTAGCCCTTGGTATTATTCCATTCCGGAATCTATCCCCGATCGACTCATTCGTAAATATGCGGTTACTATTTGCCGACTGCGTATGGGTCATTAGTGGATAGTTCTGAATTTTTCTGACCAAGGTGACGGTGTACTATGCAGTGATCATCACGCATCAAATTTCTTGGAGGGCATTAATCACTCGCTGTTTAATTGTAATAAATATGAACATTACCGTAGATCATTTTGTGAACAATTAATGTCTTTTGGGTTCTTTCCTCCGTATACTATTTATAGTCTTCTGTGCCAGAACAACCAGGTGGTCCTGTATATTTTGTTTAAATTTATTTTATTAAACGACATCCAAATTTAACAACATACACTTATTTATTTTATTATCTAATTATTCTATGCAACTCTTGATGATACGTGACCCATTATCCTAATTCTTGATGCCCTGTCATGTTCGGGAAACCCAACGCTTCTCGAACTCGACTTGGGCAGTTTTTCCTTTGTATGATTTTGGGCAGACGTCGTGGACTATGTTGAAGCATTTGTGGCCATGATTGTTTGTTATAATTATTGTGTATGATGATTATAATTCATATTTTATTAATTTTATGGTTGGGCAAGTTCAGGTAATGTACCTTGGACTCAGTCTAGCCAATTTCTCCTACCTAAAGATTTTGCTCAGCCGCCGTGTGGGTAATGTTGAACATTTACGGCCATGGTTGTCTGTTTATAACCCCTTTTTCCCGATTAAATATTATGTATCCTTCATTAGTTGGCTGTATTATTATATTAAATGATTAGTGGCTAAATGGCTTGATAGTTAATTAAAGCCGGGCCATAAAAAAAAAAAAAAAAAAAACAAAGTCACGATTATTGGTTTTTCTGATATTAGTCAAACCTAGGGATCGTCGCTGCAATTTATTATATTTTCGCCGTTGTCATCGATAAAAATAACCGTTCTTAGGTGACTAAGTGCGACCTAAATATCAACGTTTCGTAATAAATCGAATACTATAGTAAAGGAGAACTATTTGCTTTACTAAACAATATAAAAAATCTTTATTAAACAGAAATTATTTTTAAATTAAAAGTATTAAAACGTGCCGACATGTTTCGGAGTCACTTACTCCATCGTCATGGCGTTAATAATTAAAGTTAAAAATTGAAACGATAACATATATTTGTCTTCTTATAATCTAATGTAATATATCGATATGTCGTGAATGATATTTAATTTTCTATAGCGGGTTACTATTAATTAATTATAAGATTATTAGTAATTAAAATATCTTTTTAAATTTATTAATGTAATATGTTTCGGCGCTATTGAGTATGTTATAATTATACTGATATATTTTATTATTTCGAGGTCGTCGTTTTTTATATTTAATTTTAGTCTATGTTTATTAATAATAATGTGTTCCGCAACAGATGATTTATTATGACTCCGAACCATGTCGGCACATTTTAATTTTTAATTTTAAAAATAATTTCTGTTAAATAAAGGTTTTTGATATTGTTTAATAAAGGGTGTAATACAGAAATGGATGAAAATAATTTTAACCTAAATATAAAGAACTCTATTTGCTGTTAAAACTCAGTACGTCACTAGGAAGAGTAACATATAATCGGTCAACTCTTCTTCTTCTTTGGGAAATTTCACGGATTTAAGGACATGAAAGATTTACGAATTTAATCCCGTTTTTGCCTACTTTTTTCGCTAACAATCCCACGTTGTCACAATTTATTTTCGTTAATGTTTCAAAAAGCACAATCGTGTCTGGTTCTGATGATGAATAGAGAGCACTGGCTGCTATTCGAAACGTTAACGAAAACAAATTGTGACAACTTGGGTTGTTACCGAAAAAAGTAGGCAAAAATGGTTAATGACAATAGTCACGAAAATTTAAAGTCATTTACGAATTTACTTACTAAGAATGAATTTTTAAAATATTGTCTGGAATTTGATCTATGAGAAATACTACAAACTCTTTGAAATTATTACCAATAACTACTTGATAATTTTCATTTACATATCCATCATCCGCGTATAGTTGGATAATAATAGTACTAGACATACATATTTCATTCATTAATAATTATAAGAATAAACAGTTCAGATTGTGCATATAACAGCGAAACTTATTCTCAATGTGGAAAAGAAAGAAAAAAAGAAGAAAAGGACGGCGTAACGTTCGACCAAAGTTTCTGTTTCGGTCACTTTCGTCGACCCAAAATATGAATTTCGGATACAGTTTCAGCTGAGAGGCTAAATTGGTTGAAAGCTCTGTCGCCAATTAAATCTGATTTCTCTTTAGAAATCCATTATCCGTTCCAAATTCTTATAATTGTTCTTTTATTTATGGTTGTGTGTCCAAGGCCTGCCTCTCTCTAAATTAAATGCTATTCAAAACTCTTGCCTTCGTCTTTGTCTTGGTGCGCTTGAATTCCCTCCAATTCCTGCTATTCTTGCTGAAATACGCCATCCCTATCCATTCGTAGATCCTATTTAGACACTATCGTTTCTTTGTTAAACGTTTTCCACTTACGTCCTCTTCTCTTATTTAGTCTTTCCTTTTCGTAATAGCTGGCACTTTACTCCTAGCAAAACCCCTATCCAGCTTTTATTTCACATCATCTTAGTTTATTTTGGCCGTACACTATCTCCTTCAATAAACTTCCCTAATCTTTGTCATCCTCCTAAGGTATTTATTTTTCCCTCATTTTCTGAAACCCTCCCCGAAACCGTAATTTAACAGCTATTCCACAGCACTATCAATTCCCTATTTCCTTCCTATGTCTCCGTTTACCGGGATGGTTCGAGAGGGCCTGGTGGTGTTGAAGCTTCCTTCATCCTTCCTGATTCAGAATATTTTCGTCTTCCTTATTTCTGTTCTCTCCATTCGACTAACATTTATTTCTTGGGGGTACCTAGCCACTCGGGCATATTTGGTAATGAAGCGGCTGATTCCTTGGCTCGGGTTGCTGCTTCTTGCCGCTTTTTTTTTTTCTTTTTAAAAATTCCACCCGCTAACTTCCTATCGATATGTAAAAACTTTCATATCGGGTATTGGTCTGGCACCTACGCTTCCTCTTTTTCTAATAATTATTCATCTCATCTGTCTGTTTAGCCTACTCTTCCTCCCTATATTTGTGGTTTCTTTTATAGGTTCCGGTAGGCTCTGTAATTGCAGATGTGGCCATGCTATAGGACAGCTGATTCCTTTTTAACCTACGGCAATGTCATTCCTTCTCTTTTTAGGATGCATATGTTTTACATTTATCGACGTTGATTATCATTGTTTCTCCATCCTTGGTATAGGATTCTTAGTCAGATTCCATTCCTTGTGCCTCCTAATTGCTACTATTTACCCGTATTGATGGGTAATTGTCTATTATTGGCAAGTCCAGAGGAAGACCAAAACAAGAGAGAAAAAAATATATATCCCTCTCTTCGACGTTCTGATGTTGTTTTCGTTGTCCGTATGCGTTGTGGTCATTCTCGGCTGCCTTCCTCCATATTTCGCCTTTCCCCGATTTCCTCTCCACATTGACCTCTCTATCATGATTATGCAGAGTTATTTTCGACGCCGATCACGTGTTTTTCCAGTGTTCATCTCTTTCTGTGAAGCATTTTGTATTCCTATTTGTGTTGAGGCTTGGGCTTTCTACTCCTTATTGTGCTTCTTATATCCTCTTCCTTCCGCACTAGTTATTCCTGCTACATTGATTGCTTTTTATCAAAGATTTCTGATCGGATTAATAAAATATAACCGACTTCTTTCCTTTCTATTTGTTTCTGGGTAAAAGTTCTTGATTGACGGGTCCAAAATAAAAACAAAAGCTGAGGCTAAATATTGCACGGATTTTCGGCTTTAACCGAAACTCTGATCGTAATGTTTTTACTTTAATGTGCGCCCTTTAAACTGTTATTGATCACCTTAATTAAGACGGATATATTTAAACTAAAATATTTCCTCCTATCTATATATTAAAAACTTCTGGCGTTTTTCTCCTCATAAAATCCCAATCCTGTCGCTCCTTGCTACCCGTCTTTCTAATTTTTCTCCTGTTGTCCTTCCCTACAACACTCTCCCGTACTTCTTTCATGATTTCAATAGCCTATGGCAGCCTATCAAATTTTCCTCTCTCCCACTTCGAGCCAATTCCTCCTCTCACGGTGCAGTCAACAATGAATTTCTTCATTTGTTGAATTCCTCTTTTCCTGCTCATGTATTGATCTTTACTGATGGTTAGCGAGGACAGCGTGGGTGGTGCGTTTACTGCTCCGTCGCTTCGACATTCTGAGTCCTTCAGGCTTCCTTCCTTCTGCTCTATTTTTTCTGCCGAGTCGATCGCCATCCTTCAGACTATCTCTTATATTTCCTCTTTAAGCGATCTTTCCCAATTCCTCATTATTTCGGACTCTAAGGGCGTCCTTCAAGCCCTATCCTCTCCTCCTTCACATTCCTATCATTAGTATTATTCTCTCAATTCGTTCTCTTACCTCCACTTTGCAGTCATCCCGTTCTATTCTCATTGATTTTTTGTGGGTCCCCAGTCATTCCGGAATTGATGGCAACGATGCAGCCGATTCTTTAGCTCGCTCTGCTGCTCGCCTTGATTTATTCCTCAACTATTTCCTTTCTTCAGTCATCCTTTCCTTATCCGCCTTCAATCACATCAGACTACTTTGTCGGGACATTTATCCCTTCCTATTTTCTAATAGTCATTCGCATTACCGCTTTATTTAGTCGATTCCTCGTTCCCTGTTTTGGTTCCCATTCTATTCCTTTCGGTCGTCGCTCCCTCTATTGTCTACCCTAATTCGTCTCCGGATTAATCATTCTCTCCTCCTCTCTTCTCGTTTTCGATTTGCTCTGTCGCCGTCTCCTTATTGTTCTCTTCACGATCGCGAACCTCCTCGTACATGTGATGCTAATCACATTTTCTTTGAGTGTCCTGCTCTTCGTAACGAACGCTCCCTTTTATACAGTCAGCTCCTGTCATTAGGTCTCCCTACTCTCTACAACTTTTCCTTTATCCTCTCCTTTCCTTCATCTTCTGTGGTGTCCGCACTGCTGTCCTTTGTTGCGTCCATTTCGGACCGCTTAATTATTTAATTTCTTAGCTTAGTTTTCTTGTTGTTGGGTCAATGCCGCTGGCGCGCCCAAAAAAAAAAAAAAAAAAAAAAAAAAAAAACCAAAATAGTTTTGTACGGATGCAGACAAATGATGTTACCCGTTCCATTTATCAGATCTTTTACACTTTGCCATATCATTAAAAAAAAAGCTACAATTTACTGGTGGTTTCTTGCAGTACCAGAAAAGGTCGACCCATAAATATTGTAAGAAATTTCGTAATAGTAAAATTAAATTATTATACTGCTTATAAAGAAAAACACTTAAGAAGCTGAATGCAATTCATAATAACGCACTCAGAATAAGCAGCATGGCGTTCTGTACCAGTCCAGTGTTAGTAGTTTGCAGGTGGAAAAAACATGATGCCACTTAAACCACACCAGTGAATAATCCTATTAGCACACTGAAATATTATACGAAACTCAGCGGCAACGGGTGTTACATAAATCACTACAAAACGTTCTATTCTAATCTACATAAGATCTATCGCGACAGAAACAAACGCTTATCGCAGTTAGGTGTATTGACTACTTCAAATATCTGCATATAAATCGACTTACTGCCACTCCATCTGAACCTACAAATCCGTCCTTTGGTTGATATCATACGGATCACAATAGCACATGAAAAAGACTTATTAAATGCAAAAAAAAACAGTTAATGATCGCAATCAAAGATGTCGATCAAAACATATATGGTAGAAACCAATCGAATAACAAGTTACGGAAAATTAAACTCAAACATTGGGAAACATCGCACCGTGTAAACAGGCGAGAAGAGATTGTATTAAGCAGAATCCGCATCGGCCACACAAAACTAACGGACATTTACTGCAAGGTGAACCTCCACCATCATGTGTGTTTTATGGTACTCAACGTTTGTCCGTTGACCATGTCATCTCCATATGTCAAAAACTCAACAAGGAGCGTGAAGAAGCTTTCTCATCCGCACATAATGAGAAGAATTCTTGGTAATGGTGAAGCTGCAGTCCAAAATACTACTTTTAGATTCTTAAAAGCTATTATTCCAGAAGATGCGATTTTCATTTACGTATTGAAGAATTATTTGTAATTATTGTTTTTTGATTTCTTAAATATGTGTAAATTTATAAAAGATACATAACTTTCCGTTTAAATACTATAAAATTATCTGTAAATATCTGAATTGTTATAGTAGACGCAAATTAGAAGTGGAGCGTCTATAAATACATATATATAATTTGAATTTGAAGAAAATGTTAAAGGGGATATAAAGATCAAATAGGTGAAATGGAAAAATTTAATATATGAAAAAAGACAGTGTTTGGGTTAGGATATAAAATCATGTTAAACAAAAATTCCATTCAACAGAAAGATGAAACATGTTTTGATAAAAAACAGTAAAAAAGAAGCGGAATATATTAATGACCTTAGAATATTTTGCTTTTAATGCTTATGTCGTTGTTATAAAAAATTATGTGCTTTTTAACAGAGACAATAAATAGAAACGTTTATTGTCATCGGCGTTAATAGCAAAATCTTGCTTATCGTGTAAAAAGACGTATGAATAAAATTTTTCTCAAACAGCACATCTCAATAGATTTTCTGATTGCGGATTTGTGAAATATTAAACCTTAAAGGTGTTTTTTTCCTGTTCATCATTTTCTTCCATTCATCGTTCTGTTTTTAAAAATAAAAACATCGCCAGATAGCCTTGTTCATGGAAGCGTTGTTTCTCGCAGTTTTGTTTTAATAATTTTCAAACAGAGTGTACCGGTTATTTAGGTAGCCGAGTTTAAATAGTTTTTAAATATCAGATAAATCATACGGAAAATGAACATTCTTTATTAAGTAATATATTTAATTTATTAAACACTGACGCGTTTCGAAACTTCATGATTTCATTTTAAATTATTAATTTTAATTTAAAATGAAAATAAAATGAAAATAAAATGAAAAATATAGATCGATTTTGAAAGGGACGATTATTATTATAAAATATATTCAAAATGGTGAAAGTAATAATTAATTAAAAATTAAATTGTAAATAGATAAAAGACTACAAGTTCAAATGTAAACAATGAGACGGTGTCACTATAAAATATAACTCCCAAAGAGGATAATGAATTTTCAATTTTTCACATTTGCGGAGGCATCTCGTAACGCGTCTGTGTCACCTCAGTAATTGCGCACGCCTTACAATTCTGCACACATTACATGGCCATAGGCGTCGCCAGTTTTAATCAACTGGCCATGATGAGTATTCATAGGCGCGTAATCATGGACAATTTGCCAGAAACCCACGAAAATTATGTTTTAATTAAAATTTTATTCTTGTTTAATAAAATATTAAGCCTTTACAACTTATTAATTTTATTTTTCCTATAACTCATATCTTTTTTCTATCACCCCCCCCCCCCCCCCCCCGGCCTATCGGCTGGCGACGCTCTTGTACATGGCGCTCTGTATTTATGAGACTATATATTATATATATATTTTATTTTTTTTATACCCCACTTAAATGTCAGCACGCAATATTATGCGCTAAAGTGATTTCAATCCTAAAGAAAAAAATGTATTCACATTTTAAATATGATTTGTTTAAAATTAATCCAATTCTTATAATATCTTTTAACATAATCATTAGATATCTTTTGATGAATAATTGTAAATAATATTGTAATAAAAACATTTATCACAGAAGTTTATTATTCAAAAATAATCGCATTAAATTTAGTAATAAGCTTCTGCGTTAAATGTTTTAATTATAATATTATTTACAATGAATAGCTTACTGTAACGTAAAATAAATGTATTTATTATTTTGTAATTTATATCATACCGTAGATGTGTTTTTTTAAATCGTTCGATTTATAGTTTAATTGAAAATGCACGAATACATTTCATATAATTTATATAAAATTAATTATTTAAATTCGTGACTAATTATACAATTAAGGTGTACTAAATTAATTGTTTTTTTTTGTTTTTTTTTCTAACCGCATTTAAATAAAAATAATTTTTTCCCGCTCATCTCAACCTTGCCTTTTTCTATAACAAGCAGAATTAATAAATAATTTTTTCATTAAATAACTAACGGTTTGAATTATTCATTTACTTTTACGTATTAATATTTTGATTATAAATATATAATTTACATATTACAACATTTATACCTTATAAATATGTAATAGTTTCGAAATAGATTGATTATCAACCATAATTAATTCTTAATTTTTTCACTAATATCAAGAACATGAAATAATTTATAAGAAAAAACATTCATCGGTGAACCTATTTTTTGTACGGTTTTAATTTTTAATTATAGCTTTTATTGAAACTGTTCTTATTCAATTTTTAATTTCCTTTGGCAGCGAAGAACCAGAATTATTTCAACCAGATTTTTTTTTAACTTAAATTCGCGAGTCTAGGTTCTCCGCATTTTTTTCTTCCTCTTTTTCGGTGGAAATGCTGACTTTTTTGGTGATTTACTTTTATTTTCCATTTAACCGCCCAATCTTAAATTTTGTCCAGATGTTCTTGAACTACAAACGAAGCGCAAGCCGGATCCTCATGAGCCACTAACATACACGTGTCATCAGCAAACGTTGCTATCACTGTTGTTGTTAAAGCAGGAATATCCAATGTCTATAGTAAGTACAGTAATGGTCCTAATATACTGTCTCGCGGGACGGAGGCTCTGATAGCGAATTTTTTAGATACAACTGAGCCTATTCTAACTTGAAAAACTCTGTATGCCGCGATTACCTGAAAGATATCATTAGGTATTCTATGTTTAAGTTTGAACAGCAAGCCCTGGTGCCACACCCGATCGAAGGCCCGCTCAATATTGAGAAACGCCGCACAGCAATATCACCCTTTTTCTAACGTCGCTGCTATTCGATCCGTTAATCTATGTACCTGGTGGATTGTAGAATGATTGGTGTGAACTCCGAACTGGTGGTTTGGAATAATATCAGTTCCTGTTATCACTTTGATCATCCGGTCACATAATATCATTTCGGACATTTTTGATGAGATATTTAGCAGACTGATCGGTCTATAAGACGGCGGTTCACTAGGATTTTTTTGTTTCAGGAGTACGATCAATTCTTTCCAACATCTAGGATAGTAATCTAATCTTAGGATGGCATTATAGGTAAACATAAGGATTCCCTTATGCGACAATTTTTTCAATATTTCACTAGTTATCCTGTCTTCCCCCGGAGCTTTCCTTAGTGGCAGCTTTTAATAATAGCCTGAACTTCACTAGACAATATTCGTTTAGTTGGAAATGTTAACTGGGTAGGTAAACATAGGTAATCATTAACTAGTTTATCATGATTACTAATGCCTATGTTTTCTTGGAATGTATTAATAGAAGTTCACCTCTATCTTCTCTTCATCCGATTTGCCCCAGTAGTCGCTATTTGACTTTTCGAATGGGTGAGACTTTTTCAGTTGTCCAACGTATGATTTGGTTGTTTTCCATAGTGATCCGTCTTCTGGATTTAGAGAAGAAAATAATTTGATATACTTATCGTTTTTATATGCATTTATTTGGGAGAGGTTGAACTGGTTCTCGGGTAAGATTTTGCTGATCGAATCCCGTAGATAAACTTGATTTTCAAGTTGGCTGGTCGAATTAGTTCCCGTTCTATGTTGTTGAAATTTTTTATTATTATTATTATTATTATTTTAACTTTGCTGTACCTTACGGTTTCTCAGCTCTGGAGTTTCTAATCGTTGCTGCTATTATTTATTGTGTTTTCTTTTATTATTCATTACGTAGTCAACGAAATTAAGCAAATGAAAAAAGTCTCACGGATATGTATTGAAAACACTTTTCTCTCGTTTCTTTGCAATCGATATATCGTCCGTTGATGTTGCAAGCTGTCTTCAATATTAATGTGTTATTGTTATCTGTTTAAAAAAAATCTGAACTGTAAATGGAAAATAAATAATTTTAAGCTACATGTAGCCCTTAATGCACTTTAATAATACTTTACCAATGAATGAATGTTCACACAGCTCAACTCCTGTGTACTTATTCACGATTTATATTTCATGTCAATATGTTCAAAAAAAAAAAAAAAATCAAATGCAATCAGACGTTAATTAAACTTAACGTTATTTCTTATGCGAAATTCACCACTACCATCAAAAATATATTTCTTTTTGGTTAAATATCACGTTTTAATAAAATACATAAACCCGCTGATTCATCAGTCATTCTAGTAACAATGGGACCCAATTCGACCTTTTTAAATTGAAAATAGATTTAACCCGGGAACCAATTCGATCACCTAATGTAGTAATTCCAGTTTATTATGGGAACCAATTCGACCACATCCATTCATTTCAGTCCTCAATTCCCTTTATATTCGCGTTCATAATACGGTGCCCTATTGCGTTGCCACCCGACATGCTCATTCCTAGTTTTTTGTATTAATTTTCAGATGACCGGGTCTGAACTGGAATAGCTAAGTTACAAGAATTTTGAATATCTAATGTGATAGCCTGAACGGCTGTCGATATCATCGGGACTTTTTAAGCGTATATATTTAAATTTACGGATTTATTTACTTCCTCGAATAATATTTCCCAGTTGCTTTTTTTTTTTTTTTTGTATTTTAAGTCTGTCACCATAATGTACAAGTATTGGTTTAGCATCAAAGCAAGCAATAACTGGTACATGATCTGAATTTAGGTGCGGAACCATTTTGCAGTCAGCGTGCATATGATCAAAGCTTTTTATTATAAAAAAAATCAAGAACACTTGGTGCGTAGACCAGTATGTCGGTTCAGAAGGGGCGACTTAAGTTATTATCCTTAATTATTTTTTCTAACATAGTTGCTCTACGATCTTTTTTATTCCAATTCTAGCTTGTGCTTTTAGCATTAAAGGCGGCCCCTATAATGACTTTAACATTTAGACATACTTGATTACTTTTATTAGTCCCAGAATGGCAATGTATCACCGCGACTGAGCAGTTAAATTCTATAGTGTTTAAATTAACAGCTACCAGTTGATAAGCAAATGTGCTTTCGGTATGAATAAAAAAATGTTAATTAATAAAGCTACTTCTCCGCGTACTGTACCGTCCGGATGTGACACTTCGTAACAAGTGTATTCTTTAATATGTAAATTATCATTATCAACGAAGTGCCGTTCGCTCATTAACACAATATCTATCCTATACCGATGATGTAAAAAAATTTCAAACTCGTTAATTTTTGGATCTGATATCATTAGCGTTCCACAGCGTAACTGCTAAGGAATTATTCATTACATTTATACGATCCATTAATTTAACTTATCCAATAGTTTGTTTAAAATACTTAATTGTGGATTTATCAGTAATTTGAAATCGTCCATTAGTATGTCCAACGCACTAACCTTATTTCGTTGCTCATTTAACCGTGGATTTACTCTTCCTCTAGTTGTTTTTCTAGTGGCGGGAAATATTGTTGATTCAAGTGAACCGCACGATCGCTTATTTAGACGCTCAGCCTTTTCTTTGTTTAAACGCTTATATTCCAGACAACCCCCCTGTAGACAGCCGGATGCCCCACCAACCGACAAAGCGCACATATCGGTTTAACGCTATCCTCCTTGTCGCAATCTCTAGAGCTGTGCTTATTGCCGCATTTAACGCAGCGGAAGGGTAGGTTACAGTAATTTTGCGAATGTCCGTATAGCTGACATCTTTTTTACATTTGTATTAATTGATGTTTGTTTCGAATTTCTTGAACTTCAACTTTTGCATACAATAAACCAGAGTAAGCAGGAATATTTCATCACTTTTTGGAGAAGCATTTAAGTCAACGTAATGCCATCGGCAGTTGCTGCTTGATTTTAGGATGCATCGCGTTAACGATATTCCGAACACCGAATACTTTATTTTCAATTTCTGTTTTCATTTCTGTTAAATCGGTAGATGGGTGCCAGTTTCTTATTAGCATTCTAAATGGCTTCTGCTAAGTGGTGCATGTATAGAAGAAGTAGTTTTTACCTTGTAGCGGATAAACAATTTTACGGTAACTCTCCGCACTATCTAAGACTATAGTTACTCCTGTGTTATAGTTGATTTCAACGTAAATTTAATACCAGCATTATACCGCAAGATTTGAAAATCTTTAATATTTTTCCATTTTACGTTTGCTTGCAATGTCTTCAACCTCTTGGGTTTTCGATAAAGGGTTACTTGTAGCATGATTTTCACCGCTAACATTACACCGTTGTTGTTGTTGTTGTTGTTACTGATATTTCTCGCGGAAGATTTATTCTCATCATTTAATTTAATGCTATTATCTACCTGCATTCCATTATTCTCTTCTTCTATAGTTTCTCATCCTGCACTGATAACAATTCGAAAATGTTAAACGATTGTTGGAGATGAATCAGAAGAATTTGAAGTGTAATATTTTCTTCTCCTTTAGCCCCTTTTTGCTCCGTATATTTTTGTTCGACAGTTCTAAACGGATCGATCGGGTTTATTTTATTTTCATTAAGCGGACTTGTTGGTTTCGGGTTGTTATCGCAGCCCAAATCAATGCTATCTGACCGACTAGGTTAGCCAGTCATATCAGTATTAGTGCTGCTAGTGGTAATTACATTTTGTTTGATAACGGCCGGACGCTAATCCGGAGTAGTTACGAGTATATCAGTGAGCTCGAATAGTAGCTCGAATAGTGTGTGTACGTGCTACACGACACGCCGTGGAAGAAGCGTGGCGACGGAGGACGTAATAAACATTTACACGCGCTGATAAATAAAGCGATGATACGATTTTACGATTATAAATCAGTGCAGAAGAATTCTAAAATACGGAAAGATCTTAGCCGAGATTAGTGTAAT
Organism: Icerya purchasi; assembly: GCA_039619475.1. Classification (NCBI taxonomy): domain Eukaryota; kingdom Metazoa; phylum Arthropoda; class Insecta; order Hemiptera; family Monophlebidae; genus Icerya; species Icerya purchasi. The sequence goes on from CM077115.1 coordinate 570,517,770, forward strand.
CTGAACACAGGAACACACATCCTTACACATCGCTTTATCTTTTGGTATTACTTGTATGAATTTAAAATTTTCTTTTTTTTTCTTTCAAGATTTTTCAGTATAATTTGCTGCTCTATAATTATGAGATCTATATGCTGAATAAATTAAAAATAAATAATATTAACGGTGTAATTCATTAACCAAAAAATGTGTGAAACTCTTATTAGTTACGAGGGGATTACAGGTGGAAAAAATGTCAAAAAATTCTTTTTAAAAAAGAACTATCCTATTTGGAGAAATATTATAATAAATGTGCACTGCATAGAACAATCTGTGAGTTATGTAGTAAATATTTCTCATTATGTAGTCAATAACCTAAAAAACAAACAATATACGGTTTAAAACAGCATTATTTTACACGACACCGAGTACAAACAACTTTAGAAATATCAATCGCAATTTGGATGAATTAAAGCTGGAAATTAAAGTTTAAAAAAATGAATGAAAAAGCTACATATTGACTAATAATCTCTTCTGTAGACAACACTATTCCTGGCTTTAAAAAGTGCGGCTACAAAACTATTGCGATGGTCACCATGGAATTTCTCGCCGGATAGCCGAAACGGATTTTTTTTTTTTTTTTTTTTTTTTTTTATGGCCTGAACGAAAAATTTAATAGTTGACCATATTCATTAATGAAAAGACGAATTCAAACGTCTTAATTTTACAATCCAAACGGTGTTCAAAGGTAGTAAGCTTAAATCTGAAAAGTATTTTTGAACTTCACTGATTTTGTATACTTACGGAGAAAGGTTTTAAGGATAAAATAATAGATCTCATTGCAAAGCGTGAATGGTTAAATGAAACACGTGATATTTGAAAAAAAACTAGTGAAACAAGTTCATCATTATTAGTTTCACGGGGCATTTTATTATGGGATTACAACGTCTAAAAGTTACATTGGGCGCAACGGTACGAGATTGATCATATTAACGAAAAATTGTTTTTTATTATTCTGATAATGCGACAAATACGATCTGATCATTAAAGTAAGTCCCATATATCCTTGATAAGGTATCATGGATTGTGAAGTTAAGCATAATATACTAAGCCTAATGGATCTAAGGAGAGTACTGAGGCCAGCTCCTTTCTACTTTTGGACTATCCGCCTTTACTTTTCCAGATTTCTCTGGTATAACCAATATTCAATTTCAGGTTGGATATATACCTTGGAGCGACTTGAATCCTGAACGAGACAAGTCCCGATAACCTGTGGCACCTCTGGTTTAGTAGCCGAGCACCTTAACCACTGGGCTATCGATTAAAATTAGTAATCAAGGATGCTTTATTTACGGAAGAGCAAAATGGAAAAGTTACAAAAAATTTCAGAAAAATAGCGAGCTATTAAAAATAGTGCGTCACTTTAGCAAGATACTGGAAAACTGACTGAATGCCAAAATCAGTGTGCACTTCCAACGTATTGTTTTTTACTGCGAGTTGTTGAAGTTAGCATGGTACATGTTTAATGTTGGAACAAAAAAAAGCAGTCCTCGTATGTGGGTTACGCTGAAATAAACGCAATTTCGGAAACTGGGAACTAATAGAACAAATCAGAAGTATTTTAAAATTTTTCTACAAATCGATCTTTTGATAATGTACGTATTTCAATAATCTTTCCGCTGATATAACTGTTTTAAACCGTAAATTAGAAATTCGGGATGATAATGAAGGCGGTGTAATAACAAAAAGCGGGGGAAGAGATTAAACTTTAAAGTTTATGTCGTAGTTAAAACGATTATAAAGAGAAAAAAAATAGTTTTTATTTCGGTTTCAGCCGGAAACCTGATAGTAGGTTTCAAAGGCTACTCCTTTAATGCATAATATTCTTATTAATTAATATATATATTACCTTTTTAATGAAACTTTAGTTCCGAAAATAAAGTATAATATATAAAAATAAATTATAAAACATAAACATGAAACAAACATTTTGAGAATAAAAAAAATTTTAATTCGATACTAAGAACTACATTTTAATTCGTGTTAAGCATTGCCAGCTTAACGAACGTCGCCCTACGCGTTGTGTGAACACGCGTATGGCTGCGACATATTTTTTCAGCGACAGTTGAGAATTGTTGCTCTCAGTTATGTGTCAGTCATAGTTATAGCACATGTTCAGTAGCACAAGAATAGTGACGCAATTAAAATTACTCAGCTAAATAATTATTACAGGTAATAAATATTATTATTTAACAAAAAATTACCATGAACAAACAAAAAGCAAAAAAGAGATTATTTCAAGATGTGTGGACAGAAAAGTATGGGTGTATCGAAAATGGTGACAAATCGATATGTACTTTATGTACAGATGTAATTACCGTCACGATACTTCTCTTCAAAACATAAAGATGTGAGTGAAATGGCAAATGAAGCTAAATCTGATGAATATTCAATTTTGGAAACTACAAAGTAAATTCTTAAAGAGTTTTATTACTAGCAACTCGCTACATCTGCCGGCTTTATTGCAGCTCTTAGTATTGGTACCAACGGAAAATCATTTACAGACAGCGGGTTTTTGAAAAACGCCTTCATAAATTGTTCCCCTCGAACACTTATTTAATGACTTCGCAAATAAAAAGCAAATAATTGAGAGAATCAAAGAAATGCCATTGTCAGCTAGAACAGTTCAGCGTCGCGTTGAAGATATGACCAAAAATATTGATGAACAGGTCAAAAGTGATTTGTTATCTTGTGACATAATTAGCATTGCAATTGATGAAAGTACCGATATAAATAGTATTGGTAGGCTTGCAATAATTATTAGATTTGCATCAATAAATAACTCGAAAGTCAATGAAGAACTATGCGTTCTTGCTTCAATGAATGACTCGACCAAAGGCACTGATATTTTTCGTCAAGTGCAAGAGTTTACAAATTTCAAAAATGGGCAAGTATTGGATTTAAAAAGTAAACTATTTTCCATAACAAAACTAATGGTGCTCCAAGTATGAGAGGAAAAACTGTTGGATTTATAAAACTAATGGAAAATGAACTTGGCCGCTCACTTTTATCGTTTCATTGCATCATACATGAAGAAAATTTATTTGCAAAGGCGTCTACGCAACAACTTAAGGATGTAATCGAAAAGGTTGCTAAGATAATCTTGTCATGATATCAACATGTTGTGCATTACTTCCTACGAAGTTTGAAAGAAATTAACCTCGCCATTTTGTCCGCGTTCGATTCAACTTATATTAATGTTAAGGAAATATTTTCGTAAATGAAATTTATATTAAGCCAGAACAGGTACAGGTTAACTACCGAAAATTCAGGTGCGTGTATTCGTCTTAAAACGACTAACTATAAACCAGACTTGACTAAATTTACGTCACAAGTTCAACATCAGGACAGCCGTTGATATCGAAGAGAACAGTTATAAATAAAGTTCATTCAACTATGTTTGTAATTATTTTCTTAATAAAATTCATCTTACTATTTGTCTAAAAGAAAACTGTTTTAATACGAAAATATATCTGACCCAAACGTTTCTTTAATACTTACATTTTGGTTGATTTTGTCCCGTGGCCGAAAAAGGTTGCCGACCCCTGGATTAGAGGTTTAACCTGAAAAGTTCCCTGATTTCGTGACGTCAGCGCGTTTCGGTTGTTTTACGAACAGACTTGGCAGACTATACAGAGTAGTAGCACGTTTGGGGTAGTCCTAATTGAGCGTAGTCCAATTTCTACACAAAATAGTATTTAAAAAAATTAAATGCTGTTTCAGCATAATTCGAGAGACTAGAGGTGCAAAAAACATTCAGACGGAACCTGTGCAAACGGTGTTTTTTTTTTCCGCTGACCTGGCAAGAAAATATTATTTACTTTCCCTTTTCTTTTATCGATTTACTTTCGGTTTTTACATTCGTAATTTCCGGAAAGGTGTTATTCGTACCCTTAATACATGTTTCGGTTTGGCTTGGCCCCCTATATAATGGCACTTTTGAAAATGTTTTGGTCCTAGGCGACGATACCTGCCTTTCACATGGGAAAGCGAGTTTCTCCCGGTGGCTTCAGATGATTTTTGCTCGTCTTGAGTCTTCCGTCAAAATTTTAAATTAAAATTAAAAAATTGATTAATAAATGTTTATAAACTGTGTCAAACTTGTATTATTATTATTATGGGAAAAAAAAAAACAACAAAAAAGACAATTAAAAATGGAAATTTTTACATTTAAAGATTATCTGATTTGTAATATTAGAAAATTTTTTTAATTGCATGCCGCGTAAAATAAAAGTCAATACAAAAATCAGCAACAATGCTTAACAACGGACAAGGCCGTATCTGGGGGGAGGCATCCCCCCCTGAAATGTCTGAGAAATAATAACTGCTTGAATTAAATGAACCGAAATTCAGAATAAATTTAGTTCTTTTCAATTCTTAACAAAAGAAAAGAAAATTGGAAGTTTTTATGAATTCTTTGGAAACGACTATTTTTTATTTGTTTTTATTGTAGTGTTCAAATATTGCATATACAATAATTGATTACAAGGCTTTAGTGTGTACTATTTATAAATAAATATATTTCATGATAATCACACACACATACAAATATATATATATATACAGTGGAAATTGTTTAACATGAAACCGGTTAACCTGAAAAATCGCTTAATACGAAACAACACTACGGTCCCGACAAAATGCCATATAATTACATACATTTTTTTTTTCTTTTATCACGAAACAACACGAAACAAAAATCGCTTAACACGAAAAGATTTCGCTTCTCAGAAGGACAAATATACCTGCTTTTCCAGTCGCATCCCTTAACAGATAAATAAAATTAACAATGGTTACTATTATTTACCCCCTAGGAATGCAATACTACTTAATTTCGGTCGACAAGTTTCCCAAAAAACGATAATTTTTTATGTTTTCTTTATAATGTAATTATTTGAAGTGTATATATGTACTACCTACAAGTGCTAATGTGTTAGCGGAAAATCGAATTGATATATTTTACCGACATTAAAAATATTGGTGAGTTTTTAATTTTTTATTTTCGGTTTGTTTTTTTTTTTGCATGTTTCGGTTAACACGAAATCCTTTTAACACGAAGAAATATTTCGGTCCCTTCAGTTTCGTGTTAAACGGTTTCCACTGTATATGATTTTAATATATTTATAAAAATATTTTCGTAACCCTACCCGAAATTTTGGTCTAGATACGGCCCTGACAACGGAGATAATTTCGTATTGGATATTTTACAAACATTTATCTATCAGTCTGTACTTACTGGTAATGAACATTAATAAAACATATTATTAACTTAAGATGGGAAAAATCGCAAATAGAAAATAGATTAAAGTATAAATGCGGATTAAAAGTATAGTGATAAAACTTTTTTTGTAATTAAAAAATTGATTAATGAAAACAATATTTGAGCAAAGTATGATCAAAAATATTTACAGACCGTTTACAAAAACAGTTTTTTATTTATTTATACTAGTAATGAATATATTTATAAAAGAATTTCAAAGCTTAATATATTTTTTTTTTTTTTTAAGCAATATTTATCTGTAAAATAAGCAAAAGCTGAAGATCGAAATTTCGGATTTTTACTTTGCGTTTAATAGCGATGTACCATGTTGGTTGGGAAGCTGCGTTTAACGTTTGGGTAGAATCTGTTTTGAACCCTGCTAGTGCAGAATTATCATTGCGCTCGGTTAATGTCCGAAAAAAGAAAAATCACAAATTTAAATTTTTCTTTGATTGTCTAAAATATTACTATAGAAATATTCTTTTTGCGCTTTTCGAAATCTAACTGCAATTGACGGTAGCTACTGTCGGTCATTGAAAAACATAAAAAAATTTTAATTTGTGTACACACACAGTCTACGACATCTAGTTCTCAAACGTTTGAACTTTTTAATGATGCAGTTTTTTTGTTTTCCTTATTACTTATCGGAAAAAATAAAATACGATGAAATAAACTTTTTTTCACCTTTAAAAGAATAACTATATTAAAAGTTAATATTGGCGCTGTTTGTGGTCCCTCGACTGGTACAGTGGAAAAAAAAAAGTATTACTATGCATCGAATACTATTTTTTAACCGACTTCAAAAAAGGAGGAGGTATTCAATTCGACTGTATTTTTTTTTTTTTTTTTTATGTGTGTTACCACAGAACTTTCTTCTAGATGAACCGATTTTGATGATTCTTCTTTTATTTGAAAGGTGGCGTTTGTCATGTGGTCCCATTTAAATTTGATCAAGGTCCGACCGATAGTTTTTGAGTTATCCTTAATAATGCGGGAGATTGAAGCTTTTTGGATGCTTTTCATTCATGATTGTTTTCACCGTCGGATTAGATTTTTGACTTAAAATACTATAAATTTGCCAAATTACCATGGAAATGTAGCTTTTGGTGTTTTTACCGTGGAAATAAATGTTTTAATTTAATTGAATAAAAATGCACTAAAAAGTACAAAATAAAATCCTTTTTTACAAAAAATAAATACCGACTTCAAGGTTTATTATAAAAATTTAAAAATGCACTAAAAAGTAAAAAATAATTACTCCCGATAAAATATATATATCAGAGTGATATAACTTAAGGTGATATCGTAATTCTTATACAACATTAATTTTTTGGAGTTGGCATCAAATTCATATTAAAAGAATAATTAAAAACTGCATTAAATGTTGATTAAATTGTTCCTAACATGAATTTAATTCCAACTCCAAAAAGTTAATGTTGTATAAGAATTACGATATCACCTTAAGTTATATCACTCTGATATATATATTTTATCGGGAGTAATTATTTTTTACTTTTTAGTGCATTTTTAAATTTTTATAATAAACCTTGAAGTCGGTATTTTTTTTTTGTAAAAAAGCATTTTATGTTAAGTACATTCAAAAAGAGTTTAACATTCCTTTTGTTTCTAATTTCCTACGGTCATATGAACTTAAGAATATTTCACTGAGGTCTATGAAATTTTTAACTTATCAAGCAATTTAATTTAGATTACGAGTAACGTTAACTTATTGCTCGAATAGACGAGCAAATAAATAGTTTAATTTTTTTATGACGCATTAAAACGGAGGAAAGAAAATAAATGAAATATAAAATTATTTTATGACGGTACCTGAATTTTTATTTTAAAATAGTTTTATTTTTTCACGTTAATAGCAGACAAAATTTACTGCACATTTTATTAAGTCAGTGTTTTGTTTAAAATAGGTTATAACAATATCGACGCAGTTAACTTTTTCAGAAGGTTCAAGTTTCAGGTGTATAAAAAATATATGAAATCACACTGTTCTGATTTTTGCTGTAATTTCCGTTGTTATTCTAGTTATTTTTTAGAATGCAGTATATTATACCACCCCGATTACTTACAAAAAATTTCATTTATATGTACGAGTACAACAATTTAAATTAAAACTTGTAAAGCAAGTTTTTCTATATCGCCGACAAATAACAAAACAGCGATGCGCAAAATTTCTCAAATTTACCTAATCTATAATAACATGAAGCTCCATAATCTCAGTGGTAAATTGTGCACTTTTTTTTAAAAGTATTAAATATGTCCCGGAGATTAATAGTCGAACCAACTCACAAGAAGAAGAAAATAACGTTATATTCTTAAACGTTTGAGAATAGAGGATAAAAATAAGTCAAGGGCAGGAATAACGGAAGCAGAAGGAAACGAGAGAATGTAAGAAGTCGTGATAAGGGGAGCAGGCCATTAGGAAAGGCCGGACATTCGAACAAAACATGATATCAAGGTTAGAAGAAATTTAAGAGAAGGGAAGGAACCATATTTTTTAAAAAATAAAAGAACTTCAGTGTCCACATAATGTTAATTTTTTTGATGAACGTATTCATATCGTGTTTTTGAAAAATAAACATTATGTGGCCCTGCAAAGCGTACATTTGGAAAAATAAATATGGTTAGCGTCTCGAAACGTTTTTCTCGCTTGCATCATTTAGCTAACGATTTTAGTTTGTACGATATTTTAATTCAAACGTAATTTTTTTGATCGACGTATTATTAAAAAGTAAACATTGAATTAAAATATCATAAAAACTCAGACCATTATTAGCTAAGTATGATGCAAGCCAGAAACACACATTAACCATACTTACTTTTTTCAAATCTACACCTTTCAGTGGTAACTAACATTCGATAATAATTTAGATTATTCATCATTGGTTTAATTTCATAATTTGGATTCTTAACTTGGGAAATTTGTAAATTTCGTAGTTTGCCTACATTATAATAAGGCAAATACGTTTAAGAGAAAATGATTAACTCTCTAGCTGCTATAGAATAAACATTCGCGGCATGAATGCGCATTTATTTGCGATGATATTCGATCGCACTGCCATTTTTTTGCCTTTTGTCTATTTTGTTTTCATGTGAAATTGCGATTATTTCTTTTGGTTGTTACGTTTTATCGAGATTCACGATATCACGATATGCCTATATCAACCTACACTGCTGACTGTAGGCAATCCCTGGCGGGATAAGTTGGCCTAACCTCCCGTGCTGCTGGCTAAGCAAATTCGGAGATGTTTATCCAGATTATTATTTGTTAAACCTCTTTTAATAGTTTCAACGTTAAAATTTAGGTTAATTTCAGGGAATTTTACATTTAAATCATAAACTTCGATAAAAATAGAACTCCTATATAATGTACATAGAAACCGTATTATTTATTTGTAATTTGTAGCATATATAATACGTAACATTCAATTAAAGTGGTAAAATTAATTCACTTCCGGTAAAATTCGTACCAACACACACACGTATATTATAATAAACTAAATAACCGTTAATTATAATATTTTACAAAAAAAAAGAGGGCAAAAAACGGCACGATTCTGTCTAATTGTACGTGAGGACGCGCATATGGTGTCGGATGTTTTCTAATCTACAGAATCAGACTTCAGATTTTTGCTGTTACAATTTTGTAATATACTAGAGCCGAAACACCGGACTTTGTCTCGGTAAGAAATATTTAAAAACCATAATAGCACTCTGATAATAATATTGTTACAAGATTCTAGATCAAACATTTTTCTTTCTTTTTCCGAAAGTTTTTTTTTTTTTTTTTTTTATGGGTACGCCAACGAAGAGCAACAGCCCAATCAGCCAAGGAATCTAAGTAATAGCTCAAAAAGAGAATAACATATTAGATTTCAATTTGGTGCTAGATTGAATGAATGAAAGAAGCTAGAATAGGAACAACTGATAAAGAAGGAAATGAGAGAACATAAGATTCATTGTATGGAGTAGGAAGACCAAAAATGCTGAGAATAGAAGAGAGAACGTTCTGAAGAGAGTGAAGAACATTCGAAGAAGACGTGATTGATAAGTTCAATACTTAAGGAACTTGTAAAAGTAAAATTTTTATTCGGAATTTTTTTTATTTATAAACATATAAATGACCGACATGTTTCGGGAGCACAGTTCCATAGTCATGGTTTTTTGCTTTTTCTTCTTTTTCTCCTCGTTGTTTTTACAAGTCCTATTAATACTGATAATAATAATTTTAAACAGATAATAATAATAGTCATTATTTTTCAATTCAAAAAATTAATAAAAAAAAAATAAATAAATAACAACCGATAATGTTTTGTCGTCCAAGAAGGGTGCCGAGTCATATGGGAATTCAAGGCAACGAGCGAGTTGACTTGGCGTCCAAGTCGGCTCTGCTTGCACCAATGCCGTTTTGGGCGCCACCAGGAAAAAAAAAAAGAATCATATATTCAGATGCGTGTATGTATATATATATATATATATATATATATATATTTTTTATAAAATATCGAATTTTCTTACGAAACTCTAATTATTTTGGAAATAGAACACTGCAACTAACTGCAGTAAAGCTGCTTTCAAAGGTGAAAGAATTCCAACGCGTATACAGATTCTACTTAGGTTTCTTATAGTGATCTACTAGATAAGATATGAAGCAGCCTTCTCACTATTGCAGTTTTTTTCTTCTTCTTCTCTTGATCTCGTTAACCAAGGGGACCTTAATCCAGAAACAAATAGCAAAATAGCAGAAGTTGGAAAGGAAATGACGAAAGAAGCATTCACTGAAAGGAGTATGCCAGCACCCAGAGTTGCAATTAAACATGGTACATGAGCGTTTCCAGGGAAAAATCCAGTAGTTTTTGAGTGAATCTCTGAAAAACAAATGTTTCCTCTTTACTTATATATATATATAGGTGATTACACAGAATACACTCTCTATTGAATTGAGGAAACGTATAGTTAAGTCATATGTATGGCCAGTGGCACCGTACGCTGCAGAAACTTGGTGCTGGCGACGCATGTTGAAAATCTCATGGGTCGATAAAATATCGAATGCGGAAGTTTTTAGTCGAGCACAAGAAAACAGGTCACTCTTGAATACGATCAGGAAAACAAGGCCGAAATGGATAGGTCACCTATTAAGACATAATAGCCTACTTACTGAAAGACATCATAGAAGGAAAAATACCAATGCGCAGACCAAGAGCAAGACCAAGGCAGACGCTGATAGATACAATCGAGAAGGAAACAAACATTAACACATACGCAGAATTGAAAAGGCGAACAGCGGATAGGAATAGGTGGAGGACTTGGACGATAGGGGCGAGCGAACCAGTCAAACGACTGAAATACCAATTTGATTTGATTGATATTAATTACAACGTAATTCTTAGGCTACCCCCATTCGAAAAAATGTCACAATTTTATGTAACGAAATATGTAACGAAAAATGTAATGAAACAATATCTGAATTTTATGTAATGAAATTTAAAAATGTTAGCATAGGATTTTTCTAGTTATGTTATTTTTTGTGTGTGTTGATGCCAGTAAGAATTACGTTGTAAATTTTGATCATTTTATACAAAGTATAGAAGAGAGAAAGAGACAGAAATGAAAGCAAGAGGGGTAGCCCGTTGCGAGGCCAAAATGGCCGAGTTTATATATACATGGGCGTCGCCAGCAAGGGGCAGGGGGCCAAGTGCCTCCCTTCTGGAGCCTTGAAACTTTTTAATCAACTGGCCATGATGAGTATTCATAGGCGCGTCATCATGGACAATTTGGAAGACTTTTACAATAAAGTAGTAGAACAATTTGCCAGAAATCCACGAAAATTATGTTTCAATTAAGATTTCATTCTTGTTTAATAAAATATTAAGCCTTTACAACTTATAAATTCTATTTTTCCTATACTCATACCATCGGCTGGCGACGCCCTTGAATATACAGATATACATACTGCTTGTAATGCAGGGCAATCAAAAGAATATGTTCCGCTTGAGAGCAGTTTTAGTCAATCTTTTTTTTACACTTTTTTGTGTAGAAATTGAACACAGGACACGTTCTGTCGTAAGAGAAAGACGTTCAATGGTTCTTGGCACGTTTTAAAATTTGAATTCCATTAACGTACTCGAGCAATTGTAAAAGAAATTATTTCCATCGTCTGGCGTGGGTGGTGCGTTTACTGCCCCGTCGCTTCGGCATTCTGTGTCCTTCTGGCTTCCTTCCTTCTGCACTATTTTTTTCTGCCGAATCGATCGCTTTTATTCCATCTTTAAGCGGGTTTCCCAATTTCTCATAATTTCGGACTCTAAAGGCGTTCTTCAAGCCCTATCCTCTCCTCATTCACATTCCTATCATTAGTATTATTCTCTCAATTCGTTCTCTTACCTCCACTCTGCAGGCATCCCGCTCTATTCTTATTGATTTTTTTATGGACCTCCAGTCATTCCGGAATTGACGGCAGTGTCGCAGCTGATTCTTTAGCTCGCCTTGATTCATTCCGCAACTATTTCCTTTCTTCAGACATCCTTTTCGTATCCACCTTTAATCACGCCAAACTACTTTGGCGGGACATTTATCCCTCCTTATTTTCCAATCGTCATTCGCATTACCGCTTTATTCAGCCGATATCTTGTTCCCTTTCCGTCATCGCTCCCTCTATTGTCTACCCTAATTCGTCTCCGGATTAATCATTCTCTTCTCCTCTCTTCTCGCTTTCGATTTGCTCTGTCGCCGTCTCCTTATTGTTCTCTTCACGGTCGTGATCCTCCTTCTATACGTTAATCTAATCATATTTTCTTCGACTGTTCTGCTCTTCTTAATGAACGCTCCTTTTCATACGGCCAGCTCTTGTCATTAGGTCTCCCTACTCCCTAAAGCGCTACCTTTATCCTTTCCTATCCTTCATCTTCCGTGGTGCCTGCACTGTTGTCCTTTGTTGCGTCCATTTCTGACCGCCTGCTATTTAGATTTATAGCTTAGCTTTTCCTGTTGTTGTGTCAATGCCGCTGGCGCGCCCATACAATAAATATGAAAAAAAAATTTCATCGTCCATTTCAACAGGGCCCGAATGTTTTTTATCATCTACTTGAATTTGTATAGTTCTTTTTCGATTAACAGTATTTACTAAAGGTCGACTCAGCTTTTGAGCAGAGTGCAGTCGAATTGATGACGTACGGTAGCGTCTTCCTTGTTGTTTGCCTGTTGTACTCTTTGTTTCCGGGCAGTGTTTTTACTTGCCGGATGTTATTACGTGTAGATTAGTCAGTTGAACAACAATGTTGCCGTAAAGAATCGTCTTAAAGCGCAAAGTCGCTAAATAATTGTCGGGTCACTGGGTTAGTAAGTAGAGTGCGAGCGGTAGTCTGTTGCTTTCCACTTTTTCTGCTTTTTCGTCTCGACTAACATCTGGTGGAGAAATGCCAATTACTTCGTAAAATTTGGCAACTTTCATCTTTTTTACATTTCAGCTGCAATTTGTTAAATTGTACAGCTTCCTACCGCTTAACGTTGTCTACAGAAATGCAGGCGAATATTCGCCTGTTGCTTTATGAAAATTATTGACTGTTTGCGCAATATTACCTGTTTCACCAGAGCAACTCTATTCAAGGACCGGGTGCAACAAGATAATTAAGATCGTAAAGTAAATTGCCTACATAAAATTTCTTCCACCGCGGAAAATGTAACATTCAAAAATTGACACATTTATTTTCAGGAAAAACGTCAACATTATTATTATTATTATTATTATTATTATTATTACTAGTATCAGTGATGAACGACTTCGAAATCTTTTAGCAGTCGGGAGAACCGTATAACTGGACAACAAAACATGAAGAGACAGCAATCGAGACATTTTCTTTCAGTTGTTGTGAATATACACGCATCCCATATACTCTTACGATAAAGATATGAGGATGTCAGTAGTGATGTTAAATATTCGCACACACTGATAAATTACTACCAGACATTGCGGGTCTGTGATTAAAGTTATATTTTTTATTTGATTTGTTTGACAGTTTTATTATAGCGATGACTCGTAAATTTTATTTAAACGTACGAACTTTAGTTAATAAAAATGAAAAAAAAAAGTGCCAGTGGTGTACCTGAAACACTTTGGGGGGGGGGTCAAAAAAATTGAGCAAAGAAACAACAAGACAACAAGAATATTGAAAGACAATCGTTATGGTTTTTAAAATCTAGTACCGTTTTTTTTAGGATACAATAATAACCAATCCCATATGACAAACTGCAAGAACTAACAAAATGTAAATTACGTCTAATTTTCTTTCCTTTTCAATCTTTTATTTTATTTTTTTTTTTGCAATAACAATCTACTTTAAATAAACTAAATCGTGCGTACACTAACTTCCGGAATCCGTAAATATTTTTTCTATGCACACCCATGCGAATGAAAAAGCTGATAGCATGAAAAATGAAATAAATATGATTAGTAAAAATCTTTTCAGTAGTCTGTCTGAACCTCAAGTTTATTACGCTAGCGAGAAAACGAAAATTGTCTCCGTGTGAAAAATTAAGATTATTTATTATAAGAAAAGTAGAAAAATATTTCGCAATTTAAAAAAAAAGAAGAAAGTAAACAATAAGCGATGCGGTTATTTTATCAATAAAATATAATTGAACACGAATGAAGAAGACAAAGTATTTCGCTTACAACCCGGTATTATAAGCACATCACTTTAAAAAAACAATTCCATTACAGTGTAAGTATAATAAATATAATTCCGCCCTTCAAACTATACCGCTCCGAGCAGTTGCTCGTTTTCTTATACCTTTGGGCGGGCTCTGATATCAAATGTCTCGAAAGTTTCAGGACGGGGGGGGGACCCCCAAAAGTACGCCAATGAAAAGTGCTGACTTTAAGTTTTACTCTAAAAATTTAACGAAAATGTGCTAAAATGTAAAAAAAAAAAAAAAAAAAATGATTTGAGAAAACATAGATTGTAATCTTTATTCTTAAACAACGTTAATACCCTAATTCGAGTCTCGATAGAGCAAATTCAAATTGCAACAATTAAAAGCCCAAATTAAATCAGCATAACAATACATTCACTGTCAGTATTATTAGTAGTATTTCGTACACGTATAATGTGCGGAATCCTAATAAGGTAGTTTAGAAACGACGAAAAATTCAATTAAACTATGCAATAACTCACGAACGGTTTGACTTAAAAACTTCAAAATTGGATCATAAATTACAATTAAACTTCTGTTTACGACAGTCTATAACTATAGGATAATGGATTACATTAGGCGCGAAAAAAAACGTAAAACATCGCCAAAAATATAAAATATAGAATTTAGAACGACCTCAAAAATCAGTAAATTCATAATTCATCAAAAAGTGAAATTAAAAATATTAAATCGCAGAAGCTCTTTTACAAAATCAAAAAAATTACGGTTAAAAAATGATTTGCCCCCTCTCCCCTTTTAGGTTAAAAACAGCAAAACAAAAAAAAAAAGGTGAACTGGAAAATAATGCATGGAAACGTGTGTAAGCTAATGATTTTCTAACTTAGGGGAGAAAATTAATGCCTGGCTTGTAATGAAAATTAAAAGAGCTATTACATTAAATATCCCGTTAACATAAATAACAAACAACGTGATCATATCACATATTCAAATAAAACGAACGGTGGTATTGAAAATTAATTAATAAAGCAAAAACTGTGAAAATTCTGTTATGAACAAAGCGGTTAATAATTAAATACTACCAAATAAAATGAATAAAAAATGATTTGCCAATAAAGTTATCAGTAAAGCAACTTAAATAAAGGTAGGCAGTTTTCTACCTGTACTGCTTGTTGCTTCACCAGCTGTGGCAGCCGTTAAACCATTAATATCCAGCCCTATAAACGCATATAATAATAAGAAAGCAAACAATAAATTAATAGAAAAGAAAATACAACGTTGAAAGGTAATGGAATATACACGAGTATATCAATAAGAAACCTAAAAAGAAGTTAACGTAGCCTGCACGATGAGTATGCCAAAAAGACATAAAAACAAGGTCCCTATTAAAAACTGTTTAGTAACATAGAACTGAAAAAGTATGTTGATAATGTGCTAAATTTCAAAAGATTATTTATCAGGAATACGTTACCTAAACGAGTTTTAAACGAAGAATCCGCTATAATCAATTTGGATAATTATAAAGTTTTTTTTTTTTCTTTTTTTTTTTTGGGAGTATATGCAAGACAACCCATCGGTTATTATATTAGAGCAAGGTTAAATTGCAATTTTCGAAGACATTATAGATGAATATAAAATCCAGTATAAGGCGATATTATTTGTAGCCAAGAGCGAACTTACTTTACATGGAAGGTCTACTCTAAGATTAACCGATGAATTATATAATATTGTTCGAGTGTTTTTGTATAGGCTGCATTCGAAAAAGAAATGGTCCGCGTCTGCCAACTTATCTCGATCATCTGGGTGTGGACAAAAGGGAACTTACTAAGCCTCATACGTAGAGTATGGTAATCTATTAACTCCAAATCGTAACCGACATATCGTCACTATAAATTTCCGAGGATTGTCTATCCGAAATCGGAACATACCACGGTGATCTAGGGATATACGGTTGAATAGATTTATATAATTTTGATTTATAGAGATTGTACCAAATGGAATTCTAACATTCTTTGTGGGCAAACTTAATGAAATATAATAAAAGATCTTTGTAAGGGAATTTTGGAATTAGTGAGTCAACCTTATCAGCCAACTAATTTTGCTGCTTTATCCATTATTTCATTACCATATCTATACCCATATGGCCCGGAATTCACATCAGTTTTATATTAACCCCCTTTTCTGCCAATTCAATCAAGTATGATCTTATTTTAAGAGTAAGCAGGGGTGCCTTCAAGTTAAAGGAAATATCTTGCAGAGACATTAAGCAGCTTTTGGAGTCATTTAAAAGAAGTAAATTCCCTGAAAAATGATGCCTAATGGGAAATAATAAAAATGTAATAATTGCCATGCACTCCGCAGTGAAAACTGTGGAGAAACGAGGCAGCGTAAATTTTTTTATTACTATTTTTAACTAAAGGAAATATAAAAAGCAGAACCAACTTGATGTAAATTTTTTGACTCATCCGTAAATATGTACCCATATCCCGACCAATTATGAGTCGCTATACTACGAAATAGATTATTTAAATTATAGTTGGGACAGTCCTTTAAGTAAGAGAAAGGTGAAAATATCAACTTGTGGGGTGAAGAAATTATGACCATAGGGCATGAAGAAATATGCTAAAAAAGAATAATTCAAGAGTAACCAATGCAAAGAGTCCTGTAGTCTCAGAGCCGACAAAGCCAACTGTGGATTTTTTCTTTTTTGAATTAAATCTCCAATTAACATTGATTTCTTTGAACTTACTATTTAGATTATAGTGATCTACGGGATTGTGTTTTAATAAGAATTTGTCCCCCACAATGGAAAACCTAATCTCTAATGCTGATATATTGGTTTCAGCCTCAAAGGTCTCTACTGAGGTAGAACTAGATGCACCAACGATCACCCTAAGGCAGATATTTTGAAGGACGTTCAACTTATTTTGATAATTAACGGAGCAGTTGCTAAACAAAAAGGAACCATAGTCAATTATACTTCTAATATATCCCTTATATATAATGCTCAGAACTCGTAGATCACTGCCCCAATTGATATTGCCTAATGCTTTCAAAAAAAGCAATTCGTTTAGAAATTTTTATATTAATATAATCAATATGCTTGCTCCAAAGTACTTATATTCTGAAGGTAAAGGAATAACCACTCTATCTATTACAATATTACATAAACCTGGGTCAACTGTAAGCGAAAACCATATTAACACATTTTTCTGCCGAAATAGTAAGATTCAACTTTGTTAAGATATCATGAGCTCCCGCCAAACCATCGTTTAGCATCTGATCTCATTGAGTATGTTATCTTAAAACAGATAACATAATAAATTACCGCGATTCGCTTCGTGTTATTAATAAGTAGAACAGAAAATGAATCGAGTTATTATTTTATGTTTAAAATTTTTATATGATTTAAATTAATGATATAATTATTACTACAATTTAAGACATTGATTATTATAGTATAACATGTAGTAACTGTATAATCAATAATAAAAAAGGGGAATTTTAATATTTACATAAAACTTCAATTTAAAAAACCTATTTTTAGCGAACCACTATTTCGAATGACCCATTTTAAGCGATCTATTTTAGACGATCTTCTTTAAAGTTAATGTTGTCCTTGAGCACTATGTAAGAGATCGAAATGGATGTAGATAATGAAGATTTAAGATATTGTTGTAGTAGTAAATGTTTTGTACTGGCCCCGGAAATAACCGAGGTAGATAGTTTAGCTTGTGATAAATGTGTGATATGTAAATATGCACAAAAAATATACGCGATATATTAGAAATTAATAAAATAACGTTTTCGCAAGACTATTAGAAAATTTTAAAAGAAAAAAAAAAAATATTAACTAAAATTAACGTTTTATTAACCACTCTCTTGCATAAGAAGCCATACAATAACCTATTAGTTGCGTTTAAAAACACCTTGTCAACGTAAATGTAAATTTTTACTTGACTTAATTTCTAGCTGCAATAATTTGGCTATATGAAATAATTGTTTTTCGGTTAGTCACATTGGCTAACCGTACAGTAAGGTATAGAGAAGTGTCAGTTCTCTGCCTTACGATGTAATCATCTCTATATGTGGTAATTTCATTTTATTGTGACAGCATAATTCGAATAAACATTAATATAAATGAATTAACAATATTTGTGGAAATTAACGCAAAGAATATTTAAAGGAAAAAAAACAATTGGCCGAGTTGAAACCAAAATAGAAGCAATTGAGCACAACCAGTCGGGAAATCAGGAGAATCAAAAACAGATTTGCGATCAAATTATTAGATAACTAACCGGTGCCAATGCATTTTTGATCATTGATCCCGAAAGATAAGGTTATTGAAGCTGAATGTAAAAGAAGCATCTGAGAAATTCATTCGACGGAAAAGAAATAAAACACATTGATACGTGTGTGCTGATGATACAGTAAGGATTGCATAGGGGTAGACTGAAAAGTTTCGCTATTACAATAAATTGAAATGGCGAAAGTTCTGCGACACAGACGAAGGAACATTATTATAAAATGCAATGAAAGTTGTGCACTTCTCCCTTGAAAGTTGTGCACTTCTCGATTAGCGAAATAATAGGTCATCCGCAATCATGAAATATCAATGTGAATATGAATAATAGCCGGATGAATCGGCTAATTAGTTAAATCTAGCGATTTGTTTTCCCCATTCGTTTACTTATCACAAAACTTTCGCAATCGTTAGTTGAGTCGCATTTTGCTAAAAATTCGATCCTCCGAATCTTGGAGGGAGCCCGCTGGAAGATGACATTCTTCTGTAAATATCATTCTTGTACGGGAATCGGTTTAATTATGAAATTTTTTATAAAATGAAATATACGAAAATAATTGCAGATTAAACATCGTATGATTTCGTTACAAAAAAAAATTACACAAAATGATTACGTGATTTATCGTATTAAAAATAACCGGTAAGTAAAAAATAAGACCCATACCCTTGTGGTAGGATGTCGAGCGTTACGAAATTGAGGTTTTCAACGTACTTAAAGATCCAACGGATTAATTATTACAATTTTTAATTTAACTTTTGTCTTATATTTAATAAAACGAAATTATAAAATTCTAGCTAAAATGGTAGTTTAAAAATAGTAAGAAAGATAGTATTTTTATTAGACTTTATTTCTTTCTTATTTTTGTTAGTAATCCGATCTGAATTCTCTGTTCGTGAGCATGAGTTTAAATCTTTATATTTCTCGTTGAACTATTTTTAATTAAAATTATAAAATGAAAATTAAAAATAAATAAAAGATCGACGAAAATTATGTTTAAAATAGAATAAAAAAAGAACATTAGTAATTTTACTAGAAAATAGTATTTCATATTAATTATTAAAATCCCTAGGTAAAATTCATACAAATCTTTTATATCATAAATTAAGTTTTTCTGTTATAAAAAATTTTTTCATAGAAACTTTGGTTTTTGGGGGGGATGTCTCCTATTTCCCCCATGGATCCGCCACCATATATATATATATATATATATATATATATATATTTCTGAGAGATTTGAACCGAAAAAACCGTAATTTTCGATCTAGTAACTGAGTACATTAGCTGCTAGGCTTCCACTTATATATGCGCATATATTAAAACTTAATCCTTCGGACCCCGCGGCACGGAGACACTCACTGCGTATCCAGTAGAAATGTGCAAATCAATTCCGCTAGAGGAGTTAGAAATATACATATGTGTCCTTTACGACTGTGGATATATAACCCCGCTTATCAACTCCAACTTCGTCGGAGTTACTGTCTCATACCTAGTGTATAATGGCGATCATCTTCGGCTGCGTATTCAACTTCAATTCCGCGTAATACTTCAAACACATAAAGTAGCAGAACGCCCTTGAACCTAACACTTTTTGGAGTTGAGATATATTAAATCACCGTGCCGGAAGTAAATCCAACCGTGTTCGTAATGGCATTTATTCGTTGCGTGAAGTCTTTCAGAGTTGAGATACATTAACTCACATGGTCGGAGATATATCCGGTTGTGTCCGAACGTCGAAATACATATTTCGAGGATATAACTGTGTCCGGAGTTACCCATACCTAGTATCCGGATGATCTTTTTCATAGTACCATACTCAGTTTCTGGACGTAGACGACTACCTATTTGTACGTTCTAGTTGTATTAACGTTCATAGCAGTTTGTCAACACATGAGTGTAAACGCAAGACTGCACTTGTTTGATTTATCGCTATACTAATGCAGTACCAAGTGTGTTTTCCTACTATACTAGCGCGTATATGATGGTATGTACGTTTACCATTGCCCTACACGCGACTATTAACGATTATTTAATTATTCTAGGTTACGTTTAGATTTTTCTATAATTATTACAGAAGATCTGGTTTTAGTTGACTGATTCTCCTTTCGAAATAATAACCTTTTTTATTTTATGGTTTTATTAATAAATACGTATTAATTCCAACGCTAAACATCTTCGCTAATGTTTACTTGATCGTATGTAATCAAAAAAAATGCTAAACTATCTTCGGTAATATATTTCTTCGCCGATCGAAATGGTAATAGTGTAATATAATAGGAAATACGTACTAATATGGGTGGGCATCTTCAGAGCATCATATCTGCGCGTAGGTTTTTTTAAATTTCTTCCTACAATGACACTACTATTGCTAAATTTTTAATTGTCATAACCTATAATCGTTTTTTATATGTTGCATCGTGCGGTAAGACAATTCGTCGATACGCTAGTTCAACTTGCACTGCTAACGTTATGTTGTATCGTAATTTGCATAAATATATTCTTTCTTTCTTTCTTTCTTTCTTTCTTTCTTTCTTTCTCTGCAGAACAAGTAAGCCGCGAAAAAAACTTGATTATTATTATTACGATATTCCCCAACGACAAAACAGCATTCGTTGTACCTATGAGATCACGTGATGAAATTCTACTTAAAGGAGTAATACGGACCTCCGTTTAACCGGATGATTTAATTTGTCACTTTTAGATAATCATCCAACTCATTAACCGGAAATCTCTCTTTATCAATTCATACGTTTTGTTACTGCTGTTCAACATATTTTATTGTCTCCCTTGTTTTCATTTTATTTCGCTCGCCGCTAATACGTAAATACACGTATTTCGAATATTTTTGAATCGCTCCTCACTATACTTATCATTCTGACCATTATCTTTTTGATCGCCTACGTTCTGCTCTTATATTTCATTATTTTCTCTCTCTCTCTCTCTCTATTGTCTTTCTCCTTAATATTTCTTCTCCGTTTTATGTAGCCAGTGAAGCAATATTATTTGCGACCCCAATGTTATGTTTTTTTTGGGCGCGCTCTACTGAGCCTTCTGATCTTTTTTCACATCTGTCACCTGCTATCTTATATCTTTTGTGACCTTTCGCTTCCGGTCCGTTATTCCAGTTATTCGTTCTTTTAAGTTCTTTTTTTATATTAACGATATCCGATCAAATTAAGAGCTAGTAGACTATCCCCTATTACGATGGCTTCTGGGTGGAGGTTGTAGGAGTGTTTCCGACCCCGATCTCATTTAATACTGTACTAAGTTATTGCACAATATGCTAGAAAATTTCTTTTTTCCACACAGCAGTATTATCTTAGTTATATCAAACATCCATGTGCTACGCAGATTCGCGAATTTCATATATTAACGAAACTGTATGTAATCGGGGAAAATATCGATTTAAAAAAATTAAAAATACATCGTCTAAAACAGTTCGATATTATACAGAATGCCGCGAGGCATTTTATAAAATATTTGAATTTCATACGCACATCTGCTAACATGTATATTTTGATAAGTGATACAAAAAAAAAAAAAAAATAAATTATATACTTATATGTATTAGTAAAATATTAAATTGAATCGCGGAAAATATTTTATTTAGTAATTTAAGGCATCTAATTTGCTTAATTCAGTATTATTAAGTTACTTTACTTACGTAAAAATGGTACGCATGACGTAATGTGTTATTGTTTGTTACACGGGACTGAAGACGCTCAGAGATTTCTAATTGACTTTGTAAAAGGAATGAGGATTAGAAAAGGAGGCAATGTAGGTATCCGACTATGGTTTGAAGTGTGCTTGCTTAGATGGAAAAAGGATATTGTTAGCAAGAAATTGATTTCATCGTTTTCGTTAAATATTTTTCTTCTTCAAATTCATTATCGTTTAAAAGAAGTAGTATAATTGTACGTTTTTTAAATTTCGTTTTCATAATGCATACCTCCAATTTTATCGTTTCATCGAGCGGATAAATAACTTCATCGCATACTGGTCGCTTAATTAAATCGTCTATTGCCTTTTTTTGTAATCGTTTAACTGTCGCCTCTTTGTATCCGTTTTTGATAGTATGTTCATCAGGCTACTAATTGGCAATTTTTTTTTTTTTTTTTTTTTTTTTTTTTTACGGTGCCATGTACTGCTACTATGGCCAGAGACACCGGTTGTAAAATTTATATTAGGGGAAAAAGTTTAGTACGTTTGAGGAATTGGAAAGTTTGATCGATCATTTTAGGATTATCAGAGATGGTGGATGAGAACGTAGAGGGCCAATTCATACGATAGGACTGAAAGACGGAACATTCATGGAGGATATGGACAACCGTTATTGGTTGCTGGCCGCAATAGCAGCATAGCGGAGCATCTTTCCGATCTAGAATATGCTTGTGAGTGAGAGTTGTATGTCCGATGCGGAGCCGGGCCAAAACTACTTCTTCACGACGCGATGGTTGAATCGACGTTTTCCAAGGAAGTATGTCTGCCTTTATGCTTCGTAGCTTATTTGTGGTCGGTGTATCGATCCAGGTCTGCTTCCACGTGTCTCGGAACTGATGTCTTAGATAATGGATGGCATCCTTTGCTGGAATAGGGACGGCTGGAATTGGAAACATGGTTGTTGCCTGCTTTGCTGCCTGGTCAGCTAAGTCGTTGTACATGATATCAGTATGACTTGGTATCCAGCAGAAGGTTACACTCAAATTGGATCCGTAGACGGCAGCGTGGATATCTTGACTTATGGGATGGTGTTTTGTTTTTGTTGGCTGCTGGGCGTTGATACTTTGTATCGCTGCGAGTGAGTCTGTGAAGATGACGGTCTTGGTGTATTGCAGATCTGTCGCTTGCTGCACAGCTAACTTTAATGCCATTAGTTCCGCTGACAGAACGGAAAAGACATGCGGTACAGTATATCTGATAGCGTCGCCTTCGTGTACTACCGAGCATCCTGTTCCTTCTTTCGTTTTGGACGCATCTGTGTAGAATTTTTTAAAGGATGCATAGGATAGTAACAGTTGTGCATATGCTTTGGAGATTATTTGTGCGGAGTCTTTGTTATGTTTTGTAAGAGAGACATCCGTGAAGATATTTGCCAGGACCGCCGGTGGCAAAAGATGTACTTTGTATTGTACAATATTTCCTGGAACATCAATTTGACGTTTCGATCTAATCGAGTAGATTATTTGATGGAGGAGTCCCGTTGCGTGGGGACGGTTTCGCGTTGAATTAGTTTCGCATGACCGGAATGAATTATGTCTGCACTGGAGATGGACGGAAAATTTTAACATAAGAAATTCCCGACGGAGATTCAACGGCCATTCATTAGCTTCACAGAGGATACTCATGGTCGGACTCGTGTAAAAAGCTCCCAACGCTATCCTAAGTGCGGTGTGATGCACTGGGTCCAGTGTGGCTAAGATGGAGGGGTTCGCTGTGCCATATATGGGGACTCCGTAATCTAGCGACGACCGTATAAGGGTTCGATAAATTTTCAGCAATGTTGTTCTGTCCGCTCCATAGGATGTATGCGAGAGTTTTCTTATTATATTCATTTTCCTTTGACATGTCCGTTTTAGGTGCTGGATGTGTTGTTTCCACGAGAGAGTATCGTCGAAGATTATTCCTAGGTGAGTCACCGTGCGAGATTGCGGTATAGCATTGTTGTCAAGTGTAAGGCATAATTCTTTATTGCATGTTCGTAGCCGACAAAAGTGGATGCATTCAGTTTTTGAAGGTGAGAACTCCAGGCCATTTTGGGAGGCCCACTGTTGCGCTCGGTTCACTGAGGTTTGTAGTATTCGCTTTCCAGCTTCTAGGTTATCACAGCTGATGGATATCGAAAAGTCATCCGCGAATAGTGTAGCGCTCACAGGCGATGGTATACTTGAGATTAGTTCGTTAATTGCAACGATAAACAGTGTCGGACTAATCACGGATCCTTGAGGGACGCCATTTGTCAGCTTTTTGGATGATGATAGTGATGAGCCTATACGAACTCGAAAATAACGGGACGATAAGAAATTTTGGATGAAGTGCATGATTCTTCCTTTGAATCCCCATTTGTGTAAGCTGACCAGGACTTTGCATCTCCATATACGGTCAAAGGCCTTCGTGATATCGAAAAATACTGCCAACAAGTGCATACGTCGGGTAAAGCTCTCTTGTATTTTAGTCTGAAGAAGATTCAACTGATCTAGTGTCGAGCAAGATGGTCTAAATCCGTATTGTGTTGGTGATAGCAGGTTTCTGTTCTCCAGTTCCCATATTAAGCGATGGTTGATAATTTTCTCAAATAATTTGCAGAGTACTGATGTTAATGATATTGGGCGATAGTTATCCGGATGTGTTGGATTTTTATTAGGTTTTTGAATCGGGACAATTATGGATTCTCGCCATTGTTGAGGGAAGGTATGGGTGTGCCAGATACGGTTGAAGATTAAAAGTAACTTGTCGTAGACACAGTCTGGAGCGTGCTTTAGGAAAAGAATGTTAAATTCGTCGGGTCCGGGCGCAGATATTTTCATTAGACTAATCGCATTGTATAATTCCGTTTTGTTAATATTCCGATTATAAACCTCATTATTTGGAGAGGAAAAGTTGAATTGGACATTCTCGATCTTGTTTTTGATTTCTATTGAAGACGGCGGCTGCTCCTTGTCACTGGATATATTTTCGAAAAGTTCCGCAAAAACCTCTGCTATTTGCGCGGCTTCTGTGTGCTGTTGGTCGTTTGCTAATATAGAACTAGGTACACCAGGATAATGTATTTTATTGATTGATCTGATTTTGCCCCATAGCTGTGTAACTGGTGTTTTGCACGTTATCGTTGATATGTAGTCCGCCCAAGATTTCCTTTTTTCTTGTTTGAGTATCCACCTGGTTTTTGCACGTGCGTGCTGAAAGGAAATGTGATTTTTTAGGGTTGGATTTTGTTTAAGTAGCTTGAGGGCTTTTCTCCTGTTTTTTATAGCTTCAGAACACTTATCTGACCACCATGGTACTGGAGTTCGAAATTTTGGGAGAGGCTTCGTTCTGGGTATGGCTTTCTCGGCACATTGCTTTATTTGATTGGTGAAGGAAGACACGATCGTATTTACTTCTTGACCAAAGTCTATTTTTATTTCGGATTGACATAATTGCTTATAAAGATTCCAGTTTGCTTTATTAAAGTTTAGCTTAGGTTTTTCTACGGGCCTTTTAGCCTTTGTTTTCACTGTGATTATTAGTGGGAAGTGGTCACTATTACCCATGTCATCGTGATGGTGTACATCTATTAGGTGGGACATCTGGGCTGAACTAAGTACGTAATCTATTGTACTCCACATTCTATGCGTCGCGCTATAGTGAGTTGGCTCCAGTGTGTTGTGTATCGTAAGATCGTATTTATCTATTATATCGTTTAGTAGTCTACCTCTTGCGTCAGTAGTAGCGCTTCCACAATACTCACTGTGAGAATTAAAGTCTCCAGTAAATATAAACGGTTGTGGAAGACGGGATATTATGGTATTGTAGTCGCACGCTTCAATTTTTGTGTATTGTGGAAGGTAAATTGAGCATACCGAAAACGGAGTGTCAGTATTTATACGCACAGCCAGAGTTTGTATGTGTTCTAATTTAAGATCTAATTCTGTATAACTGACGTCTTCCCTTATGGCTAGGAAGATTCCAGCATGCGCCTTCGTTGCTGGATTAACACTTTTATATATCATATTATAGGAGGTTAGATTTATTATTTGGTTTGGCCTCAAATGCGATTCTTGAATGCACACGATCATTGGATTGTACGTGGACAAAAGCAGTTTAAAGTCTTCAAAATGTAGCAAAATTCCATTGCAGTTCCAGTTTATGATTGTAATATTTTGATTTGCGGTACCCATTTCAAGATTTTTTACTTCTATACGTCTTCTTGTTGCGAGGAGGGGTAATCCGAGATTTCGTTATCATTATTGTTAAGCCTCTGGAGTTTGTTTATGATTTTTGTGAATCTACTTTTTATATATTTTTGTTCTAGCGACGGTTTTATTAATTGCATAATGGTTATCAGCTCGGCTGTGTTTATGTTTAACATATTTGCGACCTGGCCAGGGTTTAATGATTGTTTTGTTCCATCTAGGAATTGAATAAATTTGTTATATGTTAAATCACTTGTGCTATTTGAGTCTGTAGCGAAGTATTTTTGTAGGTTAGATAATTGTTGACGTTTTATTTGTGAGTCTTTTATTGGGGTTTTTGCCCGAGCTTGTAATGTTAGAGTGCATGTGGGTGGCTTAAAGGTATTGATATCGGTCTCAGATTCAGATCCACTATTATCGGTATATTGTAAACAGTCCATCTTTTCTTCATCGGGGCCATCTACTGTGTTTTTTTGCGAAGTTAAGTTTTTCTTTTTTTTTCGTCTTCTTCTATGATTTTTATTAGCGCTATCTTCTTCGTTTGCTAACTCAGGCGATTTTCCTGTGGTTTTAGACGAAGATTCGGACATCTGACGTTTTAAGTTTAGTTTTAGCGCATCGTTTGTAGTTGTCGATACTGTAGGGTTCTCGCAGGTTGGTGTTGGGTGTGTGCCATGACCATTGGACGCTGGAAGAGACAAACTTGTACCCGGGATATCGGTATCTTCGGTGAAATTGTCGAAAGTAGGAGTTATTTTACAGTTGTCTGCTTTATGACCAGAGGAATTGCATTTGAAACAGACCAGTGCATCTGGCGAAATGAAGATACGAAAACTTTTTTCTTCGGAGCTTAGTACGAAGGAATTTGGTAAATTTAAGTCTTCGTAGTTAGCGATGTATACTTGGCGACGCCAACTAACAATATGTCCGAATTCTGGATCGAGAGGTTTTATTCTCAGAAGAGATATATGCGAGGCCAATTTCATATTTAGGTTAGATGTTAGGTGGTGCTCTAAGATTTCATTGGTAACTGTTGGGGGTATGTTGGATAATATAATTTTTGTCGCGGCTGATTTAAGCTTGCGTGCTTTGACGAAGTGTCCGTCGATATTAATACCTCCGTGTGTTGAGATGAATGAATGGACTTTGTGGGCGGAGGAGAGAAAAACGATTACTCTATTTCCGCTAACTCGAGAAGCTGCTATGATGTTTCTGGCCCCATCAACGAGATCTTTTAATGCCGATAAATAGTCAATTATTTTGTATTCTAGAATATGGCTGAAGACGATTCCCTGTTCTTCCGTGGGATAACAGAAGTTTTGGATTGGTGTTATTTTATTTTGTTGAACTTTACTGGCGTACGTATTATTAGTGTGAGGCGTAATTATGCGCGGTGTTACGATAGATTGAATTGAAACATTATTACATGAAGTTGCTGTCATCGCAGCCGGAGGCGCAGATAACGTTGTCGCGGTGTTGGATAATGGCTGGTCGGCCATGCCGACCGGCTTAATTGATAACGCCGATAACTAAGTTCGATAACGCGGCGAAACTCGAGTAGCGAGTCGAAAGAGAGATAAGATTAGGCAGTTATTCAACTAATACAGACTGATTAAATATGCTGGAATTACCTTTAAATCCTTTTGTAGTTTCTAATTTTGTTTTTTTTTTTATTATTTAGAAGCCATTCCTAGCCTGTTGGCTATCAGTAGCTGGTATAGCAAATGATTGTGGCGGGTTCGTAGTCCAGTGACTAGTTCCTGTATTAGTAACTTATGTTTGAATAATTCTCATAATGGTGGGTTTTTTTTTGGCTTTTTTTCTTTTTTTTTTTGCTAAGACAGGTCTAAAGGTTTTGTTCTTTTTAGTCTGCGCACTTGCGTTTGTGGCGAATTATCCAGTAGGCCAATTACAGTCCAGTTCATGTGATTATATAACCGCTCCTGATGTTTTGTTATCATCCTCTTAATAACGGCAGCTACATACTCCATGCAAAGGTCATTTCATGTATGATTTTGTTCCTTACGTACACCGTAGGCCGCCAACGATTGACTTTAGAGTAATATTTTGGTATCTTTGAATTTTCATAATATTTAAAGTTCGACTTTAAACTAATGTAGAATAATTGTAACCCGTTGCATTTAGACTGATTTTGAGTAGAGCGCTTTGTATTTAAAATTTAATAAATAACAAATTAATAAAATAACAGAGACGCTCATCATCAACGGCATGCTTTTTTCGTGACGTCAATTCGCACCTTCAAACAAAAGCGCCATTATCGAAAAATATATTTGGACGAGCTTCAAAGCGTGTCTAAACATCGGGAGGGGGACATGATAGTTTTCGATTTAATTAAATGAATTTAAAGAATTAAGCAGAAACTTAATTAATTTTTATTTAAATAATTTCTCTGTTTTTCTTTTCTTTTAATTCGTAACTTGGCTCGTTTAGTTTCATTTACGTATTATAATTATTGTATGATGTTTATTTTTTAATTACACGCGCAGGAATCTCACAAACGTACTGCTGTATGAGTAAGACCTTGACTTTCGCTGATAAGATTACAAATTATACGACGATTCGGCTAATAATATAATACATCAATGTCACAATTTTCTAATCAGATCCCTAGCATTTTCCGCGGAATAAATCGTTTCGTGCATTCTAATGAAAATGTTCTTAAACATATAATGTGCGATGTTTTACTTTAAACGTCGGCGTCTTCTTATGTGTTATATTTAAAACGTCTACCCAACAAACGTATGCGATATTAATAAAAGCGCTGTCCATTATTGTGACATATAATATAAATAAAAAAAAAACACGAAAAACACGAAATACACGAAATACACGAAATACACGAAATACACGAAAAACAGAAATTTATTATAATTCGTAAATGCCTCTGTAATCACGGTCATCAATAATATAAACTAAGCATGTAAATGAACAAATATCTAAGATGCGTAAATAAATAATGTGCATTTTTCGTATTTCACTGCTAATCGAAGCAGTTGAAGTCGCGAAAAAAAATAAAAAGAGAAGTGGTGTCCAGACACCCGGTAGGAACGAAGTTCCTTTCACTTTTTGGTAGGTATCAAGTATAAAATCATTCATAAAGTCTATACGATAAAAAAAATAAAACACGATATATATATATATATATAAATCCCGCATGAATCAAAACAAAAACAATAAATAAATCAGCAGACTCGTTGAAGTGTGGTAACGTCGCACAAAAAAACCGCGCCAATTTTCAAATTCAATAAAATGTGTACACATGTTTAGAATTGAGCTTATACAGCTGACCGCGCACAATGCTGGCTGCTCAAATCTCGATTCTCGCACGCACGCAGACACACACCCGTATATAATAGAAAGGGACAGAGTGAAAGAGAAAAAGAGTGAAGGTCACCTGGAGAACGCATAACGCTTTTCGTGACCTGACGATTTCTGCCAGTTTACTGCTACCGCCAAGCCGCGTAAAAGAACTTAGTTCCGAAAATTCTAGTAATTGCAAGAAAGATAAAAAAAAAAAAAAATTGGTATAGTTTCAGAAAATTAATCCGGAATACGAAATACTAGGCTAAAAAAGGGAAATTAATTTTATTAACGGGTCAGGTGAATTGCCTGACACTATTATTTCTCTTTTCAAACAATATTTAAACGTGCGAAATGTTCTTTTTCCACCTATAAATTTAAGTGGCCAATGACACACTATTTTCGTTCGGAAAACTTCGAGCAATATTATTTTCAGTTTACTTTTATTATGATTATGATTATGATTATTATTATTATTATTATTATTATTATTATTATTATCATTATCATTATTTTCTTTTTTAACACATTTTTATGTTATTCTTATACAAAATGTAATTATACTAAATTATGTAAACAATGGTCAAAAACAATTGATACACCAATTTAAATATATAATTATATCTGTAGTCAATAATATGTTGGTCATTGTATTATCCTTCATTGTATTATTGTCATTTTTCCTCGGTTTTTATTTTCGGTTTATTACCTGTTTATTTTTTTACTTCCTTTTACTGCACACATTGCACTTTATTATACACAACCCATCTTTAAAAGTATAAGATTTTTATTTCCATTTTTAAACATTGCATTACTACTTATATAATAATAATCCCACAACTCGCGCAATTTCTGCGCATCTGTGGTACATATGTTTCTGCTTATATATATTACATTATCCTGTATTAAGCAATAAATGATTTGATAAATGAAAAAAATATATATATTTCTACACAATAATTACATAAATCAGTAATCACTTCTTTCGTTTATTTAATTAAGGGACTAACAAAAATGGTTTTCTTCTTTTTTCAATTTTTTTTCAACTCGTTTTTCTCATTTTCGCGAATTTTCAATCTTTTGTTCAGTGCATAAACAATCTAATGGTAACAATTTTTACTCCGCAGTAAGGGTGAACTGTTTTGATGAGACGGCACTAAATAAAACCGTATGGGGTTGCTTAATTAATGAATTAAAACGTTATAAATTAAAATTAAAAATCCATAAAACGGTGGCAAACGCAATAGTGGCAATTTTAGGGTGCAGTGCGATCAATTTTCGATAGAAATTATCCAAAATCATCGGTATCATTTTCGTTGTGTTCTTAAAATGCGGCATTTTCGATCGTATCTAAAGTAGGGATTTGACAGCAATCTCTATTCCACTATTTGGAATAGGTTCGGCATCAAAAATCTTCTATTTTTCCCCTGAAAATTGTTGTAGAAGATGAAATTTGTACCGCTGCTAAGGGCTCGAAAGACCGTTCCAACATTACTTCTAATTACTCTTACATATGTTTCCGGTTCCTCCCATAAACGTGTGTTTCGCAGGTGTTTTATTCGAAACGCGTGAATAGGAAACATTCTTTTTTTAATAGGTTTGCCAACGTTAACTCCGGAGAAATAGGAAGAAGAAGGAAATAAAGTTATACTCTGCACAAGTACCATATCACCTGCATACCTACACGCTCCCTACCTTTTCGATTTCTTCCGCACTCTTCCGTGTGCTCAGTTTCATTTCATTCTGCCACTAAATCCCTGCAACGCACACGTTAGCTTCCTTAGCCCCGTGTTATCATTGTACTACTAACCAGCCGCTTGTTTCTTATCAGTATTCCACACATTGTAGTCACCGCTACTTTTACTACTACTTGCATACACGCTTCCGTTTTCAGTACTATTTCTGTATACTTCCTTCTCAGCGCCGTGACGTTTGCGTAACTGATCTAAACGAACACGCACTCATACGAAAAAAGACACACATATCCTGATTCGGTAAATAAACTACTAGTCACGATGTAGGTGTGCGAAATTTCAATAAGCACTGTTGCTATTAATACACTTTATTCACATTTTCTTCATTCCTAATGTGTAAAATACGTCACTGTTCATTTTTCCCGGCGAATATTTTCCCCCTCGCCTCGCGTCCATATGAATCTATAATTCAGTGCTCTAGCCTTGTCTCTGTCGTTTGCAAAAATCAATTTTTGTAATATCTGGTTAGATTTTCGTTTATGTATTATATATTTCTGATGGATTTTCCTCATTGCCGGATAATAATTCTTTATCGAAAGTTTATGCGAATTTCTTTTATATATTATTGAAAGATAAATCTGCTCTATATTTCCGGTTTAGCGATGATCAGTTTTTTGGAAATTTGAGATATTCAAAGAAAAAGTTCAATTCCATCATCTAATCTTATGTTCCTTTACTTGCAAAAGATTTAATCTCAAAATTTTGGTCATACATTTTTGAAAAAATCGTCCAACCTAACCAATCTTCTTCTTTTTTTTTTAAATTTTTGGTTCCTTTACTTTCATAATAATTTTCTTATCATCTTCTTGCCTACACTGTTGTAATCATACTTACACAGTGCGCCCCATAAGTTTTAAGATTGCACTTCTAAAGTCACTAGCGCCGTCATCACGAAACTTTTTAGGAAATAGTCCACTCCGTACAAAGTGTCAAATCGTTTGTAACAGTTTGTTGGTGGTTTAGGCTAGAGGTGAGTTGTGTGCATGCGGTTACAATTTTAAGATGAAAGTAAATTCCAATCAACGTACAGCGATTTTCAGTTTTGTTTTAAAGCTCCGGTACAAGAGAAACGTTCGAAATGTTAAAAGTTGCTTACGGCGAGTCTGTAAAATGTCTCATGCTGGTATGTTCCTTCCATTGGTATAATCAGTTTTCGTTAGGTTAGACAGTCAGTCAGAGATAAAGAAAAAAAGAAAAAAAGCGGTAGACTTTGCTGCCCAATGAAAACGATTGAAAAAACATCGCTCGCGTCACAGCTTTTTTGAAAGAATATCGAAGTGCAAGATGCAGGTTGGCGGAAGAGTTGATTGGTATTTCGAAAACTATCGATCAACGAATTATCAAAAAAAGGATTTGAAGAGGAACAGTTATGTGCGCGCTTCGTTCCAGCCGCCCTAACTACTGAACGTCAACGAGGTTCTCAGTGCACCACTTGCTCAAAATGATCTAAACAGAGCTAAATTTTCTTCAAACCATTTTTAAAAGAGATAAAAGTGGTTTCAATGGATTGGTGAAAGAATTGCGTTTTCAGAAATTCAAAGTGAAGACGATGTTGGTAGTTTTTTTTTTTTTTTTTTTTTTTTTTTTTTGATTCTAAAGGAAAATCATTCATAAAGAAATGATTCCTCGGAGAACTAGCATAAATGCGGCATTCTACCAACAAGTGTGGATCGCCTCTGTAAAAGAGTGGCATGTGCTAGGCCAAACTTGTGAAAAGATGGATATTTTTTTGAGTTGCGTGACAACTGGCACACACCGCAGCCAATTTTTATCAAAAAAAAAGTAGTTTCGGCGCTCAGTCACCCCTCTTATTTACCTGACTTAAATCTTCCCGATTGACTACTTTGTATTTTCAAAATTGAAAACGGAGTTAGAAGGAAAAAAACATTTTACTGCCATCAAAGATATTCAAGAAGCTGAGACAAGAAAGTTAAACATGATTTGCAAAGATGATTTCTCAAGAGCCATGAGAAAGCTAGAAGAACGCGCCAATTTTCTTCTTCGTCTAAGTGCTGTATCCGATTTTCGCGCACAGCGATCGCATGACCAAAATTCAAGTGTCCCGATTTTTATCTACACGAAGTATTCCACCTACAAAACTTATCCCGGTCCATTCTCGGATGTTCTGCGTCCATGAGAGCCTTCTACGACCAACCCCTCTTCTTCCTTCAATTTTCGATTGAAGAAGAAACAGTATCAACTCGCATCTTTCTCCTCTGATAATGTGTCCTGAAGTATCTTATTTTTTATCTGTCCTCAATTATTCGGCGGATGATCATTCTTTTTTCTTTAATAATTCTTAGTATGATCTCGTTCTCATACGCGCTGTCTAAAGAATCTTGAGCATACAACGATAAAACCACATTTCGCATGACTCAAGATAATTGAATGCTCTGGCAGAATATGTTGCGGCTTCAACACTGTATAGCATAATAGGCCAAATATAGCATTTCAGCAGTCTTTTCTGAATCTCTAGATTTAATCATTTTCCCCGAAAGCGGTAATTTGCATCTTCAATTTCTGCTTCAGAATTTACATTTTCTGTAATCTGGCAGGCGAGATATTTGAATTCCGTGACTTGCTCTATTTTTCGGTTGTTCACATTTAGATATGATTACTACCATACGTTTTGTTTTGTCGATATTTTGTGAAGACCGTATTTTTGGCTGCTGTTAATTGCTCGATCGAGGATATGTTGCATGTCATTAGCTGAGTCTGCAATCAATACTATATCATCAGCAAAGCGGATGTTGTTGATGTACTGGACTGACCATTAACTTTTATACCAAGATCTATATATTAGTTTATCTCTTGGTGTAAAATTTAACGTGCCAATAAGTGTACAGAATGTAAGAAGCATCTAAAATGTTTCCAATGAGAAGCCGTTTCGTTTCGAAATATTCCCGAAATTCATTTTATGGTAATACAATCAGGCAACATCGCATTTTCTTCGTTTTTATACGGTTTTTTTCCATTTCAAATCCACTAAAAGAAATTGCGCTAAAAGGTATGATTAGTTCCATTCGTATTTATTAAAGTATCGTTTGCTTAAAATATTTCTCTTTAATTATCAGTCGCTACACACATATTATAATTTTCATATGTACATAATCGTACATTTATAAAAATATTATTTTTAACATTTTCACGAGTACTTGATTTATTTCACTATCCAAAAACCCCACAAATTTCGGGAATATTTCGGAACGGAACGGTTGCACATTGGAAACATTTTAGACTATTGCGTAGAACATAACGGTGACTATTTAGAACGTAATTTTTTTTTTCTATTCTGTAGCCGGAGTCTTAAAACTTACGACACGCACTGCATTTTTCTCGTTTTCGCTTTTCTCCAACTTTTACTCTGAAAAGTTGAAAACTTGTGACAGAAATGAATTGTTTGGATATTTTTTAATTTGCAGCCCCACCGAATATATCTGATTTTACTAAACGTACTAGAGAATTTTTTAAAAATTACCTTAGCCGTAGAATTCACTGACTTTAAACACACAAAAAGCTTCCCCTATTGGAGAAAGTAAAATGTTAAAAAATGTTTTAAAATGAAATTATTTTATTGCTGCTTTTGAAATAACGGGAGTAGTGTAAATGCACATTTCACGGCAGGTATCCCGACCACAGTTTAATGCAACATTGAAATATTTGCACTCATATCGAAATATAACGTGTTAAAGGAAGGAAAACAAAATAGCGGCAACAGACGAATCCACACGATGACGAAGAGTTCCCGAATATTAAGTTGAAAGAGGCAAAAAGGAGACATTTACAGGAGAAGTGTCAACAAGATTGGTAATACTGTATACGGAGGAGAAAAAAAAAAAAAATAGATCAGCTGCAGAATCGGTTTCTGAACTTACAAAGCATTAATAGGATAGCCTTGCACATGTTCAGAGGTTGAATGCTGCCTTTTCATAATGTCATCAGAGTTTTTTAACGGTAAAGGAGGAAAAATATCAAAAATGCTTCGGTTCCTTGAATTGAAATCTCTGTATTACTAATACGTTGGAGTCAAAAGCACATCCTTTCATCACTACGCTTACGAATTAAACAAAAAACAGCATAAAAGTTCCTTGAATAAAAATGAAAAGTTGAATAATAAACACCGCTTTACATCCGCCTTCCACCATTTCTCATCCTAATGTTAAATTCGCTCAAAAGATAGCAGCATATATATCAGAATATTTACTAAATACACGTTTAAAAATATAAAATTAAAAAAAAAAAAAAGTGTATTAAAAACGGAACATGTCTCGGTAAATTCCTTCGAAATTTCGGACAAGTGTTAAGTTCCGAACATTTTTAACGATCTTTGAAAATTTTGAATGTTCCTTGCCTCGGATTTTTAGTCCATTACTGCTCTGCTATATATAACGCTCTATTTATGCAATAATTTAGAAAAATAAGAAACAAACATCGATCGATAAATTCCTTTAAAATTTAAATTCTAAGCATCAGGTTCGAACGTTT
The DNA here is from genome assembly GCA_039619475.1 of Icerya purchasi. Lineage (NCBI taxonomy): Eukaryota > Metazoa > Arthropoda > Insecta > Hemiptera > Monophlebidae > Icerya > Icerya purchasi. Next base: position 570,553,486 of record CM077115.1, read on the forward strand.
TTAGTAGACTTCGAAAATTTACTTTTTCCAATTTCTGGAAATAAAATTATAAATCATGCACGGATATTATAATAAAGAGTGGAATCGATGTACGCAACGAATGTGATATGTGCGAGAATGTGTGTTTTCGTGCAAGCGTAATACTCTGTAGGCATCACTACCTGAGGAGAAAACCAGCGAGCGAACGAAAGACTACCTATACTAGCGTAAGCAGGAATAGAGTTATGCGTGTATAGGTATGGGAATAAACGGTGAATAATTTTGAATGATAGAATACTTTGGCTAAACTTTGAAAGACGGTTGTTGCATTCGAAGGGATCGGAGTTAATTTTTGGTAGTAGAATAGTATTCTTAGGTCAGATTTAGATACTAACACATAAATTTTATACTTATATAATAGAAAAGGGAAAAGAGGGGCTTGGGTTCGTTTTTAATGCTGCAATAGTATACTTAAGTTTTATTTGAAAAAACGATGTCAAATATTTAATTAATGCAGCAGGAAAGGGAGGAGCTATATTGACTTTAGGGATGCGCAGAATAGCTAATGTGATAATTTTTGAAATAATGGAATAGTATACTTGTCGAATTTACATAATTACACATAAATTTTGAACTCTTAAAAAGAAACGAAAGGATGCATTAACATTAGTGGTGGAATAGTTTAATCTAGGAAATTTAAAAAATAATAGTAAAAATGTTGAACTCATACAACGGAAACCTATATTGTGCAAAGGCGTACAATAGGCGATTGCGGATCTTGCGGAGCTTCGGCGTCTACGACACTTTGGCTTTGGACGTTTGTGGGCCTGGCGATCATCGATGGCTATGGTGTTCAGGCGATTTGGCGTTGTGGGTAAAGGAGTAATTTTTTTATTTTTTTGGATGGGGGGAGGTCAAATAGTGTTCTTAGGCTACACTTGAATACTTACATCCGAATTTTAGAACTCGCATAGTGTGTAGAAGAGGGGTTTGGGAGTTACATTTAGCGGGCCAAACAGTATACTTAAGTCAAAATTGAATATTACACTCGAACTTTTTAGGTAATTTGCAGCTCTAACGTACAGCTCTTGGTTTGTAATGTCAGATCGCTTACCTGCTCCATTTGTTATCTGTAATTGCTATAGTTATTATGACTATACAGGAGTAATGGAATACTAGATTCCATTTTTTTATATATATATATATATATATATATATATATATATATGCATATATATGTATGGCGCTAGTTACTTGCTCTAACCAACTGCTAACAATTGTTACCAAAGAAGATTGTTCGAGAGAATGATCTCCCTCGTAAGGAAGATGGTAACAAAACTGTTGACAATCGCAGGGTACATACTGACTCGTAGGTGTAGCGTTCTCAAAACAGAAAGGATAATTCGTTGGTAGGGCTATACACCTCCGAACACGTTTAAGAACTGTTAATCCCTTTCAAAAGTCTCCTCTGGTGGCCATCAAGACTCTCGTGGCGGCCTCATATTCTGTTTAAGAACGTAGAAGATGTATTCCCTTGAACTGAGATGTAAATGCGTTGTAGTTCATGATGAAGTGTAGTATCGGTGACGGAAGCACCGCTCTTGCAAGCATTGGGATCTATATTTCCGAATGAGCTCATTGATTCGCCTTCTGATTGCCAAATGTGTTAATGTGTCCAGGAATCCGCAAAAAAATGTTACCAACTGTTTACCTAATAGTTAGTTAATGGTTAGAAGCAAGAGAATCTGCGACCAATGGTATCTTCGCTGATACATCGCCCATCTTCATTACATATTGAAGACTATACTTTTTTCCATGTAGCTCTGCGTCTAGTATAGAATATGTATTATTCAGGCGGAAAATGTATGCCTTATTGCGCGTTACAAAATTGTTTTAGCACTATCAGCATAAATCGCTATATGTATTATAATACAAACCCAACCGTATTAAGAAGGAGTGGATATTATATTTTTTTAAGATAAAGGGATCAATGTTCATTTACGGAGTTTCCCAAAAAATGGTATTCTCGTTAAGATAGAGATGCAAGATCGTTTATTGATACCAGAAATAAATAATTATGAATGAGCGAAATATATATATCTTTCGGAAGTCATAATACCTTTTGTAAAATGATAATGAAGGGTAAAGCTAATTAAAATGCAGATTCTATACGTGTATAATTCGGCGAGAGGAATTATCGATGGGATGTGCAAATGTACCAGCAGATGAATGCAGCTGGCAACCGCAGTTAATTACGGATAGGATTAATGATTTATACATGTTTAAACAGAATTTTGGGTGAACATTGTGTCTTTAATTGAATTATTTTGATGCATCTGTTTTTTAGTTGGAATGCGTGCTGATGCCACGTGAACTTGAAATCGAACACAGGGCCTAGGAATGTTATTATATGTTGAAAGAGAAGTAAGTAGTAGCTGAGTTTTAAGGTAATAGTGACGGATCAGTTCTGATACTTCATACAAAAGTCAATATAGATAATTATGGACAAGAAAAATTACAAAACCATTATCATGCGACCGCTGATAGTTTTCTGAAAGACATTAATTTTGAAAATAAGAAAATGTTGCAGCCGTCTATATGTAGCCATACTCTGTTACAGGCGGCAAAAAGCAGTCAAAAATATGTAAAATAAGAACAAGGTTGTGCTAAGAACAAATCATTGTAGTAAACCATTCTCTGTCAGAATGAGTTGTGATAATAATAAACCTATCTTAACGAGGAACATTCTTTTACTTAAAAAACTATTCGTACAAATTTTTCATTTCGCTAATTAAGCCGGCCGACATCATCAATAACACGTATATTACTATATGCGTTCAAAAGCATTTTTCAGATCAAAAAACATAGTACAAGAATGAAGTGAGGAATTGGAGTGATTTTCAGAAATGTAAAAAAAGATTTGCCCTGCCCATTCTTCTGTAGTAACATTTTAAGTTTTGAAGTGAGAAGAGGAGTTCATTAAATTGAAAGGAAGAGGTGTTAGAAAATTCTAAGTAACAATAGAAAATGGAGGAGGTTAGAAAATGCTAAGTGACAATAGAAGGAGGAGAAGGTGTACATACTTCGTCTGAGGAAGGAATATAACTAGGAGCTGGTAAATCAATAAAGAAAGTAAGGGTTTCAGGATTTAAATTGAGGTAAGAGGAATACGTTGCATTAAGAGATTTAAAAGTTTATGCCATTTTCCAAGAAGCTGGCCTCTTTAAGATCTCTAGCCCTTGTGTTGATATTCCAGTAAGATAGAAAATTAGGAAAAGAAGAGCAGAATCGAAAGGTTCTAAAAGTATAAATGCTAGAATCGAAATCACAATCAGCAATCCGCCGTAAGGGCGGAGTTGATAGGTACAGATTTGTTTGGAAAGTAGAATTGAAAGTGAGGAAACAGAAAGAGAAAAAGAAATAAAGTTAGTAACGTAACTGAATAGCGAAATAAGATGGCAACTTTATCGACAAAAAATAAACAAAAAGCTGAATTCATACAGTTCGGGTCATCGAATGAGACCAAACTTCCAATCGCTACTGATACTTTACCATTTGATCAACTGTGGCCGCTTTGTCGCAGCTAGACCGAAAAAAAATATGACAAGTCTCGTGTCACATAAGCCAATAGATGAAATGTGTTGTTAGGCATGTTATCGCATATACATGAGTGATTACTGCACTAGATAAATACATTTGCGGGTTTATTACATGTTTCTGCGTGTTTTGCAAGAAATCATTTTTAATGTTTCTTCTTTTTATTTCTACATATTATTTTACAGAATTACACAGCCTTTAGTGTAAGATAAAAATGTTTTTCTTTGGTATATATATATAATATAGGAGTATAGATTAATTTCATAGACTGGTAGTGTATTATTCTAGCATGGGCCACACAGCAATGCCGTGTATCTCCCCTCTAAACTGAGGTAAATATTCGGAGTTAAGTTATCGTAGAAAATTATCTACACAAAGAAATGTTCGAATTTCAAAAACGTTGAAAATAAAAAATTGTTCTGAGGATTGAAAGGTTGTCAGTAGATCAACGGTAACCGTAATAACTTTAATGCGGGCTTTAAAATATCCTGAAGAAAATATTGTTGAAATTAAAAGTATAATTAATGGTACGTCGAAAATTTGATACTCTCCCCTGTAGGAGAGGGCTCCATCTGCAGATAAAACTAGAAAGTTAATTTACGAATATAAATTAGGGTCATTTTAATGAGTCCGTTGTGTATTATTGTGATTCGTTTATGGTTCACGTGTGAGATCGTGCAACCTTTCTAAATAATGCTAATATTCCTTAGGGTAGAGAATGCTTCAAAAAGCGGAAACGGTTCATTCGTTTAATTGTAATTGATTTTTACGGCTTGGTAACATACTTATATTAAAACGCATTTAATGCTAATCCACTAATTTTAAGAAGTTCGTAAATTTCCTTCAAACGAATTCTGAAATTTCCGACATTCGACATTACAAAGTAAATTATTAAAAGAGAAAACAATTAATAGACGGTAAATACCAAAAAGTACCGATTTCCAGTGCATAAACGTGTAAATAAAAATCATAAAATACCTACTGCGCCTACTACTAAAAGATGTTGCGATGCCCCTAGAACATTCGCTGCTACGGAAATTCTTTTGAACGTAGTATGCGACAAAAATTATCACGCTATAAATTGCTGAACAGCGTCACAAGTACGTCACTGTCATATCCCCCCTTTTTCTTTCTTATAGATATTTCACAAATCGTGCGAAAAATGGACCATACGCGTCGACACATACTCCAACGGGGAAACGAATTCTGCCATGAGGCAGCCACCAGTCTTAATTATATAAAGCAGTTACATCAATATCAAAATAACTCGAGCTACTGGTTTTAATATACATGTACATAACAACAAATTAGCCAAGAACAGAACTATTTGCCTACTGTGTAAAATTTTGATTAATAGCGCGTTTAACGATCGTAATTCAAAAAAAGTAAAAAAGCATCTTTTTATTTTTACGAGGGGGGGGGGGGTCAGACCCCCAAGATTCTTTCTTTGGTTACGTCGCCACAAGCAAGAATATTCCCACTTTCATACTCCAAAATTGTTATCTTACAAAATGACTTAATCGTCCTTCGTCTACTTTTACGTCAAAAATCCGTTGTCTTCCATTTATATTGACCTGTCATTCACTTCTAATCTTAATCGCAAGTGTTCATGGCCAACTCTAAACGGCACTTTTGTAAGTGATCATATTTCTATTACCATTTAACGACTTCCCTTCTTATGCTTCTCATAAACCTCTTCACTTCTCCCCATTGGAACTTCTCTAAAGTAGATATGATCATCTTCCACTATCTCGTTAACGCCTGGCTCTTTTCAATTCCTCCTAATTTAAACCCATCTTTCCAACCTGACTTCTTGGTTGAATAAATCTCCTCTGCCGCCACTTACTCTTTTCCTCTAATCCCATCAGCTCTTCACAAAAAACGCAGACATCCTCTTAAAAGGTGGATTGAGAACTGTAAGACGGCCTTTAATTTAAGTATGTTCACTCACAGAACTTTTCACTTCTGCCCTTCCCTTCTCAATTTTCTAGTTTATAAAAATGCCAATTGTAAAGCCAGATTTGTTTTTAAAACAGCAAAGAAAAACTCTTGGAAAAGCTCTTCTGCTTTTCTTTTTCTGGATCTACTCCTATTTCTCGCGTATAAAAAATGGTTAGTTAAGACCTTTAAATACCCCTCTCTCCTAACGTCCTTTTAATCATAATTTTCCTCGTGAAAAATTAATCACATTTGTTGATTCGATAGCTCCTTAACTCTCAGAAATCCTCTCGTCTTCTCTTAGTTTTGCTCTATTTTCTTAACTTTCCTTTTACCGTATCAGAATTTCATTTAACTTTAATCAATTTCTCTAATTGCTCTCCGGACTTAAATGGAATACTTTTTCTGTTCTTAAAAATTATTATAATTCTTCTCTTCGGATATCTTTAAATATTTTCAACTGCTTTCTTGGTTCCAGTTGACATTCCTCCTTCCCAGAACACTTTTATTATTGTTCCTGTTTTTCCTGTTTTGCTCTATGTCTCCTGCTTCGTGTCTTAGGAAGCTTTACGAAATTTCAATTAACAAACGTTTCGTTTGATGGCTCGAGTACAGCAATCTATTCACTAACATTAAGATGCTGGACGTGATTCACTAGACTGTATCAGTACGTTTCTATGGAACATTTACATGTCACGTATCAATAGAAAATTCTTAATGGCCGTTTTCCTTGACATATTAATTACCTTTGATATCGATCACCTTCCCTACCCACACTCTTTGACATAATGCTCTCGTTTAAAGTCCCTGTCCATTTTGCTTCTCGTAAGCCTGTGCAGTGCGTAATAGAAGCAGATGAGACAAAACTAGAACAGGTCAAATCAATTAGATACACCTGGGGGTACCTTTCTCGACCGACAGCTGTAGCTGTAAGAAAGAAATCCGATCGCGAATAGAGCAATCGAGAGCAGTGCTCATAAAAATGAAGAACCTGCTCAGCAGAAGGGAATTAAATCTTGGACTACGCATTCTGCGCTGCTACGTTTTCTCGGTCTTACTGTATGGCAACGAGAGTTGGACGTTAGATGCTTTATCAGAAAGAAGTATACAGGCCTTTGAATTATATTCGTATAGGCGTATGCTGAAAATTCCGTGGATCTTAAAAGTTACTAATAAAGAAGTCCCCAAAAGAATCAATAAACGCCCGAAATTATTACATTTGATTAAGGAAAGTAAACTACGTTATCTAGGCCACATCATGAGAGGCCAAAAATATGAGATTTTACGTCTCATTATGGAAGGAAAGCTTTTGGGCAAAAGATCAAAAGGGCGCCCACAAAATTCGTGGACAAATGATTTTCATCGTTGGTTCCGCTGTTCACCCATTGAAATGTTCAGATCTGCCATGTCTAGAAAAGACATTGCCGTGTTGATCGCCAACCTTCGTAACGGAGACGGCGGATGAAGAAGAAGAAGATTTTCAATTGCAAAACAATAATAGTTTCCGCTTTTTTCTACATTGCATTAAGGTTAATCATTCGAGGGTTCATCTTAAGATTCCTGCCATAGTATGCTCCTCATTACTGACTTTATTAAAATTATCTCTCTTTTTAATTTTACTTCGTTTTTCTTTTTCTGATAATGTGTTCATTTACTCCTCCAATCGCAATATCTCATTAACAAACTCCCATCCTCAGAGCTCCCTTAATGTTACCAGAAAATGCTCTTTCTAATATTCATTATAAATTTGTTTCTTTCTTTTAATACTCATCTATTGTCTTCACTCTTCCTCTTTTTGATCCTTCTTTGATTAGTCTTACCTCCCAATCCCCCTTGTAAACTATTTTCGTTATTTCGGGGAATCTTTCGTAACAGCTTCTTTCACAATTACATTAATCATCCTGTATCTATCCTCTCTCAAAAACTAATCTGTTAAAAAAGTTTTCTCTGATACTAATTGGGAAGGCGATCCCTGTATCTTACTCGTGTTCTATAAACGCTTTATCCGCTCTATCCTGGATTACTGTTTCTTTATTTTTAGTAATTGCTTCAGATCTCTCCTTTCTACTCGAAATCGTTTTTTTCATCCCCCTTCCACATACATTCCTCGATAATTTTTATTTATCGATAAAAAAAACGCGACTGCCTTAAAATATTTCCAATTTACCATAGAAATGTAGTTTAAAAAAATTAAAATGTTATCAATCTTAATTAACACCGTGTGCCGTAATGACCTATGTAGTTACACACGGCTCATAATAATGAAAAAAGAAACACGGATAAATATAGATTTAAATAAGGAAAACGAATTTTAAACCGCCGTAGCACCATTTACAACATTATCACTTTTAAAAGGGTTAACTTTTAGCATTACAAAAAATTTAAGTATTATACAAAAATTTTTAAATTTTAAAATTAACTTTAAAAAAAAAAAAATACCATTTTCAAGATTCGCTTTAAAAATTTAATAAGAAAACATCAAAAAATAAAAACAATTACTCCATAATATAAATTTAATAAAAATGCGCTAAAAAATAAAAAAATAATTTATTTCACAATGATATACGTTAAAGTGATACAATTCTAATGCATTAATTTTTTGAGTCAGCACCAAATTCAAATTATAATGATAATTAAAAACTGCATTAAATATTCATTTAACTGTTTTTAGATATAATTTTAATTTGCAGCCTACTGCAAAAAGTTGATAGAATTATCATATCCGCTTATCACTCTGAAATATATCATTTTTTATCGAATAATCATTTTTCACTTTTTAGTGCATTTTTATTAAAAAAAATACCTTGTTTATAAATTACATGGGCATTTTTTAATAGCAGTCATTTTTATTTACGAGATTTTTTCCGAAAAAATAAAAATCGAACGCACATTCGATTTTTTTTGTTTAATACCGATTTTGATGAAATATTGCAGCCATAAATAACAAAAAATCGGTTATAAGTATTGTTTTTAACGAAATGATAAACGAAACATATTTCAGTCGTTAGTTCCAAAATAGGTACGATCATTTTCACTGCTTTTTTTCTTTTTTAAACTTTTATTTTACACATATACGTATTGCTTCGTCTCGCATTCGATGTTCTATAGGAAATTGATTGCGCGCTTTTATAAGGCTTCAGATATTTTATCCATGTAGAATACGTCATCCTACATAAACATAGTTTTTTTTGTTTTTTTTTTTTTTATTAGGTACCATCAAATTCTAAAACTTAATCGGATGGTGGTTTGTTCCGTACTACATTAATATAAAATAATCAAAATAAAATAAAAAGTTTATAAAAACCTATTCTTTTGCCTTAAAATTATCGACCTATCATATCAAAATATGTTGTGATAAAAAAACAATAGTGTAAATGTAAACGTTTCTTTTTTTCTTTTTTTTTTTCCCCGCTACAATAACACAATCGCTTCCCTCGGTTTTCAACCCACAGATCGATAATTGCAAAACGATCCTGTACAAAAAAAGCAGAGTTTAGAGATCTTCAACGATCTAGATAAAACCTCTGAACGAATATATACGGTATTTTAAGTCCGTTAAAAATGTAAAAATATTTACTTCCCAATGACATAATTTAACAATCTGTAATTATTACGCTAATGTCTAATATTTCGATAACGTGCTTCGTAAGACATTTTAAAATGCTTCGAAACATCATTACAACTTGGACATTTAAATAACGGCAGACTATACATAACGAACGTTGCAGCATCTTAGAGGATATGATTGCAAACATGAATTCAGCACAACAGACATGCTAATACAGCTTTTGGCTTTAAAAAAGTAATTAACCGGTGCCGTAGATATGAAAAATAATTAACGTATGTATGGAAACTCCTCCGAAATTTTTTACAGAATAAACAAAAAAAGATATATACTATGTAAAATTAATAACAAGCCATCAACAAAAACTTGAAGATTCACTTTCATGTGATGACGTAGTAGATTTGTGTAACTTTTCATTTTCAAATTAAATGAATGAACGGAGTAGAGTATACAAAAATTTTAAGGTTATTTCCACTTGAATAGTAAACTGTTAGATATTTTTAACAATAAAACAAATAATAATATTTGTAAAGTTGCTATGTTTAATAAGATTTTTTTAATTTTGAAAATTTACATAAACGTCGCGTCCACACTAGACTACTAGCGTATTGATCCCTGTCGCGTGTTATTATGAGGAACATGAATAATCAAAAGTGAGAAGAATTGAGAGAGGAAGCATCGATACAAAATTCACATTTTTACGTCTTTCTTCTTGTTTTATTTTTTTTTTTAAATAATTTTTGTACGCATTAAACGAACACTAAGCTTTTGTAACGTCCTGATGACCGCAAGCTTGGGAAATCGACAGTATACGTTTACAATGCATACCTATTCAAAATATAAATATAGATAAAATACTGAAAAAGAAACTTGATTCATTTTTAAAACACGACGATACAAAATTAATAACAATGAATAAAACGGAACAACAAAAAGCAACATTCTTGAATAGATCATATACTCCATTCATACAAACATGATTTTCAAATTCTCGACATGCATGCGAAACGGTACAAGTCGGTCCATATGAACTTTTTTTGTATTCACACATAATAATAATAATAATGAAAAGAAGATTTAAAAAAAAAAAAAAAATCTTAGAACATGGGCTGTATAAATCAGACCTTGATCCCATTCGAGTTCGATTTCATGACACAAGTACGAAAGCTAGTGAGTAAAAAAGAGGTTATAATCTTTTTAGCTATTTCTATTATTTCTCCGGGTAGAATTTACGTCTTATTACCGGTTGAACAACCACTAGATTAACAACAAATATGCGATTTTACAAAACATACATTACCTTCAACTGTAAATAAACAAACTTTATCGGCAAATGTTAGTCGAAGAAAAATGTTGTTAGATCTTTATTTATTTAAAATTTGCAAAACTGAAAAAAAAAAAAAAAAAAACCTCAAAAGAATTTCAACATTTAACAATTCACGGACTTCATATCCTACCAACGAACCTTGGCTTTCGTCACCAGATAAAATCTTGTTTCATCATTTTATTATCATCAAAATTTTACGTATAATAAAGGATTCTTCGGATTTATGCTTACCCATTAAGGTGTGCACCAAAATATTTTTATTTGCTTAAGAACAATCTTCGTGTCATTGAAAATTGTTTTTACCACCTTTTTTCATCGGAATTCAAAATTTATCCGCACGCGCCGAATTATGTCTGGACAAGATTTCGAAAATATTAAATAAGGACGGACATGTGTTTACAATGAATAAATGTAGTTCGGTAACTGCTATTTCGATAACATTACGACAGTTGATTAAGCGGGTTAAATTCGACGATAATTACTGGAAACAAATAAAAGCTATCGTTGCTGTTGTTGTTGTTGTTGTTGTACCTTTCTTAAAAAGCACAAGAAATGAATTTAACGCACACGAATTGATTCGTAAAAATAATAGTACACAATTTTTGGAAAATTAATTTTTACTTATATAGTAAAAAACACGTTGATGAAAAACGAAATATAATTTATTCAGACTAGTACAATTTTTCGTTAACTGGCATTGAGATAAAAGAAAAAAAGAAAAAAAGCACGAATACTTTTTTTTAAAATAAAGCAGCGAACGGTTTTATAAAAATGTAATCTTTTTATCACAGTTATTTTTATCTAAAATTTATTACCTGCCACAATATTAATAGAGCAATTCACGTTTTACTGATAGTACGTTACACAATTTCTCAAATAAATTTCGCTAAACGATTCGCGATTCTTTTTTTTTTTATAAAACATACAGTGTAGCTCGCCTAAGAATTTATCACGTCTAAACGATGAACTACTTATGAACGTACTTAATTATATATTTACATACATAAACGTAGCCAACGGTTCGAAAGGACAATAGTTCATTTACCGCACTACTTCTCTCGAAGAACCGTTCTGCTCTTAACAACAGGTTACTTTGGTTACCTTTAAAGCATTTTTTTTTTTGAAAAACGATAACTTAATTTGAACTTATCATCGGATTATTAAAATTGAATTATTTTTATGTTTTATACGCCGTAAAACGTTATTATTCAAACACAAATAAAATCTTGCTGAGAAAAAATGTTATTTCGTAATATTTACCGAGAAATTTAACAAATATTTCAACAGAAGTAGTATTTTTATAACGTTTTTAAATACCGGTTCTTAATGAATGCGATGTTAGGTTATACTTCGATAAATTACGCGCGACAATTTGTTCTAGTTTAAACACACATCAAATTACGTTTATTTCTGCGAAATTAAAGTAAGAAATTCCGTGTGTATGTCCGATAAACTACATTCACATTTGATCTAGTGCCAATGTTTTGAAAATAGCAACTTATATTCGAAAAATGGGCACACACAATTTTTGTTAAACCCGCGAAAATTTTAACGGTTCGCAATTTTCAATAATCCAGAAAAAAAATTGAATTTAAATCAATTTCCTTGAAATTACTTTAAAAGTACACATAAGAACAATTCGAATTTCCTTAAGCATTAAATTCGGAGGAACAAAAAAAACAAAAAAAACGTGCGTACATTAATAAAACAAAGGGTTGTCTTGAAAATTTAAAAAAAATACTATTTAAGGTTACCTATTTCGATGCAAATACGAGATCGAACTTTTGATAACGACCAAAACACAGGGTTGTTTACAAAATACGATAAACGCGCGCGGAATGTATATTTAAATTGCTACTATTGAAATAATTTAAAATTTGAACACTACTTAAATAACACCGACACATTTTTACAGTATAAACAACTTTAAGGAATAAAATGTAAAAACAATCGTGGATTTGTTCGTAATTATTGAACGATAGGTAAAAACTGCATTACTGCCCACATCATCATCATCAGTATTGGTAAAAAAAACAAAAAAACAACAGCTCGCCCAGTTAACGAAAACACATTTTACACAATGCGAAAAACGTACAATCCGATATAAATAATAAAATTAAAAAGACGAAATTTTTTTAGTCTACTAAAAATAGTGATTAATAATAATATAATACTCTTTCTTCGAATTATAAAATAATCATTCGTTCTCTGAAAAAGCCGACCAATTCTTAAAAACGCCGGCAACCGATATTATGCACATCCAGAGTACACTTAAACAGTTTTAACGTTGTGTCTTTTTAGTATTTTAAAAGATTGCACATTTAGAGTTTATTTGTGCTTATTATAGAGTATAGTTCGAAATAAGTTATACATAAACATATGTATTACGAAACAACTTCGAAAAATTGAACGATAAAAATTTATCTTTTTTAAAACAAGCGCGCTTCAATTTTTGAAATTAAGGTGTGCAAGAAAGGAACAAATATTGTAACGCATATGCACATATATTTACCATTTCAAAGAAAGAGTTAACTTCTTCAGTTCAATCACCGTGCCGAAAACGTAATCCCATATCGGACTACTAATTCCATATCCGCTAGTATGCTGAGTAAAGTGATGTTGATTATGATAGCGCTTCATATGGTACAAGTATGTACCAGCCGTCGGTGAACCGTAATGCAAATGAAAATGAATTAAATCGTACGTCACGTAGCCCATAATTCCACCGGCAATAAGCGGCGGTACAACCCAACCCGGTAACAATTGACTGAATATACTGTAAAAGAACCATACAACCAAACCGGCCGGCACCGGGGGAAATAGCAGGCGTTGGTCGTCGAACGGAACCTTATGGTGTAAACCGTGCAAGGTAAAGTGAAGCGTTATCAGTAACGGAGAATCGGGCGGAGGATTAACGTGAAAAATCCACCTATGAATGCAATACTCGATTAAGGGCCACACGCAGTAGCCGATTATTACCATTATTCCCAGTAAGGTAAATAGGAACAGCAAGCTCGAATGAACGTACAAAGGCGACAATAACAGGCGAGAGTAACCGGCATATATTAGGGCAGCCGAAACCGGGATCCATACGGACGGCACCAGGAACCATGGAGTTATCGTCATCAGTTCAATTACATCCCATTGGAACAGTCTCAATTTACGATCCACCGGGGCCAATACCCACTCGTTATATTTCTCACCTAAAGAACCTACCTGCCAAAACATGGCTTTGTTCCAATCGACGAGCTTCTCCAGACTATCATCGTTGACCACGGGTTCCGCAACATTGTCTTCCTTCACTTTGTAATCCTCCAGCAATTTATACGCTGACGGCGAATGCTGCAGCTTTTCCAGCTGTTTAGCTATATCGAGTCCTTTGAAACATTTCAGGGTATTTGTTCCGCCCGGATGAAACTTTAAAAAACGACTAATATTATGCGTATCGCCGCGATGTTTCACTACAAATTCGGTCATCTTTTTCGCTAAAGCACAATTTTGCACGGTAAAACTAGTCAAAAACGCAAGTTAGAAAACCGATTAAAATGTGCCGCGATAAATTAAACAGATCCATCAATAAATACTCAAAAACACGATGATAACGCAAACGAACAATTTACAATTAATATCAGCAATATTTCACTTTCACTTCACAACGAACTGCATACAGGTGAAATACTTATAACAAAACGCCGACATCACAACAAAAATCCAAACTTACAACATACCGCAACAACTAGCGGGACAACTGACGAACTAATTGCCGACATCGAATGAATAAATACGGTAACACACCCATCAAACGTGAATTTTCCCAGAATTAATGACGCACGATGATGAGTTTTATCGAAACTGGCGATCATTGAAACCGTCGTAAAAAAATTCAAAAACGTTAGATCGAATAAATAAATTAAGAAGCGACGATTTAACTGGTTCGTAAAAAATAATTATTTTTAATTTGAATTCTAAAAATTTTTCCTTCCCAAGAAAAGCGTTATGCCGTATTTCTATAAAGCACGGAACTGCATAACAGTATATAAAAAATATCGAAATTCGTTAGAAATTTCCGATTTGATCTTTCGCATTATTTATCCGTTTAATAATTTTAATGTTATTAAGTTTAACCATGTGGAATTAAAAAAAAAAAAAGCAATTCAATTTCAATATATATATATTCCTGAATGCATAAATGTTACAAAAAAGTTTAATAATACATAATATAAAATTTAAATTATTTTGTTGTAAATTTTTAAAACAAAATGTATAATTATATATTTTCGCTTCGGATATATCAATAAAGTAAGTAAATATAATTTTTCGTTTGCGTATTAACCGAAACGTTAATTAATATAGTTCTTAAGTTCTTATTTTATTCTTCTTATACGTTGCGTTTATATATCGAGTGTCGTAAAGCGACATGAAAACGCGACGTTGAAAAATTTTTTCAGAACGATATAAATTTGTCGTAGCGTCATAATCTTGATTCGATTTTGTTCATTATCATATTCGTGACGTTCTTGTTTACAAATAGCGCTTATCATTACAAACGTATGTTAATTGTTAACAAAAAGATACACAATATGTAGATGGTGTAACGTTTATTAAAAGAGATTATTAAATATTTTATGAAAAATTAAAAGAAAACTAATAGAATTTTTCTATTACTCATAGTATCAACTGGATTTCCCGTTAAACTTTGGTGATAATGTCAAAATTCAAAACTGTTATAATTACAAAAAAGTTTAATACAAGAATTATTATTTTTTAATTTAAAAAATCTTAGCAATGACTTTAAAATTACATCGGTGTAATTTTTTTCTTTTTTTAAAATATCTAAAATCGAAATTTAAAATGAATACATTGTTTTAATTACACTGTATAGTTCTCGATGTAATAGATTAATTGAATATATACGTTGTCTGTTTTCACAGCTAGAAGTTTGTTGTGTCCAAAAATTATTGTACTAACAGGAAATACCGCAACTGTATCGCCACCGCTGCAAATTTTATATATTGATTGTAGACAAGCAAAATTAACATTGCCATTATATTCCTTGACTATGTAAAGGGTTTATATGTAACAAAAAAAAATCTTATAAACTTTTCTTTGTTGTTTATGGCAGTGGAAAATACATCTTAAAAAATCAACAAGGAGATGTGAAAAACTGACAAAATAAAACGCAAAAAACTACTGTAGTATTAACTTTTTTATTTTTTGTATATAATTAAAAACTCATTCATTATATGAAATTCCATGAGACTGATGATTAGCTACATATTAAAGTGAAGGTAGCCAATAAAATTATTAATTGTTTTAAATTGTTGTTTTTTTTTTTTTATGACAAAAGTCATAATTAAAGTTATTTTTGGTTTTTTAATGCAAGTTTGTCAGAAGATTAAACTGATATTTTGAAGTAAATGAATCATTTTACTATGCCTTTCCTTATTTCTCATACTATGAGGCACAATGATTTTACATATCATTAAGTTAAACAAAAGTCAATATATTTTTAGTTAAGCACATTGGTATATTTCGTTCAAGTAGAATTTGGTTTGAGTATAGCACTAGCATATTGAAAGGAACAGAATACTATATTATAGGGTAGGGTTATTGACTGGTGTCTAGCTCCTGAAACTCCTCATAGATGTTATCAGTATTTTGCTTCATATTTGTTTACATTTTGCACTTTTTGAAAAAAGTTCAACACAATTATAAGTGAAAGTGTGAATTATTTGAATTAGATAGAATTTTTAAATTGCCCTTCGGATAAATAAATAAAAGAAAGTTGTTTCAACTCATTTTAATCATATTTACAAAACAATAAATATGAAAAGGGTAACACTAAATGTAATTCAAAGAAATAGAAATTTGGTTATGCATACCACTACAGAATATTCAATTTCAATATTGAATTTTTAGCAGAGTAGAAAAATGTAAATAAACACGAAACAAAAATACTGATAACATATGTCAGGAGTTTCAGGGCCTAGACACTAGTGGGTTATTGTCTATAGTTGGCAAACCCAAATAAATTTAAAAATCGAAAAAAAATAACAATTAAACCAACATCAATTAAATGCCAATTCTATCAATTATGTAAAATTTCTAACAAACCTTTGCTGCTTAATTATGATTTTTTAAAAATGAAAATACTTTAATATTTTCATGAAGTTTTGATTTTCAATAATCTATCATTAATTTTTATTTCTCATTTAAAACTAAAACCTATATAACCTCATTACTTTAACCCGTACGAGGTCGCGCCCAGTCTAAAAGACCGGGTTTTTTAAATTTTATTCGTTATTTTAACTGTGCTGTTACCCCCAGCAAAAATAACTCAACTATTCCTAGAATAGTAGATAAGCATGAGGACTAATAAATTTTAACTAGGATAAAAACTATTGTACTTAACCAGGATAGAGTGTCAGTTTACAAACACGATCTATTCGACCGGCGCGACCGATATCGTTTCGATCTATTTCAGTTTGATTCTCTTTTGTGTTATGTTCCTAAAAAATATAGAATGATTCTCTTGTTATTATTACTCCATGAAAATTGCCGAAGAATCAGGTGCAGCTAATAAACCAGAGATGCTAACATTTTGTAACTTAGATACTGTAGATGAGTTGAAAAATACATACTTAGTGTCTCAAGGAAAAATTAAACCACGGAACTCGAAAGTTCGGATTCGTAGTATTTTACATGAAAGGCAGAATAAAGAATAGCTAAATATTAGTGTTGAAGAAAACAATTTACAAAAAATCAACGAAATATTGCTGGGCGATGTCACTTTTGTGACTGGCTCAAAAATACAAAAAAAAGTAAAACGCAGTGTAATAGCTGCAAGTGTTTGTATGCAAAGAACACACCAGTTCCAGCATGTTTTAAATGCACAAATGAAAACAAAGAAAAGTCTAGTAGTGAGTGTTAACAATTTGATTACATGCACCGTATTTTGTTATTATCTATACTTCTTTTTAGAATTTTTTTGTATATGTTGAGAATTAAGCTGTTTTTTATAAAACGTTACAAACTTATATATTTCTTTGAATTAAAATCTTGTTTATTCATGATAAAATAATAAAACAAAAACAAAACAACATAAAAAGGAATAAAAATGGAATAAAAGAACTAATGAATACGAAATATTTCTTTCAAAAACATAAAAAAATAGTTTTTAAAAACGTTTTTATAAAACCCAGGCCAAAAAGACCGACGCGACCTCTTGCGTTATAAAACATGGCGCGACCTCTTACGTGTTAATACCTTTTTTTTCATCCCACAAATATCATATTTTGTACCTCAGATCGTCAATATTCCTTTCTTTTAATAATAAATAAATTATTCTAAATTTATTAAAATGGTCAGTTGAAGGTAACCCTGCTAGTGTAATTCGTATTTACCAAATTTCCTAGTGAATATTTAATTAAAACATTCCAGAAATGCGTGTAATGTGTTATTTTACATGTAGCAATTAAAATAGCAAAATCAATAAAAATGATAATCTTTTGTAGTAATATACAGAACAATGTAATGTGTAATTACTTTGCCCGGAACGCTTTAAAAGCAGCAAAAATTCAAATGGGAATTTATAAACAACACAAGCTGAACAAGTTCGTATGACTAAAGCGAATGTAGCCCAATTTTTACTAACAGTTTACAAGATTAGTAATCGAACATAGTTTGACTACAGCATACATAAATAATTTTTCCATTTTTCAAACCTTTTATTTAAGCAAAGCAACAATATACAATCAAATTTTTCAGCTCCAATTTATAACCATTGTTGGTATATCAAATTTTACTTAGTTTTTTTACTATTTTCATGAGCAGGGTGCTGTATTTTTGAACTTAAAATACTTTGAGGAATTAAATCAAAAAACAGATTATTTTTGAACATAATATAATAGACAAATAAAAAGAAATCAAAAATTATATTTCTGTCAAACAGGAGTTATAGGTCAGAAAATTTTTTGTTGTAAATTGTTTTGTATTTTAATAATGTGTGGATATTTTTATTGCAAACTGTATTATAACTATCATAAGTATAGGATTCATGTGTTATATTTTCACAATATTTATTTTCATAATATGATTTTTTATCATCATAATAAAGAATTTATTAAATTTCCAACTGATGGCGCTGTAAATGCATAGTTGAAATTTTTCCGTTCGATTAGCAATGCTCTATGATCTTGTACTCAAAATCTGGCTACATTCGGTTAAGCGTTCGTATGTAGCCGTTGTGCTAAAAAAGCCATATTCAAGAACATTTCCCCGTTTGTGCGTTCAGAATATTTTGCGCAAGTGAATACGCGGCCAAAAACGCCGTGCGACCAATTTCTCGTCGTCGTTATATGTTTTTTACGCGGCGTTTTTGTACCATTCCAAAAAACGACCCGAATTAACGCGTTAAAGTAAAATCTAACTTCAGAACATTTTTCGTCCCGTGTATAGTAAAATTAGTAAAATTGTCGAATTTTCAAATTCGTACAACATAGTCGCTATATATAATAAGGCGGTAAAGAGTTAAGTACATTTTTGAAATTAAATTTAAATAAAAAATAGTTTTATCACGAATAACTAATAACAAATTTTTTGCAGAGATCTTTTGAATTTCGAATAAAATTTTATTCGAAATTACTTTTCAACGAAATGGTAATAAATGAATAAAATAAAGTTCATCTTTAATAATCGAATTTTCCATAGTACGATAATATTTGTGTTAGAAATTACGAAACTGATTACTTTTAGTTTGTTGATATTTGATTCCTGGAGAACATCGAGAAATTCAGATTGTCCCTTTGGTAGATTATTTTATGGTCTTGTGGATGTTTTTCTGTTTTGGGTTGTCTAAGTTGTACGTTTTGTGTTACCCCTTGAATTATAACTTTAAGGGTAAGAATTAATTATTTTAAATGCATGCTCTTATAATACATTAAGAAGGGGGGAAAAGTTTCGATTGCATCGTTTTTAAAGCATTTATCGTAATAATTTTTATTTCTTCTAGCCTATATGTATGTACCTATATATACCGTTCGAGTCTAAAATGATTGTCGTATTGTATTTATTTTTTTTGCATTACCGGTGCAGTAGATATTTTATAAATACGAATTAGCAATTATTGGTGAAAGTTGCCTATAGAATAATCCGTAACGTATTATGTAGCTAAACTGTGAAAAAGACATGGGATTGGTTTTGCAATTTTATTCTGTAATAAATGTAAATTGAATTTTATAATTTCATTTTCATTAGAAAAATATTACAGCGTTATCGAACAAATTTTGTCATTTTGCATGTGTTACAATTCACACATTATGCAAATTAAACCCGTGCACTTTATTGTTATTATTATTATTATTTATTTATTTATTTATTTACTTATTTATTTGTTTTTTTGATACATTTACACAATTAGTGGTAGCAGTTAAAATGACATTTTATTTGACTTCTTTTTTGAATAAAAGTCCGCGGCGTGGTGGTAATTAAATTTTTTCGCAAAATGTTCTTTATCGTACATTTAAAAAAGATAAAAAAGGCGAGCGTTTGTTGTTTAAAGCATTGTTTCTATTATTTCTTTACCTAATTTTAATCATTTCAATAGAACTATCGATAACTTTATATTTAAATTTAAAATTCTGCTTGCAAAGAGTTAAGTTGATTGCAATGAAATACATTTAGGTGAAAAGAAGTTGTAAGACTATTTTAATCACTAATCCCCGCCGAATCGTTTTTATGAAAATCGGGGCGTAATGCTTAATGCTTTATTCGTTCGTAGTTGTTTGTATATTTTAATGTAAAAATTATCGTTAGATACGTGTAATGTGAATTGTTTCTGTTTAGTTAGTATAACATTTTAGAATTATAGGAAGTTCTAGTTTGTTATTTGTACACAAAAACTTATGCTTCGTATGAATAGTTTTGAAACTGTGTTTTACAAATTTTCGATCGTGTCGATACACACATTACGCAGATTGCTTTTTTTATTCTGACCTATTCTTGCAATGTGTGGTGTTTTCGTTTTGTTGGAACATTTTTGTTTCGTGTTTGTGTACACACCTTTATACGTACACCGCACAGTGGGTTCTTTACGTATTCTACATTTGTTTGTAATTTATCGTTTTAATTGAATTTTTCGAGTAACTTTCAAAAGTTCCTTCTAACGACTGTGTCGCCTTTTTCTTAATTCACTTTTTTCGTCACAACTGAATCTTTATTCGACTGTGAAATGTTATGTTTCCCACTCATCGAGTGCAATATAGTTTTACTTTTTTTTACTTTATTTATAAAGTGAACGGTACTAGTACTTCGTATTATTTTCAGGTATAATGTAGGTTATGAAATTTTACAGAAGTCACTAAGAACTTTTAATTTGTTCAATAAAAGTTAGTAAATCGGTTATCAGAGAAAGTTTTCTGTAGTTTTCTTAGTAACGATAATTTGTGACGCTTATTTTGATGGTAGGTGGCCTTTTTATTACACGCTTACCGTTCAAACTGATTAGAGGAAAATTTTAAATAAAATTTTCATTACATAATCAATTTTTCCATATTTCGATATTCAATCCTTTTGCCATTTATGTAAAACTTATTTCCGTCAATATCGTTTAATTATTCGTGTATAAATCGAGCGTGATTAAAAAACAAAGATTAAACTCTTTTTTACTTTTTACGGAGAACGGTTAAAGTTGTTGCACTTTAAAACGCAGACGTCGAGCACGCGTAAATGATTAGTAAAATATTGTTAGAAATTTAAAAGTTTTTATTATCGTCAACTACTAATAGGTGTAAAGGATAATCAGTAATATTCGAATTATCCCGTTTGTGTATTAGAATAGAACAGATCGTAAGGATTTTGTTCAATGGCTGAGTTTTCGGTTTGTAGTGAAGCTGTACAGTTGTAGTGTGCAGGGTTTGACGATTAAAATCACGATTTCAGTATGATATCGATGTTTTAATCGTAATTCTCCTGTTAAAATCCGTAAATCAATATTAATAAGAATACTCTACGGGATCCTCTACTATTATTTTTCAGATTAAAAAATAAGAACAAATAGTGCGCGCCTGGTATTTACTTCGTCGTTTTTCGACATATAAAAAAAAAAAAAATACAAATAGTAAAAAAATGGAAAGGCTTATACCTCTTTGAAATGTTACTTAGCTAGTAAAAAATTTTATAACACCTTTGTCTTAGCGAAACTTCCGTTTATTTGGCTGTGTGGTTAGAATATCCTTAAATGGAATGGAATATAAAATGCTTTTTTACAAAAAATAAATACCGACTTCAAGGTTTATTATAAAAATTTAAAAATGCACTAAAAAGTAAAAAATAATTACTCCCGATAAAATATATATATCAGAGTGATATAACTTAAGGTGATATCGTAATTCTTATACAACATTAATTTTTTGGAGTTGGCATCAAATTCATATTAAAAGAATAATTAAAAACTGCATTAAATGTTGATTAAATTGTTCCTAACATGAATTTAATTCCAACTCCAAAAAATTAATGTTGTATAAGAATTACGATATCACCTTAAGTTATATCACTCTGATATATATATTTTATCGGGAGTAATTATTTTTTACTTTTTAGTGCATTTTTAAATTTTTATAATAAACCTTGAAGTCGGTATTTATTTTTTGTAAAAAAGCATTTTATTTTTTACTTTTTAGTGCATTTTTATTCAATTAAATTAAAACATTTATTTCCACGGTAAAAACACCAAAAGCTACATTTCCATGGTAATTTGGCAAATTTATAGTATTTTAAGTCAAAAATCTAATCCGACGGTGAAAACAATCATGAATGAAAAGCATCCAAAAAGCTTCAATCTCCCGCATTATTAAGGATAACTCAAAAACTATCGGTCGGACCTTGATCAAATTTAAATGGGACCACATGACAAACGCCACCTTTCAAATAAAAGAAGAATCATCAAAATCGGTTCATCTAGAAGAAAGTTCTGTGGTAACACACATAAAAAAAAAAAAAAAAAAAAAAAAAAAAAAAAAAAAAAAAACAGTCGAATTGAATACCTCCTCCTTTTTTGAAGTCGGTTAAAAATGACGTATATCTCAAAACACAATATTCGGTTGCATCGAAATTTCTCGTTGTTATAAAAAATTAGACGAACCAATACAAATTAATAACAACGAGACAACATACAAGAACATATGTTCATTTAAACTTCAGATAGTGCAGATAATAAACGGGATTTTATTTTTATTCATTCACCACTAAAGGCAGTGTTGCTGTACTCAACCTGCACTTGTGCCCACCTTCCGAATTTTTCAATATTTTATCTAACCGGCCGAATACAATTTTTATTATATACATAGTTGATTTTTACAATTTTACCCGCTATAATGTTGTTGTATGAAATTATCGTGTCATATTATACGCCCTAGTAGTTTGAGCTTCCTTTTTTCGTTTATATTTCATTGTTTATTCTCTTTTTGAAATAAATTATAACGTTTATATTTTTCGGAAATATAACTGAAATCTCATAAATCACCGATACATTTCGAAAACGTAGTCTCATATTTTTGATGTACTATAGTATACTTCATTAATTTTTAGGCTGTGTTCTCGAAACATGTCAGTAGTGTATTAAGTTCTAATTGTATTTCAGAAAATACAAAACATTATAAGTTATTTCAAAAGTAAACCATCAGAAATTTATAATCAAATATAATATATAATTTGTTTTTCTTTCGTTCTAAAATATCTTTACCATTATGCTTTCACATTTCTGCTGTCTTTTTGGTTTATTTATTCTTTTTTTTTTCTAAGTTTATAAATGTGATGTATGTCTGTTTTATTTATGGTTAATCTTCTTTTCAACGTGATTTTTAGTGTAGGTTCTCTTGTTCCGTTCCCTCTTTTGAATCCGAACTAATCATTCAGGTTTTCTCCAGTTTTCCCTTTCATTCGGGTTTTTTTTGCGATCATTGAAGATACAAATTTAAAAATTTAAACAAGTAAAATAAAACAAGAAAACAGAAACAGTTACTATTTTTAAATTTATGTCTTTAATGATTAAATGAAATCATTTGTATTATGCTATTTTGTTAATTTAAAAAAAAAAAACGAAAACATATACGCTCGTGTGTATTTGTTATATTCGTATTGATTTTTTGTTAAAAAATATTCCTTTTGTAGAATTATGAGACAAAGAAAAAACAACGGGCGATGTTTTAAATAACGAAAAAAAAAAAAAAAAAATGTAACAAAAGGTTCATTTTTGACCCGATCAGTGTTTAAATTTTGAAATCGTTCTTATGAAATTTACATGACAATTACTGCTCGATTGCTCAATTTTAAATTAATGAATTTACCAACGACGTCATACAATGCAGGTAACTTCTTGAAGTCGAAGAATACATCGACTAATAGATTCCGTGTACATATACACGTGTATATATATATATTTATAGGGAATCAGGTTGCCAAATATTAATCGATGTAATAAACAAATCCGTTATTCAATATTTTTCATTTGCTAAATATTACTGTAAGTTTATGATTAATCTAAGTTATTCCTCTAAATGACTGCCTACACGAAATCTACATTGATAAGCCTTTGTTCCGTTTAGGGCAGTATCTTCGGTAACATTTAATATATTGCAAGGTATAAAATTTCAAAAAGTTGGTTGTTTATTATTTTCTACCTATTTTTATTCGTACGTACTATTGCAGGATAAAAATTAGGACGGGGCAGCGAAAAGAAAGAAAATATATATATAACGGTAAATTTTAAGTATACCTATTGGTGACGAATTTTTTACAAATAAGAGAATAGTAAAAAAGAACTGCTTTTAGGGGTTGTTGCGGAGAAGATGAAGTACGACGAAAAATGATAGCGTGAGAAACAGATGATGTTGAAGAGAAAATTAATAATTAAAATGCGATTTCGAAATTTTTGTAGGGGCCAGACTTGTGAACACAGTATAAAACCTCGCGCAAATATAAATGCACGAGTATATACAACTACAATTAATTGATAATTTCATTTTTTCGAATGGTACTGAAAGAAGTATCGACCACTTTTGTGTAGATGGTTTTTAGATTATTTTTTCCGTGATTGATACTTTCGCCTGATTTCAGTCATCTTTATTCTTGTGCTAATGGTAACCCTGAACTTTTTCTTTTTTTTTTTTAATAATTCGAGCACGTTTTTTGGAAATGTAGTTGAATATGATTAAGATGATGGAAGAAACTGGAGAAAGTATTTCTTGTTTCATGAATAAAGAGGTACACGCAGCGAATGGGTTTAACTGATATGTAACACCTACTGCTGGCAATGAAAAAGAGTATCGTTATCGTTGTTTCCTATATTAGTGTTTCATGATCGAGATGAATGTTTTCACGTGATGAGAAAACTTTTTTTAGAAGCGGGCACATGCTCCTTATGTACGCACTTCAGTACATCGTTGAATAAAACATTTTCTCGCAGGATAGTAAATTTATATACGTTTTTTTTTTTTATTTTCTTTTTAGGTGAAAGTTAAGAATACAATAAATATATACATACATGTATATATTTAAAATGCTCCTGTTTAACATTTACAGTATTTATTTATTTTCCAAAAAGCAACTTTCAATTTGTAATAAACGAGCGAATTAAACAGATATTTCTTTTAAAAAATGTATTTTTTAAATGAGCTAAAATATAAAAATTATTTTCGATTGATAATTTAGAAAAGTTACTAAACTATAATATAAAAGCCCGGGGGACAAAGTGTATGAGTCTAAAACTCGCGCTTTTATATTATAGTTTAGTCATTTATTTATTTTTTTTTTAATTCAAGAAAAATTGTTACATATTTTTTAGTGTGTCTAAAAGATAAATTTTTTTAAAATTAAAAATGTTTTTAAAATTAATAATTTGTTTAGTTTAATTATGGTTTGTTGCTGAAATAAATGTTAAAAGAGTTTTTTAAAAATTACATTTCATTTTCTACTTTTTATTATTAATGGTAATGCTTATGTTTCATTTTTTAAATATGTGATGCTGGACTAAAAATATGAATAACAGAAAAATAATAGGGATCGAAATCTATGTTGACTTCAATAGTGTAATTAAATAATGATAATAATAAACTGTATTGTAAAATGCTGACATTTTATTATATTGCGAGATTTTTTTCTCACATCCCCCACCACCCGTACTTTGGTTTTATATATTTAGTTAAGGTTAGGAGCACAGATGTATTGTTAGTAATTTTGCAGTTACTTTTTATCGAGCGCTATCTATCGGTGGCAACTGCCATCATGACACACGCAATCCATATGATACGAAAATAAAGAACAAGATTTATTGAAAATTGAAAAAGCTACATTTTTTTTTGTATTTCCGGAACAGATGAACGTTGATTAAAAAAAAAAATTAGCCTTCTATCTTGTCGGCTAATCGCCAGATCCGATTTTGATTTAGAGATCGAAAGCGGAGTTGAATAGAAACGTTTTAAGGTGATTTTTATTTTAATCTACTAGAACTTTGACGTTTTTGAAGTTTTTTATCTTGCTGACGCCCTATTTGTGGCGCATAATAAAACGGTTACGATAGTGGCAATGTCACTTTTTCAATAGAGGGTGGCTCTGATAGAAATAGTAGCGACTGTTTCCGTTTTTACGGGCAATTAAATTTCTCAAACGACCCGTACCCATCGGTAAATGACATGTTAGATTATAAACGTTTTCAATGGTAATAGAGGTTCAACGCATTGTATAATATTGACGATTCAGTTTATGCGCTCTACTACTTTCGTAATTTCGATTACGGTCTGTTGGTTACTTTAATGAACTGATAATGATTACATTACATTAAGTGATGAGGAAGATGATCGAACTACATCGTATGTACAGTATATGCATAGTTGAACGTTGGTTTTCTAAGAAGCCCTTGACATTAGTTTGCATCTTTGCGCCGTGTCGTCCAAATTTTGAAAATGAAAAGTATTTTTTTTTTTCATGAGGTAAATAAATAATAAATGGTCAATAAAAAATATACATCCAAGGAGGAACTATTTTCATTTAATATTTGTAAAAGAACACGTTCGATTTTTAAAAAAAAAAACAAAATGCAAAATTACAAACAGCAATTAACTTCTTAGAAAATAGTAAACAATTTTTTGAGTTCGGAAGTTGACGACCTTAAAAACACTGAAACAAATTAGTATTCGAAAAATGACGATAATTTTTCGAAACTTAAAAAGACTACATAAAAATGCCATCAAAATTTTAAATCATATTTATTGCATTTATATTAAATTGAAGTATTATATATTTAATAATTATATGCAGCAGCTTGTATATAATTAAGCGTTACTTAAATTATTAAAAGAAATTATAATCATATACATGTTCAAATGTTTAAAGCCAAAGTATTCCCTAGTATATCATGTGATATATTCATATGCATTCAAAGCCAACGCTTAACTTCAACCGAGGTAATCGATATATATTTAGATAAAGCTGCGCTTCGGCTGTTTACATTTTTTTTTTTTTTTTTCTTTTTGGGCGGTAAATCCATGTTTATTGTTGTGATTTGAGATGCACACATATGCAAAACATATGTATGTAAGTATAATTTATTTTACACAAAGAAAAATTTATTTCGAAAGGCCCATAATTAACTTATTTTATAAATCAACGAATGAATGAAAGTAGGAAATTAACAGAGAGCCTTATTTACTTTTTCTTTTTCGTTTTGGTAAGAATTCGATTTTTGCACAAATTTTTTTGACACAAATATTTCAATTTTCAAGAAAAAGTGGTTGAACGATTTCAGAAATTCTCCCTCAAAAAAAAAATAATGAAAAGACGACATATAATAGAGCTTAAAAAATTACTATGTACACCTCATATATATTTCCTCCTCAGAACGTTATTACTCATTTTAGGAGTAGCACCACAAATATAAAAAAAAAAAAAAGACGTCATCAGCTTGTCTTAATAAGTAATATATTTTCATATCGATCAGCAATATGTAAATTTTTTAAAGTGTATTTGAAATATTAAAATGTAGTATTTGTAAAAGAAAATGTGATGAGAAAATTAAGATTTTTCCTTCTCTAAGAGAAGAAGAAGAAAATTTTTCAAACTGTTTTGTACAGATTTTCACCGTTGTAGAGTCAAAACCACAATAATTAAAAATAGTTTTAAGATTGGACGGGGGTTGTTTAATGTTTTTTTTTTTTTTTTTTTTCGGCTACTTATTTCGGCGGACGAGAAAATTGTAGTTTATGATTAAATTATTGAATCGTATTTTTTTATAATCGTTGTTTATTCTATTTTAATTTATTGTTAAATATAAGGCGGCGTAATAAATGCAATTGGCCTGTATTCGATATTTTAATTTTTTTTCCTCTTCATTGTGGTGAAGTACAAAATATTAAAAATAATGTTCGCTTTTTTATTTGATTTCGAACAGTTTTCGGTTTATTTCTCCACTTTTGAGTACTAATAAGTTAAACTAAATTAATAATCGTATAAATTAAAAGCGAGTGAAGGACATTATGTGAGTTGGGGTAAAGAAAGCGAATAACATAAAACGCAATTACGAGTAAATGTTGAAATGTTAATTTAAAAAAAAAAAAACAAAAAAACATTAAAACCGGTAAGATGGGTTTTTAAAAAAATTAAAATAAAAACGCTCGTTATAACAAGATAGGAAAGATATTTTTCCTCGTTGTCTTGTTTCAATGTTTCCCTATTTTTCGTTTAATTGTATTTAAATGCACGGTAATCGATAATTAGAAAATACATTTCACTTTTCGCAGTCTTTGTTTAAATGAGAAACGAGTCTAAAAGTATAATTAAAAATTGAATAAATTTTTTTTTTCCTGGAATCGTAAAACTCCCGTGAGTTGGGCTAAAAGTTCAGCCGATCAATCAAACGCCGAAAAAAAGTTCATAAAATCCATTTAATTGTAAACTGGAAAAGGCAGCTCGATTAAAAATGTCGAAAAAACCATTAAGAAAAATACTAAAAAAAAAAAAAAAAACAAAACATATTTATAAAACTGAATTATAAACTCTTTCCTATAATAATTTTCATTTTAATGTTTTTTTTTATTTTTTTTTAGTAAAATATTCGATTAGGTTTAATGTTTTTTAATCGATCTAATTTAACAGAAAGGCATTTTCCTCCTTTTCCTTATTTAACGAAAATACTATTTCTTTCTTCAAACGATTTTTATTACAGTTTTTATTATTGAAGTACATATGCACATTTCAATGCAGTTTATTCGAAAGTTTTTTGAGAACGATTAAACGTTTACAAACTTCGCGCGTGTAATAATAATTTTATCTGCGTTGTTACAATATCGAACCTCGTAAATAGAGCCTGCCACTAAATCATTTAGTTAGCACTTGTTTTTAGCACGGCTCATAGCCGTTACTGCTGTCTTCAAACAGTTTGTATCAATACTACACTTTCCTAATATGATAAAATTATCCTTTTGCCTCAAATTTTTCGCAATACTTAGTTTATTAGAATTATCAAAACCCGAAAAAAAGGATCCAGATTTACGATAAATAACCAGTCGGGGTTATTCATAGAAACTTGCGTTTCGATTTTTATAGAAACTGGTTAAACGAAAAATCGCAGTACATTGTTAACACAACCTTAAAACAAAGGCGGTGGAAGTGTAGCGATTGACAAATTAATGGTAAAATTTCCTACGTATCGGGAAACTGAATACTAGAGTGACACTAGAGAAAACAGACATTCTTAACCTTGTTACTCACCTGACTTTTGCGTGTATGAAAAGTAAGTGATAAAGGAAACAATTATGGCGATTAATCACCCGAACTATTATAATGTATTGAATGAATAACTCTACTGAAGAACAAGAAAGGTATGTGTTCGTTTAGATTTGAACGTTAAAGTTGGAGGTTTTCGTTGCATTTGAACATGAGCGAAGTTATTCTAGCCGAATTCCGAAAATAAGTGATCAATATACCGATAAAGATGAGCCTGTTCAACATTTTCAGCAAACGTAGGAATATTAAGGTAAAAAGTATGATGGTGATAAAAGGGTTGTTTCTTTTTTTTTTTACCTGTGTGGTATATTTGATCCTGCAACAAACACTGATTCTGGTGTTGGGGCTGAGTTTGGAAATGCATGAGTGTCGAAAGACATATAAATAAAGTTAAGGTTAAGTGTGATTGCTCTTTAATAGTTTTTTTTTTTTTTTTTGATGATGGAAATTTTTTTAGCAGTATTAATTAGCATTAATCCGTTAATTTTATCAGGAATTCTGCTTATTTATTTAGGATGAGCGAACCTATTGTATACTATGAGATTTGTCTTTTATACAGATTTGCAGTTTGTGCTCGTAAAAGTATGTTAGTAATAATCGTTAATTTTGAGCCTTTCAAAGTCTGTTGTTGACCATTAGTTCGGGACATTTTGATTATCATTTTGAAATGATGGTTTTTGAAACAATTTATTTTTAAGTTCGGTTACGTTTTCATTGTAGTCTGGTGTAACCTTATCGGTGATATATTTTTTTTTAATATATATTTCAGTCTTAGTTATTCCTTTTTGGTTGTACAATAGTAATCTTCGTTGTTTAGCGTTGCCAGAATGAAAATTAATATATAAAAATTAATTGTTGAATGTAAAATGATTTTCAAAAGTTGCATAGTGAGTAATGGAAAACTATTAAGCATACCATTATCAACAAGCAAAAGGTTGATGCAGACATGCATCTTTGAACTGCCATAACAACCGCTTACAGTCAGTGCAAAGTGTGCTCCGCACATATATATCAAATAGACTTGCGAATCATCTATCTGTATGAGACGGATGTGTCCTGTTAAATAATCATATTGTCTCTTTAAGATACTGACAACGGTTTATAAATACATACATGCATACATACATGCATGCATACATACATACATACATACATACATACATACATACATACATACATACATACATACATACATACATACATACATACATATATATAATTGTATAATATACTAATGTCAAATACAATATTATATGCCTTTTATAAAATTCTATCTCCGCTAGAGATAGATTTCAGACAATGGTGCTCCTGGATAATTTTTTTATTTTTTTTATTTTTAAGGTTTTTATGCGTAATTTGAAAGATAGAAAATCATTTAAATTTATATATTAACTTCCACTATTTTGAGTTTGTTTCAATAAAAATTAAACTATAATTTAATTGGAATCTGATTAAGAAATAATTATGATTAGAGGTACACAACAGTTTTTAATTATTATCCGATTATAATTTTACTGCCATTTAGTTCTTAATTTAAATTCATCGAAACAAGCGTATACATGAATAGAAAATGAATACTGCAATCCGATTATTCAGATAAATACCTTCTGTTTGGGAGCTTTTAGTCCCCTTCACAGGGCACGCTATTTATTTCAGCCGTACTGTACAATTTTAATTTAGTGTAATATTATTTTAAGTTTTATTTTATATATATATATATATATATATACACGCTATTATTATTACTATTATTACTATTATTATTATTATTATTATTATTATTATTATTATTATTATTGTATTATAAAATTAATAATTACTATTTTTATATTGATTTCATTTTACAAAATCTCTCTACTCAAATGGTCAATTTGAAGAATAATTAATAGTACCATTTAAATGTAAAGAATTAATATAAATTTATATGCATCTTATAGTGGAGCTAATTTGCTTAAACTGATTTCAGTATCACCCGTTCCCTACTGACAAAAATGTTGAAATAATTTTATCAGCTCTTTTTTTTTTTTGACACGTTTCAGTTTAATTTTAAACACTTATGACATATCTTCATATATACATATGTATATATATTTATATATTTATACAAATGAAATTTGATGAACCGAACATTGAACTGTACCTTTTAGCAAAAAGCAATTAAGTTTACATTTGCAATAAATGCCTGGCCAATAAGTAGTCAGATATATTTTCATTTTGCTTTCCATTTATTCGCATTCATATATTTTAGAAATATTATTAATATATTAAAAAGTATAAGTTATTAATATTATTATTTTTTATATATACATATATATTTTATTTACTTGATATGTAAACATTGCATTTCATTTACGTAGCCACTCTGGTGTTTACAAAAGAATTCATCAAGGCGGAATATCATGTATCCTAACGATGTTAATCGTTGCTTTTATAAATTTAATGAAGTTCCGTGT
This sequence comes from Icerya purchasi, assembly GCA_039619475.1. Classification (NCBI taxonomy): domain Eukaryota; kingdom Metazoa; phylum Arthropoda; class Insecta; order Hemiptera; family Monophlebidae; genus Icerya; species Icerya purchasi. The sequence goes on from CM077115.1 coordinate 570,585,119, forward strand.
TTAGGGTGCTGTACCCTATATTTGAGCTGAAGTAAATTTTAATAGTCAGCGATAGAAAATACGTATATAATTTTATGTAGTGCTTGTACGGCAATGGATAAATTACAACTGGTATATTTTTCTTGAATAGTGAATGTTATCCCAACTGGTTGCCTAGATGCGGGGTGTTCTTTCAGTAATTTTGCATGCTTTTTAAGGTGTATTGGCAGATTCATTTATACCTATAATAAATAATCATCCGCTGTAATGGTACCATTTCGCATCTGTATTAGTTATCATAAACGTACTCTTTGAAGTATCCGTACTCATTCTAACGCGTCTATTAAAAAATAAATAAAAACGGACCATTTATGAAACATATTGCTTTGATCAAAAGGACTTGTGCTCATGCCATATTTCGTGGTAGACACAAAAAGCGGATCATGGAATTTCCCCGCATTCTATTTACAATTTTACAGGAGAGGCGAGGAGTTTTGTATAGCGACTTCTTCGTTTTTTAATTAAATTCGATACCGCGTATATAGTCGTAGATTTTAATACAGAGGACCGGTGATAACACACTGCGTTCATAATTTAGAGTCGGATGTTATGCTTTTGTATTAGCGTACAGGCAGGCATGACATATTGCATAACGGAGAGTCTATCTACTGTTTTAGCATTTGTGCAACATAATTGATTGAAAGGGTGTAAAGAGTAAAGAGAGATAGAAAATAAATCTGCGTCAGTTCAGTTTCCCTCGAAGCAACAGGTCTTTGCAACGAGAAAACATGAACACGAAAAAAGGTACGAGGAAGAGCAAGAGAGAGAGAGACAGAAGTTGGAAAAGGGCTATGAGGAAAAACATAATCCTAATAATAAACTCTGGTATAGCAGTAAAAAAAGAAGATCGTGTTTTGTCTTTTATCCCAAAAAAATAATCGTAAACAACATTGATGTGATTTGATTATATATAAGTTTTCTCCTTTAGAGTACTGCTATCGGAATATAGGAAGCATTTTTAAGCTTGCAGTTTAATCTCTACGACAAGAACCAACGCATCAGTCACGTGTATCGCGGATACATGCGACTCTTGTACTTGTTTTTGATATCAGATCTACAAAGAGTGAACTTTTTGTAAAATTCTACAGAAATTTTTAACAAAATCGATTTTTCTAGAATAAAAAATGATACTTGTTGATTGAAATGATTTACATATCTGCGATCAGATTATCTCTGCTAGAATCGGTATTTATAGATTTTTCATCGCATTGTAGACGTGCATGATTGTCGTGTGTTGGCGCATTTTGTTTAATAAATGTAATTTGCACGCCAGCATTTGACACGCGGCCAACTTTTCGTTAACATATTATTTATGTTTATATTTCTTTTCGCTATTGATCGCTTTACGCTTGAAGGTAAATGTGCGTATGATTAAACGAAACGTATATTTAGTAAGTAAGAAAAGAGCTGATATATACTACATAATGTTTTTCGTTTTTTTTTTTTTCTTTTTACATTTTAATTGTGTTCATTTTTAAAACTTTTCCTCTAAAATAACTTTAAAATTAAGAGATATTTCGTGATGCCGGTTATTTATAATAAAATAAACATCTTCATATATGTATTATTTCTTTTTTATTTGAAAATATTGAAGATGAATTTATTTGTTTACTGTCTGAAATTATAGAATTTGTAAAATTATTGCTATTCTTTAGTTACTGTTGTGTGTTTTTTTTATTATTCATTTTTAATTTTGATGATATTTATTCTTTTAATATGTTTTATTGTCGTGCGAATTGATACGTACATTTGAGTGATTTTGGTGCATGTAGGTGTTTCCTGATGTAATTAAGGAGATTTTCGCATTTTTCCGCTCATAATAAATAAATCGCTAGGTCTCTTTTTATTTTCTTTTATTAAAAATGCTTTTTCATGATTATACGAGACTGTTGTTTTTTGTGGAACGTAAAGCAATTAAAATATGTATAACCCAAAGACTAAATTTAAATAAATCAACAATGTGAAGTCGTTTAATTTGAGATTGAAAGAGTTCATCTACTTTACAATATATGCTAACAATATAGACGCGCAATTTAATTTTTTTCTTATATATATATATTAAAGCTCCTGGAAGTATTCGTTTTAGATAATATTTTTTTCCAAATACTTTCGGAAAAAGAAAATTCTTACAAATGGGTTACTGTTTATTTTTAATTTTTGTTTAAATAGTATTAAAATTTAACTTTATATCGATTAGAAATGACAAATTATTACGAACTGAATAGATAAAAATATATATATATATATATATATATATATATATATATATATATATATATATGTATATTTATCTGATCAAAAACTAGAAAGAAAGTTATGGTTAATTCAGGTTTTTTCGTTTGTTCGGTAGTGGGTGATTCATTATTTTGAATTCATCGATTCTCTTTGAAGATGGACAGTTAAATATGTAAATAATTTATACGACTATATCATTCCCGGTAAGAATTTTTTCGGTACGGATAAATAACTAAATTAATACGCGTATTGGTTTTTCTTTTTTATTTAACAATATAATTATATCAACTTCTCAAAAAGTAAATTAATTTTATAAAAAAAAAAAAAAGGAATTTAAATGAGGGGTAATTTTAGTCTCTATTACTCAGATTTTACTGTCGTCACCGAAGCTTTATAGATCTGGAGATTATATTTGACATTTGAACGGATAATTGTTGTCGTGAGGAGGTAATTCATTTCGGTGATAGTAGCATATCAAACAAACCGATTCTAGTTAAGCAACAAGGAACTACAATATATGATTCTGTCTTGAATGTGCTTCAGCTTTGGCTCTATTCATTTTATTAACAATTTTTCGGTCTGTTTGAAGCTAGAAGCGCCTAGGTTTTATTGAAATGAAGTTACATCGACGAGAAACAAAACTGGAACACCTCTGAAAATAAGTGACGCTATTAGGGCTGTTTTCAAGAATGTGTTGGATAGAGATTGCGGTGAAAACTGAATTTTTTGTTGTAGTTAGGAAAGTGTTGGTTATTCGAAAAGTGTAAATGTTGTAACATTTCAGAAACACGAAGAAGGAAGTTAAAGAAAGACAGGCATCTGTGTGAGTTAGTATGTCCTGGGAGTAACGAAGACGATTCGAAAAGATTTGATTCGCACTACCAATCTGTTGGTAATATTATACGCGTACAAGTTTTGTTTCATCCAACATAATTTCGATGGCTCCCCTTGAAACAATCATCATATTCAAATTTTTATTTTAAATTCCGTTATATCATTGCGCAAGAAATGTCCATTTTAGAATTGTTTTTTCCCACGTTAATGTGATGATATCCAAATGCGAAGTTGGTAACGTGATGATCTATTAAAATTAAATAATACATATTACTGAAACGCATATAAATACAAATTTGAAATATTCTGTTAGGCCAATTTTAATAGTAAAATTACTGCCCATTATTGTAAATTCGTTTTTGCCAGTTTGTAACAGATTAGTTATAATAACGGTTCATATGGCCGAAAGGAAAATCATTTGTCTTTTCTCACGAAAACGAGACATTCTACATAAATTTCGTTGTATTTATTTTAAATTTAGTTTTCTGAGAATGAAATAAAATAACGCAATAGTTTGTCATTTGCTATTGGATTCTTTTTCCCCCCTTTTTCGTGGAAAAGATTATTACATACTATACGGTCTGGATGATTTTTGATGCTTTGCAATTAATGCTTTGGGGTTTTAGCGCAATTTCTTTGGCAGTCGATATTAAACTATTTCCGAAAATAGTTGCTGAGCGTGCAAAGAAAAACAATAGCAATAAGAAAGGATGCTGTGATTATAAAAATATATTCTAGAGAACCTTCCCGCACATTTTGCAGAGATACGAGGGAGAATCTTCGATTCGTATAAATAACACGATCCGATGTAAACCGAATTCTATATCGTTTCGCGGGACCGGAAGTGAACCGTATTGGAATTACTTGTGATTTAGTGCCTCTTCCTAAACGGTGGAAACGTCACTGCAGAAAATAAAATCGGGGATATTTTTAAATGGAAAATAGTTATGTACTAAAATAGAGCCAATTTCGAAGATAAATTTTAAGCGTATAGTGAAAAGTGGATCAAATAATTGGTGGTGAGGGAACAATTTGGATGCGATCTATGTGTCTGGGCTGATGGATAAAGACTCCATTTGTAAATGAATGAGCTAAACAGTTTCGCGATAAAGAACACAAGGCGGAAGTTACTAAAGGAAGACGATGTTAATTAGAGAGGATGAGGAGGAGAAAGGAATAGTTGCTGAGTAGGAGGGAGATTTGAATTTGATGAATGCGAAGGTAGGAGAAAAGAGAGGGGAGCATTGCCTCTTTATAAATTGAGAGGAAGTTCGCCAAATTCAACGAAAAGATTGTTTATCGGAGTGGTAGGGACGACTTCAATTGCAAGCCTGACTGCTGAATGTGGAGAACGATATTTAGCACAGACAAGACTTTCACTGGCGGAAAAAACGCGATTCGCAACAGGTAGATTACGAGATGAACACAACTGGATGGAAACAAAAGAAGTATAACGGTGAAATAGGTTTGCCGGAAATTTGGAAGCAGTTTGACAGTTTCGCGACAAGTTTTTGAAGGTGGCATGGTAGTCTCACGTCAAAAAGTGTAGGTAATTTATGTCAGTTTGCGGCAAGTTTGGAGTCGTTTCGGCAGCTTTGCAGAGTAGGTTTGAAATTAAGCAGACACAAACCGGGAGCCCCTAGGGAAAACTGAAAGTTGAATATCATTTTTTAGCATTAAAGAACTGGCTTTGATACTGAAGTACATGATATTACATATTTTAACGATAACAAACGGAATTTGGAAAACAGTTTTCGAATAATTTTCAAAAATTGAGTGCCGGTTTAGAATCTGGGGATGAAAGTTACATATGTATTTGAAATTTTGAAAAACTTTTAAAAACTTCTTATGTTTGGTTACGTTAAGATTGAATCGTCAGCTGAGTGCCCCTCTGGTTTACTATTTATTTTGTATTAGTTCCCTGGTGGAGATTTCAAAGGCTTCTTAGGATGTTGTCGTGACCATAAGCTGTGATACTTAATGCTTGAAGAATTATTATGCTTCGTTAATAATGTCGATCCTGTGAGTCAGCACTCGTTACAATAATAACGGTAATGATAACAGTAAGGCTTTCCCTATAACAAAGTTAAAATTAGTTGCATACGGTATAATTTTATATATATATATATTTATTATCACGCTATTGTTAGTCTTCCGTGGTTAGCCTATGTAGATTCGGACTAGTTTTAATTGCCGATTAAATTTATATTTAAAATATTACATCCGGTCGGTTTATGTATGTCTTAATTGCATTTGTTTTATATGTATATATATATATATATATATATATATATATATATATATATATATATATATACACACACATATATATAGATGGCGGAGTGGTTATCGTTATTATGACAGGGGTATTTGTAAATTTGGAATTTTTTATATATAATACGATTTTGTAACATTCAGTGTTTTTTCGGCAACATAAGGTTTATTTGTTACACCTATCGCCAGCTAAGATTGAATTTAATATTGACTAATGTATAGGAAAATTATCGGTTTATGGTTTCGATATTTGTATTTTGCATGTTTTCCTAAGTTACTTTAAAGTTTTTCGAAATATGAAAATATTTGTTTTTTATCAGTATTCAGCTCTATTCTTACTTTCTAAGCTTTAAGCTTTAAGCTTTTTTTTTTCTTTTCTCGTTACGTTTTGTTCTTTTGAAGATATCGTTGAACAGGGTGAACAAAAATGCCGACCGGCGTGGGAACCTTATACAGGTCTGTGCCAAGTAATAATGTGTACAAAAGCACTACCATCCCGGAAAAAAAACCGAGCGTTCTGGAATATGTCAAGCGAGCCTTTAACAAGGCGCATTTTTCATTCAACGGCAAATCGGAACCGTTAATCGGCTCGTCTTCGCCACCTAGTAAAGCAATCAATAAAAATCGGTTAGTTTCTCGTTAACTATATGTGCTTATTTTTCTTTTATACCCGCTTTTAGACGTATTTTTTGTATTTCTGCAATAATTTTACTTTCGCTTCATACCGCTTTTGTACGTGCCGTTCGAACACAACAGTTGTTCGTTCGCTTGTGAACATTGTAAACATTACATTCTTCTTCACGATACACGTGTGTTTAGCTAACAAAGTAACACCGGACAAACGCAATAATAGAAAAGTAGATTTACAAAAAAATACCAATCCTAAGTCTTTTATGGAAAATTTAATACTGTTGTGTAAATCTTCTGCTGTAATATTTAAACAATAAAAATATACAATTGGTCTTATTAATAATTTGTGAAATATTTATATATTTTATGAACGTTAATAATTCTTTTTATTTACTTTTTATTTCATTTTATTTATTTATTTTTCTTTTTTATATGTAATTTTCGGTTCAATCCACTAATGGCAATTTCCAAAATATGTATTTTTAAGGCAAACTTATATTAGTATATAATATTTAATTGCAAAAAAGAAAATAAATTCTCTCATAAAAGTACTATTTTTATATTTTTTAATCGATGTGTGTTAATTTTAAAATCACATACTATTATTATCGTATGAAATGATATGAAGGGAGATCTCTTTTATGAAAATTTTCTTTGCTTGTCTTACAAGTAAAATAATAGTAATAATAATAAAAAGATAAAAAAACTAATTTCCATACCGAACTTCAACCTAGATATACTTCAGTTCTTAATAGCGCTGTAAAAAGCCGATGAAATGAAAACTGCTCATAAAATAACCCCCGGCGCAATTTAATTTGGTTGTTACAACATTCAGGCGCCGCTTCAACGCATATTGTTTCTTTGAAGTTCAAGAGACGACACGCGCGTTTCTTTCTAACGATTCATACTCAACTCTGGACTCGGACCCATACAATGATTGTTTATAATACTGATTTTGACACAAGCACCTGGAAAAGTTAGCCACGGGCTTAAATTCGGAATCTCCATTTTCTCACCATCGTAGATTCTCATCAGTAGGGAAAATAACTCCACTCCGATTTATCAGAATGAGCTGCCGGTCGAAAATTACACGGTCCCCGGGCGCGATAGTGTTTATGACAATGCTGATGATCGATCGCTCCAACGCTCCTAACACCAAAAATTTCAGTATCGCCATTGTCAATAATTTACTTTTTACGTTGGACCATCCTGCAATAAAATAGCAAAATAACTGAAACCAAAATCAGATTCTTGACTGCGAGTAGTCATCCAAAAAAAAAAAAGGCTTAAGGAATTTCGAATTTCTAACCGTTCTTTCGTTCGATCATCATTTATTAGGAGAGAGATTTGGCGCCGCTGACATATTGCCTATTCTGCTTAGAACGTGTGTGTTTAACCAAAGGTTCAACATGTACGGGTTATTTGGGAATATACTTGAGTGTCAGCAAGAGAATTTCTTCAAGTAACACTGGTTAAACTGACAAATTTATAATTTCGTCTCCTCCTTCGTCACACTCCTCTAACAGAAACGTATTTTCTTTTCGATCCATCGTTATTGTCCGAATTCCCGGGATCATTCTGACATTGCGGACACTGATGCTAACGGCACTTTCTTACTCACTCGGCTGCTTTCAATAGCCAACTTCTGGATAAATCTCTGCCGGCAGGATCTTCATTATCTTTAACCTGCCACTTCAGACTACGGTTTGATCCGAACACTCAAGTTGCAACCGTCTCAACCAGATAAAACTCTTTTCTAATATGTGAAAAGTAATTAACTATGACTAATCAAAAAGCTGAACAATAGGAAAGTCAATGGACATGATCAAATTTCTGTTAAACTTCTTCACAAAACAGACGAAAACATTTTTAAATCTATTTACCAAAAATGTATCGAACTAAATTGTTTCCCTAATATCTGGTTAAAAAAAGGAAAAATTAAAATAATAAACAAACCTGGATAAGACTTAACAAATCCGAAATCATATAGGTCTCCATAACGCTTCTGTCTGTTTTAAGTAAAATATGCGAAAAAATAATAAAAAAATTTCTTGATTCAGAAATAAAAGAAAAAACGATTCTAAACGAAAATCAGTTTGGATATCTCAAAACAAATCGACTGAGCTTGCAGTAACAAAAAAAAAGTGCGATTATATTGAAAAATATAAAAAACGGACGAGACATACGTTACCAATCAGTTTTGATATATCCGGAGCATTTGATCGAATAAAAATTGATGAAATCTTAAAAATTATGAAAAGAAAAAATACATGTCCGGTACAATACAAACTATTATTCAAAACTACTTAAATCGTGAAAATAAAATCCTCTATACAACAACAGTGTCAACTCAGGAGTAAAGGTTCGGTTCTTGGACCAGTACTTTTCAATATAGCAACGAGTGAATTTCGTAATTTACATTTCAGTCAACACACTGCAATAACCTGTGCAAACGATATAATGTTAGTCTCGGGAATAAATAAAAAAGAAGACGTATACACAATAAATGAAATAATCACAAAAATCAAGTATAAAAACGTACAAAACTTAGACTTATAACATAAATAAAACAATAATTAGTAGAAAACAGGACAGGAAAGAAATAATACATTCCATTGAACAGCTTCTATGCATAAAGATAAAGAGGTAAAAAAATAGAAATAGTAAATGAAATAAAATACTTAGCAATAGTTAAATTTAAATTTTAGCGAACACGTGTCGAATACATACTAGACAAGATTAAGATTAATTTTAAATTAAGATCACTCTATATTTAAATATGTCCGGTTTCAAATATAAAGTTTACAAGGCTACTTTTGGATCTATTATAACTGAATTCCGCAGTATATTCTTTCCAGTTTTGCGAGAAAAAGACAAGAATAAGACGCTAAAATTACAAAGGAAAATATTAATAATTTCTGGTTATCGCACAATATCATCATATACTTCGGTCAACATCAATGCAGGAATAATTAATACCTACAGACTTAGAGACACGGTAAACAAAATCAAAACATTGAAACAAGAAGAAAAAATGTTTGACAAGAAAAAGCTACGAAAACAGATCAATAAAATTAATTTAAATAGTATGCGAGCCTGGAAATTCAGATGTGATAAATCAAAAACTGGAAAAGTAACACGGGAAATAGTTGCAATCATCCAAATGAAACATTTTTATACCAATTATAATGTTTATACAATTTTTAACCGGACATAGAAATAATAATAGATTGTATATTTGGAACGTTTTCTGAATTGCCGAATCGGATATCTGTAAAGACTGTGAAGATAAATTAGATGATTAACATTCGATTTTTGAATGAAAAAAGTTTAAAAACGAAAGAGAAAAAAGGGAAGATAATAAAAAAACCAATAATAAAATTCTTTCAATTTGCTTAATTTCGTTGACTATGTAATGAATAGTAAAACAAAAGACAGAGTAATTAATAAATAATAGCAGTAACAATTAGAAACTCTGGCTGAGAAGCCGCAAGGTTCTGCGGAGCTAAAAAGAAAACAAAAAACAGAAAAAAAAAAGACTACGCTTACTTACTCAGCTTTATTCTCTAATCCTTCCTCACATTACTTCCTAATCGAACCTCTTGCTAGCCCACATTCGTGGTTTCCAAGATTCCCCTTTCTACTCCGTTCCATTATTACTTCCTTAGTGCGACTTGGAATCGATCATTCTTTCCTTCCCTTATCACGTTTTCGCTTTTCTGTATTCTTTTCTCTCTATTGCCGTTTGAATTTTGATTGTGGTGATCCTGATTATGTCTCTCGGCTTTGTTAGTTTAACGTTCTTTTTTTCATCAGTTTCTAGTATTGCGTAGATTCTTATGTTGCTAGGCTAAAATAAATAAATAAATAAATAAATAAATAAATAAAATAAGAGAGAAAAGGAAAAAAGTTAATTAAAAAAAAAATAAATATATTAATATATATCATTGTAATAAGGAGAGGAGGTTATTTATTTTCATCATTTATTTCGTATGAGGAGGTGAATTGATCGAATTGGATTTTTAACGCGATTAGCTGCTATATATAGTGTTTATATTATAACGCATTAGAGGACTAAATGCCATTTTCTATGCTTCCATGTTGAAAAACTCTTTAATTGGAGAGTTTTCAAAAATTAAAATGACGAATAAGTTTTATTTAAAAAAATCTAAATAATCAAAATATTTCGTCAAAAGTAATATACTTATTTCCTACGCCATCACACTCAATTTTTAGTTTATTAGTTTCATAAGTTCTTTGAACGTATTGAAATTCGTTTGATTAAATTTAAAAATTTCGCAAAAAAAAAAAAGGAAAACGCATTTTGAGAAAATTTATAAGAAATAATAATTAATTTTAAACGAAAAATAATCGATTATTAAAAATAAAAACATTCAAATTTTTTCTCTTTGACGTGCTTATAAATTTCTCGCGGAATCTGTATCGAAATTTGATCAAATAGGTTCGTATACACACGTCTGTTCGATATTGGTAGTTGTTATTTCTCTTCTCTCTCTCTCTCTCTCTCCCTCTCTTTCTCTCTCTGCTTCTTTCCCTCCGACTCTCTCCCTGTCGATGTTTATAGTGTGTACGATAATACATTAGTAGATTATACAGAAAACACGGCCGCATGGATAGACCGTATTTTTGAGAACAGTTCTTTAGACGATACTTTAATAGTTACGTAATAACACATCTTTATTGTAATTAATAACTGTTTTTGTTTTCGTGTTCATTTCAGTAGCTAGTATTTATTTAACGTGTTGCCTCTATTATATTGCCTTTAGGACAATGCCATCGCCTGCTTTATCGGAAGAAGTATCACTGCTTGGGTAAGGAATACGACATCATTTTCTTACAATGTATATACTTATTTTTTACCAGACAAACATGCTCACCGCTTAAATGTTTTCTTTATTTTACCTTTTTTTTTTTTTTTTTGTGTAAGCTTAAAATAGTTTTCCAGGTATTCTTAATGATTGATTTTGCCGGTAACCTAAGTGTGCTCTTCCTCACTCCTGAATAATATAGGTCTTTCTTCATTAAGTTTTTTTAACGGAAAATTAAAAATTATCAAGCTGTTAAAAACAACAGATCTACTGACGATCACGCATGAATAAAAATCGATACTGACACACTGACCGCAGGATTACAAGATTTAAACGATTAAAATTATATAAAAGTCACCGACAGTATTCTCGGTAAAAAATTGAAATTTTGCACTACAAATCGTTTTTTTTTTTGTTTTTTTTTCTTCTTTTTTACCGTAAACATGGATGGAATTATTCGAGACTAACCGGTGACTTTTATATGTCTGTATACGATTTTAAAAGTTTACTTATTTGACACGGATGATAGGGTAAGAATTAGAACATTAATCGTCGAAGTTATTCTTGACAAAATTAAAGAGCGTACCTGATTGAGAATGGTATTTGAAAAACGGATTGAAATTTATTGTGGTATAAAACAGATGCTGTGACGGAACATTTAATTAGAAAGTACGTATAAAGTCATAAACAGACAAAATAAGGCGGGTAATTTGTATCGTTGAGGGAAGATGACGTAATAAAATTCGGCCGTATAATTTACGCATGGAAAAATCTCAAAATTTATTACTAACCCGTAGTAATAAAAATTACCTAAAATTTATTGTACGAATATTAGAATTGCAGTATATACATACATACATACATACATGCATACATACATACATACATACATACATACATACATACATACATACATACATACATACATACATACATACATACATACATACATACATACATACATACATACATACATACATACATACATACATACATACATACATACATACATACATACATACATATGTATAATATATGTGTGTGTGTGTTCAACTTTCAATTGATGACTTTCATGTATACGGCCTTGCTACCACGTAACAAAACACAGTTCATGTTAAATAAAACAGTAACCTAGTTAATTTTTATTTTTATATTTTATTTATTGAAGTAACTTCTACTTGGATATCTTGCCTAAGGAAAAAGAAAAGTGAAAGGATTTCTTAAATCTTTTCTAATTCTAATTGAGTAACGCTAATAATTCGGGTAGCAAAACTTTCATTTTTTGATTTTTCTAATGTTTAATAATATCGACGGATGAAAACTTTAACACTGATTGCTAAAAACCTGTTTTTTCTTAATGGATGGTTGTTGTTTTTTTTTGTGATGCGGTATCCTGGTTTTTCGAAAGTTATCATAAAACGTTGATTTTTTTTTCCTGTTTTTTTTTTTTCTATTAATTTTCTTTATTTTCTCAGACGCCATTTTCTGTTCTAATTTTTCCTAATATTTTATGTATCATTTTGACCAGGCAAATTGAAGAGTTAAGTGAATTTCAACGAACTATGATAGAAATAATTAATTTTTTCGAGTATTGATTATTACAGAATAGTGTTACAGCCGACTCGCGACTACCCGGGGGTCACGTCTATCCTCGGACTCCGTATTATCCGGATCGGCTTTTCAAAAAAAAAAAAAAAAAAAAAAATAATAAATAAAAAAAGAAGAAAAAACCAAAGCGCTTTTATATAAAATCCACACAGCTATATGCAGTACATATAATTTTCATTTAATTTACACAGTATTTGTAGTGTACTTGTGTTAAGAATTTGTTATTAATTATAAATATTGTACATTTCATTTGCTTTGTTCTAAGCGATAATTTTTAAAATACAGTTGTAAAATTAATAAAACAGCCGTAATCTTCATTAACCATATTCTCAATAATGTACATCTGTGCAGTGCAATAGCGCGCTTATTGTAGCTTCAACATTGTAGAATGTCGCCCCTTGAACTCTGGCGTATCCGGATTTTTTACTATCCAGACTGGCTGGCCGCCCAATTAATTCGCCTAGCCGCGTGTCAGCTGTGTATATTTTATTCAGTTGATTTGCTCATTTAGCGTGATTTAAACAACTTTCTTCGAGCAGGAAGGAAGCAAAAGAAAATCAAAATTCAATAATTAAATGGTCAATTGCACCGTTGTTTAGCGTATTACTCGGAAGAGAATGAAATTTTAAATTACTCGAATAAATTAATTTTTATTCGCATAGAAAAAAAAAGCAACGATTGTCGCGAAAATTGTATACCTTAAAAATCGGAATGCGACATGAAAAAGAAACGATTTGTTCCTAATGATTTATCAGTCCCTTTAGCGTCCTAACAGTTCCGGTTTATATCTCGACTCTGCAATGCTGTGTCGGATTCATTGAGTTGTTTAGTAACTACTTTCGTAGATGGGAAATTATCTATACAGTCTCCTCATAAATCAAAATTGAAAATTTTACAATGTATTTTATATTTTCTAGTATGCGAAATCTAAAAAAAAATCAAATTTAATTTAAAACGTTCTTACATATCAATATTTATGTACTATATATTATATATTAATGTATACGTTAAGCGCGTATTTCGGCTGCAGATACAAACGACGATACTTCCAGATTCTTTGTTTTGTTTTCAGTTGGGAGATGGGACATAATTCAGTTATATTCGTAATATCAGAGATATTCTCAAAAAACTTTTTCTAGTGTTATTTATTTTTTTTTTTCTCGTATTCAAATGGTATGAAAATTTTTCGTTATTTTCATGAAATAATTAATAAGTATACTGTACAGATTCCTTTATGCTCTAGCGTATGACGAGAAAGACAACCTTGCAGAGGACAAAATTTCGAAAAAGCAGCACATATTTTTCTTTGAGATCGTGTTCTACTAATGTGCGAAGTTGTTTATTAGTTGCGGCATTTGATTGGTCGAAAGAGTAAACCCCGCATGTATAGCGAGTATTTTGCAGTAGTATATGGATATCATAAATTTATTTCTTCTTATTTTGTTGCTGTTCAAAATTTTTACCACTTATTATTGTCAGGAAATAGCGATAAAAATTTTAGCTGTTTCGTCAGAATGAATTGTCACACTTCGACGATTATGAAGGCGCAGGGCAAACGGCATAGAGATAAAACCGTATAAATGAAAGCTTCTCTTTGTCGAATTTTAGCTCGAATTATTTTGGTTAATATTCTTAATTTTTTTTTTGTCAGTAATTGCCGGTTAACTATAAGGTTTCGGTGAAATTTTCGTCCGATCAATATCGCGAGAAAGCAATGGACGAAAACTGGCGACAGTGTTTGTAAACTTAATCCGTCTAATGGACATAAATTCTTTGTTCGTTAGTCTCCGTTGAAACATTCCTTTTTCGTTACGGTACATATATAATGTGAGCAAGTGCGCTGTGTTTTTTACCTGTTTTAATTTTCTTGTTTTTTATTATTTTATTTTTGAAAATTATTCGATAATCTACTCAGTTTCTTAATAAGGAAAACACGTCAACGTTATTCGAAATGACATCGAAGGGCAATCTCGACGAAATAAGAAGATTTTTACTTTGTCGGCCGATAGGTGAAATGTAAGATACGCGACTTTCTGTACGATTAATATCTGTAATTCGTTAAAAATTATATAAAAAGTATAAAAAGCATCATACGTGTTATATAGCGCCGTTGTGCGTGACTATAATCAAATTTTAGCGGATACGAAATTTTGACGACTTTCTGAAATTGTAATCTTCGCCTTAAAACTATTTATACCGTTATATTATAATTACACACATACTCTTTAGAGTCTGCGGAGGGCTAACTACCGGCTTTGGTCTGATATATTTTAATGAAAATCTGATAATAATTAAAGGCACCCTAAATATCTGTAATCCGTGGTTAAGATACCGAACTTTTCGATTTCTCCAGCTTTCGTATACACACAGAATAGTGGCGAAATGTAAAAATTAATTAGAGAAGATTAGTATAATTCATAGTAGTTAAAAGTTTAAATATGCTACGTTATAATGATCGCATATGTTCGAAACCAGTCGAGTCATTTATATTTTTGATTATTTTAATATGTTGCTTGTTATAATACGAGCAAAAATTTTATATATGTAATATATAAACGGCCCCAACGATTTTAATGAAATTCTATGGTTTGGGTTTTAGGGTGTAGAAATCGATCGGTCTTAGTTGTATATTGAACTTAAACGGGACCGGTGATCAATGTTTACTTTAGTGATTGTCGTATTTTTAGGGCTTATTAAGAAGTATAATACATTTATTTACCATTGCTAGTTAAAAGTAGATAAAGTAATAATATCTTTGATTCGCGATGAAATATATATATATATATATATGTATATTTAATATATTTACACGCTTTATATACGACGGATTTAAATATTATGCCAATTCCCGAATATGCAGGATGTCGTTATAGAGTTTTATCGAACTGGTAATATGTAATAGTATTTCCGGCTTATGAGTATTTGTTTTTATTATCTTCAAGTCGAGAATACTTTAGCGTAAAGATAATGGATACAAAAATGTAGTTTCGTCTACATCATCTGCTAAGTGTTCGATCGCACTCGTGAAATTTAATAATCGATTGGTTTGCAAGTTCACATCATCCGAGTAAAACTCAGTTAATAAGTATAATATTATTAAACGGGCGTATCTTTTATATGCATATGCAGTGCGTTATGAGACTCGTAACGATTCTGATCCAATTCACCAATTAGTTGGAGGTTTTAAGGTCTAGAGATCGATTGTTCTATGAAATGGAGGGGCAAACAGTGTTCGTGTTAATGATCGGATTTGCATTTTGGGTTTAAATAAAAAATAATAATTCATTTCTTTACCGTGTTAAATAGAAAATTCAAATTTCGCGAAGAAATGAATTTTTTCACGATATTTACGTAGCGCGATTTTAAATCTTTTAATACACTTTCAAAACTGAAAAAAATAGGGCAACGTATTTACACACTTGCAACTTTACGCACGTATTATTTTTATATTTCTAAATGTCTGTAAATCTCATGAATACTTTTGTTGATCTGTACAGATTAAATCTGAGCAAAGCTCAGTCAATACTAACTATTAATTTTCGATTTTAATTCAAGTATAAATATCTAAAGCAAAACATTACGATTTACATAGATATGACTTTGCAAAAATAATTTTTCACCCGAACAGAAAACTTCGTTAGCAATAAAATTTTTGTTAAAAAAAAGGATTTTTTTTTTTGTAACTATACTCGAAATAAATAACAAATTTCACACTTTGAGATAAACAAAAATGACCGAGAGGAGATTATGGGGTTTTACTTACATTAAAACAAAAGTTATAGCGCCTTCAAAAGTCAGTTTTTGAACGTTTAGACAGAATCTGTACACATACACGACAGTGCCAGCTAGTTCTAACTTGGCTGCACGCACTACAGCGCATGTTGATATAATATATATATATATATATATATATATATACATATATGCATAAATACATATATATATATATATATATTTGCGTTACTATTTTTGACTGAATAAACGTGAGGTTAGAAACGTTCAGCGCAAACACTGCAGCTAAATTTTGTATATATAAGCGACGCTCTGAAGCAAACTTCTTTAACTTCTATTTCGTCGTGATAACTACACAAAACCTGTGTGTGAGTGTTTGCGTTTGGGTTTATGCCACAGGAGAAAATAGTAATAAAAGCTCATCATTCTCGCGAAAAGCTAACCGAGCAGCAACGATTGATACAGGGTGTCTGAGGTTTTCCCCAGTAAGGATTAAAGTATTATGTGAGAATATTCAGTATTATTTTGTCCTATCAGTGTTAATATGGTCGTAATAATGAATGCGCACATGGTGGTAAGTCACGCAAAGTCATAACGATAATTGATGTAATAACACCGAATGAAATTCAATGCCGGGAAGGAGCGGGAATGGGTTTTAATTTTTTTAGAATATATTGATGTTTGATTCAAAATCGAAAGTATATCGCCAGACTGTCTCGATAGTGAGGCGCATTAGATGAATCTAAAATAATTCCATAATTAACGAAAGGTTGGCCACAACATCTAAAAAAATGTTTTTGGTGGCTCATCATTTTGGAAAGTAATTTAAAGTAATTTATAAAATTACTTAATCGTAAAACTACTGTCCGTATTAATCTCATGCATATTGTGTTTTTTCCCATATATATATATATATATACACTATAGGTACATATGTATTATATACAGAGATTATGATACGCTATGATTGTCCTTGACCGAATCTTTTAAATTCGTGTAACAATATGACCTATATATTTTCTCGACAAAGTTTGTAGCGTCTCATTGCAACATATTGAAGAAATTGAATTGTCTTAGTTTATTAGGAATAGGTAAATATTATTTTTTAATTCGGTACATTATGCAGTGACACTTGCGCCATTATTAAAATCGAAATTAAACACGGTCTCACGTATAGAGTAACAGTGTAATCGAGGTTGGGAGGAATAAACAACCGATTATTTGTTTGCCTTATTTGTTTTTAAATAGAATTTCTAGTCGTCAAAATATTTATTATCATCGGAGCTCTTCAATAAACGAAAAATGCCACCGTAATTTCGTTAGAATGCTAAAAATAATAATATAAGAAGGAAACGAAGTAAAATTTTTAGTTACTTTGTTTACGTCATTGATTTACGCGCGGTGTACTGCATCTAGGCTAGAAGCACGATATCGGATTGTATAGGGGTGCTTAAATCGTAGATTGTAAGTGTTGATGAGTTTAAGAAATGTTATAAGTTTGGAGTACAAGAAATTGGTCGAGAATTGCTGTATGTGAATTGTATTGCGGGCAGTTTATAAGGAAATGATTTACAGCGTGATAGGAACACTACAGTGTAAATTAGTGATGCGCAAATCAACAACTCCGCTAGAGAAGTTGAATATATATACATATGTGTCCCTTTCGACTGTGGATGTGTATATCCGTTTCTCAACTATTTTCATACCCAGTGTATAATCGGAATCTTCACTGCATATCCAACCCGCGACTCCCAGACGCGCAAATAATAGAACGTCCTTGAACGCAGTGTGCATGCGCGCAACTAACGTTGGAGTTGAGATATATTAAGTCACTACGTCAGAGGTAAATCCGAATGTGTCCGAAATGACAGTTGTTCGTTATGTGACATCTTTCAAATCACATCGTCAGAGATATATCCGGCTGTGTTCGACATTATATATTTCCGAGAATATGTCCGGAGTTACCCCCATGCCTAGTGTGAACAATTGGGAGCAGGTTCATTTTTAAGGAGGTAACTAAATTGTAGCGTAACCCAGACGCAGACCTGTGTGCAGGACTTCCTTCTTTTCTCGTTTTTTTTGGAGTGGATGTCCTTCAGCGAGATGTAGAGTTACCGTGTGGCACGCAGATTATGGGATGATGAACGGGAAACTTGAACGGATTTTTTTATAGTTGTCTGAAGATCAATAATCGGTGTAGACGGTTGAACCCTCTTTAGCTGTTATATCGGCAAGATCGTTTCCTCAACGTGGGATGGAATCCATGCGAATATGACTCAAATATTACATGTCAAGATGGTGTGAATTTATTTCCTTTGCTATTGAATGCTGTTCGGGATTATGTAAATCTTTTAAGCGTCCCAGTGCTACAAGATAATCTCTGCAAAAAATAGATATGGGTTGTTTCCACCCTTAGCAATTATATCCGCGATAGTAGTTAATTTGATGGAGTATAGTTCCACGGAAAGAATTGTAAAGTACGGGGGAGGGGGCGAAAAGTAATATCGGTTGAAGAGACAACTCCGCATCTAACTGCGTCTTTGAAAGTAAAATTTAAAATGTGAAATTTATACTCGAACTTGGGACCTAACCTTCGCTAATATTATTGATATTAGTAAAAACAGTTAATGAGATTTTTCGTGTTCATTAAAATGGATGTAGAATGAACAAAGCTTTTCCAGTTAGAGTTCGGTTCGTGTAGACCTCATGGACTGAACGCTGAAACGAAACTTTAGAAAGCCGAATAGAAATATGATTTCCGAGTTACCTGGTTGCGTAAAGAACGTCATTAACTTGTGCCGTTATCGGTTCGAGAGACTAATGTATTTAATTTTGGACTAACCTTTCGATTTTGTCGTTGGTCACAAGCCCGGATTACTTAGGTCCGGTGCTAAGGAAATAATAGGGGCCCTTTTCGGAAATGATAAAATTATCAGTTTTATAGAATAACTAAATTTTCTTTAATTTATTATTTTGAATTCATGAATTAACATATAATTATTAATGTAAACAAAACTAAATGTCATATAGACAATGGATGTAATTTTCGATGACCAAAAAAAAATAAATAAATATATATATAATTTTAAACAATGAATTTTTCAGCAAATTCTAACCCATGATTTGCATAAAAGGATAGTGTGTGTGCGTGTGTTGCGCGCGTACACATGCACACAGATTCATATAGACATTTCCTAAAAACGTAGATTCCGACTCGTTATATCTTAAAACAAATTTCTGGTACGTTTTTACGAAACTCACTAGTACGAAATTTCCTCCTCTAGGAGGAAATAAAAATGGATACAAAATTATTAACAAATAAATGTATCAAAAAATGCACTTGCTCATGTAAAGTTAATTTTATGTATTTTAAAAAAAAAAAAAAGTTGATGTATGTAACAAATGATTGATTAATTTCTTATTACATGTCGGAAGTGGATGTCTCTTGGGAGCCCCTTTATAAGGCGGTGACCGGGGCTGCTGCCCCTCTAAACCACCCTAAAGCCTGGTTGGTCAATATTTTAAATCTGTTTTACTTAAGAGAATAGTAACTTCAACTGTCTCTATTACATGTCATGTATTTGTTCCCCGCGGTAATTGTCACTAAAGTAGCCTGTGTGAACCAATTTTAGTTACTGATTTAGTACCGATCGTTTTGATTGTCTCTTCTTTAATTTTAATTTTACTACTTCCGTGCTTTTCAATGGCGCCTCATCACCGAAGAAGTTGTCACCTTCTGAAACGGAATTTCCAGCTGCACTTTGATTAACAGCAAGATTTTTCATTTAAACTCTTCGTCCGTCCAGTTGCCTGGTGAAATACTTTAAATTACTACGCTTCTTCTTGTAACTCTGAATAATAATTTTCACTCCCAAACAACTGAACGGCAACTAAAACTATTTGTATTTCTAAACTCTATTCGGTAATATCTGTTAACTAATCTTTCGTGCCCCTGGACGATGATTTGTACAGGTCGTCTTTTTTTAAATTGAAGTTACTCGAATACCATTTAGAATTCAAAAAACAACTAATAGCATATAATGGTAAAAAAGCGTAATAATACGGGTAATCGAGTTATACGAATTAGAACGAAAAAGTATTATTAAAGTTTAAGCTGTGACGGGGAAAAAACTGTGCCGAAATCGACTAATACGTTAAAAAAACTAAACTGAAACCAACCGGGTAGCATTTAATCCTCCCTCCAAATTGAAGCTCGAAATTTAAATTTAATCGAAAATAATTAAGAAAAAAAATCTATTTTTACTGGCCCTTAGGGGAAATAGTTTCAAAGTGAGCGAACTAAACAAGAGAACAAATTCGAAGGAAAAAAAAAATTCAGAATTTGAAAGAATAAAAGTAAAAGTATGTAGAAAAAAAAATGTCGACAGCCTTATATGTGTAAGGTAAGTTTTACTAAAATCCTGTGTCCTTTTCTTAATCTTTACATTTTCATTGTACTTCTACGCACAGTGTTCCAATGGTCAGTTTACATGTTGAACATCCTAGTCGATGACTTCTAATAGTTGTGAATGCGCTTGTTGAGCACTGCGGCCAATGACGGGCCTAGGTTATTTCTCATCGTCTGTGTTCTTCCGGTCTTCCGTGGCTGTGAATTTCTACGACACCTTGTGACTGCTTTGTAGTTTGGTAGAGGAAACTCGTAACACCCTTCTCGTTTTCCATTTTTTTTTTTGGCTAGGATTCGTTGTTGTTTTTGTCTTTTTTCCCTATGATAACGAAAAGCTGGGATGATAATCTTTGTACCGTGAATATGATCGCCGCTTATCTCGTTTCATTTCCGTTTTAGTTGCCGAGTAGTGAAATTATACGCGTTCTTGATATTCATCTGCCTTATCATCGACCGTGTTCTGTCAAGCTGCTTAATGTGTACATAGAATGCAATTAGTGTTTAGTTAGTTCACCGCTTTTAGTCGTAATGTGCGCTGCACTGCTGTTTGGAAAGCTACACATGATTTAAAGGAATCTAAATGAAAGTGCTTATAATCCCCCAGGGTTTTTTTTTTTTTAATTTTTCAGGCTTCGATTAATGTAGTAGAACTGAATGTCAAGTTTTTTGAAAACGAATAAATAATGTCTGCCGGTATAACTCCGAGTAAAATATAAAATTTAACTACGAAAGAGATAAGAGTTTTTGCAATGTACGCCCGAGTTTTTATCGGAAACATTAATCGAATTCTTACTCTTTTGATTACTTTTTATTTTTGAAAAACAAACGAAACTGCACCTTCCGCGCTTCGCACGTACTACAGGGTAAACACGGGGATGCTGATCTGGAACAAGGTGTTAATAGTTTCCATTAATGTTTGAAGTTTTTCGAACTAAAAAGAAAGTTAGAGACAGGAAGACAAGTTAATCTATATATATATATTCCAGCACCTCTATTAGATTGAGAAACGACACGAATATAAAATGCGTAGGAAGTTTTACGAAGTGTCGAAAACTAGCCAAAATTCCCGTGAACAACTGACTTCCAGTTATAATGACGAGTAGTCGTCGGGGTTTCTTTTTCATTTTACATTTTTTTTTTTAGTAGAGAACAACTTCGTCAATGATAATGAATTCTTATTTTTCTGCTATTTTTAAGTCGAATGTAAAATCGCTTAATTCGAAAATTTCTAAATGTGGAATGGGAAAGAAATTGCTAAAAATTTATAGAAAATTATAATAAAAAAGTTCACATACCCAATTAAGCTTCTTTTCACTCTTCGTTTGAAGCAAACGAAAATCGTTTCCAAAATTTCCCGTGCCCTTCGGGCAAAATTATTTTGTTCAGGGGTAGATGTGTGTTAGAGAAGGGGGAAAAAAAGCGAAAAAAATCGATTCTGATTGTGACTCTTTTACTAGGCATTATTCGCTTTGCCTTTGCAATGTCATTTAAGCTTTTTGTACTTAATAAGAGCGAAATTTTCCAGTGAATAAACCCGAGTGAAAAAAATATCAGTTAAAATTTTGTAGAACTATTTGCGGATTGTTGAAACATATTTTTGATAATAGATACGTCAATCAGTCAACCAAGAACCTCCGCTCAGAGACGATTATAAAATATGTAAAATAATGAAATATGTGTAATTTCTTCAGTTCTCTTTTATATTTGCTGTATTATTATTATTATTATTTCAGTATTCCATGTAGTAGTATGTTGTTTTCCTTTTTTTTTCGCTGCATTGACCCACGGTCGAATTATAGTCAACTAAACTGACTACCCCGGTTCTCTCGTTAATTTATTATTATAACTCTGTCGTTGGTATTATATAATATTTTATTAAATTAATTTCGGTATTTATATTAATATTAATTTTTGTCGGTATTATTACAGTTATTTTAGACTTTAAATTTTTAATTATTGTTATTATGTTCGAATCGCGTATGTTTTATTGTTTTTTTTTTTTTTATGTCTGCACACAATTTGTGTCCATGTAGACTAATTTTGATGAGTCCCCGTGTTCATTCAATAGTGTAAGTATAGTGGTACCATGTGAGTATGAAGTATCGGTAAATGCAAATACCCGGTAGCCGTTGCAATAAACATTGAAAGAAAGGGGTCTATTTAGGGAAGTTTTTTATTTATTTATTTATTTATTTATTTTTTGTTTTATGTAATATATAACAAACGTGACTGACCTAAAACATATTATTAATTTACCGTGGAAACAACGGAAGTTGGAAAAAAAATGTAATTTTTAGCAGAACGAAATATAGATTCGAGTAAAAAAAAAAAAACTGAAACCGCTGTGACGCGTCATTTCTCATTTTACGTATCTTAACATTACCGTTGATTCCAATCAGATAGATACCCTTTGTTTATTAATAATTGTGTACCAGTCAGTGGTGGCTCCGTGTAAACATTGGTAAGTATCGATGATTATTTAATAAGTAATTATTAAAATAAGCGTTTAAATCGTTGAAGATATACCCTTTCTTCGTTTAAAATATAACTTCGGATAAAAATTAACTAAAAAAATTTTCATTAGAATATAGGAAAAAAAAAACGAGCATCTAAAATTTTAAAAGTAGAAGGGCGATGAATGAGAGTGATTTAAAGTATCGTCAATGTTACTATGCGCATAAAGATAATCTGAAACCCCCAAAATCGTGATTTACAAAAATTTATGACTGACGGAATTTGAACATTACATTCTTAAACTGTGATAGTCAACATTTTATAGAGTACAGAAAGTAATACCATTTTTCCTATATCATCCCGGTATTATTACCGAAAAATATTTACATTAAAAATTGGAAAACAAAATAGTTTAAAAAGAAAAACCTGTGACTTTTTAAGATTTACTCGAAGAATTTAATGAAAGTGCCCTGAAAAGTAGAAAATAATTACTCCCGATAAGAAGATAATATGTATATCTTATATAGGTGTAAAATATACCCGTAAAAAGCGCAGATATACTGATTAATATGTATACCTTAATTATAGTCTCGGCACGCTAAATTCAAATTGCAACAACTAAAAAATCCCTATTAATTGTACTTGATGATTTACTTGGCTTATAGAATACGAGTGTACTGCTATATAGAGCCATTTAATATGGTTGTTTTGATTGTCCCAATTTCAGTTTAGTGTACCGAGTCTCTGATAAATGTGTTTAAGTATAGTCGTAATATTATCCCCGTCCTTTAAACTGTGTAAGATTATCTTCTTATCGGGAGTATTTCTTAATTTTTATTGCATTTTTATTAAAAAATTTTTAAGCTGAATCTTGAAGTCGTTTTTTTTTTTCAACTATTTTATTTGTGTTATTATTATATGCGAAGCATCACAGTAGGGAATTTGAAAATTGCATGTGGTGGCCCCGTATTAAAGACGTCATTCTTGCGATGGTGGTAATATGGAAAAAAAAAAGAAAGTCGTAGAAATATTGCTACGTGAACGGTAAATTATTTTATTTATTTACTTTTTTTTTTTTTTTTTTTTCGTAGTGAATTACGTGGTCAACTGAAATTTTAAGTATTACAGAAAAACTATCATGGCGGGACAATATTTGTATATGTTACAGCGACACGCATTGTTACACTTTCTGCTTTTTTTTTTTTTTTTTTTTTTTTTTTAAATAAGCCACAGTCTCACAGGAATGCCCGTTGTGTGAGTGCCCAACACTCTTATCAACGTTTATTAATCAAAGATACAAATTACAAAAATTACAACTATCTTAACTTGTTCTATGGATAACAATACTAATAAACCTAACATAATATTTAATTAAGAGTACATATACATGTGACAATACATAACATATACATATTACAATACATAACATGGCGCGTAATATGCATCTGTACAACGGTCGCGCAGACAGCTTAATTTTTCCAGATCGAAAAACATGAGATCCTCTGTAGAAACTTAAAAACCAGAAAGGACACGATAAAGTCAAAACCAAAATTCATAAATAAATCACCTTTAACGAGTAGCGAGATATAGAACGTAACTTGATCTTCAATTTTTGCACTATTCTTTCAGCCATTCTTGCACCTCCTTTTTCCACACACCAACTTTTTTTCCTGTACTATATCATTACGGATTGTACTTATTTAAATTAATGAGAAACTGAGTCATCAGTGTTATCAATTCGTAGATTTACACCGCGGCGATAAATGTAATGTACGTATTACTTTGGTTTCTTGTTACCCGAATTTTTTCCCTGGATGGTAATTTTATATTATTGAAAATTCTAGTAATCTATAATAGAAATATTACGTATCAGGGTAGGACATTTCGTTGTTTTCCTTCCACACATAATTGATCCAGAGTCGTTTTGCTTCCAGTAGGATATAGTGTAAGTTTCAAAAACCTCTTCTGTATTTTACTTATTTTATTTATTTCTGTTTTTTAGCCTCACATAATATATTTGAATTCCATATAATATTCTAGTCATTATTATTGAATTATAGTATATATACATTAATTACAACGTAATTCTTAGGCTACCCCCCATTCGAAAAAATGTCCCAGAAAATGTTCCAATTTTATGTAACGTTTGTTATGTTTTATAGGATTTTTGTTATTGTTATTTAAAAAATGTCACAATTTTATGTAATGAAATATGTAACGAAAAATGTAACGAAAAAATGTCTTAATTTTATATAACGGAAGTTAAATGTTAGAATAGGTTTTTGTGGTTATGTTATTTTTTGTGTGTGTTGATGCCAGTAAGAATTACGTTGTAAATTTTGATCATTTTATACAAAGTATAGAAGAGAAAGAGACAGAAATGAAATCAAGAGGGGTCAAGGGGCATAGCCCCTTGCGAGGCCAAAATGGCCGAGTTTATATATATATATATATATGTATATATATATATATATATATGTATATATATATATGTATATATATATATATATATATATATATATATATATATATATATGTGTAGTGTTCGATAGTACCTGCTTTATTTTATGTAAAGCTGGAATTATTTGTCATATTTTCGAGTTTAAAATTTGAATGTGTTTTTTCCAGTTCAAGGATTTATCAATATATATACCTAGATATTTAATGTAATTTACGTTCTCTAACGGTGGAACATAGATGGGTATAATTATTTACATGAAGATCATGAAGGCAATCGTTATTATGAAGGATAATTCACGGGTTATCTTATGTTTAGAATTGTTCCGAATGTGTAATACTTTTGATTTGTTTTTATACATAATCTCCTATCATGTGCCCGTTTACTGAAATTATCAACATTCTCTTGTAATAATTTTTCCGCCATCTCTAAATTTTTGTGCTCCATTAATGAAGCAATATCATCAGCAAAAATATATTTACATTTTTAATATGCTTATGTAATGTGTATTGGTGTAAATAAGAAAACGGATAGCGGCCAATTACCCTGTCCTTCCGCCGTATTGAATAGTTTTTTCATAACTTTTATTCCCTGCGATTTTAACTGTATTTTTACTATTTGTTATATAATTTTTAAACCATTTAAGTTGATTATTTTTAATGGCCAGATTTTTATAGAAATGATATAGATATTTCTAAAGAAACGTCGCAAAATTAGCAAACGTAAAATATGATTTATTTATTAATCACTCCGGAATATTCTGAATTGAATTTTCAATTACCGAATGTAATCTTTTTATTTTTATTATTCATGTTTCGCGTGGAACAGAGGAAATAATAGCGGAAATTACGCATATTAAGAGGTAACGTTTGAACAGATTATTTGCAAATTTTGTGAAATAGCGGTAGAAGGAAATAAAAGTTTGTGTAGATTCGTTGAAGAAATTTACATTGACCTGTTTCGGGAACTGTGTACGATTTTTTTATCGTCTGTGTTCGTTCCGGAATGGTTAGTAACAGTGCGTTGTCGAGTTATATAGCCTAGATAGGAAGGGAACAAGTGACTGCTAGTCGCCAGAGGATAATGAATGTTGCATGATAGTTTTAAGACTTGTGTCTGAAGGTGCGTATAAATTTTGAAGAAACTTTTTCGTCTTTTCGTTTTATTTTTACCGGCATTATTTGTAAGCTGGTCTCTATCGTGCATAAGTAAAATATGCATTGTTTACTCTAAATGGTCGTCATGGAGAATTTTTCGTATATGTATATTCTTCTCCTCCCGGGTATAATATGCCTTCAGTAACTTGGCTCGGTAATCAATAGAGCGCGAACCGATGTAACGTGAGAATCGCCGATTATTCGACGTTTTTCCACCTTCTCTCATTTGCCGGTATACCACACCGGTACATACGGAATATGTATACATACACGTTTTTGAGCTGCGTTAACTGTTCCGTTTTGCGCAATTTTACTACGAAATTACTCGAATCAGAATGCCCTTATAGAGGAGAGGGTAATGTAATTATAGAGGGTAGAGGGCGGCAATATTTTCCTTCTTCGAAAGGCTCTTATTAAGCTTCTGCTAAATAAAATCCTAACCGCTGTCACGTGCACGCGCCTATGCGGTAATCTTACGTTCACCTCGGGGTTGTCTGTTCGTCTTAGAACTTATGTGTCCCGTTCCTAATTAAGGTCTTTCACTATGTTTCATCGTTGCTACACTCTTTGTTGTTGCGTAAATTTACCGGGCCACCGAGTCTCCTTAAATTTTGACGTAATTAATAACCTCCTGAACCCGGGACGTAGAGCTAATTTTCGTCCGCGTAATTTAGTCCAAATTTAAATAAGATTTACATTTTTTCTTGACAACTCTTCTTCGCTTCTGACCTCATTTTGTCGTTCGGCCGGTCAATTACCGTTTCGTTTTAGCCCAATTTTTGAGTTCTCGCCTTTTCCGATATTTAAAAATGGCGCTCTTCATCGTTTCCAACAGGCACACTGGTTTTGATAAATTATCCTCTTTGTTAGCCGCCTTCATTAATCGTTTTCTGATATAACCTGTCACTCCATATGTAATCTCTATTGTTTAATCTTTTGCGCTGCCGTGCCCATAAAATAATATAAAAAAGAAATAACCGTTTAACATGGATATGTTTTTGCTTTGTAAAAAAAAAAACGAAGACAAAAAATAACGTCTATTTTAAATTACCCAGGAACAGAAACTAAAAAAAAGGTTTACTACTTTAGAAAAACAATTTACGGTTGTTTAAAAAATTTAATCTTACAATTTAACGTTTCGGGAAGCTTACACTTACACTATCATCGTGGATGAATGATGGTAAGCAAGGACGTGTCCTGGGGGGCCTAAACCCCCACATTAGAACTGAAATAGTCATTATAAGTTTACAAAAATTTGAAAAAAATCAAAAATTTAAATATTGATGATTTTTTATAGGGTGTAACTTTGAAAGAAAATAAAACAAAAAAAAATACGCTCCATATTTTTAGGTCCTTCATAAATAATATTCTTTATTACGAGTATAATCAAATAAAATATGTAATTTTTATTAATGTTTCATATACGGGGACTAATTCATTTATTTAAATTATCAATATATAAATCAAAATGATGAAATAGTACGAATATTCATTGTTATTTATAAAATAAATATGCGAAGAAAATTTTCAACTCGCTCTTCTTTTTTAAAATTCTGGGCGCGGCCCTAATGGTAAATGTAAACTTTTCGAAACTTACAAAGATTTAAGATTCAATTTTTTAAACATAAATTGTTTTCCTAATTTATTTTTTTATTATGAAAAAAAAAAAGGGAATAAGATTGTACTTGTCAACCAAGAAAAGGACCTTCACCCAGAAACAATTAGGGGAAAACGAAAGTTATATAGTGAGACGATCAGATATCGTTAATAAGAAGGAAACAATGGGGGGGATAATAAGTGTAGAGGGAAAAGACAGGATATAACGGGCACACAAAAAGGAGCAGGAAGCCCCAGCCTAAGCAAGTGGGGGTGGGGGGAGTGCAGAGTCGAACGCTCCACCGAAAGAGCGGAGCACTCAAAGAACACATGATCGGGGTGTCACAAACAACCGCATCATTTGAATGGAGAGGACAACATGGGGAAGGTTTTCCTAATTATGAAGCTTTAAATGTTTAATTTTTATTGTGTTTCGCATTTTTTTTAAATTAACGTAGAGCGATAAACATTTTTTTTCCATCTGAATATTTTTAAATAATTACACAAAAAGTGTCTAGTGTGATATTTTAAATATGAAAAAAAAAATTATAACGTATTCAATTTCGGTACAGAATATGGCACCAAGCTTTTTTCCTTCTCCGCGACCACGGGCGGTATATGAAACAAACTTGTACGCTAATTGGTCGGCAATTTTTTTAAAGCGTTGTTATTTATACCGAGAACATATTTTTGATCGGAGTTCATCCTTGGTCTTTCTGTAGCTTTTTCCCCTGCTAGTTTTAGGATTGTCAACGATTCTCGGAATATTCTGTATAGGTTATTTTCGTATTTTTTCCCCCTTGAGGACTCTGCTGTTACTAATTTCGGTACATCATTTTGAGCTGATATCGCGTTTCAAACGTTTTTATTTTATTTCCTCTAGTACGCCGGGTTTCCGAAGAGTAATATTTCGTAAATGTAATGAGTTCCGACGCACTTTTTAGCGGGAATAATTTTATTCTATTCTGGGACGTAGTTTTTGCAATTTTCGTCAAAATATCTTTTTTTACATTTTCCTTCCTGTCCAAGGTCATCGTAGTGATAAAAACACAGTCTCCATGTTTTCTCGTCGAATTGACAGGTACCGAAAAATGACCACAGTACACATTTTTGTTCCTATACACACATTCAAACTCTGTTTCATGATTAGTTTATGTAATTTTACGCTGACTGAAGTTCGCAATGGCCGACAGCAGCTTATCAAAAACTTTCATTTCACTTATTTCCATATGTCGCTTTCATACACTGTTGTATCGACTAACCTTTTTTTTTTTGTTATTTCGCGATGAAATTAAATATTTATCGCGCCCCAGTTGATTGTTTTTAGTATACAATCGAGCCTGTCAGAAATTAGTGTATTGGCACTGGGCAACCACTTAGTGACAGCTGCAATTTGTAAAATTAACACAGAGAAGTAGCCAAATGATTTATTGCCAAACTAAAAAAAAAAAAAAAAATTAAAGTGTTTTATCGAACTAATAATCACTGAAAACCTATCCCCCATGAATTATCGTATTTACTCTTTCCGATTCCTAGAAATCTTTATCTACCAGCAGTAGTCCGTTCATAACATATTCGTGAAATAAAATTGTCAAATGCGAATCGTGTTTTAAAAAAAATAGGTAGTGAACGATTCCAGTTACGTTATATTTCAGCTGAATAATAAACGAACGAGAAATTAGCATTTTTTAACCCTTATGTTAATACTCAACTTTACCAACGTCGTTTATCACTCGAGGTACCCCCGGGGGGTACCCGCGTAGCGTTTTCTTTTTATTTATTTTCAAACATAAACATCGTTATTGAGTATCTGAGTAATTCTAGCAAAATAAAATTCCAATATTGATCGTACTTTTGACATGTGGCATTCCAACTCGTACCTACTATATCGTGCAACCATGGCCTCAGTAGATTTTACGGCATTATTCGATTTTTAAGATTTGATGACAGTAATGTTCGCATTCAACGTAAGGAAGAAGATAAAGCAGCTCCAATTCGTGATCCATGGGCAATGTGCTTAATGCGAATTTGTCTCATATGTGTGTAAGCCTACAGAGAATTTAACGATTGATGAGCAGCTATGTCCGTTCCGAGATCGTACAGGATTTACTCAGAATATACCTTCGAAACCAGCTAAGTATGGTATAAAAGTTGTTTGGTGGATTTTCGATGCTAGAAACCCCATATTTTTTGCACGGAATAATTTTTTGCACTGGTAAAGCGAAGAACACCAGAGCAAAAACGCAGTGAGAGAGAGTGGTAAAGGAACGTGCGTACCGAGGAAGTGCAAGAAACATCTGTATGGGCAATTTTTTCACAACTTTACCCATTGTCAAGCATTAGTTATCATGGAACCTCACTATTGTTGGTACACTTAAATTGAAGCTCGTATAACGAATGCCCAAGTGATGCACAACTACACGACTAAAATTGTAATTGAAAGCATTATAGGTGGTCGTTAAGTAGTAATCACAGAAGCTGTTGGTCCGTCGGCTGAGCGAGACACAATAAAAAGGAAAAAGATCACACTGGTTCCTGTCACATCTGTTATTATAAGTTAATGATAAAAAGACGACGAAAAACACGCAAGAGCTACACCGAATGTTAACTTTCTGTTGGTGAGGAACACTCGGTGGTAAATATTATAAAATGTATTGAATCTAATTAATGATAATATTTATTAAACATAATTATTATGCTTCTTTATATTTTAAATAAAAATTGACCCGCTTACGGAACAAAAAGTGATCTTTAATGTTTTAAGTAAAAATATATGTCGTGGGTGGTACTCTGGGTGTTAACGATAGCTTAAGTTTAGTATGGCTTTTTGCTGCTAAAAAAAAAATTAATAAATAAATTGAGCTTATAATTTGTGTTTGCTTTTGAGCTAAATAATGACGATTAAAAAACTCAAAAAAAAAAAAATTCATTTTTTTCCGATTTTAATTGCGTAAATACACACGAGTGGGTACATACGGGTTAAACTGGCAACGAACTGTCAATTTTATTTTGTATAAACTCTCATTCATTTAAATTATAAAATTATTCTCATTAAGCAAATTAAATTCTACTTTCCCTATAGTAATTTTCACGTGTCAGTGATACAACGCAAAAGAAATTTTCATCCTATAATGCCGTGCAGAATTCTTAATTTAGAAAGCCGAGACTGTCTTGTATAATTTTGGCCAATTATGTAATATTCACAATTTATTTATTCTTTTTAGTATATACATATATATGTATGTATGTATGTATATTTATGTGCCTGTGTATTACGAGTATTCCTCAGTTTTCAAACGCGTAATTTGTTTTGTCGTCGCTTTCTTGTTAATTCTTAAACGACCTTCTATTAAGCCATCCTGGGTGGCGCTACATTGCTTTACAGACACGTATGAGGTAGTTCGATGCTATTTCCTTTTTTCTGCTGTGTACGTGTAACGAAATTTTCTTGTTCATTTTTCGATTGTACTTCCCGGGTTACGATGTTACCCAGATGAAATATAGGAGCCGGTCACTTGGGAAAGCGGAAATACATCTGCCCAGACGCGCTGTTCATCCGACTATTGAATTCAGTTATCAGTTCACTGCGGCTGAAAGTGAAGAGACTTGCAGCTCAGTGCGTCAGGTTAAAACCTAGCTTCCAGTTCAGTAAATCTGCTCTACCACTACGCGATGAAAAACCGCAGAGCGTAGGTAGCGAAGCGTGTAACGGTGTATATTTGCGCGAATAAATTAAGAGACTTGAATGGGGAAAGTATTGGGAGGATAAGTAGATGGTGGATGCGCAATCGAGACACCCCCCATTATTCGTATTTGCGGTTTTGATAGGGGTGGCAGAGATGGATGTACGGCAACAGAACCGCAAAGAAGTTTAAAAGTTTAACGATATTCAGAGGATAGGAAATTGAAAGAAAATATGATGTTACCCAGATGAAATGTAGGAGCCCGTCACTTGGAAAAGCGCAAATACGTCTGTCCAGACGCGCTGCTCATCCGAATCCTGAAGTCAGTTATCATTTCACTGCAGCTGGAACATAAAGAATTGTAGCCTCTGCTATTTCGAGGTATGACGCTTTAGCCTTAGGGTATAAAAGTACCTCTTAAAGACTCCGGTGTCATTTCTCTAGTAGCTGCCATTTTATCGCCTCTTACGAAGCCTTCCAAATGGTAAATTATAACAACTTTCCGATGTTAAATTGAAATGATCTGCTTTGAATAAGACGTGGTGTATAGCGCTTCATCGTTATTTATTTAAAATTTCAAAAATCTCCGCTCCGAATGATAGGTAATCTTCAGTTAACAATTAATTTCTTATGTGTGTGTGTGTATAAACTCTTAACGTTCGCGAAGGAAAATCAGTTTTAATATTTGAGACTTGACACGTGTGAAGTGTAAAATTTGGAATACCCGATTTTGTGTATGTTTAAATTCGGCGCTGCTTGTTTTCAGATTGTAATAAAAAATAGCACTAAACAAATAATTGTTTTAATTTTTCAATTTATCTTCTATTAATGAAATAATGAAATGTTTAATTAGTACAACATGTCTCTATTGTTAGCTCAATGTGCTAGAAAATAATAGCATACCGAAATTTGTCAGAGGTATAGTATACGGGGTGTAATGGTCAAACATGTGTATTCGGTGTGACTAGAGATGTGCTGAAAACAGATCACATCTAGTTTCACTAATGTGTATACTCTTGTTTCGAATTATTGGTAGACTGATTGTATGTCTATGTGTTGGTCTGCTTTCACGTTTAAAATGTCTAACTGTGTAATGTTTAATTATCGCTGTGGTAAATGACATGACATTTTTCTTGACCTATCGAATACTAACATAATTATTATTCCGTTATTTTTATCTCGGATTGCTTTTATATTTATTGCAAAAATGTTTTAATATATATATGTGATTATTTTATTATTGACAATACTAAAAAAACACATTAAAATATTTTATTTATTATATGTTTCCGATGCGTTTCGAAGCTTATCATAATCACGGAATTTTTGATAATCATGAAGCCTTAAGCTTCGAAAAATGTCGGAGTTACATGATAAATAGTTTAATAAGTGTTTATTTGGGTATTATTGACATTTCGATATCATTTAACGGCCTAGATCTTGCCACAGTTGAATGAAAAATGGCTTTATGTAATACAATGCTTGTTTAGAGAAAAGCAACTAAATAAGCTTTTAATTTTTAAATATGCTTCAGTCGATGTTAGTTGAATGTGAAATATGGTTTCATTTTTAGTAGTATATAGAGAAAGAGGGAGACTATAAATTAGCATTATTATCAGTTGAAAAGAAACTCTTAAATGAATTAAGGTTAAAAGATTCTTTCGTTCATTTGGTAAATGAAAAATTTTTGGCTAAGGAGAGAAGATTAAAATTAATTTATAACTGCATAAAACATTAATATTAAACATACGTATTTTTATAAATTAATTTAAGTAAAATATTAATTTGCGATATTTAATTTTGCATAATATTTAGTTGTATATAATATTGAAATGTAATAGACACATACCTCTCTATCTGTCTATATATATATATATATATATATATATATATATATATATATATATATATATATATATATATATATGTCTTATATTAAATAATGGTAAGATAAAGTAATTTAGAGCGAATGAAAGGGAACAAGGAGCGGGAAAAATGCCGGATTAGTTTTATTATTAATACATTAGCGTTTAGGTCATAGTAATTAACTAAATGGACGAAAAAAATACAGCATACCTAACTTTAGCATCAGAATACCTTACTGCTATTAATAATGCTGACTGTATGTAGGAGTTTGTACTATACATATATTTATTCAGCTGACTCTCTCTCTCTCTCTCTCCTACATATACGTTTGATTTAACATTTATTTTTATAAATAATATGACTAAAAGTTGAACTACCATTAAGTTGTATTTATTATTAAATATAAATAAAACGCTCCAAAAGCAAAAACAAATGTGTTAATTCAAAAAATAAATAAAAATCAGGCAGCATTTTTGGCACATGGTCGAAGTCATGGTTATTAATAATAATGTTAAACATAGATAACGATATTCACAAAGATAAAAAATATTCAAACTCAGTATTATCAAAAATATGAAAACAATAAACATCATATAAACTTATAAAGTAAAGCAAGTACCATACCTTTGACAGGGTGTTGGGGATTGTGAAGTTAAGCTTTCCATAATGGTACTAAGCCTAATGGATCTGATGAAAATATTGGGGCCAGTTCCTTTCTCTTAGTCGCCTTTACTTTCCCAGATTTCTCTGGTACCCAATTATTTTAGGCTGGGTAAATCTGGGAGCGACTTGGATCCGGAGCGAGACAAGTCTCGATAACCTATGACACCTCCGGTTTAGTAGCCAAGCACCTTAACCACTAGGCTACCGCGCTGCCTTATATAAACTTATATACACCATCAATGTATAGAAAAAATGTTACAGTAATTTAAAAAAGTGTAAGCAACTTTACGTAAATATCCTGCAACGTGGCCTGGTTGGTTAGACGGTGCTTGCTTGGATAGGACCTGGTTCGAATCCCGCTGTCGCATATTGAAAATATACAGCAATTTTACTTACGCGGGGTTAATTAGTTCATGATTGTCGAGTTTCAAATTTAAGTGCATCCCCACATACAGAGGAATTGAGGGAAATGAAATAATAGACAACTTACGTAAAAGGGGAAAACATAAAAACAGAAAGATTAAGTTAAACTGAAAGGAATATGTTCCTTATGTAAGAGAAGATTTAGCTAGAAAGTGGATAAAAACAGGAGCGAAATAAAAGGGAAAATATATTACTCTATTAAGAGCAAAACAGAGAAGGGTCCTTGGTTTAAGAGGAAAGGTTTGGAGCGAGATTATATCTGTACAGTATATCGTATAAGATTGGGCCAACACCGGAGGTCATTACATTTCGCAAAATTAGGAAAATAATAACTGTAATGAATGCGGATTGGAAGGGTCGATCGAACATATAGTACGGTCCTAGTGTGAGAGGTATAAAAAGGAAAAAGAAGAATTGGTGAAAGGAATTTTAAATAAATTTTACACATTACTGATATCTGTATACCAAATAGTAAAGGAGCCAGTTTCTTTAGAATGTAAGGCGTTATATGTTTTTTTTTAAATTGCTAATGTTCAATTATAAGAAGGGACAGGCAGTTAACTAGATCTAGGTATAGACTGGTCAAAAGGCCAAAGCTGGGGCAAAAAAAAAAAATTAAATAAAAATAAAAAAAACCTCAAGCGAAATGAACTACACACCTGATATTAATATCAAATCTCATTCTAAATAATAATCCATTATTTAAAATTAATAATTAACTTTCATTATTTTAACTTATATGTATATATATACATATATATATATATATATATATATATATATATATATATATATACACATATACATATACATATACATATATACATATATATATATATATATAAATATATATAAATATATTTGTGTGTGTATGTGCGCGTGCTATTGGCTCATTAATAACTGTAATCGATGTTTGCATTTGTATATCGTTATCTTCATTTAAATATTATCATCAACAACCATGATCATATTGGACCATATGACTTAAAAACTGGATAATTTTTATTTATTTTCTGAATTGAATAAATTTATATTTTTTATATTGGTCTGTGTTTAGTGTCTTTTAAAAAGATATACTTCCATCCAGCTACGTATTGTTTTAAATAACAAAAAGTGATTCATATTTGCCAGTCTGGTTGCTCACCCAACGGACTGCAGGAAAATGATGCAGTGAAAAGAACAAATGAACAAAAAGGAATTTTGGTTAAATATGATATTATTTATTTGAATGCTCCAATGATAACAGAAATCCGGTTATATCGTGAAAAACCGCTACTCCCTTGATAAAATTAACTATACGTACAGGATATCTTTCCGCATTTCTTTTGTATTTTCATGATTCTGTATTTTGTATAATATTAATTCTTTAATAGCGGCCTATATTGTATAATTAAATTAACGGTTGCCGTGTTTGGAGGCTTAACACAAAAAATCCTATATTGATTTCGGAAATTTTATAATATATATATATAAAAAAAAAGTTGATGTAAATGCGAATTCAGTCCGAAACTAAATCGATGTATTTATGTATGGTATTCTGACAACACGGGAATGAGTAAAGTTTGCTTGATACAAATATTTGATGTTTTTCAGAACGGAAAAAAGAATATATCGGATTGATAATAATCCACAATTTTTTCGTTGATTGAGCGAATACCCCTTGACATTGCCGAAAATATTACAACGACTGTTACTGCTATAATCAATAAGGAAAAATCGAGGGCAGAGTACAAGAAAATACTACCCTAACGAAGACCATCAATCGAGCAAATAATAATTTGATTAGAGGTAATTGTGTCAAATATCTGGGAAACTTGTTCTGTGTGTTAATTTGTCGATTTTTTAAAGCAAATTCGGATTCTGGAATTTTCGTAAACAATTTAAGAACGATTCGAATCAACAATTTGTAGAAAACAGGTTAGTACACAGAAAAGTGTGCAAAAGAATATTACCTAAAATGAGGATATTTAATTTTGTTTTTTTTACGTGTTAGAAACGTTATTTTTAGATTGAGATTTCTTTTAACACAAAATTCCGCTAATACAGAAAATATTTTTGGTCCCTATAGTTTCTTATCATAACCGATTTCGACTGTATATATGCAATTTTTTTTTTTTTTTCTTCACATCTAGAACTGACAATTTTTTTTTTTTTTTTTTTTTTTTTTATTATTTATTTACTCCGCTGTACCTATAGTCATTTACTAGATTTTAATGGAATAAGATCGTGAATTTCAAGATCATCATGCAAAAAAATGAACAAAAATGTATTTAGGAGAAAATTTATGTTTAAATTTAAATAAAGGAAATCAATAAATTTGCTATAAATCATTTCAACAAAAAGGAATAATGCGAAATTAATTTAATTGAAATAAATCAATTGAAAGGATTATTAAGTGACATAATTTTAAATCCATATAAAGTGACCGGACTGAAATATATTATTTAAAAAAAAATTACAACCATCTTAAGAAAAAAGTGATTACGTGTCTGTTTACATTAAACCGTTCGAAACTGCTGATGATCTAATTTCGCTGCTGCGCTGTGTTACCTGACCGTTTTTGCCTTACAATTTCGCGACGCTGACACGTTCATTTACGATTTGAACGAACTCGCGATTACTATAATAAGGATCCATCCTTTCTATGTTTTTCTATACAGCGGATAAACAATATTTTACTAGCGTGGAAAATTAATTTTCAATCCGTCAAAGTTTCGCAAATTGAAATAAAATATAAAAAATGAAATTGATACAATTTAATTAAAACAAAAAAGAAAAAAAATCTAAATAAATTGCGAGTGTTGCAAAAGCGGCGTGAACATGATTGATTGTGTTATTTTTTTGGTCTGTATGGCTTTCGCTGTTTTTGGCTCTAGTTTCAATCGTTATTTTACATTTTTTTTTTTTTTTTCCGTATATTTAATATTATTTCGATGATATTAATGTTCCGAATTGTTTTTTTCCTGCGTATGCGTGTTTTCGACGTTTTATCCTAATTGATTATTTTTAAAAAAATAAAAGAATGAAAAAAGATAAAAAAAAACGGCTACCGAAAGTCGCGGAGACTGTTGTAAACAGATTACGAGATAACGTTGTTTACCGGAGTCGAAATGTTTGCTTCGATATGTCAGACAAATTTAAGGGGTATAAAATCGACCAAAATCACGGAAATAAACATCTTCAATGATAAAAACAGTGGAATACCGGTTTAGCGATGAAGCCTTGAATTCGAAATTGATCGGGCTCTACCATCTCGCTGCTTTTAACGTGAAATTACGTAAATAACTCGGCGACGACCTATTCATTCTCCCGAGTACGTAGAAATTTATTTAGTTTCGAGTAAATTGTTTAAACAAAAGCCAAAAGTCTCCTCTC
This sequence comes from Icerya purchasi, assembly GCA_039619475.1. Classification (NCBI taxonomy): domain Eukaryota; kingdom Metazoa; phylum Arthropoda; class Insecta; order Hemiptera; family Monophlebidae; genus Icerya; species Icerya purchasi. Next base: position 570,623,383 of record CM077115.1, read on the forward strand.
CATCTTGTTCGGATTTCAAACGCTTTTAACCGGATCTTGGTAGGCGTTTTTTTTCCCTTTCCCGCCGTATTTACGCAAAACGTAGTTCTCGATGAATAAAGTGCTCTCGCGAATATTCCCGCCTTGCGTCTGGCTATCTCGATTCTGTCGTTGCAATGTCCGCGCTTGTCTATTTCCGTTTTCTCGACACGTCCAAGAGAAAAGTGCGCAGTGCGCACTACGAGACTGATTAAAACGGTGTCAATTGCCGGAAGCGGCCTAGTGACTTTTTGATCCTCTTTTTAGAAGCCCGCTTCATCATCCATTTGACTGAAATAAGACTTTTCGTTTTTGTTTTTTTTCTGTAATATTTCGCATGTCAGTACAATACGGGTCGAGTCTTAAAAAAAATGATCTCCTTCCGGTCTAGTACCTGCACGGGGGCCATAGCCAATTGTCAGGTAATACCCTTAAATCTTCTTATTACTGAACACAGGGACATGTTGTTGTGCATATTCTTTGAAATCAACTAATTGCATATATAACGTGGCCAAATGAAAAGGAATATGTCAATGCGAAAAATCGAAACAAAGATCGGTTATTTACTAAGGAACTGACCTTTTAGTACACTCATCATCGTCTCCTCACCACTATCTTGTGCCGGTATCATTATCAGCGCGGCCGTCACGATAGCGAAGCACGTGTTAATACTTTTCACATTATTAATTAAAGAATTTTCGCTATTTGTGCTACGTATCGTATTTAATAAAGAGTTCAGAACTCCTTTTTGCAATAAACCGATCGTCGTCGTCGTTGTCGTCGTTGGGCTGAGTCCGTTCTATTCAAATTTTCTCTGTTCAACTGTAATTACACTCTTGAAATTAGCGGACTTGTCTTTATACATTTTATTCAGTTTCCAAATGTTTTTTGTTTCTTTCTTTTACGACTTGATTATTGGGTTCCCTAATCTTTTCTTCATATTTGTTTTGTATATTGCCGGTGATATACTCTGCGATGCTTATAATTAAACTTTTTTCCCATTTGATACTGGTGTTTTTAGCTGAGACTGTTAATATAATTGATACTCGTCGTCTTTTACGTTGTTTTTTTTGGTTTATATATGTCAGTATTGAAGCTCTTCTTCAATAGAAGGGGTGGTTTATCGTGGTTCAAATGATATCTTTTAGTGTGTACCATATAAAAAAAATTGTTGACAATGTGACACCGCACATATCCAAATTATCCAGAATTTCCGCAATATCCAGAATCACCGAATTTAGATCCGTTAAAATACATCTCCACGACTGTAACAAGTTCTTCAGAGGTACTACAGCTAATGTTTGCTGCATCGTTGGATAAGCTCTTTCTGTTTGCGATTATCACGCACAGTCCTATATTATACGCGAGCACTTTGTATTTCTTTTTTTATATATCGTACTGTTTTTGCGGAACTACAACGTCGATTAGTTCTGATGACTTTTGCCTTACTGCTGTGCAAAACTCGATCTGTCAGCAGGTATTCGCGAGTATCTGAATTTCTCGGGTGAATTTTATAGTCATCATCGTCGATCATTGTGTGAACCCTTTGGTTCGTTGTCTTCATTCGCTCCTATTCCATACTACTGCTTTTAATCATCGGGGCTGGCTGTACGTCGTTGTGCATTTCATATCTTTTATTATTTGAGACATATAGCTCTGTTTCTCGGTCTTCCTCTCTGTCGGGCTTTTCTTGTTTTTCCCTCTATAGATTTTCGATAATATTCCATCATTTTATATGACCGATCATTATGGTTCTACGCTTCTTGATGGTGTTCAATAAGCTGCGAGTTTCCGCCACTCGGTTAAGGACATTTTCATTTTTAACTTTTTCGGTCCATTTTGATGTTTAACATTTTCCTCCAGAACCACATTTCTGCCCCTTCCAGCTTTTGCTTTTCGCTTTCGTTTATCACCCAGGTTTCACACCCGTACAACACATTACACTCCATATGTACAACTTAATTAGTCTCTTTTCTTTAGGTTCATATCCATACTTTTGCTGGTTAACATCGCGTATTTTTGCATAAAGGCGTTTTTTGCTAGACTGATCCTTCGCTTTATTTCCTCTGTGCTTTTTCCATTCTCTGTTATCAGATTTTCCAGATATATTGCCTCTTTGACTCTGTGTATAGTTTTATTGTTAATTATAATATCTTATTTTTGTTTTTGTTGTGTTTTCTCACATATAAGTATTTTCGTCTTGTCTTCATTTATTTTCATATTATACTCTTCTTCTAGGTGGTTTTTTAAAACATTTAATGTTGAATGTCCTCTTCCTATTCCGTTAGGATTACTATCATCATCCGCAAATCTGATCATTGATATTGTTACTCCATGTATTTGCACGCCAATTTTCCGTTCTTCCAACTCTTGTTTTATCAGATTTATCGGTTTTTCTATATAAATATTAAATAAGGAGAGTGACATTACACAGCCTTGTCGAACTCCCTTGCGTATTTCTGCCTTACCTATACTCTTCCCAATTCTGAACTCCGCTATTTGGTTCCTGTACAACGCTTTAATTGTTCTAGTTTCAGTGTTTGTGGTACTCCAATTTCTTCTAGAATATGAAACAATTTGGCCCAGCTGACTCTATCAAACGCCTTTTCCAGGTCTAGAAAAGCAATTATTACTCGACTATTAGATTCTAGTTGTTTCTCTATTATCAACCGTAGAGCTAAAATATTGCTTCTCTCGTTCCCTTCTGTTTTCGAAATAAAATCTATTATTTTCCGATTCGTCGATGGATATTTATAATATAATTTTGACGCTAGTTTTCGCTGAATTGTTCGTGCAAAATGATTATGGCGACTGCTACATCTTGATGAACACAATCGTTTATTTTGATGGTCTCCGATTTTTGCTGGTGCCATTTTCTCGTCCGATAGTTTTTTATTTTAATCACACTAGTGGCCATTGTTATTCATCGAATATTTTAGAAGTTTCAGGGTACTTTATTAGTATCTTCTTCGCCTAAAATGGAGCTAGTTCTTTCGAGTTACGCATTTTTCCAATAGATATTTTTTTGATGTTCCCATTAGGAGTTTTTAAAGTTTATCTCAGCGCGTCCCGGATATATAAACACATATTATATATATATATATATATATATATATTATATATAAACACATATTATATATATATATATATATATATATTATATATAAACACATATTATATATATATTATATATATATATAAACACATATTATATATATATATATAAACACATATTATATATATATATAAACACATATTATATATATATATAGTTTACACCTTTTTCGGAGGAGAGTAATTTTTTAAGAGGTCTCGGTGTATATTTGTTATGTTTGAGTCTCCGATTTCTGATTTTGATGTAATCCTTTCTTAAATTAAGGTTTCGCTCATTTCAGGGCTGCCATCTGTTCTTTTTGTAATTTCTTTTTGCGTGTCTGTCCGTTATTTCAATTAGTTTAACTCCTGGGTAGGATTATGTTTTTTAAATAATTTATATTCCGCTTAGGGTGTCCTGAAGTTCTCCTGCAGTCTTATTTTCCCGGGTGAGATTTTCTTTGCATCACTTTTATATTTCGGGGCACTAACGTTGTAAACCGTATTTAATCGTTATACTTAACTATTCGACATTAAAATTTGCTGCATCTCTGAGAGTAACTTTTTATTCAATGGCGCGCGCACGTATTTCTACTTAAAAATGTGTAGCTTCTTTTACTACGATTTGTTCAAAACTTTGTGATAATAATAAAACTTCCGTACGGTTCCTCGGGAAAGCGTAATTTATCTCGGCGTTTAAACAATTCTCAAAATAAAATTCATAAACTCCTCCGATAATTATCGTGTTTTTTAATTTTAGATACCTATTTAAATAATCAACCCCGCCATATATATATATATGTAATATTAGTGCGCCAGACGGCGCTTGAAGAAAATAAAAGGCTGAAAAATATACTAACAAAAAGTAGAAATGATTGGATCCCTTTCTAAAACCAATACGACACCACTAGAGCGCTTGGGGAAAATGTTAAGTTCAAAATTGAGCTACAGCTTTTATAGATAGCCTAAACTTTAACGTATCCATAAGGGAATAAATACACCGGGTTATTCCCGTGACTATCCTGTTTGTTATTTATCGGTTCCATTTGAAAATTCAGTCCTCTAAAGACCGACTTTGACTAATAATATATATATATATTTTTTTTCCTTTTTTTGAGTTCATCGACATAGAAATTGGTTCAAGAACTAGGGAAGAAAAAGAAAATGTAATTAAATCTTTACGCGGTCAAAGGTAGCAAATTAGAAACAGAAGCCGGTATTAAACAGATGAAGAAGGAAGGAAGAGGATGAGATAATTTATTAGTAAAAGTGGCAAGTAGAAAGAGGAACGTTCAGTAGCAACGAAAGACCATTCGAAAAAAAATATGATCAGCATGTCGTGTATAAAAATAAAAAATAAAAAGCTGGAGAGGATAAAATGAGAGAAGCAGACTGCGTTCAAAACGTAGAAGTTTTTTTTTTTTCTTCTTCTTATTTATAGTATCACAAACTGCTGGCCATTTAGCGATATATTTCAAAAGAGGGGGGTGTTTGACATGAAGGGAGAATTACCAATGTCCGATAGCTGAACGTTGAAAAACAGGAAAATTGAGAACCAAGGATGAGTCATCCGGTTGAATAGATATCAGGATTTGGATGAAGGCATAATTTAGAATATAATGAGTAGTTGCAGAGAGAAGTGCGACATTGTGGGTTTATTCAAAAACGCTAAGAAATCTTCGGAGAGACAGAAAAACCTGAACGAGCTAGCAGATTCGCAAAGTCTTTCGATCGTACAGTGTGTTCAGGTATCCGTAAGAAATCAGTTTGGAAAGAGTGACGAAGGAAAAGATTATGAAGTAGAGAACGTAAGAGAGGAATTACATGAAATATAAATTGAACATTATCACGCTTATTATTCGTAATTAATAAAAAATTGTATTTTCTAATAGTTTTTTTTTTTTTTTTTTTTTTACCCTATATGGTTTATATTGTTGCCCAACTTATTTATCATGCATCAACAGTTGGCGAAAATTGTTGTTCTTTACTCCGTCCAAAATAATGTTTTGCTCAATTACATTAAATTTTGTTTAGTTACGTCATTTAAAATTAAGGTATAATGTGTCAAGGAATGCTTAGAAGAGAAGATCAGTCCGAAGTTTTTGCTTTTTTCGAATTGCAATCTACATTCCCAAAACCACATATATCTCTCTTTGTATATTAAAAATGTTTTTGGTTCCTTATGGATTGGTCGAAACAATTTAAGGTAAATTGGATAGTACATTAAGAAAATTGCTATTTTTAATTATTCCCAGCTGTTCGATTACATTACTATTATAACTTTACCTCGTTGTATTTTTTCGCCCAATTGTCATTTGACGAGTGAATATTAAAACAAAAAGATAATTGTATCCAACAAAGGACGTACCGGCATCATAAGAAATATCGCAAATGTATTATGATGTTAAGAAAGCCATGATACAACAGATATTAATCCTGATCTCTATTTCTCTCGTTCAACATAAAATCTAAACGTTTGAATTTCTTGCTCTTTTTGAAGTTGGCATTTCAAGTACGGTTAATTGAATTAATTGAATCGCGCTACATTTCTTCGCATTTTTCGATCTACCCATTTCACAATCTACCCATTTTATCCTCTAATTTAAAGTAACGTACAGATTAAAAAAAAAAAAAACAAAAAAGGAAAAAGGATTTAAATAATTCAGCACATGTTTATTACATTACCTCTGATAGAAATATTCTCATGCATTATGAATCTGAAAAAGGGCTAGTTATTATCCTAAAGATTTAGGAACTGGAAGCTTGGCCGAAGAATTTAAATATTTTTGTTATTCAGCGATGGAGGAATAAATAAGACAGTGAATTCGGGTTTGCAACAATTTATTTGCAAGCCGGAAACGTTGAATGGAATATATTTGATGCTAGTATAAAACTTACATCTCCTCTTAAATCTGAAATGCCGAATGGGCAACCACAACTTTTTACCGGGATATCTCCAAACTTCGTATTTACGTAGAAAATTTAATGGCTCAAATTAGCAATGGTTCAGTGAACATGCGCGAGGAGTTGTGGCAGTTGCGAACAAAACAAGCAAAGCCCTTTAGCGTATTAATGACTGATTATTGTGGCGGGGATTTTGTCAAAAGAACAGTGGCAAAATCGATGTTTTTTTCTTTTTTTTCGTAACGCTTTTTTAGAATATTCTTTTGTAACACTCTTATCATGTTAGATGTCATAATGGCGTACTTGTGAATAGTTTCAGATTAGCGATTTTTGCAAAAAAGTGATTGCCGATTATTATTCCTCTCAAAAAAAAACAAAACAAAGTAAGAACAATGTTGTAGCCAACGGAACCAACTCCGATATACTATAAGCGTGTTACAGATGAACTTTTTTTTTTTTTTTTTTTTTATTAAAAAAAACCCACTTAAGTGGTTTTTATTACAATCTGTTCGGTTCACGAACATTCAGTAATACTCTAAATTAATTGTATTATTATATATGCACTAGGATTCACAGATGAACTAGTATCCGATTCAGAAAGCTCACTCCTTGTGTATTTGTTCAGTTTTAAGAAAGGCATTGAGTAGCTTATGATTGTTTTACTCGATGAAGTAGTTTCGAAGCAGAAATTGTTGCGATCCCGCCAAGACTGTGTCCACGAGGGGGGTTAACCCCCCCCCCCAGGAGAACTGAAATAGTTATTATAAATACACAAAAATCTGAAAAAAATCACAAATTTAAAATAAATGTTGATGATTTTTTAGGATGTTCTTACTTACCTACCTTTAAAAGAAAAAAGAAAAAATATGCTGCATATTTTTAGGCACTTCATTAATATGTTATGCAAAAGTTTTTATTACGAGTATAATTAATAATGTATGTAATTTTTAATTATGTTCATATACGGGGTAATTCATTTATGTGAATTATTTGGAAATTATTGATAGTACAAATATTAGTGAAAAATGTATTGTTATTTATAAAATAAATATGCAAAGAAGATCCCCCCCCCTTTCGTAAATTCTGGGCACGGGCCTGGATCCCGCAATCTTGTATTATCAGCAGAACTATTTACAGTCTGCATGTACGCGGTTCGTAGAGAATTATTGAAAAGGACGACAAAAGGAAGTAGCGAATAGGCGAAAAAAAAAGGTTACAGATCTTTGAATGGTGAACATTTCAAACGGGCAAGTCTCAGATTCGTGCGAGGAAATCGGAAGGAATTTCTTAATTCTGGCGAAGCAGATGTTTTCATCAGCTGCTGCGATTTATGTTGCACATGGCAAAGTATCAAATCTCCGCGTAGCAGGAAGGTGTTTATGTGCAACGTCCGATGTAAACCTGCACCTGCTCCTACATGTTTACGAACACATCTGTCCCTCCTGTAGTACCGCTTAGTGTCTCGACATTTTCACTATTTCTCTCTTATGTAAACATATCTCCCCGTATGTTTTCCAGTATTTCGAAAGATATAATTTCGCGTAAATAATCTATGTTTTCTTCTTTTTTTTTTTTTTTTTTTTTTCGTATATTTTTGGTGTCATTGAAATACGACATTCTCACTTAAGGAAGCAGAGCTTTTCGGTTAAATGTTAAATTTAAAATCAAAAAATTGGAAATATGAAGAAAATCTCAGGACTATTAAGATATAAATTTAAATATTTGCATAATAAAGGGTTTTTCTATTGTTAAACTTTTTTTATTTTTACTGACTTCCAAAATAAAGGAGGTTGTAGTTTCGTCGCTTTGTTTTGTTTTTTTTTTTTTTTTTAGTCATGCTTGTCCGCGCATAACTTATATTTACATATATGGACTGATTTTACTGATTCTTTGTCTATTAGAAAGTGTACCTCACTCGGATCATGTGAAGCCTGGTGAAAATCGGTGAATATAAACTGAGAGTATTTGTCAAAAAACGTGAAATAATGTGGCCCCTTTGATAATTTTTTTTTCTTCATATTTCTTATTAGTATAACAGACACACAATTTACTTAAAATACTATTATTAATTTGCCAAATTACCAAGGAAATGTAGTTTTTGATGTTTTTCCGCGGAAATATACTTCAAAATAAAGAAATCGTTTTTTTTTTTTTTTTTAAGTATAAAATATGGAGAATAATGTGCCAAAAAAAGGGGGGGGATTTTTGACAAGAAAAAAAGTCCAAATATAATGCTAAAAATTATAAAATATTTTTTTTTTCAAAAAAAAAAAAACGACCAAGATTTATTATAAAATTTTAATAAAAATGCGCTAAAAAGTAAAAAATAATTATTCGATAAAAATTGTATTTCAGAATGATATAACTTAAAAGTGATATATTATCGTAATTCTTATATTCATAGCTTAATTAGAATAGGCATCGAATTCATATTACAATAATAATTAAAAACTGCATTAAATATTCGTTAAATTGTTCCTACATATTGTAATATGAATTTTTCTTATCGTGAGTAATATTTTTTACTTTTTAGTGCATTTTTATTAAATTATTATATTTTATTTATTAGTTTACTTCTATTAAATTTTTATAAATAAATCTTAAAGTCGGTATTTTTTTTTAGAAAAAAAAAAAAGACATTTTTCATTTAATATATTTCAGTGACCAAAAAAATTATATGATGGATTGATTTAGAAAAAAATTAAATAAACCAAAAAGCGAAAAATAAAACCAGAATTATAATTATATAACATCACTAGCTGAGATAATAATATAACTGTGTACAACTCGATGGTAAAATTCATGGAGGAGTTGCCGAAAGTTCACACGATAAAATTCCTACGCATAGCGAAAAATACATAATAGTTGTAAACCGCATAATATCATACTTCGATATTATGCTTTTTTAAATGTTCGTAAGCGTAATTTTAAAATGACTGACAACATAATGTGGAGGAAAATACCTTGCACGCATGCAGATGATCAACTGCACGTACTAATAGAAAAAAGCGATAGATTTTTTTTTTTTTTTTTGTGAGCTACAAGTATAAACTACATTAACCGAGATAATATTCTACGACAACAACCGATAGATTGTACTCCGGTAATATTGCTTACTTGATGATAGGCAACCTCTATTTTCGATAGAAACACCTGTTATTAAACAAGTTACAGATTTGCGATTCGGAACGGAGATTGGACTAGACAAATTAAAGGAAGGGAGCGGAGCTGTTCTTTTTCCATACCAAGCCCGGAAGATAAATTATGGCACAAGAACGCGTACGAATAGCCGGAAAAAAGAAATATGATAAAAATAGAAAAAAAAAAAAGGTAAAGTGTCTGGGTCGACCCGGATTGATTTGTTACGAATTTTTATTATACTTCCGTTTCACAATCATCTACAGAAAATTAACCCACATTAACTCACAGAGAAATGATATTATAAGGGAACAGAAAATTCGTTTTGAAGGCATCATCGCAGTGAGTGTGTTCTTCCGTTAAAGAAGCTATATATATAGAAACTTCATTCGGTATAATTACGGACAAAATTAATTTGGTCTAAAGTCAATTTTTTAAATATAAAAGTCGAACACGCCTATCTACATATGTATATGGGAAATACAAGAAAGAATCCTGCGATAAACGATAGGTTTGAAATCGCGAAAATTCCACAGATTCGATATTCGTAAGAAGTTACGGCGTGTGAGGTAATTCCTGCGATTATATTCTATTGTTTTTTTTTGGGAAATACCAACGGAATAAGAACAACCTGTTCTATTAAACTGCGCATTTTGAACAGTAATTAGAAAATTCCGTGTGTACGAAAAATGCATTGAAACGAGATTCTTTCAATTAATTTAAGAAAATTCAAAAATTCCTACAGAAGAAGAAGAAGAAGAACTGTACTGGGAAGTAGACGAGCGTGATGGCTTTTAGGCATCATCGCGTAAGACGAGTAAAAGTGACGATTTTAGGTTAGCTTTCTCATTTGTCGGGAAGAAAGTATGGGAATATCCTCGGCTTTCGAAAGATATATGTAATTTTGATGTATTTTACTAATTGTAAAATTTTATTCCAGTTTTGTAACTTTTACTAAATTGCCAATTAATTCATTTTGAGACGTCGGAACGTGTATGGCCTTTGAGGAAAAAAGAGAGGAAGGGGCAATATATATACATGTTTATATTTTGACGGATTTTTACTTAATTACTCTATTTACATAAAGTTTACTAGCCTAGCAGTTTTCTGGACTGACACATTAGACTCGCCTCAGATTCTCAAGTCATTCCGTCGGATTAGTAATCGAATGTAACGACGACCGAATGCGATATTAATCAGACACCGCGGGGCTGTTAGGTTTAAATTTATGAAAAACATTATTCTTCGCAATCCACGATTGTGTTCTTCCCTGTATCATTTGACTTTAATATGCGCTACCTTAAACGATTTTGTACTTTCAGGCGGGAAGAGGTCTATTAAAAACTGAAATTTCATCGCTTTTTTTTTTTTTTTTTTTTAACCTGGGGGGTTATTTTGATTGGTCAAGTTCATCCAGCCTGTACCCTTTATCAAAACGCTTATGTTTATATTGAGATTCTTATTATTTACGTATTCCGCGATATGTTTCCGAGAATAGAGTGATCCTTTTGGAAATCGATCCGACGATGCGCTACGGAAAAAAATTGTCTCGAACGGCTCCAGTTTTTGACATGTTCGTGTCCGGTTATATTTACCCGAAATGCATTTTTTAAAAGAACGAAAAACTATTATAACTCGGGCGATTCAAAAATTGACGGTTTAATAAATCTCGTTCGGTTCTCAAGTCCCCGTCCTATCTAAATGATTTATGAAGTTAATTTATTCGGTTAACATTTTGACAACAAACGCTGCCGTTACGTCTAATAATCGTGAAACCCCCTTGGCGTCGCACGTGACATTACCTGGCTTAAACTTCCCCGCTGAAGACTACCTTTGAACTCGGCAACGTGCTAAATTTACCGGTTTATTCGCTTCTCAGAGCGAAATTTCAACTAACGTGCCGGAAAACGAAGCACTGTCAAGACTGTGTTCTTTTCACGTTTTTGCGAAAAGTTTTTCAGCAATGAAGATTGACAAGCGCTTTAGACTGTCTGACCAATGGCATGTGTATTAGACGCTCAGCATAACCCCTCCCCCCTCATCGGTAACATCAGATCATTTAAACCTAGCACGTCTGCTAAGTTCAGAAATACTCTTTTTCAAGGCGAAATATTTCACCGTAAGAAAAATAGTAAAAATTTTAATTGAATATTTGCGACAAAAGCCGAAAACATCCAGTCAGCCTTTATTGCGTTTCGAAGGTGTAGGAGTTTTACGGTATAGATGTGAAATTATAGAGCGCTTCTAAATCCCGCCACTCCCGCCGCCGCTTTTCACACGTTCTCTCTCATCTACAATTCCACGTTGATTTCAGGTTCCTAGCCCCAAATACAAGTATCGCATTCTTTTGCTCGGATTGCTGCGTCCTTCTAACTCTGTGTTTCTCTAAAATTCCTGTCTCTAACTTGCTCTTCCCTAAGTACAAAATTCTATACTTTGGTCAGATACCTTCTTCCTTTTCTAAGAAATATTCACAAATCCGTCGAATTTTTCTGCCCTCCTTTGGTTTAAGGATTTTCCTTCATTATGCCGCTCCGCTTTCGTCTCTACTATTTTGTTTTCTTAATCATTCCTTTGTCACGTTTTCGTTTTCTTCTAGCTTCCTAAACTGTTGTGTCATCTTCATGCTAATGAAGCTGTATCTTAACCACATTTTCTTCGAATGACAATCCCCCTCAATTTAGTGCGCTATTCTACGCTCTGATTTATTATTTCTTAGGCTGTCTAATTTTCATTGCGCTCCCTACATCTTATCCTTCCCTGCCCGTTATCCCCATTCTTGGTTCCCCTCTATTCTATCAGTTTCCGATCGGTAAACTCTTCCTTTCTAATCCCTTCTGAGCCAAGGTTCCGTGATGCCTTAAAAAAAAAAAAGCGTCATTGTTTATTTATTATTTTCGTTATTAATAACGCTGAATAAATGCACTTATTAAAATTAGGTATTTGGTGCATAATTCGGACACGTTTCAAAGCTGTTAGGATTTCACGATCCATAAATATTATAATGTTCGTTAAGTAATATTCGGCGACCGTGAAGAAGTTTCGAAACGCGTGTCCGAATTATATATATATATATATACTATAAATATATTAAGAAGTGCTTATTCAGCATTATTAATATTTTTTAGACAATTTTTGTTGTCTAATACTTTTGCATGGTTACAATAGTATATCCGAATAATGAATAACAAACGCAAATACGATCTTAATTATTATTATACAACTGAAAGTGTGCCGATTAATTTTTGTTTTTGTACTTAAAATCCAGATAATAAATTGAAATTCTATATAACTTTTAGTTACTATATTAGCCGGATTACTGTTTAAACAATTGCAACCGGTTTTCTGATAACTTTAAACAACAACTGTGTTTTATCTAGTATTTTTGTATTATTATATACCGCGAAATAAAGTATGAGATGATGCGGATATGGATCGTTGATCACTGTAGAGCAAGTTCCATATCTAATTGTAACTGCTTAAAGTATTTTGCCCTTCCACATTTAGAGCTGCTACACGTGTAACTGACCCGTGACAAAAATTCCGTATCATCAATGCATCGATCAGTCTTTTTTATATTTACGGGACTCGAAAAGCATAATTTTGGCTATTCGTTTAATAAAATTGAACGTATCACAGAAAGTTTCTATTCGGTTCTGGCTAATATGATATTTTAAAAGTATGGTTTTTATTTTTTTTCATATTTTTTGTTTTTTTTAAAGATTTAAACACATCTTGTCTTCATCGATAACTATAATAAATCTGATTTTGCGGTATTGTGTACCCTATTCTATTCTACTTTCTATACTATACAATTCTACATGTATTTTCGTATTTTGCATTAATAAATGTTTTTCCTTCTTGAAAATATTGCCACTATTTGAAATGTTCGTTCCCATATATCTGAAGTAAATCGATGTGTATTTTCTTTTTTTTTCTTAATAAAGAAATTAATATAAAGTTTTTTTTTGTTTGGGGGGGGGGGGGTCGCGCATAAAAGAGCCTAAATTGGTATCTTATGGGTATTTAAAAAGATATTATATTTAAAGTGCTTTTTTTTTTTTTTCTCCAAGAATCATATAATGGTATTTTTTCATGAAGGTGGGTTTTTCATAATTTTTCATATAAAGATATTTCAATTACCAGCTAAGACGTTTTATATCGTTAAATACCGAAAGAATTGATCGATTTTGCTTGCTCGCCGTGACTTATTTCTCTTTGCGTGTTTTTCTGTATAATTATTATTAAAATAAAAAAAAAAAAAAATTAGAATAACATCCATAAGTATTTTATTCGGTACGTATAATATTGCGAGGAATTATTATTTGTTTCAAAGCAATATTTTGTATAGCTGCAAGTCAGCAAACACAGTAACGAACAAATTCATTATTTACAGTTTGATTCTTAATATTTTTCGTCCGTAGCACACCTCATTTTTTAGACGTAAGAGACTTAGTACAATAATAAATCCTTTTGGCATCGGTCCGAGGAATTATTTCATGCGTCATACGCGATTATTATTAATTTTTGGGAATTAGCGAAATAAATTCTTCGTTGTTTAAAATCGCGTTTTTTTCATCCGTGTATAATCGCGGTAAAAATTCTAGAAAACAATTTCTCATTAATAAGTGTAGACAATTATACGAATACACAGGTATATTTCGTGACTACTTGATGAGTAATGAAATTTCCGATATCTTTTAATATTATCCGTTGTAAGTTTCCAAAATCATTATTTATATTTCAATAAAATTGAATAATGAGGTGAAGTAGTAAATGCAATTTCAAATAAAATACAAGTATGAACTTGATTTTAAATATAATCGGAAAAACTGTAATTGTCTAAATGATGCAGTATCAAAGAAGAGAAAATTTTTCAGTTTTTTTTTTTCAGATGGTACCGTTTCAAGTGACATTACTGTTCTGAAATTGAAATTCAGTCAAGTTTCGAAATGGTGTGTAATTAACAAAATTTATCATCAAACTTATAAAGGATTTTTTTTTTTTGAACTTGTCCAAAGTGGAATTAAATTCATTGTTGTAAAAATATGTATAAAAATAGAAGTCAACGTTTCAAATTTCAACCGTAAAATTATCAATTTAACGAATTGATCAAATTTAACATCAAATTAATAGAGAACATCTTTTTTTTTTTTCATTTCAAAATTCTATCTAGAATTTATATTTCCTTTATTTTATTTAAATTTGTACAACCCTACTTTAAAAATCCTTATGGGTGGTGGTCGGCTAAATTACACCAAAAACTTACGTAACGAGTCCAACCGAAAACATGTTCGACTTTACTTTCGACCAAAATTGCACTTTTCGCCACAATTTCGACTGAAATTAAGTCGAAGCCGGAAGTGTTACCGAAAAAATAAAGAAACTACTAACCGCATCATTCGATTCCGTTAGAAAAATTGAAGTTGCTTGCAAGAAACAAAGGTATTTCTAAATATTCGGATTCTTTATAGTTACCTAAAAATAATTAGCTAAACAGTTTTTAACCGCTCCGCGAACTAGCGCATCGAGTGAACAATTGTTATTATTGTTTTATCCATTAGCGTGAGAAGAGGCACGGATGAATATAATTTAGACGCTATTTAAGATATTTGACAGAAATCTGAGAAGTAACATTATCCTCACGGATTTTAGAAAACTAGAGAGGCGTAGTTGGGACCGGAATAAGTTGAACTTTGGACAGTCTACCGGAAGATGGTGAATGAATAAAAGAGAAGAACATCTGTCACAAATATAGGAGAGGGTCTTTCTAGTTTAATGTATAATATTTTTGTTTGGCCAATTCTTTGCGGCTGGACCTTAATGAAGTATTCTAAAGTTCAGTATCTGACCGGATTGAACGTAATTTGTTCGAAGTAGAATCTTCACCCAGTTTCTCGCCGTTTATTAGTCGGGATTTAATTGTAAGTCTGACGAAGGTACTGGAATATCTGGAATCGAGGAGTGTAAGGCAGCTTCTTTCGCTGCGAGATCCACTAGTTTATTTCCTATAATGCCCTTATGTCCTGGAATCCACGAAAAGGTAATTGGATATGGTTGAAATTATATTTTTAGCGATAGGATTTTGTAATTTGTTATGGATTTGTGATAGGCAAGAAAGTGAGGAGAGAGATTTCGTGTATATAAGACACTATCTCTGTTGAACTGAACTGTAACATCCACTGCAAGTTTTATGGCGTGTAGTTCTGTGGATAGGACTGAAAAGCAATCTATGCAGTTTAGATGCTAAACTGTTGATAACAGTATAGCTCATATTCCTCAGTAAATCATCAGACGGCTGCCAGTCTAAAATCCCTTGATCAACTTCGCAATACTTTTTTTCATACTGAAATTTGGGCGCATCTCTTCGCTTTGGGGTGTAGATCTTTCTCCTTTGTCCTTTATCATCTGAAATTATCTCGCTTTTCGTGATTCCTTTCGTTAGTTCATAGCGCTATTACTTTCTAAAATGTGCGTAAATTGGAACGCCCATCACACTAATAACTCCCCATTAATATATAACGTATTGGGAGCATTTTCCAATTAATATAGATTTAACCCTAATCGATTTCTTTAAAACAAGCTACACTGTGCAGATACTATCCAATTTCGCATCCTTCTCAAACATATTCTCATGTATACCAACGCGACTGAACTGAGCTCTCAGAATTGGGATCTAGACTATCTAGACTCGAAACAACATCGAGTTTTTATTGACTAAAATAAAGGATGTTATATATATATTAATGGCTACGCCATTTTTACGCCAGGGATCATCAGGAAAAGTGTCCCGTCACGAAATTTGTCCCAAAAAAATGTCACAATTTTATATAACGAAATATATAACGAAAAATTCTGTCGAACGGCGTAGCCAATGAAAAAGTTTACTCTTCTATAAGAATTATAGAAGAACTAGACCTGGGGGTGAATGAGGCTTGCCTCCTTCCGAGTCCCAAAGGGCCGAATTTTATATATATATATATATATATATATATATCGATTCTCGCTATAATTTGTACTTAAAATTCTTATAAGTTCTCGGCCACGTTGAAGTCCTGGACAACGAACTGGTGGGCCTGTCTGCCAGAGCAATTCTATTTAGGCTGATACTTTTAAATAATCCGCTCTTTCAATTGAAAACAACAGCTTTTTAAATGTCTTTTTCTGGAGAATGAAATGAACTGCGATCGGACCAAATAACCTGACTCAGATTCATAAAGTTTAGCGTTTATTCGTAGTGACACTTTCAATTTCATAATTCTGTCGAGGTACGGTTGGGGACATACTGCATTGTCTTGCGACTGCGTTTTTAAAGTTGATCTGCTTTCATCTTACTACTCATATTTTTTAAGTACATGGGTACATTAAGTATAGAGCAGCTGCCGAAATAGTGTCTGCATTTTGCCAGCTCTGCAAGCCATGCTCCACTCCAAGGCCGTGTCCACGGGGTGGGTTTTGGGGGTTAACCCCCCCCCCCATGAGAACTGAAATAGCTTAGGTATTTCATTAATGTTTTATGCAAATTTTTTTGTTACGAGTATAATCAATAACATTTAATTTTTATTTAAATTATTAATATATAAATCAAGATGATGGAAATTATTAATAGCATGAATATTAGTGAAAAAATTATTTTTATTTATAAAATAAATTTTGCGAAGAAAATTTTCACCCCCCCCCCCTCCAAAATTCTGGGCACGGGCCTGCTCCACTCCATAATTGTTATCAAATCAGCCGGATTTGGTCTTATATTTTACAGAATATAATGGGCTAAATTGCCCTACTACAACCTCTAGTTATTCTCGGCACCGTAATAGCCGGAGTAGTTTCACAAATTCAAAAGAAAAAAGAAAAAAGAGTGAATAGTCAAATATTCACAATTGTGTAACCATTTCGGTAATTAAAACCTTCTGCGGAAATCCATCCACTGGTGAAAACTGCAATAAAGTCGGCTCAGCAGTTCCTAACATTAGTGAGCAGAGGCGCGCAAGAAGACAATCGCAAACATTTTTTAAATAATTCTATAACGGATTATATAAAATATATGTATGCATAGATTATTATACAAATGGACGATATTGGACTGAAGTATGATATGCCAAAAAAATGTATGATTCGCTACTTAATGTCTCATTCTAATCGTAAAAAACTTCAACTGTATATTTACAGTGTGCTTGCTATTTATGTGCACAGTCTTCGTCAATCTTTATCAATACGTCTTATTTTATGGAAACATTTAATGTCAAAAATTTACTCTCTACATTTGTTACAAATAAAATCTCACAAAAATCGTAACAGTGACTCCGTTATTAAACAAAGCGAGCACTCTGATTGGTCGGCAGCTGGAAATTCATTATTTTAATTTCTTGTTTCTTATATTAGGTGAGTTTTAAAGAAGAAAAAAATTGTGTATCTGCGGTGTATATTCGTTTTACCGCTACAAAGAATTATTTTTAGCTCCTTGTACGATTTGTAATTAGAAAAATAAAATGATTATCCTTTGCATCACATCGGAGTTGTTCTAAATGATGTCGCTGAAGTTGCCGAGAAAGTTAATTGCCTCAAATTATGATTCTACGCACAGCCAGCGATGATGGCCGGATGTATTTAATTTAAGAAACATAGGCGTACTTCCTCTAGAGTGTTAATAAAATACGAAGCTTTAACAGAGACGTATACGCTGTAACTCGCAACATCCTCCTTTTCGAGGAGGGCCAACCTCGTTTCACAAAAAGGGAACTTTTACACATCTCCGGCTTTCGGTAATGATGCGTTTTTACACTTTTCTTTTGATTCGTATTGGTGTACACAAGTTTTCGGTAGCCAATCCGCGGCTGCTTCTTCGCCAAATAAAAATAAACATCGCGCACCATTTCGTATTGTAGTTCGTTTTACAACAGATCCTCACCGTCGATCTCTTTGCTTCCTTCGATTCGTCACTACGATTGCATCTTCGGCGCCTTGATTTCCGCTTCTGAATCGCACTACTGTTGACAATTCATTAGAATTCAAAAGAAAATTGACCTGTTAAGGAAATTAATAGCCCGAGCTATGCTTGAGATCTACGTGATCGGGATAAGCAATCGGGTCGGCGGGAGATTTGTGGCACGTGCAATACCTTCTTAAACAGTTCCGTCGCGATTACTGTGCGCGGAATATTTTTAGAATTCCCTCCGGGCGCAGCCCGATGATGACTCACAGCGGCTTTTCGGTCAAGTCAGAGGGAACACGTTTAAAAATCACCCTTACACATGTTCAATGAACCTTCGTATATTTCCGTAAGATGTCCCGGAATTTGAATAAAAAAGGCGATTTTTTTTTCACCTTTTACATTTTTGTCTGTTTTCCAAGCTACTATTTTTCGAATGCTTAAATCGTTTAGAATTCCAGCTCGCTTGGACGTGAAACACCAACTGCCTCTTTCCGAGATACTATGTTTCTAATTTTAATTGAACAACGACGATGTTTATCCGTTTATTTTAAATGTTACATAGGTTGCAAGTCTTTTCAGGGTTATAGTCGGACGCCATTTTTTTGTTCAACAATCATCCCCTATTTCGTTTTAAGTAAAAGCAAAGCGTAATGTCTTTATTTACATGCTGGCTTTCGTTCTCCGGCCTTATGTAAAATATTTCGATTCTTTTGTTCAGCCGCTTCGTACTGATGATGTCATTTGCCTTTTTAATTATTAATACACTATTATTATCTTAAGATTCTCATTCTCTTTAATAAAAATTATCAATGTACCCACTATTGGCTAAAGCGTGTGGTTAATGTTCCAGTATGTTCAAGTTAACAGCGTTTAAAATTCTCGGACACACGGTAGTATAGCTGATTTTTGCATTTTCCGACAACGATTGCAAATAGTTTCAAGATTTTGTATGAAAACTCCATTGACCGAGAAAATTAAAGACATTTCAACCTCTTGTAAATCATTTTTATTTCCTATATATTTAGAAATTAATTCTCGCGTAGTTTATTTATTTTATTTTATTTTTTTATTTTTTTTGCATTTATGTCGGGCTAAAATCGGCGGTGCTTTATCGAAATTGCATTTTATCTTTATCACTTTCCCAATCAGAAATAAAGAGACGCTTCGCTATACATTTAGATTGTTTCATCGATAGCGTTCTAAACTGCACGCTTATTCCGCCCAATGTTTGTACGTTTCCAGTTTGGTGATACAACCGGTTCTTTTGACCGAATTGTTTGCGCCACTGGTGAACGTTTTACCGGCATTCACAATATCAAGATGTAGAGGAAGTAATGTTGAGGGGGTCTATAAATTTCGTGACGAAGGAGAATAAATTTGGGTGATGATAAGTGCAAAAGTGAAGATAAGTTAACGTATATGGATCATAAATGGAAGAGCGGCGATTGGAGAAAAGTGGGAAGCGTAGATTTAAGTGTAAAATGAAAATTTTTATGAAAACAATAGCTCATGCGCTAAACAATCTGTTTCTTCTTATTGAACCCGCATGACTATAGGGAAATTCGTAAAAGACTAGTGCGAATAACGGGTTGCGGAATGAAAGAAGATTACAGATATCATATCTGAAGGTAATGACGTTGAAACACGCGATTGGAAAATTGTCGGAACGGAAGTTAACGAAAATAAAAAGGTAGAGTAACAACGAAAAATGAATCGCTTTCTATCGGGGTCGAAGATTGCTAAGGTTCATGACAATGTACTATGCTCAACAGCATTGATGTGAGTAGAGTAGTTCCTTTCTCTCAAGCGTTGTCAGAAATCCGAATGAAAAGATGGAACAGAAAGAAGGAAGTTAATATGATTAAAACAAATTATCTGCGACGATGAAAGCTCCGACACATTTTAACCATTAATAAAAACAATACAACCAAATGAAGATACCATAGGACGTAGAGATTTAGGCGCTGGAGGAACAGAAAATAATTTCAGAATATTGTATAGTATTACGTAGAACAAGAAATTAAATTAGGCGAGGAGAAATACGGATTGGAATAAGGACTCTTTATGAGAGGAGAAATGACAATGTCGGAAAATAGAGTGTGTGGGGGGAATGATTAGAACAGATGATTTAGAGATGTTTTAAATGGATTCACCAGGAACCGGAGTGAATAAGAAAAGAGTTGGAAGCACCGAGATAATAAGAAGAACGTTCTGGATAGCGTTTAACTTAGAAAGGAGGGACTTTAATATTCGGCAATAAAGACGTACGATGGACTTTTACAAAGAAATAAAGTTGTAAGGCTCTGACCTTCTTCTTATTTAGTTCGGGTTAAGGCTTAAGAAAATTAAAATCCTCGAGTTTCATTAACTTGTCGACTTCTGTGTATAAAGTTTGTAAATTGATAAGGTAAAAATAGAAATGAAACGGTTATTAAGTTATATTGTGTTGTAAATTTGTCTATACATTTGTTGTAATGTTTAACATACATACAAACATTATATATATATATATATATATATTAATGATTTGACATCTTGCTAAAAGGTATGAAACTTTTTTTATGTTATTCTTAAACCGTCTGTAAAGGAATTTGTAGAATTTTGGCATCACAAGCTACACCTATTTGATTTTACGAAGATTAATATAGGCTCTATTTAAAACCGATTCTTTTAAAAAAATGATTAAAAAAATACTCTGGTATCTGGGGGATGCTGCACAGAAAGGTGTAAATAATCAGGTTTTTATCTATCTATGTATCTACCTACAAACATATATATATATATATATATATATATATCTATATCTATATGTACATATATTATACATGTGCGTGCGCACGCGTATGTGTGAGGATGAGTGTACGCATATATGTATGTATATCTAGAAGAAAATTGTCTTCGTGTCCTAATTTTCATACAAAACTAGGGAGACAACTATTAAAAGACGAATCTGAATACATACATTATTCTGCAATTCATTTCGCTTCCATTTAATCTGCAGCTAACGTAACAACAGCCCCGCGCATATTTTAACCCGAAGCTGGAACGGATATCGAGTCGAATTAAAACGATATTAATTTAAATTTTCGTTGGAAGTTGTAATTAAAATGTTCGACTGCGTTCTAAGATTTGCATAACTAGCTGGCGCGGTGTCGTGCTCATTGTGCGCATGTTCTATATTTAAAATCGTCAAAATGCTTTTAGCGGAGAAAGACAAATAATGCAAAGTTTTCCGGGTTGATGACGTCAATCAGTAGTTTTGAACTTGTGTGCCTCTTTGTGCGATGGGCTTGAGTAACGCTCCGTTTCGGCTTATTTCGGTTTGATTTTTATTTTCCCGATAATGCGGTTAGTCTCGTTTCCTCCGAATGCTGTATAAATGAAACATAAAATATGTTTGCGTCGACCGTGTCGGATTGCGCCGTGACTGTAAAAAAACCTGAAATTTGAATAATTCTTCTTTATACGTTAAAGGTTCGTATGACGAAGCCATTTTTTACATAATTCAGCTTAGTTACTTAAAATTAATTTTTGCATTTTTCCATTCATCTAGAAGTGTGCTCGTTACACCGAATGAAAAATACTAAAAATCTTAATTTTTCGAAATTATTTAACTATTTAATAATTAACTCTTTCGGTATTTTTAAAAATTACAAACGGATTTTTACTTTAATTTGCTAATGTTATAATTATACTAAAATTAGATTAATATTAAAATTAGAATTAGAATTAGAATTAGAATTAGAATTAGAATTAAGTAACATCACCGAAGGGGTAGGTAAAATTTGTTCAAATGGATTAGCTCCATTCTAAAAATGTTTACAAAATGAACTCGACTTAAAAGATCTGTTGAATTTTAATTTTTTGTGAAATAAAAAAATTTTTATTTTTGAATTTTATATTTCCGGAAATAATATAAATTCATTTCGAAGGCCGATATCATTTCTGTATATACACGTTTCATATGTAAAGTACATTTATTAACAATCGAGAAAAACTAAAATTTGCCGATGATGCGGTGTTTTAAATTAAAATAATTTCTTTTTTTCTTTTTCTGGATTAATTCAGAATAAATTTACGAACATACTATTTATAGCATCATTTACATTAAAAAGTAGGTATAATGTGAATTTGTGCAGTACGTTTTTACAGTCAAATTAGTAGTTGTTTGCGATTATAAAAATGTGTATACATTTTATGACGTTAACTAATATATTAACGCATTCAAAATCATTTTAATCTTTACTAGAATATATAAATAATTAACAATTTATTAGTTAAAAGTACACGGATGTATTCAGTTATTTTCACTCGAGAGGAGTTCCTACATTTAATGAAAAAGGTTTATCGATCATTTTTATTTGTTGTAAATTTAACCGATGCAGTGTACTCAGCATTTCATTTACTTGTGCAGTTTTAACTATCTATGCTAATAGAAAAAAAAAAGAAGAGATTTTCCAATCAGATTGCGTAGTGACTGTAAAACGTAGAAAGGTGAAATTCGATTTTCATGTCAAAAGTTTGTAAGCGAAAGAAGCGATTTTTTCGGAATTTAGTGTTTAATATTGACTGTCCGTTTATACTACTGCACTTCTAGCGACAGTAAGTATACAGCATTTTGTACACCAATCACATTTTAAAATTATATCAAAAATTTCGATGCGGCATTTTTTTTTTCTTTTTTCGATCATCAATAAATTAATCTTTTAGATTACGTAAACTCCGAGTATTTTCACTGCATTCTGTACTACTTCGTATTTATATATTTTCAAAAAAAAAAAGAAAGAATCGACAATAAAAAAACCAATGCAATAGATAGTATCCTCATAAACCTTTAATAATGATAGTAGTTTGTCGTTTAAGATAAATTAAATTCGTACGTATTTTTTTGTTACAGTCTGTCCGTGATTTATATTTTGTTATGTGACGTAAATAAATTTGATTCCCAAGTGATTACCAGTGAATGCGTAAAACAATTTAAGTTGAAGCAGCCTCTCTGTTGTTATGTATTATTTGTATGTTTAAAGACATACATTAGAATTATTTACTTTTTACTATTTTTAATTTTTTCCGATTTTCTCTAGTTGTGTATTGCGTAATTTTCAAGCTTGCTTGGCTACACCCACTAATAGCCTGATCAAGTTGAGAAGGATACGGTGTGTTAAGCAATTGAAGTTGAGTTATGTTTTTTTTATGTTTTTCATTTGAACTGTAATAAAATATAATAAAAACGCGGACGACACAGCACGCGAGTGCAGCTGGTAGAATAATTGTTTTTGGGGGACTTTGTGTTCAGTGAAAAGCTCCATTTTTAGCTCCTAAAATTTGTCTTACACGACAGAAATAAGTGTGTAGCGAGATTACAAAATTTTTTTTTTTTTTTAATTTGAAGTATATTATAAAAATAAAATGATAAAGAGAAAATCGAAAAAGAAGAACCGGTTGCCCCGAAAAAAGTCAACTTACACTTTTTATCTTAATCTTTTTAGGATTTCGTGCACGTATAATGCCTAATAGGATAGTTCAAAAACGGCAAAAAAACATCAAATTATACAATAGCTCGGGAATGGCTTATACACTTCAAATTAAGAAAGCTACTCACAATTAAACTTCTCACGATGGCAATTAAGATAATCGATTCTCCCCCCCCTGGGCGGCAAGAAACCTTAAAAAACCGTCAATAATATATAATACGGAATTCAAAGCGACCACCTCAAAAATCATCCTTAAAAAGTTCATAACTCATTGCCAGAGATAATCCTTTAAAAGTGAAATTCTTAATTTTTTAAATCGCAGATGCTTTTTCAGAGAATCGAAACGTTACGGTTAAAAAATTTTTGGAACCCCCTTCGGGTCGTCAAAAACAGGAAAAAAGAATGTCCATGTAAATAATAAAAGGAAGTCGCGCAAACCAAAAAACCTATATCTCATACATATGTATACGGTGGTTGGGGGGGGGGGGGCTTTTTTGGAAAACTATAGCCAGGCTTATAAAATTTTTGAAAAAAATATATTCTTTTCCAGGCATGTTATATGTGCCGATGGAGAAAGATCGCCATTTGTCGGAAGCGATATTTCATTTCCTTAACGGAACTTTCGAAGTTGGCGAAAATTTAAAAAAAAAAAAAAACGCGAATAATCAGAGGTCACGGGTTCGAGACTTGTCTCGTCCCGGATCCAAGTTGCTGCTCCGAAGTTTACCCAGCCTGAAATCGAATATTGGTTATACCAGAGAAATCTGGGAAAGTAAAGGCGAATCCTAAGTAGAAAGGAACTGGCCCCCTTACTCTCATTAGTACCGCTGGACTTCATTATGGAAAGCTTAACTTCACAATCCATGAAACCTTATCATATATGGGATTTACTTTTCTTTAGGAATAGAATGTAAAGTGAAAAATAGGATATTACGAACTTAAAAAAATCAAATTTCTTTATTTCGAACGTAGTATTATGTGTAAATTGTAGGAATCTTTAACTTAACATACGAGGAATCCTCAGCGCATGAATCATTACGCTTTTCCGACCTTGTTTGAAATTAGTACACAACGAACGTGCGACACTTAATTATTGTATCGACGTTGCGTTTATGGTGTGCAGTTTAAAGCGCAGTTTTAACGTAAAAATTTCCGTCCTTCCAGATAAATATTCAAATTTTTAGCGGAATTTTCTTCATTATAAAATTTTAAATTGCCCAACTCTTTCGTACTTTGACATTTAAAATTTGTGTAATAATAACGCGTAACAAAAATTACGCGCTGCGTAAGGAAAACAATGAATTTGTGTCGAAAAATTTCGTAATTTTACCTTCTCATTATGACAAATCTCTTATCTTGCTTATTTTAAGGTATTTCCGCTTATCCGCGGCGAAAATGTAAATTAGACGTATCGGAGCTTCAGCATATTTATCCGCGGTCGGTTATTACGCTAAACCATTCCCGTAAGTGTCTTTTAATTGTTTCGGCTACTTCGCTTGCCGACCCATTTCACTACACTTACGCTATACTCCGCGCTGTATGCGACATTTCAGTGTCGGCCGACCGCCTTTACCGGATGTGCAGGTGTAAAATGTGAATTTTATTCGAAGAAAAAACCCCGCAGCGTTCAATTCGGGAGAATGATAAAAAGTGCTTTATTCAAAGTGCCATCGCTAGTTAAACGTTTTTCCCATCTTTCGGGCAATTTGTGGATACCGCACCAGTAGTATACGTCTCCTTTTACCGCGACAACCGTTCATCGAGCCAATTTTTCACTTCCTTGTACGAACCAAAAGCGCTGCTCACAGTAAGTAAGTGGTATAATCGGAAGGACCAAGTCTGTTCAGTTGAGTGCTTCCAACGTGTCGCGAACCGTGTTTGCTGTATGCGATGGAGCATTGCCATGGAGAAAAATGACCTTGTGTTGTCTTTTTTTTTTTTTTTTTTTGAAGTTCTGGTAATTTTTTGAGCAAGAAACGGTTTTTAATCGTCAATTGTTGCTGATGGTAACGCTTTTGGTGTTAACCGTTCTGTTTACCGGATTTTAATAACTCATACTGTAGATCACATCCTTCCGGTTCCACCAAAAACATAGAGCATCATCTGTGGTCTACTCACGAGCTTTTGCGCTTGCGATTCTCAAAATAAATTCACCTTTCATCCACAGTATACCAAGCAAAAAACGGGACCTGCGAAATTTCACATGTTTTTTTGCGCCTCTCCATTCTCGTTCAACTTATATGCTATTTTATCCACCGCAACCTTCTCTAAATCTTTCCCATCCTTCTCGCCTAGACTGAGACACGCCTAATTGTTCTGCAAGTTGTATTCCTGTTTGTATATCGTCTTTGAGTGCAATAATGCTTGCAATTCTGCATCGTCATACGCTTTTTGGCGGGTTTCATTTGCGACACCGAAATAATCGCCAAATTAGAAACTCGCTGGATCTATCTTTCACGCATGTCTTGCGTACGGTATAAACACATGATGAGCTTCGGTGACGACGAGTCCGGCCAACTCTTCGACAACCGAATTACCAAATATATTAATCTAGCGCAAAAAAAACAACATGATTTTTGCAGAAAAAGGATAAAAGTAAAGGTTGTTAAGAGTTGGAATTTTCCCTTTCTTCTTTTCCGATGTCACCGCGCCTTCTGAATTAATGTTAAAACCGATCTGGTTCGTTTTTCCCGCTAAATTCATAATCATGTATCGAAATGTCTTTTTAACATTTTTACATTTAGTGTTAATCAGTTTCAGATGTATACTTCTTGATAATGTAAAATACATTTGAAATATTAATTTAGAAGCCGGGAAGTGTAATTATAATACTTAGGGAGAGAAAAATAATAATGCTGTTTGCAGTGTGTTTAGAGCGGTAGAAAAGAAACGAATCATTCGGTATTTCATAATTAGCCAGCTTGCTCTCTCCAGAAGTATTTTAAAGACTTTTAAAAACAAAACACGCTCCATTGAATATCGGGAAGGGAAAATTTTAAAACACTAATAATGTAGACGTATTTTACACACCCTATTCTGTCGATGGTACTAAAGTGTGTGCACGCGCGTGTGTGTTATCTGTGTACCGTAATGATTATAAATAAAATTCTTTTCATTTTGAAATGATTCCGAATATTGTTTCAAACATTTAGAATTTCCTCCGACTATCGATTAACAAATGCCGCTCTTTTTACGATTCAGATAATTTCAGTGTCTACTAGTAATAGATCGAAAATGACAAAAGAAGTTACGAATTTTAATGATTTTCTCTTTATAAAGTACGTTACACAGCGATAATAATAATAATAATAATAATATTATTATTATTATTATTATTAATAATATTATTATTATTATTATTATTAATAATAATAATAATAATAATATTATTAATAATAATATTATTATTATTATTATTATTAATAATATTATTAATAATAATAATAATATTATTAATAATAATAATAATATTATTAATAATAATAATAATAATAATATTATTATTAATAATATTATTATTATTATTATTATTAATAATAATATTATTATTATTATTATTATTAATAATATTATTATTATTATTAATAATATTATTATTATTATTAATAATATTATTAATAATAATAATCTCTGTTCATTAAAAAAAGTTCGCTGAAATACTTTTGAAATTTTTTTTTTTGTCTTTTCTAGGTTCTATTTTAAAATTTAAAAACGATTTAATAGAGATAGCTGGGAATTGAGAGAGCATCCGAATAGTATAGGGTCACCCAAAAAGCTTCGACGATTTCAAACCTGTATAAATCTGGTTTAAAAAATCGAAAAAAAAAAAAAAAAATGCGCATGAAAATAAAGTTTAATTCTTCAATTTTTTTTTATAAAAAACTTACATCAGTCAAATGCTTTCCGTTTGCGGTCAACATGATGTTAATTTAAACACCCGATTATTGTATACATTTACCAACATCGATTTTGAAATTTGTGACATTTCGGCTCGAATTCCGGCCTTTCATTCGTCCAAATTGCGCGGTTTGGTAGTGTAGACCGTAGACTTTAAATATTCCCATAGGAAGAAGTCAGGCACCGTTAGGTCAAGGGAGCGATGTGGCCATACGAAAGCGGAGCCTTTAGAGATGATGTGTGTACCAAATGTTTGGTGAAACAATTCCATCGTTCGCGTTGCCGTGTGACAAGTAGCACCATCCTGCTGGAACCATGTTGAGCGTAGTTTACGTTTGGTGCGTAGAGAGGGCACTAAGAAGGTTTCAATTATGTTCACATACACAGCTTCGTGTTGATGTTACCGTTGAAGAAGAAAGGTCCGAGACTATACTCCACGTTGCAACACTACCGGCCCACGCTGTCACACGCGGATCGTGCATTGGTCTTTCATGAATAATGTGCGGATTATCACACCTGATGGAGCCCAATAATACTAGGCCTGTTAAATGGAAGTGCGCTTCATCGCTTCATTATCAGATTCTTCACATTGAATTCGTCGTTGTCGATTTTATTGAGCATCGACTGCAAGAACGCTCATTGCTGCTTCGGCCACTGCGATTACCGAGGCATACTAGGAATAAAATTGACGTTTTCTACCGCACATAGAGCGCGTTGTGGTCGCTCTACCTTCTAACCGAATGTTTCTATAAATTTTTGAAATCGTCGAAGCTTCTCGGGTGACCCTATATTTGAAAATCGCGGTTTGCTTCTTTCGCGATAGCTGACAATTAAACATGTCAAAATGGGAATTTACTTTCATCACAAATCGCGATATTTACAGAGGAACGTTGGCCTGCTTGGAGTCTCCATTGTAGTATAAACTTAAATTAAAAAGCACAAACCACGCAGCAGTCTAAAAATTCTTCCGATTAATATTTGCATTTATTTGATATGTATAGAGAGACTTTATAAACAATTCAAGAAAACTTTGAACTCATTTTCGGCAAAAAAAAAAAAAAAATCAACTCGAATTAATTTGCCCCGAGACCACGACGACAACTTTTTTCATGAGGGAGAAAAAGTAATAGTAAAAAAAAAAAAAAAGGACAGAAACCAAATGAATCGATCGGTATTACAGCGGGGAGAAAAATAATCTATTTCCCCATTTGTCTTTTTTTTTCAGCAAAAACATTTCAGTCAACCGCAAATGCTCTATACTCCGGAAGGACCGACAGGAATTTATTCGACCGGAAACTCGGGGGACCGTTCTTCGTCCAGTGCTCGGAAAACCCACCACCGTGTTAGTATAAAGGCGACACTCTCGTCAACTTGGCCAGAATTAGGCCGGAAAATTTAGTCAAACTTGAACATTTATTGAAGCAATCAAGAGGAAAACCAAGCAAGTCAAAGTGAAAATAAATTACTACGAATAAACTCCGCTCTGATTAAAGTTCGATGTTCTCTAACTGGCAGGCTTACACGCTGGACACACCGATGTTTTCTAAAACCTACAAACCCGTGCACTCTTTGTGTGGTCGTTGAAAATGACCCCTCACCGGGCCGGGCCCGGGTGGAGGGGGCAGAAACTGATTGGTACATTTGGCCGATCTCCGGAAGTAAGTCTACCTTTGCAGCGGCCCCAGAATTTCAGTACACGAGGAAACTAAAAACGACCAAAAAATTGAGTAGAAGGAAAAAAAGGGTTAAATTTAAACGAAAGCGTGTAAAGAAGGGAAAAGTACAATTATGTTCCCTTTTAATGTTGGTCCTTAATAGAGGCGCTGTTATTTAAAAATGAAAACCGAAACATCAGACGAAGAACTAGAGGAACGGAATTAGTTCTTCGGCCCATGTACAATAAAAAAAAAAAAAAAAAAAAAACCTTTTCCGCTTACGAGTGTCTTCTTTAATAGTTAAAAATTATCTTTTGAGGATACTCGATGTTTATTTGCCGGCAGATAAAGGCGCACCGCGCACCTACATCTATATCTATATAGGCTGTTGGGTGCACGACGCATAGAGTGAGCGGTAAAGACAGAAGTGGGTCAGAATTGTGGAGCCGTTGGAATTTCAGATTTACCATAAGGCCATGTGCACCGCGTTATTTAATGTCCGTGTATGTTGACGTCGATAGCAGCCGAGTCAGCTCGCTGTGCACCTATACAAGTATGCAACCATTATTGTGTAGTATAATAATTCTAAGGTTTTTTCGCAAACTCGTTTTAATTCCCTTTTGAATTCGTTGTGCTCTTCCGTAGCACCGTTCAAAAGGATTTTCTCCCTGCGACCCTCGCATTCCCGCTGATTTGTGCTCCCTTCCCCGACCAGCGTGGCTCACGCATTTTTATTAATTCGCGGATACACTCTAACCGCCGACTTCATCTTTCTCGGTCTTGCGCTACTTCCTTTAGCGGGCGCGCGTCTGTCTTCGTCGCTTTTGTGTGCTGCATTCTCGATAAGCCGGTGGCGGAAAGATATCGACGAAATTCAGTTTGTGCAGTTCTCGGCGAAAAGTTTAATATTGCGTTTTAGATTGTCTGTCGGCTGCTTCTTCCTCTTTTTTTTTTTTTTTTTCTCTTCTTAGCGGCAGTTTTTAATACGGTACTCCCCCCCCCCGGGAGTGGGTACGTTTACCCACTTTACCGCAACGTTGCGCGTGTCTGGCTATATGCTTTTTGTACGACCGACGCGGCAATTGCGAATTCTTCCGCAGGACAAGAATATATATCGATTATTAAATTTTTTGACCCCACCTCACCCCCGACGACCACCCGGTAAACTGACGATAATTAAGGAAGCAGGGAAAGAGACCTCCTTCTGCAATCTTGATAGAAGCCGACTAAATTAAAAGAATTTTTGGAATTTTCATTTAGAAAAAAGGATTATTATGTGATAAATAAATTTATTTCAATAACAAACTGAAATAAGTAGAAAATGATTTGGGACTTTTTAACGAATTAAAATAAATAATTCAATTTACGGAAGCGTTTTAACAACACGACGACGGAGTACAATAAAATATAGAACTAGGACACATATCTATTTATTGGAGTGTAGTACTGTTAGCTGATAATAATTTCCCCTTAAACTGTTGAGGTTTTTACTTTAATTTACATATTATTTCATGCTTATTTTTGTTTTTGTTATTAAAAAATTTATTTTATATTTATAAATCATAATAAACAGGTTGTCCATAGCATTATATTATTAATAGTTCGGGGTTAAAGGTTATAAATGTGTGTCGGCATTCGTGGTAGACGAAGAAAATACCACCGTAAATAATACCTCGTCAAAAGTAGCATATATATATATATATATAGATATATATATAATACAACGAAAGGGATTCTCGAATAAGCGGAAGTTATAAATATGTTCGTTATTTATGTTTGTTCGCGCAACGCTTTTGCTCATGTAGAGGACCGATCACCGGCTTTAATGATCTGCTTTGTTCGTTCAAAAATATGTGCTGGCACTGCGGTGGGGTGGTACCATAATGAATATCGATGAATATACATATTATATATGTAGTAGAATATCTCGGGGAACATTTAATCGGGAATTACGGAAATTATTCATTTTCCTAGAGGAATTCCGTAATTAGAACTATTTACGCGGAAATACCTTTCATGACGGTAATTTTTTGAAGGGGACTTTAAAGATGAAATGAAATGATGTAATTTTTATATTTTTGGTAATTTTTTGGGGGAAACTGTACGAGAACACTTTTCACGTTTGTCGCTTCTAATCACGATCGTGTTAAATATCGTATATTAAAAACAATACCGCGTCTTTTGATTGTAAACGTGTGTTCAATTTTACCATTATAAAAATTATTGCGCATGAACCTGAAAATTCATATATGTATAACGCCGGGAAATCGGAAAAATTTTCTAACGTTTTTGAATCGAATTTAGTAGTCTGTAATCTTGTTTTATCACGCTTATAAGACACATTTTATTCTGCGAGAAAAATGATATAATCAATTAAAAATGATTCTTCTATAGGAATTTAAAAAAAAAATCGTCACCTGGTTCGAGTTTTTACATGTCTGAATATGTGTGCGCATATGCGTGTATATGATACTTTATTTCGCCGATTGCAAAATAAACAATTAATTTCGAATGATTGTCGTGAATAGTACGAATTAACTCTATTCGAATAACAACCGAAGCCGTTCGAGAACATTCAAGAATAACATATGTTCGTTACTTTTCCCGAGAGAAATAATATACATATAAAATATATGTGTGTATATATAAAATATACATATATAATATTAATTACAACGTAATTCTTAGGCTATCCCCTCATTAGAAAAAATGTCCCAATTTTATGTAACGTTTGTTATATTTACAATAGGATTTTTGTTATTGTTATTAAAAAAGTGTCACAATTTTATGTAACGAAAAAATGTTTTAATTTTATGTAATGAAAGTTAAATGTTAGGATAGGATTTTTGTAGTTACGTTATCTTTTTTTTGTGTGTGTTGATGCCAGTAAGAATTACGTTGTAAATTTTGATCATTTTATACAAAGTATAGAAGAGAAAGAGACATAAATAAAAGCAAGAGGGGTCAAGGGGCGCAGCCCCTTGCGAGGCCAAAGTGGTCGAGGTTATATATATGTATATGTATATAAACGATTTTTACATGAAGTTTCTAGCAATAATATTTTCATTACGAGTATTGTACCATTAGCGGTGGTAAATCATTGAAAATCATGGGAGCGTGTGTGGTAGGTTATTTCCAGTAATTTCAACGTGCAATGAGCGCATTTTACATCTTAAATGAATTTCCAGCTGAATTAAAAAACACGTTTTACAGAAGTACAAAAAGCCATTTCTAATGACTCAGATTTCTCGCGCAGAAACCATACGATATTGTTCGTGTTGTTCACGTCTATCGCGCTCCGTTTTCCTATAAAGTTGCGAATGTTGTCAGTTTGCAACGTACAATTAAGTTGTTAGCAGTTTGCTCGCTTTTCGGCTAGTTATCAAGATTTTTTCCGGCTCCGAATTGGTACATTTATTTCGTTTTTTCGGCGTTATTTTATTAACGTTAGTTCTAAAAAATATGTTTACCAGGGATATATTATTTATATCGTATTTCTTTACTTTGTTGCCAATTAAAGATAAGTGCGCTGCTCTTCGTCGGGAGAAATAATAATAATAAAAAAAAAAAAATGAATTTACAAGTAAAAATATTATTATGCCATAGCGATGGCTCTTTCAAATTTTATTATTTTAAACAATTCTTCTCAGTAACTGAGAAAATAAAATTACCATACTGTAACTGAATACATATCTACACACATACATTTATTTGTGTGTAAACTCGGTCCTTCGTGCCTCGCAAAGGGCGTCACCTCTTGACCTCGCCTGGGGACATCCTCACACCTCCAGCTCTATCATTTCTATACTTCGTATAGAACGAGTAAAATTGACAACATCATTCTTTTCGATTTCGCGATAAAAAAATAAATAAATTTTTATTTCGGAATAAATGTAGAAATACTTATATTTCTACATCATTATCTTGTTCGACAGAATTTACAGTACTACAGTCATGATACGAATTTCGCTTCACGCTTTCCGCAGCTCCTTGACTATTCTTTTTTTTTTTTTTTTTTTTTTCATATTTACAGCAAATATTAAATTATAAATTTGCTAAGCAAACCAAAATATAATGACCCAGTGAGTTAAAACAGAATGTTTCATAAGAATTATTATATGATCATGTAAAAAGTGTAAATCTCATACATTAATCTATTTTGTCGGTACTTCGTATTCTTATATATACAGTATGCCACATTTTGGGACAAATTTTTGTGACATAAAAACTAATGAGGTTTGCACTAGGAATGACGTTTTCATTTTTATATATATATATATTAATTACAACGTAATTCTTAGGCTATCCCCTCATTAGAAAAAATGTCCCAATTTTATGTAACGTTTGTTATATTTACAATAGGATTTTTGTTATTGTTATTAAAAAAGTGTCACAATTTTATGTAACGAAATATGTAACGAAAAAATGTTTTAATTTTATATAATGAAAGTTAAATGTTAGGATAGGATTTTTGTGATTATGTTTTGTTTTTTTTTCTTCTGTTGATGGCCGTAAGAATTACGTTGTAAATTTTGATCATTTTATACAAAGTATAAAAGAGAAAGAGACAGAAATGAAAGCAAGGGGGATCAAGGGGCACAGTCTCTTGCGAGGCCAAAATGGCCGAGTTTTTTTATATATATATATACATATATATATATATATATATATATATATATATATATATATATATGTACACACATTATACACTATGTGTATATATAATTTTTTTTAAATTATTTTTGTCTTATCAAAATATTTGTAAATCCTATAGGAGGTCTCATGCCCATCCTTATTAATGTTATAGTAGTTTTTAATAATTAGAATTCTTCAGGTAAAAAATTTTCCGCTTTCATTCGCAATAATTGTTAAATCGAAACATTTATTTCCTATTAAATTACCGCATTCGCTATCGTAAAATGATGAAATAAGAACATTTTTTTTTATTTTTTTGAAGCCTTGAAGAAATTAATCTAATTAAGCAAATTCAAAAGACGGAATATATGATTTGTAACACCTGCGTGAGGAAAAGGAAACCTTTCACATTTACAAAGTTTTACAGAAAAGAAATATATATATATATATATATATATATATATTTGATGTGTATATATATATATAATTTTTTTTAAATTATCTATGTCTCTTTTCAGTTTTTAATGTGCTAAACAAGTTGCGTATATCGCTTTCTGTGAGTATACATACGGTGTTGTCGAATTAATTGCAATATTTTTGAGGCCTTAAAGCTTTTTCATTAGAATCATGAAAACAAATGGCAACTTGCTGTCAGTTGAAATTAATTTAATTTTTAACTGAAAAAGGTGTTAAACTTCTTCGATATCCAGTGCAGTATCGAAAATGAAAAAACAGCATACAAACAGAGCATTTACTACGGCTTCTATTCTTCTAATTAACGTTAAACGTGTTGCTTTCGTAAGTGTAGGCAGTTTAGTGCTATGTAGAAGACCCGCATCAGAAAATTGATAGGATATTCTGACGGAACGTTCAACGAATCAGCTAAATCCTTCGAGCATACTGAGCCAATACTGTGTGATTGCTAATCTTTCCTGCAGTTAAATTTGGTCTTTCTTTTAAAATGTACACGAGCCACTATAAATTCGACAGTAATTACTAACCGTTTAGGAGACGTTCATAAAAACAATTTTTTTTTACTTTCGATCGGTGATAACATTTTTATCATAAAGGCCGATGATATACTGCTCGAATTTCATTAAAGATCAAAATGTTCCCGCGCAACTTAAATAGTGACTAGGTCTGAACGTTTACGGCACCTCGTATTAAATAAACCAGCTTACGTACTACGGACACATGGAGGGACGGTAGTTCATTTGAGCAAAACATGGATTTAGTACTCTGTTAGAATGGCACATTTCCCTATTGTTCGTTAATAATGGAAAATCCGACAACTGATTCAACATAAATTTTTGAAACACTTTAATATAGAAAAGTATAATCGTTTTATCGAAAAGGAAGCCACGTTCAATTTTATGCTTAAAATAGTTAGGTGGCGAGAGCCGCGTCAAAAATAAATAAATAAATAAATGTATACATGTATGTTTGTGTTTCTGCAATACATGTACCTGGTCTCTTCCATGTTGTCTGTCTATAAATCTGATGCTTTTATTTCAAACACATGAAACAGTGATCCCATATTGGGCGCCAGTTATTGTCCTTAATAAAGCTTAAGCACCCCGGTGTAATTTCGAAGGAAAAGACTACCCCGTAAAGAGAATGCTGAGGATGTGACAACGTTCGAATTTAATGAAAAATCGGATAATGCGAATTTCGAGAAAAAATTTAATTGTCCGCAGATTAGAGGAAAACGAAATGGAGAATAAAAAGAATAATCCGCTAGTGCGCCACCATGACGTTTACGTTAAACTATTAAGGCCAGTTGTCCATAAATGTGTAATTTTTTTTTTTCTTCTAAAAATCGATTACCGTGCACGTTTAAGTAGAACACTGCCTCCATTGCAGCGAGAATACCGAATTAGTCGAAAGGTGAGGAGAATAATTCCTCGCCCGGATCGCTAATTCAGCAAGCTGTTTAAAACACGCATTTCGCTATTCTGTAATTCTTTATTCGAGTTTTAGGTGCGTATATTAAATGCATCTCACTATATCAGCACTTCTGCGATGCATAATGCCCATAAATTACCATATCTTCGTAATTATGCACCTTTTTCAGCAAAAGAATTTTTTTTGCAAACTGATTAACTCTCACGATGATAGTCCCCTTATTAACCATATCAGGAATTAGAGCAGCAATTTAAGTACCCAAAAAATATAAACATAGACGTATAAAACAATCTCTTGAAATCTTTGTAAACCAACTTTTTTTTTTTTTTTATTCTGTTTCTTATTTTTAATACCTGGATTCTCATTTTTAATAGGAATTTATTTTTAAACTAATTTTATTTATTCGTAGGTTTTTTTTTTTAAATTCTTTCCTACAACTCATGTGACGTTTGCTAACCAAAATCTGTATTCATTTATAACTACGTTACGTTGTGCGCTAAGACGATTCGTCGATACGCTAGTTCAGTTGTGCACAATATCCTAATTTTATGTAACGAAAAATGTCCCAATTTTATGTAACGTTTGTTATATTTTATAGAATTTTTGTAATTATATTATTATATTCATATGGACCGATTTAGAATTACGTTGTAAATTTTGATCATTTCATACAAAGTATAGAAGAGAAAGAAACAGAAATGTGAGCAAGAGGGTTTAAGGAGCAGAGCCCCTTGCGATGCCAAAATGACCGATTATATATATATATATATATATATATACATATATATAATTTTGCCCTTCGGGACTATCCCCTTGACATTCAGTCTTTTTTCTTCTAAAATTATTTTAGAAAAATTGTTTTCAATTGACTGTGTCATTTTTACTCGACTTTTATTTTTTTTTAAATCTTAGCAATTGTAAAACACAGCATTTAACCTTTGTTATCTTATGTAAAGTAACAGAACATAATTATGGGACAAAAAATTTAGTGCACCCTGGGCTAAGAATGACGTAGTCATTAATATATATTAATATGGGTTTTTTCTTATAAATAAAACGATTATACTAAACACTACATTACGTATTGAACTTGTAAAAAGGAAATGGCGCAATTTAACTTATTTTCGTTTCGCGTACTCGTGTTAATTCGTACGATTAAAAATGCTTTCATGAATACTCGTTAGCGGTGTTGATCGTTTTACACTGCTTATTTTGGCTATTTCATTTGTTACAGAAACGGAATGCCTGCCGATCTGTTAGATGATATCGAATTACGTAACGTCCAATTTCAAACTCCGTACGTACGGACGATAACCAGATCGGATTTCGACGGAGTTGAAGAAGTACTAGTGGAGACTGATAGAGGTACGGTAGTGGTTGCTGTCCAAGGTGATAGAAGAAAGCCAGCCATTTTAACTTACCATGACCTAGGATTAAATTGTAAGTGCCGCTTTATTGAAACCTTCCTTTAATTGACTGTTTACGCGTTAGTATGCGCGAACCGACTTCTTATTAAGAATCGGTAAAAAGAGAAAAAATAGTCATTGCGCCTTACAAAACGACGTTTGGGGAAAACTAAGCAAAACCGCCAATAAAATTTCTACTACAATTATCTACAGAAAAACAAAAATTGCTTGTTCTCTTTTTTTTTTTTACTAAAAATGAAAAACATGTATTTTTAATATTTTTAATATTTTTAATAGTCCTTACATTCTTACTGACCTTTTCTTTTTTACTAGTTATCTGTATCTAAATTTTAAATTCTCTGATTAATCCTTTTTTCTGATCCCGAATGGTTGCCCTTAAATAAAATAATTTACGTTCACCGGTATCATTGTAAGTTGTAACAAAGCACTGTGAATTTTAAGAAGCTATTTACATCATTCGTAAATAAAACTTATAAATTGCTTTAAATTTGAAGGTATTATTTTTTGCTATTAGTGTAACATTTTCACTACTCAGCTTTTCCTCTTTTTTTTTTTTTTTTTTTATGTTAAAATTATTAATTAACGTTAATATTAAAATATTTCATTTACTGTATACGATTAAGTATAGGTAAATAAACACTCCAAAAAAGCAGAAATATAATAAATTCGCAAAATTTATTACAAAAAATAAAAAGTGAAAATCTCGACATGTTTTGTAGTCGCTCCATGTGACTACGAAGCATGTCGATTTTTATTTTCTATTTTTTATGGATTTATTATTATTTTTCTATATTTGACGTTTATTTACTCGCCCTTAAAATTATTAGCATTATTCGTTAATTCTCCAGTTAAACCATGTAACTGTTATATTCCCCCGAACAGCATGAATAGTTTCCACGAACTGGAGTTCATATGGGGATCAAGCTATACAAACAAACATGGAGCGATCATTACTAAGCTACTTTTAAATACTGATTTATGCTTTATTCCTCAACCTACACACACGCATTTTAACGTTTCATACCATGTGTTCTCAACTATCGACTTAGCTTTCTCCTCCCCGGTCTTATATCCTAAATTACGAGTCGGTAGAACTGCCCGACTTGTATACCACTTCCCTATTATATAATTCATACCGCAAGTCCTATACGAAACGTCCCCAAAACAACAACTCCCCGCTTCTTATTCCACGAAGCAAATTGGGAAACGTTCCGCGATAAGGTCTCTGTCCCGCATCAACTCAAGACCTCTTACTTGAGGATATGTTTACTGCAGCGGAAACGGCAATCCCCAAATCTACTCCCTTGCCCTGCCCATGTCGTGTTCCCTGGTGGTGCAGTGAAGTTGTCGCAGCAATACGAAACTGTAGACGAACCCTCAGGAAATACAGATATTCAAAATTACTCAGTGACCTGATTGAATTCAAAAAGCTACGTGCTAAAGCGCGTTACATAATTAATATGAAGAAGCAAGAATCCTGGAACTCTTTCATCGATTTTATAGCCCAATTCACATCTAACCAAATGACGCGGACAAAAATTAAATCAATGATCCCTAGTCTATTCTACCCAGTTTACATCTAGAAAAGTTTTTTATGAACAACAAGAATTGTCCTTCTCCCAACAGTCCACGGATGCTTTCAACAGCAAATTTTCTATGGCTGAGTTAAACTTTCAACTCAAATTTCATACTCGCAACAGTGCACCTGGTCTCGACTCCGTTCATCCATACATGGTTAAATATTTGCCAGTAGAGGCTAAAGAGTTTCTCCTTAATATTTATAACCAAATACGGGTATCTGGCGATATTCCTCAATTTTGGAAAATGGCACACATTATTCCTATATTAAAACCGAACAAAGATCGATTCCGTCCTGAAAGCTATCGTCCAATTTCCCTTTTAAACGTCTTATCCAAAGTAATGGAAAAAATGGTAAACAGGCGCCTATGTCCTTTAATAAAACAATATCCTGTCTCCTATTCAAGCTGGAGGGCGTAAAGCGAAATCGATAGGCGATCACTTGATAACTTTGCAACGACAAATATTAATGAGCTTCCACCGCCATCAACATACATATGCTGCCTCTTTCGATTTAGAGAAAGCATTTGAATGACGTAATAGGTTTTTCGTTGTTTACTATCGATGCTAAAGTTAATTGAATGTTTGATTTTTAATCTTTCTAACAACTTATGTGCTCTTGCATAGTAAGAAATTTCGTTTATGGCGGCATGGATTATTGCTAAAGCTCAAAGCCGCTAGAATAAATAGCAAGATGGGAAAATATATCGCTAGCTTTTTAAGCAACCGAACGATCCGGGTTAAGATCGGTACTTCATTATCAGCACCCATTCCAATTGAGAATGGCTTGCCACAAGGCTCCGCTCTGAGTGAAACCTTATTCATAATATACGTCAATGACGTAGCCGATTGTATCTCGCCGTCTATAACCGCCCGGCTGTTTATCGATGATCCTAACATCTTCTTATCCTCAAATTTTCCTCTTATCGCTTAAAAAATACTCCTGAAAACCATCGATGAAATACAGAGTTGGTCTAGAAACAACGGTCTAGCCATATCGGCGAGTAAATCCGTATATGTTGATTTTTGTAGGGGGCGCCATTCCTCTCCCAATGTGTCCCTAAATCTAAACAACCTTCCTCTTTCCCAGAAAGCCACTGTCAAATTTCTCGGATTAATCTTTGCTTCTAGGCTTACGTGAAAGCCTCATATTGCCAACTTAAAACATAACTGCACCAATTCTATCCCCATATTGAATTATCTGGCTAGCCCTGGATGTAATATTAATCCTAAATTCCTCTTTAACATCTATAGATCGCTGATCTTATCGAAAATCCATTACGGGTGCCAGGTGTACTCCTCAGCCAGCAAATCTGTATTGAAATCTCTTAATCCTATACATCATTCCGCATTGAGAACCATTTATGTCTGTATTCTTCCTGCACCATTTAGACTGTAATAACCTTTTTCAATCTTCGAAGTTGTCTTCACTTGTTCGGCTAGTGAATATTTTGAAGTCTGTGTAGCGCCGGGTAAGTTTAATAATGCGTTATTAGGTTGATTATGACACAAGTATAAATTTAAGTAACAATAAATGAACGTATCAATTATTTTAAAAAAAAAAAAATTCTGATACGATCCTAGTTCTCCGATAATTTTTTATTATGCAATCTGTGCGGCTTCACCTAATTATCCAATTAATCGTTTCTTTGCCGCGAGCATTTGAACGGGGTCGTCTTATCAGTTTTTAGCTGCAACATACTTTGTTTAAAATATCAGCAATGACCTTTTCTAACTCTACGAGTACCTTTGTTTTATCGTTTTTGTTAAAGGTTGCATTTTTGTGATCAACGCTCGAAAGACTTGGTCAGTCCTTATAGTGATAATTTTTTTTATAATTCTAATAATTTTTGATTCTTCCGTCCGTTACAATGTACTCAAGAAATATGTCCGTATTAGTTATTTTATGGTCTATACTCTTACATCCTCGTCAATATACCTAATGTATGTTCGTAAGGTTTTATTGTTTCATTTTTCCTGTGTAGTGTTGTAGAATTACAGAATTGTAAAATTCTTAATACTTTTTATATTAAAATTACTTGTAATCGTGACACGTGTAACATTTAGGAAAGTACACCTTGCTCTCGTAATAAAACATCCAAATTCGCAAATCTATGACTCGATCTGTAATCCGGGTAAGGTCTTTAGTGGTCGTTTAATAATTTTTATAGACTTAGGTAGAAGGTAATTTTTTTTACCAAGAACGGTCCTTAATAAAGACGGGCTTTCAAAGAGGTTACGCCGTATATTCAATGGAAAAGACGTAATTCATCGAACGAAAATAATTACCTAGTTCCAAAATGGAATATAACTCTAACGAAATGTGCTAAATCGTACATTATCCGCGTTTCCGATGATGTACAACATAAAGCATCTAAGTTACTAGCGTTTATAATATTCTTCATTAGAGTGTTCTTTTGTTTACAGATATATCAAATTTCCAAGCTTTTTTTAATTATAATCAGATGCGATTGCTGTTAGATAACTTTTCAGTATATCATGTAAATGCGCCGGGTCAAGAAGAAGGTGCAGCAACACTGCCAGATAAGTGAGTATACTTCATATATATATATATATATATATATGTATGCATGTATATGAGTACGTGTATGTGTGCGAGATAAAAAGGAAACATTTATAAAGGGTTAATCCGCATTGGGGTTAAATTTATTTTGACAAACTTACCAATTTAAAACATTTAAATCAGTTCTATCCTTTTATGTTTGATAGAGCTTCAAACAATTCTATATTTTTGCAATTCTTATTACAGTATTTTGTATATTAGGGTTTTTACCACTTTAATGAAATTGAATAACATTTACAAAATTTATAAAAAGTAATCAATTAGCGTCATCAGCAGTAGTGGAAACTAAATAACACCTTTTAATGGATAAAATACCCCGTGGTAAAACTTTTAATATAACATGCTTATTTAGAACTATATAAAACATAAAAAATTAACCCATCTTTAGTTCCATAATGTTTGTTAGCAGATTTAACCGTTTAATTTTTACTCAATTATTGTTAATATACATATCGTTGCAAGGGCGTCGCCAGCCGATGAGCCGGGGGGGCAAGATGATAGAAGGAGAATATGAGTTATAGGAAAAATAAAATTTATAAGTTGTAAAGGCTTAATATTTTGATTAAACAAGAATAAAATCTTAATTAAAACGTAATTTTCGTGGGTTTCTGGCAAATTGTCCATGATTACGCGTCTATGAATACTCATCATGGCTAGTTGATTAAAAAGTTCCAAGGCTCCAGGTGGAGCAGCTGCCCCCTGCCCCTGCCCCCCGCTGCCGAGCCCATGTATCGTTGTTTTCTTCATTGTTTACTTTTATCTTGTAGTTCCTCTGCTTTTTATCAACCAGTATTCCCAATGCTTTAAAATTTAAATTAATTTTCGAATATACCTGTAATAGTATTAATTCTTATTGCTTTTCGTATTTTTACTTTTAATCATAAAAAATAATCTGTTATTTCCGCAGTTATATTTATCCATCAATGGACGAATTAGCCGGTCAGTTAAATTATGTGTTATCTTATTTCGGCTTAGACAGCGTCATTGGTTTAGGTGTCGGAGCAGGTGGTAATATTTTAGCTCGATTTGCTCTGGCGCACCCAGAAAGGGTAAGTTTTTTATGTATATAAAAATGTAATTTGTGATTTGAAATTTATTAAATACATCTGAATTTAAAAAATTTTTGTGTATGTGTATATATATATATATATATATATATATATATACAAGCGGCGTTCAAAAAGTAAGTATCCATATTTTTTATTTTTGAAACTAATAAAGCTAGAAAAAACGGAAACCGGCATTGAATTCAGCATACTTTTGTTTACTATTCCACATGTTCATCTTTTAAATTTATTCATTTTTGTGATGTCGAGAAATTAACTTATCCTCGTAGAAACTTGTCGCAAAATTTTGTAACCAGGTAAGAACGAAATTTTTCAATTCCTTGTCAATCTGGAATTTTTTTGCATGGTACCTCGTGACACGCTCAGAAATTGGTCAACAAGATCGGGTTTGGCGGCGATCGGATCGTAGAGTTTTTTCGATTTTTCGCGCCAGTTCGTCTGAGATTACGGATGATGGTCTTCCGTTGCTCGTCCTCTACATTCGTTCTACCTCCTCGGAATTCATTTACGAACATGTTGAATACTCATCACAGGGGGCCATAAACTTCCACTATTTGTCGATTGAAATTGGTGCAATTTTTTTACTGTTTAAAAGACGAAAATAACTGAGCGCACCTCGTAGTCGGCAGCAACTTTCAGAATTTCACTCACGATTAATTCACGTAATCCGAAAACGAAAAAAGGCATACAGTATTGCGATCTAGACTCTAGGTTTAAACTTGAATGTTGTAGCTGCAAAATGAGAAAGTTTATTCTAACCGGTTTTCTACAGAGGTGGGCAACTTACTTTTTGAATGATCTACGTAGTATGTTAACGAATGGTGTTACCACTTAAAAGGGTCTTTAACTGTGGCACATTTTGGAGGGAAAAGATCGCATCCTGTAAATGTAGTGTGTCAAATTTTTATTTGTAAATGTTGAAATTTTTGGGTTTAGATTTCGTATAAGAGAATAAATCAGCGAAAAACAACCCACGACAATTATCATAAAATACGTCCAAACAATGTTACAACGTTGGTTTTTGAATAAAAGAAAAGAGAATATAATTGGCACTATTTTTTAGGATGATCTCTGTTTATTTGTACACAAAGTTTGAAATGTTCAAATCCTGAGTGCACCGCATTTCGACACATTTCGTTTGGAGTATTTTAAATTACTTCACGAATTCTTACTTTTAAATGTTCTGAACTGTGAATAGGTTCTAAACAAATTCGAGCTTTAACGTAGCTCTACCGCGCCAAGAGGCGTGTGTTGCCAAATCGGGGCTACATGACATCATCGGACTAGCGCGACTTAAAACATGAATAATATAATGTGACGTAGCTCCATCTTCCCGAAAATAAGAGATGTTTACAGTTTGGAACATTTAAAAATAGGAATTCATGCAGTAATTCAAAATATTCAGATTATAATATTCGGAACTACGGTTCATTTAGCGTTTAAAGCTTCGAAATTTGTAACAGAAATCAAACGAAAAATTATGTTTTTCTATTCAAAAATCGATTTTGTAATGTTGCGTTGAATAAATTTCATAATTATCTCGGATTTGTTCTTTTTTAGTTTAGTTTTGTATCGCGACTTTTTTTTCTCTTTTTTTTTTTTAAGTAAATTTCGTACCCACATTTTTCGTTGTTTTTGCCGTTTTTTCCTTTTGAATCAAAAAAAAAAAAAAAAAGACAATCTAAAGATTTCGATATTTTTAAATAGAGAAAGGTTTAAGCAAGGTCGTAGGATGTGATCCCTCTTCTCCAGAGTGCGCCAAACTTAAAACCCTCTCTAAGTAATAACACTTGCTAGCATACCGCATATATATATATATATATATATATATATATATATATATATATATATATATATATATAAATCAATTTCTTTCTAAATATAAATCTGTGTATCTTCGATTACTGAAATACTGTTCCAAGAATCACTCCCAAACTTTATTGTATCGTAGGTCGAGAAAATATTGTCACAAGAACTTCCAATGAGTATTATATGTATTTTTTTATTTTATTTAAAACTTTAATTTTTTGTGTTTTGACTAAATTAATATTAGAAATTTCACATTGAAACAAGTTTATTCTTTCATTATGGTTGAATTCTATTGCGTGCAAAATTACATACATTATGATATTAAATTTCCTCATTCTATTTTTATGATCTGAAAATGAACCAGAGATTATATAATTATTTTGCAATTAATTGATAAAAATAAATAAACGAGA
Organism: Icerya purchasi; assembly: GCA_039619475.1. Taxonomy (NCBI): domain Eukaryota; kingdom Metazoa; phylum Arthropoda; class Insecta; order Hemiptera; family Monophlebidae; genus Icerya; species Icerya purchasi. The sequence goes on from CM077115.1 coordinate 570,667,912, forward strand.
TACGTAGTTCGCAAGATTTTAATTATAATATAAATAAATAAAATATAAAATCATCGGCTAGATTTGAATTAAAAATCTAAATTCGCGATGTAGAATTTAGAAAGATTTCGTAAATTCTATGACTTGAATGCGGATTTATTATCCAGAACTAGTCGGTGTTTTTATACAATTTATTTTCACGTATTTATAATTCAAAATTCTGCGAATGGTGTATTTTGTTTATTTGTTTCTTATTATGGAATTTATAATTTTTTTTTTTATGATTAAAGCTCATTAGAGAGCTGATGTTTACCGCTAGTTTTCTATTTATCGTTACAACGCCCAAGTTTTTCTGCAGTTTTTGTTTTTATTTTCAGGTTGAAGCTCTTTGTTTAATAAACGTAGTTTCAACTCAAGCTGGTTGGATCGAATGGGGTTATCAAAAAATTAACTCTAGATACTTAAAAACGAGAGGCATGACCCAAGGTGTTCTTGATTATTTGATGTGGCATCATTTTGGTCGAGTAAGTGTTATCAGTTTTAAATACTTGTACAATTATATTACTCGGTTATTTTCGAATTCTTTATATTGAAAATTTTTCCAGTGATATTTTTCGCTATTATTGTGTTTTCTGAAAAGTTCCCCCTTATTTCAGTTCTCCTCTACTCGCATAGGTGGTAAAGTCGAATTCGTAGGTACAGCACACGTGTTAAACCATATTCAACAAATTTATTATTGCAACCGTCAAGTAGTCTTCTAGTAGCCGTAAAAAGTATGTTCATGTAAGTAATTGCCCGAATGAAAAGGTCGAAGAAAACGAAAACATGTGCATAAAAGAACACGTTATGGGAAAAATATAGCCAAGCTTACAACATCATTATCTTTAGACGCGCAAGGGCGTTGTAAACTTGAAATTTTGGAAAAGAATTCTTTTCCCCCCGAACATGTGATGTATTGATGGAAAGATTGTTATTTAGCGGGTACGAAACTTCATTTCCTCAATGAAAATTTCAAAGTTGGCGAAAAGTTCTAAAAAGCGCGAATAATGGCGTGTACCCCCTTTGCGGCGCGACTATTATATGTTGCTTAAAAATTTTGAACAAGGTTAGAAATACGTGAATTCCGATATACTGTTCTAATTTGAAGCATCCGAGTTCGCAACTGCAAGATTAGGATCTCGGAGCGCCGAAAGCTCGAAATTTTGGAAAAAAGTACTTTTTGACGTGTGATATAGCGATGTATTTGATAGGAACTTGAAAGTTTTTTTTAACTATTCATCAACATACTTACATTTTGATGCATAAGTATAAAGCACGAGTTGATAAGATTCTATGTTGTTTTTTTTTTCTTTTTTGTATAAGCGAAAATCAAAATAAAACGGCAGTCTGGAGCTTAAATAATTCGATATAAGATTATTAAATACAAATAAACTATATTCATATACATTATTGCGAAGATATTTTTTTTTTTTTTTAAACTCAACTACTACTAAGCGTGTTCTGGTAAGAAGACGATAATTCGAAGTATGCCTAATAACAATCAAATGGGATAGATAAATGTTAGAAGGTAAGCATGAATGCAAGGTGGATGTAAATAAACAGAGGCGGAAAAAGGTGTAATAACCGGCTGTTGCAAATAAAACAGAGATCTGTTTTATACCATCGCTCGATATTCCTTTGAAATAACGACTTCGGTATGAAGTATGAATAAACAGCCTTTTGGGACGTATATTTAAAAGTTCCGCTAGTAAGAAATAGATGAAAGTAATTCATACTACTAAGCGGTCAAGTTCTTTATTTTTTTCTTTATTTAATATGTAGTTAGCCATATTTCAAATGCTATAAACTAATAGCTCGCCATCATTTAAAACGTAACATAAATGAACTGAATTTGGTTCTAATACAAGTTCGATATTTTATCTTTCTTTTTCATTCGTATTTTCAGCATTATTTCTATTTGATAATATATTTTTTGTAGTTTCTTTTATTACCTACGGTTTTACTTATATGTAGTGATTACGTTCAATTTTCTTGTTAAAAAAAAAGTCTCAAACTCATCATATTACAATATCAAGTATAATATTGTTTCTATTATAATGTGTATGTAATAAACTAATCAGATTTCGAGGTTGTGAAATCATTAACGAAGCTTTCTAAGTTTTAAAAAAACTTATAAAAGAGTAATCATCATCATCATCATCATCATCTTCAGTCATTTTCAATCCACTGCTGCATGTAGCTCTCTCGAAGTTCCTTCCATTTTTTCCTATCTTTGCTCGTCCAGTCCTTTTGAAACTTATTTATGTCGCCCACCCAACAACGTGTTAACGGTTTGCCTCTTTTACGTGTTCCGTTTGGCACCCACATTGTCATTCGCAAGGAGTTCTGGATGTCTTACGAGATAACCATTTCCATCTTGATTCTTTTATCGTTTCTACTACATCTTTTATTCTTGTAGTTTCCCTGATCCATTTATTTTCTTCTTTTTTATCCTTTAGAGTTATGCTAATCATTTTTCTTTCAATCCTCCTCTGCGCCGCTCTTAGTCTTTTTTCCATTGCTGCTGTAGTGTCCCATGTTTCGTATCCATAAGTCATCACCGGCAGTACACATTGATTAAATGTTTTCCTTTTAAGACTTATAGGAATATTTTTATTTTGTAAGATGTTCTTTAATTTACTACATGCCCTCTAGCATATCCGTTTGTATTCTTCTTGTTATTTCCTCTTGTAATCTGTTGTCACCTTGTATAATATGTCCTAAAAAATTAAATGAGGGCACTTGCTGCACTGTCATCTGGTCTATCGTAATATTACTATTTTGTGAGAACTCATTCTGTAGTAAGACAGTTTTCGCTAAGTCGATTTTCAGACCTATTTCCTTGCTTCTTATATTGAGTTCTTGTGCCATTCCTCTTTTAGTTCATCTATATCTTTGCTAAGAAGCACTATGTCATTCGCATATCTGAGGTAGCTGAGATATGTTTGTCAAATTTTTAACCCCTTACTATTCCAGTTTAATTTCTCATATATAAAAGAGCAATAGAGTCACAAAAATTTTTAAACACGTAAAAATAAACATTCACGGGAATGCTGGGTGAAAAATACATACGATATTACAAATTTAAAATTAAATATTTTTGTTTTGAATTTAATATTAAGTAAATGTAAATTATAGTTGTCTTTAACTTATACGAAAACCTCAGCATATGAAACACAATGTTTGACTGACCTTGTTATAATTAATATGGATATATTTTTATATAAACTTGATCTGTTATTGAAATCACCAGTTAATATAATTTTCTGATTACGTATATTCTTGGTTTGGTATCGATAACAAGCTATGACAATAATTTCTTCTGTTTTGAACCATATATATATATATATATATATATATATATATATATATATATATATATATATATATATATATATATGCATACATATACATATAGACACCCACCCACGCGCGCGTGTGTGTGTGTGCGTGTATTTAATCACAAATTACGGAGTAAAGTTACTGCATTTGTTATTTAATATATATTTCTCTTATAACTGCATTTATTTTTATTTAATTTGGAATTAATTAATTATTGAAATTTTCATTTCTTCTTCTTCGTGGCAAATTATGGTTATATAAACACACCGTAATTCACTCATTAACAATTAAAAATTTCATTTTACTTATTATGTATATAAAAATTGTTTCTTCAAAATTTTATCAATAATAATCGATTACAGACGCAGACAGGGAGCAGCCCATTTTCTTAATTAAAAAATAATTTATATGTTTTCATTTTATTGGCGCTACAGTTTACGTATAAAATTTAAGTGCATCTGTTAAATAGAGTCAATGCGTCTTTCGGAAAATACATCATCACTACCGATTAACTGATTAATTGCGTCTTATTTTAGTCTGTAAAACTGGTAGGTACAAGTTAAACGTGATGCTATCGTTTTATATCATTTTGATTTTTTCCTTTCGAAGGACCAACAAAAAATTAATTCACTGCAAAATGCCTTTTTCTGTCTAGGGCACTGAAGAACGTAACTACGATCTAGTCCAAGTTTATCGAAGTTACTTCGAAAAGTGCGTTAATCCGGTAAATTTAGCTTTGTTCATTGAAAGTTACATTAACCGTACTGATCTGAATATAAACCGCGAAATGGAGCCGATAAGACGAAAGAACAGTTTGACATTATCCATGCCGGTTATTAACATAACCGGAGCGTATTCACCTCACGTAGACGATACTGTCACGTTAAACGGCAGATTAGATCCGTCAAACTCCTCCTGGATGAAAGTAAGTCTTTTATATGTAATTTCATCGTCGTTACCTTACTCGCAGCGTAATATGATAGCACTTTGTACGGCTGTCGAGTAAAATGATGTTTTGGCAAATTTTTAATGCGTACGAATGGTCAGGCTTTGAAACTAGTTGTCATGCTGTCGGATCAGATTGTGCTGGAAACGGGTTTGACATTTTGAAAATACGAGTTAAGAAATAAGTAAACGTAAAAAACGGAGAAGAGTGAAATTGAAGCGAAAAGGTGTATTGTATGGTTCAAATCAGCGTTTATGTCACCAAAACAGACGGGCTTACAGAGGCATCGCGCATGCGGTTTCCGAAAGACAACCGTGAAATATGTTGTTGATGCCCCTCGAGACAACCTAATTGGTTGCGAAACAGTCTCTGTCGGATCTTCCTTATAACTTGCACCGACACATTCTAGTGCCGGAATGATCACGCGAGAGACATTGGGCTAATAAACTCTCCGGCAACCTGATGGTATCAATTGAATGTAAAGATCTCCCGTTGAGAGCACACTTAAGTGTGGTAGGTAAAACATAAAGTTCAAAGTTTTGTTTTAATATAGACAGTGACGCGTGCTTTTCAAACACTCAGGAAATAATAGCGCTTCGATACAGGATGTAAAGGAAAAATTCTTCAATTTTCCAAAATAGAAAAAGAAACACGATTTCAGTTTTTTTAACGAAAATGCGTGTGAACCTGCCATTTTACCATGATTTTGCGAAAATAAAGAATACATGTATATATATATATATGTTAATTGCGGTATAATTTTTATTGGATAAAAATGTCCGTAACCATTACTTTCATTTGATCGACGAATTTATACTTTTTTCTATGTTTTTTCTCTGTACAATAAATTTATTTATTATTTACATTATTTCCTTAATGGTTAATTAGTATGTCCCGTCTAATTAAGTTTTGGTGACACAATACTCTTTCATGATTATGTCGCAGATTTTTCCATTTGTTCGTTTACTGAATTTTATAACACGTAGTGACTCTTGTTCATGATGTTACGTTAATTATCATCATCGTTATTTGTGAAGAAATTTTTTTCGCGACTGCGTCAAATAATGTTGTCTACCATAAAAGAGGTTTTAGTTTTAATAGAGAGTATCAAATGCTTTTTCGAACCAAAATTACAAACATTTAATATTATACATTGTAATTACGAGTTATTAATGATTGATCTAGTGCTGTACTAAGCACAATTGGTGTTCCACACGGTCACGAGTTATTAATGGGAAATTAGTTTTTATGTTTCTCCTCTCATACATACATACTATTTATACTTATATACATATATTTATGCTTCCTTTGTGTGCTTATGACATCTGCATTAGTTACAATGATCGCGTAAATAAAGAATTATTATTTCTCGGATTTGCTTGTTGCTTTGAGAGGAAATGTTAAAGCAATTATTATGTCATATCGAACACGATTAATGAAATATTTAAATACAGATGAATTTAGTAAATAAAATAATAAAGGCAAGAAAAGTGAAGCCCGTTTGAAAAGATGAGAACGAGTACGCGAAAAGACAGGGTCATTCGATTCATCATTCTTACGGCGTTGAAATGGGGTTATTATACGTTCAGTACATCACGTGGCATTCATTTCTCGTCAGTAAATTTATGTTTTTTTTTTTCTTTTTAAAATTTGCGCTGGAATAAAAAAAAAAGAAAAAAGATGATTGTTGATTTTTTAGCGTTCGATTTTTTGGCAAAATTCTCAAATTGAAAAAAGAGCCCCTCACAATCGATGTTATCTTAGTTTTGCTATACTGCTTTGAAATTGGTTACAACGATAGTGAGTTTAGACATTTCGAAGTCGTACTTTTTGATTGTACTCTGTCATTTTAGTTATAGCGATGGGTCTAGGTCAAACATATTGTTATAAACGACATAGATTTTCTTTAAACCTTGATTTTCTTCTTCTTTTTTTTTAAGGCAGCGTTAAAATATTAAAAACACAACTTGGAATTTCATGAGGTTAAGCGTTAAATTTCACAAATTAAAAACCATTAATTAATCACATCGAGAATAAAAAGGTTCTACTTTTATTCGTGTTCTAGTCAATAACGATTATCATCGTAAGGGTATACACGAAAAAACAAAGTGCTTAACATTGATGCAGAAGCTTTTAATAATTTCTCCTTGCGCTTTGAATTTGTTAACGTGCTTGTAAGGTTGCTAAGTATGCGCGATTCTGCGAACAAATTCCTTGCCGTCAAAATTTCGATAATTCAAAAGAGTTTTACGTGTAATAATCGTTTCAACTTATTGTAGAAAAATTTTGATGTCTATAAATGGATAAATTTTCGCTAAAAAAAGTATCGTATTATAAATAGACGGATAGAAAAATTCAAATGCCCTATTGAAAGTGTTAGCTATTAATTTTTCTTGAAACTGTATTGTGTGAAAAAAAAAAAGAAATTCTTAAACCCGCTGCCGAATAATCTAGACTCCTCTCCGCCCATTATTAATGTACGTGTATTTTCTACTCTGCAATTGTTGTCGAATTTTTCCCAAGATAAGCGATAAATAAGAGCGATAAGCGGGTATGGGAAAAACGGTTGCGGTGGGTTTCCATGGTTACTCGCAATAATGTATTCGAAACGAAAACAAATTTAGACGAATTCGAAAAATTACTTTTTTAGTTTTGCATTTTTTTGTACACCGTTGTAATATTTTATACATTGCAACGCATTTAACGCAAAATTATTTCCGCTTGTTAATTAAATCACAGCGTTAGTAATTAAAATAGCGTTTAGCCGTAGACCTAATACGTAAAATCAAAAAAATAATTCACATACTACATTTGCAAACGTATAATGAAAAATGAAAAACCCCCCCACGCTGTTGAAGTATATTGTCAATAATAATTGGATTCACAGTCGAAATTACATAATGAAAACTGCCGAAATAAATTTTTGCAAATCTCAAAAATTTCGTATATCCGAAAATTTAAAATCGTTTTCTACTGAGAGAGAGACCCGTGCAATAGATATATGTAACCTACACGTACACGGATGTAATAGAAGATTGATATAAAATTTACCGAAGAATGAGGACAAGAAAATTTCACGCACCACCCCCCGGCTCATCACGTTTATTCTATTCATGACAGATTGGATGCGGCATAATTTTAATGATTATTTTATTACAATTGAAGAACGGATTTTTCAAAAAAGAAAGTCTGTTTTCAGTTTTTTACTATTTTTAAAATTGTACGAAATTTCAAACAATTGTATACGTTTTTGTATAACTTCTCAAAAGCAATCCAATTATACTATAATGAAGAAAAAAAAAAAAAACAGAAAACTTGTTTTTAAAAATATTTATAAATAAATAAAATGCATTGATATTTTTCAAAATGAAACTTGCGATTATCTTTAAAATACGGAAATAAACAAAAAAAAAAGAAGAAAAAAAAGTTGTTTCGTATATTGTAAATATTTAGTTCTTACAAGTTTATTTTTTATTGTCAATTTTTATCTTTGATTTATATTAAGCTTTTTGATTGTTGTTTGTCTTTTTTTTTTTCTTTAGCAAACAATACAAGTACTATGTTGCGCGCTTTTTAACGATTTATTTATGTTAATCTTCTCCAGACATTTTCTTTTAAAAAATTATTTCATTTTCCCCACTCTAATTGTACACTATTACTGCAGCGTGTACGTTGTTATCAGTAATATTTAACTTAAAACTCACGTGATATTACGCGTTTAAGCGTTTTAAAATTGAAAATTATTTAAAGGTATTTTGCGTTTTTTTTTTTAATATAAAATCAATAATGATTCGTATTTGAAAATCATCTTCCTGCACCGACACGAATGACGCCGCGCAGGTGTATTATTAAATTTAAACAATTACTACTCCGATTGATTATTTATGCTTGCGTTTGTTGCTGTAGCGTATTTTCGTTATTGTCAACTTGCAATTATTACAAAGTGGTTTTGATGAAATTTACAGATCGATAGAAGACCGTGTGCGTATATGAATTGTGTAAAATATTAGAATGCATTTTATTTTTGATCAACAAGGCGAGAAATTTAATTTTTACAAGTCGTATAGAACGGATGTTACGGATATAGTCGTTTACATTAAAAAAAATACACAATAAATTCCAGATTATGTTTATATTTACCTTGTGCAAAAATGAAACCTACCTTTAAAATACGGGAATAAACAAAAAAAAAAAAAAAAAAAGTTGTTTCGTATATTGTAAATATTTAGTTCTTACAAGTTTATTTTTTATTGTCAATTTACTCTAAAATTAAGTATATTAAACAAAAATTGCTAAAATACGATAAAGTAATGTAAAAAAAATAATTTTTAAGTAAAATTTAAATGCTTTTGTATTTACATAATCCAATTACCTCAGTTGTGTTTTGTGTGGCGCGGTGGCGAAAGTGATGATAATTACTACAACATCGACAACGGCCGCATGCGTAATAGGTTGTTCAAATCCTCCATAAGCGTTAGTGTTTTTTTTTTTTTTGCAAATTTTCATTATTAATCTTATTATTTAATTACTTTAATTCTTTATACACAAGTATATAAATATATTAAACATTTTTAATTTTTCGTTAATTATTTACATTTCTATAAAAGATGAATATTCATTAATAATGAAAATAGGAATACAAATATTTCTTGGTATTTCGTGTTTCTTGTAAATTAATATAATGACTGTTAAAATTGATCTTAAATTTATCTTTTTCTTTTGATATATATATATATATATATATATATATATATATATGTGTGTATGTTAAGAACTACGTCGCTCTTACGCCGAGGTACAGCCCTTACGTTGTATAAGATAATAAAAGTTGAACGCTGTGTTGTACAGTTGTTAAAATTTTAAAAAATAAAAGAATGACGTAGTTAATTGAAAATGATTTTTCTAAAAGAATTTTAGAAGAAAAAAGATTGTGGGTTAAGAGGGCTTGCTCCTTTGTAAAGTTCGAAGGCAAAGTATAAACACACACACACACATATATGCATATATATATATATATGTTTGTGTGTGCATGCGTGTATATAAATAAATAAATATACACATGAACATTTTTTTGTGTGTTTTTTCGGGCACGTCGGCTAAGGACGTTTACCCAATCCAAAGGTATGACAGCATTAATGATTATATAGGAAACATACTAGAAACGGAGCATATAATGAAACTAACAAAGGAATAACCGAGAGGGAGAGGGAAAAGAAAGCATTAAGCGTTATAAGGCGTATGATAAGACGCAAAAGACCGGAATAGAGTATCACGCGTTCCGAAGAAATGGAAGGACATTCAAGTAAAATTGTGATTCGCATCACGAATAATATTAGAGTAATAAGAGTTAATAATAAAAAGATGTAAAATGAAAAATAAATTCACTGATGCTTGCGTGTAGAATTTGAACTTACTATGTGCGTTATTAATGTAGCAGTAATTATTAGTGATGGATAAATTGGTTATTTTTTCGAATATGAATCGTAGGTTCAGGAACTGCAATCCGGATACGTATCTGTCGGGTCTGTATGAATCCGTTTATATGTACAGTACATCTAACATTGACACCCGTTTGCACGGACTGTTGACTCAGGTTACTCTTATCTGTGTTGAACCAGATTACGTCATGTCAGCTGCTTAAATAAGTCCGAGAAGCTGCATCGATTACTGATGTGGTGGCGAATTACTTTTGTTGTTGGTCAGTGTGTTTAGTTCCGTTTGCTGGAAATCAATTAATCAAATAATTTTTTATCGCTAATGCTTAGGGGAAAAGTATGTTTTTGTCTCTTTTCTTTTTTTTTTTCTTTTATTTTTTTAAATATTCGATGAAAGAACTTAAATCCGCCTCATCTTCTTGGCTAAACAAAAATGAAAGAAAATAAATAAAATGCATTTTAAAATCCGAAAACTTAATCCTCCGCTGTCCGATTAAGCCAAGTCGGCTACATATATTATAATACAAGTATTTTTAATAAGTAACCAAAATAATAACTACCATTGCAAAAACAATTAATTTAATTGTTTCAAAAAATATATATGCTAAATTTAAAAAAAAAAAAAAACTTTTTTATCCAAATTTTACCATCGGGAAAAAATATTCAGAAAAGATAGAAAAAATTACGTACAATTTAATACTCCGTTCAGGATTAATATTTTGGCTTCTACAGTGGAACCGTGCGAAACTGGATCTTGTCATCGCTAGATCAGAGTTACCGGTATGTATTTGCAATTACATCATCAAATCGCCGCGGAATACGGATACGCAAATACGTACCTTCCTGGACTTGCTCATCACTAGTAATTACCGTCACTTTTGTCACTACACTACACGAAACACTAATGGTCGAGTGTAATTGTGTTTTTATAATATATAAATATAATAAATTACGTATTTAAATTTTTATTAGATTTAAAATTAATTTTTTTTCACATTAATTTATTGTTTTTTAGTAATATTTATGTTTAATATATTTCATTTTAGAATAATCGATCTTCCGAACCATTTGCACAGTGTAAATATAATCTGGAATTTATTACGTATTATTGTCTAAACGGCTGTCCATAACAAATTCACATTTTTCGCATAAATCAAAACAGTACACTCTAACATTTTACACGGTTCGTATCACATGATCTTCTATCGATATGCAAAATTCCATCAAAATCGGTAACCTTCAACGTCGTCACATTCCCTTGTAAGATAGAGGCAGCGTTACGGTTTCTGTCGAAAATATTATTTTATTACGAATACAACTTGAAAATACTACCAGGGAAAACACGCGAAGCAAGTACTATCTCTACGAGACTCAATAAATTGTTCCTCTATCATCATCACACCGGAATGTGAGACTAATTATTATTATACATACTAACCTCCCAAATTTTAACCTTATTATCATAATATGGTAATTATTACATGTGGAGGTTGTTGTTACATCTTTTCGCTGGCTGTTCTGGAAAATGTTCCGAATGTTAAACGCAGGGTGGCCATACAACCGGGAATAAGCTGGGAATTTTGTATACCAGGAAAAACAACCGGGAATTCGTTATAAAACCGGGGGAAAAAGTAAAAATAGCCAAACGATAAAAAGAAAAAAAAATCGATTGAAGCGAAAAAATAAATGCATTTTTTAATGCACTTTACTCAATAATAAATAACGAAGAGTTCTTTTTTATTTGTATGAAATATGCTGCGGCAGCGGTCAAACATTGTCAGCAGTAACGAGAAACATTCCGTTCTTAATACAAAATTTGACTAATTTTTTTTCGATTGAAATACCTTTTCTGTAACAACATACGAGTATCATAATATTTATATTTACTGCCAGTACATTGCTGTTAAAATTTTAGCAAAACGCATAAAATATATTTTTATTGTTCATTCTAGTTTTTATCGGGAGGGTTGAACCCTTCCAGTAAAACTTCCGGAGGAGATTAAGCTAAACCCCTTAAATTCCGCACATACGATTACAAATATCAAACGTCATATAAATTTCATAAATCAGAACTATTTTTAAACGGCGAAGCGGTAAAATTTCATTATTAATTTCGGTAATAATAAAGTAAGTATATATTGCTTAAGTTAGTTAGTGGTCTGTATAACGGTAAAGTATTTAAAATATGAGTAAAACAACGTCGAAAAATTTAAAAACTTAATTTGCAATTTTTCGTTTTTATCGATATTTTATTTGCCCGCGGTTCAACTTGTTGTGTTGTTAATATGCAAGCGAAAGAACGTTCGTGTAAGTCTTGTATACGGAAATCGGGGGGATTGTAATATTTTTATTGAATTATTTCAAAATAATTATGTTATTCGTAAAAAATTGAAATTTTTCTTTTTTTCTTTTTTTTTTTTTGTATTTATAGATTTCTGATTGTGGTATGGTTTTAGAAGAGCAGCCCCATAAAGTTTGCGAAGCATTTCGTCTGTTTTTACAGGGTCTTGGATATGGTAAGTATCAAAGTATACGCTAATCAAACAGTGTTTCTTCGCCACTATATAAGCAGAAAAATTAGATGATAAAAAACATGAAGATAATGTCGCCATTTTGAAAATAAATTTTATTACGGATACTAAATAGAACCGGGCCCGTAATAAGAGTTCAGAACTACTTTGAACAATGTATTGTGATAAATATTTAGCTTTACACGATGTTTGTAATATTCTTTTTCGTACGTGTGGCACAATAATTTCGCTTTTAAATTTACAGTGTGTGATATTGTCGGTTTTACTATTAAAATTACGTACACTTTAAATTCACATCAACCGAAATAACAGCTCGCGCACCATAAACAGCATGAAATAATGGAAAATGGAAAATGTCTTATTAAGTATTTTTACACTCGTTTCTGCTATTTTTATTGTTTTTAACCTTTTTTCTTTCTCTTTTTTCGAAGTAATTTCACCCACTTCCTAATTAATACTTTTTCGTTCATTTTGTGTTATATATACATACATATATGGTGTAAAAAAATGCGACGCATCAGTTATTTATAATTATTCTGATAAAGGATACATTAAAATTACTCGCTTGAACTTGAATTTTTCTCGATTATCACAAAAGATAAACTTTTACTAAATTATATACTTTACCTAAAGTTAAACGAATCGATGATAGTTGAAATTTTATTTCAGATCAAAAGTGTTTTCTTTAGAAAAATCTTTTTTGACTATTTCAAGTTTTTACAGTAGTACCGCGTTAATTTCAGATAGGGTAGGTTACACATATAAAATCAACGGAGTTATTTAATGTTAATAATCTCATTTATGTAGGCAGTATCATTAAGCACAGTAAATATACGGAAAATTATAGTAATTCAAAAATACAAGCTTCTTATATTATCTGCACCACAACGTACACCAAGTATGATTTTGTATAGAAGGATGTATATATATATACATGTTTTTTAATCGAAGCGCTACATGTTACATGTTTCTTTTTTATGGAATCACTAAAGATTGCTGTAAAGAATGCTGTTCCGTTTTGTACACACACACACACACGATATATATATATATATATATTCAGTGGCGGATCCACGTGGAGGGATAGGGAACATCCCCCCTAAAGAACCAAAGCCTCTATGAAAAAATTTGTTATAACGGAGAAATTTAATTTATGTTATAAAAGATTTGTATGAATTTTACATACGGATTAATTATAACTAATATTTAATACTATTTTCTGGGAAAACTATAAATGTTCCTTTTTTATTCTATTTTAAATGTCGTCGATCTTTTACCGTTTTTATTTATTTTTAATTTTTATTTTGTAATTTTAATTAAAAATAGTTCAATGAGAAATATATATGTATTTAAACTTGCTAACAAACAAAGGGAATTCGAATCGGATTACTAACAAAAATCAAAAAGAAGTAAAGTCTAATAAAAATACTATCTTTCTTACTATTTCTAAACTACCATTTTAGGTAGAATTTTATAATTTCGTTCTATTTTTCACTCCTAAATATAAGACAAAAGTTAAATTAAAAATTGTAATAATTATGTATTTTTAAAACATTTTTAAATTTCTATAAAGGTCGCTATTTGATTTTCTTTTTGAAACAAGGGGTATTTCTCAAATCTACTGCCTACCGTAGAAGATTTTACGTAATTATATAATCCCCACCAAATGTCCTTATAAGTTCTCCCCCCCATGTCGTTTAGGATCCGCCCCTAATATATATATATATATAAATAAAAAAAAAACATACGCATACGTACATATATATATATGTATTATATTCATCATAAACTGAAAATGCAATATCACGCACTTTTAACGTAAATAAGTTTTATATAATACTAAAAAATTTAAGACCCCCCTAGTAAAAGAATAAGAGGTTTCTCTCATTTGTGTGTGTTGTTTACATTAATTTATTAGAAAAAAAATTTAGTAATTCGCCGCAGAGTCTTTATCAAAAAATATATGATATGAATTTATTCAGTTCTTTTATTGTTTTAATATTATTACTATTATAATTACGATTACTTATTTGAACACTGATTAATTTTTATTCATTACTATTATCTACTCTAAATACTAGCTAAAATTTCATAATTAAAAAAAAAAACAAAAAACAAAACAAATGAACTTATGTAATGAACTTCGAAATGTAATAAATTCAGATGCTTTGTCAAATTTATTTTCCGTGCGATTTACACGCGTTATTAAAAATGTACATATATAAAGTTAAGGGCGAAAAAGGTTAAGAAATAATAGTTAAAAATGAACGAAATGTGAGATGTGTTTTATTTTCTTTGTTTTTTCCATGTGTCGAACGTGCGTTAAAAAAGCGGTCCGCGTTGGACGTCCCAAGTTTATAACATCGTCTTCGCTCGAAGGTAAAATTACCTGTAGTTAGAATGTGTCCTGGCAAAGATGTGTACGCTGCTTCTACGCTAAAGATAAACAAGCCAAAATCTTAAAACTACACCATATTTCACACACTGATGTGCCTACTACGTCGATTCGCTTACCAGCTCATTCAAAGTCACTCTCGCTACCGCAATGTAAGTCGTTTTGTCCGCTTATCGCTTTTCTCAACCCAGACTGCCATCCTAGCTCCCGAAATCCGCATTTATCACCTCTCATTGTACGTCTCGATTATGTCTACTGTTCTTCCTATTTTGCTCTTTTCCTTTTTTCCATATATATATATATATATATACTATGTATATAACATATATGTACACACATATTAATAAACTTGTTATGTATTACGTAAATTGCCTACATGTGTATATGTATATATCATGTGTCATTTATCATATTAGTAAACGTGTATATTACATCGCTACTGATGAACTCATATCATTATGCGAGCATCACATATAATTTTCAGTGGAAATGTGCGGCATTTTTGTATGCTCTCTGTGCGTGCGATTACCTTGAAAAGTTTTACAGCACACGTACTTAATTAAGGTACACATACGTATATATATATATATATATATATATATATATATATATATATATATATATATATATATATATATATCATCATCTAGCTCACTCGAAATTCCGAGTATGAGTTATCTTCTAATTTGGAGGAGAATTAGAGGATAGGTAGACGCGTATATATGCACGCGAGTATACGAAACACAGAACCCCGTCAATTTTACAACAGCCGATCACAAAATGGGAAATCCGTTTTATACATAATGTTGAGAATTATACGTATTCGTGGAATCCTGCAATATTAAAATTCAGTTAACACACTAATATTAAATTTAAACTCGATGCATTAAGATGTCAAATCTGGTTAACGGATTGTTATTATTTTAAATTTGTCTCATGTTTCGGTGTCACGTAAAAACTTTTGTCTCACATGTTATTTATTGTCGCGCGAATGTTCTCAGCATTATTTTAGACCATTACTTATTTTCAAAATATTATATATAAAAAAGTCACTTTTATCACAGAAAATATATTTAAAATATTAAAAATTAAAAATTAAAAATTTCCGGCATGCTTCGTACTCCATAATCAAATGCCATGATTATGGAGTACGAAACATGTCGGCAATTTTTAATTTTTAATATTTTTAATATATAATTTTCTGTGATAAAGGTGACTTTTTTATATATAATATTTTTAAAACAATAACAGAAAATGGACACTTATAATTTAAATATAAAGAAGTACATTACTTATTTTTAATTCTAGCTGCATGCAGTGTTTACATCACTTATAAACATAACGAAAACACAGTATTTATTTCGATGCGGTATTATTAAATCTTGGTACGATGATCTCAAATATGACGAGCCATTTTCTATTAAAAAGTTAATGTATGGAAAATCAAAAAAAAAAAAAAAAAAAACAGAAACAGAATAAAAACATCGGAAATATAAATAAGTGAAAAACATTGAAGGGATTGAAAACAACTACAGCCGAAGAGTACAAGTTTATAATTATACTTAAACTCTTTTTTAGTATTACTACGACAAAATAAATTTATTATTTCGACGATTGCTTGGAATAATCCTTACCTGTTAAAGTTTATATTTTATACTTTTTTCTTTATTAATAGTCACGAACGAGTATTATTTATATTTATAAATAAAAATGCTATAGCATAACCGTTTTAGTTTCCCCAAGTAAGTGCTCCTTCTGAATACCACTCATGCTGAACAGCTGAAACCGGAATAGCCTTTATATTCCAAAACTTCATTTTCACGTTAATTCTCCGGTTTTTCAGTCTTTCAAATGCTTCCCGTTAGAGAATTTACAAATTTCTTAATTCCTTTTTGCTTACTTCTAATTAAAAACTATTATAAGTCAACGATAAAAGATATGTTCTACTTTAAAAAGAACATCGTACCTCAATGATGATTGAAATTTTTAAAATCCGTTTAATACATCGACGACAGTATTACAAATGTCAAAAAAATAATAATAATTTACTAAACTTAACTCTACGCCTGTCTAGTCTAAAATGGAACTTAGTAAAAGAATAACACGGTCCTGTAGAAGAAACTGACCAGTATTATCTTCATATCCATTAGTCTCTTTAGGATATTTTTAACCTTAACTTTCACAGCCATGAGGACTCGCTTTATTCCACTTAAACATACGTCTGTGCAATAAAACCTCTCATTAAGAAATTGCCGAACCCTTTTTGCAGAGAAAGGATGTCTCTGAATAAGGGTCGCAAAATTTACGGTAATTTTCATAAACAATAATAGATACTGACCGTTACTATAATGTTACAAAACAATTCTGTTTACAGTCCTCTAATCGTATTTGATTTTTATTTTTTTTGTACAATTTTTAATTTTTTCACCTAAAATAAGAAACATTTTTTTTTCGAATAAATTATTCACATTTTATTTTCTATTGACTCCGTTAAATTATTTAATATATAATTCTATTACTCCAGATTTTTACACGTTATTAAGTATATTCACCTTCAGTAAACATGTTGTTGTTTTGTAAATTATTGTTCGAGTTTTACTGCTTTCAAACAATTTAGCGGTAATATTTTTTTCGGACATTTCTCTCTCCACTCCTTAATAACTTTAGCGCAGTTTCCTAAACGTAATAGACTTATCAGTCATTTTATTCGGCATTTTAAATTACTGTCTGCCTTCGCTGTTTGAAATTAACTAGTTTACGAACCCCAAAATAAAACAAACCAGATTTCCGATTCCAGATAATTCGTCACTTCTATATACTTTTTAAGAAAATGATAGATAAAGGAAAAACGTTTAAGTGACTGTAGTAGGAAACATTGTAATTTCTCGAATGTTAGATGATGTTTTAATTTTACCGGCAAAAAAGAATATATATATTTTAATTACGTTATTCTTAGCCCGACCCTCCACTACTTTTTCTGCGACAAAAATTTATCCTAAAATGTGACATTAAATAAAGATTCTTTTTTTGTACAGTTGGAAAGAAGGACGGTGTCAATTTTCACCCTATACGAAGTACAGAAGTTATAGAGCTGGGGGTCCGGGAGTGTCTCCTTGCGAGGCACGAAAGGCTGAGTTATATCTATCTATCTATCTATTTATTAATTATAACGTAATTCTTAGGCTACCCCCCCGTTCGAAAAAATGTCCCAATTTTATGTAACGATAAATGTCCCAAAAAAATGTCCCAATTTTATGTAACGTTTGTTATATTTTGTAGGATTTTTGTTATTGTTATTTAAAAAATGTCACAATTTTATGTAATGAAATATGTAACGAAAAAATGTCTTAATTTTATATAACGGAAGGTAAATGTTAGAATAGGGTTTTTATGGTTATGTTATTTTTTGTGTGTGTTGATGCCAGTAAGAATTACGTTGTAAATTTTGATCATTTTATATAAAGTATAGAAGAGAAAGAGACAGAAATGAAAGCAAGAGGGGTCAAGGGGCACAGCCCCTTGCGAGGCCAAAATGGTCGAGTTTATATATATATATATATATATATATACAATAAAACTCCGATTATCCGTGTTAATTGAGGATTCATCAAGCATGGATACGGGAAAACACGGTTAACCCGCTGCCGTCCGTTCCGCGAGTTTTTGTGTATCTCAAGCCTTGCCAGACACGTAATATGTGGGTGGTCGGGAGGCTCTTCACTCCATTTCATATTATGAAATAATAGCTGACCATTTACGATTGCAATTGTATAATTTTCTGTATTGTTTTGTTTTGCTTTATAATAAATACGTATATAATAGTATACTGTATATGAAATGATAGCTGTGATATAAAACCCCTTTTAGCGAGAAGCAAATTGGATTATTTAGACTAATTTAATTAAGTAAATACCGTATAATATACAGAAGATTTATAAAATTCTCAAAGTTTTTATTCATTTTAAATATACTGTATCATCAATGCAAAGACGATGAAATAAGGACACAACAGGTAGAGTAGAAACAAAAATGAAATGAACATAAGGTACAGAAAAAAAAAGTGTTATAAGAAGGAATAGAATAACTTAAACTAGAAATTAATTTTTATTAAAAAAGTCAATCAGTTTCTTCTGTCTGTCGGGAATCTCTTCCTGTTTTATCTTCGGCTGGAAATTTGGTAATTGCAGAATCTTTTTTGCGGGGGGCACGCGAGTTTAAAGAGATGCATGGTTAATCCGCCAACCGGTTAAAACACACACGGATAATCGTGGTTTTACTGTATATACAATTCGGAAAAAACGATCACAATACACACGATATGTACATATTATTAGGCGAAAAAGAACTGGATAGTATTTTAATTGAAGTTTAAAATGAATAAACTGATCTTAAATGCCGATCTTTGATGTTACAGTTGAAAATGATCTTTTAATAGAACATTAATATAATACTTTAACCTTTCGAAAATTGTATTGGTTCCGGGGGATGGGGGAACTAGAAGTGATTTTTTAAAGAGGTTTCACTATATATATATATATATATATATATATATATATATATATGAGGAAATGCGCGTGTGTTTACACGCGAAAATAATAAACTAAGCAAGTGTTAATACTAGGAAAAATAACAAAAAAGCTTAAAAAGCAAGTTGCATTGAACAAAGATAAATTCGCAGTAATACGTTGCTATTCACTGAAATATACTATCGTTTTCAATTTAATTCTTTTTCACAAAAAAATATCAATATTCAATGCGAAATTTGTTGTTGTTATGAAATCATGTGACAGCAGAACTGACAAACTGAGCGTCACACATCGTGACGCCATTTTTGCCAAATTCTTTTAATGTTTCGACTTCTTCGATGAATTTTTCTAAAATTTTCTTTCATACAAACCTTGTCCCGACAATTACGAACACAACAAAAAACAAAAAGACAGACAAAATTAATTTTCAAAACTATACACATAAATGCAGAATTCTTTAAAATATATATTATCTTGTTCTGGAACATTACGAAATTTATTAATTACTAATTTAAGAGTATGAAAATAACTTAAATTTTAAACAGTTGTAATAAAGGTATGTTTCGGTACTTCGTTTCGATAACTTTATTTCGAAAAATATTCTTTATACAAAAAAGTAGGGAAATAATAATGTAACGAACTCCCAGATTTTCTGTTTTTACCCAAAACTAATAAACTTATGCAATAGATAGAATTATCAAAAACTAAAATAAAACTAATTTTTAAAAAGAAATTTTGAATTCGCTGTTCATGCGTGAATTTCACCTTTTTGGAAACACGAATATAGCCTAATATGTAGATTATACGAATATATGTATATGCATTTTATTTCCCTTCAAAAATAATAATAATAATAAAAAAACCATTATAAAATTAAAAATATATAATAAAAAAATTGTTTCAGTATTGTTTTAACGAACTAACATTGTTGACGAATTTTGTTCGATACGTGCATCTTATTCGTCACTTGTCCAATACCATTATTTACATTCAAAACAAAGGAAAAAATACATTAAAATCATCAATCCAGTTTCACTAGCTTCCTCCTATGCCTTATGCTAATGTGTAACCAATTCCGTAGATACGTATGAAATATTAAAATTTAAACTCGTCCGAATCCTTTGGCTTTTCGTAAAATTCATCAAAGGGAGAAAAAACAGGTGAATTTCAATAAAGACTAGAAACCAAGGCTAAAATTACCTTCGAAAGGAAGAACCTTTTTGCCCCGGAGTATATCTTCTATCTTATAAGTTTTCTATCCGCCTTTTAAATAAAAAGCGATGATCAATTTTAATGGGAAATAACTACAAACTTTTTTGCAGCACAAATCCGTAAAGTTATTAAAAATATTCGGGAATATCTTTCGACATTTTGCACATACTCTGTACATTATTAGTACTCGGTGATTTATTAAGCTGCGTGATTCTGATAGTCAGATCAGCCTGAAATCGAATTAAGTACCAGTCTGGGAAGAAGGTACAGAGGACCATTGGGTTCAATTATTGCCTCTCTTACACATTAGATTCGATGGTGAACCTTAAACATATATTCTATTCGTGGCCAGCATAAAAGTTACGCAAAAGGAAAGATATGTAATTGTGAGGGGAAATGCAATTTTATGTATCGTAGATGATCGATTGGTAGGCGTAATAGTAATTCATACCATACATATGCTAATTCATTTCATTCGTTATTCATCGTAATTGAATCATTTTGAATTTGTCGTTTTCTGTTATCGCGTTTGTGTTTGTGTGTGTGTATATGGTTTTAAAAACAGTCGACAAATTTTTTATCATCATCGGTGTTATATTGATAAAGCTTTAGTATGAGATACATTTGTTAAAATGCTTTTTTTAATGCAGCTTCCGTTGGTTCAGCTTAATTTTGAGAGTGGTCAATTTAAACTCGATTAAACAAAATAGTGTTTTTTGTATACTACATTAGTATTATTAGCATCGTTATTAATTATTAGCGATAGTGTCGAATAATAAATACGTATTATGCGATGAAAATTCATCCGGTGGAAGGTTTTTTTGGTGCATTATGTTGCGTTTTGACCCGTCGAATTTCGTTCCCTTCAATGTCGAGTTTAAATTTAGTTAATGAAGCATTATTAACCGCGAGACAATGGTTGTTGAGAAAACGTTTAAAAATAGGTAGGTACGCTTGTTATTTATCATACGTGTGAGAATAAACATTTTTGTAACATGAACCGTAAGGTAAAGCGGTTAACGAATTCAATATTATTGTACTTGTATTACCAGCAAATAGGGCGGAAAGATAACTCTGGATAATGTAAAGGTAAAGTCGGTCTTAGAAGAATATCAAAAAAAAAAAAACAAAAACAAAAAACGAACCAAAACCAAAATACAGGGTTCAGTAACAAATATATCAGGGTGACTACCCAACCGGAAAAACTTTGGGGGATTTTTTTTGTAAAATCGGGGAAAAAAGTAAAAGCAGTCCAAAAGTGAATACATTTTTTAATGTACTTTACTCAATAATAAATAACGAAGAGTTCTTTTTTATTTGTATGAAATATGCTGCGGCAGCGGTCAGACATTGTCAGTAGTAACAAAAAACATTCCAATTCTTAATACAAAATTTGACTCTAATTTTTTTTCGATTGAAATACCTTTTCTGTAACCCATATGTCTATTTTCACGATGAGTAATATTTAAATTTAATGCCGGTACATTTTAGTTAAAATTTTAACAAGACGCATAAAATATTTTTTTATTGTGCATTTCAGTTTTTAACTAGAGGGTTGATCTGTCCCAGTAAAACTTTTGGAGAGCTAAACAACCCCTTGAAGTCAGCGTGTATGATTACGCGTGTAAATATTAGACGTCAAATAAATTTTATAAGTCAGAACTATTTAAACGAGCTATTTAAATCAACCTGTTATAAACTTTATTATTAACTTTTGTAATAATAAAATAAAGTAAACAAATATTGCTCGAGTTAGTTAGCGGTCATTGTAACGGTAGTAAAATATTTAAAACGCGAATATAGAGCAACGTCGAAAAATTAAAAAACTTAATTTGCAATTTTTTTGCTTCTACCGAGGATTTTTTATTTACCTTCGTTTCGGTTTCTTGGACTTGTCTATCGAAGTGAAACTTTTTATGAGACGCTACGAGTTTTTGTGATAAAGAGTAAACTCGTTGAGCTAACAAAATCAGTTAATTGTTAAAGTCTACTTGTGTCCTCTTCTAATGCCCGTTCACTGGAACATAGAGCGAGAGCGGCAGGGGGAAAAAATTCAACGAAATGTTTACTCTAGTATAGGTAAAAAAAATATTAGTTTTATAACAGAGAAGATATGAATTCTAGATAAAAAAATAAATAAATATATATATATGTATATATATATAAAAATAAAATTTTATGCGCTTATCTAGAGCAGTGTTTTTCAAATTGTGGGTCGCGAACGAAATATAAGGGGGTCGCCGATTACAAATAAACTGAGAAAAAAAAACACGAATAATAAAATTAAATGATTTATTAAAAACTAAAAACAACACAAAATCAAGTATGAAATGTTTTTAGTTACTTATCATTAATTAATTATTAGTGAGATGGGTGTGCCTGTTTTTCTTTTACTAATTTATTAAAACGTGGTTGTATTTTTGATATGCAAACGATTAAGTCCTTTTCTAATTCCATTCTATTTCTATATTTATTTTTTAAATGTACCACAGTGATGAGGAGTATCGGATGGAAATAAAAAATAGGATGTACGAAAGATGGAATGCGAATTATAAAGAAAGTAGTATACAGAAAGGGAAAAAATATTATATGATTAATAGGGGCAACTTTCGACGAACATGGTTCTCTGACTGTGATTTAGAGAGAGATTATATTACGTGTATAAGTAGATTAAGAGTGGGACACTATCGGACTCCGAATAAACTTTTTCAATGGGGTATATTGAATGATGAGGCCTGCGAAAACTGCGGAGAAATCGGAAGTTTGGAGCATCTAGTATGGCAGTGCGTAGAATACGAAGAGGAAAGAAGGAGCCTCATTAGGTGTCTATTGACCAGTCGGTATACATTGTCACTGACAGTGTTAGAAATTGTAGAACAGCCATATTCGTATGAATGTAAGCGTCTGTATAAATATATAAAAGATACGAAAATGGAAATATAACTGGAAACGAGGATTAATGGCCAAAAGGCGCGAGCTGGGCCATAAAAAAAAAAAAAAAAAAAAAAAATGACGTTAATTCACACACGTAGGATGTCGCAAATGGTACTATTAACCTCAGAGCAAGTTCTGGGTATTTTTCTTTTCGTCTCATACGGAATTCGTCAATCTTCTGTGAATTAAATTTCATTTTAAGCATCTCGTCAGACGCAGGATCTATGAGTTTTTCTTTCATCGTTGTAGTAAGTTTAGCTAGTTTTAACGGCTTTTCCATAAAAAGATTAAGGGGATCCATCTTTGTCCATCATCATTTTCAAATTTGGTTTCTGGAAAGTAATTTAATAGTTGGTCTTTCAAATTTTGCAATCCTACAATCGCATTAAAAATTTCAACGTCAATTTTCACTCATTGATCACTTTAGATCTCTTCAATAATTTGCTCAACACAAGGAAATGACTCAAACACATTTTTCTTCATGGAAGTTATCCATAAACGAATTTTTTAAACGAACACGCTGATTTTATCCTTTGCTTTTAGAATTATGTGTGCTATAATCGTGTTTATGAACTCACTAAACACACAGAGACACAAGGGCGGATGTGTCGTGATGTTTTTCTCCCTTGTTGCGATGTTATTGACTTTGTTGTTATTCTAAACAACATTTCTGATCATTTCTGAATCTGTTTTTGGAATTTTTATTAATACTGGCACGTTTTTGAAACTGAAAACTATCTTCTCTGATGCAATTATTTTTGTGTTTGTAAATCTCCATTGGTTCTCTGATAAGTGTCGTTTGGAGGTTTTACTTTCTAGAACATTTGCATTTTCCTAATCGATTAATTTTTTGCAATTTTCTACATTTAAGATCCAGTTTGTTGTGGGTATGCTGGTGAACAGTGATATCGCATGAAAACTCACCCATTGTCAGTTGTTCAATT
Organism: Icerya purchasi; assembly: GCA_039619475.1. Classification (NCBI taxonomy): domain Eukaryota; kingdom Metazoa; phylum Arthropoda; class Insecta; order Hemiptera; family Monophlebidae; genus Icerya; species Icerya purchasi. Next base: position 570,692,195 of record CM077115.1, read on the forward strand.
GCAGTAGTGATACGAGTTCTTGACAAAAGATGGGCAGTACCGCCTACAAATGGTGCGAGTTTTTTGGCTAACCATTTGGACAGCTCGTAGGTAGACAAGTCAGTACTGGCAAAGAAGGGAATACCTCCTGTATTTTTTGACAGGCCATAAAAGTTCGATATTTTTGGATCACTTTGTAGCAACGATTTCTTTGTTAAATCCGTTTTTTCGGTTCATATTAACAAAAATAATAACCGGGTAACCGAAAGACAAAATATAATAATTAATTATACAAGGTTCAAAATGAAAAACTTACTCAATTACATAACCAAGTTAATTCGGTAAGTTTCTCATTTTAAACCCTGTATTATTAATTATTATATTTTTTCTTTCGGTTACCCGGTTATTATTAACGATTTATTTGTTTGAACATCCGAATCATAATTCTTTGACTTTCTTGTATTTTAAAGTTGGCTCAGTTTTTTGTGTTATCGGCAAGACATATAACGGCCATCTATGACCAATAAGACACTTGACAAAGGTAAAACATATTTAGCTCTTACATAAAATAATTGTTGTAAAATGTTCGTGATGAGGGGGCCGCAAGATAATTCTTTGACTTTCTTGTATTTTAAAGTTGGCTCAGTTTTTTGTGTTATCGGCAAGACATATAACGGCCATCTATGACCAATAAGACACTTGACAAAGGTAAAACATATTTAGCTCTTACATAAAATAATTGTTGTAAAATGTTCGTGATGAGGGGGCCGCAAGATAATTCTTTGACTTTCTTGTATTTTAAAGTTGGCTCAGTTTTTTGTGTTATCGGCAAGACATATAACGGCCATCTATGACCAATAAGACACTTGACAAAGGTAAAACATATTTAGCTCTTACATAAAATAATTGTTGTAAAATGTTCGTGATGAGGGGGCCGCAAGATTTATTCCAGTCATGGGGGGATTGTGGCATGAAAAAATTTGAAAAACACTGATCTAGAGAATAGATGATATCCGGTTAATTAAAAGTAGGTCTTTTCTTAAATAGTCGCCTTACATTTCATAAACATATTAATTATATCTATAATTCCTCGATCAAAAGACTTAATTTCCTCAAATCTTTATCTCCTCTCAGATGGGGTGGCGACCCGTGTATTCTTTTAATTCTGTACAAATCAATTATTCGGTTCAAACTCGACTACTGCTCCTTTATTTATGCAACGCCTCCAAATCTCTTCTTTCGAAACTTGATTCAATTCAAAATTCCTGCCTTCGTCTATGCATTGACGCTTTAAAATCTATTCCTGCGATTTTATCTGAATCTGCCACTCAACCTCTATTCATTCGTCGTTCACTCCTCGATTATCGTTTTTTAATAAAACGCCTCCTCACTCCTTCATCCAATCTTATTCCTTCCTATCTTCATATCAAAAATCACTGGCGCTTGGCGTCTTATAGAATTCCGATTCTATCGCATATCGTGTTTCCAAATTTTCTCCCTACGTTTTCTCTTATAACAGTCTTCCTTACTTTTCTTATAATTTTAGTAGCATATGGAACCCTATCAATTTCTCCTCCCTCCCGATCGGAGCTAATTCTTCCCCTCACAATCTAGTCAACTTCGAATTCCTTCAGCTGCTGGACTCTTCATTTCATTTCCATGTCTTAATTTTCACGGATGGCTCCAAGAATGATGGGAGCGTGGGTGGGGCGTTTACGTCTCCTATGTTTCTGCGCTCCGAATCCTTCACACTTCCTTCTTTCGAATCTATCTTCTCGGCCGAATCGATCTCAATTCTTCGTGCCATTCATTTTATATCCTCTACAAGTCGGGTTCACAAATTCCTGATCGTTTCCGACTCCAAAGGCGTTCTTCAAGCCATCTCCTCTCCTCGTTCTCATTCCTCTGACGGTATCATTCTCGATCTCTCGTCTCCTCTTTGTTCTTGTTCCGGTCCATTTTCATAGACTTTCTATGGGTTCCTAGTCATTCCAATATATAGGGTAATGACTCAGCTGACTCTTTAGCTCGCCCAGCCGCTCCCGACGGTCCTTTCTTCGACTCTTTCTCTTCTTCAGACATTATTTCCCTATCACGCTCTAATTATTCTAGACTTTGGCTATACTTTTATCCGTCTTTATTCTCTAATCATTATTCATACTACTGTCTTGTTCAACCGGTTTTTCCTGTCTTGGTTTCATTCTATTTCTGTCTGTCATCGTTCCACTGTTGTTTCCTTAATTAGACTCAGAATCAATCATTCTCTGCTCCCTTCTTCTTGATTTCGTTTTTCTTTAGCTCTCTCTTTTCTGCTCTCTTCATGCTTCTGAGCCTCCTTGTCATTGTGACTCAAATCATATCCTTTTCGAGTACTCTGCACTCCTTAACGAACACTCCCCTCTATACGCCTAATTTTCGGCTCTGGGTCTTCCTACTCCCTTTAACGCTACCTATATCCTCTCCATCCCATTGCCTTCAGTTGTTCCGCTGCTGCTGTCCTTTGTGAGTTCCATTTCTGACCGCCTGGCTATTTAGTTCTATCTCTTGATTTATCATGTTGTTGGGCCAAGGTCGCTGGCGCGCCCAGGGTAAGAAAAGAAAAAAACACTAAAAGAATCTTTCGACATTTTGATAGATTGAAGTCCAGGCCGAGGTGGTTTTCGAACACGAAAAAAGGACCTTCATGAAGCACAAATAGATACATCAACTATTAAAAACAGAACAGAATTTAGGAATAAAATAAAAGAGTTGTTCGACGACTTTAAAAAAATCAAAAGTACGAGAACGAAATGGACCATCGATAGGAAGATAAAGCATGGTGAAATAATGAAGAAATACCGGGAAGAATGAAAAAGGAAAAGTTTCCTGTCTTTACGTAATCCATACATGATCAAATTCGAAGGGAAGAAGAAAAAGTTGACGCGATTCCTTGTTATAATAACAAAAATTTAAAAAAATTTTCTTTATTTTCCTACTCATGATTATATTATTATTATTATTGAAGTGAAACTTGATAGATAGTAAAATCGTCCAGTTTTAACAAAACATCTGTTAAAAGAATTAGAAAGACTGGAGACTAAAAATTTAATAACGGTAGATGAATGTATATAGTTAATACATAGAATATAGTCTTCGTAAGGCAGTTGTTATATTTTCAAATGAAAGTTACCGTGAAGATGAAGATGATGAAATTTGTTGTATTTATTTTTAGTAGTTATTCAGTGAGTTCGGGGGGAAAAAAGAGTTGCGCATCAGTCGAAAGCTAACGGTGTTAGAAGTGAAACTTTCTATGGAATGCAATAAATTTTAAACAAGGAAACGAATATACATTGAGGTAAAGAAAAATTTACTTAAAACTATAGCAAAAGTGATATTTGTGTAATAACGAAGTGCAGGCAACCTGGAATTAAACAGTGCAGAAGTTTCACTTGTATGTGTACATATTTACTGTTACATATAAGCATATTATAATTAGTGCGTGCAAGACACTTCTGTAGTGTTAATATCTGCGCACATGGGCGTCGCCAGCGGGGGGAAGGTGCGGGGAAGCTGCCCCCCCGGAGCCTTGAAACTTTAATCAACTCCCCTACTTTTGTAACTCCAGTCCATTGCTTAATATTTTCGAGCCAAGAATTCCTTCTTCTTCCTCGTCCCTTTTTCCCTTCTACCGCTCCCATCATAATTGTGTGCAGAAGGTGATATGTTAACCCCCTCATGAAATGTTCAAAGAAATTAATTTTGCGTTTTTTAATTATGTCCATTAATGTCAGATTCGTTTTCATAACACCTTCGCATCTTTCATTTTTCTAGTCCATGGTATCTTCCAAATCCGACAATCTAGCAAACGTATTCTTTAGAGCAGCGACTTTCAGTTTCTGCGGACAGTGAAATATTCGCTACCAATAAAAAATATCTATCGAAGGCCCCTGTTCATTTTCTATTTCGGCTAGAGGAGCATCCGAAGATTGGAACACCGATAATTAGCCCGGTCAGTGTCAGTGTCAGTATCAGTAAAATTTATTTAGAGAGGAATTTTCTCAGAGCGCTAGAACATTATAAGGAAAAAACCGCATTTTCGGATCAATAAAGACTGCGTGTTCGATCTCAAGGTTACTATTACGAAACAAAAAGTCGGTAAAAGTATGTCAGAGATGATAAGAAAAACGTAAACAGATTAACTCTCATGCAGTTCTGACGGTACGTGTGCGATGATTCCGGAAGAATTTTGTTTTAAATTTTAAATGCAACAAAGTTTTAGTTTAGCGATGATAGCAGGTAATGAAATGTTCAGCGAGCAGTTTGTTCATGTTAAAATTGTGCGGAAACTATCTGAAAAGGCTATTACTTGTTGTGGTGACGCACATAGGCGTGTTTTAGCGTGAAGTTATCCGAGCACGGATTCAAGCTTCGATAATGAAAACAAAAAAATTTATTCCCGCGTCCAACATATTGTCAAACTTATGGCTTTATTCATCTGCCAGTGTTTCGCATGAACTCCTTATCCGCGCACCACTGGACTGAATCGCGGTAAACATAATTGAGAACTGTTGCTCTGAACTACTTTGAACGTATCCGAGTGTACTTTAAACTATCAAAAAAAAAGGGTGTTAGAGAGCATTTTTTAATGTATTATCCCCCCCCCCCTCTTTTTCTTCTCTTCTTCGCCTTCTTATTTCTACCGTAATTGTTTAAAATTATTCTTTAAAACGTACATTTCCGAGTTTTTAAACAATGTTTATTTGTTTTGATAATAATGAATTTATGAATTCACGTGAACTGTTTCAGCTTTCTCCTATCGTGATAACATTAAAGACGTACGATGGACTCTGAGAATCACAGAAAATCCTATTTCAAAAATAGTCACTTGTTAAAACTGCAGTCAGATTACATAGACAGCTCACATTTACTAAATTAACTATTTTAACGATTGCATAAAGCTTTGCAACACTGTACCTTGGCGTATACATCGATTTGTCCTCAAACTTGCATTTCGACAAACCTTTTTTTTTTTTTTTTTTTTTTTTTTTTTGTTATTTATTACTTTTACGCGTACACATTTAATAAGTAATAATTTTTTATATGATTGTCATTACTACTATACTATATATTACTACTACTACTACTACTATTAACTATTAAATAATATAATGTAATAAATTTTAGTTATTAAAATTTTAATTATTTAAGAAATGTATTACTAAAATCTTTGTATAATTACATACGTTGCTTTCGATGTTTATTTCGTTTACCTTTTTTAATGACGTCTATGGGTAATAACTGTCGCTTTTTATGCGTCTAACGAAAAATCATTGCAAAAACATCTGAAAATAATCAACTTCATATTCGTAGATTTCAAAACTTTGTATAACTGCTTCGATACTTTTCTTGAATTCCCCAAAAGACCGTTTTCCAAAAATTAAAAACATTGTGTTCAGCATATAAGTGCGAACGCACGCTCCAAAGTGTGACCTATTCACACTTTCCCCTATACGGCGGGAGTATTTTTTCAAATAAATACCATTACAATTTTCATGAGCAATAGTTGTCTATCCGGATCATTTTAAAAATAGAAAATATTACGTGTCACTGATGAATATTCAACTCTTATTCTAAAACATACACTTGTGAATCCAAGGATTATAATTCCAAGTCTGTACCGATTGCATGTTGACGAAAATGCGAAGGATATTCGATCGAACGATATTACATCTGTTTCGGATGCCGACGAGGTGTTTGCAGTTCTGTTCTGCCTGCAAGCTTATTCGAAATCGAAAATCCTAGCTTCACGAGGTTTTACTTGTCGACTTCTTGCATTCTATCCGTGTCTTGTAAATTGATCGCTCCGAAACAGCAATGGTTATTTGGACGTAATTTAAATCATATTCCGATTTTGCAAGAAAGGATGGCATATTTGGTTTCTTCGAGCCCCGAGTCATGTTCCAATTATAAGCAGGCAGATCTGGCCATCCAATCGACCATGATGTGCCCAAGGCCTCCTACTATATATATATATATATATATATCATATCGTTAATAAATATGTTTTTGTCGGTCACAAATTGGATCACACCACTGGATTTCACGGAAGGTGAAGCCTACAACGTTACTGAGGAGACAACTTAATTTAGATAGAGCGTAGTAATTTTGTGGCAGTTAACTGTCTTAGAACTAAACATACCTCTTCACACGACTTCCTTCTTAAGCAAATTCCGCCCGGGATTAATTTTCTGTTCCTTTTGTTCTGACGTAAAATATCCATCCTTACATTTTCCCACAGTGCACACGTTTTGATGGTCTACGTCGCGGATAACATTGACCAACAACTAAAACACACTCTGTCAGCTCTGTGACCAAGCTCCATGTCTGCGAATTGGAGAGTGTCTGGTTTTAGACAACTTCGAATCCATGTAATAGCCGAGGCAGTTGTAGTCGGTATATGAGGCAAATTAATATTGCATCGATGGGAAGCAGAAAATAACGTATTTGTAAAAATTCAGTGTGTCTTAACTACTATCTGATCAATGAGTTTTCGGTTAAAATTTGGCACCAAAAAGTGTTTCAAAAGCTTTGAGGCAAACAAAAAAATAGGTAGAACAAAGAAAAAATTAATTTTTACAGTGTATGTAACTTTTAATTGTTAAAAATTATGCAAAATCAATTTTTTTTTATTAACTAAAAATGAAAGTTTTTCGTTTCTTTATCTGTCTCTTAATTCTTTCGTTTTATTTTCTCTTCGTGATGGATTAGCACTGTAAAAATATCTTTATTTTACGCTTAGAACTTAGCCGCCATTTTAGTATATTAACATGTGTCTAATTAATGAAAGACATTTCGAATGTTACATTGGAATTTAAAAGAGCATAAAAAATTATTTTTATTTGTGTACAATCTTGTCGGTATTAAACGATTTTTAGAAATATTATCATTCACTTTAATGAATGCGATGGTATTCAAATACGCGAACATGGCTTATAGTTAATCGTAAGGGTGCTATTTCCGATGAAGATGTGAAAGAAATTGTTGCATTTATTCGTCGACATGCAAAGTCTGTAGCTATCGCTTTGCCTGGAATCATTGGAAGTATTAACCTTTTTTTAAAAAATACCATCCAGCGAAAATAAATCTACTTTTTATTAACGATAAGTAAACAGCTATCAACCTGGTCACTCGAGGGTCATTAAATTATGAGCATTTCAACAGTTACGGAAAACTTATTGTCCATACATCATCACTATGAAACCCACATACCATTTATGTGACGTTCGTTGCAAATTCGTACCAGCGTTACAATTAACGTCAGTGATGAAGAAAAGCAAGCTGTATTGGATGAATATCGCAATCATTTACGACTAATGGTCAGCATGAGGAAAAGTACCAAGAAATTAGAAGAATCTAACTGTTTGATGATTAGATTACGCACAGAACATTAATGTACCATCTGGACCACAGCAAGTTGGAAATTACGATGCGTCTTAAATTCGATGTTTTTATTTTTTTCCAAAAATCGTTTCCTAAAACATAGATGCATCTTAAATTCGAAGGAATACGGTGTATATTTTTGATACCGTTCGCATAATTCATTATATTTATCTTTTATCTTTTGTCTTTTTTTTTTTTGGATGCAACATTTTCTAAGATAATTGATCTGTTAATAAAATTTTCAATTACACCGCGTTGAATTTTCAGTTATTGATTAGAACAATTGTTTATCACAGTTTGGGTAAGATCATTTCATTTATCCTTTTATAAAACAGCGTTTTCATATTATTTACTCGAGTATTGAACGGTCATGTAACGTTGTGATAACATGATAGGCACTCAACCGACGTCTACCTCAAACTGAATTCTTCCCCACGCGCAATCAAGTAATAATACTACATTCGACAACATTAAATTCAAAGAATATACCGTCGCTAACAAACGAACTTGTCATCCGTCTAACAATCGTGTCTGCATTTATCTTATGTCAAATTGGTAACTTCGTTCAAAAATATACCTCTCTTCCGGCTAACGATGTATCCCCATCTGTGTACAGAATTAATCCGTCCAAACGTCTTATACTTTCAAATGTTGTTTTCCCCCAATGCACTCTATTATTGAGAAAGTTCTATTAACAGAAAATTTGAAACTAGCCTCTTTAATCACGTTTATGAATATTGCACTAAATGATAATGAATTTAAACATATCAAAAATAGTAGAATACAAGTGTATACATTCAACCTTCCAACGACGATACAAATAATATTTCTGAATCGCTAAACATCAACTATGAGAATGAAATATTTAGGAACTTCCGATAGGTTCTTCAGAAAATGAATCAGATAGCATAATTATCTCACGAACGGCTAGTACATCAACAGAATTCATCAGTTACTTCGGTATAAATATGTAACTAACAATGCAAATCCCGCACCGACCGATCAGCAGACATCCGTTGAGCAAAAACGATAATTACACTTACCCAACCATTGTCTTCTTCTGAAACTTCAGTGAATTAAGCCCATGCTATGCCGCCAGATCCTGAAGAATGCAAACGTAATCCGTCACATAATTCTATAACTTCGACCACAAACGGTCAGAATACTAGTTAAGCTCAGCTACGGAAATGTATGAAAGTAAAGAACTAAAGAAGCTCAAAATCATTTTACTATACACAGATAATCACCGAAAAACGTTCAAAGAGAGTAATATCATTTTACAAAATAAAGTGGGTTAATGTACATCGTGATGTCTGCCCTCGGAGTTGTTTAACAAACTGAATATCCTAGTTAACTCTGCGGATACAGTATCCATCCATCTGAATTCGATTTTCCTAGTTATTAACGATCGCTACATTAAAATAAAAATAATACTGACCAATAAAATCAGCGGTTAGCTATACAGAATAACGATGATGGACAAAACTTATTTCGATAGAACATCAACGCGGATTTCAAAATAACTTGGAAGAACTCCACCAGTTAGTTTCACTCAAATGGCTATAATCTGTTTATAAGAAACACTTCTCCAACTTAGTATAATTGCTTGTCATTGAAAAACTATCATACTGCTCAAAACGACCGGATGAGCTACCACAAAAAGTCCGCTCACGGAGATGAAGGAAAAAAGCTGGAAACAAAAGCATGTTGAAAGAAGAACTGAATCCGGTGCGCCTGCTAAGTTGGCGTAGCTGGAAAACTGTAAACCGGTTTCGTTATAGTTGCGCTAAAACTGCAGTGAACTTACTAAAATGGGATCTGGCCGAGAATGATAAACGCGCAAATACAGGGAACGGCAAACCCACAAGCGTTTCAGTGTAGCCTAGTGCCTTTAGTCATTACCGAGAGAGAGAGAGAGAGAGAGACCTTTGGAGTATGAAGCTAACTAGCGAAGCCATAAATAAAAAAATGGCTGATGCATGGACTGATAGCGTGTAATAATTTTATCTTATTTTATTCATTATATTTGTTTTACATATTAGTGTCCTCAAGCGTTTCCGACACGATAATAAGAAGAACAATAAATGTTACCGTGTTTACCTTTGGCAGCTATAATTTTATTCGGCTTCAACACAGTAGACATTCCTGTTTCATCCACATTCCATATTTGTGGTGTAATGGATTGATATTTATCCATTACACTTTAGCTAACTTGTCGAAAAAAAAAAAAAACGTTAACGTTCTGAGCATTAAATAATGTTGCCCTACCACTGAGGCTGGTGATTTCTGGCTTTCGAATAGATATATCTCGGGATTCCATTTTAAAAACATTGTAAGATACTATTTCCCGACTATCTTATTTGTGGTCCAGGTGAGTGGAATTTTAATGCTGGATTTAATAGCATACTCGCAGGCAAGGCGACGAACATGAAAAAGATATCCGTGTAGAAGATTGATGCCACTTGTAACGAACATTTTTTTTTTAAAGAATCTTCTTGCTCTGAAGAAAATACTTGTCCCGGTGCTGCATAATCCACTGATGGGGAGCACCATTTTCGGACTTTAATTTCTTTATAAATCTTATTAAGGTCATTTTCGTTCAATACTGAACTCCCTGGCGGCGACATTTACATCATTTGTGACAGCCTTTGCTGCGTCATTTAACTGTTGAAACCTCTTCTAGTCTTTCTTTCATATGTCCGCATCCTAAAATAACAGAAAAACACATATTGCTTTTGCCTCAAAAACCGTGCGGTTATTTGAAATAAAAGTGAGGTTATGAAAAAACCGTTTAAATAAGAACCAAACCATTTCTCTAGATATCATAAATACAATAAATGTATCAAAATTTAATACTTACGCGATCGAAAAAAGGTAATTTTTAACGCGTATAGAAGAAAAATTAACCGAAACTTATTTCTTACTTTTTGTCGCAAAATAAACAAAACGGGCGTGGACGTCACTCGATTGACACAAGTCGTTCCTGCCGGTCGTGCGATGAGTTCCTTGTCCCAAGACCGCCTCTTTCCGTCACTTGAGAAGTCAGTTGATTGCTCAACTTACTTAGATGCTTAACTGGCCCCGCTCTATCCTACTAATAAATAGACATAAGGGCAGACTATTAGAAAAGGAAGAAGTGTAAATATCCGATAATCCAATTTTTATTCGAATAAAAATTTTTCCTTCTTAAAAAACAGAGGGAATCTGTAACCCGAGCTAGACTAGTTCATTACGGTTATACCAATGTAACTAGAACAAAATAGCGAGTACGAAGAATATGAAAATTATAGATTGTTTACGAAGGATAATAGAGTCGCGGGAGAAGTAGGTAATGGAGAACATAGGGCCTGAAGGGCACCATTAGGATCGCAAATAATTAAATATTGGAAAGAGATTAAAAGATAAATAATATACCGCAGGATGACCATTAATTTATTTGTAAAGATTGGGAGAAAACCAAAAGATTCCTAGAAAGTTGTGAAAGGAAAAGAAGGTACTGACACCATTGGGGGGGGGGGCTCTTTAAACCATCGGTAAAAATTGTTACACATGACGTAAATACGGAACTGATAATATTCTGCAATTTCCGCTGTAAGAAAGAAGTTCAAAATACAACACCCGGAAAAATATAATCGAAAGATGTGAATTTTCTGTAACATTTAAGGAAAAATATAGAATATAATTGGGGAAATTGCATGGGATTATAGTGAGATAAGATGTAAAATACGCGCTCAACGGAACTTTTCTTTGGACTAAAATGCGAATTATTAACAGTAGAAAAGTAGTTGTACATGACGTGAACAGAAGACGTTTATAAAAGGTTAAATGTGAGATGTGTTCATTATTGTGTTTCGTGAAAATTATTGATGTACTTACATATTGATATAATCGCGATTTTCCGCCATTTATTTTTATCTCTTACTCTACGGCCGAGAATTTACATTATTAGCAACCGATTAGAGTGTGTTTTCAACCGCGTTGATGGCGCCGCGGTATTTTATTGATCGATCATTCTTTGCCTAGAAATGTTCAACGTTTATCCACTTCAGTTTTCGCAAGTATTATAGAGAAATTCTTCTGGAATAATTCGATACTATTTGGTTTCCATTTTGATAGCGTATTTGGCGGTTCTTTTAACCTGAAATATGTTTTTACTATAAACGCGCTACGATCGGAAATACCTAGACAGTTAGGCAGTTTTTTAAACCTTTCATAAAGGTTGTTCATTTGCCTTTCAAAAATCCTTGATCTAAAAACAGTATAACTTAGCTTCCTTTATCGATGTTTCCTGTGCTTTTGATAATGTGCATCTGCCAACTCTAAGCAAAAAAATGTCAACAATTAAAAGTTTTTTTCCCTTATTATTAATTTCGTAATGAATCGCTCTATTTCTTCTCCAATTTTCTGTCATAAAAGAAAAGTTTTTAGCGGTCAAGCCCCGGGTTCTTCCCTTAGATCTGCTCTCTTTAACAACTACACTATCAGTGTTGCCTCTCTCCCTTTGAATTCTTCCTTTTTGTTTTTTGCCAATGATATCCTGCTTTTTCCTTACGCCTCTAATTTTTTGGTCGTTAATGATGCTCTTAGTTTGTCTTTTACTGTACTGGATCATTCCCTATTCTCAATTCACCCTTGTATTTCCCCTTCGAAGTCTTCGTCTATTGCTTTTTCGCTTCGTCCTTACAATCCTGCTTTGATTAATCTATCCGTAAACAAGACACCTCTTCCTCATGTTAATTGCTTATACTATTTTGGAGTTTTTCTCAATAGTCGGCTGATGTTCTCTAAACATATTGATTTCCTCTTCTGCTATTAAAAGGCTGAACCTGCTATAAAGTCATTATGGTTATACCTCTAAATCCCGTCTTTCTAAATTGAACATTATCCAAAATTTGTGTCTTTGGCTTTGTCTTGGTACTCTTAAATCTACTCCAATTCCAGCAATTCTTGCAGAGTCTAACACACCAGGTTATCTCTTCGCAGATCTTATTTGGGCTATCGTTTCCTCACCAAACGTCTTCCACTCACGTCCTGTACTCTTATTCATTTCTATCTTTCAATTTATAAGAACTGGCGTTTTATACCTAGGAAAATCTCTGTTTTAGCTTTCATTTTTCTTCGCCTTAGTTAATTTTAGCCTTACACAATCTCGTGTAGTAATCTCCCTTTTTTTCCTTCAGCTCTGCCGATCTCTGCCATTCTCCCAGAGTATTTTTTCTACCTTCACATTCCAAATCCCTTCCTCAAGCAATAATTAAACAGGAATTCTACAGCACTATCAATTCCCAATTTCCATCGCATGTAACCATTTTCAAGGATAGCTCCAGAGGACTCCACCTCATGACGTTGGAGCTTCTTTTGTCCTTCCGGATTTTAGCTGAATCATTTCGTCTTCCTTCTTTTTGTTCTAGCTTTATAAACGACTTAATGATCATCCTACGCTCTAGTATCTTCATTTCCTCCAATCTGTTTTCTAATTATTTGGTTATTTCCGACTCCACGAGGGCTCTTGAAGCGATCAGCTCTCCGCTTTTCCTGATGTCTTCCCGATTTCATCATTCTGCGCATGCGCTGTCTTATCCATTTTCTTTCTTCTCGCTACTCCATCTGTGTTGATTTCCTGTGGGTTCCTCGCCACGGACATTAAAGGTAATGAGACAGCGGATTTCGTGGCTCGGGTTTAAAAAAATTCTATCCTCTAACCTGAATTCCCTATGTAGAAGTTTCACCCCAAACTGGTCAGATATTTTTACCCATCCTCCTTTCGTAACGATCAATCCTTTTATCTATCTGCGCAACCTAATCTTCTTTCTCATCCCTGGTTCTTTGAGTTTCCTTCACTTTCCCGTTCTGTTGTCATTCCAACAATTCGCTTGCGTTTTGGTCATTCTGCTCTACCTTCCTCTCGTTTTCGCTATTTCCTTGTTCCCTCTCTAAATTGTCCTCTTCACCTCAATAAAGCGGTGGTGTGCGACCCCAATCACACATCTTTTTTAAATGTCCATTCCTTTCTGTCGAACGTTGTATTTTATATTCTTGTTATCGTACACCTTATATTTTGTCCTTCTCCTCGCCATCCATTATTTCATCCATTAGTTCTTTTATATTGTCCGTATCTGACCGAATTAAGATTTAATTGATGGCTCGTTACTTCTGGGTGTAGGTCTTTGGCTGGCGTGTCCAGAGGGAAGAGTTGAACCAGACTTTCTTCTCCTTACGTACAAAAGTTTTGTCCGTTTCATTATAGACTGGGGTTTGTTTTTTTTGGAGGGGGGGCTTAATTAACATAACCCATTGCCAGTTGTTTTGTATACTTCTCCACCTCAAAAAAAAAAAAAAAAAAAAAAAAAAAACCAAAAAAACAGTTACACAAACTTGAATAAGTTCAAAACATTGCAATTATATAGAAACAACGCATCAACAAACATTATGAACGTAAAAGCTAAACTTACGATTTTCTGATGATGGTCGGAGTTGGCTGTCTGAAACGTTTAGCAAATATAATTTCTTTCTAAGACAGTTGTGTCCGTAATTTATTTATGATGATGAGTGATGATCACTGTGAAAGCTTTAAACATTTATTCATGACAATCAACCTATTTTCCTACTAAATCATACACAAAATCTTTTCCAACCAAAACCTACTAGTCTATTCTACCATCTATAACTTCAAAAATAGCCTTCAAATGGAACAAGCTTCTTATACAGGTCTATAAAAATATTCCTGCGCAGCTCAGATCGCAACTACTCGATGTGCTTACAACTTGTTGATACCACTGCCTTCATAATTAGAAGAAAGAATAAAATTAACGGCTACAACTTAGCCAACTCCATCCAAGCACTCACTGAAAACATAACGCCACTGAAATAATACACTGACTCCGAAAAAGATCCGTATAAATAAGAAATTTCGTTTTTTACAATTGTACAGACAATAAAGAACGCAATGAAAAATGAAAAAGAAATTTCTATTAATACATCATAGCCGTACAGATCACATAATAAGAAAAAAATTTCGCGAGAAAAATACCAGAAAAAAAGAAAGGAATTTATGTAAAGAAAATGAAAAAATAATCGCACAAAACCGAAAACATGAAAAAAAAAACGCGCCAATGATTAAATTATAAAAAGCTAAACTAGGATCTCATTGAATTTCCTTTTTTAAGTAAATTTTGGCATACTGCCAACAAGTTTACGTAAGTATTCCTTGTCAGCTTTTCATCCATTCCTCTTCAAGTTTTCTCTTGATCTCTGCCTTAAAAGGAACTGACGTCTAATGAACTCGCCTGGCTGTGAATACCATTTGACCACTAACTACTCATTATTATTATTATTATTATTATTATTATTATTATTAAATTATTCTATTTATCATTTTTTAAAAATCAGTCTATTTCTTTTTTGGCCGTCGCTGGGGATCGAACTCGTGACCACTATTCCCGGTAATCAAGAATTCATGCCACCAGGCTATCGCGACGGCTTATGTAGTATATTTGGTTGCATAATAATCTCATTTAAGATATAATAATAATAATAAAGCATTCTAAAATGCTCCTTTTATAGGTTTGCCAAAAGAAATTGAAATTAAAAACGTACTTTTTCCCCCTCAAATTATTGTCTTTCAGCGATACCCAAGTATTTTTTTTGGCCATTACTCAGCTGCACTTGATGCATAACTCGTTTTGAATATATGAGAAGAAAAAAATAAAAAAAACGATCGAGTTTTTCGACTCTGTGAAAGAAAAAAAAAGTGTAAATGGCCCAATAGTTGGATGACTTACTACTTTCGGAAAATAACAATGTAACCGTTTGAAAAAAACATTAACGATTACTTTTATTTTCCGTATTTCCGATGAAACCGGAATAATCAGTCTCATTAATACGCGCTAGGATAATGGTGGAACAGTTTTATCGCGTATATACACGTACACGACGTAGAATAATTTGATGTATTTACAAACAGTTCGACAACAACAAAAAGTTCAGTCTTATCGGAACCGGATTCATCTTGTATTTTTTATTTCCTGATAGTCGAGGAGCAATCAGTTTCTAGCACTTTAATCGTCTCGTCGCGTTCAAACGACTCAAAGGAAAACCCGGTAAACCCGGTAAACGTCATCATGATAAGAGTAGCTACCAGTTCGTCCGACATCGGTTGATAGCAATCGTAATGCGGACAGTATTCGGTTAGGTTGGCTGGACGTGCAGGAATTCAAAAGGTCACGAAATCGCGTCTCTGTTTCAGTACAAGTTCAGGTTTATCGCCTATGTTCCGTTATTTGCAGCTTTCGTAGGAGAACGCTAATTCTAGATTATGTCTGGACTACTGGTTAAATTGGTACGTTTATAATATTAGAATCGATTTTTTAATGTAGCCTAAGACTTTTAGTCTAAATTAGAAAAATTTCAACATTCTACCACCCTATTTATAATGTATAATTTATTACGTATGTTTTTTATCTATGTTTATGCGGCTCTTCTAGAAGCATTGCAGTGCTTATTACGACCGTGGGATTAACTAATAGTGTTTTTTCCAAAGGAATCCTAATCGTAATTTGAGATCCAAATACAAAAAAAAACAAAAAAAAAAAAAAACACATTGTTTCGGTGTTTGAAAAGTAAGCAGTCCCCGTTAGAAATTGATATTTTACATTTTATGTGTATAATAAGAATAAATTCTATCCACATTATTCAGCTCGGTGAATTGTAAATTGCTGTTCGAAATAGTGTGGCGTGCGTACGGAGAGGCGACGGTAGCAGCTAATTCCCGTAATTTGTAAAAAAAAATGTTTCTAACCTCGTTTAAAAAGTCATTGTTAATGTTCCTGAAATAAAATCCTTGTATAAAATAAGTAGTATAGTTACAAAGATATTAGGGCATCATTCATATCATAGTCTCCTTATAATTCCTTTTCTCTTGTTTCCGCGTCAACTACATGGTTTCAGCGCAGTGAAATTTTGGTGCATTTTCCATGCAGCGGGATATAACCTAAAACACCACGGCCTAACCAGGTATGCTACAATTGTAGCTGGCTTTCTTATAATTCTATACACATACATGTAATTTCATGTTTTATCATTATGCCCTCCCCCGCTGCGCTCATATATATACATAACATTTTAGCGACCATGAGAGAGTGTAAGTGGGTAAACGTGCCAAATCTGCCCTCACGACGACGTTTGCTATCGATACTTGGCATATCATTTTGATACTAAATAAAAAAAATTCATAAGTTTCAGCTGTTAATTTCAAATAGTTTCCGAGTTATTTAAACTTCATTTTTTTTTTTTATTTCGTAATATTAAAAACTAAAATAACAAATGGTGATTTTTTTTTCCAAGCGCCAGGAAATAAAGGACATGAAAATAAAATATTTTTACGACTCTCAAATATAAAGCCAATTCTTTATGAAAAACAAAACTAAAATATTACTTTTTTTCTTGTGAGAATCGAGAAATTCGTAACATTTATGCTATAATTCAGGAATTTTTTCATATTTTTCGATTTGATATTACGATCAAAAACTGATTTTTTTGGAAAACTTTCAATTTACAGGTTTAATTTTTAGGTTTTTTATTAGAAAATATTCAAATGAATTGATAGATAAATTTTTAACCATCTGGTGGCTATTAGTAACAACATTTGATGGCAGTTTTCGCAACGCGAACAACATTCATCGGCCAAGTTGGGCAGTATTTTCGTAGTTCACGTAGTCGTGAATACGAAGAATTCGGTCGCGACGAATACAAACACCATGTTCGTGCAGACTATTCACGAACACTCACGCGATACATCAGTAAATATTTGTGTGTCTTTTCTTTTGTGTTTCTTTTCGGTTCTGTTGTTTTTCTATTTCATTAAAATTCCTGCTTCTTTTTTTTATGTGTTATGATGTCGCCTCTCCAGATATAAGCTAAAACTGCCATTGTTTGATACAATTTTTATTTTTTAATTCGTGTTGGTAATTTCTTGAGTTTAAATTTTATAACTGATTCCACCTTATAAGTAGGTAGATAATTAATAAAAATTGTAAAGGCGGCAGAAATTCCGAGTCGTATTTTCAGTAATATAGCAATCTGCGCTGTAATTAATACACGGATAGTGGCACAATAAGAAGAATCATTAATAAGAATTTTTTTCGGAAACGTTTGTACCTCCCCCCCCCAAAAAAAAAATTGAAATAAAATCATTTTTTAAAAAGAACCGTAAGTTCCACCCGGAAAATTGAGGGTTTGTAGATGAAACACTCACGCGATGAATTGGAAGAATCAAAAGCATCATGAAAACGTAATTTTACATCCCTAATATAATACAATTACAATAAATTAGAATTTAGCCAGCCACCGTAGCGTGATTGGTTATGCAGTGGTGTTCCGTTCGAATAGAACCTGGTTCGAATCCCGCTATCGCACATTGGCACTTCGAAAATTTCACCTGCGCTAAGTTAATATCCATAATTGACGCACTCAAAAAATTAACTTTTCCAGTTTTAATCATTTTAAGCTGGTTTTTATAATAATTATTTTAAAGTTTTAATCAATTTAAGCCGGTTTTTATAATAATTATTTTAAAGTTTTAACTCTTATCATCAGCCAATTATCGTGGCGTAGAGTTGGCTGGGCACAGTGGTGTTTCGTTTAGGTAGGACCTGATATTGCCGCACATTGACACTCCAAAAATTTCACTTGTGTTAGGTTAATGTCGCTATTTGATGTGCACCTCCAAAAAAAAAAAAAAAGAAAGAAAGAAAAAGAAAGAAAAAGAAAAAAAAACACTTATTTGCCTTTTTATGCAACTTTCTAAGAAACTAATGTGAAATACTTTTAATCCAGATTTCTCTTTGCTTCAGCTTTCAATGCAATTCAATTCATTACAAAGTTCTTATTCTTCATTATTAACGTATTCAACATAGCCGAAATTAGGTTCAGAAGAAATATAAGTCATAGCTTCCATATTATAGAATATTACCTTTCCCTGTTTTCCATTTCTTATTTTTCTACTACTAGTAATTTTTCATATCTAATCAGAGTGTAGCTTGCTGGCCAAATGAACTGTATTTGTTTAGGCCAAAAAAGAAAAATAGAATAAGTCGTAGCTTTAATGTCACTTTCCTTCGTTTTTTTTTTCGGGAAGCAATTTACGGTAGGCACCATGTTTAGAAATTTCATCTTAAAACTTAGCGATTCGGAAAGCTTACTGATATTAGTGTAAGCTTTCCGAAACGTTAAGTTTTAGGATTAAATTTCTAAACATGGTGTCTACCATAAATTGTTTTCCTAATTA
This sequence comes from Icerya purchasi, assembly GCA_039619475.1. NCBI lineage: Eukaryota > Metazoa > Arthropoda > Insecta > Hemiptera > Monophlebidae > Icerya > Icerya purchasi. The sequence goes on from CM077115.1 coordinate 570,710,877, forward strand.
TATCCATCATGGAAGCTATAATCGTTTTTTTTTTTCGTTTTTTGTTTTTTTGTTGCTGTACTTTTTTCCAAACTCTATATTAGCTTCACCAGTTTGTAATGGAATTTTGGAATCCATACTACCGTAATAAATTTTTAGCTTGTAACTTATATGATAATTAAAGGTCTTGCGAATTTTAAAAACAGTACAAATATATTAATAAATTTTCGAATAATATTACATTAACGAATTTAAGATAAAGTAGTAAAAATAAATTTAAAGTTAATAAATTTTTATTTAAAATTTTAATAATTTATATTTGGGTGTCTTCATTTTAATAATTTTTGAGTGAAGTTCATTCGTTGGGTAAACCTTAAAAACCTTGCGCTTAAAGCTAACTAGTTAATTAAAACTAAGCCAATAAGAATGTTTTGTTCATGTGCTCCTTATAGGACATTGCTGAATCAATGATATACAAAATGGTAGTGGAAGTGCACACCATACTCTCAACAATGTGGAACATTAATATTTCCCACAGAATTTAGGTTATAAAAATTCAAAAAAGCATCTTTTAGAAATTGATAACGCTCAGGAGTTTCGAGTCAATTTCGTACTACTTTAAAGTTTTTCTTTTTTGTGGTTATTTCTTTTATATTTCATCGGTAATTAGCGGTTATTTTTAACATTTGCAAAATTCCTTATCAAAATGAAAAAATTAAAGAAAGAAAAATCCATTTAAGAGTATTTTTTTCATTATTATATCACGGCTTATCGATAATTACTGACATGAAATACTCACACATCGCCGGTAACCCGATTAAAATTATTACCTGTTTAAACGATGACGATGATAGATATTAAAAAAAGAAGAAATTAATAGGTTTTCGTGTTACACCATTCCCCTCGCTTTTAAACTTCACATTATTATTTTACCCATTGATGTTTGATTTTTTATTTGTTATCGACGTATTAAAATACTTCACACACAACACAAATGGTGATCAATTTACATTATTAATGAGCTATTTCATCGATCTGTTCCATTAGATTACAAAATGTAAATTCACCGGATTGTCCTACTTTCACTAAACCGTCATTTTCACTTATTTATATTCACTAATTTTTCCTTAGAGAGTATTGTGTTTCGAATTATTACCATTAGCAGAGGTTCGTGGAGAAGATTAGCCTGGCTAAAATTAGGATTGAATGTATTCAGCCCCATACTTCTCGGTGCGCTCGATCAAGCTTACGGTAAAATTAGGTGATCCTACCGTTTTTGTAGTTTAAGAACATATTTTAAGATTGCTGAAACTAATTGGGATTCTGGGATGAAGTTGAAAAACAATATGACTGCTACTGAGAAATTTGTAACTATATACAAGCACAACTTGTTCCTAATCTCAAATGTATACACAGTGTCTAGGCGTTAACGGATTGCTTACAGCCTATGGGAGTGCGGAAGTTGTTTAACGGAAAAGGATAGTGGAACTTGCCTGTACAGTTCGGTGTTGCTGGCGCTATATATTTTTGCCGGTACTAGCATTAGAATTGTTCACACGTACTGCGTATTTGTAAGATACTACAGCTTGCTGAGAGAATTAACTGGTAAAATGTTATTACTTTCTATGAACAGCAAGACTGGAATCGTATTATCGACATTATTGATGGAGTAACATGAAACGTTAGAGCAACTCAATTTGCGTACAAATCTCTAAAAAGCAGGTGTACCCGCACGATCACAGACGTTATGCTATTGCAATAATCAGACTAGCTTCAAATAGTATCTTAAATTCAGTTTTCTTGATCCTCAATTAGATACGACTGATACGCATAGCCAAAACGTGGTGAAGACCAAAGAATTTCTGTGTATATATATATATATTTTACATTAATTATTTCGGACTGATGTTTAATGTGGGATTTGAATATTTAATAGCACAATATTTTTTATCAATATAGTGTAAATTAGTCTGTAATCAAGGATAACTGCCAGGAACCAGTCACGTTTAAGTAAAGGAATGTTGTTAACGTTGCAAAAGTTTAAAGGATAAATTGATATACTACTGATTTTTAATTATTTTTAGTATTTGATGATTGTTTTATGGCACTATCAGTTGTGTTACATCGGAATTATTTTATAGCGACGAGAGCAAACAACCGAGCTATTTCTGCTGCTTGAATATAATTCACAGTTATACTATATAGATGAATGCATACTACAATACAGATCCCAAATGAGGCTAAAGTATTTCAGAATGAACAAAGCTACTGTAAACAGTTGTAAAATATTCTTGTATCTGATCAATGAAACCTTTTTTTTTTTTTTTTTTTTTTTTTTTTTTAAACAAGCTGTAGGTCTCACAGGGCAAATATGCTCGTTGTACATGTGCCCAACACTCTTATTAAAGTTTATTTAAAAATTACAAAAAATTACAAACTATCTTAACTTATTTCATAAATCATAATGTTACTAAGAGTTATATCTACACATGCAAATACGTAACATGCACCGTATACGCATTTGTACACCGCTTCATGCAGGTAGCTTAATATTTTAAAATCGAAAAACATAATCTTCTTTCAGAATTTAATAGCAGGGAAAGACGCAAGAAAGTCGAAACACATAAAGAAAGAAGCATTTAAAAGGCAGAGAGATTCAGGACGTAACTTATTTTTCAATCTTTGTACCATTCCTTCAGCCATTTTTCCACCTTCTTTTTCTACACACCAATTTTTCCCCCTTTAATAGATGATTAAAGATTGTACTTATTAATTTAATTAAAACTGAATCACCAGTGTTGATAGATGTAATATGTACAGGGGTCCTTCAATAAGTAAACAGACAAATCGCCATAAAATTTTTAATTATTAATATACCTACAATTTTTTTTTTTCACTTTTCGACGTAATCCCCCTTTACACGAATACACTTGACCCACCGGTGTACGAGACTTCGTATTCCCTTGGCGAAGAACTCTTTAAGTTGAGTGCGGAACCGCTTTAGAACATGCTCCTTAACTTCTTCGTTGTTTTCGAAATCGTGTCCACGCAAAGAGTTCTTTAGCGGCCCAAACAAATGGAAATCTGACGGAGCTGAGTCAGGGTTATATGGATGATGTGGGAGGTGGCATTGTCCTGCTGAAGAATGACACTCTGCGTTGACAGTACCTTTATTTTCCAGATACGGACAAAGAGCCGCGCCTTTCATATCCCAAAACACGGTCAAAAACACTTTATTTGCTGAGGGACGCGACTTAAATTTTTTTAGCTGCAAGCGACTCCGGATGTTTCCACACCATGCTTTGTTTTTTCGTTTCGTAATGATGAACCCATGTCTCATCACCGGTGATTATACATTCTAAAAAGGCCTCACCTACAATATCGAGCCGATTTTTGAGCTCCTTGCAAATTCTTAGCCGAATTTCTTTGTGCACCGCGGATAACATTTTGGGAACCCATCTCGCGCAGGTTTTTTGGAAATTGAGATGGTTGTGAATGATACTGTGGACGGTACCCCGGCACTCACACCATATTGGAGTGATATTTCCATCTTCTTAATGTTTTTTATGAGGATCGGTTCCGTCGCTGTACTTTTTCGCTTGTTTTTGAACTGATCCACTCACGAATAAAAACTTGCGCGATTCATACACGAACTACCGTAACAGTCATTCTCCGATAAATTTCGCTGAGTTTAACCCCTCCTGACATCTAAAAACGAATAACATCGCGCTGTTCACACATAGTGTGAAGTTTATTGAAGTGATGTCGTACCACTTTGGGAATCACTGGCAAACAACCGATGACGCATAACGATAACACAACATTTGCAGTGTGTAGCCAATACTGCAACTAACAAAACGGGCTATCGTGGAAATCACTACCAGCTTTAGTTCCCCTCTAGAGCGATTTTTCTGTTTACTCTTATTGAAGGTCCCTTTTGTATTACTTTGGTTTCTTGTTAACCGAATTTTTTTCTAGATGGTAATTTTATATCATTGACATTAAATTCTAGTAATCCATAATAGAAATAGTACATCTTGGAGGACATTTCGTTGTTTTCCTTCCACCATGTTGATCCAGAGTCGTTTTTCTTCCAATAAGGGATTATAAGTTTCAAACACTTTTTCTGCATTTTGCTTATCTTATTTATTTCCGTATTCTTAGCTTCACCCCGTATTTAAATTCCATGTAAAATTCTAGACATTATTATTAAATTATAGTATATATGTGTTTGTTAGGATATGTTTTATTTTATGTAAAGCTGGAATTGTCTGTTTTATTTTCGAATTTGAATTTTGAATGTGCTTTTTTCAATTCAAGGATTTATCGATATACGAGACACGTTCAAAAAGTAAGTAAAATCGGTTAGAATACACTTGCGGGAGTGGGCGTGATCTCGTTGTATAGCTACAACATTCAACTTTTTAAACCAATCTAAACCACAATACACTTTTATGTTTTTTCGTTTTCGAGTTATGCGAATTAATCATGAGTGAAATTCTGAAAGTTTTGCCGGCTACGGGGTGCGCTCAGTTATTCGCTTTTTAAACCACATAAAAAAATTGCACTAACTAAAATTCATCGACAAATAGTGCAAATCTATATGGTCCTGTGATAAATGTCCAACATGTTCGTAAATGATGCTGTGAATTCCGAGGGAGTAGAACGAATGTAGAGGACGAGCAACGGAAGACCATCATCCGTAATCTTGGACGAACTGGTGCGAAAAATCGAAGAAAGTCTACGATCTGATCGCCGCCAAACCATTTCCGATCTTCTTGACCAGTTTCTGAGTGTGTTACGAGGCACCATGCAAAAAAATATCGACACCAACGAGGAGTCGAAAAATTTCGTTTTTACCTGGTTACAAGTTTCTACGAGGAACGTCGAGTTATTTCTCTTCAACATCAATATATTCAAAAATAAGAACGGAAAAGGTAAGATAGAAGGAAAACAATGCTAAACTAAAATCGTTGATCAACTGGTTAATATGCACCGCATTGAATAGAGTGGAAAGGAGATTAAACGAAAAGGAAGGAACGGAGGAGTAAAAGAGGAGAAAGGAAACAGAAGGTAATATAATAAAGAGTCCCGATTTTTCTCACTTTCCATTTTTTTTTCTTCTTTTGCGTACAGAGTTTAAGAAAGAGAAATTAATTAAAATGGATATTATTAGTCAGGAAACAAGAAAGGAAGTCAACAAATGATGAAGAAGGAACAATATTATTGGAAGAAAGTAGCCCAGTGATGGCCATAGAAATATCCTTAATTAAGGGTGAAAAAGTGGAAGAGAAATTAGAGTAACTAAGGAGACAGGAGTGAGACTAGCAGGATTTGAGAGAAGATAATTACTCGAAGAGAAGTGTTAAGAGCCCAACTATTAGAGGGTGATGGGAAACGATTGGACGGAAGAGGGGGAAATTGAGGAGAAGAATTATGGAAAGGTTTTGAATTACGGATATTGTGAAAGATGGGAGATTTGGGTCGGAAGTGAGGGGAAGCAGTCGACGGAGGATTAGAAGAAATATTGTTGGAAGAGATGGAAGTTGAGGCTTGGCCGGCATACAAAAAGGCCTGAGAAACTAAATTGCTCTTTCTGAATTGCGAAGTCTCTTGGAACGAGATATTTTCAAATGTCATAATACGTTTGATTTCTTTTTGTTTAAGCCACTCAGGATAAGATTCATCATTGACACAGTTACAATTACGGCAAGTGGGAGGAACCTGCAGGTTGCTGCATTCCGAGACTCGATGCCTTGAAGCACAGTGAGAACAGATGATAGAGAAACCACGGCGGTGTTTTGCGATGTATTCAAAAAGGAAATATTTAAAGCACTGCGTAGGTAGGCGAACGCTAGGAGAAACGAGGAATCGAATTTTGAATATCGCAACGTGCTCAGAGAGAGAATTGTTATGAAATCTGATTTCAACAGAACCATTCGGAATTTTATTACCATCAGAAGAACGATGTATGTGGCGAATAGAGGCAATAGGAATGGAGGATTCGATCACTTCCAAGATTTCATCTTCGGAAAAGGACAGATGGATACCGTAAATAATGTTCATTCTGAATAATAGGGTATTTGGAATATACGCTTTGATATTATGAGACGCGAAAAAATTCGGAGGAGCTAGAATGAATTAACGAAGGAGATGGAGAGAAACTTGACAGAGATACGGCTTCTACCTTGAGGGGCAATGCTCGTAGGCGAAGAGGAAACGAAATTAATCAGCCTGGCAAGCGCTAAAGGATGGAGATTGCCTAAATTTTTATCCGTGAAGCAACTTTCGGCGTGAACGGTGAAAGGTCCTGGATGATCGGCCTAGAATAATAAAATATCTTTACTATTATTGTTATTTTTATTACTATTGTTATTATTATTATTGTTATTGTTGTTACTATTGTTATTATTATTGTTATTGTTGTTACTATTGTTATTATTATTATTATTGTTATTACTATTGTTATTGTTATTATTATTATTATTATTATTATTATTATTATTATTATTGGTGGTGGTAGTAGTAGAAATATTAATAGGAGGAGTAGCAGTAGTACCAATAGAAGTAGAAACATTTTTTTTTTTTTTTTTTTTTATATGGGTTCGTCGACATGGACATTGGCCCAAGAACAGTGGAATAGAGAGAAAAGAGAGACTCAGATCCTTACACGATCAGAGATAGCTGACAGAAAGGAATCAAGAGCTAGAATAACCGAAGGAGAAGGAAGGGTGAGAATGAATAAAGCACAGTATGGAGCGGGAATACCGTTTTGTAAGAGGAATTCAGTTGAAAGCGACGAACAACTGAACATTATATGATCGGGATCAGAAATACATCGATCGCCGGGAGGGTGCAATGGACAATAAGGAGAAGGCACGAGAGAATAACAGAACAATGAGGAAGGGAGCAAACTATGCCCAAAACGCAAGCGGCAAATCGCAGAGAGATTAGAACGGCGCATAGAAGGAAAGTTAATAAACCATGGAAAACGTGGAAGGGAAGGTTGAATAGACAAGAAAAGGGAGTTCGGGTTGGAGAATGAGGAGACATAGGAGTCAGACCACAGTTTGGAATGAGCAGCTGCAGACAGAAGGGTAATATTAGGAGCTGAGAATGTAGGAAGAAACCTACCAGAAGAGGAAGATAATCGAGCGAATGAGTCAACCAACTCACTTCCCTCGATTCCGGAATGACCAGGAATCCAAAGGAAATCCGTTTGGATAAAGTGGGAAAGGAAAAGATCGTGAATTAAGGAACGAATAAGGAGAATGATACAGTCGGTTGAGTGAAAAGGGAGAGGAGATGTGATAGTCTGCAGCACGCTTTGAGCGTCCGACAGGATAAGGAGATTGCGAGAAGCCGGAGAAGTTTTGATAAAAAGGAGGGCACGCAGAATAGCAGAAGACTCAGCATAAAAGATTGGACACAAAAGGAGGGAAGTTTAAAGGACTGGAAGTAATTGAAAGAAGGACAGAAGAAGGCTGCATCAACACCATTGGGTCCCTTGGAGCCATCAGTGAAGATCAAAAAATGGTTGGGAAAAAAAGAGCGAAGATTCTGTTGGAATTCTGATCTAACAACGTGATGAAGAAGAGGTTTGGGAGGAACAGGTGAATAAAAGCAGTTAATAGGATGAAGCAGAGAGGAAAAATTGAAGGAGAAATAAGGGAGTTTATCGTAAGAGTAGATATACGGAGAAAACTGGATAAGACGGCCAGCGATAAGAGATAGAATAGGAGTCTTGTTAGCAGAAAAGTGCCAGGAACGCGATATGAAGGAATATGAAGGAATGCGAGAGCAAGAGGAAATAGGCAACCGTTTGATGAGGAAACGATAACCCAAGAGGGAGCGTCGAAGGAAAAGGGGAGGAATGTGACACTCTGCGTGCAGAGCTGGGACAGGAGTAGACTTCCGGGCTCCAAGGCAGAGGCGGAGACATGTATTTTGGACCCAGTCGAGCTTAGACAGAAGGGATCTAGAAGAATTAGCATAAATATAGGAACAGTAATCAAGAGCAGAGCGGATAAAAGATTTATAAAACATGAGTAGGATCACAGGATCACCTCCCCAGACAGTGTGCGAAAGGGATTTAATGGGGATGTTGAAGGAGGATACGAATAAACGGTTGATATGGACATGGAAGGAAAGTCGGCTATCCAGAAAAACACCTAAATAATGGAAGGAGGAAGTAAGAGGAATTGGGCCATTATTTAGGACGAGGGCGACTGAGGAAGGAATAAACGGGCGCAGTGTAAAGACGACAGTAAAAGACTTAGAAGAAGAGATGAAAAGATGGATGTTGGATAAGGAATTTTCCAATGCAATTAAGGAGATTTGAAGATGGGAGTTGCTTGCGAGATGTTGCGATGAGAGGAATAAATGAGGATATCATCAGCAAAGAAAAGAGAACAGGAATTCAGAGATAAGGACGCAATTTTGATAAAATAAATATTAAATAAAGTGGGGCTAAGTCAGGAACCCTGCGGTAGTCCACGATAGACTAGTTTACTCCTCTCGTTATAGTTTTTTTTTTTTTTTTTTTTAATCCTACCTTGGGAGCGCCAGCGACTTTGACCCAACAACATGAAAAATTAAGAGATATAACTAAATAGCCAGGCGGTCTATCATTATTGTTACAATTATTATTATTATTATTATTATTATTATTATTATTATTATTATTATTATTATTATTCATCAAACTGAGAGACAAACCCTCTCGAGGCGGTTTGTTAGAATCGTTCCTCTTACAAACCGGTATTCCCGTTCCATACTGTGCTTCATTCATTCTCTCCCTTCCTTCTTCTTCGGTTATTCTAGCTCTTGATTCCTTTCTGTCGACTATCTCTGATCGTGTAAGGATCTGAGTCTCTCTTTTCTCTCTGTTCCGCTGTGACGAACCCATTTAAAAAAAAAAAAAAATAGAATTAGAGGAGGCCGCCGAGCGGTCCTCCTTAGACGAGCTCATCTATCCGACTAAGTAAATAAAAAAAGTAAACTACTGAAATAATGGAAAAAAAAAGATTAAGGAAAAATAAATAAATAAATAAAAATAAGAGTGCTAACATTAAAGGAAAGTACAGCTGGTAGAAGTTAACGAATAATTAGTATGCTGCAAAATCGGAAACTTACAAATAGATAATAAAAGAACAGTCTCACCGATCTGTCGATTACAATGCGCTGATAAGGAAGACGCGCACGCGAGCAAACAATAGATAGCACACTGCGATCGTAAATCTAAATTATGAAAGCCAGTTAATAAGAAAAACAATTATTACGAAACAATGATTTTGCAAAATCCGTGCGCTTAAATTAAGTAGAAAAGTATTATGATTCTTCGAAGTGTACACGTGCTGTTTTTTTAATGAGAAACATCGTTCCTTTTATCAGATAAGAGGTAGTGTATACTAATAATGGTCTTCATTCTAGATCGGTTGAACTGGTCGTAGCATAGGAACAACCAGCTCGACCATTAATTTCCGATTTTTGATGATAATGTCAAACTGTATGTCTGTGTTGTGCGTAACTCGGTTAAACTGGAAACCAGGTGATGACGACTGAACTAGACTAAGTAAACCACAGAAGCTTGCCCAAATGCGCACATATAAACAAATGAAAAATAACTACATAGTTTGTACTTTCTAGTGGTAAAGGCTGATTTTTATGCTACAATTTTTTAATATTCTCATCGTGGTGAGAAAGCCAACGATTTAACAAATAGTAAAGACATTTTCCTATTGTAATTGAAAAAGTTGATTCGCTACTTTTTTTGCGTTACTTTTTGTTATCTATTTTTTTTTTTTATGCCTCTTTGGTAATAAACGCCTCCTCCTCGTCTATAGCAACACTTGACTCGATTATCGCATAAACTCATTTGCTTTGATAGGATATTGCATAAAGGTTTCATTGAACAGAATTAGCAAACCTTCTGGTTTAACTACTACTTTGGTTAGTTTACAGTACTTGATCGCAATTTTACTAATTCTATGAACGGAAAGACTATATTACTTTTAACCAACCCGGTTATTATTACCGTTTGTGTAAAATAAAAATGATGGTTTGACGTTAGGATTGCATTGGCTTCAGTGAATTATAACGAAAAAGGAACAAAGGCGACACCAAAACACATTGTCTGATAGGGTTCAAAATTGATGTTTAGTCTGGATAGGGCTTTATTGATTTCTTTACACATCGAGAGTCACTGAACGTATCGAGAGATTACGCGCTAATTTTTGGGGCCTAAGGCTGTTTCTATAGTCCAGTGCAGTGTCTGTATATTCATACAGTTCCGAGAGGTCGTTTAAGAAATAGGTCGAATAGTTTATCTTGTGCTTATGACAGATGAGAATTGTTTGTACGAGACGAAACATCCCAGTCTATCTTCAATAATTTCCACAAAGCGGTATATTTAGAATAGAGCGAAGAAGTTAGAAAGATCTCAATTTTTTCGAAAATAATAATGAAACAAGACAGTTTATCACCGTTGTTGTTGAAAAAAGGTTCTCCTTTCATACACTTTCAGGTGGACCATATCGATTTTTTTATTTAATTTATTTACTTACCGTTTTAATTGCTGCGGATACATGCTCAGTGCGATGATAATTTTTTGAACTTATCATTACACCGCAGCCATACGGGCTTTGAACCGATTTCTCTTCGAACGAAACATCGCTGCCTTATCAACTACGCTGTAGGCAGCTGTGTCTATTAAAATTTATCGTTTGAATGTTTTCTGTGTGTAGATCCATTAAGATGTTCGTCTGATAAAAAAAAAAATTACTTAAAAAATTTTTCCTCGGTTTTAATTTACCTCCTTCCTTATTGCACATTTAATGTTACGGGTTTTATTTTTATACAATTAACTCCTGATATAAATGATATACTCGTATTATTTTAGAACTGGAATACATTTACACTGCCTGATCGTTTATGTACCACGTATTGATCGTTTCTATGTTGATTCTATTAATTATCGGAAACATTGCTGTCGAGTTCTTGAAACTATTTATTTTTCATTAATTACAGTTAGCGGCGTGGCTGTCGTTCGTCTTGATCATTGTCTTAACAAGCGAAGCTAATGAAGTTTCCGAGGGTGCAGCAGCAGCGATACATAACGAGACTCAAGAAGAAAAGGTAAATATCTTTAAAATTTTGTTTTCAATCAGTGACGCGTGGAATATTTTTCAATTATTTTACGCAAACAATTTTTCTTGATAATCAAAAAAAAAAATAAATAAATAACGGAAAAGAAAGGGAAAGAAAAAGAAAAAAATAATAATATTTGGTGTTTCCCTGTTTGGCCTTATTTATTTAATCTCTTATTGTGCTATTCCATTTCCGCTGCAATACCAATGGACATAAATACGTACCATAAGATAATCTAAGGGGACAGATTACGATTTTATCTCGAAGCGTATGGATGTACTAGATCAAGAAAATACGAGTATAAATTTGGACACATAAGTTTCATTTAGAGAATATTGCACTATCATTTTTTAAGATATTGATGAAGAACGCTGGGTGAGAGGAGACCGTAGCCGAGTAAACCGCTTCCTCCAGATTTCGTTTTTCCTTGATTTCTTCTCCACGCTGTCCTCTCTATCCGGATGATGCAGTCATTTGCGACGTCGATCATGTGTTTTTCCAGTGTTCATCTCTCTCCGTGGACGTTCTGCCTTGTATTCTTATTTGCTGAAGCTTGGACTTCCTACTCCTTATTGTGCTTCTCCTATATCCTGTCCCTTCCTTCCCCATTAATTATTCCTGCTATTTGTTCCGTTTTAAATAAAATTTCTGATCGGATTAAAATATAACCGATTTCTTTCCTTACCTTTTGTTTCTGGGTAAAGGTCCTTGGTTGATGAGCCCTAAAAAAAAAAAAAAAAAAAAAAAAACGCTGCATTGGCTCTTTCATTCTCGATTAACTGCCTTTATTCTCCGGTTCATCCTAAATCTGTTTTTTATAATGTTGTTAGAAAAGAATTTTTATTGAACCTAAGCTCTTCTTTTCTCAACCATTTCTTGATCTTCACTGATGGCCCCAAAAGACCCAATGGTGTTGGCGCAGCTTTTTTCAGTCCTTCTCTAAATTATGTTGAGTCCTTTAAACTTCCCTCCTTTTGCTCAATCTTCTATGCGGAGTCATTCTGTGTGCTCTTCTTTTTATGAGATCCTCACCTGTCTCTTACAATATCCTACAGGATGCTCGAAGCGTGCTGCGGACTATCGCATCTCCTCTCCCTTCTCACTCAATCGACTACGTTATTCTTCTTATTCATTCCTTTATTCATGATCTTTTCCTTTCTCACTTTATCCAAACGGATTTTTTTTGGATCCCTGGTCATGCCGGAATCGAGGGAAATGAGTTGGTTGACTCATTCGTTCGGTTATCTTCCTTTTCCGGTAGGTTTCTTTCTGTTTTCTCATCTTCCAATATTACTCTTCTGTCAACCGCTGCTCATTCCAAACTATGGTTTAACTCTTTACGTCTCCTCATTCTCTAACCCGGATTCCATTTTCTTGTCTATTCAGTCTTCCCTTTCTCGCTTCCCTTGGTTTCTATGACCAGCCTTCTATGAGTCGCTCCAACCTCTCTGCTATTTGCCGCTTGCGTTTTGAGCACAGTTTGCTTCCTTCTTCGTTTTTCCATTACTCTCTTGTGCCGTCTTAGACACACAAGAACGGTAAATTAAAACACAATTGAAGGCATATCTCAAAGAAAAACAACGAGCCCCCTCGATGAAAACCCTCTGGACTGATGGAAAACTAAATTGAAATACGACAAGTTGTCAGATCTTGCTCGCAAGTATCTCAGAGCTCCTCCAGCCAGCGTTCCGAATGAGCAATTATTTAGTGCAGCCGGCCTTATATACGAGCCACTCAGAAATCGCCTCATGGGAAAAAAGGCAGCTAAATTACTATATTAATAAAATATAATTTGCCACTTTTAAAATTTGATTATTAAAACAAAACTATATAATATATCGATTCTATAGAGTACATAGATATTTTCTGTTTCGAGTTATTAGTACCGTACCGTATTAATGTAATTATTAATAAAAATTATTAAATAAAATAATCTGTTTTAATGACTTTCCCAACTATTCACATTCGCATTCGCATTCGTAAATATCGAAAATATAACATTCGTAACAACCCTAATTTGCTGGCGGTTTAGCTACCAAATATCCATTACTAACGGCACTTCTCGGATTGGCTTTATAAAGAACATGTAAAAAGTTTAAGGCTAAAACGGTTCACGCACATTTTGTCAGTTTAAAGTAGTAATCGCTGAGGTAAACTACAAACACATATGTTATACCATCCACTTCGAAATGGGCCCTACCTGTGAGGGACGGAGCTTCAGAATCATCAATGTAGTGTTAATTCGGTTATGTCCTAAATCAATTGCTCTGAAATATTCCGCGTGATTTAAACTTTAAATTGGAGAAAAATTTGTTATTACCGATTTAAGTTGTCGCAAATGGATGGAATTGTTCAATTACAAATTTAAAAGACTATTAAATTCAGAGTATAGATTATTATCATATGCTGGAGACAAGATAGTATTTTATAATCTTCAAAAACTTCTATATCTCCTAAAAAGAACTTATTTATTTAGCAAGGGTTAAAAGTATGGCAGTTGATATGTATTTATTTTTAATATAAAAAATGTTATCAGTATTTTTTATAAATACGGAAATATTTTGTTATGAGCGTTACATTCAAGCGACAACACGGGGAGACTGGGAAAGTGTTAACCGTTTTACTGATGTAATATTCAAAGTAATTATTTTTATTTTAAAAAAAATAGATATGAATAAAACATGAAAAGCTTTTAAAAACTCTAAAACAGCTGTAAATATAAAGTTTATTGTTGACTTTAGCCTTACCATAGAAATTCCCTATTGTTCCTAAAGATGTAGTTTTAATTTACAATAAAAAAATAACTAGCCACTTTTTGTCATATCCTGTATTTAACTTGCGTATATTACAGTACATGGAAATTACCTTTTAAAAGTATTTACTTATTTTATTACGCTTAAGAAAGTTTATCAATGCTGCTATTGATGTTCAGGAATTATAAAAGATCATGTCGAGTATTGCTTTATTTGATACTGTTCGTGACATTACGAATTTAGTACAATTTGGAAGTATGTGCTGCAAAGTCGGGGTGATGGCTTGAGAACAAAAGGGACGGTAATGAAGAGGAGAAGTTTGCAAAAAAGGTAATCGTGGGACCAAGTCGTATGGCTTGAACATAGCCGATTAATGGTAGCGAAGTCTATACAGACACGTCTCCCTTAGCGGCTACTGTGCTCCTGTTGTACCGATTCGAGCCGGGAATATTTGACATGTAGCCGAGTAAATGCTCCACCCTCGCTCACAGCGTACTGCTTTAAAATATGGTATCAGCTCAGGAAGGGGTAGATATGAGGATTTTGGAGTATGTAACGCTGATGATCGGACTGCTGTGTTAGCTCGCTCCTTCTGGGAGTTCCCACATGACTTGGGACCTCGAGAAATGATAGTAACTTGGTTAGTGTATTTCGTATTTAAAGCAGTATCGAATTCTCGGATAGGGGGTTGATAACTGATTCCATAAAACGGGTATCAAATATAGTACTACCAGCGGTTTCTGTTGAGTAAAGAATTTGATATTGATGTTATTCTTAAAAGTGTAAGAATTTCGAGGAGTATATCATTCGGAAAACTTGGTATGGTAAAAATGGAATTTACATCTTGGAAGGAGGATTGAGAGGTATTTAAAAAAGATTTGATTCCGCGACAGATATAGTATTTTTTATATTGTAACAACGAGGATTGTTGCTTAAGGCTTACAAACTTAGAGCTGCTGTTGATTGGTGAATAAGGCAGAAAGTAGAGTAAAGAATTGTATGGAGGAATTTAAACAACAATTGAGTAGAGAGTAGACCGGACGTGCCCGTACGTTATTTCGGATAGAATGAGAAATTTGTGCATCGATAATAAAAAAAATTTGAGTTGAACGTTGTATTTATGTTTTGATAAATATTTTATGATTATTAATGCAGTTCATTTTTAGGCTGAGTGTGTGGGATGTCAAATTTAAAATCGAAAATTTGACTGTAGGCTGAAAAGTAAGCAGATTATGACATAGTGTAAGAGCAGTCCCGGGACTGGTTAGATGCCCCCAACAGACGTCAGTTAAAAAACTGTTAAGTCAATCAGAAGAACCATATAATATTAGATCGAACAACACTTGGGTTAAAACAGACAAGGAAAAGGCAAATGCTTTTGCGGACCATCTTGACACGGTCTTTACACCACACTCTGATCGCAACAAGGAGCATTCTGACTATATACAAAGAGCATTGGAAAAACCTCGTCGGTGTGAACAAGCTACTAAGGTCTTCTCGCCAAGAGAAGTTCTCGTATGCCTTCGGAATATACCACTACGTAAGGCTTCTGGCTTCGATAGAATTACCGGGGAAATAATCTCGCGACTACCGCGGAGAGCAGCTATTCTTCTTTGTTACATCTTTAATGCGGTTCTAAGGATGCGGTACTTCCCTAAAATATGGAAGAAGTCGGTTATAATGATGGTTCATAAAGTGGGGAAACCGCGGACAGACCTTTCATCATATCGACCGATTAGCTTGCTCTCCTCTTTATCAAAGGTTTTGGAGAAGCTAATTTTAAATCGTATTGATCCGGTTATAAGTAACCGAGATGTGCTACCGAATCATCAATTTGGTTTTCGCACGGATCACTCTACGATTCGTCAGTGTCACCGATTAGTTGACGCAATTTCGTTAACGTTGGAGAAACGCGAGGTATGTTCCGCGGTGTTTCTAGATGTCACGCAGGCATTCAATAAGGTCTGGCATCCAGGATTGCTGTATAAATTGCGGCAAATTCTTAATGAGGATATTTATCTATTACTCAAATCGTACTTGTCCGAACGCTCGTTTGTAGTTAAAATAAAGGATTCACTCTCGGAAATACATTCAATCAGATCGTCAGTACCTCAAGGCAGTTTCCTAGGGCCTTTATTGTATTCCATCTATACCGCGGACGTACCAATTTCTAATCTAACGTTACTAGCTACATTCGCTGATGACATTGCGATACTCGCATCTAATACGAATGTTACGTATGCAAACGCTGCTGTTCAAAATCATCTGAATAGGCTAGAGAAATGGGGATGCCTCTGACGCATATCGTTCAACCCAACTAAATGTCGTCACATTTTATTCACAAACAGACGAGTAAGATGTTCACACTTGAAATTTGAGAACTCGCAAATTCCAAAAGTAGACTCTGTGCGTTATCTTGGAATGCATATGGATAGACGATTAACGTGGCGTGATCACGTGGAAAATACAAGAAAATCTATAATAATTAGGGCTAGGTTGCTATGGCCGCTGCTAGGACGAAAATCAGTTCTAAACCTGGCCGTAAAGCGGAATGTATATTTATCGGTTATTGCTCCAATGTAGAGATACGGATTAGAGCTATATGGAACAACATGTCGAAGCAACCTCCTTAGGATACAGCAACAGCAGCCCAAGATTCTCCGTACAATGGTATCTGCGCCTTATTTCGTATCCAACGACACATTGCATGCGGACTTGAATGTTCCATACGTGAAGGATGTTTATGCGGAACAGTACAAAAAGTTCTTTGAGAAACTTCAGTTTAGCTCGAATCCACTTATATACCGAATGTTCACTATTGATCTTCCAGCCAGATCCAGCCGGCGACTGAAAAGGAAAAAGTGGTGCCGGGATGCACTTCCGATAACTTAAGCG
The DNA here is from genome assembly GCA_039619475.1 of Icerya purchasi. Classification (NCBI taxonomy): domain Eukaryota; kingdom Metazoa; phylum Arthropoda; class Insecta; order Hemiptera; family Monophlebidae; genus Icerya; species Icerya purchasi. Next base: position 570,727,652 of record CM077115.1, read on the forward strand.
CTATTATATTGCTCTCGGAGACACTACGCATAATCGTTATGTAGTGTGAAAATAAATAAATTAATAAAATAAAATAAAAAATAAAAAAAAAAAGAAATAAATAAATAAAAAAAGGATAAATAAACCATTTTCTTCTTAAGACCTGAATCGGGCATTTCGTTGGAACTGTCAGGTTAATATTCGTTTCCTTTTCCTTTTCTATTCAATCCACTTTTCCCCAATCCCCCCCCCCCTTTCCTTATATTCTTATATCACCATTGTTTATGGCAGACTGCTGTCGGTACAATGAAAAAAAAAAAAAAAAAGTTAAGGAAAACCTTAAATCATTATTATCTGACCAGGCTTGCAATTTATTCATAGTTTTCTGAAGACTATTTTGCGCATTTTCAGGAAGACTAAAAGACAAGGAGATAATTAGGACGTCGATGTAGAGACAGACTGTTCCGATGGCGTTATGCATTTAACTATATCGGCGATATACAATATGAACAAGGTTACGCTCGAAGCTGATCTTTGTAGTATTCAATTTTCTGTCGATTCTGTTAAGGGATGGCTGAACAGAGGGGTAAAAAGAGGTAGAATTAGAAAATAAAAAACAATGAGTCATAATTTGGAATGAGCAACTAAGGAAAGAACAATATTATAAGCTGAAAATGTGCCTGAAAATCGGCCCCTTAGATCTCTCCGTTACCTTCGCAATTCTTAATTGCTTTGCTATGAACCTGTGGTTCCCGAGATCGCTGTTTTCCCCTTTTTTATGTAGGGGAGACTGGGGACAATTGAAACATTCTCCAAAATAATACTATCAGTATCTTTTTTACTCATGTGAACACTAGTATGAATTGTTTCGAACATATAGTTTGCAATTACTACTCGTTCATTGACTAAAACCGACAGTAGCCACATGTAGAATAGTTAAAAGACTTTAGTGTTGTGTTTGAAAAATTTCGTACAGTGATTATAATTGTGATACATAAAAAAAAAAAGATAAATATCCGATTTTTAAAATATATTTATTATATATTTTAATGTTTTATCTGTTGATAATGCTATTAGTATTTGTGAAAACATTTTAGTCAGTTTAGAGAATCTTATTAAGTTACCTACCATGGGGACGAGTAGTAAATGAAAGTATAAAATTATACGTTATGTGTTCTTCAAACTCTTTTCCCTTACTTCCCCACATAGTTCGTTTCTGAATTAGTTAATTTTTGCGATCGTACGACAAATTGTTCCTCGTAAATGGTATTGTTTATAAAAACAATTGAGACAAAAATGTTATTAAATAGTAAAAAAACTATAAAAAGGTAATTTTAAATAGGAAGCCAAAAAGCTGCGACATAATTTAAAATCTAGTAAAGCGAATTTTGATTTTTACATCATCGTAGCCATAAAAATTTATGTAAAGACGAATTTTATGTTGCTCGACATAAAAAAATATAAAGTATAAGAAAAAACTAACATGAACACGGAAAACAAATTTTGATTCACAACCTATATCTAAATATGCAAAAGCATATAGGGAAATAATGTTTGATAACAATTTCTCTCTATACGTTCTGTTGCAAAAAAAATAGATTTGAACCATGTCTCATTGAGTAGTTATAAAACAAAAAAAAGCCAGTGAAGAACGATCTGTGACTCCCGTAACCATGGATTACCGATCCGTAAGACGCGTATTCAACCCAGAGCAGGAAAAAAATTTTGCTGCATATATTATTAGGACGGCTAATGTATTTTATGGATTATCGTCCAAAGAGACACGAAAACTGGCTTATGAATTGGCCATAAAGTATTCAGTTAATGTGCCAGAAAGGTGGATTATAAATCGCCTAGCAGGAGTAGACTGGTTTAATGGTTTCATGAAACGTAATTCGGAGCTTTCAATTCGTTGTGCTGAAGCTACAAGTCTGTCGAGAGCTACGAGTTTTAATACTAATAATGTCAAACTATTTTTCGGTAACTTAATGGAAGTTATGAATCAACACCAGTAAAAGAGGAGCATATGGGAAAATGTAAAGGCGGAGGTCGAACATGTTTGGTATATCTATATATCTTCTCTCATTTATATATTTATTTTTGTGTAAAATGTGTTATTTAAAAAAACACTTTATTATCAGATATTAATTTTTACTGTCAAAAATTTTACCATTATTAACAGTATCCATTTATTCTCTCTGGGGAGAGCTGCAGCTTCATAACACCTCGTTCAATGACTACCGCTACCTGATTGTGTCCAGTGGGTAAACGTAGCAAAGAACGTATGAATACATTTATATTAATTTTTTTCGCGTTATTGTGGTTATTGTTATGTATTTTTTTAGCAAAATGGCGTCGTTTTAATGCAAAAAAATTAACTAACGTACATGCTTTGTATCTAATAGGATACATTTCGAGGTTTACTGAATTTCACCTTAAATACAGAACGAGCTATTTCGGAAACTGTTCAGCCTAATGAGAATATTATATTCGCGCCAATTAATTTAATCGGAGTTCTTGGAACTCTCTTGCTCGGAAGCGACGGAATTTCCAAAGTCGAAACACTGAATGTTATCGGCGCAGCACGATGCGATGATAATTTAACCACTCGGTAATTTGTTTTGTTGCACGTACGGTATAAGTATTTTTAATTTTTTTTTTTTTAATAACTCTACGCGATTAAGAGAGATTATTCGACATTTATTTAATACCTGTATCGTTGTTCCCCGATAAATACAGGGAACAAATTTTACATAAAGTATTAGGTAGAATGCTGGCCAAATTCGACGCTGAACATCGTCAAAATCTGACAGTCAATATCACGGTCGCCAAGACGGTATTCGCTCGGAGTGGAATAGAAGTTAAAGATGAATTTAAACAGTTATCCAAAAGTATTTATAACAGCGATTTTCAGAATGTCAATTTCGCAGATGCTAATGCGGCTAAATTAATGAATGAGTAAGTGCGCTAATTTTCAAATAAAACCATTAAATCGAAGCTGATAATTTCGTATTTAATTTGTTTAAACCTTTGTTTATACACGTAGGGCTATTGTACGGCTCGTGTAAATCTTCTACGAGTGTAATTTGCGTGCAAGGGGTTTATCGTCTCGTTCTTTGCCGAAATCAATGTTAGTCCAATTTGAACAGTTTGCGAATATTCCTGTCCTATTCCTTTCGAAGTCCAATACTTTCTGTATGGATTCGGCTTTCTAAAAATTGCCCGACTGACTGATATAGGTAATATAATTTCCTTCGTGCTAGGGAGCAATAAATGTATAATAAATGAAAAAGCAAGTGTGAACGATAAATTTCAAGTAAAATAACCGATTATAAATAACGATGTTTTCTCAATTGGTTTTAAAATGATTAATTCTAATTGTAGCATTAAAGAACATCATATTATAAAAACATTCTAACGGGTTCATTATCATTTTATAATAAACGACTACGCCGTGGTGTTTCAGCTGTTTTAAATGGACTTTAATAGTAATAACAATAATAATAATAATAATAGCATCACTAAAGAAAATTTGTTGTTTGTCTCTGATCATCCAGGGCCTTACACCGTTTACGTCGAAGGTTGTTCTTCAGAGGAGAACCTCGGCAATCTTCATCCTTTGACCCTTGCCAGGCTAATTTACTCTGTATCCTCCTCCCTTACGAGCATTGTCCCTCAAGGTAGGGGCCGTGTCTCAGTTAAATTTCCTTCGGTCTCTTCCGCAAATTCTTTTCTGGCGCAGCCCAATTTCTTCGCATCGCACAATATTAAAGCGTACATCCCCAACGGTGTTCTTTTTAGAACGGGCATCATTTCAGGCGTTCATCCGTCCTTCTCCGAGGAAGAAATTGCTGAAGGAATTGAGTCCTCAATCCCTATTGCCTCAATTCGCCGAATTTACCGTTCTTCCGAAGATTCTAAAATTCCTACCCGCTCAGTCGAGATCAAATTCCATAAAACTACCCTTCCCGAATTTGTCTCAATTTACAGATTACGTTTTCCCGTTTCCCCCAGTGTCCGTTCGCCTACGCAGTGTTCAAAATGTTTTCTTTTTGGTCACATTTCAAAACACTGCCGTAGTTCTTCGTATATCTGTTCGCACTGTGCTTCCAAGCACCCAGCCTCAGAATGTAGTTGCCTACAAGTTCCTCCCACCTGCCGAAATTGCAAAGGCTCTCACCGTGCCTATGATCGGTCTTGCCCTGAGTGGATTAGGCAGAAAGAAATAAAACGTATTATGGCTTTCGAGAATATCTCTTTTCAAGAAGCCACACTTATCAAAAAGAACAGCTTAGCTACTCATGCCTTTTCGTTTGCTGACCGAGCCTCCTTGCCTTCCTCTTCCCACAATAATATTACTAAATCTCCACCATCACTCCCCTCTCTTCTTTCTAACTCTATTCCTCGTCCCAAATCACCTACATTCCACAAAAAACGGTTCTCTAAACCTATCTACGATTCCTCTCCCCAATTCCCCCCTCTTCCATCTAATCGTATTCCTTCTCCCTCCAATGGATGGGCTCTCAATAAATCCGTTCCTTCTTTTCCTAACTCTACTTCAGAAAGTTGTCTTCCCGCAAATCTTACTAATATCAATCCTGTATCCTCAGCCCCTCTAAACTCTTCCTCTTCGGATCTTTCTCCCTTAATTAATAATATTTCAACAGCGGTTCTAGAGCTTCTTTCTTTAAACAACATTGCTTCCTCCTCATCCTTTGCTGATTCTCTTTCTCGTTTCCTCTCTAATAATATACGTTCTTAATAATTTTATTCTCCTAATAACAAGGAAAAATCAAATAGGACTAAAAAGGAGTAGAAGTGATAAGATTCAGGGCAGAATTTTCTCTATTTTCTTCTTTTGTCCTTCCCCCTTCCCCCTCTCATTTCCCGTATCCTCTTGCTTAATCTCTTTCCAATTGCGCAGTATGATTCATCCAAGTCAGTTGGCCATTGACTCAGGTTTAAGCACGGCTTTCTCCTGTTTTACATTTCCTTTTATTATTAAAAGGACCGTTGCTGTAGTGGCCATACCCACTATTGAGCACTGGTACCTTTTATCTCCTTATTATTTTCTCGAATGGGCTCATGTCGAGTTGACGTACTCAATCTTTGGGCTGAGTTCCATTCGAAGTTGCTTTTTTTTCTTACTTTTACTGTTACATTTATACAGTTGTGAGACTAGCTGGCGTGTATAGCTATGGCTTCGTAACACCCAGCTCCAGTTTTAAGTGCAATGGTCTAACTACAACTGACTTTACTTTATTTATTTGGATGTTTTCATACCTATTTCCTGTTTCTCTAAAATCTTCATATATCTCCTTCATTTCTGCTCCCAATTGTGTTTTATCATCTCCCTTTCTACTACGCTCCGTTTCCCTCTATAATCTAGCTGCCCTGACTCACTTCCTCCTGTATTCTAATTATTATAGTCGATTGTTCCTTTCTTCTCTATCCACCTATCCTTGCTATTTTAGTATAAATGCTTTGCATTTATACCCTCCTCTGTGCTCTCCTATTGCTTCCTACTCCATTCTCTTACCCCATTTTTTCCTAATCCCTCTTTAGCTCTACAATGCCGGCTGCGTTTAATCTGCTACAATGGAATTGTCGTAGTCTCAGAGCCAACAAAAATTCATTGGAGGGTTTGTTGGATCTTCATAATATCCAAGTTGCTCTCATCTCGGAAACGTGGCTTCGGTCAGGCGTGGATTTTAACATTAGAGGCTTCAAGGTAATCAGAAGCGATCGCGATGATGGCTATGCTGGTTCTGCGATCCTCGTTAGAAATGACATTCCATTCCGTTCTCACGAGATTTCTCTCAACCTTCCTTCTACTCCTAATATTCCTAATATCGTTCATATCTCCATCAATCCTCCTTCTATGCGTCCTATTAACGTTGTTTCGATTTATGTTCCTCCTACTTACGATCTTCGTCACTTCCCCCTTTCTACATTTTTCTCATCTATCCCGCAACCGTTTATTATCGGCGGCGATTGGAATGCTCATTCCCCTATGTGGGGCTGCACATCCTACAATAGCAATGGTTCCATCCTTGAGAATACTATCCTTTCTGATAACTTGGTGCTCCTTAATGATCTTTCCCCAACCTATTTTAGGAATGCTTTTGTCTCCAGTTCTCTTGATCTAACTCTTTCTTCCCCTTCAATTGGTCTTAACTTTACCTGGAGAACCCTTTCGGGTTCTTTCGGCAGTGACCATGTTCCCATAATAATTACTACTGATATTTTTCCTTCTCCAACTTATCCCAGGCATCTCCATTCTCCTCGATGGAATCTCAGCAAAACTAATTGGACTCTTTTCCGCTCTTCTGTTGATTCATCACTTCCTGATCCACAGATTAATTGTGATCCCATTTCTCTCTATAATTTCTTTTCCCATTCTATCAGGTCTGCTCTTTCTCTATCTTCTCCCCCTCGTCGTTCTCCTGCATCCACTCATCGTTGTGCGGCCTCATCTCTTTGGTGGAATGTAACGCTGCATTTAACCATTGTCGTTCGACCTTCAGATCCTATCGCTCTAATCCTACAACCCAAAACTTTCTGGCTCATAAACAAGCCAACGCCACGGCTAGGTTTATTCTTAAAGCCGTGAAAAAGGCCTCTTGGAAAAAATTCTGTTCTTCCTTTTCTAGAAATACCTCTCTCTCACATATTTGGAGGTTGGCTAGAGCTTTTAAATCTCCATCCTCTGAACGTCCTTCTCTTTCTAATGTATCTGAGGATAACCTAATATCCTTCATTGATTCTGTCGCTCCTGCCTACGTTCCTTCCTTTGACGAACTGTATTCCAACACCTCTCCGCAAATCTCGTCCCCTCCTTCTCACTTCCTCACTTCGGCTTTCAATCTTAATGAATTATTAGCTGTTTTATCTAAATCTTCCAGCCCTACTCCAGGCCTTGATGGTATACCTTATCTTGCTCTTAAAAATCTGTCTGAACTATCCCTTAACTTTCTTCTCAGTCTTTTCAATTCTTTCCTTTCCAGGGGTTTAATCCCCCCCTCTTGGAATTCTTTCATTATTGTCCCTATTCCTAAGAAAAGTTCTTCCTTTTTGAGGGTATGCTAAACAAGCGTCTTGTTTGGTGGTTGGAACACCATAATGTGCTTCCTAACAATATGTTCGGCTTTCGGCCTGGTATCGGCCCTCCTGATTGTATCAGTCTTTTTGTGTCTCATTTATATAAGTCCTTTATCCAAAAACATTATACTCTGGCTTCCTTCATAGATGTTTCCTGTGCTTTCGACAATGTTCATCTCCCAACTTTAAGAGATAAAATGACAGCAATTAACATTCCAGTGAATTTCACTTCCCTTGTTATTAAGCTCATGTCCAATCGTTCTATCCACCTCTCTCCTCCATTATTTGACACTTCTAGAAAGGTTTACTGCGGTCTTCCTCAAGGTTCCTCCCTCAGTCCTACTCTTTTTAACATTTATACTGCTAGTATCGCTTCCCTTCCTTTAAATTCCCACTCTTTATTCTTTGCCGATGATATTTTGCTTTTTTCCTCTTCCCACGATATTGACGCAGCTAATGATGCTCTCAAATCGTCCCTCAATTTCCTTGAAAGTGCTCTTGCCTCAATTAACCTTTCGATTTCTCCTTCTAAGTCCTCCTGCGTTGTATTTACCCTTCGCCCTTATAATCCTGCTTCTGTTAATTTATCCTTAAATAGCACAGCTATTGCTCGTGTTAATTGCTTTCGTTATCTCGGTATCTTTCTCGATAGTCGTTTGACTTTTTCCGAACATATTAAATATCTTTCCTCCTCCTCTACTAAACGGTTGAACCTGCTGAAGGCCCTGTCTCCGACTAAATGGGGTGGCGACCCTTTCATTCTTATTCTTCTATATAAATCCATCGTCCGCTCCAAGCTTGATTACTGTTCGTTCATTTATGCCTGCGCTTCCAAATCCCGTCTCTCTAAACTTGATGTGATCCAAAATTCTTGTCTTAGACTCTGTCTCGGTGCTCTTAAATCCTCTCCTATTCCAGCATTGCTTGCTGAATCGAATGTTCCTCCCCTGTCTATTCGCAGATCTTATTTGGGTTATTGCTTCCTTGCTAAACGTCTTTCTCTCTCATCTTCTTCTCTCTTTTTTTCCTACCTTTCAATTTCTCGGAATTGGCGCTTTGTGCCTAGGAAAATTCCTATCCTGTCCCTTATTTCTCTCCGTCTTAGTTCATTTTGGCCGTATACAATTTCCTTTAATAGTCTGCCTTATTTTTCCTTTAACTTCAGCGATCTCTGCCATCCTCCCAGAGTATTTATTTCGCCTACACTTGCAAAATCTCTCCCTCCAGCTGTAATTAAACAGGAATTCCACAGTATTGTCAATTCTCTCTTCCCTTCTCATGTTACCATTTTCACTGATGGTTCTAAGGGGCCTGATGGGGTTGGTGCTTCTTTTATTCTTCCAGACTATATAACTTCTCTGAATCCTTCTGTCTTCCTTCTTTCTGTTCCATATTTACAGCCGAGCTAATGGCTATTTTACGTTCCATTATTTTTATCTCCTCCAATCGTCTTTCTTCGCAGTTTCTGATCATATCCGACTCCATGAGTGCTCTTCAAGCCATCTCTTCTCCTCTTCCTAATCATTCCTGTGATTTTTCTATTCTCCGCATACGTTCTCTCATTTGGACTCTCTCTTCTCTCCATGGAATCCATGTTGACTTGCTGTGGGTTCCTGGTCATTCTGGCATCTCAGGTAATGAGAAGGCTGATTCTTTGGCTCGGGTTGCTGCTTCTTCTTCTACATTCTTCTTCAAAAAAATCCCATCCTCTAATCTCTTGCCTTTGTGTAAACATTTCCATCTCAGATTTTGGTCGAATATGTACCCTTCCTCCTTTTCTAATTGTCGCTCCTTTTATCTGTCAGTTCAGCCTAATCTTCCTTCAAATCCTTGGTTCCTTCTGTTTCCTTCACTTCCTCGCTCTGTTGTTGTCTCCATTGTGCGTTTGCGCTTAAACCATTCCTTGCTACCTTCCTCACGCTTTCGCCTCTCGTTGACCTCTTCCCCATGTTGTCCTCTCCATTCAAACGATGCGGTTGTTTGTGACACCGATCACGTGTTCTTTGAGTGCTCTGCTCCTTCGGTGGAGCGCTCGGCTCTATATTCCCACTTGCTTGGGCTGGGGCTTCCTGCTCCTTTTTGTGCTCGTTATATCCTGTCTTTTCCTTCTACACTTATTATCCCCTCCATTGTTTCCTTCTTATTAGCGATAGCTGATCGCCTCACTGTATAACTTTCGTTTTCCCTTAATTGTTTCTGGGTGAAGGTCCTCGGTTGACGAGCCCAATTAAAAAAAAATAAAAAAAAAAAAAATAAATAAATGGACTTTTCTTGGAAATAAAAAACAAGAAAAAAGCAACAAATGAAGTTGTCTATAGATCATGTCGCTTTAATAATAAAAAAAAGAAAATAAGTGAAAACCGAAAAGAGAAACCTCCTTTAAAAACAATTTATTGATATTAATGATACAAATGGATCGACGTGAACCGTGATATTTCCCCTTTTAAGGCTGACAAAAAATACTAACCGCATAGAATAATTTTTTCAGCTTGCGAGTATTTTACATCTTTCGCACATTTGCAATGAAAGCATATCAATTTTTTCTTAGAATAATAAGCAAACTCCAAAGTCAAATTTTAAAAAATCAATTTTTTTTATTGTTGTTCTATGAAGTTTCACCTTTTTTTTCGTCAAAAATTAATCTCGTAATTTTGAAATTTAAAAATATACGACTAATTGAATCATTTCTAAATGTTTCGGCGGCAACTTTTCACATAACTGTAAACAAAGCCAATAAAAAGAATTTCATTTCCTATGAAATTGCCGCATTCTTAAACAGCGTATATTAAGTTCTGGAGTGGCAATTTTAGAAATGGGGGGTGGCATTGCCCCCCCCCCCAAAAAAAAACCCACTGCATTCATACCTGCATCTAATAGAATGATATTTGCCATACTAATATTATAAGTTTCAAATATTAAGTTGTTTCTCCTATCAGACAAAAAATAACGCTTATACTACCTAACAGGGTTTACAACCTATGTGCACACATCATCAGAGTCCATACAAAATACATATATGTGTACCAACATAAAAAATAGACACATAAACAGCAGCTTTACTTGTTATAACACATAAATGATGTTGAATAAGCTATTCACCCTGGAGGTGTTGTCTAGAGGTGTGATATTTTACTTTCTAATAACCAGCAGTATTTTTTTTTTCTGGCCCGGTGCAACTTTTATTAAATTTCAACTTTTCCATTCTATTTTTTTTTTTTCTTAATGGGCTCGGTGTCAACACTGACCCAACTACATGGACTTAGATTACCTACTCAGATTGTGAGGAGATCGGAGATAGAGAGTATAAAGGAAAGAAGGAGGGGAATAACGGCTAGAGATGGGAAGGAAAGGATAAAGGAAGCATTGAAAGGGGTAGGAAGATCCAACGCCAAGAGTTTGGCATATAGATGAGAGCACTCAGGAAAAAGAGCAGAGCATTCAAAAAGGATATGGTTGGGGTCGCATATAAAGGGAGGATCAGAAGAGTGGAGAGGGCAAAAGGAGAAGGTGAAAGAGAAAAAGAAAAGCGAGAAAAGGAAAGGAGGGAATGACCAAGTCTCAGTCTGATTAAGGAAACACAATAGCCGAGCGTCGAGAAAAGGGAAGAAATTGGTACCAAGGCTGTGAATTGGGAGTAGGCTGTAGGATGAGGTAGAAGGAGGAGCGATTGTTAAAAAAGGAAGGGTAGATGTCAAACCATAGTCTGGTATGGAGACTTGCGGAGAGGAAAATGATGTCTGAGGCAGGAAAATGCGGGAGGAATGGACCATTGAGAGACGCCGAGCGAGCTAGGAAGTCAGCTGCTTCGTTGCTCTCAATGCCAGAGTGGCCAGGAACCCATAAAAAGTCAGTAAGGATAGAACGTGCTAAGCGCAAGTTGGAGATAGAGGCACGAACAGGAAAAATGATATCATTAGTCGAGTGGGAAGGAGGAGAAGAGATAGCTTGCAGCACGGATTTGGAATTAGTAATAATGAGAAATTTACAGATCCCACTTGAAGAGGAAATAAAGGAGACAGCACGGAGAATGGAGACTGCTTCAGCAGAAAAAATTGAACAAAAGGAAGGAAGTTTGAAGGATTCCAAGTGATTAAGCGAGGGGGCCGTAAAAGCACCGCTCACCCCGCTATCATTTTTGGAACCATTAGTGAAAATTCTACTATTTACTTTTCCATTATTGTTATTATTATTATCACCACTGTCCCTATTATTACCACTATTATTATCATTATGTTGCTATTTAAGGATCCGCCATTATGAAAACACAAAAAGAAATTGCAGAATTTGCTTTTTGTAACAGAAGTATCTTTGCTTAATCGTTGTCGTCATTACTGCCCAGTTTAATATATCGTGCTGCTGCATCCCTTTTAGATAAATATCTCAGCAAATGCAGGCGCACCAGTCATAACATGCATATAGACAGAGTAACTTTCATATTTTTCTCTCTTACATAAATTTGTAAGCTGTTGCAGAATGATATTTTGTCGTGATTGCATGCAAAGTGACTTACGCATAATTTGAAGCCTCCTGCTGTGTCTCGTACACGCACATAAACACACGAGTAACTTAATTAGAATCGTACGTTTTTACTAAAAATTGAGCTATTTTTTTTAAATTTCTTATTTCATAGCACAGTAAAATGATGTTTTTAACTTACATCGACAATAATAACGGAAATTTACTAGTATTTTGTCACTGAATCGGACAGAATGATATTTACCATAGTGTGATAGAAACTACGATCAGATAAATTCACTGTTATCGATACTGTTATCGTCGGAGTCTATACAACATACTAATCATCACATGCGCCAACATGAAAAACAGTCGCACTCAGAGCAGCTTTGGGCCTCTTCCTTTCCGCTTCTTCAACTGTTAAGCTGAAAAGTACCTTGATATTATATATTGTCTTTAAGAGGCCTCATCTTAAACTCTTATGTAGAATATTGGAACCCTTTATGGCATTGAGTATTTTGTTCACGACCTGCTCTTCGTGATAATTTTACATTGGCTATTTCTTTCTGTTATTGTCGCAATTCAATTTCAGTGTCGTATTAAGTGGACCTATTATTTTATTTCTTCTCTGCATCATCATTTTCAGTATTTCGCACTCTTCTTTCATTGTTTTTATTTTCAGACCATTGCAACCTACGCTACGTCTGCATCTTAAAATCTTCCAGTTTTTCTTGTTCTTTGCGCAGCGGTCATGTTTTAACCGCATAAGAGAAAGTGCTCCACGCGAATATCTTAATAAAATTTTACACTTTATTAGAACTCCTATAACACATAAATCATGTTGAATAAACTGCTGCAGTGTTGTTTAGAGATATGATACTTTATTAATCATCTATAGCATCTTTGCCGATGAAATGTTGTCACTGCTAGCGCAGTATATCATGTAACGTGTCTACCTCTTTGTGTTGCCACACATAAATATCTCGGTATATACAGGCATATTCTGCCTTTGCATTAGCAAAAAGAATTTCAATTTTTCATTAATACACTCTCATCCCTAAAGTTCCGTCCCTCTATTTCTCTAAAACGTTTATCCTTTTAATAAAGGGGGAAGAATAGATATTGACACTAAATTACTGCTAATAAATAGATCTATCGATGTCTGAACAATGAGTGTTCAATAATTTTATTGATAATAAATATCTAGACGGCGTCAAAGTATTTATAGATGGGGTACCAAGTTCATACAGGTCTCAATAACTTCACCGGCTCTGTTCTCATTGTACCTAAGATCGCAGTTCAAAAAATTCAAACTCCCTCCGGAGACGTCTGCTTTTACCACTGAACTACTGGCTACCGATAAAGTCCCCTCGATTTCATTTTGAATGTTCTTAACCCTAATAATAAATTCATAACAAGCTGAAGGATTAATTTAATGGTTAGTTAGTGACCAAATGGTGTTTAATGCCAGACCATAAAAACAAAAAGAATCACAATTTTCATAGCTTTTTTAATTATAAATGTCACCCGTTTATTTATAACATTAAAATTAAATATCTTCAAAAACAACGGCGGTTTAAACTTTTATTGGATGCTCAATCATCGCGGGTTTTCGGCTAAGATGTGATGCTGTTGACACCGCCGCCAAAAGCGCTGCTTTGGAGAGAATCGTGTTTCCTATTATAGATATATATCAGAGAATTTGTACGAGTGCCTGGAAGGATCGGATAGCTTATAGAAATAAATAGGATACTGGTAGACACTGATATTGTTCAATTCTGGTCTTCCTCCGTTTCCTTTGTACTTTGATATTCCACCGTCCATTCCCGGTAGTTTTATTCGCAGGTGTGTGATTATTTTGTAGATTCCGTACAAAGCATTCCCGTGTGGCATTAAATTTCACAAATTTCGCTGGATGTGATCACGTTAGGTGAACTTTTAATAATGGAATTAATCATTTGCAGTTCAGCTGTGACAAACTCGAACACAACAGAAAAATGTTGTATGAAAAATTATTCTCGTGCAGATTCTTCCCTACATACACCGTGTCTTTGTTCTGGCCATAGTAGTACACCTTTTGCTATAATTCGTTTTATAATAGACAATATGATGGATGGCTAATTAAACGGCAGTCCGAACTATTAAAAAAAAAACAGATTTTAATCGCATAAGTTTTGATTAGTTTTACTCTTGAAAATGTTATTAAACATTTACCTACATGTGATATATCCTACCGTTTGTTTACCTTTCTTTTCTAACTTTCCAACAAAATCTCCTGATTCCTGGATTGGCTGTGTGCTGTTTTCTCGTCACTTTATCGTATTTCTTACAACGCTACAGTTTATTAATTTTATTCTATTTTGTTTTTGTTTTTTTTTTTAATTTTTTACATTTTTGTTTCGTGTCTTTTCTTACCGAGAGACTGCTGCACTAAAATAGAGACATAACTTTTGGTGATTAAAACGTTAAAAATAAGCACTTGCATGGTAATTTAAAATCTTATTATGTTTATCATAAAGCTACGGTTCCAATCACTGCGAACGGATATCGTGATTTTTTAAGTGTATCATGAACATCTCTGCCGACAGAATAAACACATAAATACTATTCAATTTCACGCATTTGTGTTTTTTTTTTTTTCAGATGGGTCTCCAATAATACCGGCGGGCGCATTACCGAATTAATACCGCCTCCTATATCGCCGGATTTGCAGATGGTTTTGGCTAGTGCACTTTACTTTGATGGAGAATGGGATGAACCGTTCTACCAAAATACGACATGGTATGTTTTGGCATCGCTATTAAAATTAACAAGTTAAAATTAAACCTATTTCGATTTTTTTCGCTATTTTCTCTATTCGATAAACACACATTATCTCGGTTGCGTTGTTGTAACGACCATTACCGTTTTTTAAACTTTTCGTACTAACTTTTTTGCAATAGACCCCACAAAATTTTTTATTTTTTATTTTTTTATTATAAAACATACTTTATAATTATTAATAATCGGGAATTGATTTTAAAGTCTTCGAAATGCACTTTTTCGAAGAATGGAGTAAACTATGGTCGGATTAAACGACAGCTGGTTTAAGTCCGTAAAGTTTAGCACCGATCTGTGGTAAGGAATTCGCAATTTTATCGAGATTGCGGTTGGGACACACAACATTGCCTCGCAACTTTACATCTTTGAGCTTCTCCACCATTTTCCTGCCCTCTATGTGGACTCATAGTCTTGCCACATGTAAAACATTTGATTAAACAGTGCCAGCATATCTCGAGTGCTTCAAACTATATGTCCCACTCCACTGTCTGCTATCAAGCCACTCGGACTGTGTTCGAGCGGTTTTGAATTTTGCAGCATCCGATAGAGACTGTGTATCGTCTACTGCTACTTCCACTGAGTCTGGGTGCCGTAATAAAACTCAGGTATAGAGAGTTTTCTACTCGTCATTCTGGTTTACACTGATTTTCCCTAATTGCCCGAGTATACTGGTAACGAATAAGCTAATATCTGGCTCGGTTTGCTGCTTGTTCCCATTTCCTGAAAGAAAAAAAAAAAATCCTTATTCTGAGGATTACGCACAGAATTCAAACGTTTACTCTTCTTCGCTTCCCCATGGTCGTTCTTTCCTATCTAAACCGCAGTTCCTCGAATTTTCCTCACTTTGTCATTCTCTTGATGTCGTAGCCTGCGCTGCCATTGTCCCTTCACACTTCAAAGGAGCAGCTATTTCACGTTTTTACCAGGTGCTCTCTCCTTCTCATTCCTGTTGGTATCTTCCTAGGCGTTCCTATATCCTGTATCAATTTCCCGCCTGCCCATGTAGTTCCTGTGCTGTTAGTTTTTTCATAAAGACTACATACGACACTTAATTAAAATTTTATTTTCGTCCCTCCCGCAAAATTTTCCCCTAGTTGACCAATCTAAAAAAAAAAAAAAAGTCAAATAACCCTGTGTCCGAATTTCGTTATTACTCCATCGCGATACGTCCGAGATAATTTTGGGTCGTCACTGATATTCATCACGTATTATTTCAATAGGGCAAATTTCAACGCTGACGACGGAGTGGTTCAAGTCAATATGATGGAGAACCGAGGAACGGTCCGAATTTTGTGTGACGAAAACCGTAAATTCCAGGTCCTCGGCATTCCGTACAAGGGGAAAAATATTATCATGTTCATTATACTGCCGGATAAAGGTGTAAGTCTAAGGTCGGTGATCAGCCAGTTGACGGCGGACGATTTGTACAAACTACCGAAAAAATCGATGGAGGAACAAGAAGTGACGTACTACGTTCCGTTGATGAATTTGGACGCGTGCGTGAACCTTAAAACGGTACTTAAAAAATTAGGCTTAAACAGCGTCTTCGATGCATCAAAGGCCAATTTAAGTCGCATAGCGGAAAACCTAGTTGTCAGTGAAGCGCTGCACAAAGTTACCGTTGAGGTTACCGAGGCCGGTACGCTTGGAGCGGCCTCCACATCACTGCAAATCGAATCAAGATTTCCGAATCGCGATTTCGTCATAGTTGATCGTCCGTTTTTATTCTACGTTTATCATCGATCTTCCGCCGCCATCACCTTCTGGGGTACTATCAATAAGCCGACGCCATTCAAACCTGTTTCATGACACATAAGTTAAGATAGCTTAAGAAAACATTTTTATACTAAATCGCCTGAACACTATTAATCGTTCTTTTTTTTCTTTCTTTTCTATTCCGTATTCTAGCTAAATAATAATATTACGTATAAGTTAATAAATAAATCGTTTTCATTTCATACTGAAACTGAAATAAATTTAATTTCGTTATAGTAATGTTTATGGGGAGGTCATTTTCGGGTTTGCCCCTCGCATATTCGATTAGTCGATGGCGGCATAACATCAGAAACGTTGATGAATTTGTTCAAATATGCGAAGCGCGCAGTCACTTGCTTGTTCAGCCAGACTAGAAATAAGGTTGAAAGTAATTTTAGCCAAAGCAAAAACCAAGGGGGAAACTAACACTGTTCGCTTTAATGAAAGTGTAGGAATTAGAAAACCTGGAAGCACCGAAGAGTAAGATTCACAACGTTTTCGGTACCAAAGGTGTAGTAGCGGAGCAAATTGGTGCTGCAAAAGCTATGGTCTTGGATGACCTCAAGTGTACTCATATTGATTATGCTTTATCTGAAAGGACGTTGAGTACATTAATCGAACAATTGAACGAGGTACGGTTTTCTATAGCTTTTTGTTGTATTAATAATGCAATTGGTGATGTGTAGGAAAGGTTTATTATTAGATTCTTAGACGTCAATGATAATCAGACGGCTAATCAAATTTAAAAATGTATTTTCGATAATGTAAAGCACTCCCAGGTATTTACCTAATCTGAAATTGAATTAGGTACCAGAGAAATCTGGGAAAGTAAAGGAACTCGAGAGAAAGGAACTGATTCCAGTATTTTCTTCAGGTCCATTAGGCTTACAATTAGTACCATTATGGAAAGCTTAGCTACCCAATCCATAATACTCCATCAAGGATATATGGAACTTACTTTACTTTACATTAAATGAATTCTACCGTAGTAATAAGTTAGTAGCCCAAGCATATGACGACACGTCCGTTAATGCAGAACAATAAAATGGACCCGTTGTTAAAGTTAAATCGAAATATCCACAAGCATCACTACCAGTATGCTGCGTGGATAAATTAAAAATCGAATAAGGTTTCCGTTTGATTTTGAATTTTATTCTAAAAAACTACTTCACTTCGTGATTTCTAGAACAGAAGTATTATTTCAAATTTTACAAAGGAAAACTTGCAATATGTTTTATAATAACAGATTCTCAACATTTCAAAAACAGTTTGCATAATTTTCGTCACGATTTTAATTACTGGAAGGTCTTATGATGAAAAATTCTAATAATCGTCATACGAAAAAAAGAAAAAGTTGTAATGATAAAAATTTTTATCATCTTTATTCTAAAAAATTTTAAGAAATTTTATTTTACATATGGAAAATCGGTTTTCTATTTTCATGAAATTGGCTCAAAGATTAAATTATCGTATATTTACACACCATTCTAAAAGAGTAATCTATTTCTAAATTAAATGATGTTTTAGTATTGAGTGACTTAAATGAAATTCTGTTGATTCCTTACCATGCCGGCAACAGTTGCGCTGGTAAAATAAAATTTTTAGTTCTAATGTAATAAAAACGCATTTCGCAAAATTGTTTTCGCAACTTTCAAATCTACCAAAAAATAATTGTTCAAATCGGCGAAGAAATCTCCAAATGAATCCATAACTTTGTTGTAAATATTTTTGTCACCAAAAAGGGCAAGGATTAATCTGAAGCATACATCAGCTAAGTTTAAAGGTAAATCTGAATTATAAAAATTATTTCGTAATTTATTATTAAAAAATATTTACAAATAGTCAAGTTCATGCTTTTTTAGAACAAGAGTTGTTATCCTTCGTTTTTTTAAATCCACGACGAGTCTTACAATATATACTGTAAATATAGCAGAACATTTCTTAATTAATTTCCACACTTCTGGTAGTCAAAAGAAGTTGAAGTGTTGACTATATTCATTATTATTGTAGCCCAATAAGCGTTAGATCCATACTAATCGGTTAAATATTATTGATAACCAAATTGTTAATCTTATCGGTAAGTGATTTTAGAGAAATACATTTTATGAGGGTAAAAATATAAATACTGTCATTATTATTATTAAATACAGATAAAATTGAACGGTTATGTACTAAATGTTTGATCAGAATTATCATTATGCATGTTGCGAAATAACAGAAATGAAATGAAAATTAAAAACAGAAGAAAAAAAAAAGAAAATTGACAATGCAAAAGATATGTAGATTGAAAAAAGCATTAGAAGGAAGCGAACATTTGAATAATATAGAAAAAGAACTAAATAAAATTATCATATTTTTCGAGGTAGAATATAAATTCTGAAATAAAATAAATAAACTGGATAGAAAAATCACGTCTCTTACGTTTATGAAAGAATAGTATAAAATAATAAAAAAATAAAACAAGTTGACCCTAAAGTTGAAAGACTATTAGAATATCAGAAAAAGCAAGAAATTAAACACTCGTAATCAAATAAATGATTTAAAGCAGTATGCTAGACGAGAGAACACAGAGAAGGTGAATTGACTTTAACAGTAACCGCTAAAATTGGAATAGAATTAAAAATGATACACACGGAACAACACATGGACTATTTAGTAGAAATTTAAATAAACTAAGATGAACTGTTACCAGAATAGGACATCTAAAAGCAAATCAAGTATATTAAGATACGGAAAACAAAAATAGTAGATCGAGAAATAGTAAAAAGTGACTCGTGTAATTGATTTACACGATCGAAAATAGTTTTATAATAAACAATTATTCTGAAATGTAAAAAAAAAAAAAAATGCAAAAAAACTAAATTTCGATTACACATGGTTTCGGAATGATCATGATTACATAAAAAAAGAACAGAATTGGATTAGAATTAATAGTACTAATAATATCGGGTAATTATTACAACTACTATTATCATTAAATTAATGATTAAGCATACAAATAATAAATGTTAAATGTTTGTAAACTAATAATAAAATAGGAAAATGCTAATGAAGTTCTTTTTAGTAAAAAAAATAATAATGTAATAAATAAATAGATGTAAATAAGATTTTTTTGCATAATAAATAACTGCTGGAAAAAAAAATCTGCAACAGCAAATGGTATGAGAGTATACATGAATCTTTAGAAAACTGGATTAATTTGGATACAGAAAAATCAGGTATAATACATCTAAATGTCTGACCATTGAATAAAGCATGACTAGAATTAGAAATACTTGTTAACTCTGTTAAACTCAAATATGTATATTTTCACAGAAATAAATATAAAAGAAGAAGAAAATACCGGATATTCATAACAAATGATTATAATAAGTTTGCCAGAATGAAAAGGAAAATACTGTGGTGAAGGAATTATGATTTTTACCTTCAAAAAACTATTATTCGAAGAAATAGAAATAATCGATATACAACAGTGTCAGTTACTTATGGGCGAACTGTAGATTGAGCAAGGTAAAAATGTAATATAAATAGCATGCTATAGACCACCGAAAACGATTAATTTGGAATTTATAAATGAATTTCATTTGCTTTTAAAGAATTCAGTGAGAAAAAATAAATATTATTAATAGGGGACAAAAATATAGATTTAACAAAATATTTTAGTATAATGAATAATTATGAAAATGTTATTACGATATATGAATTCATTAAGTTAGAGAACATGCAATAGACGAGATAGTTGAGAATAAATGGACTAATAATTCTTACATTAGCGCACCCAAAGGGGGTGCTATGCGGCTGCAGCCCCCCCCCCCGAGAGAATAAACGGACACTGTTAATAATGACAAAATTTTTGACAGTGAAAATTATTATTTTTTAAAAAAATATAAAGTGCTTTTAAATAATACATTTTACACAAAAATAAATATATAAATGAGAGAAGATATATAGATATACCAAACATGTTCGACCTCCGCCTTTAAATTTTCCCATTTGCTACTATAAAACCAAAAATCAATGAAATAAAAATTAAAAATGAAATCAAAGAAAAAAAAAAAAGAACAGAAACGATATAAAGAAACGACAGAAACAGGTTTAATATGAGAATGAAATATAAAATGTGCAAACAAATATAAACAGGGGCGGAACCAGAGAGACATTTGGGGGGGGGATTATATAATTACGTATTATCTTATACCGTAGACAGTAGATTTGAGAAACACCTTGTTTCAAAAAGAAAACCAAAAATAGTAACCTCTTCAGAAATTTAAAAATGTTTTAAAAATACATAATTATTACAATTTAATTTAAATTTTGTATTATTTTTAGAAGAAAAATAAAAAAGTTATGAAATTAAAGCTAAAATGCTAGTTCAGAATTTGAATAGTAAATTTACGAGAAAGAATAGAACGATAGTATTTTTATTAGACTTTACTTCTTTCTTATTTTTGCTAGCAATCCAATCCGAATTCTTTGTCCGTGAGCAAGTTTAAATATGTATATTTTTCATTGACCTATTTTTATTTAGATCGTAAAATAAAAATTAAAAATAAATAAAAAAGAAAAAAGATCAATGACAGTTGCATTTAAAACAGAATAAAAACGTAACATTAATAGTTTTACTAGAAAACAGTATTAAATATTAGTTATAATTAAATCCTCAGGTATAACATTTATACAAAACTTTTGTGGTATAAATTAAGTTTCTTTGTTGTAACAAATTTTTTCATCGAAGTTTTGGTTCTTTGGGGAGAGGTCCTCTATCAGCCCGCCCAGCCCGTGGTCCGCGCCACTAATATAAATAACAAAAAATATGTGAAAAAAGTATGACTGGATAGGAATATACTGCATTTGATAAGCAAGGAGGATGCATTGAAAAAATGGATGAAAAATATTCAACCGATTATTGGAAAACCAGTATAAGACTATAAGTACAGACATAAAAAAATAAAATAAAAGATCAGAAGAAGAATTACTACGAAAACAAATTTAAAGAAATAAAAAATAATACACGGAATATTTTGAAATTAACAAGAAACATATTAAATGAAAAAATTTAAATATTGATCATATAATAAGTAAATATACAGGAAACAATAAGAAACCGTGGAAAAGATATTACAAACATTCATGGAACAAGGTGATAGAAGAGAAATAATAAATTTAAGTAAAAACAACATGGAATATTTGATAAAAGCATTTTGTATATATCGATAGCAATACTTGATTACATAAAATTAATTATTCAAAAAGTTGATGAAAAATAAACCAGTAGGATATGATAATATCAGAATGAATGACTTGAAGTAATGTCACGAAGATTTTTATGAAAATTTTACTAAATTAATAAAAAAATCAATAAAATACAGGATAATTCCAAGTGGAATGAAAATAAGAATCATGAGATCAGTTTACAAAATGGTGATCATAAACTTATGCAGAACTAGATCCTATCAAGGAGGCTTATCGATTTCAGTAATGCAAAAAAAGAAGTAATGGTACGTGATGTATTTATTTACGCTAAAAATTAATAAAATTCTTATCTAACGTTTTTTTATTTACCATAGTAATAATTTTTTTTTCAAATTTTATAAAAACAAATGTTTGTATTCTTGTACCGCTGGTCGCATCATAATTCAATGTTTAACCTGAAAGAGAAGGGGTAGAAAACTCAGTCATATCTTAAAATCTTTGTTTAAGACAACACGAATGTACCCTGAAAATTTTAGCATGATTTGTCCAGCGGTATAGAAATGCATACGGGACAAATAAAGAAACATTCATTTTTTCATACATAGATTTCATACAAAAATACCATCCAAATTTTTGACTTTTTCGGTGGATTTTCTCAAAATTTTCTTTCATATAACCTTGTTCTGACAATTGCGAACACAATAAAAAAAAATCAGCCAAATAAAATAATGGCAACAAGTTATTACTTTGCAGCATTCCTTTATTTCCTTCTATTTATTCACTTTGTTCAACTAATATATAAACTTCCGTTTTCCTGTTTTGTAAATAATTTTTAAACCATAGCCTGACCACCTACGTGGCAGATTTACATTTTACGCATTATTCACGTTTATTTCACTGTTTGCGCTAAAAGAGGATTTCCAATAAGTTTGTTTATATTTTTCATTTTAAATCCTAATTGCTGACCTTAATTATTTATGATAGAGCGTTGACAGTTTTCTTGAAAACGAAACAAAATCGTTGTTTACTCAGCAAAAGTTGATTTAAAGAAAAAAGAAGTGTATACATTGAATAATAAATAACGCAACAATTGAAAAACATTACAAAGTAACATAATGTACATGCTGTTATAAAGAAATTTTAAAAGATGTTCCCTAATTGGAAATGCAAGAAAATTTTTAAAATTTACTAACACTTCTTACACACTGCTGGCCAAACTGACACGAACGAAAAGTGTTATCAATAATCCGGAAATAAAACGTATATTACAGACTAGATAATACCATTTTAACTGTTTTTCTACAGATTATTTGAGAAATGAATTTCCGCTTATTTGTTTAATGGTGAAAAAAAGTATTTTCATGAACAGACTAAAGATAGCGCTGAGTATAATGACGATAATATTTCTAAATCGGAACAAATTAAAATCAACTGCCGATAATTCATGAAAAGAAAAAAAAAAAAAAAAAATCCCGATGCTTTCGATAAACACTTATTAGCGAAACTCAGATCAAATTCTTTCCTAATTGCACGTAAGATAATTTCGATTTCAAAAATTTACGGTTCAAAATTTTAAAATCACTCGAGTTTATTTTCTGTAACTGTAATTCTAATTATTAAATACGAAATGATCGAATTATAATTTTTTTAAATTCAAAAGATTGATCAATGAATTAAATAATACCGCTTGCGTACTATTACGAGTATATAGACTGCATTCGAAAAAAAAAGTGGTCCACATCTGCCAACTTATCTGTATCATCCGGGTGTAGACAAAAGTAAGACTGACTAAGCCCATGCTTATACCTGGAGTATGGTAATCTGTTAACCCCAAATCGTAACCGACATATCGTCACTATAAATTTCCGAGTATTGTTAATCCTCCTATGCGAAATCGGAACATACCACGGTAATCTAATGCGGTTATTTATATAATTTTGTTTTGTATGGATTGTACACCAAAGTGTATTCCAATAAAACTTAATGAAGTATAAGAGATCTTTGCTTGGGAATTTTGGAATAAATGAAGAAATATCATCAGCTGCTGATTTCGATGCTCTATCCACTTTACCATCTATACCGGCATGAGCAGGAATCCATACCAGTTTTATATTAACCCCTTTTTTCGTCAGCTCAACTAAACATGATCTTATTTTAAGGGTAAGCAGGGGTGCCGTAACGTTGAAGGAAAGCTTTTGAAGAGAGATTAAGCAGCTTTTGGATTCATTTAGAATTAGTACATTCCCCGATATTACAGATGGTACATAAAAAAAAAAAAAATGCGTTTCTGGGAGTGAAAATATGATGGTATTTAACGCAGTCAGCTCAATGGGAATCTACGCAAACGGCAATTTTTTCAAATGTTACAGGAACACTATATCAGTTAGCTGAAATTTTTTTGCGGATATCACAGAAACAAATTTCCAATCTCGTACTCAAAATAAATAAGAACGTTTCGGAAAAAAACAAAAAAAAGTTTTCATATACGCCATTTCTTGACGTAAAAAAGCGCTAGAGTTACACCGTGATTATTGCGTTGAAGAAAATAAATGCATACTGGAAGAGGGTGACAAGCCCAAGTGTCGTGGAAGTTTCACTGAACTTGTTTTTGTTTTTTTTTGTCTTTTTTTCACGCAGATTGAGACGGCGACTTTTAAAAATTTATAAAAATCAGAAGAAACCTCTAAAAAGGGTTCCTACAAAACTAAAACACCTAATTTCACATCATAATTCCGTACTCCCAAACATGTAATGCTGATTATAGCCTTTACGCGTATTTTATGGTAACTATGATTCGTGTGCTATAAACTATCACCGGAATAATCAAGTAGTTGTGAACCATCTTACAAGATTAGTTTCAGTTTCATAATTAGCCATCAGGATTAGCTTTGGAAGAAATCACCGTCAATGTTTGTGAAACAATATCTGGTTCTAATAAAAAATTAAATATAATAAAATAAAAGTCGCGTTACTGTATCAGAATAATAGGATTGGTCTGCTTTGTAATAGTACGTTACTCAACTTTTCTCATAATATCGAGTAGATTGTGAAAACTGTCGTTCACGGGTTTGTGAAAATTATCACGCACGAAATATGCGAATGCTGGTAGCTAATCGAGATACGCTTATGTAGTCTCCCACATAACCAAGACAGTAGGTTTGATGAGAAAAGATTACTCACATATTCCTATATGCATACATATACATGAAGTTGATTATCTAGTTTGGTGACCTTTTTGATCGTTTTTTTTTTTCCTCTTATTTTAATTGTTTACCAGTACATGTAACACTTTTAAACCGCCATATCTACTTCATAGATTATAGTGCTATACATTGTATGAATTTGTTTTTCTATGCTGACCTAATTCTTGTCATGATAAAATATATTATATTCATTGCAACATATACTCGCTTATTTTAAGAAAATAAATAAATTCTATTTTATTATCTCTCTACTTTCATACATGCGTATGAGTAATTATTAAAAATTTATTTTCTCTTCGTTTTCTTTGTCTAGTTTCGGCTATTTTTATCTTAATTTTCAGAAATTTTTTATCATTTGTTCCTTTTTCATAATTTTTTTTTTTTATTATTGTTATTTATTTTACAAAAACAGTCTTAAGGAGGCAGTAAGCAAAATAACCGAATGAAGCCAACACGAACCGGAATTCCAGCCACCGAAAAATTTCTGTAAACTGAAGTGAAATCAATCTTAAAATCATACACGTTTTAATTGCTAGCAGAAAATCATTGTAAAATGCAGAAATTGGCAGAAGTGTTGAATATAATTCGCGAGCCAGTTGATTCTAACGATCTTCTAGTCTCATAGTATAGTTGATACGATAAACAGACATGCAACTTTATGCACCGTCTGTTAATTTGCGAAAACCATAGGGTATTTAATACACATCGAAAAACCTTGGATTTATATCTCTGTAAATCATTAATGTTCGAATGCGGTACGCAGAGACCTATAGCTGAATTCTATATGTCCATACAAGTTTGATGATACATTTATATATGAATGTTTTGGATCGACCGATTACGAGCACAATTTTAAAAATTTTAAGTTTAAGTCTTTTCTTATTGCGGCGATATACTTTTTCCAGCTAACACTTCCAACAGTATAAATACTAAGAAGCTTGACTATATCGCATTGGATCAATATTTTTCCGATCATAAATATTGTCGTGAATGTAACTTGTACCGATTTTTGTTCGCTTACTTCTATTCGCCACTTGTTTGGTCGGTCCTTAACCTGTGAGAATCGGTTTTATGGATATTTGGAAGCAATAATAAAATTCATATCAGACGATGGTTGTATCACCGGCGTACGTAGCTGTTCGCAGCTGTATACAGTTGGCCAAAAGAGAATGCTTATCCTGTTTCTGGGAGTTCGCGAAATAGTTCCCACTTAATCAGGCAATATCTAGGTGTCTTTCGTAGTTTAATTATTTTTTGATAACACCGCAGCTATATATATATATATATATAATGCTGGCAGATAGAAGGATTAATCCGTAAAGGCACTCAGAAATTTTACAGTGTTATTTTCAAACTTTACGTTTGATTTTGTAACATTAGGTGAATTGTACTTGGATAAATGTTTCGCAAAGTTGCAGTTTACTCCGCGCCATTTCTTACTCAACTACCGCCATCTCTTAAAATCGGTGAGATGGATTTATGAGATCCTTCGAACGACTTTAACGTTTTCCATAAAGAATGTTCTGTATCTGTGACAGGTATTAAGTTAGTAAGAAAATCCAGCATTTTTTACTTGATTAATCGTTTATCTAAAAGTTTCATCTATTCTGTTGAGCTTTATTTTATCCGTTGGACATCTTTTAATTTAGTACTATAAGGTACACTTAGGTTTCTACCCAGATAAACGCCTTATGTGGGGTCGACATTTTATTGTCAAAATTGGCAAAATAAAAAGGCGATATGGGCTGCTCTCGCGGCTGTTAGATACTCAATCCAGATTATCATTAAAACACTAATATACAATAGCTTAATTAAGCCGCTCTGGACATATTATGGTGTCAAATTTTGGGGAACTGCTAAAAATCACATATATGCCGTCTTCGATCAGTTCTAAAGATCTTGCGTAAGATGATAGTCGGTGCACCGTGGTTTGTATTGAATCCATCTAGAAGAATAGATCTCTAGATTTCGTCGTATCGAGATACAAGGCTTGCTTTAACAGGCTGATAGCTAATACAAACGTGCTGGTTACTGACTTCGCAGATCAAATTATACCTGATCCCTCAACTCGTCGATTAAAAAAGTCTGTGGCCGCGTGATATTTTAAATTTTCCTTAATTTATTTAGACCTAATTCAGTAAGGAGACTGGGGTCATTGGATTGACCAGTCGTATTAAGTTATTTGCTTCATGCTATTCTTCCTAGATCATTTCTACCGATTACAATATTTGCAGATTGTGGAAAGAAAGAGAATAGGGGGAAAAGTATTATTTTCCAAGACCATACTTCTTCAAAATTACTACTCAGGCTTCTAAATTCTTTCCTTATGTCTTTTTCCTCAACATGATTCCTTACTTTGCTCTTGACTTCAACAACACATGATAGTTCATCTGTTTCTCTTCGCTTCACCTTCGCGCTAATTCTACTTCTCATAGTTTAGTGATTAACGGAATATGTTCACATGTTAAATTCGTCATTTTCTTTTCAGGTAAAAATCTTCACCGATTATTCCAAGAATGAAAACAAGGTGTGTGATTTTTTTACAGTCCCCTCACCTAATCACGCGGAATTTCTGTTTAACCGTTTTCTGCTGAGGCAATTTCTATTTAACCTTTTCCGCTGAGGCAATCTCTGTTTTCTGTGCTGTCTCCTTTTCTTCTTCTTTATAGCAAATTTCTCATTGTTTCCGACCCCAAATCTGTCTTTCAAGTTATTTCTTCGCCCCCCCCCCCATGCATAGATCTAATAGTGTTATTCTATGTATCCATGCTTCTGTTTCCAATTTGAAATCAACTCGTTCTCCGCTTGTTGGCTTTTTATAGATCTCTGGCCATTCTAGCATCGAAAGCAACGATGCAGCGAACTTTCTAGTTTGCTCGGCTTCACTTAATGGTCCACTCTTTTCCGGTCTTAGACATCCTTTTTTTATCCTCAAGTAACCATGCCAGACTTTAGGTGAACATCTATCCTTCTCTCTTCAACTATTATTTCCTTCTTCCAATTCTCAGCCTTGGTTCCAAGCCTTTCCCTCTTCTCTCGTTCTGCTATTAAGACTAAGTTATTCTCTTCTTTCTTCACTTTCTCCTTATTGACTTTTTTTGTTTTTCTTATTGGGCTCGTCAACCAGGAACCTTCACCTAGAAATAATTAAAAAGGGAAATGGATCAGTTATATTTTGATGCGGTCAGACACATTGCTAGTAGGAAAGAACCAACAATCGGAACGATGTGTGGAAAATACCGGGATATAGAAGGTACAATACGGAGTAGGAATACCACAATTCCGTAGCAAATTAGAATAGAAAGCAGAACGTTCGATTGAAAGAGATGAACACTTAATAAACACCGCTGATCATCATCACAAATATGCTCTTCGTTCGAGAGGATAAAATGTATAGGAAACTAAGGAAAAACAAAAACGGGAGGAAGATAATCGAGTATGGCTTAAGATCGCAGACGAATAATGGAGACAACAACAGAACGACGAAGTAAAGGAAATAAAGAGAACCGTAGATTAACAGAAAGACACTAGCTTGAACAGACAGATAGAAAGAACAATTGTTAGAAAAAGAGGAAACGTAAATATTCCATAGCATAATCTAAGATGAAAACTTTTACACAGCTGAAGAAGATTAGAGGGTGGGATTTTTTTAAAGGAAAGAGATGGAAAGAAGTAAAAACCGAGTGCCAAAGAGTCCGCGCCGCTTCGTTATCCGAATGGCTGGGAACCCATGGCAAATCAATTTAAATGGAATGGAGAGAAAAAAAAAACGTGGATAAGTAAGCCTCTCTACGTTTCTGATCCTCCCCTTGAATGCGACTCCAATCAAATTCTCTTTAAATGTTCTGGTTTTTTGTATCAAATCTTCTTTATTCTCAACTCTTGGCGTTGAATCTTCCTGCTCCTTTTAATGCTTCCTTTATCCTTTTCTTTCCAACTCCAGCTGTTATTTTCCTGCTACTTTCCTTTGTGCTTTTCATTTCTAACCGTTTACGTAGTTGTTCCTGCTGTTAAGTCAAAGCCGCTTGCGTTCCCCCCCCCCCCCCAAAAAAAAATCCATATTTTTTATTAATAACGAATAGTGATTTGATGTTTTTTTTATCGGGATTCTGTTTTATCAGTACTTTCCAAGAAGCTTCGTATATTTTTTTTAATTCACATCTACATCTATTCTATTATTAATTATTAATTTCCGATATAAATTTTTATAATCATTAATTATAGCAGGGTCAGATCCAGAAGGTCGTTAGCAGGGGAGGAATTATATAATTACGTAAAATCTTCTGCGGTAGGCAGTAGATTTGATAAATACCCCTTGTTTCATAAAGAAAATCAAATAGCAATTTAATTTAAATTTTGTTTTATACTTAGGGGTGAAAAATAAAACGAAATTATAAAATTCTAGCTAAAATGGTAGTTTAGAAATAGTAAGATAGTATTTTTATTAGAGTTTACTTCTCTTTTTTATTTTTGTTAGTAATCCGGTCCAAATTCTCTTTGTTCATGAGCAAGTTTAAATATATATATATATATATATTTCTCATTGAACTACTATTTTTAATTAAAATTACAAAATAAAAATTAAAAATAAATAGAAATGGCAAAAGATCGGTGATAATTACATTTAAAATAGAATAAAAAAAGAACATTAATAGTTTTACTAGAAAATAGTGTTAAATATTAATTATTAAAATCCGTAAGTAAAATTCATACAAATCTTTTATAGCATAAATTACTCTGTTATAACAAATTTTTTCATAGAGGCTTTGGTTCTTTAGGGGGGAATGCCCCCCCCGGGGGGGGGGGGGGATCCCCCACTGATTATATGCTTCCTTATTGATTATTTCTTGATTATGATTCTAGTGCTTACTGTGATAGCATCTGGAGAACGATCTGAAAAATAACCGACGAAGTATTTACATAATTATTTCCTACGTTTTTTGTAATAAAAATATCCGGTACATTTGGAATCCGCCTTGCGTGTATTACTGAAGAATAGTTAATAGAAAAGGTCTGCATGATTAATTTTAATACATTCATGTAAAATGCTCCGCTCTTAGTGTAATCAGACGTGAACTCCGAGTAAAATGCCGAGCATTAAAATTTCCGCCAACAACGAATTAACAGCCAAAATTAGAAGGAAAAACGATGAAACTCACAATATGACTAATTTTGTGTTCAGGTGGACAATACATCGCTTAGAAAATGCCTCTTATATTACTGAGAACTCTCATTAAGATTGCTTAAAGAAATTCTTTCCCGAATTCCAATGATATGTAGTAATTAGTATTGTTTTTCGATTACAGCAGTTCCTCAATATATCCTACCATGTCTGTATACTATATTACATACTTTTGTATGCTAAAGTATGATTTATTTGTATAATGTATTCCACGCGCAATGCAAATATCTACTCCGTTCGTATAGTATGATCTGTAATTCTTGTCGGTTTTGAAAGACCCATCTACACAACATGAATTTTTAGCGTTCCAATTTTGGTAGTATACACTAATATGAACATATTGAAATTATTCGTT
Source organism: Icerya purchasi (assembly GCA_039619475.1). Taxonomy (NCBI): domain Eukaryota; kingdom Metazoa; phylum Arthropoda; class Insecta; order Hemiptera; family Monophlebidae; genus Icerya; species Icerya purchasi. Next base: position 570,757,695 of record CM077115.1, read on the forward strand.
AAGTTTGCCTGTTCCTGCAAAAGCGACTGTTTTCGATTAAAGCAGATTATTTTCTTCAAACAGATATGTATGTGCTCGGTTTTCGCCTTTTTAGTAAGAAGTGCGTGGTGTTATAGTCCCTTGTTTGGTAGACTTAAAACTAGCAGGCAATGGAGGGTTAAAAAATATTAAAAAAAAACGAGCGAAGAAACAACAAGAATATTAAAAGACAATTTTTACGTTTTTTTTAGAAACTATTACCGTTTTCTTTAGGATACACCAATAACCAGCCACATGACAAACTGCAAGAAGCAACAAAATCTAAATTACGTTTTATTTTCGTTTTCTTTTCATTTTTTTGCAATGAAAATCTACTTTAAATCAACTGAATCGTGTACACTAATATTTTTTCTATGCACTCTCGCGCGAATTAGAAAGCTGATAGCATGAAAAATGAAACATCACTAGCAATAATCTTTCCAGTAGTCCGCCTGAATTTCAAGTTTATTACACTAGCGGGAAAACGAGAATTGTCTCCGTGCGAAAAATATAAAACCTTTATTTGTTTGTTATTTATTATAAGAAAAGTAAAGAAATATTTCCCCTTTGAACTATTTTTCTCTGGCTATAAAGCGATTAAAAAAAAAAAAAAGAAAAAAAGGGGAAACAATAAACGACGCAGTTATTTTATAAATAAAATATAATTTAACACGAATGAAAAAGGCAAAGTATTTCGTTTATACCCAGTATTATAAGGCGTATCACTTTAAAAAATAATTCCTCTACAGTGTAAGTTGTAATGTGTCCATTACATGGAACTCATATATATTTCTAAAAAATAATAATAAACAACAATAAATAAAAATAAAAATAATTTGGAATGTGTGGTGCGGGTCCGAGTGTGCGCGTGCCTGGAACTGTTGTCGATGGGACCAGCCAATCAGCATCCCGCAGGAAACAAAAAGGATCTACCTGATTCGGCCAAGTCCAGCGGTCACGGTCGAGTAGGCGGTCGAAATTTTGGAAAATCGAGATGAAGATTTTAGCGAGAGTCGCAGTTTTTACCTTGAGTCAGTTAGTTCTTTTTCTACCGCCACTGAGTTACGTCTCGTACCTCCGAAGAGTTCGTATTATAAGAAGTTTTTTACCTATCGTTGAAAAGTGTTCGATCGTACCGGTAAAGGTGACAAAAAAATCGTTAATAACGGAAATTGTTAAATTCGGGAAAAAACGTAAACGAATCGCGACTATTGGAATTCATCAGCCAGTCAACGCACCGCAAACTCACGAACCACGGACCACCGCCGATAATTACGTACCATTTTATTTTATCGTTAATTCATTATATACATATATTATAATTGCGCTATTTTCGGATTAAATATTGTTTTTCAGCGGTCGACCGGCAAAGAAAGATAGATAGGTGTCCTTTTTAATAATATATTGTTCGCTATAAAAAGCTCTGAAAGTAATCTGTTTAAAACCTCTTATTTTAATAAATTCGATAAAACTAAAAAGAAAAAAAAATCCACGAGGATAAAACCTCTTGGTTGGCATCATCCCTGAGGACCAAGCTAACGTTTAGAACCGTTACAAAGTATAATTAATATAATTCCGCTCCTCAAACGGTACCACTCTTGAATTAAATATCCGAAACTAGTCGGTGTTTTTATATATTTTTAAATTATAATACATCATTGTGTTTATTAATGTGCGCTTTTATTTTACATTATTCAACTGTATCACAATAGTACGGATTACAATCATATTAAAATTACGGGGATTGCGCACCAACCCTTCACACAGTGACAAGTCGGACTCGAATTGCGCACCGATCACCCGAAATAGCCCGCCTGCTGAGAGCTCGAATTGCGCACCGCTTTAAAAAAAAAAATACTCCGGACTTTATAAAATCCATTTTTGGAATAAAATCAATAAAAGTGTCGTTTTTTCAGTGACTTCCAAAATGTGTTATCATATCTTGATGGGGAACGTTTGCTATTTCGAATAACATTTCGGTTGCTTAGAAAAAACCTCCTTAAGGATTTGCGAAAAATAGGCTATTTTTTAAGTATGCTTAAAAATGTTGAAGGCCATCGGAACATATTCAAACGTTATAAAGCGGCCGTCAGTTTTGGAACCACCGAGTCCAATAAGCAGCGACTATGGGCCTGGTGCCGTTTTCGTTCGCTTTTTTATATTTCATACCGGCAAAACTTCCGGTGCGCAATTCGAGTGTCGCCAAAATTACATGTACCCCATTCGTTTTTATACGGACGCATTTAATATTTACATTCACAAATATTTTTGTGTTTATTTTTTCTGTATTTACATTATTAGGATTTTTCATGCAGGCACAATAACAAAGAACATTTTTAATTTACCCGTTAAAGTTACGTTCGAATTCTGTAGTGATTTGATTCGAATAAATACTAATAAAAAGCAACGTATACATTTAAATAAGATTCTTGATGTATACCAAAGCCGTGTCCAGGAAGAGGAGAAGGAGGGTTAACCTCCATGAGAACTGAAATAGTTATTATAAATACACAAAAATCTAAAAAAGGAATGATGATTTTTTAGGGTGCTTTAAAAGAAAAAAATATTTTTAGTTATTTCATTAATATCTTAAGGAAAAACTTTTTATTACGAGTATAATTAATAACATATGTGTAATTTTTATTAATGTTCATATACGGGGGGGGTAATTAATTTATGGAAATTATTAATACATATAAATCAAATGATGGAAATTATTAATAGTATGCGGATATTAGTGAAAAACGTATTGTTATTTATAAAATATGTGAAGAAAATCTTTACCCTCCTCCCACACACACTTAAAATTCTGGGCACGCGAGCCTGATGTATACTACAGAATAAGGAACATTTTTATTCGCTTACGCCTTGCCACACATTAGAATCAGAGAGTTCTTGGTACTGTAGTAAATCTGTAATTATACAGAATGTATTACAAAATTGTTTTTCCATAAACTTACCGATTAAGGAGGAAATTCTTAGAGACAAAAATTAGGTATTCGAAATATAGTTTTTTCTATATGATGTGCGACAAAAAATCTTAGAAGTGAATGCGTAAGAGCTAAGTGAGCAAAGGCAAGGTCAGAGCTCGGTAAAAAAGAACGCGTACATATTCTCGCACAGGCAAGCAGTTTTAACTAATCGAATTTGCCCGTATTCGACGAACGGTTAATTTACAAATGGAACGGTAGAGAAAGTTTGCATCGCAGCAGCGCATGTCCGAATTTTAAATCCAACTTACCTGTACCATTTTCAATTAAATTTTTAAGTTCATTAAATTCCACAGAAAAATAATTTCATGTTGCCGCATTCGCAGCTATGAAATATAAAAATCTTTTTTTTTTTTTTACCTTTCTCAAATTCATTTCATGAATCCACAGTGTACATTCTTTACAACATAATATTATATTTAGGGGTACTCGATCTACTGTACAATTTTGTTCTCTTCTTTACCTAGTAATAACTAATATTTTGCTACACTTTTTCAAGAATAACATTGCGGAAAATATGAAGTAAACCTGAAAACCACTCGCAAACCAGTCTACCTCGGTGTGCAGAATTCTAAATTTTAACCACTATCTGATGCGACTGGTGCGGTACAAGTGTATCACCTCAGGTCGCGCCCAGCTGTCCATCGTATGCGTAGGTGTTCGCAAACGGAAATAGTGATTCATAATAAAAAACCCATACATATTATATATAAACTATGTCCTTCGGAACTCTCCAAGAGACAAGCCCCCTGGCCCTCAGATACCTGTTCTATAATGCCTAGTGAAATTGGCTACACATCATTTTTATAGTAAAATATTTTCTTTAACCGATAGTGTAGATCTAAACTAATCACTGCGGAAATATAAAATTAGTCTTTTTAAAATGCAACAGAAACAAATTACACACTTTATAATGGTTCTTTTATATTTCCCATCGGTCTAAGAATGACGTTATTATTGCTAATGGTACTCGATAAACAAGATTTACTCAGATTTATTCCAAACTTGCTGATCGGTTAAAGTATATATGTTCATGAATTTTACAAAAAGTGCAACAATAAATACAAAAATTACAACTGCATAACTCTTTTCAGTTTCGAAAGTGTATTTTAGTTTGCGTTTGCCTAGTATTTCGAAATCGCTATATAATTATCATGAACAATTTTCTATTCAACACGAGCTAAATGTTTATATACATTGTCATTATTTATGTTGAAGTGTATTCACACATAAAAACAAATTCGAAATTCATAAGCCAGAAATATTAATAAATTTTCATCCGTATATAACGATGTCATAATAAAACTTCGATAAATCAATTTCTAGACCCTAAAAACCCTTAATTTGAGAATTTTATCGAAACAGTTAATTTCTGAGAACACATAATACATAATACATAAATATATACATATAATACATATATATATATATATATATATATATTTGTAACATTTTTGTTCATATCGCTCATTAAATACAATAACGTCATAACTCAAAAAACGCTATTTCGCAGGAAACAAAAATTAACATTTACATTTACGACAAAAATAAATTTAACAATGAGTCTAAATAATAAATACATTGAAGATTTACATTTACTATAATTTGAACGGTGTACACTTTCCAAGAGCAATGGTTATTTTGTCGAGTTTCTTATTTACAAATATGGCGTTCTAACCTCTAACTGTACTCATAAAATTCTTTCCAACTATACACATAACTCAAATTCGTTATTTTTTGAGTTATGACATTATTGTATTTAATGAGCAATATTATAATATACCTGACGACTGAGCCTTGCTCGGAATTATTCCGCGCTTGCAGACATCGATTTATTTAAACCCCTAAAAACCTCTAACTCGTTTATTTCATCCAAATTGGTAGAATCGTTTCTGAGAACCCAGTTATATGCATACACATATTATTATTATTATTATTATTATTATTCGAATTGTCAGCTTTGGAACACAGTATTTCAAATGTTTGGTTTGTACATAAATACATATATATATATATATATATACATATATATATATATATATATATATATATACACACACAACAAACACACACACGCACACATCGATAAAATATTAAAATTACCTGCTAAATTAATGAAAATAATGAAAATTAGAAACCTAATAACAAAAACATCAATTAGCATAAATAAATATTCTAGAATCGTTTTCGGGACTGTTTCATCATCAGCTGGAAAAATAGGAAAAAACGTATATCAGTAAAGGTAAATTTCGTGCGTATTGCTGGAATCTGAGAAACTTGAATTATCAACAGTCTTCAGCAGGAGAAAAAAACTAAAAAATTACCAGTAAAGATAAACATAAAATATGTGACCTGAATCTGAAAAGGTTCTAAATCACATTATCGGAATAAAAAATAAAAAAAAAAAATAAAAATGTATCTATTATGTTCTCCATGTAAAAAGTTTTTAAGAACTTTTATCGAATGAAGTACTTTCTGATGATGAACCGCGCAAACCCGAAATCTTGAAAATATTTCAATCAGCGATGTGTGATTTGTACTAAAAATTTGAATTATAATTTTAAATATAACCTTATCACTTTAACCCAGATTTAAAGACTTAAAACTAAATTTGAAAGTTATTTAAATAAATTCAGAAGAAGCAAAAAATTTAAACGATTCTCACATAAAAACATTGAAAATTTAACAATGCTCTCAAGCGATGCATGTCGTACGCCCAAGCCTTCGAATAGAATCTCACACAGTTCGTAACACTTTTAAAATTTCATATCTGATTTTTCTTTTCTAAAAAAAAAAGCAACAAATTTTACGTCTTGGCTTAAAAAAAAACACACGAAACAAACAACAACAATAATTAATATTATCAGGCGGAATGTTGTTTAATGGAATTTTTATTTCACGCAAGCGAGCTAACGCGTTATTAAATCAGGCTACAGTTATAAAAAACATCGAAATTTTTTCGCTGTTGTATTTGGAATGCGAAAAAAAAAATCTGACGTAAAATTTAACTTTTTTTTTCCCGCTCGAAACCGTTGTTCTTGTAAGACGACTAACGTAATAATATCTTCGTTCAATTTACGCGGGAATAATAATTTTTAAACGGTCTTGTATTCTGCTTAGCAGTTTATCATTCATCAGATTTTTTATAATGAAAATCGCAAAAAAACTTATATTTAATAATGACTGATCCGCTCAGTTGTTATTGTTTTGCTTAATTTAATATTCTGAAAAAATTATTCAACTCATTCAATTCGTGAGATATCATTCGTTCAAGGTCCTCTTTATTAAATTACTTATATATTACGATTATGAATTTGTGACGCTAATTTCATTTAAGTCTGTATGGAATATTTGTTTGTTTTTTTTTTTTTTTCGTGTGTGTACAGGCGAAACAGTAAATTTTAAATATTCCTAAAATTTCAAACTAACGAAATCGCTGATGAAGGTAAGACTACAGAACTTTCTTTTCGGTACATTTCTGATTGTGCGTGTGTGTTTGTGTGTGTGTGTGTATTGCTGATAACACGCGTAAAATATATGTTCGAATTTTAATAAAATATCTTTATTTATTTAGGATAATAAGATACGTAGCAGGAAATTATATTCAGATGGCTGAAAAAGATACATTTTCTACCGAAGCATTTCTTGTACAATTTCAGTTAACCGTGACGTTAGATTAGGCAGTTCGTTCAGGCAAGATAATTTGATTCTGTAAATTGAAGAAAAAAAGAAAAAAAAAACCTCTCGCGCTGGCTTTATGTCCATGGTTGACGAACCCAAAAATGAAAATAAATAAAATACATAGAAATATGCCATGATCATAGTTCCGTATAACTGAAACTAGTCGACAATATTCTATTTATAATTAATTGTGTATTTCACGCGTATTTCTACTACTAATTATAACATCTGATTACATAATTTGTATTACGGATCAATACTTCAATTCTAAGAATTACCGGGACTTTCCAATTACCAGACGGTCACGTGATTTTAATTTTCGCATAAATATTAAAATACCGGAAATCGCAGTAGGCAAATGATAAAAGAATCACATTTACACTGAGCACGACTCGGCGTGAATAATAATCGCTGCATACCTCTAAACGCGAAAATTGTACGCACTTCTATATCCAGTAAACCGTTAATTCAAGAGAGAGGAGACCGTCACTGATTTGTCAATTGAAAATTACACGAATTTCACGATTTGCAGTTACTCGACAGGTAGCGTAATTGCTTCTCAGTCTAATCCCGACTACGTTATTAATATGTTTCTCTTTCTCGAACACCCGGCGCAAGGCCTATTTAAAACTTGATGCCGTCCTTCTTTAGATCGATATTTCATGTAGAACATGTTGACACTATTGAATGTGTTAATTTTAATTATGCGAATAAATAAAAACGCAAACAATTAAAAATTTTGAGTACTTTCGGATCATTTGATCCATAATCGCGACCAATTCCATTTCAATTAAATCTAGATGATAAAAAACATTTTTGTCGCAAATGTTCAAATAGGACACACGGTGGACTTTACGCAACTGTAGAATGTTCTTCCGAATTCATATCTTTCTGCACAAAACTAAATGACAGTTTCGTCGGATTACACTGTTCCGCTTTGCATGTGCCACATTGGGCGGCTCTGTATAATAAAATGTGTTCTTGAACCCCATTCCACAGTGAACACGGAACCACTAGTTTAACCATGGAAGCACTAGTTTAACCATGGAAGCACTAGTTTAACCGTGGAAGTACTAGTTTAACCATGGAAGCACTAGTTTAACCGTGGAAGTACTAGTTTAACCATGGAAACACTAGTTTAACCGTGGAAGTACTAGTTTAACCATGGAAGCACTAGTTTAACCGTGGAAGTACTAGTTTAACCATAAAAGCGCTAGTTTATAGTTAACATATTCCGAAGCAGGCTTGACAATGAAAACACTCTTACATGTAGAAAAACGGTAAATGTGAAAATAAAAGAAAATGAAAAATTATTATCGTGCACGCACCTTTTTCTTGAGTCAACGGCCGCAAATGGTTTGTTCTTGATTAAATCCCAAATTCCACGCTCGATTCCCTTTAAGTTCCTTCTCCTTTAACAGCAACAAACAACTTCTGTATTAGTTCAGGCATATAGACGGATTAGGCTGAATAACTGGGACAACCTGGTTAAATTTACTACCGGGAAGCAGGACCTTCTATGGGCAGAAGCCAACATAGTCCAAGCTTGGGCGCCTCTGAGGGCTTCCGGAAATTGTTTTTTTTTTTTTCTCTTATGAATAGCGGCTGTAGATGTCAACGGGCCTTGATGAAAAATGTCAGGTGTAGAGTCGACCCACATCGAATGATATTTAGCTTTTTTTAGTTTCTTTTCAAATGTAGTCGAATTTTTTTTTTTTTATAATTAATTCGATAATTTCCTCATAAATGTTTTTGCTGGCAAGTAGGAAGTGTGTGCTCATAACATATACTTCCATAATTCGCTAATTTTTTAGAAAAGAATCGTACTCACTGATCAGTTCAATCCTAGGTAATTTTGCAATACGTTTTGATCCAAGTTCTTGGTTTGTTCCTCAAAAATCTAGTTCGCATGTTGCTAAAAATTCAATTACACTTATCAACCGCTGCATTAAGCCTTCCCAATATTTCTGTTCTCGTACGAATTGCAAAATTAGCCGTTCACCGATGTAACCTATTACGCGTCTGCATAGTGACTATAACTAAACATTTTCTACGCTCCGACCCAATCTTCATATTCTCTAACTGTTTTCATGACAATGCGAACTGACCAGTTTTGATAAAAAACAGTTCGCAGAAAAAGCGATATACTGATTTTTTTACTTAACCGCTTAAAGTTATAAAATGCTACAACTCTTAGAGTATTATTCGCTAAATCGTTGAAAAAATAAAGTGATTCATTATAAGAAATTTAATGAAACATTTCCGATAAAATAGTTATTTGTTTCAGTATTAATTCATCTTCGTCAATTACATTAAGTGCAAGTAAAATAAGAGATTTTAAGAAATGACGTTTCTTGTTTTTCTTTTACGTTAGTGTTCCGAAATCAGCAAACAAATGTAACCATGTGTAATAATTGCTTTAGCTAAAATAGTGAAAAAAATTAATGTAGAATACATGCTCTTATGCCTAATAATTTCCTTCCTGTCTAGAAGAACTTGTAAACACACAACCTTTAACTACCGAGAAATAAAACTCGGAGGACTCGGTCGAAGAGAACGAAATCTGGACTTTAATATAGAATAGAGAAACACCTTCGGACTCTTGTCGTGAAATCGAAGATTCTGGTCTAACAAAAAGTGTCGAAAATTAGGCAAAGATAGAAAATAAAAATCACCGGTAGTTAGAGAACGGGGTGGCATAGAAGAAACTACGTAATATTCAGATTTTTGATTAACAGAGCGCGTTCTGAAATTTTTGTTTCACAGGGACACAATATGGAATATGAAATTCGCGATGACGAATTCCGGTTCTAGTCGAAAGTTGGCACATAGAGTGATGTTAAACTATCGGTTGAAAATTATCGACTTTGTTGACCCTTGACGGATAATTGAAATTGGTAATTCCCGCCGATTAGTTCACCTGCGGGTGCTAATTAACGCAAATTGTCCTCTCATCGTAAATAATGCACAACATAAAAAAAAAAACAAAACAAAAACCGGCGCCCACTATGATAATCGTGTACTGAGAAAATCGTGATAAGCGTTATTTCCCTTCTGAAAAAATATATTTCAACCGACTTTCTCCTGCTGTTGTTATTGCGGTTACAGCGACTTTAAATAAATCGATTATTTTAGTGTAAATAACGAGTAACCGATTACGGAAATACATGTTAACAATGCTTTGATATTTTACTATTCGCCGCCTCTCGACAATGTGGTTACTCTTAAAATTAACACTTCGATTTCTTGAAATTATTTTTTCAAACGCAACAGTTTGTAGGCGGTTAGAACGCTAGAAAATATTGCGAAATATTGCGAAAGCGACTGTACCGTCTTCTCTTTGTACATTACGTAAAATCGAGAAAAATTATCGAATAGCATCGTAACGAGTAAACAGAAAAACACGTGATCAAAAGTCCATTGCCCGTAGACTATCTCTCTTACTATCCTAAATGACTTTTTGTGAATTTCTAATCATGCCGGTATATTACTGACGGTGATCAAAGAAGTCTACTTCACTGAATCCGGCCGATACCGTTCAAAATTCACAACACCGATCATGTAAAAGATCATCAAATTTTTAAAAATACTCAGATCAAAATCTAACCTGTGAAGAATCTTTAAATTTTTTATACATGATCAGTGTGTGGTTATAAACAACTATTTCGACAATTTATACTTGTCATCACGAACACTTGGTATCAGGCACCACCGAGAAGAAGATATACATACGTGGAAAGCGCCAGGAAATGAGGATAGATATCAAATCGATTTCATACTGGTAAAATACAGATATAGAAACCAAGTGAAAAAATCAATGACTTATCCCGGGGCTGAGGCGGATACGGACCACATCCGAGTAAGTATGAAAACAGAGCTTAAATTAAAAAAAGGTTCCCAAAAAAAATAATAAAGTAGAAGCTCGACAGCCTCAAGAATGAACGAATAAAAATGAAGTATCAGCTTGAGATAATGAAAAGAATAGAAGATAAGGATAATAATGACATAGAACAAACAGGGGACAACATTAAATCTGCAATTCCGAACAGCGCAGAGAAAGTAATTGGCAAAACAGATAGAGTTTTATACATAAACCATGGATTTCGGAGGAAATATTAGAAATGGTGGATGAAAGGAGGAGGAAACTCAAAAATAAACACAGTGAAGACGGAAAAGAAAAATACGGAGCCCTAAAAAACCGTACAAACAGAATCTGCGGAGAAAAGAAACAGGAATAAAAAAAGCACTAGGAGATACAAAGTACGGAGTATCCACAGGAGGGATAACATTACAAGCTATAAAGTTCGCAGACAACCAGGCCATAATGGCAGAGTCTCCTAAGGTTCTCGAGAAAATGGTGCAGAATATAAGCGTGAAAGGAAAAGAATATGGCTTAGAAATTAACTTAGAAAAAACAAAAATAACTGTGATAAGTAAAAAACCACTTAGATTCTTTTTAAAAATAAATGGGAGAAGAAATCAACCAAATTGAAAAGTTTTAAATATCTGGGACAGATAATAAATGAAGATCTCTATTGCGATACAGAAGTAAATGAAAGAATTAGATTAGCCAAATTAGCATGGGAAGGAAAACTAAACATACCGCGACAAAAGACGATGTCGAAGAAGCTCCGCAAACGCATTGCGAAAGGTTATGTTTGGCCGGTAGCATTGTATTGTGCGTAAACATGGACCTGGAATAAAATAAATATTCAGACACTTCAGGCTTTTGAAATGCGGTGCTGGAGGAAAATGGAACGAATAAGTTGGACCGAAAAAGTCGCAAATGAAGAAGTACTCAATAGAGTTCAGGAAGAAAGGTCGTTACTCAGCCAAGTAAAGAAACGGCAGTTAGCTTGATGGGACGTGTCCTACGACATAGCGGATTACTACGTGATGTGATGGAAGGAAAAGTCCAGGGGAAAAGAGGAAGACCGAGGAAAACTTTTGTAGATATATTAGTAAAGGACGCACAGCTAAATAAATACTCAGAAATAAAAAGATTGGCGGACGATCGAGTTGGAAAGCACTATCATGGAATAAAACCAGTCCTAGGACTGTAACAACAATGACGATGATGATGATACTTATTTTTTTTTTGTTTTTCATATTTTCCTTACGATCAATTTACCGTTTAACCGTCTTATTTTTTTTCCCCTACAATTTCCCAGGGCACCTTTTTTATCACTTAACTTAGAGACATTCATCAGTTTGTCTCTCCCTCATTCGATCTAGCAGTTGGCAAATCGTGTTTTATTTCGATTTTCCCTTCTAACTGTACGGACTTCCCCATTTTCACATTTCCGTATTTTCAGCAATAATCTTAATTTTTCACATTTCGCTAATCATTTGATATTTGTTGCAAATATGTCACCGTTAATTTATTTAAAAAAGGCTTTTAGCGTGTCTTTTAATGTAACAGAAAAGGGCCACTATTTGGAAACATTCGTTTTTCTTAAATTCTGTTCCATCTAAATTACGAGTATTTTAATATTATTTCGAAATATTAATTAATATTCTATTTTAATTGATCATAATCCATTTTTGATAGTATATTTCTGAAAACAGTTGTAAAGGGCGGAAAAGGTGCTCCCTAGTCGCTTCTCTACAGGCCTAGTTTCAGCTGAATACGTCATTTTTTTAGTCTACTGCTGGCGCAGTGATTTGAACTTCTAAACCGCAACTTGTACATCTCTTCCGTTACAACTTCCGTCACATAAAGCGTTACAAGGAGTGTTTCATCAAATCGATACAAAAGAGTTACATGATTTTTTACGTTATCTGCATCGTAAAAATGTTATAGTCATTAACATATATATATATATATATATATATGTGGGTGTACATATATTAATGACTACGTCATTCTTAGCCCGGGGAACGTTACATTTTTTGTCTCACGATTATGCCCCGTTACTTTATATAAGATAACGAAGGGTGAATGCTGTGTTGTACAAGTGCTAATATTTTCTTTCAATAAAAACCGGATAAGAATGACGTAGTCAATTGAAAATGATTTTTCGAGAAGAATTCTAGAAGAAAAAAGATTACTTTATTTAACTATATCATTCTTTACAATTACAAAATGAAATATGTAAGTGTGACACAACAGCGTCATAAATAAAACCCTTTATAGGATTTTCTTATTACCGCTGGTGTAAGATTGACGTATTATTTAATAATATATATGTTATATATCTTCTGCTTAAATACATTGGGCTCCCTTTTCCCTAATCACTTTACGATTTTCACGCAGTTAGTTTAACCTTCTTCTGTGTTCCGTTAAATTATTCTGAAAATTTAACTTCTATCCTTCTGTTCTATTTCCTATGCCGAATCTACTGCAATCCTCCTCTTCTCTAATTTGTCATAAAGTCTTCATTCTATCAGATTTCCGTGATGTCCTATAATCCCACCTTCTTTTCTTTCTCCTTCTATTGATTTACTCTAACTAAATTGACCTATCGTAGATCCCGGGGCACTTTGGAATCGAAGGTAATGACTCAGCCGATATACTGGCTCGTTCATTTTCTTATACCGGTACATTTCTCAACGAATTTTCATCTCACAATATTACTCTCCTCTCCGCAGCTGGTCATTTTAAACTATAGTTTTCCTCAATCTCAAATCCTGATTGCTTTTTATTTCTCTGTTCAACCTGATGTCTTGGCCATCTAATTTTTCCTCTAAATGACGTTCAACCTTTTTTGCGATTTATCGTCTACCACTTTGGACACCACAAAAAAAAAAAAAAAAAACAACAAAAGTAAATAAACAAAAACAAATCTTCTTTTTTTGAAAAATTTCGATTAAAGAGTTTTCTATGCAATTTTAAATCTTGTTGCCGTCTTCGGTGCTCGTTTCCGGTTTTTACTATATTTACGGCTATCCATTACATTGTTCACAATCAATTTCCATTCTTAATAACAAATACTATAAACAACTAAACGGTCTACCTACGGATTCTTCGCCTATTTCATCCATTATAAATAAAGCTCTTTTACAATATTACGAAATAAATATTATTTCTAAAATATTTGATAAATATAATATTACGTTTTTTACTAGATATGCAGATGGTATTTTTTGTATACAATCTAATAATTTTTCACAAATTTTAAACTCAACAGATAATCAACTGTAATACACTATTGAAATCGGTGATAACAAAATAAATTATCTGGATATCACTTTAACTAATACTGAAATTAGTGTAACATATATCGTAAAGACATAACAATTAATCAACATTTAAATACCTCAATTTTTACCATTTATATTTCTTATCTCTATAGAATGAAAGTACGCCACTTCCAAATAAAAATCAAAAATTATTGAATTCAATACTATGAAACAAATAGCAGTCAATAATAGTTTTAATCCTAACATTATCATTTACCTGTATAAGAAGTATATAATAAAAAATAAGTAAAGTTAATAGAAATAGTGATATAAAATGGCCACGGTCAAAGTTTGCTTATATTAACTCTCATATACACAAAATAACAAACGTATTAAGAAATGCACAAAAAATAGTTTTTACTACCAATAAAACGTTATGAAACAATTTGGTCAATACAGCACAATATTCTTTAACTTTAATAACATTTCTAATAGATCCGGAATATAATACACCTGATAAAATATATATCGGCCAAACTAGAAGAGCTTTTTTTCGCAATATTTTCTTCAAAATCCCCTCAAAATTCGTTTTTAATTTATAAAATTTTGCACACTTGTATTAATAGTCCTTCAAGCTGCCTCTTTGCAACTTCGTGTCCCATTGCTCTGTCACTACTGGAATCACCTGCCTGAAGCTTTCTATCAATGGCAGCTCTTTCTTCACGACTGCTTATTAAATATATGCAGTTAACCGGTATATCTATTGTCCCTTCCCACTGTTCACCATTTGCAGGCGCGCCTCGTTCTGATTAAAGCTTCGGACTCCGAAAATGCAAGTACTCTCTGACGGATACACACCTACACACATATATATATATATATGCTCGCCCATTTTGGCCTCGCAAGGGGCTGTGTCCCTTGACCCCTCTTGCTTTCATTTCTGTCTCTTTCTCTTCTATACTTTGTATAAAATAATCAAAATTTACAACGTAATTCTTACTGGCATCAACGCAAAAATAAAATAACACAATTACAGAAATCCTATCCTAACATTTAACTTTCATTATATAAAATTAAGACATTTTTTCGTTACATAAAATTGGGACATTTTTTCTAATGAAGGGTAGCCTAAGAATTACGTTGTAATTAATATATGCATATATATTTTATTTTTTTATTTATTACTCTAATAATGAAATATAACAAACAGGAGTTGCCTGCGAATTAGCTTACCAGCAGCGATTATTTATATATATGTTTAATTTTAAATAATTCAGAAATTAATATAGGAAATTTCTCTAATATAATAATTTCATTCAGCTGCAGTGCACAGTCAATCATATACAATTGTCTCAGGTGATTATACTTGCTACACTTGTATATTATATGCTGAACATTTTCTACTTCATTACTTTCACAATTACGACATTTACTGTCAGCAATAATGTTTAATTTATTTAAAGAGTATCCAATGGAACCTAGTGAGTATTTGAGTCATGTAATAATTTACTTTAATGTTTTTGTTTTTAAAGCGTTCTATTACGTTAGGAAAGAACTTATTTATTAATTTACTATTCGATAGAATATCGTATCTTGTTTTAAATTCATTAAAAATTTGTAAATCAATATGTATGAGAATTTCTTTACTTATAATACCGTTATTTTCTTTTTTAACATTAAAAATTAGACATATTTTTTTCATGTAAAGGGATCGATCAGTAAGACCCGTGCAATGGTCTGAATTGCAATATTTGAAGCAGTTACATATGAAGAAGTTAAATCAATTAGAAATTTCCGACAGCTGGAGTTTACGTTATGTATTTGTTGTTTAGTTAACCGATTGTAGTAGACACCAGCACAATGTGAGTATAGTGACTTTAGTACCTTTACAGAGTACTATAGCTGGGGTACCCGGCTTCGCTCAGGTAGTTGATGTGAGATTGTGTGGTAGTTGGAATAAAAGGATAAACTTTAAAATATAAGAGGTAAAAAATTTTATTGAAAACATATTCTAACTATTTATAATAACAATAAACAACAATTTTCATTTTGTTATCCGGAGTATATGTGTACAAATTTTTTGAATTTTCAGCTCGAGAGAAGCAGGAGTCTTTGAGATTGATGCCGCGATGTTTTAAAGTTGGTCCTTGCGCTTTGTTAATTGTAAAACTGTAGGCTAATTTAATTGGAAATTGCAGTCTTTTAAATTGGAATGGCAGTTCAGTAGAGATCAATGGTATTCTGGGGATAACTACCGTGTGTCCTTTGTCCTTTCCAGTCATAAGTTCGGCTTCGATGATACTATTTGATAGCTGTTTGACGACCATCCTTGTTCCATTACATAGTTTTGGTGAGTTCAGATTTCTGAGTAGTATGATTAGAGATCCAATTTTCAGTCGAAGACAGTGTAATGGTATTCCTGGTACTTCAAAACTGTTTAGAAATTCTGTAGGAAAGTTGATACTTTCTTCAACGTTTACCATCGTGTCGATCGATTTGTATATTCTCTCCTCACCGGGAATTTTTTTTTGAACATTAAATTTAGTTTAGTGGCACGCACATTGTACACTTACTTTTATAATATATAATATTGTAATCTTGTTTTGATTACCTTTAAAGCGTACTTTTTTCCCTTTAACTATTTTTTTTTCCATCTTTTTTAATTATACACTTCATATCCATACTTAATCTTAATCTCGCATTTTCTTCAAGTGCTCTTTTCACTTACCGGATAGTTCATTATGTCTTATAAAACCTTATCTAAACCCTATAATTTCTCTTACGTCCTTACTTTTCCCTCGTTTTCCATTAATCTAATTCTTAATTAATTTAACTCTTTAAACCGCATTCAAAAATCGAAAAATTCTTATTCCTCATACGTTTATTATTAGTTTTTAGTAATTAATATTTGTAACAAACATACTTGAAAAATAAAACAAAAAAAGGCATAACTGAATACTGATAAAAAGAAAAAAAAACATGTCCGTAAATTGGAATGAAACAATTGTTAATTGATATATTTCAGACTTATAATATCGTAATTACCCTCGGTAATAATATAACGCAGCAAAAGTACATTATTACACATTATATAAATGTAAGCCATCTAAATAATTAAAAACCAATATAAAAATTGTCTACATCGGCAATATTTAAACGTAGTTACACGCTCACTCGTATTTATATACATATGTATATCAGTAGTAAATAAATTGTAAGAAATTTCAGGAAACATAAACGGTTCTGAAAGATTTTAAAAATGAATAACGCAATACGATAAAATTAAACACAAAACTTACTTGTAAAAAGAAATAATCTTTAGAAAAAATACTGGTAAGTACACTTAAACACAAATAGCTAATATTGAAAAATACAATATTAACGATTATATCACGTTTTGTTTACGAAAATTGCAGAAAATAAAATGCGTTGAAACCAACTTATTAAATAAGCGAATACATATTTGTAATAACGTAAATTATTCGGAATAAGGTCTTCGTAATAACAAATTTAAGTTAAACAAACATGTAATTTTGAATAAACTTTATCAACATACGAACATATTAACTAAATGTTATTTCAAAAATATAAATAAGAATTAATTAAAATTTTCCAGTTATACATATATAGTTGTATGTATTTATTTTTACATACGAAATTCGTACACGATAAAAACAACAATAAAATATATTATTTACTTACATTTAAATCTATATCATAAATTTATGTAATGAGGTTTTTATTTTATACACTGTTCACTTTTTTATTCGTTTTCTATTAAATTTCTACTTACTTTTTTTAATAAATAGTTTTCGTAGGAATAAAATTTTACTTGATAGGTTAACAATATTAACGTAAACAATCAACTGTATTACTTTCCCCTTAACATATTTATTTAAATATTGTGTCACTTTTAAATTTTAATTCAAAATTCAAAATGTTTTAAATTTTATTTTGAAATTTGCAGAAAGGAAAATAAATAATATAGCCTCGAGTTTGTTCAACTTTTAAGGAAGTCAATGAATTAATTAGTATTTGTTTATTTAAAATATAATTAAGAGGACTGTCCGTTTTTGAAAGTTTTTTTTTGCGGCTTTCGCTCTCTATTCGCTATGCTTTTTATTATTTCGTACCGTGATGTGAATTCTTGTATTTAAAATTAATATCCATTACGTTGTTGCGCTAAAACGCACTAGTAAGTTAATTCTGTTTATTTACTTTTTGTTTTTGTGTAATTTATACTTTTTCTTGTGGATTGGGAAATTATTCAGCTTGGATGATTTTGTCTATATCCGTGGGATCAAGGCCGCGTCCGGGGGGGGGGGGGGGGGGGGGGTAACCCCCATGAGAACTGAAATAGTTATTATAAATACACAAAAATCTGAAAAAAATCACAAATTTAAAATAAATATTGATGATTTTTTAGGATGTTCTTACCTACTTTTAAAAGAAAAAAGAAAAAATATGCTCCATATTTTTAGGTACTTCATTAATATGTTATGCAAAATTTTTTATTACGAGTATAATTAATAACGTATGTAATTTTTATTAATGTTCATATACGGGGTAATTCATTTATGTGAATTATTAATATATAAATCAAAATGATGGAAATTATTAATAGTACGAATATTAGTGAAAAATGTATTGTTATTTATAAAACAAATATGCAAAGAAAATTTTCACCCCCTCCCCCTCCAAAAAAAAAATTCTGGGCACGGGCCTACGTGGGATGAATTCTATCGTGTAGCCATATGAGATTGAGTGAGTAAGACAGTCCTTGTTTTTGCCATTCGATTGTGTACATCCAGCATGTAACAGTTCCAAAGATATAGAGGGTGAAACTTCCAACCCTTCTATATTCAACAGCACGCCCTTCAGGTAAAAACGGGAACCTTCTTCATGGATAAGGGATAGAGGGCTACCACATCATATAACTCCCTTGATCGTACCGAGACTCGTTTTCAAGTTTTAGCGGCACGCACATTGTACACTTAGTTTTATAATATATATATTTATATATTGATTATGTTATATTTATAATTTAGTCTCCATTATTAACCGCCAAGTGATTTAAAAATGCAATAACATTTATTAACCTTATTATTTATGTACTGTATATGCTTATTGTACTTTAATCTATTGTCTAAAATAAATCCTAAATATTTAGTATAATCAGTAGCACTGAACGTGTGATTACTAATTTTAATATTATTGTATAAAATTTGGTCGAAGTTTTTGTCCCGACCGGATATCACCATAATTTGATATTTGGTAATCTCAAATTTGAGGTTTAAAGCATCAACTATTGTTTTAAGTTTATAAATAACTTCATTACAATTAGAAATATATTAGACAACAAAGAGTCGAGTTACCGGATAAATGTACGTTATAGACTAAAAATAAATTATCGGTGTAGCTGTAAAAAACGTAAGCCTGCATACATGTTACTTAATTTTGAATGAATATTCGAATATAAAATATTCCACAAGACCGGTCCAACTTGTGGAACGCCAAAATTATTTTTAACATCAACAATGTCCTTTTGATAGGCCCATTTTACTTTCCTGTTAGTTAAATAATCGTCCACAAAGCTTATTACGTTAAAACTAAAACCATTGACAATGTATCAATTATCACTTGACGATCACAATTATTAAATCCTCCTTCTACATCAAACGACATATAAGTAATTATCATTATGTTGATTATTCAAATTTAATACTGTTTGCGCTTCCTTGCAATGGTTTACGTTTGCAGAATCAATTTAATATTAGCCATAGTTTATATTATGTTTTACTTTATTTACGATTTTAATATACAATGGACAAATATAGGAAAAAGTGTTGCGCGTGTTATTATTGATAATATTTTTCTCGTCATCTGGTGAAATTTTTCCGTTTTCTTTCTCATGCTGGAAACAGGCTTGCGAAAAAAGTTGGTCTTCATCCAATGTATATCTGCTAAGGGTTGAATTAGTTTTACATTCATTTTTTATATAGCCGAAACGGAAACAATTAAAACAGCGGATGATCGGAGTATAATCATACACTTTACATTTTGACCAGTTCACAACTATGTAGCCAGCCTCTATTAATATATGGTAGGCATCAGGATCAAAACGTACAAATGCACGTAATTTACCATCATTAGTCCTCTTTACGGTAACAGATTTTGGATTTTTGCCAATTTTGTTATTGATCGCTATACTAATATCGATTTCTATGGTTAAGGAATGAACACCAACTACCAAGATCATTAGGTCCTTTTTAAATGCAGTTTTGGTCCTTATATTTGTAATATTGTTTGAAACTTCTTGCTTGAAAGTTTCAAATTGGTTTATATCTTTAACACCAATTATAACTTTATGTTTATGTTGTCTCACAAATCCAACATCAACTCCAATTTTACTTGTATTGATTTTATGTAACTCATTGCTCCAATTCCCTATCATCTGAATTACTTGTATCTTCGATAATCAATGTTTCGTACTTATTTTTAGTTATTAAATTACTGTTTGTAAGCAACTTAGTTTTTAATTTAGAAGAATAAGTTAGTTTTTTATCCGAAATAACCCCGGAAATTATATGTGTAATGTTCTTTTCTGTACTTTTCTTTAATTCATTAAAGTTACTGTTTAATTTATTTACATACATCTTTAACAAGTTTAATGTTGCTACCAGGTTACTAATTTTTTGAAAAATACCTTTTTTTAATTTTGCCTTCATATGCGATTCATTAAGCAGTTACTTAATGTTATCTATATATTTAATACTAGTGTCTAAATAAGTATTTTCAACACTAGTCGTGTTAGCTATTGTAGATATGTATTAGTGCCGGATCCGGGGGGGGGGGGGTCTAAAAGAACCAAATGCACGATGAAAAACTTTTTTACAACAGAAAAACTTAATTTATACTATAACAAATTTGAAGAAATGTTACACCTATGCGGATTTAATTATAACTAATATTTAATACTGATTTCTGGTAAACGTATTAATGTTACGTTTTTATTCTGTTTTAAGTGCAACTGTCGTCGATCTTTTGTCTTTTTTATGTATTTATAATTTTTATTTTGCAATGTAAATAAAAATAGTTCAATGAGAAATATATATATATGTATCTGTTTCACTTGTTCACGGACAAATAATTCGGATCGGATTACTAAAAAAAATAAAAAAGGATTAAAGTATAATAAAAAATACTACGGCTCTATTTTTTCTTAGTATTTACTATTCAAATTCTAAACTACCATTTTAGATTTTATAATTTTTTTATTTTTCACCTAAAAATAAAACAAAAGCAGTAATAGTTATGTATTTTTAAAACATTTTTAAATTTCTGAAGAGGTTGCTGTTTGATTTTCTTTATGAAACAAGGTATTTCTCTAATTTGCTGTCTATCGTATAAGATATTACGTGATTATATAATCCCCCCCCCCCCACTTTCTGGGTCCGCCTCTGTATGTATATATAACATATATATATACATTTAAATTATTGAAACAAACTCAACGCTAGGTAAAATTCTGTTTTTTTTTTGTTTAATTTTTTGGGCTCGTCAACCGAGGACCTTTACCCAGAAAGAACTAGAAAAGAAAGAGTCAATCATATCTTGATACGGTCAGATATTGTTAGGAGAAAAGAACAAATAATAGGAACATAGGATATAAGAGGCGCATTTGGAGTAGGGAGACCAAGTCGCAGCAAACTGAAGTAGAAAGCAGAACGCTTAATAGAAAGAGATAAACACTTAATAAACACATGGTCCGCATCGCAGATATGCCCTTCGTTTGAGTGGAGAGGACAATATGGAGAGGCAACCAAAGAAAAACGAAAACGGGAGGAAGATAATAAAGTATGGCTTAAGAGCGCAAGCGAATAACGAAGGCAACAACAGAACGACGAAGTAAAGGAAACAAAGAGAATCACGGATTGGCAGGAAGGCTAGGTTGAACAGACAGATAAAAAGAACGATTGTTAGAGAAAGAGGAAACAACGTATACATCCGATACCAAGTCTGAGATAAAAACCTTCGCAAAGCGGAAGGAGCCTTATCAGCTAAATGAACACGAAACAATTAAACCGCACGTGACATACATATACTTCGGTCCTTATATAAATTTTCAGATCGCGGTGTAGTAATAGAGATTTCGGTCATTGGCTAGAAAATTTTCAGATGAAATTGCATGGAAACATTTGAAAACTACCTTTTCCTGATACCAGTATATGTAGATCAAACGGTAAACTATGTTACGGTTAGTTATTTAGGATCGGCCAATTGGGTCATAGATTTCTCTATAACGTCTTACTGAAATGTTTTTCAATGAAATCATCAATCTGTATGTGATCGGTGCTATTTATGCATTACAGTTTCGAACATTCAAAAATATTTAATGGTCGTGCTCGCTTTGTCGAGTGATAAAGGATTCCGGTACATAAAATTAAGTTCCGTAGACTACCACCGATAATGGGTATCGGGAGATTTTAGACTTAATTCGCAATGTATCAAAAAGCCAAGTACGTAATATCATGCGTTGATAAATGAACGAAACAAAAATCATATAAACGGTGAATAGAACGATAATAAATAAAAAAAAGATAAATCAAGTAACGAATAAAAATTGCAGGTAAACATGATTTGTCACAGAAATATGCGAAGTTGGCCAGATGTTTTCTAGCAATTACAGCGCATTTTATAGCGATTGCAGTGTCGGCTTGGTTATATGGTCTTACACGGAAGAAATAAAATGTGACAACAGAAACAAACTAATTTAAATTTTCTACCGCGCTCATTTATGACAGCCTTGTCATGCTATTATTCACCACTACTCATTAATACAATTGAATAAGTTCATCGCTTCACTTTCATCGCTACATTCAACCTAGTTGAATATGAAGAGAATATTCAACTAGTTCTTTTCTGTCAGCGACCGTTGTTATGTTCGCACACTTCATACCTAGTTCGCGATTTTGAGCTGCTTAGAGATGTCAGTGTACCACCGTATTCTCAGAATTATTGAATTTTTGTTCAGTTGCCGTTAACTTTGATATTTTAATTTTTGTTGCTCATTATTTGTTTGCCGTTTTGAATTTTAGTTTGCCAAAGGTATGCCGCTGGTTATAAAAAGAGTTATGAGCGTATGTATGATTATTTAATGGATATATTAATACACACTGATACAGCTAAACTATTTATTTCTGTTGAGATTAATGGAACATCCGAGTTTCAGATACTCGAGATATTGTTGAAACATACGCACAAAAGAAAGAAACGAAAATAGAAAAAAAAGTTCTTATAAATAATCAATTGAAACCGATAAATGCCCAACAATTTCTTTTGTTTTTCTTTAATTGAGTTTGATTTTAAACGAAAATTTTGCTTTAACCTTTTCAACTACATCGATTTTGTCCGCTATTACCTAAGTACTCCACAGAAGTCCGAAGTTTATTTCGAGTAGACGAAAGACAAAAGTAATATCTCCAAATGTTACCAACACTTTCGGCTGTGATAAAAAAATTTTTCTCGAATATTTCCAAAAAAAAGCTTATACGAGAACGAAGCTCAAATATCGAAAATCCATTTTGCCATATAGTAAATAATTGTTATTTTGAAATAAAGTTATCACTATTTTAACGCATATGTAACAACTTCGATTTTACCTCAATCAGCATTTTTCGCCAAAGTTTTTTTTTCTCATTATTTCTGAACATAAGCATGCATGTTCGGCAAGCTGAATGGTATGTATCCGTTGTTGTACTTCCTAGAATTCATACGATTTGTTAATGATGCATAACGCCTTTTTTTTTGGCAAAAAATTCCAAAGATGATGAAACTATCAGACCGATTATTTCAGAGTATCTTTCGTGAAATATAAAATCTCCTTTTTTGCAATTGACTGTTTTATTTGTATACAAGTGAACATAAAAAAAAAAAAAAAAAAAAAAAAAAAATGTATTAAAAATTGTTCAATTTGTAAAAGTACCTTGGCGTGCAACTTAATACACATCTAACGTAACAAACGCATATCGAAATAAAAACGACTAAAATTTAGGACTAAACAGATTCATTGGTTTATTAGTCGGCAGCTGATATTCGATTTGCCTTCCAAAAAAAACGTTTATCAATATAAATCTT